>JARCFY010000012.1:7942500-9368125 GCA_029233225.1 Lepidodactylus listeri
AAAGCAGGATGTTTCTATACAAAAATATCCACCTGGCACAGTACCTACAATGCAATTATAATGAGGACCCTCTTTTCACTGATAATTCTGGAGCTCGACAGATCAGCATCACAGAAATATTCCAGACAAGTTCAGGCCTTGGATGCCTACCTTTCAAGAGGTGATCGGCTCGAAAACATTCCCCGTTAACCACATCCTTCACCATGAAGTCTGCAAATTTGTCTACGTGGCCGGAAGTCCTAGAACGGAAACCACAACACTGTCAGCTCAAAATGGTGTCAAGACAAGACATACTCTCATGAACCTGCACCAAGGGGGGGGAAAAGTCACCGTCGCCGAAAACAAGTAGCTCAGGATAGCCCAATCTTGCCAGATCTCAGAAGCTAAGCGGAATCAGCCCCGGTTAGTAGTGGATAGGTGACCACCAAGGAATATCACCTCTGAACATCAGTTGCCTTGAAAAGTCTATGGGGTCTCCATGTTGGCCACAACCTGGCAGCAAAGGGGGGAAAAAATCTGGGAGTGGCTCTCCAGAGTCTCAGGTGGAAATCTTTTATATCACTTCTTCACCCAAAGAGTCATTAACACG
Organism: Lepidodactylus listeri; assembly: GCA_029233225.1. NCBI lineage: Eukaryota > Metazoa > Chordata > Lepidosauria > Squamata > Gekkonidae > Lepidodactylus > Lepidodactylus listeri. The sequence continues at coordinate 7,943,090 of JARCFY010000012.1, forward strand.
CGGAATTCACTGATGTCAGAAGTGGTGGCGGCTACAGGAATAGCCAGCTTCAAGGGGGGACTGGATCAACATACGGAGCAGAGGTCCATCAGTGGCTCATAGCCACAAGGTATTGATGGAACACTCTGTCTGGGGCACTGATGCTGTGTCTTCTTGGTGCTTTGGGGGGGCAACAGTGGGAGGGCTTCTGGAGTTCCAGCCCTGCTGGTGGACCTCCTGATGGCCCATGGGTTTTGGCTGCTGGGTGACACAGAGGGTTGGACTGAACGGGCCACTGGCCTGATCCAACATGGCTTCTCTTGTGTTCTCTTAGCCTCAGGGTATAGATGGAACACTCTGTCTGGGGCAAGTGATGCTCTATATTCTTGGTGCTGGGGGGGGACAGTGAGAGGGCTTCTAGCGTCCTGGCCCCACTGCTGGAATACCTCCTGAGGGCACCTGGTGTTTTTGGCCACTGTGTGACAGAGTGTTGGACTGGATGGGCCACTGGGCTGATCCAACATTGGCTTCTCTTATGTTCTTATCAACTTCAAGGGGGGATTGGATCAACATATGGAGCAGAGGTCCATCAGTGGCTATCAGCCACAAGGTATAAATAGAACACTTTGTCTGGGGCAGTGATGCTCTGTCTTCTTGGTGCTTGGGGGGGGGCAACAGTGGGAGGGCTTCTGGAGTTCTGGCCCTGCTGGTGGACCTCCTGATGGAACCTGGGTTTTGGCCACTGTGTGACACAGAGTTTTGGACTAGATGAGCCATTGGCCTGATCCAACATGATTGATTGATTTATTATTACGATCCAAGATCAGAATTCAAAATCAGAATCATCAACAAACATGTACCTTAATTATAACTTATATACTAATTACACAGATATAAGATAAGGTGCTAGGTTAAACTGTTACAAACTGTAGCAAAAACAATCATAAAACCCATAAAATAAGCTAAAATAGGACAGCACATACCCTACAATAAAAAATCCTTGCAGCCATATGCTCTAAAATAATAAACCGGGCATTTACAACATGGCTGCTCTTATATTCTTATAACTTACCAGTTGGTCCTTTCTAGGGGAGATGCCAAGGATTGAACCTGGGACCTTCTGCATGCCAAGCAGATGCTCTAATACCGAGCCAACACTCCCTCCCCTAAATGTTGGGAATTGGTAGCTTGAATTTGTTTATAGTCCCAACCAGTTAACACCTAGCCCCCAGAACTTTGGGTACACAGACTTCTAGCTCACCTTCTTTACTATCACGATAGGACAGATGAGCTGTTGTGTGAAGGGGACAGAGATGGGTTTCCATAATCCCTTGCTTTTGCGAGATAAAAGGGTGTGTGCTTCCTGGGCAAGAAGCATGGCAGACAGCAAGAGCAGAGATACAGTCTCCAGGACTAAGAGGAGCTTTTACATGCTAACAGGACTCTTTAGTTTGGAGCTTCTGATTTTACAGTACAATCACAAGCTTTGCTTGGAAGCTTTTAAACTTGGTGGGCAGACGATTCTGGAACGCTCGAGGCAAAATTGAAATAAAATGCTGTCAGCCCGAACATATGAATACAAGGGGATCAAATTCTGAACTGAGTGAGGTCTCCAAGACTCGGGGGAAAAAAAAGATTTAGCTGCCACAAGCAGGCTGGCTGCTTACTTCAGCACTGGCTCTGGCGTGAGCATGGTGCAGTCGATCTCGAAGATCTGCTCTTCCTGGATGAAGTGCTGCCTCCAGGCCTGAACAATATTGTTCTTCAAAGCGCAACCCACAGGCCCAAAATCGTAGAGGCCACTCACACCTGCAAAAGACGGGGAGCTGTAAACAGAGGTGGCCGCTCCACAGCAACTTCCACGCCCCGCCCCCCCCCCCCCCCAAGACTTATAGGATCTCCATTCCATAGTCAGAAACATAGTGAGAGCCCCAAAAGGTATCCTGAAACGAGAATCTTGACCGACATTTCGGTATATTTAGTTATTGGATTACATGTCAGATTCTAATGCAAGACAGGCTAAGCCAAGTATCACAGTGTAGTCAGAGGCAATGGTAAGGCATCCTTAATGAAGTTAAGCAGGTGTGCAAGTCCTGAGAGCCAATCTGGTGTAGTGGTTAGGAGCGCAGACTTTAATCTGGGGAAACTGGGTTTGATTCCCCACTCCTCCACATGCAGCTGCTGGTGTGACGTTGGGTCAGTCACAAGTTCTCTCAGAGCTGTTCTCTCAAGGGCAGTTCTTGAGAGAGCTCTCTCGCCCCACCTACCTCACAGGGTGTCTGTTGTGGGGAGGGGAAGGGAAAGGAGATTGTAAGCCGCTCTGAGACTCCTTTGGGTGGTAAAAGGCGGGGTATAAATCCAATCTCCTCTTCTTAAGTAGCCCTGAATTCCACCGGGGGGGGGGGGAGCTTTTTAAAAAATTCCTAGTAATAAATCCCTTCAATCAGTCTACAGCAGCAAACATTCAGCCAAATGATACACAGCTACAGTTCTTTGATACTTACACAGCATTACACAAAAATTAAAGATTAGGGGGTGGAATGATTTCATTCAAAGCCATGTTTCGCTTATGTCTAATTCTGAGCACGCTATGAAGAAATCCAACTAGAACACTCCAAATTCCTTTTGGCAGTCCTTTCCTTTAGGATACAGCTGTTTTGCCAGATGTTTAGCCAGACGCTGTTCTCTTTAATTTCTCTTACTGCAACTGCAAACTTCTTGCACGTTTCATAACCCCATTCTGTTAAGTGGCCGACAGAGGCTTTTCTCACTATTATTGGGGGACATGAGTTAATTGGTCTAATTTGCAGAAATCACACAATTTACTTGCCAGTCCCAAGAAGAGGGCACAAAAAACATATCTGGTTTTACTTTACAATGTCACCAGTAAAACATCGTGGTGGGCCAACAACAGGACATAGAGGCCGAGGCCTTCCCCGGGTGTTGTCTCCTGGCTCTGCGATTCAGAGGCTTAGTGCCTTCGGACGTGGAAGCAGCCATTGATCGATTTATTCTCCATGAATCTGTCTGATTCCCTTTCAAAGCTGTCTGTGCCTGGGGTCATCACTACATCCTCTGGTGGTGAATTCCACATTTTAGTCACTCTCTGTGTACAGACGTATTTCCTCTTGTTCCTTCTTGAATCTACTGCCCCATCAGCTTCATTGGATGCCTTTGAGTTCTAGTATTTTGGGTGTGGGAGAAAAGGTTCTCTTTGTCCGCTCCCTCTACCCCGCGCACAGCTTTATCAAACTCTATCGTGCCCCCCTTAGTCATCTCTTTTCTAGACTCGTAAGTCAGACTCTTCAGCCTTTCCTCAAAGGGAAGGTGCTAGAATCCCCTTATCGCCTTGGTTGACCGCTTCAATGTTTTTTTATTTTTATCCTGCTTGCCCTCCAGGGGGCTCACGGTGGCGGTCATGGTTATACCCCTCAGTTTTATTCTCATAAAAATATTGACAGACAAATGGCTCCTTCTTTGGAGGTTTTCAAAGAGAGGCTGGATGGCCATCTGACAGCAGAAGAAGAGAAGAAGAGATCGGATTTATACCCCGCCCTTCACTACCCAAGGGAGTCTCAGAGCGGCTTACAAACTCCTTTCCCTTCCCCTTCCCACAACAGACACCCTGGGAGGTAGGTGGGGCTGAAGGAGCTCTGAGACAACTGTCCTTGAGAGAACAGCCGCGCCAGAGCTATGGCTTGCCCAAGGTCATCCAGCAGGTGCAAGTGGAGGAATGGGGAATCAAATTAGAGTCCGTGCACTTAACCACTACACCAAATTGGCTCCTGCAATGCTGATCGTGTGAACTTAGGCAGATCATGAGAAGGGAAGGCAGGATGGGTTGCCTCAGTGCTTAGTTCTTGTGGCCCTTTCTCACACGCCCAGGGAAACGCTGGTCACCCTTTTGGGGTAAAGAAGCAATTTTCTTCAGGCTGGTTTGGCCGGGGATCCTGGAGAGTTTTTGCCATCTTCTGGGTGTGGAACAGCAGTCACTGGGGGTGTGGAGGGGGAGGTATTTGTGAATTTCCTGCATTGTGCAGGGGGTTGGACTAGATGACCCTGGAGGTCCCTTCCAACTTTATGATCTTGAATGGGAACTTAAGCCTGGGTCTTCCCGGTTCTAGCCCAGCCCTCTAAGGTGACAGTGTGTTGGACTGGATGGGCCACTGGCCTGATCCAACACTGGCTTCTCTTATGTTCTTATCACAATACCAAGCTGACTCTCCAACACAAACATCCCATTTTTTAAATTTTGTATTGTTGTATCCTCGTAACTTCCTGTTATGACTTGGCTTATGTTTCAACTGACCACCATATTCCACACCCTGCGTTCTGTTAAAGCCTCCAGCCAAATCAAGCAGAAGGAGAACCCACCATACGGTACACCATATTCTGAAGAGCTTACGATTATATCTGACATCCAGTGCGTACCTCCATAAATGGAAAAAGCCTGATCGTAGAAAAATCTTCGCTTCAGGGTATCCTCCATTTTAGCTCTGTCCACGATATCATCCTTCGGCTGCAAAGCCAGTTCCTGGAAAAAAGAGAGGGGGACAGCATTCGAGTCTGGGCTAAGAATGGACCCACCTTGATTTCAAAGTTACCGTATTTTTCGCTCCATAAGACGCACCTGATCGTAAGACACACCTTGTTTTTAGAGGAGGAAAACAGGAAAAAATGAAACAGAAAGAAAGAGAGAGAGAGAGAGAGCTAAAGGAAGGAAGGAGGAGGAGAGAGAGAGAAAGAGAAAGGAAGAAAGAAAGGTGGGGACAGAGAGAGAGACAGAAAGACAGACAGACAGAAAAAAGGAAAGGAAGGAAGGAAGGAAGAAAGATAGAGAAAGGAAAGAAGAGAGACGTCGGCATTCCATGCAAAGCCAGACCTTTCTGTGCAAAGTAGCCACGGAGCTTAATCTGTGGGCGGGGCTTTCTGCTGCTGGCTGTCTTAAAGGGGAAAAGCACTTAAAGGGAAAGAGTACTTAGCCTGGTGGGGTTTTTCCTGCCGTTTCCCTTTTAAATCTTAACAGCTCAGGCCCAGCAGGGAGGGGCGGGGAAGGCTGGGATGCCAGCCTGAATGGCGTTCCCCTGCGTTCCTGCTGAAGAAAGAGCCCTGTTACAGGTAAGAAAAGCTCCATATTCGCTCCATAAGACGCACACAGTCCCCCCCCCCCCACTTTTTTGGGGAGGAAAAGTGCGTCTTATGGAGCGAAAAATACGGTACCTGCCCGCTTCAAGATTCATTGGCTTGCATCAAGTTCAGGATGCCTTTCAGCTTGTGTGGCATGCAGCACCAAGACTCCTAAATAGATGGTAGGAGGAAGGTGGAGAAGAAAAGGTGGTTTTATACCCCTCAAGGAGTTTTGGAGCGGTTTATAATTACCTTCCTTTCCCCATAACAGACACCCTATGAGCAGTGTTCCCTCTAAGCTGAGTGAGGGTGAGCTATCTCACAGTTTTTTAGCCTCCAGCTCACACATTTCTGTCTTCGTTCAGGAAGGATGGGCTCCAGAGCAAACTAAATTTATGCAGCAGCCAAATCGCTCGCTCACAACTTTAATACCAGTAGCTCACAGAGTAGAATTTTTGCTCACAAGACTCCACAGCTTAGAGGGAGCGTTGCCTGGGAGGTAGGTGGGGCTGAGAGAGCTCTGAGAGAACTGTGACTGACCCAAGGCCACCCAGCCAGCTTCATGTGGAGGAGTGGGGAACCAAACCCACTTCTCCAGATTACAGTCCGCTGCTCTGAAGCGCTACACCAAACTGGCTCTCAGAAGAAGAGCCAGTTTTATACCCCGCCCTTCATTACCTGAAGGAGTCTCGGAACAGCTTACAACCACCTTCCCTTCCTTTCCCCACAACAGACATCCTGTAAGATAGGTGGGGCTGAGAGAGCTCTGAAAGAACGGTGACTGACCCAAGGTCATCCAGCTGGCTTTTTGTGAAGGAGGAGTGGGGAACCAAACCCAGTTCTCCAGATTACAGTCTGCTGCCCTTAACCACTAACACCAAACTGGACAAGGGCCAGGAGAGACAGTGACACAAACGCTACAGAAACACTGCTTATAAAGTTAGGTGGCTCAGAATACAGCCGATGGGTGTGATGTAACTGACTCACAGCCTTCACACCGTCTATGACTCAGACCGAGACTGCCCTGACTTGAAGCACAGAACCTGTGACAGTTCAACCAGAAAAGCTTTCCTTTCCAGTCTCCCACATAAAGGGGTGACTTCTCCTTCGTGCGCGGCTAGTAAAAATGAAATTTAGTGTTGCAAGGAAAGCAGCTCCACCATCAGAAGCCAAAGCATTTATAGACTGACTTACTTTATTTATAATGCAACTTTCTTGCTGTGTGACTCGATAGCCGATTGCAGGATATAAAATGGTGCGATCAAACCACTTAAAACCAGCAGTGAACAATGCAGTTGGAGGGATTACAGAATTACAGAACAATACAAACAACAAACTAAGGCAAGGTATCGACAGCCAATTTGGCGCAGCGGTTAAGAGTGGCAAACTCTAATCTGGAGAACCGGGTTTGATTCCCCACTCCTCCACATGCAGCTGCTGGGATGACCTTGGGTCAGGCACGCGTTCTCTCAGAGCTGTTCTCTCAAGGGCAGTTCTCGAAAGAGCTCTCTCAGCCCCATTCACCTCACAGGACGTCTGTGATGGTGAGCCACTCTGAGTGAAGGGGAGACGGGCGGTATAAATCCAACTCTTCTCTCTCCATTCAATAAACGGTACAGTTTCTGAGAGTAGCCTTGCCGGTCTACAGTAGAACTGGATTAGAGCCCCGTAGTGCCATAGAAAGCAATGAGATTTTCAGGGTAGAAGCTTTATGGGAATGAGATATAAGCTCTCGGAAGCTTATACTCCCCAAATCCTCTTGGTCCCTAAGGTGCTATCGGACTCAAGTCTAGCTGTATAGAAAATAGAGAGTGGATTCCACAGTGCAGAAAACCTGACTTGAGTGTTGCTGATAGTTGTCAGCAGGGGGCACGGTGCTCCGGGCCTCAGACCGAGAGGGAAGGGGGCTTCCTTCACCCTTTTCCTTCCCCCCCCCCCCCCGTCCCTGCTCCTTTCACAACCTGTGCTGTCCGAGGCCAGCCCCTTCCGAGGCTCCGCTCCTCTGGAACTCCCATTGAAGGCAGGGAACACACTGTCCATCAAGACAGCAGCAAGATATTGACTTGGATCCCTACGGCATCGGCACGCAAACTGGACGAAGGGATCCAGAGCTGACCGTCTGCTCTAAATCCACGAATTGATTTCTCCTGAGGGCTCCACGTGTAGACTAAATAGCACGGACTAAACAGATTGAACCCCGGGGAACCCCGCGAGACCAGGCCGACACTGATGGAAGTTAGCGTCTGACAGCAGCCCTCTGAGACGTGCCCATCAGGATCAGCTTAAGCCAATCCAAGGCAGAAGCCCTTCTTCCTCCAGACTACTCAATAAGATTGCACGGTCCACCATGCTGAACGTTGCTGCCGACAGACTAGCAGAGAGGCCTGGCCCTCGCTCACATTCAAATGGAGATCATTTAAGGACACCAGAAGAGCCCTGCTGGATCAGACCAGTGAGGGTCCATCTAGTCCAGCATCCTGTCTCACACAGTGGCCAACCAGTTCCTCTGGAGGGCCAACAACAGGGCAGAGAGACCAAGGCCTTCCCCTGATAAGAACATCAAAAGAGCCCTGCTGGATCAGACCAGTGAGGGTCCATCTAGTCCAGCATCCTGTCTCACACAGTGGCCAACCAGTTCCTCTGGAGGGCCAACAACAGGGCAGAGAGACCAAGGCCTTCCCCTGATAAGAACATCAGAAGAGCCCCTGCTGGATCAGACCAGTGAGGGTCCATCTAGTCCAGCATCCTGTCTCACACAGTGGCCAACCAGTTCCTCTGGAGGGCCAACAACAGGGCAGAGAGACCAAGGCCTTCCCCTGATAAGAACATCAAAAGAGCCCTGCTGGATCAGACCAGTGAGGGTCCATCTAGTCCAGCATCCTGTCTCACACAGTGGCCAACCAGTTCCTCTGGAGGGCCAACAACAGGGCAGAGAGACCAAGGCCTTCCCCTGATAAGAACATCAGAAGAGCCCCTGCTGGATCAGACCAGTGAGGGTCCATCTAGTCCAGCATCCTGTCTCACACAGTGGCCAACCAGTTCCTCTGGAGGGCCAACAACAGGGCAGAGAGACCAAGGCCTTCCCCTGATAAGAACATCAAAAGAGCCCTGCTGGATCAGACCAGTGAGGGTCCATCTAGTCCAGCATCCTGTCTCACACAGTGGCCAACCAGTTCCTCAGGAGGGCCAACAACAGGGCAGAGAGACCAAGGCCTCCCCCTGATAAGAACATCAGAAGAGCCCCTGCTGGATCAGACCAGTGAGGGTCCATCTAGTCCAGCATCCTGTCTCACACAATGGCCAACCAGTTCCTCTGGAGGGCCAACAACAGGGCAGAGAGACCAAGGCCTTCCCCTGATAAGAACATCAAAAGAGCCCTGCTGGATCAGACCAGTGAGGGTCCATCTAGTCCAGCATCCTGTCTCACACAGTGGCCAACCAGTTCCTCTGGAGGGCCAACAACAGGGCAGAGAGACCAAGGCCTTCCCCTGATAAGAACATCAGAAGAGCCCCTGCTGGATCAGACCAGTGAGGGTCCATCTAGTCCAGCATCCTGTCTCACACAGTGGCCAACCAGTTCCTCTGGAGGGCCAACAACAGGGCAGAGAGACCAAGGCCTTCCCCTGATAAGAACATCAAAAGAGCCCTGCTGGATCAGACCAGTGAGGGTCCATCTAGTCCAGCATCCTGTCTCACACAATGGCCAACCAGTTCCTCTGGAGGGCCAACAACAGGGCAGAGAGACCAAGGCCTTCCCCTGATAAGAACATCAAAAGAGCCCTGCTGGATCAGACCAGTGAGGGTCCATCTAGTCCAGCATCCTGTCTCACACAGTGGCCAACCAGTTCCTCTGGAGGGCCAACAACAGGGCAGAGAGACCAAGGCCTTCCCCTGATAAGAACATCAAAAGAGCCCTGCTGGATCAGACCAGTGAGGGTCCATCTAGTCCAGCATCCTGTCTCACACAATGGCCAACCAGTTCCTCTGGAGGGCCAACAACAGGGCAGAGAGACCAAGGCCTTCCCCTGATAAGAACATCAAAAGAGCCCTGCTGGATCAGACCAGTGAGGGTCCATCTAGTCCAGCATCCTGTCTCACACAGTGGCCAACCAGTTCCTCTGGAGGGCCAACAACAGGGCAGAGAGACCAAGGCCTTCCCCTGATAAGAACATCAGAAGAGCCCCTGCTGGATCAGACCAGTGAGGGTCCATCTAGTCCAGCATCCTGTCTCACACAGTGGCCAACCAGTTCCTCTGGAGGACCAACCACAGGAAAGAGAGGCCAAGGCCTTCCCCTGACGTCGCCTCCTGGCTCTGGGATTCAGAGGCTCAGTGCCCCTGACTGTGGAGGTTTCCGTCAGTCGCCATGGCTAGCAGCTACTGATATCGACGAAAGCCACAAGCCACCAGCACCGTCTCTCTTCCGTGGCCCAGCCCGGAGCTGGATTGCAAGGGGGCAAAAGCAAAGGAGTCATCCACAAAGACCTTCTACCACCACATCTCTCTAGCGAAGGTATTTTTAAGTAGTGGATGGATGACCAGAGAAAAAGTGTGAAGAAGAAAGCAGTTCCCCACGGAAGAAAGCAGTACCCAACTACTTCGGTATTAAAGAAAAAGTCAAAAGGCACCGAAGGGTTAATTCTGAGACTCACCTTTGCTTCTAGGATTCTCTTCCGGGCCTTCAATTCGGCAACTGCTCTGTCTACGTCCACCTGCGGAGCCTTCTCTTCCTTCAGCTTCCGGACAAGTTCGCCCTAGAAGAACAGCAAAAATAGTTCCACTATAGCTTCAGTTCTAGGAGGGAAAAAGAACTGGGAGAAAGCACGCCTTTTCCCGGCTGTCTGGAAATCCATGGCGGAGCCACCTAGCTTGATTTTATTTAGAAGTTTATAGCCCGCTGTTCCTTGTGGCTTAAGGTGGTCACAATTTAAACCATGCAAAATTCAAACCACAAGCATGCCTGTTGTCTATACCCCCATTTAAAAGCCTTAGCAAATAAAAAAGGCCTTGGAACGCCTCCTGACTTCCTTGGAGAGCCTGCTCCACAAAGTGGAAGCTACGGTGGAGAGGACATGGGCTCTGTTTAATGCCGGGTGGACTACCTTAAGGGGAGGGGATGTGGCTCAGTGGTAGAGCATCTGCCTTTCATGCAGAAGGTCCCAGGTTCAATCCCCGGCATCTCCAGTTAAAGGGATCAGACCGAAGGTGATGTGAAAGACCTCAGCATGAGACCCTGGAGAGCCATGAAGTGGGGCTGTAGCTCAGTGGCAGAGCATCCTCTTGGCATGCAGAAGGTCCCAGGTTCAATCCCCAGCATCTCCAGTTAAAAAGACCTCAGCCTGAGACCCTGGAGAGCCACGAACTGGGGCTGTAGCTCAGTGGAAGAGCCTCTGCTTTGCATGCAGAAGGTCCCAGGTTCAAGCCCCAGCATCTCCAGTTAAAGCAGCGGTTCTCAACCTGTGGGCCGGGACCCCTTTTGGGGTCGAACAACCATTTCACAGGGGTTGCCAGCTGCCATCCGAGCCCACCCCGCCGGCAGGAAAGGGCCCCGGGCTCGATCGAGTGCGAGGTCTGGCCTCCCGGCTCTTTGCCCTCAAAGGGAGCTTTCCCTTTAAGGGCAAAGAGCAGGAGTTGGTTGGGGCCGGAGCCCTGTCCCCTGCTTCCAGCAGCCCTTCCAGCAGGGGCCACGAGGAGGAAGAAGCCAGCAGGTAAGTCAATGGCCGCTTCCCCCTCCCCGCCGCCACCTTAAGGGCGCTCCGCCGTCGCCTTCCCTGGGCTCCACGCCAAAGCGCAGAGCCCAGGAAAGGCGGCAAAAGCCTACCTTTCTTCCCCCCCTCACCTTTCTTCCACCTACCTACCTTTCTTCCCCCCCTCACCTTTCTCTTTCTCTCTTCCCCCCTACACCACTGTGCCTTGACCTGGATAGCCCAGACTACCTCAGTCATGTCAGACCTGGGAAGCTAAGCAGGGCCAGCCCTGGTCAGAGCTTTTATGAGAGACCACCAAGGAACTCTTCACCCAAAGAGCCATTAACATATGGAAATTACTGCCGCAGGAAGTGGTGGCAGCCACAAGCATCCACAGCGTCAAGAGGGGATTGACTAGACATACGGAGCAGAGGCCCATCAGTGGCCATTAGCCACAACCAGTGTTCCCTCTAAGCTGAGTCAGGGTGAGCTAGCTCACCGTTTTTTTAGCCTCCGCCTCACACCTTTTTGTCTTCGTTCAGGAAGGAGGGCTCCAGGGCAAACTGATTTATGCAGCGGCCAAATCGCTCGCTCACAGCTTTGATGCCAGGAGCTCACAAATTTGCTCACCTGACTCCACAGCTTAGAGGGGGCATTGGCCACAAGGTATAGATGGGACACTCTGTCTGGGGCAGTGATGCTCTGTCTTCTTGGTGCCTGGGGGGCAAGAGTGGGAGGGCTTCTGGAGTTCTGCCCCGCTGGTGGACCTCCTGATGGCGCCCGGGTTTTGGCCCCTGTGTGACACAGTGTTGGACTGGATGGGCCATTGGCCTGATCCAACATGGCTTCCCTTATGTTCTCAATATACCCTAAAAATTACACCAATACGAAGAGGTTGTCGGTGTCAATGTCTCCCTGCCCTCACACTTCGCGTCTTGCTTCTCACACTTCGCGTCTTGCTTCTACCCAGCGATCTGCTGGATGTGAACCCCAATGTGCTCTTTCAGAGTTTTTGCTACGTGGCTCGCTCATTTCTATCCACTCGCTTCGGAGAACAATGCAGAGAGATTCAGCTGGGCGAGAAATCAAGCTGGGTGACCAAGCTGGGACAGAGAGAAAAGGTAAGGGACACACACGTCACAAGAAACCGCTAAGTTTACAAGGTTAAAATCGGAAGGACAGAAACCCAGCGCAAGGCACCGGCTTGACGGACGAAAGGAAAACCCGGAAGCCCGTGTCAGCAGGACTCTAGCTTCAATGTGAGGAGTTTCGCCCTAAGCCACTCCGGCTGCGGTCTAACGCGGCAAGGGGCTTTAGACGCACAGAGAAACGCAAGGAAAGCAAGGAAACTGTCAGGAGGAAAATGACCTAGGGAAGAAAACCCTGCAAACTGCCTGTTCTCAGAAGACCGACCTGCAACCATCAGTCTGGGGCGAAGGGGTTAAAAAAAAAGAAGAAATCACAAGACACCGGCAAGCCTGCACTTGTTTCCGTGACACGGGAGAGAAAGTGAGGTTAAAAAAAAAAAAACACCCTTGACCAGAGGAGCCGAAGCCGCTCGAGGAGAATGCAACTGAGGAGTCCTGATGTGGCAGATTTCTCTGCGGCTTCGTCCCTTCTGGCAGGGAAGCCGGGAAGGGAACCACCCCTCGATCGCAGCAGCAGCAGCAGCAGCAGCGTGGCTTATTGCATCAGGCACTGCCGCAGGAGGAAAACATTAACCCGCCCAGCCTGACTGATCCCTGTGCCTCCCTTTCTGTCAGTGAGATCTCCCCAGAGGTGGAATTCAAGGCCTTGCTTAACGAAGGAGGACTCAGCCGCCACCAGAGCAAAAGAACCCTGCCTTGGGTTTCCAGGCCTCTCCCCTGATCATTGCACATTAGGCAACGCGGCCCGCACTCGATGCCGAATCCCACCTTTCTGCATTTCAGCCCCATAAACTGCACAGCAGGAAAACTCCAATTGAAGGCATTTCATGTTTTCGTTTGTCTCTGCCTTCAAGTCACAGCTGACTTATGGTGACCCAGAGAGTTCAAAGTGGTTAAGATGCTGAACTGCAGACTGGTAGTTCGGCAGTTCGAGACCCGAGTGCCGCGTGACGGAGTGAGCTCCCGTCTCTGGCCCAGCTCCTGCCAACCTAGGAGTTCGAAAGCAAGAAATTGCAAGTAGATAAAGAGGTACCGCTCCGGTGGGAAAGTGACAGCGTTCCGCACGCCTTGACACCTAGTCATGCTGGCCACGTGACCACGGAAACAACTTTGGACAGCGCTGGCTCTTCGCCTTGGAAACGGAGATGAGCACCGCATCCCTGGAGTCGTATTCGACTGGCTTTCGAGCAAGGGAAACCTTTACCTGACCCCCCCCCCCCCCAATCCTGTTGCAAGCTCCTGCAATTTTATTAAGAGCTCCGTACAACAAAACCATTCAGGATGCTGTACAATGATTCACAATCGAACCGCAAAAGGCTTTGACGCTACCGGTCCTGTTGGGCCGGACCTGTATGCTCGTTACGTGCCTCGCCAAACGAGAATGCCATGTGAACACTGAGACGCACGGAGGGGCTTTTAGAATGACCTGTTACAACATCCAGTGAATCGATCGGTCCCTGTATACGAGGTGTTTGCTCAGCTATCAAGCGGGACCGCCTTACGTTTGAGAAACGTGCAGGCTTTGGAAGCAGGAGGCAAAAAGCATGGAGAGATATGCAGCCCTCTGAAGTCTAAATATATCTCACAGAGACCCAAATCCATAGCAAGAGAAGCAGCCACAACAGATCCAGGTCAACGGATGGGAAAGGACAAAGACCCGATTCTCCGCTGGGAAATCTCTGATCAGCCTCTCTCCGGAGCCCATTATGAAAGAGAAACTCAAGTTCCATTGGGAATAACACATCCCAAGTAAAGCTACCCTAGAGGAGGCTGAGACGTCACTGCTGTGGGTGCACTTCCGTGTTACCAGGCGCAGGACTGGGTTCTAAAAAGGGACGCACTGTGAAATACGATGATCTATAGGGACTCCACTCCATTTCATTACCTGGGGGAGGGAATCCTATAAGCACCCTGTTATTAAGTGGGCGAGAGACCCAGCTTAAAAAAAGAGAGAAGAGAATCCACTGTATTTGGGGGAGCGATCGTGTGGTATGAGCACTAGAGAAAAACCTATTAAATTCAGCTTATTGAGAGACAGAAGAGCTTCACAAAGCCATATGAAGCTCGGTCAACAGAGAAAAGTGTGGCTCCCAGAAGGACAGCAGGGAAGTTCGCAGCAGATTTTCATGATAGACCTGATACAGGAGAGGATGGCAGAACAAAACTGCGTACCTCAAGAGTTCTCATATGGAAACGAAACGTGTAATCAGTTAGGGAACTGATACTAGGGGAAATTTAGTCTTGCGTGGGCCTTTACTCTTTTAAGAGTACAGGAAACTAACAGGAAGTCAGAACTTAACGGTAAAATCTTGACGTGGAGACATATCCACAGGATTAAGAAGCATATATCACAACGGAAATCTGGCGTTCAGATAAGCAGGCATATAAACTGATGGTGAATTAAATGTGAGGAAGGATCTTTGTCCTGCAGACGCCCGGAAGTCCTTCACAACTCCACACGAACGTCCTCAAAGCTATTGGTTTTAGATCTCTGAGTTAGGGTGGGTCACCTTCGGGACTTTTACTCCCTGGCACTCTAAAATTAGATTCCTGCCTCTACCCTTTAATCCCTAACTGATTACTCCAATGAGAACTTCCCCGCTGTGGCCAAACTGCAAAAAAGAAAAGGACAGCCTTTAGATCCACAAAAGAGCCACAAATCAAATCAAGGTGAGATGGGGTCAGGTGGCCACGAGAGGAAAAGGGGTCCCCCGGACAAGATCCAGAATGCTGAAAGCAACGATCCCACAGAGGGATCAGTTCTTTGGAAACGGGACATCTCTCTGCATCTTTTTAAGGGCCAGTTTTGATTATCAAAGGCTACATATATTGCAAAATCCCCAGCACTAGGGTTGGCAGGTCTCTACTAGTCACCGGCAGGGGATGGGGGGAGCAAGCTTCTTAGAATCATAGAATCATAAGAATCAAAAGGGACCTCCAGGGTCATCTAGTCCAGCCCCCTGAACAAAGCAGGGAATTCACAAATACCTTCCCACACACACACAGAGCCAGTGACTCCACTCCATGCCCAGAAGATGGCAAAAACCCCTCCAGGATCCCTGGCCAAACTGGTCTGGAGAAAAACTACTTCCTGAAACCTGGAAGTTGGGAAACTCCTGGAAATTTGGGTACGGAGCTTGGGGAGCGCAGTAAGGTACAATACCTCCAAAGCAGCCATTTCTTCCCAGAGGGGCTGATTTCTGTAGTCTAGAGATGAGCTATAATTCCAGGGGATCCCCCAGTCCCACCTGGAGCCTGGCATCCCTACAAAGCCAAGGGTTGCATCCAGAGCCACGAAGATCCAGAGGAGCTTGCAGTCTGGACTCTCCGACAATCAGTCAAAGTGAAAGTGGCATGCAATGCAGAGGAGAATTTCTGTTCCAGAGTGGGTTTGGGAAGACAGTGGAACAAATGCTAGATGCAGATTGAGCCTAAGAGACCTGCGTTTCTCAAAGGCTTATGCTACGAAGGAGCCACGAAGGACTCTCAAGGAGCATCCACAGGCCCTATAGGACCTCTCCCCCCCTGCACCAGTGCCCAAATTGGAAGAGGGGATGTGAAGAAGAATCCAAAAAAAAGTGGCAGTCAGAATATTGGGCTGGGTCCTGGGTTCGATTCCCAAATTGGAAGAGGGGATACGAAAGAAGGATCCAAAAACACGGGGCGGTCAGAATATTGGGCTGGGTCCTGGGCAATGCTCCCTCTAAGCTGTGGAGTCTTGTGAGCAAAAATTCTACTTGGTGAGCTACTGGACATTAAAGTTGTGAGCAAGCAATTCGGCTGTCGCATAAATCAGTTTGCTCTGGAGCCCTCCTTCCTGAGTTGAGACAAAAATGCGTGAGCCGGAGGCTAAAGAACTGTGAGCCAGCTCACATTGACCCAGGTTAGAGGGAACACTGCTCTGGAGCCATCCTTCCCGAGCTAAGACAAAAAACCTGTGAGCCGGAGGCTAAAAGCCTGTGCGCCAGCTCACACTCACCCAGCTTAGAGGGAACATTGCTCTGGGGCCCTGCTTCCTGAGCAGAGCCAAAATGTGAGAGCCAGAGGCTAAAAACCTGTGCGCCAGCTCACACTCACCCAGCTTAGAGGGAACATTGCTCTGGGGCCCTCCTTCCTGAGCTGAGACAAAATGTGTGAGCCAGAGGCTAAAAACCTGTGTGCCAGCTCACACTCACCCAGCTTAGAGGGAACATTGTTCTAGGCCCCTCCTTCCTGAGCTGAGACAAAATGTGTGAGCCGGAGGCTAAAAACCTGTGCGCCAGCTCACACTCACCTAGCTTAGAGGGAACAGTGCTCTGGAGCCCTCCTTCCTGAGCAGAGACAAAATGTGTGAGCCGGAGGCTAAAAACCTGTGCGCCAGCTCACACTCACCCAGCTTAGAGGGAACAGTGCTCTGGCGCCCTCCTTCCTGAGCCAAAATGTGTGAGCCAGAGGCTAAAAACCTGTGCGCCAGCTCACACTCACCCAGCTTAGAGGGAACAGTGCTCTGGCGCCCTCCTTTCTGAGCTGAGACAAAATGTGTGAGCCAGAGGCTAAAAACCTGTGCGCCAGCTCACACTCACCCAGCTTAGAGGGAACAGTGCTCTGGCGCCCTCCTTTCTGAGCTGAGACAAAATGTGTGAGCCGGAGGCTAAAAACCTGTGCGCCAGGTCACACTCACCCAGCTTAGAGAGAACACTGGTCCTGGGCAGTGTTCCCTCTCAGCTGAGTGAGTGTGAGCTAGCTCCCAGTTTCTTAGCCTCCGGCCCGCACATTTTTTGTCTCCGCTCCGGGAAGCAAGGCTCCAGAGCAAACTAGTTTACACAGCCGCCCAATCGCTCGCTCACCACTCCGACGGCCGGAGCTCACAAGGCAGAATTCTCGCCCACCAGACTCCGCAGCCCAGAGGGAGCCCTGGTCCTGGGTTCGAATCCCCCGCGGTACCGAGAACCAGGGGCGCCGCAGCGGGGGGGCAAGACGAGGGCGGCCCAGTGTTTCTCCTCTCCCGGCCTCACCTGCTGCCGCACCGCCTGCCGGAGCGGGGCCAGGAGCGCCTCGGCGGCGGGGCCGTCCATGCTGGCGGCGAGGCCGGGCTGCGGCGGGGCGGCGAGGGAGCGGCGGGCGGCGAGACCGGCCGGGGGCTTCGGCGGGGCGGCTGCTGCTGCTGGCGGCGGCGTGTGGAGCGAGGCGGCGGGGCTGGGCCGCGGCGGGAGGCGGCAAGGCCGGCTGCGGCTCCGGAGGGTGAGGCGGCCGAGCGGGGCAGCGGCGGCGCGGAGGACGCTAAAGGGCCACGGCATGGAGCGGCGGCGGCGCCGGAGAAGGAGGAGGCGGAGGAGGAGGGCCAGGCCCGGCCCCCAGCATGATGAAATCCGCGGCCGGCGCGGCCTCCCGGCCCCGCCCCGTCCCAGAAGCCACCCGGCCCCGCAGCCGGCCGCCCTTTCCCCCGCCCCGCCCAGGAGGCGGAGCCCCGGCGGGGCGAGAGGGGAACTCCGGCGCGGGGCTCGCCGGCCTGCTAGGCCGCGCCGGTTGCCACGGCAACGCGGCCTACCCGCGCCCCCCGCCGCCGCTGGGAGGCGCTGCGGGCCTGGGCAAAAGGGCGGCGGAGAGCGGGGGAGCAGCCGGGGGCGAGCAGGGTGGCTCTCTCCCCCTCCCCTCCCCTCCCCTCCCCTCCCTCCCTTCCCCAGGGTGGAGAGCTTGGAGGGCGAAGGCTCCTCGTCGTGATGCCCGGATGTCTCCCTGAACCAGTGTTCCCTCTAAGCTGAGAGACAGTGTGAGCTGGCTCGCAGGTTTTTAGCCTCCGGCTCGCACGTTTCTTGGCTCAGCTCGGGAAGGAGGGCTCCAGAGCAGTGTTCCCTCTAAGCTGGGTCCGTGTGAGCTGGCTCGCAGGTTTTTAGCCTCCGGCTCGCACGTTTTTTGGCTCAGCTCGGGAAGGAGGGCTCCAGAGCAGTGTTCCCTCTAAGCTGAGGGACAGGGTGAGCTGGCTTGCAGGTTTTTAGCCTCCGGCTCGCACGTTTCTTGGCTCAGCTCGGGAAGGAGGGCTCCAGAGCAGTGTTCCCTCTAAGCTGGGTCCGTGTGAGCTGGCTTGCAGGTTTTTAGTCTCCGGCCCGCACGTTTCTTGGCTCAGCTCGGGAAGGAGGGCTCCAGAGCAGTGTTCCCTCTAAGCTGAGGGACAGTGTGAGCTGGCTTGCAGGTTTTTAGCCTCCGGCTCGCACGTTTCTTGGCTCAGCTCGGGAAGGAGGGCTCCAGAGCAGTGTTCCCTCTAAGCTGGGTCCGTGTGAGCTGGCTTGCAGGTTTTTAGCCTCCGGCTCGCACGTTTCTTGGCTCAGCTCGGGAAGGAGGGCTCCAGAGCAGTGTTCCCTCTAAGCTGGGTCCGTGTGAGCTGGCTTGCAGGTTTTTAGTCTCCGGCCCGCACGTTTCTTGGCTCAGCTCGGGAAGGAGGGCTCCAGAGCAGTGTTCCCTCTAAGCTGAGGGACAGTGTGAGCTGGCTCGCAGGTTTTTAGCCTCCGGCTCGCACGTTTCTTGGCTCAGCTCGGGAAGGAGGGCTCCAGAGCAGTGTTCCCTCTAAGCTGGGTCCGTGTGAGCTGGCTCGCAGGTTTTTAGCCTCCAGCTCGCACGTTTCTTGGCTCAGCTCGGGAAGGAGGGCTCCAGAGCAGTGTTCCCTCTAAGCTGGGTCCGTGTGAGCTGGCTCGCAGGTTTTTAGCCTCCGGCTCACACATTTTTGTCTTGGCTCCAGAGCCAACTAATTTGTGCAGTAGCCAAATCACTTGGCTCGCAACTTCAATGTTAGTAGCTCACAAAGTAGAATTTTTGCTCGCGGGACTCCACAGCTTAGAGGGAGCATTGCCCTGAATGCCAGCAGTCCGTTTTATGGTGCTAGGGATGCCAGCCTCCAGGTGGGACTTGGAGATCCCCCGGAATTACAGCTCCTCTCCAGACTACAGAGATCAGTTCCCCCCTGGAGGAACTGGAGGCTTTGGAGTGTGGAATTTATTGGCATTGTACCCTTCTGAGGTCCCTGACCTCCCCAGGCTCCACCCCCAAATCTCCAGGTGTTCCCCAACCTGGATCTGGCAACCCTGTATCCCCTGCTGGTGGCCGGGGGCGGGGGATCTGGCACCCCTAGTTTTACCCCCTCATTTAAAAATCTTGGAGAGTAGAGTTGGCAGCTGGTTGCGAGTCCAGAGCTCCCTCTGAGCTGTGGAGTCTTGTGAGCAGAAATTCTACTTGGTGAGCTACTGGGCATTAAAGTGGTGAGCGCGCGATAAAAATGCAGTAATGTAGTATTTCTGGCTCTTTTCCCCCCCTCTGTTTCCCTCTTTTCTCCTTTGGCTCGTTTGTTTGTTTGTAAAAAAAAAAAATTATGTTTTTAAAAAACCCAACAATATTCCTTTCACCACGTCAGAGATGGTGAACACAAATAAGAGCTTTCGCTTTGGTTTTGACTTGGCCAGCACAAGTGTTGTATGTCAAGATGGGGAGCCAGGTTAGTCTGTCTGTAGTAGTAGAAAAGAGCAAGAATCCAGCAGCACCTTAAAGACTTTCCTCACACAGTTCCTAGGGGAAATCACCTGGAAAATATTATCCTATTTAAGGTGGCAAACTTCACGGGCAACGACATCCCTTCATTATGATTAGTTTTATGAAGATGTCCAGAAACGGACAATTTTACATAGAGATGTAAAACACTGGAAAAATTTCTACGCCATATCTCTGGCTATCAAGACGCAGCATTTTAATAACAGCACCCAATAGCCATTCGAGAATCACCCTGCAGAGAAAACCTTGTTTGGTCTGGAGCATTTGCCATGCAACGTAATGTTTTGGATGTTAGAAATGAAGGCTAATTCAAATCCTTCTGTCTGCTTCCTTCTTGTCTGTTCGGCTGCTATCCTTTCATTACCTAGATTGTTAATCTTACGGTCTTCCTTCCCTCCCTAGGGTTGCCAACTCCAGACTGGGAAATTCTCAGAGATTTGGGGGTGGAGGCTGGGTGTCATGAAGTCTGGAAAGGGGAGAGAGCTCAGCTGTGGTGTGAGTCCATAGAATCTACCCTGGGAAACAGCCATTTTCTACAGGGGAACTGATTTTTGTCTTCTGGAGATAATTGTAATTTTGGAAGGTCTCCAGGCCCCACCTGGAGGGTGGCAACTCTGTCAGACAACCCTATCCCCTATAGATATATATCTGTGATCTCCAAGTGGGCAATTTGTGTTCTTGCTGGCAGAGTAATTAACACAGCCAGTGAAAAGAAGAGAAGAGATTGGATTTATACCCCGCCCTTCACTACCCAAGGGAGTCTCAGAGCGGCTTACAAACAGCTTTCCCTTCCCCTCCCCACAACAGACACCCTGAGAGAGTGCTGACAGAAACTGCCCTTTTTCAAGAGCAGCTCTGACAGAACTATGGCTTGCCCAAGGTCATCCAGCAGGTGCAAGGGGAGGAGTGGGGAATCAAACCCGGTTCTCCCAGATTAGAGTCCACGCACTTAACCACTACACCAAACAGTGGTGCACAACCTGATTAAAACATAGATAAAGGTTTATTTAGGAACTAATATACTTGATAGGAAAGAGGAGAGACAGAGGTAGGTTCCTAACTGCATCTCTAGTTGAGGGAGAGAGAGTAGGATTGAGCGTGGCACGTCTGAGAAGGAGGAAGGAATTCCCCTAAGATGTAGCAATCTGCATACAGACAAGGAAGGACACTTAACAGGCCTCTTGTGGAGTATAGCTAAAGACAGGCCCTCTTCCACTTGCTCACAGCCAGATCGAACTGACACTGGGTCCTTCCGATTCGGTATTTGCAAACGTGGAGGCCAAGGTTAAGCTTGCCAGCTCTGGTTTGGGAAATACCTGGAGATTTTGGGGGTGGAGCCTGGGGAGGGGCGGGCCCTCAGCAGGGTATAAATGCCATAGGGTCCACCCTCCAAAGCAGCCATTTTCTCCAGGGGAACCGAACTCCGTGGTCCGGAGATCAGTCGTAAAAGTGGGAGGTCTTCAGGCCCCACCTGGAGGTTGGCAACCCTGTCCAAGGTAGCGTTTGATGTAGGCTTTACTTGGGGGGATCTGTGGGGTGCAAAACTGAGCTTAGGAGCAACGTTCAAAGTGGGAAAGCAAGGAGTATAAAACTCATCCGTAATGGAACCTGGAGGTGAATTTTCCTATAGGGCTCGATGAAATGGCACCTAATTTTGCCGTATCTACCTGCGGGGAGAATTCATCGTACTTCGATGACTGAGTGATATGTCTTGTGAGAAAGGGATGGTGCGTACCCCTGTTCTCCCTGCCTGCTCCTCCGGCCTTTGGGGAGACGCTCCGGAGCGAGGGTGGCATTACACTGACCTCGTATAGCTCGGTCCAGGTGACGCTGACGGATTTTGTTCTTCCTCCCCATCCTTCGCACAGTCAACACGGAGCAGGTCCCGGCTGTCTTATCCATCATAGCGAGTTCAGTCACCTCCTTCTGCTAGAGCCATAAATCACTCCCATCCTAACCCCATAAACCTGAAGCGGCAGGGGAAGAAATGATATTGTGATCATACCGAGAAAGGAAGAGGTTCGTGCCGGCTTCAATTATCTTTCTAGGGAATCGTGATTTTTTTAAAAAAGAAAGACATGAACTTCTCCCTAACCTCCGTTATAATTTAACTAGCTTGTTTGTGTTGCAGAAATTCCTGGCTCTGCTACTGTCTTATACAAGCCCAACAGCTCCTGTTTTCGAGACCCAGCCCCCCATTTCTCCCCACAGGCGTCTAGAAGTTATGGCTACAATTTTTCATGCACTTATTGGGCATGAGGGCGAAGGCTGCTGTAAAGACAGTGTGCTATAGCAGTTAGAGTTTTGCCCTCAAACCTAAGCATCGTCGTGCGACATCCCTGACATGACGACATCAACTCTAGACGACATCGTCATGTTGGAGACCTCACGCAGTAATGTTGCTGTTTGGGGGAGGGTGTTAGCCAAATTTGCCTGACTTTATTAATAAATGTGGGGGATTATGAGCATTAAATGGCAAAAAGGCATTAAGTATGGGACCATTAACCTGTGTTTACGGGAGTTGGAATTCCCAGTACCCAGGGAATAGACACTGAGGCTAGATTACTAAAGTAATAATTTCTTTACTAAAGGTTTTTCAAGCATATATACAAAAATCAAGCATTCACGCACCTCAAAAAAGATATTATAGCATTGGGAAAAGTGCAGAGGTGGGCAACTAGAATGATAAAAGGGTTGGAACACTTTCCCTATGAAGAAAAGTTGAAGCGCTTGGGGCTCTTTAGCTTGGAGAAACGACGGCTGAGGGGTGACAGGATCGAGGTTTACAAGATTATGCATGGGATAGAGCAGGTAGAGAAAGAAGTCCTTTTCTCCCATTCTCACAATACAAGAACTCGTGGGCAGTCCACAAAATTGTTGAGTAGTCGGGTTAGAACAGATAAAAGGAAGTACTTCTTCACCCAAAGAGTGATGAACACATGGAATTCACTGCCACAGGAGGTGGTGGCGGCTACAAGCATGGACGGCTTCAAGAGGGAATCCGATAAACATATGGAGCAGAGGTCCATCAGTGGCTATTAGCCACAAGGTATAGATAGGAACTCTGAGTCTGGGCTTTGGGGGGGGGCAACAGTGGGAGGGCTTCTAGAGTCCTGCCCCCACTGCTAGACCTCCTGAGGACACCTGGTATTTTTGGCGACTGTGACAGAGTGTTGGACTGGATGGGCCACTGGCCTGATCCAACATTGGCTTCTCTTATGTACTTATGATACAGGGCTAAGACTACAGATTAGAAAGTATAGAGACATTTGCATGAGCAGGAAATATCGTTGAGTGATACTTTACATGTCTGGCAAGACGCTTGGATAGCGCAGCGAAAAGTAACACAGTAAGGGGAAAGGGATCGTGAGCTGACCTGCAACACATGTGGACCGGTTCCAAACAGGCCTAGATTTGGAACCAACAAGATAGGGTGGGGTTAGGAGCGGCAGAAGCAAGAGAGCAAGCAGTGGCACAGAGCTCTTCTTTTATACCCAAAACTGTGACCCGAGGCAGATACCTGTGGTCACATGGTCCCCAGGAAATACTGACCAAAAATGGGGCATGAAAGGATTAACGGTTGGGCAATTGCGAGTGATGGCTTGGCTAGGCGTGACCAGGGGTTTCAGGTTTTGAAATCCCCGGGGGGGCGGGGGCTCATGCACGCAAAGCGCGTGTGCACTCCGAAACTGCTGCTGCCGCTTCTCCCCCCCCCTCCCCGCGCCACTCTTCCCTCCTTTCCTTTCCCTCCCGGGGCTCCAGGCGAATGCCCAACATGATAGCCAGGTGACACTATCACGTTGGAGCCCCGGGAGGGAGAGAGAAGGAGGGAGGGAGGGAGGGAGGGAGGAGTGGGTACAGGGGAGCCGGGGGGGGAGAAAGAGGCTCTGGCGGCGGTGGCCAGCCAGCCGGCCGGTGGGCCTAGGAAGGGCAGGGGGGGAGAGGCGGCAGCAGGCGCTCTGTTTCACCAGGGGGGCTCATTCCCCCCCGGGAAATTTTGGGGGTGGCCCGAGCCCTCGACCCCCCCGTAGTCTACACCTATGGGCGTGACCCCTCTTAGAAGAACAGGAAAGACAAAGGAGGAAAGCAAGAGAACTATTCAGGTTGCAGGACCGGTGCTTTGGATCCTATTGGGTTCACTGCATGGAAGCTCGGACTACAGCGTGGTGATAAGCATTGGTTTATTGAGCACACAACCAACATGCAATACCGGCCGAGATGGCCAACTCTATACAGTCCGTAGGACACACCCAAAAGTCCGATTGGCAGGTTTGAATTTCCCGCCAGAGTTCTTATTGGAGGGCTAGTGGTGGTCTAGGATCCCTGACCCCTATTGTTTCCAGGAGTCAAGCTCTGGCTGGCTGTCGCTGGTGCCCGGTGGCGGTCAGCGGACATAACGGATCAACAATCAGGTGCTTGACAGCGGCCGTTATCTTGATGGGCGGCTGGAAGACTTGATGGCTGGCTGCTGTCGTCATCGGGCACTTCCTTTTGTCTTAGGCTGGAGAGGAACGTGTTTTGCTTCTGTTAATACATGGAGGTGGAATACATGACCATGGAAATGTCTCTGGACAGCGCTGGCTCTTCAGCTTGGAAACAGAGACGAGCACCGCCCCCTAGAGTCGGATTCGACTGGCTTTCGAGCAAGGGAGACCTTTGCCTTTGCACATAAATAAAACATAATAAGGTGAAAAGAAACAGTTTAAATATCAGACTTAAAGCTTCTTTCATTCAGAACTGTTTGTAATACATATCAAATTGAGGGATAAAACTTTTGACCTAAGGACCATACGCATTTCAGCCCCTATGGGCCTTTCTCAGTGCTCAGTATTCCTTATTTTACAATGCCACACATCCATAAATACACGCATAAAGAATATGGTATACACCCATATGTGACCAGGTCTTGCTTTCTTAGATGCTATGCTACAAATTTGTATGACGGGCCTGAATAGTAGCTGTACAAACTCTCCAACTTATTCTGGTACCAGATGTCCCATTCGTCAGGATGTGCGTCACTTCCATCAAGGGTAATAGTCAAGAGTCAAATTCGACTGGCTTTCGAGCACGGGAAACCTTTACCTTTACACAGGTCATTTCGTAGAAAAAGAGGTGCAGGAGCTCATTAGCATAACTCATTAGCATAACTCATTTGCATCTGCCACACACCCTAACATACCGGAAGTGTGTCAGAAGGCAACACCCACCCCTCAGGCTCCACTCCACAGGTGAGTGAAACTGACCTGCTCTTCCTCCATCCCCTTCCCCATCCAATACTTTGTGCAATAAAAAGAAGCGTAAAGGACACACCCTCATTCTCTTCCTGCTCCCTTGAAACCACCAGGTTTCAAGAAGACTTGAGATACCCAGGACATGTGCACCGCCCATCCCTTTCCCTTCCCTTCCCCTCCCCACAACAAGACACCCTGTGAGGTAGGTGGGGCTGAGAGAGGTCTTTTGAGAACTGCTCATGAGAGGACAGCTCTGAGAGAACTTGTGACTGGCCCAAGGTCACACCAGCAGCTGCATGTGGAGGAGTGGGGAATCAAACCCGGTTCTCCCAGATTAGAGTCCAACTCCTGACCACTACACCAGACTGATGGGGTGGAAGCTGCTGAAGGGTTGGTGAAATTTCTCCAGTACTTATGTGCCACGTGCCCAGATAAAAAATGGTATACTTAGAAAATTTATATGCCCCCTTGAGCAAGTCTCTGGAAAAGCAGCACACAGTCATAAAAGGAACAATGATAAAATTACCAATATTAAAACAGAACATTAAAAACAATAAAGACCCTAGCAGGGCTTTCCCCGGGGCGCTGCGCCTCTGCACTGCTTGGGGAAGCTGAGGAGGGGGCGGGGCTTGGTCATGTGCCCGCCCCCTGGGCTCCTCACTCCCGGAGCTGCGCTCCTGTGCGCTCCCGCTCCAACGGACCCCTGCCTTTACATTTACCAGAATCACTGCTCATCTCCAGACTACAGAGATCGGCTCCCCTGGAGAAAAGAGCTGCTGCTTTGGAGGGTGGACTCTGTGGCCTTGTACCCCACTGAAGTTCCTGTCCTCCCCAGGCTCCACCCCCAAATCTCCAGGAATTTCCAGCCTGGATCTGGCAACCCTACATCCCCTGTCCCCAGCTGGTGGTCGGTGGGACACGACAACTCTAAGCGGTCCAGACGCATTGTGTTTTTTCACATGGAGGTTTTGGTACCGAACTGTGGCGCTCTTTCTCCGAATCCCCTCGCGATATAGTTGTGCATTTGTGGTCTTGCAGTCGTCTTTGTCCCTCTGTTTCCTCATTCCACAAACCACCTTTGCTCAGGTTTCGACAAGAACGGAGGAGGAGACCGCAGAAAGATAACAAACCGTCAGCGATGAGTTGAGGAAGCCCAGAGGGGAAAACGCTGCCGTTTGGCACCCAGAACCCACACAGAAACTTTCCCTGTGAGGAACTTCGTTGCCTGCTTACATAACAATGGTAACAATGCGCCTCTGGAAGGTCTGGAGATTGCGTGTGTGAAATACACAGTGTGCCTGAAGCACACGAGAAGAAGGAGGAGGGGGAATGTGTTTTTCCTTGTGTAGTGGTTAAGAGCGCGGACTCTAATCTGGGAGAACCGGGTTTGATTCCCCACTCCTCCACATGCAGCTGCTGGCGTGACCTTGGGTCGGTCACAAGTTCTCTCAGAGCTGTTCTCTCAAGGGCAGTCCTCGAAAGGACTCTCTCAGCCCCACGCACCTCACAGAGGAAGGGGAAAGGAAAGGAGATTGTCAGCTGCTCTGAAACTCCTTCAGGTAGTGAAGGGCGGGGTATAAACCCAATCTCTTCTTCTTCTTCTTCACTCTGAACAGATCTGCTGCACTTGCTAACTATCCAATTTTATCCCACTGTTCCCCCAAGGAGCTCAGGAGGGTGTGCCCGGTTCTCTCCCCAGCATCTTGTCCTTCCAAGGACAGTGTGAGGAATGTCAGGCTGAATGTGAGTGACTGCCGGCCCCAGTTTCGCAGGCGAATGGAGATTCGAACCCGGGTCTCGCTTGGTCCCAGTCCAGGGCTTCCCCAAACCTTTTTGAGCCTATGGGCACCTTTGGAATGCTGACACAGGACGGTGGACACAGTCACAAAAATGGCTGCCGCTAGAGGCAGAGCCGGCTGCAAAATGCCAGGGAGCGGAACGCCCCATGGCTCTCCTAGTGAGTCTTCGGTGTTTCAGACAGAAGTTCTGTTTCAAGGGGTGCCTTTTCGATCTGCACAGCCCATCGGGAGCCCTGGAGAGCAGAAGGCCCACCTAGCCCCACACGCTGTCAAAAGCCAATTAGCAGACATCCTGGTACCCGTGGATGCCGCCTTGGGGACCCTTGTCTTAGCAGAAGTCTTGCACCACAGCTACTGTGCTGCTCGAAGGACCACAGCTATGCCTGGTTCAGAGCACTTGGGTTGCAGCATCCAATGCTCCCTTTAAGCTATGGAGTGTTGTGAGCAAAAATCCTACTTGGTGAGCTCCTGGCATTCAAGTTGTGACCCAGCGATTTGGCTCCTGCATAAATGAGTTTGCTCTGGAGCCCTCCTTCCTGAGCGAAGGCACGAATGTGTGAGCCGGAGGCTAAAAAACTGTGAGCTAGCTCACACTCACTCAGCTTAGGGGGAACACTGGTTGCATCCTAAATGCTAAAGCTCCCGCCTCCCCAACACAGCCTGCACCATGTAGGAAAATTCCTCTGTGTTTTCCAGCCTCGCTGGATTTGCACGAAAGCCTTCATTTGCATTTAAAAGAGGCCCTTCCGGAGGAGGTTATGCAACCGACTGGCAGCATGCAGCGACAGGCCGGCCCCGCTAGATGGCAGGCCTCCTTCACTGCTTTTGCATTTGACAGTTTCCTCCCCCTTTTTCCCACACAAATACACACAAATTCTGCCTGCCCTGTACTGAGGCCTCTTCGGTTTTTAACATTCCATTTGCCTGGGCTCCCACGCCCTCCTCAAATCGACACACCATGTGCCAGACTTTCCACGCTGGGGTACCGCGCAGGAGGAGGGGAGCTTGCAAAACCTGAAAAAGCCCTTTTACAGTCAAGGCGTGTTCTACAGTTGGGCGTAGTGGTTAAGAGCGGCAGATGCTAATCTAAAGAACGGGGTTTGATGAGGGGCAGGGGGTTGTATGGCCCCTTCCAACTCTGTGATTCTATGATTCTCCACTCCTCCACATGCAGCCAGCTGGATGACCTTGGGTCAGTCATAGTTCCCTTAGAGCTCTCTCAGCCCCAACTACCTCACAGGGTGTCTGTTGTGGGGAGAGGAAGGGAAGGAGATTGTAAGCCACTCTGGGGTTGCGGTCACATGCGCCAGTTGAAGCGGAGGGGAAGCGAAGCTATTTCCTCCGGAGGAATTTGACCTGCAGTTGCAAGATCACACAGCCCTTCGTAGCAGTAGGTGCAGCCCGTCAGTCACTGTGTGATCAGACGCAATCGTTGGTGAGTCGGGGGGGGGGGGGTTGGGGCCATATGTTTCCCATGCGCATAAATGAGGAATCGCACCTCCACACGGAGGGCCCCCTATGGAGTATGTGATGATGTGCATACTGTGACGGTGGGGGGAGAAACGGCCCCGAGGCGGGATGGCCTGATCAGACCATCCTGACGACTAAAGTTCAGACATCGAGGTGATACCAATATCAAGGCTACCCAGGAATATACGAGATGGTCAGCCTTCACCTTCCTAAACGTTCTATATGAGTGACCTTTTTAGCTGTATTGAAAATTGGAAATTGTAACCAGATGGGATTTGTACACCGCTGAATTGGTATCACCTCGGCGTCTGAACTTTTGCCTACAGGATTGTTTTTATTCAGATGAAGTTTATCAACGAAACGAGAACAACATTCCGGCAAACCTAAATATGTTTTTCATATTTTTCATGTTAATTCATATTATATTGTGATGATTACATTGTATTTTGATTGTATGCACTTTATTAGAATTAGCGTAGTACACAGGTTTGTTTGGCTTCCGATTACCTGACCAGAAGCGTCTGCAATGTCACTTCTTTGGCCAAATTCTACTACCGCACCGGGGAGCAGTGAAGGACCGGGGGCAGGAGACCTGGGCCCCCGACCATTGGATCGAGTCCTGTCTTCTGGAGGCGCAAAGAACACATCTTTGCCCTTTCCATGTGACAGCCCTCCAGGTATCTGAAAGTATGCCCGTATCTCTCATCAGACTTCTCTTTTCCAAGCCAATCACATCCAGTTCCTTCATCTGTTCTTCATAGGGCTTGTTTTCCGGACCCCAGTGTTCCCTCTAAGCTGAGTTAGTGTGGGCTGTCTCCCAGTTTTTAGTCTCCGGCGCACACATTTTTGTCTTCACTCCGGAAGGATGGCTACAGAGCAAACTAATTTATGCAATAGCCCAATCGCTCGCTCACAACTACAATGCCAGTAGCCCACAAAGTAGAATTTTTGCTCACGAGACTCCACAGCTTAGAGCACACACACACACACACCCCATCAATCTCAGCTACTCTCCTCTGAACCATTCCAATTACTTATGGTGACTTGGATACAAAGATTCTACAAATGTAGCCCAAAATCATAGTAGTCTTTTTTGCAGCCGCATCACGCGGCTGGCTATTTGGCTTGCGATTGAGTACATCCCTGAGACTTTTCTCGCAATCACAAGACCCTTTTCACATGTTCAACGGCTAAGCCAGGTATATGCATTTGATTTTTTTTTTAACCTACGTGCAAAATCCACATTCCCACCCCCCACCCTCTTTTTTTTAGCCTTCTTTAAGAAAATTAAATTATTTCTTTAACATCATTTTTATATCATATTAACATTTAAAATACTGGTGAGAGCTTCTTACCCCACCCTCCACGGCAGTTTTCAGATGTAGAATTTGTCCAACTGAATCCCTGGCACACAAACCACCCCACCCCCCACAAGCCATTTGCACCATTTAATGAATGTAAATTCTCCAAACCCTCAACTGCAAGAAACAGGAATGCTAACTGATGTGGATTCTTCCCTTTTTTTTTAATGGTCACTTTATAGTATTTATTAAAACTGATTTCAGACTTTACAGATACCAGCCGAGATGACTTTGGGTTCGAGCATCTTTGAAATGGTTCAGGTTTGACTGTCAGCTGTAATAAATATATAGGCTCGAGTCAATTTTCTAAAAATAAGATTACGGCCATTTTCGAGGCTGACCCCATGGGTAATCAGGACAGAGGGAATTTATCACACTAATGGAAGGGCAGCCTGTGGTTTGAACTTTGAGTGACTGTGCAGGAATTATTTTTCTCCCACCGTCTGCAAATTAACAGCCCCCCCCCCCCCGACAGAATTCATCACTGCAGATTCTGGTATCAGTGGTACATTATTATGAAAAAGTGGGGATTTGAGAATTGTGGGAAATCTCTGGGGCGCTCTTGTCCAAAGCTGAAAATTCTCACTGGTGGTGTACAGGCAGAAGCTTCCGGATTGGCCCCATGCTTTCTTACCCAGCATCCCTTTCTCTTTGGCTGCCGGGATTTCTCTCTATTAGAAAAATGATTGGCGCAACCCGAAACAGAATTATGCCCTTCTAGACCCATTAAATTCAGTGGATTTAGGAGGTTTTGACTCTACTTACGATGTCACTTTAATTGTATGGATTTTATCTGTTCCCTCATTCTTCTCTCCCTCACCAACAGAATGATTAATTCCTCCCCTCGTAAACACTCGTTTTTATCAAAATTATGACCAGACATCATCCTTTCACCCTTTTACTCTCCCTCTAAATTGTTTTTTAAATCTTTTCATAATTTTCATATAAGGCTAACTGAATACTCTCAGATTGAATAATCTCACGTGTTGCTACGTTACTTCCAGGGAAAATCTGAAAGTGACATAGGGTGTCTCTAGGAATTGCTGGAAACTTGACAGTTTTACCACAGAGTTTCCGGTGATTCCTAGAGGTACCCTATGTCACTTTCTGTTTTTCCCCAGAAGTAATGCAGCGGTGCCCAGGACATCAAAACCCCACTATGTCCTTGCCCCCAACCCTCCTCGAGACTCAAGGTGGATTACACAGTGTATGTCAACATATTCAGTGGGATGGAATATCCAATAGACAATGTAATAGGATTAGGATCACGGAAATCTGAGACAAAGGGCTTTTCTGCATTCTCATAGTTTGTAAGTTCCTGTTTCTCTGTGGGAAGGGTTCTGTTCTGCATGTGCCTTGCCCTCTCTAGTGGTCGATTCAATATTACAATGGCTTATTTCTAGCATATCTCCCTGCAGACTTAAAAGACAGGTTTTTATGCTGGAAATAAACCGGTGTAATATTGAACTGACCATTAGAGGGGGCAAAGCGCATATTGGATAAACATCTGGCGCAGAGGTCCATTAGTGGCTATTAGCCACAAGGTGTAGATAGGAGGGTTTTTTCTCCCTAGGCGGAGAGTGAATATGGGTGCCAGTTTTAACACTTGAGTAACATTTTCTCTGTGAGCTTTCAAACAACCTAAGAGCTAAAGGTTTCACAAGCTCGTTAAGCGCCTCAGTTTAGGGTTCTTTCACACATGCTGGCTGAATAATGTACTTTCAGTCCACTTTCAATGCACTTTAGCAATCATTTGTCAGCGGATTTCGCTGTTTCACATAGTAAAATCCAGTCGCAAAGTGCATTGAAAGCGGATTTGAAGTCATCTATAGCATGTGCGAAAGTACATCTTCCCCTGTTCCTTTACATTCATTCTCCCACCCTTTATTTCTGCGTCTTTTCTTCCCCCCCCAATTATTTCCACCCAAGTGTAATCAGCTGTAAATTCAACTCTTGCCTTTCTTTCGAGTGAGATTGACATATCTTTTTTTTTTCTTGCTCCAAGGCAGGGCTGAGCATACTCAAGGCCTTTCAAAAGAGGAGGGGGGAAACAAACCTTGAGAGATGGGGACACGAAAGAGAAGAAGAAAGGAGGGACTTTAAAGTTTATCCATGGCGTGGAACAGACCTACTCTGGCCTGTAGGCCCTGTTCCACTCTGCTTTCCAAAGTTTTCTCAACACCTGGAGAGGCTTTCTCTCTCAGGTAACCACTGCCACCACCTGACCTTTGTAAGGAATTGCCCACTGGGAGGGTCAGGACTCCCAGCTTCCAAGTTCTGAGGCCTTGCCTCTGTGTCTCCTGCTGCCCAACGCCTGGTCACCACAGGGACCGTTTACTGTCTTGGGCAACCCTGGAGGAATAGCCAGGTGCTAACTGACTGTCTTCCCCCGGTGCTCCTTTTGAAATAGTGTGTCCAAGACAGTGGAGTTGTATATGGTACAGAGAACCACTACCGGCATCAAAAGTTATAAAGTATATATTACAAAGAAAATGTTCACAGGCATACTTTTAGCACAGCACCAGACTGAGCAAGGGAATCAAAAGAAATGGGTAAAACACAATTCCCTCTCTATATACATGCCCTATCAGATGTTAAAATATAGAACAGGCTCCTTAGCTTAGGATGTTACAGATCTCTACAGAGTTACCATTATCTTACAGCTTCCTCAAGCTCTCCAGGCCAGTACATGGTTAATGGCGCCTCCTCCAGACCTCAGCTAAGAGTTCTGCCTGCTCTGATGGACCCAGCACCAAAAAGACCTTCCTCCTCACTCCCCTGAGTTTTATCACCTCTCTTATTCCCATCCACTGACCAGGTCAGGCTGGGTCAGAGAAGCTTTTCCTGAAGGTTCTTTCTGGAGATTCTTCCTGAAGTCTCTCTAGTATTTAACACCTCCAAATCTCTGTTCCCTGCTTGGAGAAGGTGTGTGTGTTTGTGTGCATGCGTGTGTGTGTGTGTGTGTGTGTGGCAGGACTCGCCTATTGTTTCAACCTAGACCTATTAGCATTTCTTAAGAGGTAGCTGAGGTGAGCCTGGGAAGCCATTAATTGACTTCCTCCCCCCTAACTGTTCTCTACCCAGAAGGAGGAGGGGCGGGCTTTTAAAACTCAGAGTGAAGGTTTTGCTCATTTCAAACCTCCAAAGGGGGGGGGGGAAATGCATTTCTTCACAATCCACGTACTTGTCGAGTGTTCAGTTCCATTTAATCGAGTGTTATTCTTGGGCTGATTTGCATGACAAGCTCTTCAGTATGACAGTCGCCACTTTAAAAAGAGGTTCTTTGGCAAGGCACAATGTGGTGTTATTTCTTCTTGCAGTTACAGGTTTTCTGCCAGGGACCCGCTGCAAGTGAATCTATACCAGGGGCACGTGTTTTATAGACCAGCTGCATGAAGTGGCATCCTAAGGCAACCATTCTGTGCACACTGACCAGAAAGCTAGGCATGGTTAAAAGCCATGCTTACTTCTGAGCATGGGTGTCAACTACGGGGGGGCTCGAGCCTCCCCTGAAATTTCCCGGGGGGGGGGGCTCAGCCACCCCTGGCAAAATGGAGTGCTCGCCGGTGGCCGGCCAGCTGGCCGTCACCGCCTCTCCTTCCCCCCCACCCCTGGCCTGCCCTCCTGCCTCCCTGGGGCGGGCGGGGGGGAGAGAGGTGGCGGGGACATGGTCCCGCGCTTCGTGCGGGCGGCAGTCAGCCGGCCAGCTGGCTGCCGCCGCTGCCGAGACTGCGCGGGTTTGCCTCCCTGGGGCCGGGGGGGAGGAGCGGCGGGGACATGGTCCCCCGCGCGCACGAGAGAGCCCCTGCCCCCCCCCCCGGGGATTTAGAAAGTCTACGCCCCTGCTTCTGAGTAAGCACACATAGGTTTGGGCTGCAAGGGACAGTTAGTGCCCTAGTCATATTTGCTGCAGCTTACGCTTGCTACAGACACATACCATAGCACGGTATAGAATCATAGAGTTGGAAGGGACCTCCAGGGTCATCTAGTCCAACCCCTTCCACAATGCAGGAAATTCACAAATACCTCCCCCCACAGACCCCCCAGTGACCCCTGCTCCATGCCCCAAAAATGGGGGGGACTCCTCTAGGATCCCTGGCTAAACTGTCCTGGAGGAAATTGCTTCCTGACCCTAAAGTGGCAATAGCCGGGTAAGAAAGAGCCGCAAGAACTAAGCACTGATGCAGCCCTTCCTGCCCTCCCTTCTCATGATCTGCCTAAATTCACAGAATCCCAGTTTGGCCAGGGATCCTGGAGATTTTTTGTCATCTTCTGGGCATGGAACAGTGGTCACTGGGGGTGGGGGGCAGGAGGTATTTGTGAATTTCCTGCATTGTGCAGGAGTTGGACTAGATGACCCAGGAGGTCCCTTCCAACTCTATGATTCTATGATTCAGCATTGCCGTCAGATGGCCATCTAGCCTCTGTATGAAAACCTCCAAAGAAGGAGAGCCCACCACCTCCCGAGGAAGCCTGTTCCACTGAGGAACCGCTCCCACTGTCTGAAGTTCTTCCTAATGTTTAGGAACCTGTTAGTTCTGGTCTGATCTTCTGGGGCAACAGAAAACAACTCCGCGCCCTCTTCTATATCACAGCCCTTCAAGTACTTGAAGATGGTTCTCATATTACCTCTCAATCGCTTCCTCTCCAGGTTAAACATACCCAGCTCCTTCAACCTTTC
Source organism: Lepidodactylus listeri (assembly GCA_029233225.1). Lineage (NCBI taxonomy): Eukaryota > Metazoa > Chordata > Lepidosauria > Squamata > Gekkonidae > Lepidodactylus > Lepidodactylus listeri. The sequence continues at coordinate 7,977,087 of JARCFY010000012.1, forward strand.
CTCATCCGACTTGGTCTCCAGACCCCTCGCCATCTTTGTTGCCTTCCTCTGGACATGTTCCAGCTTGTCTATATGTTCCAGCTTGTCTAAAGGCATTATACCCTTTTGAAGTCCCTAAACCCCACCCTCTCCAGGCTCCACCCCCAAAATATCCAAAATAACTGGGTTTCCCCACCCAGTTAGCCAGCCCTGTTCCCTAGTCCGCACGATTCCTTCCCTTTTCTGAGTCTAAATTTTCATTCCTGAAAGCTGTCTCAAAATTTCCTTTCCATGTGTTTACCTCCAACGCGAACAACTTAAAACACAAAAGGCCCAAATACTGAGTTCATAAATCACATTGGTGTTCATCTATCTCCTGGGCTGCAGAGACAGGGATAAATAATGAAATAAGGTTTTGGTTCCTGAGGAGGAAATTGAGGGATAGAGAAGTGGAGAGGAATATGGAGGGGGAGGGATCTCCGAGGGACGTGGTATCGGCAGCAGATGGTTTTTGCCTGCAGGAATGAAAATAAAAATAATAAAGGTCCAAGCAAACGAGATTTAATTCAAAGGGGACATGAAGGCAATGCGAATTCCCATTTCAGATAGCGAGGCAGAACTAGACGAATGAACTAAGTGAGACCATATTGTCTGACGACCCGGAAATTTTAAGACGACCGGAAAACGCAAAGGGGAGTGGAGGAGGGGACAACGAAACACTCTCGTCTCTCTCTTTTTTCTTGTCTTTCACTGCAATAATAATTGAAGATCAAATGCATTTTAAATTAACACTTTTCAAACCCAGGGTTGTATCTGTTGGATATTGTAACTCTGCATGCAAGAGGATCTGGAAGGGAAAGGGTTAGAGCAGGGGTCATTTCGAGCAGGAGCTCGGGGGAGCTCAGCTCCAGAAGTTGATGCCAGCCCCCCCCCCGGCGGGGGAATGCCTGCTTGTGTCACGGCTGCAGCAAAATGACCACGTCCCCTGGAAAGGTCCTTGTTCCTCCGACCAGCCTTCTGAAGGCTTCAGCCACCACTGAAGCTATCCTCCCAGAATAGTGGGATTTCTGAGGCTTGGATTAGTAGCTGTCCCCTCTCTGCCAGCTCTCTCTCTCTTTGTCTCTCTCTCTCCCTCTTCTAGGGCTGCCAAGTCAGCCCGGGGGGAGGGGGATCCCCCGCTACAGGGGTTCCCGATCCGCCAGCCAGCATTCGGCCAGCGGGGGGAACCCCACCCCTGAAGTCGTCCAGTCAGGACGACTTCCCCAGCGTAATGACATCACCCGGAAGTGACGTCATCACGTTGGGGATGTTGCCAGGACGACGCTCTAGCAATCGCCCCAAAACTCTATGTACCATAGAGTTTTTGGGCGATTGCCAGAGCGTCACCCTGGCAACACCCCCAACGTGATGATGTCACTTCCAGGTGACATCATCGCAGCGCGCGCGCCGGGGAAGCTCCCAGACCCAGGAGGACTTCCCCCCGCCGGTAAGTCACAAGGACTTGGCAACCCTACCCTCTTCCTTCCTTCCTTCCTTCCTCCCTCCCTCCCTCCCTCCCTCCCTCTCTCCTTTCTTTCTTGCCTTCTGACATACTTCCGGTGATGTTAGGTGGTGTACCATATGCAAATAAGTTATGCTAATGAATTATGCTAATGAGCTCCTGCGCCTCTTTTTCTATGAAACGACCCCTGGTTAAGAGAATTCTCTCAGTGGGGTACAGCGGACAGTTGGCCCCGCCTAATCATCCCTTAGATGCTGAGCCTCTTTGGCCTTTGATTGCCTTCGGTTTTCATCTTATATAGGACCCCTCCTCTCTCTCTTTCCAGAACTTGGAGCTGTAGCACGTTACCATTTTTGAAGTTAATCTGTTCACAAGGTTAAATGTACCCACATGGATATGTCAAGCATAAGAACGTCCATCTAGTCCAGCCTCCTGTCTCACACAGTGGCCAACCAGTTCCTCTGGAGGGCCAACAACAGGGCAGAGAGGCCGAGGCCTTCCCCTGAGAAGAACCTCAGAAGAGCCCTGCTGGATCAGACCAGTGGTCCATTTAGTTCAGCACCCTGTCTTACACAGTGGCCAACCAGTTCCTCTGGAGGGCCAACAACAGGGCAGAGAGGCCGAGGCCTTCCCCTGATAAGAATATCAGAAGAGCCCTGCTGGATCAGACCTAGGGCTGCCAAGTCCAACTTGGGAAATATCTGGGGACTTTGGGGATGGAGCCAGGAGACTTTGGGGGTGGAGCCAGGAGAAAGGAAGTGACATCATTTTGTGATGTCACATCCTGTGATGTTGCTTCCACATGCTGACACATGAACTCATGAAGTTTCCTAATACTGAATCAGGCCATTGGTCCATCAAGGTCAGTATTGACTACTCAGACTGGTAGTGGCTCTCCAGGGTCTCAGGCTGAGATCTTTAATGTCACCTATGACCTGATCCTTTTTTAGCTGAAGAGGCTGATACCTCCTGCATGTCAAGCAGATGCTCTATCACTGAGCAACGGCCCTACTGAATCCTTCCTCATCTCGGCAGAATATGAAGCACTAAGTGCTACACAAGTGCTAAATATGATTTTCATATCATAAGAACAGGAGAGAAGCCACAGTGGATCGGCCCATCCAGTACAGCCCATCCAGTACAACACTCTGTGTCACAACAGTGGCCAAAAATACCAGGTGCCCTCAGGAGGTCCAGCAGCGGGGCCAGAACTTCAGAAGCCCTCCCACTGTTGCCCCCCAAGCACCAAGAATTCAGAGCATCACTGCCCCAGACAAAGGGTTCCATTTAGACCTTGTGGCTAATAATAGCCACTGATAGACCTCTGCTGGATGGGGACAGACAGACAGACAGACAGAAAAAAGAAAGAGGGAGAGAGAATGAAAAGAGCTGGAAGAGAAACTCACCTTGCCAGCCACATGCAAAAGCAGCTCCTTCAGTCCCTCCTTAATCTCTGGGCGGACCTCTCTTGCTGTGGAAGAAGCTCTCTTGCTGACTTCTTAAAGGGGAAATGTTTGGCGAGGCTTTTTACTGCAGGGCAGGCTCTCTGCAGACATTTCCCTTTTAAGGCAGCCATTTTGTCCCCCCAGTGGCCAACTTTGGAAAAGCGGGAGATAAGCACTAAAAATCAGTGTTTCCCCCGCCCTACCGGGGGACTTGGCAGCCCTAATCAGACCAGTGGTCCATTTAGTCCAGCATCCTGTCTCACACAGTGGCCAACCAGTTCTTCTGGAGGGCCAACAACAGGGCAGAGTGGCTGAGGCCTTCCCCTGAGAAGAACCTCAGAAGAGCCCTGCTGGATCAGACCAGTGGTCCATTTAGTTCAGCACCCTGTCTCACACAGTGGCCAACCAGTTCCTCTGGAGGGCCAACCACAGGGCAGAGAGGCCGAGGCCTTCCCCTGATGTTGCCTCCTGGCTCTGGGATTCAGAGGCTTAGTGCCTCTGAATGTGGAGGTCCCCCTCAGTCACCATGTCTAGAAGCCAATGATAAGACTTCTCCTCCATGAATCTACCTAACCCCCTTTTAAAGCTGTTTATTCCTGTGGCCATCACTACATCCTAAGGCACCAAATCCCACCTTCTCTGAGTAAAGTATTTCCTTCTGTCCAGGGGCGTAGACTTTTTAAATTCCCGGGGGGGGCGGGGGCTCTCTCTCGCGCGCAAAGCGTGTGTGTGCTTGGGACCATGTCCCTGCCGCTCTTCCCCCCCAGGGAGCCGCCGCCCGCCCGCCCGCCGCGCTCCCCGCCCCCCTCCCTCCCTCTCCCAGCTCACCTCGGGGATTGCAGCTGGCTGCTGCTGCCTGCCGCCTAACGACACCCCCCCCCCGAGTCACAACCCGCGGGAATGCTCCAGGGCCCCAGTCTCCCAGACACATCCGAACAGAAGTTGTGGCAGGCCGGGCATCCGGCTCACAGACAGCTGGAGGCGCCAGGCTGCGGCAGCAGCGGGGCTAAACCGCTGCTCCTCTGTGGGGAGTTAGGGGCAGGAAACACTCAGCAAAGTAGGCTTTCTCCCAGGTGCGTGACAGCTGCAGGCAGATGTTCTGCACCAAACACGGGTCTGATGGGGCCCCGGTGGTCCCGGGAGGGCTGCCCTGCCAGGGGGCTCTCAGGGGCCCTCACAAAACTCCTTCCTGCCACAGACACAGCAAAGATCCTTCAGAATGGATAGATGTGCCCAGCTCCTTTCCCCAGAATTTAGAATGTGCAATAACCCTAAGCCCACTTCTGGGTGTGCGCAAAAATCCTCACCAGAGCCAGCACAAGCAAAGCAGCAGGGAAGGCAGGAGCCCCCCCCCCCCCCCGCTGGCAGTTCTATCTTTCTCTGGGGGTGTGGGGGGGAGAGATTCCTTCCTTGGTGCAGCTCCTCCTGTTCCAGTTGCCCCCCATTTTTCTGGATGGTACAGACCAACACTGCCCCCGCCCAGTGGTGGCCAGGCAAAGTAGCTTCAGTGGATCCATGCTGCAGTTTGGTCCATGACCAAGAGGTCGCCAGGCCCATCTCTCTGCCACATGCCTGCCCAAGGTTTGCACAGAGCTGGAAACTGAGCCCTGCCATGGTTAAGCCAGCCAGGCGGGGGGCCCAGCCCAAGAGCACTTCTGGCTCCACAGCTGTGGAGAATGCCAAGCCCCCCCAGAGACAGAGGTCTTGCTCTCTAGGACGTTAGCTGACTGAATGCCCATGTTGGATGCTGCTAATGTCTGCTGTCGCTGTACGAACCTCACTAGCACTTTCTGTTCTGTTTTTAAGCTTATATTATTGTGACTCTATTCAATTCTCCTGTTTTATTTGCTCAATATATTGTATGTAAGCCGCCCTGAGCCTGCCCTGGCAGGGAGGGTGGGATATTAATTAAATAAATAAACAAACACTGAGCCACGAAGAAGAGAAATGAAGAGGATGGAGGCAAGGCACCAGGCTCCAGGACCCCCCAATTTTATTAGGTTCTGCAGTTACTAACTCAAAAGGTGCGGGAGGCGGGGCAGTGGCGGCAGGGAGTCAAAAGCTGCAGTAAACAGGCTGTGGCTGCAGGCACAAGTGGACACCCAAGGCGGGAACCGGACAGTTGTCCTTCCGATGCAGGCAGAGATGGCTCAGGGTCCTTTGGAAACGGCATGCCCAGGAACCAGTTAACAGCTCCAGTGTGCAAGTGCCCCCTGCCAAAAGGAAGAAGGCAGGACACTCCCAGCAGCACAGGGCATCCAAACAAAGAGTCCCTTCCTAAGAAAGTCCAGGCCAGGAGATGGCGCTTGCCCTTGGAATGTGCAGAACCCAGGCAGCAGCCAGCCCAGCTTTGGAAAAGCAGCCCCCCCCCCCCCACTGTCTCTCAGCAGAGCTCTTGGGCCCCTGAAGCATCAACAAGGCACCTGCCCTTGCATCTGGGGCACCCTCGAGGTGGCTTTGCTGGGAGCAGGAGGGGATGGGAAGTGCAGCTCTGCATTCTGGATAACTGGAGCCTCCCACTGATTGACCCTCAATGGAGCACCTGCCTTGCCTTTCTGCTTCAGGATGTAGCTGCTGCTGCTGAGGATGTTGAAAGATGGTCTTCATGCTGATTTATGCACCTCCGGGAAGGAGCAGCAGAGCGGGAGAATCTTTGAGAATAATCCTGAAACACACCTCCCCCCCCCCCCCCAAGCAATATTAGATCCAGGACAGTGCAGTGGGCACCAGCGCTGCAGTGTGAGTGCACTTTGCTTGCAGTTGCCTTCTGGAGCTGGGGAGGGACGTTCATGAGGTCCAGGAATGGAACCACCATCGTCAGAAACACGGCCAGCTGGCCAGGAAAGGGGCTATCACCCACGAGGGACAGGACTGCAGCTTTTTTGGCAGCCAGGAACCCGCTGAGCAGAGTCCTTCCAGGCTGGGCTGCTAGGCTAGGCCGGTGGCTCACTCAAGTCATTGGCAGCAGCACAGGAAGAGGCAATGGGCGAATCTCCACCCATGGGCAATGGTCACCAAAGCACCGGGTCAGGGGCAGGCAGATCTGCTTCTGCCACCACCACCACCACCGGGGCTTGCACCAGAACCCTTGTCCCCTCCTCCCCATCCACTCAGGGTTATCACAGCATGTCAGAGGTTTGCAGCCTAGCTGAGTTCTTGGGCTGCTCAGGAGGCACCCCGAGTGGACGTGGGGCTCCCCTTTCCCAAAAGAGCCTCTGTGCAGCAGCCCTCCCTCAGACCACCAGCCTTGCCCTCTTCCTCACCTGCTTCCTGCAGATATCCAGTGTGGCTCCTGCCCGCATGAGGCACCAGAGCTCTCCCACCAGCGAGATCAAGACGTTCAGGATGTCCGTCCACCGGCCAACAGTCATCAGCAGAATCAAGAGGCCGCCCATCCTCACAAAGACTGTCTGGTAGACCATCTGCTGGCTGGGGTTCAGCCGTTGCTCTTCTGCCGCCCAGCCAAAGGAAAGGAGAACCCGCTTAGGCCACTGCCACTCCAACGGGCGCTTTCAAGATGGAACAGCCTTCTCTTCCCGCATGAGTAGCCCTGGACTAGAGTCCCCTGTGCCAGGGGCACGTAAGCGTTGCCCACGTACCTGAGGGAAGGGGGCTCATGAGGGAACAGATGTCATTCTGTCCTCACAGGACTCCACCTCAGGAGCAAGAGAAGTTCCACTGGGGCAATTACTGAGAAGCGCTCTTCTTTTTGCTGGGGCCCATTCTGCACTGCACATGCTGATTCCCACGAAGAAAGATCAGAACACTCTTTTCCAAGGAAGACGCACTTTAGGGAGGGTCTAACCTTTCTCCATCCCAAACCATACAAACAGACAATCTCTACTATCAAGATAATGTGCTAAGTCCTCTTGTCTGCCTGTCATGTACTGGTCTCTTAAAAGCTGGCCCTTCAGCCATTTGGAGAGCTGCTGTGAGGTCATGGAATGTTCACAAGCATTCCGGCTCCTCAGGATGAGGAACATCAGCAGTTGAACAGTTTGCTAGATGTGCCGTTTCTGGGAGGCAGGCAAAAGCCTGCTTTGGCTAGAAGGGGCAGAAAAGGGGGGTCTTGTGCGGGGCCAGGAAAAGGAGGGAGGCCTCACCTTGCATATAGATGACCAGAAGTGTATAACAGATGGTCAGCGGGGTCCAGAAGCGGATGGCCTCCGAGGTGGTAAGGAAGTCCCGGTTGATCAGAGCCACGGCTGTCAGGTCGGCCACCAGGAAGGTGACCTTGAGGGCATTGCACAGCAACTGGGGGATTCCATGCCAGGTGGTGAGCAGGAAGAGGCACACCCCGCAGTAGCGCTCCTTGCAGTGCAACTCGTACATGGTGAAAACGTGGCGCACCAAGCGCCAGACGTAGCAGGTCAGGAGGCCGGCCAAGCCCACGCTGAGCAGCAGGTTCCACCTCCGGTGGGATGCCACATCCTGGAGATAGCTGAGGCTGCAGGAGACCCCGCATCCCAGGGAATACTGGCAGAGCAGGAAAAGCTGGCTGCTGTGGCCCCCCTGGAGAACCAGGACACAGGGCTGGCTTTACAGACCCCAGAGCCACAGGCTCCCCCCCCCTGCCCCCAGGATCACCAAGCTCTCTTGCAAAGCCTGCCAGGTGGGGGGGGGGAGAGGGCTGGGGCAGTGCCAGGACCACCACTGCAGCTAGGAGAGGTCTCCCTTGCTTGGCCCGGTTCTCTTGGAGGAGGAAAAGCCCAGGTTTCCACACAGACACAAGCAGGAAAGCAGCCTCCCCCTCTTCAGCCAAGAGCCCAGGCAGCAGCCCAGCCAGCGAGGCTCCACAGCCCAAGAGTGCCCGGGAAGACAGTGTGGGGGGGGGCGGGGGGAAGGGAGCCCATGGCTGCCCCCCAGCCCCAGGAGCCGGAGCCGGCACACACCTTCTGGAGGGAGAGGAGGGTGGTCACTGCCCGGAGGGAGAACTCCAGCACCACCAGCGCCGCCACCCGGTAGCCGACCACCGTGAAGATCCCGGTCAGCATGCAGAGGTGCAGCTGCTCCAGCAGGGCCCACTGGCCTCGGACCGCCTCCTTCTCCGCCTGCCACTCCGGGTCACTGGGGGGGAGCGCGGAGGGATGAAGGAGCAGCCGGAGAGGGGCCGGGCCGGGGGCGCCGTCTGCCAGGCCGGGCCTGCACGGGGTGTTGCCACCAGGACCCTCCGGGACCAGGCCCCCCTCTCCCCGCCTGGCCCTTCGCCGCCAGGGGAGGGGAGAGGCTCCGCGGCCAGACTGACCAACCCCCCCCACCCGGAATGTGCCCTGCGGCCAGCAGTCGCAGCGGGGGCGCTCTCTCTCTCTCCCTCCCTCCCTCCCAGGGACCCGGGCCTCGCCCGCCGGTAGAAGCACCACGAGGCCCGCCACCCGAGGCTCCCAGCAGAGCAAGCGCAGTTCCCACCGAAGGCCGCTGGTAGCAGACGGCACCGCCCACCCCCTCGGGCCTCGAGGCACTCACTCACTTCAGGCACTGCACGTAGACGTGGAGTCTCGCCAGGCTGAAGAGCACCACCACGGCGCAGGCCCCCACCAGCCCTGCAAGGGAGGACGCCGAGGGTCAGGGGGGGGAGGGAGGGAGGGAGGGGGCGGCCGGCTCGCTCCCCTCCCGCCGGCGCGTCGCCCTTGCAGGCCCCGGGCTCCCGCTCCGCCTCGTGCCTAAGTTTCCCGAGGGGGGGCTCAGCCTCCCCCGGCAAAATGGAGCGCATGAGGGTGGCCAGTCAGCCGGCCGTCGCCGCCTCTCCCCCCCCCCCCGCCCCAGGGAGGCAGGAGGGCAGGCCGGCAGGGCACTCCATTTTGCCGGGGGAGGCTGAGCCCCCCCCGGGAAATTTCGGGGGGGGCTCGAGCCCTCGAGCCCCCCCGTAGTTGACGCCCATGCTTCTGTCCATCCTGTTCGACTACCTATCAGTTTCATTGGATGCCCTTGAATTCTAGTACTTGGGGAGGGACAAAAAAAGTTTTCTCTGTTAACTCTCTCCACCCCATGCTGGGGGGGGGTGGGCAACAGTGGGAGGGTTTCTAGTGTCCTGGCCCCACTGCTGGACCTCCTGAGGGCACCTGGTGTTTTTGGCCACTGTGTGACACAGAGCGTTGGACTGGATGGGCCGTCTCTAGCTCCAAATCTCCCAGAATTTCCTAACCCAGAGTTGGCGACCCTAGGACATTCGAGGCTTAACTCTTCCACTTTGCATGGTTTTGCTAAAGCCAGTCCCCGTATTGTGTACTGGGTTCGATGCATGGACAGCCCGGACTACGATGTAGTGATCAGCACAGGTTTATTGAGTACGCAACAAGCATGCAATACTGACCGAGATGGCCAACTATATACAACTCCTAGGACACACCCCAAAGTCCTATTGGTGGGTTTGAATTTCCCGCCAGAGTTCTCATTGGAGGGCTAGTGGTGGTCTAGGATCCTAGACCCCTATTGTCTCCCGGAGTCAGGCTCTGAGTGTATGCCGCTGGCGTCCAGCCGCGGTCAGCGGACATCTCACCCCCTTTCCTGAACAGATATTAAATTTGGAAAGGAAAAGGAGAGAGAGCGAAGGAGCCTGCTCCGGAGGGAAATCATGTAGGCCGTGGAAGGATTTGTTACGAATGAGAGCGGGGGAAACTGTTTCATCGCAGGACACGCTGGTATTTATGGCGATTATGGTTGACATGAACAGCTAGGCTGGGAAGATCTCATCAGACCTGAATCGATATGTTTTTGCAAGGGTTGCCACCTCTGGGTTAGAAAATTCCTGGAGGTGGAGGGAGAACAGAGCCTGGAAAAGGTGGGGTTTGGGGAGGGGAGGGGAGGGACATCAGCGCCATATAATCCCAGAGTGCACCCTCCGAAGCAGCCATTTTCTCCAAGGGAACTGATCTCTATAGTGTGGGGATCTGCTGTAATTCTGGGAGATCTCCAGACCCCACCTGGAGGCTGGCAACCTGTGCTCCATCCCCTGCAATTGGGGGGTGGGAGAAAGCAAACAGCAGGTCGCTGTTGTTTCAAGGAAGAAGAAGAGGAGGAGGAGGGGGGGGGAGATTGGATTTATACCCCGCCCTTTGCTACCCAAAGGAGTCTCAGAGTGGTTTATAAACTCCTTTCCCTTCCCCTCCCCACAACAGACACCCTGTGAGGTAGGTGGGGCTGAGAGAGCTCTTTTGAGGACTGCTCTTGAGAGAACAGCTCCGAGAGAACTTGTGACTGGCCCAAGGTCACCCCAGCAGCTGCATGTGGAGGAGTGGGGAATCAAACTCGGTTCTACCAGATTAGAGTTTGCACTCCTGACCACTACACCAAACTGGCTAGGTTAGGAGTCTTTCTCCATTTCCTGTCGTATCTTAGAATCTGCACCTTCGTTATGCAGCCTGTATGTACTCAAGAGATGCTTAAGAGCAACAGTGAAATAAAACTTTAGTTTGTTCATGGGATTAAAAGGCTGCTTTGCTTATTATTGCCCATGTGTCTTACCATTCGCACTTCACCCAAGAGCCACTTCTGGTGCTCCTCCTGGCAGTGAACTAGTGAGAGCGGGTGCAGGGAGGGGAGGTGGCAGCTATGGAAGGTGAAGGCACGTCCTAAAGCATGGATCCCCAACTTCGTTTGTTTGTTTGTTTGTTTTTGCATTTATATCCCGCCCTCCCCGCGAACGGGCTCAACTTCGTTGAGAGGAGGAGGAGGAGGAGGAGATTGGATTTATGGATTTATGCCGTTTTTCACTCGGAGACTCAGAGCGGCTTACAAACTCCTTTCCCTTCCCCTCAACAGACACCCTGTGAAGTAGGCAGGGCTGAGAACGCTCTCTCGAGAACTGTCCTTTCAACGACAGCTCTGACAGAACTGTGGTTTGCCCAAGGTCATCTAGCAGCTGCAAGTGGAGGCGTGGGAAATCAACCCGGTCCTCCCAGATTAGAGTCCGCGCACTTAACCACTACACCAAACTGGCCTATGAGTAACTTTGAAATTCCGATACAGGATAGTGAGCACAGCCACAAAATGGCTGCCGGCGGAGGTGGAGTCGGCCCCAAAATGGCTGCCACCACTTACCTTCAGTCACAGTGTAAGGCTCTCCTTCTGTTGTGCTGCCAAAGCAACATTTTAAAAAAATCTGGCACAGCCAATCAAATCTCCAATGGCCAATCAGAAGCCCTGCTGGGCAAAAGCCCCACCCACTTTCTAAAAAAAAAACACTTGGTGGACATCAGGAGAGGTGTTTTCCCCTCACAACAGTCTTGAGACAGAGTTGTATTTCTGTCTCCTTCCTGCTAGCTAGCTGGAGTCAAAACACCGGGGGGGGGGGGGGTTCACATAGGAGACAGCCAGTTTGGTGTAGTGGTTAAGAGCAACGGACTCTAATCTGGAGAACCAGGTTTGATCCCCCACTCCTCCTACACATGCAGCCAGTTGGGTGACCTTGGACCAGTCACTGTTCTCTCAGAGCTGTTCTCTCAAGGACAGTTCCGGAAAGAGCTCTCTCAGCCCCACCTACCTCACAGGGTGTCAGTTGTGGGGAGAGAAAAGGGAGGTGATGGTACGCCGCTCTGAGACGCTGAGTGAAGGGCGGGGTATAAATCCAATCTCTCCTTCTTCTAGCCTTTTAAAAAAACCCTTGGAAGGATCACAGGTTTTTTTGTAGCATCATTTCTATTCTAGTGCTATATTTCACAGAGTGAAAAGGGGCTTTAACTAGAGCTTCCGTTGATTATAGTCCTCTCCCTATCAGAAGAGGGAAAAAACGTTAATTGAATTTTTATCAAGAACAAGATGTAGGGTGGAAACCAATTAGGTATTCACGGTTTCCCTTAATCGTTCTGTGCCATGTATCAGTGTTCGAACAGGGGACGTTTGGGGGGAACAGATGGTTTTTCTCTCGGTTCTGCTTCTATAGTGGTATAATCCTGGGTACAGCAGTCCGGAACCGTATCCGCCAGTATGATGGAGTGGATCAAATGCTGGCTTCGGACCAAGGTTCCCATTTCTGCTTGGTGATGAACTGAGCTGAATGAGCCTTATATAAAGACCGTTTAGGCTTTTCCATATGGGTTTGCTTCGTCGGTTCTGGCCCCATGCTGCCCTGGTTTTTCTGCATGCACATTTGGGCCTTTAGTTTTCACTTCTCTTTTTTCCCGTGGGGGTCAGGGAAGGGAGGGACTTTTCCTCAAGTGAATGGACCTCCGTAGTTTGGAGATGAGCTGTAATCCCAGGGGGTTTGTTTCTTTGGAGGGTGAACTGTATGATTTTATCCCCTGCTGAGGTCCCTCCCCTCCCCAAACGCCACCATTCTCGGGCTCCACCCCCCAAAAAAATATCCAGGAATTTCCCAACCAGGAGTTGGCAAGCCTACATTTACTTGCTTTAAGCTGGTGGTTCACTCAGGAGCATTTTGGCAGCAGAACCGTTGCCAGATGGGAGATCCCTGAGTCTTGGGAGCGTGTCCAGTTCTCAGAGGCAAATTCAGGCTTCCCTGAACACTCTGCAATAGGGTTGCCAGGCTCCAGGTGGTTGCTGGAGATTTTCAGGGATTACGACTGATCTCTGAGTGATCTCCCCGACACACTAGTCTTCCTTCTTGATAAAGCAGTCCTGGAGGCAGTACTGGCAAAACAACAGGAAGTTGTTTAAATGGAACACAGAAGAGACCGTATCGTATGGCTGAACCCATCAGGAAGCTAGAGCATGTTCATTCTATTGGCTACAAAAGTGCATCTTCGTCTTCCTTTCAAGAGCTCAAAGCATTGTCCGTGGACTTCCAGATTAGGGTTGCCAACCTCCAGGTGGTAGAAGTCAAAAATGAGAGCTCACAGGAGGAAGTGGAAATCCAAAACGACATCCATAACGAAAGTAACAAAGAGTCAATAAAGATAGGTTTGCAAAATCATTTACTGTAGTAATTACTGTAGTAATTCTGTAGAAAATTCTCTTCTATAATCGCTCACACACAACAAATGCTGTGCAGTGTAAACAATTCGTTTCACAATGATTGCTTTATCTGAGCATGTAGCAATCACAATTCTTATCAATTTCTACTTACCAACTCTTGAAGGAAACATTCCATGTTGACTCTCTAATAACAGAACCCAAGGTCTTCACAGCCAGTCCTAGGTCACACAAAGCCAGTATGGTCAAGAAGTTAGTGACTTGTTGCTTCCACAACATGCAGGCTGCCAGCCCTGGGTTTTATAGGCACTTCCTAACAAGCCCTTGTTAGCAGCCAGCTGCTTGGGAGTCCTGCTGCAACTACTCCAGGCTGTCGTGCCCTCTGCCTCCTTGCTTGCAGCTTCCTTCTAAGCTTCTGTCTCCAGTGTTCTAAGGGTGGAGGTGAGCCTGGTGGACTGATTTTAATCACTTGAGTCTTACCTGCTGCATCAGAGCTGGGTGGCGGCTGTTGGCGGTGAGTCTGGATCAGCTGTTGGCAGTGAGTCTGGATCAGCTGTTGGCGGTGAGTCTTGGTCAGCCTGCAGCACATCAGCCAGTTTGCTGGCTTCTGCTGACGTGGAGCCAGCCGCATGTGGCTCCCTTTCTCCTGAGGAGTCCTCTTTCTTTGACGAATTCATGCTGAGCTCAGGCAGACCCATGACAGCAGTAAATAATTCTGCCAAGAAGTATATTGCAAAAAGGGTAAACTCACATTTATTCAGGTAGATCCAGTTCACACTCAGGTTGTACTCAAATGGAGAGGGAGAAACCTAATCTAAAGCGTACTTTCCCTATCGCAAATCTGTCATGTATGTGGTAGTATGAGGGCTCTGTATCTACCAGAGAGACCTGCAGAGACATGTGTCTCCATGGAAGGCCATGTGCTGAGAGGGAGAGGACAAAGGGAGACAGAGAGGAGGGGTCAGAGGGCAGCTCCCAGGTTATGATAAAGAGAGGCATCCCATTCAAGGAGACAACGCCTATATACAGAATGATATCACACACACACACACACACACACACACACACCAATGTCCCGGCATGCCAAGTTGTTCATTCCAACAATTACAACTCATCTCCAGGTGACAGAGATCAGCTCACCTGGAGAAAAAGGCCACTGTGGAAGGTGGACTATGGCATTATACCTCACTGAAGTCCCTCCCATCCCCAAACCCCTCCCTCCTCAGGCTCCACCCCCAAAACCACCAGGTATTTCCCAATCTGGAGCTGGCATCCCTACTCCAGATGGCTTTTCATCTGTGCAAGGATCAAGTCTACACCCATTGACTCTCCACAACGTCACAACATCAGGACCTATCAGATCGTTTGCCCTGGGCCCAATCTGGAATGATGGGATTTGGAGGGGGTTGCAGACCGCGCAATAAATCCGAAACATTCCCTCTGTCGCTTCTCATCAGTTCCTCTGTTCCCTCCCCCACTTCCCAAATTGTCCACATATGTCAGAGACTAGCATGTCATTTTCCTGACATCTCGGGGCAGACAAATTAAGACTTGCTCCATTCTTGGAAAGGGCTGCTGCCTTCAAGTTCTTGGAACTGAAGATGGTTAAAAAAAAAAAATCATAACAGATGCTCTGCACAAATGTGGGAATGAGGGTATTCATATCAAAGTCACTCATCGTCTTCCTAAATGAATTGCCAGAAAGGGGAGGGGGGACGCTCAATAAGCAGCAGGTTCCAGTGTGTTTGAGAGAAAAGAGGCTGTCTCCAGCTTGGTGCCTGTGGGCGCCTGCCGACACCTTTCCTGGTGCCCATCGAGTGTTTTTAGAAAGCAGTGGGGCTTTTAGCCAACAGAGCTTCTGACTGTCTGTGTAGACTGGAAGGCACCTTGTTAAACAGAGTTTCTGCCTGAAATGTAGACTTCGGCTCTGGTCACACGGTCAATTCGATCGGGTTTCGCCGCTGTTCCCCCTCGCATTTAAAATCGCTGATCAGACCCCCGCTTCCATCTCCTGCACTGAAGTCGGCTCACTCGTGCAATCCTCCCAGTTCCCTAGCGAGCTTTCCTACACCTGGAAAAGGAAAATCAAATACTTTCCAGGTATTCATGCTTTCAATCCGCGATTTCGCCTATCTGGACAGCCATCTCTCGCAATGATTGCAATTAGGTCGACTGAACATCCTTCCCGTGATGGTTTTTTCCCCCCAAGCTTCCGTCACTGTGCACATGAACAATCCTGCGCGGAATAAATTCAATGTATAAACATTCAAGCACACATACAGACTCCAGTGCTCAGTTGTACGTCGCCGGTTAATTTTGTTCGTTTGAGTGTGCTGAGTTCTTGTGGCTTAGTTCATGTGGCCCTTTCTTACACGCCCAGAGAAATGCCGATCACCACTTTGGGGTCAGGAAGCAATTTCTCTCCAGGCCGGTTTAGCCAGGGATCCTGGAGCGTTTTTTGCCATCTTCTGGGCATGGAACAAGGGTCACTGTGAATGTGGAGAGGGAGGTATTTGTGAATTTCCTGCATTGTGCAGGGGGTTGGACTAGATGACCCTGGAGGTCCCTTCCAACTCTGTGATTCTATGATTCTATGTGATTTGTACAGTGCGATAGATTATTCTGGTTATTTGTTTGCACAACCTCCAGGTAGTGGCTGGAGATTTCCTGGGATTTCAACTGATCGCCAGGCAAAGGCAACAAAAATCAGTTCCCCTGGAGATAGGGATGCCAGCCTCCAGATCCCCTGGTGATCCCCTGGAATTATAGCTAATCTCCAGAGTACACAGATCAGTTCCCCTGGAGAAAATGGCTGCTTTGGAGGGTGGACTCGATGGCGTTGTACCCCACTGAGGTCCCTTTTCTCCTCAGGCGCCTGAATCTCCAGGAGTTTTCCAACCTGAATCTGGCAACCCTGCCTCCCCCGTTCCCCACCAGTGGCCTGGAGGGACCTGGCAGCCAATGTTTCCTCCAAGCTGTGGAGTCTTGTGAGCAAAAATTCTACTTTGTGAGCTACCGGCACTGAAGTTGTGAGCGAGCGATTTGGCTGCTGCATAAACCAGTTTGCTCTGGAGCCCTCCTTCCTGAGCAAAGACGGAAAATGCGTGAGCCGGAGGCTCAAAAACTGTGAGCTAGCTCACCCTAACTCAGCTTAGAGGGAACACTGCTGGCAATCCCACCTGGAGAAAATGGCCATTTTGGAAGGTGAACTCTATGGCACTGTACCCCACTGGTGTGCCACACTTCCCCAAACCCTGCTCTCCTCAGACTCTACCCCCAAGGTCTCCAGGAATTTCCCAACCCAGAGCTGGGAAGCCTGCATCCATGGTTCCTAATCCACCTCACAGGTGACGAGAAAGCATTGCTGTTCCCCATAAAGGTGTCATTGCCGGCGACTCTGGGTGGGGCTTGCCTTAGGGGACACCCGTAATGTTTACCTCAGCCTCATGTGAGTCACAGTTCTCAGCTTCTGGGAAAGAAAACGGCCACAGTTCAGCCACCAGCCCAAATAGCCTTTTTAAAGAGGAACAGCAGGTGACGGGGATTTTTTTTTGGTTTTGTTTTTAAAGCTGCTCTTTTGCCCTTTCCTCTGCCTTCCTTTTGCCTCCGGCCTCTCACTCTCGCTTATGACTTTTTAAACAAAAACGGCACATTATGCTTGAGGCAAAAAGAGAGGAGGTTTCCAACAGAAGGCTCATTATGGTGGGCCTTCCCCCCCCGCCCCCCTTTCACTAGGTGCGAGGCGATGTTCGTTTCCAAGCCGCTGCCGGTTTTCAAAAACATGGATTCTTCGGTCTGCAGAGGGGGGAATAGAAATAGGGCTGCCAAGTCCAACGTGGGAAATATCTGGGGACTTTGGGGGTGGAGCCAGGAGACTTTGGGGGTGGAGCCAGGAGAAAGGAAGTGACATCATTTTGTGATGTCACATCCTGTGATGTTGCTTCCACATGCTGACACATGAACTCATGAAGTTTCCTAATACTGAATCAGGCCATTGCTCCATCAAGGTCAGTATTGACTACTCAGACTGGTAGTGGCTCTCCAGGGTCTCAGGCTGAGATCTTTAATGTCACCTATTACCTGATCCTTTTTTAGCTGAAGAGGCTGATACCTCCTGCATGTCAAGCAGATGCTCTAGCACTGAGCAACGGCCCTACTGAATCCTTCCTCATCTCGGCAGAATATGAAGCCCTAAGTGCTACACAAGTGCTAAATATGATTTTCATATCATAAGAACAGGAGAGAAGCCACAGTGGATCGGCCCATCCAGTACAGCCCATCCAGTACAACACTCTGTGTCACAACAGTGGCCAAAAATACCAGGTGCCCTCAGGAGGTCCAGCAGTGGGGCCAGAACTCCAGAAGCCCTCCCACTGTTGCCCCCCCAAGCACCAAGAATGCAGAGCATCACTGCCCCAGACAAAGGGTTCCATTTAGACCTTGTGGCTATAATAGCCACTGATAGACCTCTGCTGGATGGGGACAGAGAGAGACAGACAGACAGACAGACAGACAGCTTTTTCACTTACTCTTGCCCAATTCCCAGGCTTTATTTCTGGCCCTTGTTTCACCCAGCTGTTGTCCATGTAAGTCCCATAACTTCTCCCCCCCCCCCCCCTCCAGCATAGGCTTTTTGGTGGCTAAAGAGGACCTTTGTCCTCCCCTTTTCGCCAGCAGAAAAGCTAGTTGGATCCATCCCTAACTTAAAATACCGGTCACTTGATGTACAAATGCTTTTAAAAATGCAGATTTTTACTGCCGGAGGGGGGGGGGGGCATGGTTGAAAGAAACAGAAAATTGGCATAAAAATGAGGAATCCCAACTTTTATTTGCAGAAGGGAAATGAGGATTGGGGGGACCCAAACAGCCACAACAAGACATTTTAAACAATCCCACTCCCAGACCTTCTACAGGCAACCTCTCCTTGTGATGTTTACCTCTCTGGAAGTGACAGTTTATTCCTTTGACAAAACCACAGTGGACAGACAGACAGAAAAAAGAAAGAGGGAGAGGGGGAGAGACAGAGAAGGAAAAGAGCTCGCAGACCCCAGCAGCTTACGCAGTTTACTCCAGCAGCAACCTTGCACGGAAGCCCTTCAGTAGAAAGAGCTTAGTCCCTCCTTAATCTCTGGGCGGGGCTGTCTTGCTCGATCAGCTCTTAAAGGGGAAATTTCCCTTTTAAGAAGTTCAAGAGGCCAGCAGGGCAGGCTCTGAGGTTCCCCTGCTGGCAGCCATTTTGTCCCCCCGGTGGCCAATTTTGGAAAAGCGGGGGAAAGCTTTAAAAATCGGTGTTTCCCCTGCTCTACCGGGGGACTTGGCAGCCCTAAATAGAAAGGAAGGGGGGGAATGGCCAGGAGACCAAAGAACGTTGTTTTTCTCGAGCGGCGCTCCCTTCCTCTCCCTCCTTGCTGTGTAGGGTCGCCAGATGGGGGGCAGGTTTGCCAGATCCAGGCAGGGAGACTCCTGGAGATTGGGGGAGGAAGCCTGGGGACGACGGTCGGATACAGTGTCTGTTATGTATTGACCATGCGGTCGCCATGTGCTCCAGTAATGGCGACCGCCATGAGGCCAGAGCACATGGCCAAGAAACTACCTGAGCTTCAGCCAGGTAGAACAAAGGCCAGGTGGATTCGAACCGGCCACCAATCACGTACCTAGGTTTCTCCCAGGGAACCTATGAGATGTAAATAGACTGATAATAGCCTATCAGGCCAGTTGGGCGAGGTCAGGGGATTATCCCTGACCAGCATAAAAGGAGGGCTCGGAGCCCTGGGTTGTATGCTTCATCCGGACCAGCAATAAAGATCTAGCTGTTTCACTGTTCCATGGACTCCCGACTCCAATACTTCTCAGTGTCCTACAGAGAGAAGAAGAGATTGAATTTATACCCCGCCCTTCACTACTCAAAGGAGTCTCAGAGCGGCTTACAATCTCCTTTCCCTCCCCCTCCCCACAATAGACACCCTGTGAGGTAGGTGGGGCTGAGAGAGCTCTTTTGAGGACTGGTCCTGAGAGAAACAGCTCCAAGAGAACTTGTGACTGACCCAAAGTCACCCAGCAGCTGCACATGGAGGAGTCTGGAACTGAACCCAGTTCCCCCTCAGTCCGTGCTCCCTTCCACTACACCAAACTGGCATAGAGTCCACCCTCCAAAGCATGTGTTTTCTCCAAGGAACTGATCTCTGTAGGGAGGACCAGGCAACCTACTCACCCCATCGGTGACAGGAGGACTAGCCCACTATCAAAACAGAGTTCTTTCAGGGGTGTCAGCTTTCCCAGTCCCTAGCGTTGCCAACCTCCGGGTGGTGGCTGGAGGTCTCCCACTATTACTATTCACCCTGGAGAAAATGACTGCTGTGGAAGGTGGACTTTATTGCATTATAACCTCCAAGGTCATCTGGAGAGCAACTGTAAAAACAGCAGATCCCCAGGAGCCACCTGGAGGTTGGCAACCCTAACATACCCCACTGAAGTCCCTCCCATCCCCCAAACCCCACCCCCTCAGGCTCCACCCCAAAATCTCCAGGTGTTTCCCAGCCCAGAGCGGGCAACCCTAGATTTTTATGGAGGGTGGTTTGTGTGCATGTGTGTGTATATATGTGGCTCGGCAGGTGTGCACATTTTTTTCCTGCTCCACTCTTGCTGCCGACACCCAGAGCTAAGGCTTAATTGTTCCGTTTCCCTGTCTGTCCTAGACTCTTCCTCTCTCCTCCTCCCCCATTTCAGCTACACTGGCCTCTCGTGGATTTCTCCAAGTGACCCTTCGTCCCTCACAGACAGGTTCCTTATTTATTGCCAATCATTGGCGGGGAGATGCATTCGCCTGTGCGGCTGGCCCTGGTCCAACGTCAATCGTGGCCATCAATTAAAATTAACAAGCAGCCAGTCCTCAGTGGACACCCTCGCAGGCCACAAATCAAGTCCCTAAAGCCAGTGGGGTTTGGCAGTCCTCATTACGAGGGGAGGGAGACGGGCAAATGCCTCGCTTCTAGCCCAAGGTCAGGACTGCTCCTCCTTACTGGAAGAGCCAGATCAGAAGGGAGGGGAAGCGTCCGTGATGGCAGCTGACCACAAAGCTGGGAACTGCATGGGGATTTGTATCCGAAAAGGCCGCTGGCAAAGCCGGGACCTTGGCAAATGCACTATCTAATGGGTTAAATGTAAAATAATAATAATAATTTGACTTGGAGGTACAGTAGCTTTATGCAGTATTCCCGATCCTCCACCTTTCCTGGTTAGACAAATTACAAAGACGACCTGACTCCAATGGTAATGAGAGAAAGAAATTTCAGTTACAAAAACAGAAGCACAGCCTACATGACATGTTCAGGTAGGTTCTTTTAACTTATTGTGAACAGATTAACGTCAGAAAGGTTAACTTGCTACGGCTCCACGCCCAGGTAAGAGAGAGAAGAAGAAGGGACGTCCTATAGAAGATGAAACACAGAAGGCAAGCACCAGCCAAAGAGGCTCAATGTTTTACCGATGAGAGGGGGGCCCAACTGCCAAGTGTACCCGAGTGAGGGAATTCTCTTCACCCTTTCCCTCCCAGCTCCTCTTGCATGCAGAGTTACAATATCCAGCACTATCTGCAATTAATATAGTATGATTTCTTGTACGAATACAGAGATTTGGTGAGAAATGGACCAGCTAAAAGATTCTGCAGCACAGCAGCCTGTAAGGAGAGCTGTCGTCCAGTCCTTGGGTCAGTCACCATTCTCGCAGAGCTGTTTCTCTCAAGAGCAGTCCTCGAAAGAGCTCTCTCAGCCCCACCTACCTCACGGGGTGTCTGTTGTGGGGAGGGGAGGGGAAGGGAAGGAGATTGTAAATTTCTGTGAGACTCAGAGTGAAGGGCGGGGTATAAATCCAATCTCCTCCTCTTCCTCTTTCTGTAATCAGTTCTGTCCCAGTCTCACCTGGAGTTGCCAGGTCCTTCCTGGCAATTGGCAAGGGGGGGGACATACCAGGAGCGGGAGGGAGGCCCAAGCTAGGTTGCCAGCAGCATAACAAAGTGTGTAGTGGAAGTGACATAATCACTTTGTGACATCACAGCAATGCTCTGGTATTTATTTTGGGGGGGGGGAGACTCTATAGTAGAAAGGGCTTCTACCGTAGAGCTTTTGCCCAAATACCAGAGATGATGTGATGATGTCACAGCTAGCTCATAGTTTTTTAGCCTCCGGCTCACACAGTTTGTTGTCTCAGCTCAGGAAGGATGGCTCTCTAGAGCAAACTAATTTATGCAGCAGCCAAATCGCTCGCTCACAACTTTAATGCCAGGAGCTCACAAAGCAGACTCACAGCTTAGAGGGAGCATTGCCTGCAAGCAGGGGTCATTTCGTAGAAAAAGAGGTGCAGGAGCTCATTAGCATAACTCATTAGCATAACTCATTTGCATATGCCACACCCCCTAACATACCAGAAGTGTGTCAGAAGGCAACACCCACCCCTCAGGCTCCACTCCACAGGTGAGTGAAACTGACCTGCTCTTCCTCCATTCCCTTCCCCATCCAATACTTTGTGCAACAAAAATAAGTGTAAAGAACACACCCTCATTCTCTTCCTGCTCCCTTGAAACCACCAGGTTTCAAGTAGACTTGAGATACCCAGGACATATGCACCACCCATCCCTTCCCCTTCCCCTTTCCCTCCCCACAACAAGACACCCTGTGAGGTAGGTGGGGATGAGAGAGGTCTTTTGAGAACTGCTCATGAGAGGACAGCTCTGAGAGAACTTGTGACTGGCCCAAGGTCACACCAGCAGCTGCATGTGGAGGAGTGGGGAATCCAACCCGGTTCTCCCAGATTAGAGTCCAACTCCTGACCACTGCACCAAACTGATGGGGTGGAAGCTGCTGAAGGGTTGGTGAAATTTCTCCAGTACTTATGTGCCATGTGCCCAGATAAAAAATGGTATACTTAGAAAACTTATATACCGCCTTGGGCAAGTCTCTGGAAAAGCAGCACACAGTCATAAAAGGAACAATGATAAAATTATCAATATTAAAACAGAACATTAAAAACAATAAAGACCCTAGCAGGGCTTTCCCCGGGGCGCTGCGCCTCTGCACTGCTCGGGGAAGCTGAGGAGGGGGCGGGGCTTGGTCACGTGCCCGCCCCCTGGGCTCCTCACTCCCGGAACTGCACTCCTGTGCGCTCCCGCTCCAACGGACCCCTGCCGGCAAGCTGAATCTCTCCCCTACGCATAGTTTTGCCAGTCTCCATGTAAGGCCAGGATACCTCCTGGACTTACAACTGATCTCCAGACTATTTAGATCTGTTCCTCAGGAGCAAATCGTTGTTTTGGGGGTAGACTGCATGGTGTTATACCAAACTGGAGGCCCTTCCTCTCCCCAAACTCCGCCCTCCCCAGGCTCCACCCCCAAAGCTCCAGGAATTTCCCAATTCAAGGTACTGGTCTTGGCCTTCAAAGTCCTATACAGTTTGGGACCCACATACCTGAAGGACTACATGCTTCCTCGCAAACTTGTCCAACCACAACTGTGGTCATCTTCGGAGGGCCTCCCCCTTTGCACAGAAAGCCAGTAGCGGAGGGAATGGTTTCAGTGTTGTCTGCTCCCTGACATGCTAACTTTCTGTGTTGGGGGAATGTCAGGTAATGATTCAAAGAAGAAGAGAAGAGATTGGATTGGATATATACCCTGCCCTTCACTACCCAAGGGAGTCTCAGAGCGGCTTACGATCTCCTTCCCCTTCCCCTCCCCCTCCCCACAACAGACGCCCTGTGAGGTAGGTGGGGCTGAGAGAGCTCTGACAGAAACTGCTCTTTTTCGAGAACCGCTGTGCCAGAACTACGGCTTGCCCGAGGTCATCCAGCAGGAGCAAGTGGAGGAGCGGGGACTCAAACCCGGTTCTCCCAGATTAGAGTCCACGCACTTCACCACGACACCAAATATTCAGCTATGGGATCCTCTACCAACACCTTTCTGAGCCGCGGGCACCTCTGGAATTCTGACCCAAGGTGTTGGGCACAGCCGCGAAATGGCCGCCCCAGTTCACCTTCAACCGCCCAGTGAGGATCCTAGTGCTGTGGCGGCAGCTGCTGCTGAAACGTCGTTTTAAAAAAAAACTGCACTGCCAATCAAGTCTCCGAAGGCCAATGAGAAGCCCTGCTGGGCAAAAGCCCCACGTGGCCACGCCCACTTTCTCAAAACCCTTGCCAGAGCACCAGGAAAAGTGCTAGCGGGAGCCAGGGTGCCCAGGGGCGCCACGTTGGAGATCCCTGCTCTACCATCTCAAAGTGATTTTTTGCATGCCAGCCACACGTTGGGAAGCAAAATGCATGATGTCACCGGTGTTTTGAGGTTCTCTGCTACACAATCTGGGCGGGGCCGCCATTCATTTAGGCCGAAGAGGCTTAAAAGGCGGTGATGTCACCCGATGCATTTTCTTTTGCTGCAGGGAAGAGGGGAGGAGGAGGAGGAGGAGGAGGAGGAGGCTGGAGTGGGTTCTGCTCTCTGCCGTCAAGTAGCAATTTAGTCCCCAAGCTCTGCATCTTCCGTCAAGTCTCTCCTTTGACCACTCCGGAATAATTTGTTCCGCCTGCAGTTTTCTCAGCTCCTGCCAAAGAGCAGAGGGAGGGCCCCGTCCGGCTTATAATTCATCGGGCCTTCCGAGTATTTATTTAGCCAAGGTCTTATGCAAATCGGGCATGCCACAGTTTGCCAGCCTTTATCCGAAGCGGCCCTCGAGATCCCTGCTGCAGTGAAACATTTCTTGGCTCGGGTCGGTGGTCTAAAAGGCACCCGACTGGACTGGGAACACGACGTAATGGCGCGTGCTCTCAAAGTGCCAATCTAATCCCTTGGAAAAAATTAATGCAAAGCACATTTTATTTCGGATGATTTCTGCTCCTCGCACCTTCGAATTAAAAACATGCCGTTTTCAGGGGGGAGAAAAATGCTTTTGGGGAATTATAGGATTGCCAGCCTCCAGGTGGGGCCTGGAGATCTCCCAGTTTGGTGTAGTGGTTAAGCGCGCGGGCTCTAATCTGGAAGAACCAGGTTTGAGTCCCCACGCCTCCACTTGCAGCTGCTGGATGAGTCACAGTTCTCTCCGAGCTGTCCTCTCAAGGGCAGTTCTCTCAGAGCTCTCTCAGCCCCACCCACCTCACCGGGTGTCTGTTGTGGGGAGGGGGAGGGAAAGGAGTTTGTAAGCTGCTCTGAGACTACAAGCAAAGGGCGGGGTATAAATCCAATCTCTTCTTCTTCTCTACAAGGTATGGGTAGGAACTCTCAGTCCAGGGCAAGTGATACTCTGTATTCTTGGTGCTTGGGGGGGGGGGGCAACAGTGGGAGGGCTTCTAGTACCCTGGCTTCACAGCTGGACCTCCTGATGGCATCTGGTGTTTCTGGCCACTCTGGGACTGGATGGGCCATTGGCCTGATCCGACATCGGCTTCTCGTATGTTTTTATGAACAGAGATGGTTTGCCATTGCCTGCCTCTGTGTAGCAATCCTGGATTTCCTTGGTGGCCTCCCATCCAAGTACTAACCAGCACCAAGCCTGCTTAGCTTCAGAGATCTGATGAGATCAGGCTAGCCTGGGTAAATATTTAGGGGTCCTGAATGAGCCGGTTAGTCTTTCAAGTAGCAGATTTGTTGTAACCAGGGGTCATTTCGTAGAAAAAGAGGTGCAGGAGCTCATTAGCATAACTCATTAGCATAACTCATTTGCATGTGCCACACCCCCTAACATACCAGAAGTGTGTCAGAAGGCAACACCCACCCCTCAGGCTCCACTCCACAGGTGAGTGAAACTGACCTGCTCTTCCTCCATTCCCTTCCCCATCCAATACTTTGTGCAATAAAAAGAAGCGTCAAGAACACACCCTCATTCTCTTCCTGCTCCCTTGAAACCACCAGGTTTCAAGTAGACTGGAGATACCCAGGACCAGTGTTCCCTCTAAGCTGAGTTAGTGTGAGCTAGCTCACAGTTTTTTAGCCTCCAGCTCATACATTTTTGTCTTAGCTCAGGAAGGATGGCTCCAGAGCACATTCATATATGCAGTAGCCAAATCACCTGCTCACAACTTTAATCCCAGTAGCTCACAAAGTAGAATTTTTGCTCACTGGACTCCACAGCTTAGAGGGAGCATTGCCCAGGACATGTGCACCACCCATCCCTTCCCCTTCCCCTCCCCACAACAAGACACCCTGTGAGGTAGGTGGGGCTGAGAGAGGTCTTTTGAGAACTGCTCGTGAGAGAACAGCTCTGAGAGAACTTGTGAATGGCCCAAGGTCATACCAGCAGCTGCATGTGGAGGAGTGGGGAATCAAACCCGGTTCTCCCAGTGTAGAGTCCAACTCCTGACCACTACACCAAACTGATGGGGTGGAAGCTGCTGAAGGGTTGGTGAAATTTCTCCAGTACTTTATGTGCCATGTGCCCAGATAAAAAATGGTATACTTAGAAAATGTATATGCCACCTCGAGCAAGTCTCTGGAAAAGCAGCACACTGTCATAAAAGAAACAATGATAAAATTATCAATATTGAAACAAAACATTAAAAACAATAAAGACCCTAGCAGGGCTTTCCCCAGGGCGCTGTGCTTCTGCACTGCTCGGGGAAACCGAGGAGGGGGCGGGGCTTGGTCATGTGCCCGCCCCCTGGGCTCCTCACTCCCGGAGCTGCGCTCCTGTGCGCTCCTGCTCCAACGGACCCCTGGTTGTAATTTGGGGGGGGGGTGTCACAAGCACAACTAAACAGGTTGGTTTCGAACGGGACCCGGCTTGAGCTTTCGGGGACAGGAGGGGTTAAGGACTGAACCAAGTAAAAACAACACTTCGCATCCCCACTCCAAACAGGGCCTTGGTGGACAAAGCTCTTTTTATTACCCGTGCCCAGAGCCCTGCTTAGCAACATGGTTATTTGTGCCCAACATAATAGTAAACACAGCAGATGGCGGTTGACTGATTCGGTGCCAGCATCTACGGAAAGAGAGGTTGGTTTACCAGGCTACTTTCTCTCCTTGGAAGAACTTCAGCCTTGGAGCAAGGGCCTCAAATATCTTTCTTGGCAAGTGGGCGTCAAACGTCTCCAGAGCTCCAATCGGTCCGCTTCGACTCAGTGAATCATTCTTTCCATCTTGGATGACGAGCAAACTGTGATCCAGATTTGGGCTCCCGGCCTGAACAAGGGAAAGCCAAACACTTAGACGAGGTCTGAATCTTCTTCTTTTTTAAAAATGAGAGTTGCCGGGAGTCAAGCCAGTCTGGGAGTTGCACCATCTGACTTTGAGGAAGGGGCCGTGGCTCAGTGGAAAGGCCTCTGCTTGGCACACAGATGGTCTCAGGTTCAATCCCTGGCGTCTCCAGGTTAAAAGGATCAGGCAGTAGGTGACGTGAGGGACCTCTCCCTAAGGGCAAGCCTTAGGAGGAAAGGCTGAGGGACTTGGGAATGTTCCGGCTGGAGAAGAGGAGGTTAAGGGGACACAGGATTGCACTCTTGGAGTATCTGAAGGCATAGGCGTCAACTACAGGGGGGCTCAAGGGTTCGAGCCACCCCCAAAATTTCCCGGGGGGGACTGAGGCCCCCCCCCGGGAAAACGGTGCACCCTCCGCCGCGCCTCCCTCGGCCCTTCCTAGGGCTGCCACCGCCTCTCTCTCCCCCCCCCCACAGCCTGGCCACTCCGACCTTCCGTCCGTCTGTCCAGGGGCCAGCTAAGCAAATGCCCAGCTGGCCCCTGGACGGACAGAGAGAGGGATGGAAGCAGGAGCGGTCAGGTGGGGGGGAGGCGGCGGGGGGGACATGGTCCCGGCAGGCACACGCGCTTTGCGTGAACGCACGGAAGAGCCCCCCCTGGGAGTTTTTAAACTCTACGCCCCTGTCTGAAGGACTGTCAATTGGAGGAGGGCAGGGAGCTGTTCCTGTGGGCAGCAGAGGGGAGGGCTCGCAAGAATGGGTTGAAATTAAGAGCGAAAAGGTACCGGCTGGATCTTAGGAGAAACTTTTGGACAGCCAGAGTTGTGCAACAGTGGAACCGGCTGCCTTGGGAGGTGGTGAGCTCCTCTTCCCTGGCAGTCTTCGAGCAGCAGCTGGACAAACCCTTGTCAGGGATGCTCTAGGTTGATCTTGTGTTGAGCGGGGGGTTGGACTAGATGGCCTTTATGGCCCCTTCCAACTCTGTGAGTCTGTGATATACCCTGCAGAGCAGCTGCCAGTCTGAACATATTAGCATAATAGGCCACACCCAACAACAGAAACTCATTAGCATATTAGACCACATCCCTGACAGCATAGCTCATTAGCGTCCCCAGCCCTAGGGTCTTTTCACAGTGTCGTGGGACGAGGATTACAAGAATCTGAAGCAAAGCGTAAACGGGCAGACAGGACGAGTTGCACAATGCAGGAAAGGGAATACGTGGCTTGAAACTGACCCGGAAGCTCCGACTGATGAAGAACATGGTGGCGCGAGTCCTGACGGGTACGTCACGGAGGGCACACATGCATCCAGGGCTGCGCCAGCTACGCTGGCTCCCAGTGGAATACCGAGTCAAGTTCCAGGTTTTGGTATTGACCCACAAGGCCTTGAGCGGTCAGGGACCGGCATATCTACGGGACCGTCTCCTCCGTTATGTCCCTGGAAGAGCATTATGCTTTTGGGATAACAACTTGCTAGCGGTTCCCGGCCCTAAAGCTATCCGGCTGCCCTTGACCAGGGCCAGGGCCTTTTTGGTTCTGCCCCCAACCTGGTAGAACTCTCTGCCAAATACCGTCAGGGCCCTGTGGGAACTTCTGCGATGCCCACCACCTACTGAGGAAACCTGTTCCACTGAGGAACCGCTCTAATGGTCGGGAAGTTCTCCCCAGCGGTCATTTCATAGAAAAAGCGGTGCAGGAGCTCATTAGCATACATATTAATTAGCATAACTCATTAGCATATGCCACACCCCCTGACATCACCAGAAGTGTGTCAGAAGGGGAAGCAAAAAGGGGGGGAATCTTCAAAAGGCTCCCCTTTCCCCCCCACACCTGCCCACCTTTAAACCCCTTCTCACTTCGCTTCCTCCACAGGCCCGCTGGGAGCTGGGGGTGGGGCTTGCCCTTACCACCATTTGTGCCCGCTCCTGGGCTGGTGGAGCACCGCTCCGCCTCACTCCGGCCCCAAATGACCCCTGGTGCTCCCTAATGTTTAGCCGAAAACTCTTGTAATTTAATTTCAGCCTGTTGGTTCCGATCCAGCCTTCTGGGGCAACAGAAAACAACTGCGCTCCATCCTGTATATGACAGCCCTTCAAGTACTTGAAGATGGTGATCATATCACCTCTCAGTCATCTCCTCTCCAGGCTAAACATACCCAGCCTTTCTTCATCGGACTTGTTCTCCAGTCCAGACCCCCTCACCATCTTCACTGCTCTCCTCTTAATATGTTAATATGTGCGTGTTAGTCATTGGCAGGCAAAGCACAGAAGGGAAGAAAACCCACTTTAGCTTCTGCTTCTGTCGATAGCAGGAGGAAAGGCAGCATGGTAATAGTGCAGGGGTCCCTGACCTTTATGAGCCTACGGGCACATTTGGAATTCCAACAAGGCACAGTGGGTGCGGCAAACAAAATGGCTACCACAAAACGGCTGCTGCAAGAGGCGGAGCCCGGCATAAAATAATTGTTGTAGCTTAATGTCTTTGGCACGGATGAGGGAGAGCTGACTGAGCCTGCAGAAACCGCAGCTGGCCCCTCTGAAGCAGCAGGGGATTGCTGGCAGTTGCCTGTGTCAGCAGTCTTCACACCTGGCTCAGATAAGGGGGAAGAATTGCAAGCTGAAAGTCCTCCTGACTCACCCCCACGTGTGACTCGTTTAAGGGAGCAACTGTGGCAAAACTTAGCAATCAGGCGACGAGAGGTCAGGCTACAGGGAAGATGCTCGGCTAGCCCAGAGTTCTAACAGGAGCCTGGGCGATCGTGCAGCATCTAACTCCACGCTCCGGGCAGTACTCTTTGTGGAAGCAACGAGTCAGCTTCATGTTGCCTCACATCCACTTCAGCTCAACTCTTGCACCTAGACCTCTGG
Organism: Lepidodactylus listeri; assembly: GCA_029233225.1. Taxonomy (NCBI): domain Eukaryota; kingdom Metazoa; phylum Chordata; class Lepidosauria; order Squamata; family Gekkonidae; genus Lepidodactylus; species Lepidodactylus listeri. The sequence continues at coordinate 8,005,911 of JARCFY010000012.1, forward strand.
ATCCCCTGTCTTTGGATTTGGCTCTGTGTCCAGCTTGGCTTTGGACTTTGCACTGTCTTCTCGGCTTCTGACCTCGGCCTGTTCTGGACTCCCTTTGACTGGCACCCCAGCGTATGACACTTAACTTCCGTAACACAGAGTAGATCCTTGTGCTGTGCTGGCAGCTGCTGCTAAAGCAACATTTTTAAAAAAAAATCTGTCAGTTTTGCTGGGTTCACCGTTAGTTTGAGAGCACTTCTGTACAGGTGTTCACCAATATGATGGAGCTGTCAGCTTTCAGGAGTGGCAGGTGAGATCCAAGGTGATTGTAACCAGAAAGACCCTCACCAGCCTTTTAAACATGTGGAGAAAACCATAAGCTACTTTTCCTTATGTTTTTATGTATTGATTTTTAGGAGAAATGTAACAAAGCTCTGGCTTTGAGCAGAAAACAATGTTTGCTCCATATGATTCTCCTTCACTCTGTTTTTTTTGATAGATCAAGATGGGCAGGCATATTTGTCTGTCTGTAGCAGTAGAAAAGGAATTTCAAAGGGAGATTAGGAAGGGAGACTGCTGAATTGCAACTGATAATGAAACTCAAGACAATGCATCCTCCTGGACTGAATCGAGACCTAGGTTTCCTACTACACCTCTACATATCACACCTAATCCAATCATGCCCACTATTGTCATCCACTTGTTATTGTCATTTGGCATCTGAAATCACTCTCCAAGATATCAGATGGACTCACATTCTAGCTATATCTGAAGAAGTGAGCAGTGACTCACGAAAGCTCACACCCTGCCATAAATTTTGTAAGTCTTTAAGCTACTACTGGACTCGGCCTCTTTTCTTACTTGATGATTACCTAAAGTAACACCCGGTCTCTGTAGTAATCTTTTCATTTTAACAAAAATACCATACAACACGTTAAATCAGAGGGGTCTGAGTTTTTCTTTTTTTCTTTCGGGCTAAATGGTTTCATTTCTTTGACAGTATGTTATTTGTTGAAGATTTTTTTTCCTTTGGCTCAATATACCAGCATTAAAAGATTTCGCTGGAAGTCTAATGCCAGCCACTTATTACAGAACCAGGAAAGAGGGAGCGCAAATAGCACCAGCTGAGACAGACGATTCTCCTGCGTCACATTTTAACTTTTTTTTTTGCAAAAGTGTTATAATGTGGACCTAGGTGCTCTGTGCCTCTTCAACTTTGGAAGCTGTGTTATCCAACCCTGGGGTTGTTAAACTGTGGTCCAGGAATAACCAGTGGTTCTTGATGCGCTGTCACATGACCCTGTTGGAGTGAGCGACTCAGGATGCCTGGACATTGGGGGGTGCTACCTCACTCTATGGGTGCATTCAGACATGCCATTTAATCAGGTTTAAATGTTCTGTTCTCTGTTGCAATTATTTTTACTCTGGACAATCGCAATCACACGGGAGCATGTGTCAAGTTTTTTAAAAAATAATTCTAAGTTTGCGCATGCGCATAACTGCTCATCTGTAGAATTGAAAAACGTTGTCCTCGGGCATGGGCAGAAGCATTTGACAATCCTGCAGATCACCGTGATTTCACCGCTGTGATAAAAGACTTCCCTTTAAACCTTTTGTCCAAAACAGGCCTCTTTGGGATCCCGAACTCAAAACTGGTGCCCGTTGAAATGTTGGTTTTATCAGCGTGGGAGCAGAGCTCCGCTTATGTGCATACCACTGATGCAGGAAAAAATGGCGGGCAGAAAGCAGAAAAGGGTTCAAACCATTGAAAGTGGCTCGACACCAGAGGAGCGATCATGCAGGGGAAATGGCGGCTTTAATTGGGAGAACTGAGAAAACACCACTTGGGACCCGGTAACAAAATACTCTGACTGAAGGGGGGTTTTGAGTAGAAAACCAACAGATCGGAACGGAAGGCAGATGTCGCCATGTGAACGTGCACATAAAATCCATTGTTGATCAGTCACGAAACCTGATTAAATGGCACATCTGAACATACCCTAAGCGTGTCTAGGTGTTCTCTCCTTGAATGGGATGCCTCTCTTTGTCTTCACCTGGGAACTGCCCTCTAACCCCTCCTCTCCCTTTGTCCTCTCCCTCTCTGCACATGGCCTTCCATGGAGTCACACGTCTCTGCAGGTGTCTCCTGTAGAGACAATGCCCTCATTCGCCCACACACATGATGCCAAACAAGCTGGCCATCTGTGATAGGGGAAAGTCCTCTTTCAGTTAGGCTTCTGTCTCTCCTTTCAACCATAACCTGAATGTGAACTGGATCTACTTGAATTTATGTAAGTTTACCTCTTTGTTTTGGCAATATACTTCTTGGGAGATTTATTTACTGCACTCAGTATCGCGCTTCTACGACTGGACAAAACTACGCTATATTAACCAAATGTCCCAACAGACCCTACAGCGCTTGTTTATTTATTCATAACATTTGTACCTGAACAACCACCCAGGGTTGCCAAACTCCAGGTGGCACCTGGAGACCTGCTTACAACTGATCTCCAGGCAAAAAAGATCAGATAGAGTGATCAGCTCATAGTTTATTAAGTGAGTTAAGCCAGAATAAGGCAATACTAGCAGGGCCGTAGCCCTGCTTATGTGCATGCAAAACACTCCACCCCACACAAACACACTCCCTGGGATAGGCTATTTACAAAACATTACCACTTGATTGGTTTACTCCAGAGTCCTGGTCGGCTATTGTTCTTGTGCTCCAAGCTCAGCCAGTCTCTAGGGTGATTCAATCAGGGATGATTCAATCCGGGTGATTCAATCCCAATACTTCCTCTTCCAAGCCTTCCTCGGTGGTCTCCCATCCAAGACTTATGGTGACCCCAGCAAGGGGCTCTCAAGGCAAGGGAAAGGCAGAGGAGGTTGGCCGTTGCCTTCCTTTGCAGTGCTCCTTGGTGGTCTGCCATCCAAGGCTTATGGCGACCCCAGCAAGGGGCTTTCAAAGCAAGTGAGAAGCAGAGGTGGTTGGCCATGGCCTTCCTCTGCAGAGTCCTCCTTGGTGGTCTCCCTTCCAAGACTTATGGCGACCCCAGCAAGGGGCTCTCAAGGCAAGTGAGAAGCAGAGGTGGTTGGCCATGGCCTTCCTCTGCAGAGTCCTCCTTGGTGGTCTCCCTTCCAAGACTTATGGCGACCCCAGCAAGGGGCTCTCAAGGCAAGTGAGAAGCAGAGGTGGTTGGCCATGGCCTTCCTCTGCAGAGTCCTCCTTGGTGGTCTCCCTTCCAAGACTTATGGCGACCCCAGCAAGGGTCTCTCAAGGCAAGGGAGAAGCAGAGGAGGTTGGCCGTTGCCTTCCTCTGCAGAGTCCTCCTTGGTGGCCTCCCTTCCAAGACTTATGGCGACCCCAGCAAGGGGCTCTCAAGGCAAGTGAGAAGCAGAGGTGGTTGGCCATGGCCTTCCTCTGCAGAGTCCTCCTTGGTGGTCTCCCTTCCAAGACTTATGGCGACCCCAGCAAGGGGCTCTCAAGGCAAGGGAGAAGCAGAGGAGGTTGGCCGTTGCCTTCCTCTGCAGAGTCCTCCTTGGTGGTCTCCCTTCCAAGACTTATGGCGACCCCAGCAAGGGTCTCTCAAGGCAAGGGAGAAGCAGAGGAGGTTGGCTGTTGCCTTCCTCTGCAGAGTCCTCCTTGGTGGCCTCCCTTCCAAGACTTATGGCGACCCCAGCAAGGGTCTCTCAAGACAAGTGAGACACAGAGGTGGTTGGCCACTGCCTTTCTCTGCGGAGCCTTCCTTGGAGGTCTCCCTTCCAAGTACCAACCCTGTTTCGCTTCCGAGATCTGACAAGATCAGGCTCTGCCACGCTGCCTTCCCTCTCCAGCTCACCTGTAGGCTGAATGAAACAGAAATGTGTTGACGGTCGCTTTAAAATTACAGAGGACAATAGACTGACCTCCTGACTACAGAGATCAGTTCCCCTGGAGGAAACAGCACCTCTGGAGTTCAGCCCCTGTGGCATTATACCCCACCGAGATCCCTCCTATCTCCAAATCCCACTGTCCTCAGGCTCCACCCCAAAATCTCCAGGAATTCCCCCGCCCAGAGCTGGTCACCCTAGCTCCTATGGAAGCAACCCAGGCAAAGACATCACTTTCTGAGCTTATGTTTCAGGCCGGTGCTCCTTGGGTCTGGCTTGGACCCTCTCCACATCTGGCTCATTGAAGGCTAGCACTGCCAGTTCCAGCTTGGGGAATGCCTGGAGATTTGGGGATGAATCCTGGGGAGGTGAGGCACACTGTGGGGGATGTGATTCCATACAGCCCACCCTCCAAAGTAGCCATTTTCTCCAGGGCAGCGGTTCTCAACCTGTGGGTCGGGACCCCTTTTGGGGTCGAATGATCATTTCACAGGGGTTGCCGGCTGGTGTCCGAGCCCTCTCCGCCCCTCTCCTCCCCTCCCCACCAGCAGGAAAGGGCCCCGCACTCGATCGAGTGCGAGGTCTGACCTCCCGGCTCTTTGCCCTCGAAGGGAGCTTTCCCTTTAAGGGCAAAGAGCAGGAGTTGGTTGGGGCCGGAGCCATGCCCCCTGCTTCCAGCAGCCCTTCCAGCAGGGGCCACGAGGAGGAAGTAGCCAGCAGGTAAGTCAATAGCTGCTTCCCCCTCCCCGCCACCACCTTAAGGGCGCTCTGCCGTCACCTTCCCTGGGCTCCATGCCGAAGCGCAGAGCCCAGGAAAGGCAGAAAAAGCCCCCCACCACCTATCTTCCTTCCCCCCTCTCCCCCCTTTCTCTCTCTCTCTTCCCCCTTTCTCTCTCTCTCTCCCCGCCCCCACCTGCAACAGCCTCTCCCCCCCACCTACCTTCGTTTTCTCATGGCATCTTCTGTTGAAGAAAAGTAAGTCTGAAGCCTGAGTGTTTGTTGTGTCTTGTTGGGACTAGCTTGCAAATATATGTGTGTCTAAAGTCTGTATTAAAGTTGTTTGGTGCTAACTGCCGTGCAAGAGAAAACATCTGAAAAAGTAGCTTCATTGTTGTGTGAGTTGGCAGAATTTTATGGTTGGGGGTCACCACAACATGAGGAACTGTATTAAAGAGTTGCGGCATTAGAAAGGTTGAGAACCACTGCTCCAGGGGAATTGACCTCCGAGAGCTTGTTTGGTGTAGTGGTTAGGAGCGCAGACTCTAATCTGGGAGAACCAGGTTTGATTCCCCATTCCTCCTCCACATGCGGCTGTTCTCTCAAGGGCAGTCCTCACAGGCAGTGTTCCCCCTAAGCTGAGTTAGTGTGAGCTAGCTCACCGTTTTTTAGCTTCCGGCTCGCATGTTTTGTCTTAGCTCAGTAAGGAGGGCCCCAGAGGAAACTAATTTACGCAGCGGCCAAATCGCTCGCTCACAACTCTAATGCTGGTAGCTCACAAAGCAGAATCTTTGCTCAGAAGACTCCACAGCTGAGAGGAAGCATTGTTCACAGGGTGTCTGTTGTGGGGAAGAGAAGGGAGAGGAGACAGTAAACCACTCTGAGACTCCTTCAGGTAGTGAAGGGCGGGGTATGAATCCAATCATTTCTTCTTCCTCTTCCCCCGTAGTCTGATGAGCAGATGTAATCCCGGCCCCCTCTGGAAGACTTGCAGCCGCAGCCTCATGCAGCGCATGCCTGCAGCGGGCCTGGAGCTTTGTGCATCTGATACCACAGCAGTGGGGCCTCACACAGCTGGGGGTGGCATTGGTGCTTTGAACCTACTTCTTTCTGTTGGGGGGGGAATAGATGCTAAAATGCAAAAGGAGCTAAAAATAGGTCAGGTTGAAGGCAGGCCCTGCAGCTGTAAATTATACCGAGCCTAATAAAACCTCCGCGGAGGAGACAGTCGGAATGTGTGGGGGCATGAAAACATAATGATATGGAATTAGAGAGTGCCTTCGGAGTGGAAGAGGGCCGTGAATTACGCTGGGAGGAGAGAGCTCTTCTGGAATCGATAGCGACTCTCGGCCCGCCGGCGGACAATAGCTCGTAAATTCTCTTTTATTTGGGCCATGCTGGTAGTGCGTGTCATGGAGAGCTGAAAGAGACAGGCTCCTTCCTTGCCTTAGACCAAACTGGGGTGGTGGGGGGTGTCACTTCTCTCCCTTTGGTTTACGGTCCTGAGGAACAAGTCCTTTTAAAAAGTAGATCACTGAGTCTGGCCCTCGGTGACTCAGGGCCAGATGGGTAGGGGGTGGAGAATGGCAGCCAAAAACAGGAGGAGGAGGAGATTGGATTTATACCCCGCCCTTCACTCGGAGCCTCAGAGCGGCTTACAAACGCCTTCCCCTTCCCCTCCCTGCAACAGACACCCTGTGAGGTAGGTGGGGCCGAGAGAGCTCTGACAGAGACTGCCCTTTATCAAGAGCAGCTGTGACAGAACTACGGCTTGCCCAAGGTCATCCAGCAGCTGCAACTGGAGGAGTGGGGAATCGAACCCGGTTCTCCCTGATTAGAGTCTGCACACTCAACCACTATGCCAAACTGTGTGAACTGGCAAAATCCAGTTGGAAAGTGCATTGAAAGGGCATTATTTAGTGTGTGCGATCGCAGCATTATAGAAGAAGAAGAAGAAGAGATTAGATTTATACCCCACCCTTCACTCACTTGGAGTCTCAGAGCGGCTTACAAACTCCTTTTCCCTTCCCCTCCCCACAACAGACACCCTGTGAGGCAGGTGGGGCTGAGAGAGCTCTTTTGAGAACTGCCCTTGAGAGAACAGCTCTGAGAGAACTTGTGACTGACCCAAGGTCATCCAGCTGGCTGCATGGGGAGGAATGGGGAATCAAACCCGGTTCTCCCAGATCAGAGTCCACGGACTTAACCACGACACCAAACGGACTCCACCCCGAAAATCTCCAGGTATTCCCCAACCAAGAACTGGTTGCCTTCGTTAGGACCCCTTCTGACCAACCCAGTGACGCAGAGTCTTCAGAGGAAGAACCTGAGGGACCAGGGCCGGTGGTTGAGGAGGACCATAAAGACCAGGGCACAGCACAGCGGAGATCCCTGCGGATATCCTGGCAGACTCTTCAAGAGAGGTCTCGCCACCAGCCCCTGAGAGAACCACTAGACCTCCACCAGGCAGGATGTGAACCCAGACCTATAGCCCCCCCAGAACCTGCTCCAACACAGCAAGAACGGTGGCAGAAGAAGGGCCAGGCTTAGGATCGCCAGGTGTTCCTGTGTAGTGATGTCGCTTCCCCTGGAGGTACAGGCTGGGGTCCAGCAGGGCAGGTCACAGGCAAGGTTGTGGAGCGTAACCAAAGTCCAGTCCAAAAACCAGGGGGTCCAGAGAGCAGGTTTACCAAAGTAAAGTCTAGGGTCAAGGAGTTCCAGGAAGCAAGTCCAGTCCAAGGTCAGGAGTTCCAGAAAAGCCAGTTGTCAGGTCCAGTAACAGCAAGGTTGGTGGCTCAGTGGCAAAGTGGACTTGTTGCATCCACAAACTGCTTTATAGACAAGTCTTAATGAGCTGAACTCCCAGCCAATTCCTTGGCAGTCATCCTGAAACTACTCATTCATCTCTCTTCAATTGACAGTTGACGACAGGCCATGAGTCTCGAACTTCTTCTTTCTTGCAACTCTAAGTGTCTCTGACAGTGTTGGCACTGCAAGGGTGTGGGTGAGCTAGGTGGGCTGGGAGTGGCTGCTGAAGACTTGTTCACTGCTTCAGAGCTACAAGGTGTGGGCTTGGTTTCAGCTATAGGCTGTGACTCCTGATCAGCCAGTAACCTGATCTCTTGTTGTTCTCCTTTTGGCTCAGAGCCAGCTGCAGATGGCTGTTCAGTTACTGGCTAGCAGGTAGCTTTTTGTCTGAGAAATCTGAGCCATCACTCAGCACAGACTGACTTACGACACCCTGTCAACTAGCAGAGGGTGGAGGGGAATTTATTGGTAGGAAAATTAGGCCTTGGCCTGCAACACTGGCAACGTTGCTTCCTGTATACAGCTGAAGTGATGTCACCAGCAACACGGGGTCAACCTGTTATTTGGGCAAAAATTCTATGGTAGATGTCATTTTTACCACAGAGTTTTTGCCCAAGTACCAGAGCACCCTTGCAATGCAATGGTGTCACTTCTGGTGTGTGCTGGAAGTGATGTCACCACATCACCGATGACATAGGCTTAGGTCTAGTTTTCCTGTCTGTAAGTCCCCTACTGGCCAGCTGATTGGTGTCGGGGCAGAGGGTTCCCGGAGCAAGAGATCCCCCATTCCTGGCTAGGGCCTGCCAACTCTACCCAACCTGAGGCAGTGCAAAGATGGAGAAGCACCAGACTAGCTATGTAGGGTTGCCAGCTTTAGGTTGGGAAATACGTGGAGATTTTGAGAGCGGAGCCTGGGGAAGATGGGGTTTGGGAAGGGGAGGGACCTCAGCAGGGTATAAGGCCATAGAATCCAGAGAGCCAGTTTGGTGTAGTGGTTAGGAGCGCAGACTCTAATCTGGGAAGACCAGTTTTGATTCCCCAGTCCTCCACATGCAGCTGCTGGTGTGACCTTCGGTCAGTCACGAGTTCTCTCAGGTCTGTTCTCTCCAGTTTGGTGTAGTGGTTAAGTGCACGGACTCTAATCTGGGAGAACCGGGTTTGATTCCCCACTCCTCCACTTGCACCTGCTGGATGACCTTGGGCAAGCCATAGCTCTGTACCAGCTGTTCTCTCAAGGACAGCTTGGAAAAGAGCTCTCTCAGCCCCACCTATCTCACATAGGTTGCAGTCACACACAGCACAAAAAATTGTGGGGGGAGCGAGGCTATTTCCTCTGGAGGAATTTGACCCCCAGCTGCACGATCACACCTCCCTTTGAAGCTGCCGGTGCAGTCTGTCAGTGTGTGATCAGACGCAACTGTGGGTGAGTCGGGGGGTTGTCCTGTTTCCCCCCCCCCCCAATGCGCTTTAATGAGGGATCAATCAATCGCACTTCTGCACCAAGGGCTCCCTATGGACTTTGTGATGATGCGCATACTGTGGACAGGGGGGAAACGGCACGGAGTCGGGATGGCCTATCAGACCATCCCAACGGCATGAGAGCGCGTTGGAGTGATCAGACATGGGAAAGTCCGTTCGTGGCCCATCACAACCCATTTACGACCAGATTTTCCCCAGTGTCCACGGCTGCGGGGCCCTTCCCAGATGTTGTTGTCTGATCACTCCCTTTAAATCCGCCCGGCATTTGTGCCTATGTTGGGTCCAATTGTGCGTATTATCGCAGCCAGAGTCGCCTCCTCCTCCTTTTTCTCCAGAAGAGCTGATCTTGGTCATCTGGAGAGCAATTGTAATAGTAGGAGATCTCCAGGCGCTGCCTGGAGGTTGGCAGCCTTCCCTTCCAAAGGCCACTTGACCGCAGGAGGCAGGACTCTGCTGCTGTCAGTTAGCAGGAAGGTTTGAAAAATCTTTTGATCTCTCACTCTCCGTCTCATAAACAACCTGGCTGAAACTTCTGGATTAACAAAAGAGAGGAAACGGGGGGGGGGGGGGGGGAGGTTGACGTTGGCTTTGAACATGGCATTTCTTGATATTTAGGTCGAAGCACCGCCAAAGACACGGGCGTGGAAAGAAACGAGGGGAGGGGGAGAGAGATGCCGTCCGCAAGATTATCCCTTAATGGCTCTGTTAGGCAGCAAAGTTTGTGAGGAATGACAGGAGCTTTTACATGAAGGGTGGAATCTCGGAATAATAAGGCTGTGGGACTGGCGGTACGGTTGCCAGTCTCCAGGTGGGTCCTGGGGATCTCCTGGAATTCCAACTGGACTCCAGACAACAGAGATCATTCCCCCCGCCCCCCGTGGGGGAAATGGCGGCTTAGGAGGGTGGGCTTTACGGAATTGCATCACAGTTTGGTGCTGTGGTTAAGTGCACGGACTCTAATCTCAGAGACCCCAGCAAGCCTCTGCCCAGCTCCCGAGGGGGCTCCATAATCACAAAGTGGCAATTTCTCCATCGCTCGGCTGGCTGTTTTCCTAACGCCCACATAAACCGTACTTTGTTGGCTTGTTCCTGGCAAGGGTTTTGGAGCCTGGCAGAGTTCCTAGCAGTGTCGCACTTGACAGCAGTAGCATCAGTGTTGGAGAATCCAGGACTGACCGGAACCCAAGGTCCCCATTCAAAGATGTCCGATTTGGGAAGAGAGCCAGGCGGGATCCGCACTGTGTGCTTAGTGGGTGGGAGCCAGTGAATGGCAAACCATTCTCAGTGGTACCCAGAATGAGATCAAGACGGCATCAGAGTTGGTCTGGAGTCCTTTTCCTCTTCTTTCATCTACCGCCAGAGGGTAGCACTATTTCTGATTGGGACAATTTTCTATGGGCTGGGAAACAGATTCTTAAAAGTTCTGAAGGCGCTCTTAGACAGACAGAAGATCACATTGCAAAAATAGGGTGATTCGAGGTCCTTTGTTCTAAGAACAGAAGAACGTAAGAGAAGCCAATGTTGGATCAGGCCAGTGGCCCATCCAGTCCAACACTCTGTGTCACACAGTGGCCAAAATCACCAGGTGCCCTCAGGAGGTCCAGCAGTGGGGCCAGGACACTAGAGGCCCTCCCACTGTTGCCCCCCAAGCACCAAGAAGACACAGCATCACTGCCTCAGACATAAGAAAATAAGAGAAGCCAATGTTAGATCAGGCCAATGGCCCATCCAGTCCAACACGCTATGTCACACAGTGGCCAAAAACACCAGGTGCCATCAGGAGGTCCACCAGCAGGGCCAGGACACTAGAAGCCCTCCCACTGTTGCCCCCGCCCAAGCACCAAGAAGACAGAGCATCACTGTCCCAGACATAAGAACACAAGAGAAGCCAATGTTGGATCAGGCCATTGGCCCCTCCAGTCCAACACTCTGTCACACAGTGGCCAAAAACACCAGGTGCCCTCAGGAGGTCCACCAGTGGGGCCAGGACACTAGAAGTCCTCCCACTGTTGCCCGCCCAAGCACCAAGAAGACAGAGCATCACTGTCCCAGACATAAGAACATAAGAAACGCCAATGTTGGATCAGGCCAATGGTCCATCCACTCCAACACGCTATGTCACACAGTGGCCAAAAACACCAGGTGCCATCAGGAGGTCCAGCAGTGGGGCCAGGTTCTATTTATGTTCTTTTCCATAGGTCACAATAACTCTGGCAAAGTCATCAAAACATACTAAAGAATAACAGCAGAATAATGACTTATTTGGTGTTGGAAAGTGCCCATAAGTCACAGCTGACTTATGGCAGCCCTGTAGGGTTTTCACAGCAAGAGACATTCGGAGGTGGTTGGCCAATTTGCCTGCTTCTGCATAGCAACCCTGGACTTCCCTCATGGTCTCCCATCCAAGTCCTAACCAAGCCTGACCCTGCTTAACTTCCAAGATCTGACAAGATCAGGCTAGCTGGGCCATCCAGATCAAGACAAGAGGTATTTAGAGGCGGTTTGCCATTGTCTGCCTCTGCGTAGCAACCCTGGACTTCCTCGGTGGTCTCCCATCCAAGTCCTAATCAAGCCTAACCCTGCTTAGATTCCAAGACCTGACGAGATCAGGCTAGCTGGGCCATCCAGATCAAGACAAGAGGTATTTAGCGGCGGTTTGCCATTGTCTGCCTCTGCGAAGCAACCCTGGACTTCCTCGGTGGTCTCCCATCCAAGTCCTAACCAAGCCTGACCCTGCTTAGCTTCCAAGATCTGACGAGATCAGGCTAGCTGGGCCATCCGGATCAAGACAAGAGGTATTCAGAGGCGGTTTGCCATTGTCTGCCTCTGCGTAGCAACCCTGGACTTCCTCGGTGGTCTTCCATCCAAGTCCTAACCGAGGCCAACCCTTCTTAGCTTCTGAGACCTGGCGAGATTGGGCTCACCTGGGCCACCCAGGTCAACTGCTGTCTTGCCTGGTTGCAATTCCTTCTGCCCAGCCACACTCACTCAGCTTCGAGGGGACACTGCTGGGGAAATGGAGATAAAGAGGACACGTTTCCTCCTCAGACTTCTGAGCGACTTCTCGCCCTATTTTCCACACTTAAATGTGACCCACCTTGAAAGGCCTCAAGAGTTGTCACGGGAATGAGTCACGCCGGAAGTTTTTGGCCTCTTTCCTTTCCCCGTCCCCTCCTTGGCCTCCTCCTGCTGAGCCCCCAAATTGGGAACCTCGTCCCCTTTGGCACACACGGGCGAGAGAGAGCGAGAGAGAGGTGCCCCAGCCATTCGTTAAGTGCTAGACCTTGGCAGAGCTCGAAGAAGGCCTCCATCGGAGATGAAGGAGCAGGCCAATGAGTAAGCAGGTCGGGGCTCATTTGTGCCGCTATTAAAATTCAGCGTGGGGAAGGTTGCCAGTGTTTGGCCAAAACCCTGCGGGCGCCGGTTGACTCACTTTCGGCTATTTGCAGAACAGAGGAACCAATTCCCCAAATGTGCCTGCTACGGAAACATACCAGAAAACGTCTTTCTTTGCATTTGCACCTTGCTCTCACGGGCTGGGCGCAGGCAGGGCGAGAGAGAGCGAAAGTCCAAGTCCAGTCCGAGGTCAGAGTCGAGGGGTAGCAAGCAGGAGCCAAAAGAACAGAGTCCGAAGTACAAACCGAGAGTGTGGTTGTTGGAAGCCGGAGTCAAGGAGCCGAGAGTTCAAAGCGCGAATCAGGAATCAGGAGCAAAGGCGAGGGAGGTGCAGAGCGTCATCAAACTGACTAGTTGCTGGCACGAGGAACCAGCGTCAGGAGGGGAAGCTAAATACCCCTCAGGTGCCGGGGTTCATTAGTGCTCAGCGTGTGCGTCCCGGCTTCTGTTAGAACTCAGGGCTGAGGGACTGCCTGCTGCGCAGGCGCGCCTCCCTCCGCCGGGACGCTAAGTCTTGCCTGAGCTGGTTCTGCAAACACACCGTTGGAGGAGGCGAGTCAGGGGGCTACCTGTCAGGCGTTGTTCCTCCTCCGCTGTTGCTGGGACAGGTGGTAGGGATACGCTGGCGAGCTCCGAGGCTTCATCGGGGTCAGGTGTGGGCTCTGCTGAAGCCAAAAACGCAGGCTCAACTGGAGCTGGGGCCGCACCTCAGCAGAACTCATGACACTTGCTCTTCCTTCTTCCGATTTTATTTTACTTTGGTTAGTGAAATATACTGGGTTCGAGACATGTAGAGTGATCGGCGCATCATTTATTCAGTGAGTTAAGCCAGAACAAGACAACCCTAGCAGGGCCAAAGCCCTGCTTATATGCATGCAAAACACTCCACCCCCCTCACACCCACTCCCTGCGATAGGCTATTCACAAAACATTGCCACTTGATTGGTGTACTCCAGAGTCATGGATTGCCATGGGTCTGTTCGACTCGTGGCGACAGCTCATGGAGCATTTTGCTGACTTTGGCCCAAGCTGGCCATCTCAGAATTGGGCTGTCTCCTCAAAGCTTCCCTTTCTCAAGGTGGCACTTTTCTAGGGTTGCCAAGTCTGGGTTGGAAAATACCTGGAGACTTTGGGGGTGGTCACACAGTGGCCCAAAATATCACGGGCCACCAGGAGGTTCACCAGGACACTAGAAGCCCTCCCACTGTTGCACCCCCTCAGCACCAAGAATACAGAGCATCACTTCCCCCAGACCGAGAGTTCCTATCCAGTGTTCCCTCTAAGCTGAGTTAGTGTGAGCTAGCTCACAGTTTTTTTAGCTTCCGGCTCACATGTTTTTGTCTCAGCTCAGGAAGGAGGGCTCCAGAGCAAACTAATTTATGCAGTAGCCAAATCGCTCACTCATAAATGCCAGTCGCTCACAAAGTATAATTTTTGCTCCCAAGGCTCCACAGCTTAGAGGAAGCATTAAATGGTGGCTAAGAGCCACTGATGGACCTCTGCTCCATATCTATATATCTAATAGCCAAGTGCCCCCCCCGCGTGCGGATACCTAATTCCGCGCGCAGGGGGCACTTGGAGGGCAGAGGGGGGGTCTGCAGGTGGGGGGTGACCCCCCCGCCTGCAGAAAAATCCAAAAAGTTTGAAAAACTTCTCGGGGGATATTTAAATCACCCGAAAAGTTAAAGCGTTCTCCGTGCATGCGTGGAGAAAGCTCTGGCCACTGTAGGGGAGGGGGTGGGAAGCGGCGCGGTGAGGCCTCACCGCTGCCGTTTTTGGGGAGGGGGGAGAGCCTCGGCGGACGACGGTCTCCCTGCCGCCGCCGTTTTGAAGGAAGGAGGGGAGGGGGGAGCCTCGGCAGACGACGGTCTCCCTGCTGCCGCTGCTGCCGTTTTGAAGGTAGGGAGGGAGGAAGCTGGCAAAGGGGGAGGGGGTAGAGGCTCGGTGCGCCGGGGGAGAGGAGGAGGAAGAGACTCACTCCCCCCCCCCCGCGAGTATCGCGGGTCCACCGGCTTGTGTTTATCTAACTCCCTATCCGATCTAAAGAAGTGAGCAGTGACTTACGGAAGCTCAGTCCCTGCCACAAATTTTGTTAGCCTTTAAGGTGCTACTGGACTCTTGCTCTTTTCTAATCCTATCTGCTGCAAAACATTGTACTTTTCAAAATCAAAGGCTTCACACACGTACACACACACATCGCCACTCACTCGGTCTGCCTGTCTACTTCTTGTTACATGTAGGCCATAACATTTTTACAGCAGAGATGTAAGAGCTCCTTAATTAAAATGTTTTTTAGGCGTTCAGCGTGAATTATGGCAAACGTAAGGCCGAGAGCCGCTTTTACAACAAAGCCCCGCGCCTCCGCTCTGTGCCGTGTTTGCCTTTGGAAAGAAAAATTAAAGAACCGTTTGCCGCTTTTATCACAGGAATAATGAAGCACATTAAAAAAACCCCACAATGCCAGGCAGTGAAACATGGAAATAACTTGTAACGCTTTTACAATTCCCAATTTCCCAGTGAAACTATAAAATGACAATTTGGGGCTGGAAAAAAAAATCAGAGCGACGTCAGTTGGAATTGCATGGGGGAAGAGAAACACTTCAAGTTAGAGCCTGGCCGAACTCTGCACCCTTGCGGAAAAATAAATCACATGATGCTCTTTGTTTGGCGGAAAGCACTATTGAGTCGCAGTTGTCTCAGAGCAAACTCGTGGGGTTGATAGTCTGCGGGGTAAGAGCCAAAAATTGACAGTAGCAGGTAAGGCGGCAAAACTTCTTTATGTTTTCCTGAAAGGCGTAGATATCTACGTATCATATTTTGATGTGATAACCCATTCTGACAGGCCGATTAAGCATCTTATGATGTCATCAAGATGGCCGAAGCCAATCCCCCCCCCCCGCCTTTTCTAATTTGAGCTATAACTCATGAACCAAGTGACCGGTTTCAAATTTTAAAGTCCTGTTGGGAAGCCAATAAATCCCCCTACAAATCATTAATAATGCCTCTATTGTTACCGTTTTTGTGACATAAGGCACAAATCGAAAGAAAAGTCATTTCCCCCTACACATTTTTATAAAGTTTACGGCATATAGCTCTTTACCTAATCCAGACAGAACAAAGTTTGAGTCCAGTAGCACCTTCAAGACCAACAAAGTTTTATTAATTTCATGAGCATGCACAGTTCTTCAAATACATGTACTTGCACACTGAAGCGTCTACCCAGTGTGGCAGAATGGGCCTACTCTGGCCTGCAGGCCTGGCTCCACCCTGCTTTCCAAGGTTTTCCCAACAACTAGAGAGGTTTTTCTTTCTCTCTTGGGTAGCCTTCCACCACCACCTGACCTTTATAAGGAATCGCCCACTGGGAGGGTCAGGACTCCCAGCTTTCCTTCCAAGATCTGAGGCCTTGCCTCTGTGTTTCCCGCTGCCCAACACCTGGTCACCATGGGGACAGATGACTGCCTTGTGCACCCCTGGAGGAATAGCTGCTTGCCAACTGCTGGCCTCCCCCCTGGCACCCCTTTTAAAATAGTGTGTCCAAAACAGTGGAGGTCTATGTGGTACAGAGAACCACTGCCAGCATCAAAAGTTATAAAGTATCTATTAAATACCCGTTTGGGAGCCAGTTTGGTGTACTGGTTAAGTGCACGGACTCTAATCTGGGAGACCCGGATTTGATTCCCCACTCCTCCACTGGCACCTGCTGGGTGACCTTGGGCAAGCCATAGCTCTGTACCAGCTGTTCTCTCAAGGACAGCTTGGGAAAGAGCTCTCTCAGCCCCACCTACCTCACAGGGTGTCTGTTGTGGGGAGGGGAAGGGGGAGGAGATTGTAAGCCACTCTGAGACTCCAAGTGAGTGAAGGGCGGGATATAAATCCAATCTGTTCTTCTTCTTCTGGAGGACCCTGGACAAGCCATAGCTCTGTACCAGCTGTTCTCTCAAGGACAGTTGTCTCAGCGCTCTCTCAGCCCCACCTACCTCACAGGGTGTCTGTTGTGGGCAGGGGAAGGGAAAGGAGTTTGTAAGCCGCTCTGAGACTCCAAGTGAGTGGAGGGCAGGGTATAAATACAATCTCTTCCTCTCTTCTTCTTCTTCTCCTCTTCTTCTTAAAAAGAAAATCTTCACAAGCATACTTTTAGCACAACACCAGATTGAGCAAGGGATTCAAAAGAAATGTGTGTCAAAAGAAACACAAATCCTCTGTCCCTCTCTCTATACATGCCCTATCAAATGTTAAAATATAGATCAGGCTCCTTAGCTTAGGAAGTCACAGATCTCTATAGAGTTACCATTACCTTGAAACTCTCTCCAGCTTTTCAATTAGGTGAGTACATGGTCAATGGCCACCTAATTCAGACCTCAAGAGTTCTGTCTGTTCTGCTGGACTCCACATCCAAAAAAGAGGGTTCCTTTTTGCTGCAAGGAGTTTTTATCATATCTGTGTCTCCACCCACTGACCAGGTCAGGCCAGATCAGCGTAGCGTTTCCTGGAGCTTCTTATTATTCCTGGAGCCTTTCCAGTCTAAAGTCCTCCAACTCTCTGTTCCCTGCTTGGAGATGGGAGAGAACTTGGTCCACCCATTATCTCTCCTGCTAAATCTATTAACATTTGTATGAAGGTGGGCTGAGGTAGTCTGGAAAGCAACTGAACGGACATCTCCCCCTTCCTGCCTGTTCTCTGCCCAGAAAGAGAAAAAAAAAATTAAACTCAGAATTAAGGTTTTGCTCATTTAAGACCTCCAATGAAAATATGCCTTTCTTAACACCCAGAATTAGTCTTTGCTGGTCTTAAAGGTGCCACTATAGTGTATTAGACAATTGTAGCTTATTCTTTTACCTTTCCAACAAGCCACAGCATGAAGAAATTTATGTTTGTTATGCCACAGTTAGGAGCATGAAAACGGTTCCACATTTCGTGTCATTTTCATCCAATGTGACTGGGTAATAGGTAACTTTGGGAGCAATCCTGAGCACTTCTCCTCAGAAGTAAGACCAATATTATTCAGTGGGTCGTACTTCCAGGAAAGTGTCCTTTAGGTTGTAGCCTTTGTGTTCCTGAAAAAAAGTCTTTTCATTTTGTGAGTTCAGCAACTGTTCAATACCCATCTTTATTTTCAAACCTCACATTATCATCATTAGAAAATCTTATTCTCTAAGGGACCATATACAATAGGAATACCATGTTATAGACTCATCTGTGGCTTCTCCTGTGTTTTGTGTTCATAAATTTGTCCCTTTAGAGCTACCATAGTCAAGTTACTATTTATATTTATATATACTTATATTTAAGGGCTGCAGTGGCTCAAATGGTTCAGACACTGAACTGCAGACCGGAAAATCAGTAGTTCAGCAGTTCAAGACCCAAGTGCTGCATGACGGAGTGAGCTCCCGTCTCTGGCCCCAGCTCCTGCCAACCTAGCAGTTTGAAAGCAAGACACTGCAAGTAAATAAATAGGTACCACTTCAGTGGGAAGGGAACAGTGTTCCATGCACTTCGGCATCTAGTTATGCTGGCCACATGACCATGGAGACATCTTCGGACAGCGCTGGCTCTTTGGCTGGTTGGCCACTGTGTGAGACGAGATGCTGGACTAGATGGACCACTCGCCTGATCCCACAGGGCTCTTCTGATGTTCTTACCAGGGGAAGGCCTCGGCCTCTCTGCCCTGTTTTTGGCCCTCCAGAGGAACTGGTTGGCCACTGTGTGAGACAGGAGGCTGGACTAGATGGACCTTAAGTGGTCTGATCCAGCAGGGCTCTCCTGGTGTTCTTACGTTCACAGGTACACGTGAATGGAATGTCTGGCGTTGTTAGCCAGCCCACAAATATTCACCAGTCATGAACCGGCGCTACTCAACCGGGTGGGAAGCCACCGTAACTCCAGCACGAACACATCCCACAGTTCATTTGGCCATCTGCTGTTTGTTCGTAACATGCTTCAATTTTAAAGGGCACAAAGAGGAGCACAGTGATTCATCCAGATGGAGGAGCCGCCAAGAGCCTTTTCAGAGCCGCTGATTTCTGGATGCTGGTCTTGACGGCGAGGTGATGGAAAGGAAGGAACTGGGCCACGCTGGCCAAAGGAAGTCATATACAGATCAAGTTAGCATGCTTTAGCTTTTTCTCACAGCGCATCACCATATGTGCCCGCTTCTGGGCTTGTTACTCCCGGAACGGCGTTCCTGCATGTTCCTGCTCGAAATGACTCCTGATGACAGGTAACCTTGAGCCAGTCAGACTCACTCTCCACCTAATCTACCTCATAGGGTTGTTGTGAGGGTAAAATGGAGGAGAGGAGAATGACGTCAGCCCTCTTGGGTCCTCACTGGAGAGAAATGTAGAGTATAAATTAATTAAATAAATAAAATGTGAGAGAGAAGGGAGAAAGACTGGATTTATACCCTGCCCTGCACTACCCGAAGGAGTCCCAGAGCGGCTTACAATCTCTTTTCCCTTCCCCTCTCCACAACAGACACCCTGTGAGGTAGGTGGGGCTGAGAGAGCTCTTTCGAGAACTGCTCCTGAGAGAACAGCTCTGAAAGAACTTGTGACTGACCCAAAGTCACACTACCAGCTGCATGTGGAGGAATGGGGAATCAGACTCGGTTCTCCCAAACTGTGCTGTCCCCGTGCAGTTCCTCATGGTCTCTTGACCTGCAGTAATAAATTATTTTGACAGTAATAAGAGCTTATGCTGTTTAGATACTATAATTATAGATCAGCTTTTTGTTGAGTTGGTTGTTTGTTCACTTCATTTATACCCCCCTTTGTTATCTCAAAACAAACATCCTTGTACACATATACCAGATCTTACTTGTGCATTATTGCCCAGAATAAAAGTTTGTTGGTCTTAAGGGTGCCGCTGAGCTCAAACATCAGCTTCAGACCAACACGGCTAACCGCCTGAATCTTATCTTGCGCGTTATTATTCATTTCATTATTATAATGCCAAGGTTTTGGGGCAGCCCTAGGATGTGGGGCTGGCACAGCAGCATTCTCTCTCATCTGTGAATTGTCAAAGCTTCTTGTGACGCTGATGGGTCTTGAACTTGTTTACCGTGAAGCTCTTTCGGACTGTAATGCTGAGAACCTTTCTATGCAAAGTGTACATTGCCACACTTATCATCCATCCCGTCAGGATCCTCAAAGGCACCTCCACCGGGGTTTTCACAATATTTAATATATATTTAAATTTAATTGATTAATCAATAAATGCGAGGCAGTTAATCAATTGAAACCTTTTATTGGCCGACAGCCTCAAAGAAGGCCACACCCGTTCCGAGAGGGTGGCCAGCCAACTGAAACCAAAGGACTTCTCCCTGTAAGGAAATGGCCAATTAACTCGAACGGCTCGGGATTCTTCATTGATTCCCATCCCAGATTGCTCAAGGTCCCGGGGGCGGAGGAGTGGAGCTTCTTTGCTGAAATATGCCAGATTTATCTTCGCCTTCGCTGCCGCGCTCTTGTCAAAATACTTAATGGATGCGTTGGGCTCCTGGAGATCTGCGTTCCAGAGTTTTGCGGTTCCCAAGTCCGAATCGCACACCGGCCCCAATTGGAAAAAGAAGACGTTTGCTTATCTTCCCGAAGTCATGGGAACCACTGTGTCTTTCTGATCCTCTCTCTCTCTCTCTCTCTCTCTCTCTCTCGTGTCACTTTCCCCTCTCTGCGTCTGTCTCTCTGCTTCCTTTTCCTACACCCCCAGGAGACCACTTATCTCATCTCCTACGTATTTTCCTCTTTGCTGTTTTTCAAATTCAGACAAGCTTCTAGTGAAAAAGCCACTGGAGCTAAACTGTAGGTTGTGAGTGTGGGAGGGGGGCAGAGCAGGGAACGTGAACGCCGTTTTTAAATAAGAAGATGTGGTGGGGGGCGGGGCTGTCAGTTGGAGCAAAGGGATATAAGAACATCAGAAGAGCCCTGCTGGATCAGAACACTGTTCTATTCTAGTCCAGCCTCCTGTCTCACACCGGGGCCAACCAATTCCTCAGGAGGGCAAAGAACAGGGCAGAGAGGCCGAGGCCTTCCCCTGATAAGAACCTAAGAAGAGCCCTGCTGGCCCAGACCAGTGAGGGTCCATCTAGTCCAGCATCCTGACTCACACAGTGGTCAACTAGCTCTTCTGGATGGCCAACCACAGGACATAGAGGGCGAGGCCTTCCCCTGATAGGAATATCAGAAGAGTCCCACTGGATCAGACCAGTGGTCCATCTAGTCCAGCCTCCCGTCTCACACAGTGGCTGAACTGTTCCTCTGGAGGGCCAACAACAAGGCAGAGAGGCATCCTAGAGACAGGAGAAAACATCAGGGGAAGGCCTCGGTTTCTGTGCCCCGTTGTTGTCCCTCCAGGGGTACTGGTTGGCCACTGCGTGAGACAGGAGGCTGGACTGGATGACCACTGCTCTGATCCAGCAGGGCTCTTCTTATGTTCTTATGATCAAACGTGGTGTGTTGTGTGGACCAAAAGTTCTGATTCAACGTAAAGCAGCTTCATGTGTGTTCCAAAGAGTGTTGTGCCTTTAACTGAAAATTTGGGCAGTCAGCTTGGTCCCCTCCCCTTTCTGGTCCTGAGGTGGGGGGAATGACTAACGGAGTAGAAAGAGCCAGAGCAGGGGGGAATGGGTGGGCCAGGAGCAATGGGACTCCCCTCCCCTTCAATTCATCCCACCCACCCCCAAATAATGAATGCCCATTCCACAATCTAACGCCACAGTCACAGGTTTCCAACTGCCAGCACAAACATGATGGTTTCACAATGTTCTGAAGGATCCTTTTGAAAGGCTCCGTACCTAGTAATTTCCTGATAGGGTTGTTCCCCGCCCCCCCTGTAATAAAACACTATTGAATTTGTGTTAAGAATGAGAACAGCACCAAAATATCTCACTGAGCACACTTATCTGATATGGTTTGGGTCCATCCCTCCTCCTCTGGAAAGATTGATCGCTCTGCGTTTGCTGATGGAGACAATTTTGCTTTCCAGTTAAATACTAAACCAGCCCCTGAGTTAACTCACGGCGGTGAAACCTCTGATGCTGACCGGCTGGCTCAGGGTACGTTCAGACGCACCATTTAATCAGGTTTAAATAGCCCCGCTCTGTTGCAATTATTTTTACTCTGGACAATCGTGATCACACAGGAGTGTGTGTCGGGTTTTTTTTTTTTTAAAAAAATGTCTCAATTTGCGCATGCACATAACTGCTCATCCGTAGAATGGAAAAACTTTATCCTCGCGCATGCGCAAAAACACCAGGGCAAATCACGGCTTTTGTTTGACAGTCCCGCAGAGCACTGTGATTTCACCGTTGTGACCAAAGACTTCCCTTTAAACTTTTCACCCAAAACTGGCCTCTTTGGGATCCCAAACTCAAAACTAGTGCCCTTTTAAACATTGGTTTTATAAATGCAGGAGCAGAGCTCCACTTATGCGCATACCACCAACGCACAAAAAAATGGCGGGCGAAAAGCTGAAGGGGGTTTAAACCATCAGCAGTGACTCAACACCGGAGGAGCGATCACACAGGGGAAACTGCGGCTGTTGTTGATCAGTCATGAAACCTGATCAAATGGCACCTCAGAGTGATAGCTCAGAAGGGTACAGCTGTTCAAGGAACAAGACGGTTTGAAGTCCAACTTCTGTGAGGGAAGAGACCGAGAGTCTTGGGAGACGACTGGGCAGATTTGAATTCTTATGAAAATAGATCTCACAAAGGAGGATTGCCACAGACATTGCCCATCTAGCTAGCTTTCTAGATGCAGAACAACTTGCACAAGACGAGCCCTGCTACAGTGCACCAGTGGTCCCATCTAGTCCAGCATCCTGTCTCACACAGTGGCCAACCAGTTCCTATGGACGGCCAACAACAGGTCACAGAAGCTGAGGCCATCCCCTAATAAGAACATCTGACGAGCCCTGCTGGATCAGACCAGTGAGGGTCCATCTAGTCCAGCACCCTGTCTCACACAGTGGCCGACCAGTTCCTCTGGAGGGCCAACAACAGGGCAGAGAGGCTGAGGCCTTCCCCTGAGAAGAACATCAGAAGAGCCCTGCTGGATCAGACCAGTGAGGGTCCATCTAGTCCAGCCTCCTGTCTCACACAGTGGCCAACCAGTTCCCCTGTAGGGCCAACATCAGGGCAGAGAGGCTGAGGTCTCCCCCCTGATAAGAACATCAGAAGAGCCCTGCTGGATCAGACCAGTGAGGGTCCATCTAGTCCAGCACCCTGTCTCACACAGTGGCCGACCAGTTCCTCTGGAGGGCCAACAACAGGGCAGAGAGGCTGAGGCCTTCCCCTGAGAAGAACCTCAGAAGAGCCCTGCTGGATCAGACCAGTGATGGCCCATCTAGCCCAGCATCCTGTTTCACACAGTGGCCAACCAGTTCCCCTGGAGGTTCACCAACAACAGGGCATAGAGGCCAAGGCCTTCCCCTGATGTTGCCTCCTGGCTCTAGGATTCAGAGGCTGACTGCCTCTGAACATGGCAGTTCCCCTTTAGTCATCACAGCTAGTAGCCACCGGTAGACTTATCCTCCACAAATCTCTCTAAAGCAGGCAGAGGGGCTACGTACATCTTCCAGACGTAAGTAAACTGGCAAGAATCCTCCACATCCTGGCAAGGGAATTCTGGTAATGTGATTATAGTCTGTGAAGCCTTGTGTTACCAAGAAATGCTACATGGGTGGGAGGAAGCTGAATTCCACATTGATCTGAAGTAAGGAGACCATTCTTTGCCCGCCGGCTTTGGGCATTAATTGAATGAGGCTGCACTAGAGGACTCGTTAACAGAAGCTTATCTTACTGACGGCTAATGCTGGAAATCAGTGCAGAACTGACATGGGAGCCTGCTGCACCTAGGGTTGCCAGTCTCCAGGTGAGGCCTGGAGATCTCCTGGAATGACTACTAACCTCCCATATTGACAGAGATCAGTTCCCCTGGAGAAAATGGCTGATTTCAAGGATGGATTCCACAGTGTTCTTTCCTGCTGAGGTCCCTCCCCACCCCAAACTCCACCATACCCAGGCACCGCCCCCCCCCCCGACTCTCCAGGAATTGCCCGTTCTACAGAGTACATGACGGAAGAACAGTGGGATAGAAACATGTTGAAAAATGAAGTGCGGGTGAGTGATAAAACAGTTGTTTGTACTAACTCAACTGGGTGTGACCAGTCCAAGCTCCTCCCACGAAGAAGAGGAGGAGGTGCTGATTAGATTTATACCCTGCCCTTCACTCCCCGAAGGCGTCTCAGAGCAGCTTACAATCCCTTCCCCTCCCCACAACAGATGGGGCTGAGAGAGCTCCCCAAAAAACTGCTCCTGAGAGAACAGCTCTGAGAGAACTTGTGATCGACCCAAAGTCACACCAGCCACTGCATGTGGGGGAACCAAACCGGGTTCTCCCAGATTAGAGTCCACGCTCCTAACCACTACACCAAACTGGCTGTCTATTTGGGGTGCTGAAGCTGAATTTTCCTTTACTTCCCCCCTCCCCAACCATGTTGCAGCCAATTTATGCTGACCCCGTGAGGCTTTCAAGGCAAGAGGCATTCAGGACGGTTTGCCCCTGCCTGCCCCTGCATACGGACCCTGGTATTCCTTAGTGGTCTCCCATCCCAACCATTGCGATCCTGCTTAGCTTCTGTGATCTGACAAGATAGGGTTAATCTTGGACATCTAGGTCAGAACTTTTCCCTTACTAGCACAGGGCTACAGAAAGATCCAGGATGCTGTTCACATCCCACAGCATCTGTTGCCGTGGCAACCCTTGGAGGATTGGGCCAAGGGGACCATGTAATTGTCGCCCTGCGTTGGATGCAGCAGCTGGGCCAGTGGCCTCAGTGCTGTGGCTTGCTTCCCTAGGGACCGTCTCCTTCCCCCAGAGATGTTTTGACTAGACAGGAAGGAAATCTCTCGCTCTCCGTGTGTGGCAGCTATCTTAATGTGGCCCGGCACAGTTGTTCCGAAGGGACAGCGAATAACAACAGAGAAGACGTGGTTTGGATCCTATTACTGTTAGGTGGGTCTGCAACGGGTTGACAGATGGCACCGAAAGAGTGCTGGTTCCTCATCCTCTGGGAGAGCAGTGACAAGTGGAGTGCCTCAGGGATCTATCCTGGGACCTGTTCTGTGCAACATCTTTACAAATGATTTGGATGGAAGGATAGAGGGGATGTGTGTTAAATACGAAGATGATACTGAATTGGGAGGGGTAGCAAATACAGTAGAGGACGAAGTCAGGATTAGGGAAGCCAGGTCCAACTCAGGAAATACCTGGGGGCTTTGGGGGTGGAGCCTGGAGACTTCCCCATTCCCTAGAAAAACAAATACATGAAATACAGCAGTGCAGTTCCCCTGAGAATATCATTTCCTCGTCCTCTTTTTTGCCTTCAAAGGGTTCCCCAGCAGCTGCACTCCCACTAAATTAAAGTGTGATTTGTCATAGCCCCATAAGTCCCTCGTCAGGCTTTGCTGGCATTTCCAAGCATAGCTTTATGAAGGGACACACACACAAACACACTCAGAAAGCAGCTGAAATAAACAATGGATCCTTTCCCAAACGCAAACAGTTAGCAAGCCCACACTTTTGTGATCTCACTGGGGCAGTGGTATAAATCGCTTTACTCACGGGCGCTGCTGAATGTAACAGTCTGCTTTATTTCAACCAACTTTTTCAGTCTAACACAGAAAAAACGAAAGTAAGTATGAGAGGAGTCTAGAGGGTGGAGTTTTCCGCCATCCCATAATCCGGTTCTAGTTAACTCTTTACTATCCATTTTACTATACACCAGGCAATGCTCCCTCTAAGCCGTGGAGTCTTGTGAGCAAAAATTCTACTTTGTGAGCTACTGGCATTAAAGTTGTGAGCAAGCATTTTGGCTACTGCATAAATTACTTTGCTCTGGAGCCCTCCTTCGTGAGCTAAGACAAAAATGTGTGAGCCAGAGGCTAAAAAACTGTGAGCTAGCTCACACTAACTCAGCTTAGAGGGAACATTGACACCAGGGCTTTTTTGGTAGAAAAAGCCCAGCAGGAACTCATTAGCATAATAGGCCGCACCCAACAGCAGAAACTCATTAGCATATTAGGCCACGCCCCTGACAGCGCACCTCCCTCCCAGGATTGGCTTTCCCAGGTGTCCCACGTCTTGCAGGGCGCACGGGGAACCCGAGGGAAGGAAGGCAGTTTCTGGATCGGCTTCCCCAGGCACCCCGCAGCTGTGGGGCACCTGGGGGTGCCTCTCAAACCCCCTCCCCCATGCAGCTTTTGTCCTACGGAGATTTAAAGGCACACACACACATTTCCCAAGCACAAACAGTTTGCAAGCTTCTTCTAAAATGTCCTGCCAAGATTTAAAGGCACATCGTGGCTGATGGGGTGGGGCTTCCCCCCAACAGCCAGCTGACCGAGCGGTGGGGAGGAGCCTGCAAAATTAGGGGATCCCCCGCCCGGACCTAGGGTTGCCAGCTCTGGTTTGGGAAATACCTCGATATTTGGGGGGTGGGGGGTGGAACCTGGGGAAGGCAGGATTTGGGGAGGAGAGGGTCCTCGGTAGGGTAAACCATAGACTCCACCCTCCAAAGCAGCCAACCCAGACCTGGGGGCTGGTAAGCGTAGTCAGGATACTGGATGATCTTGACAGGCCGCAAAACTGGGCTAAAACAAACAAAATGAATTTCATCGGGGATGAATGTAAAGTTCGGCATTTAGGTAGGAGAAATCGAATGCGTAATCATAGGTTGGGGGAGACTTGTCTTGGCAGTCGTGTGTGCGAAAAGGATCTCGGGGTCTTAGTAGACCATACGCTGAACGTGAGTCAGCAGTGTGATGCGGTAGCTAAAAAGGCAAATGTGATTTGGGGCTGTGTCAACAGAAGTATCGTGTCCAGATCATGCAAAGTGACGGTATCACTTTACTCTGCTCTGGCTAGACCTCACCTAGAGTATTGTGTTCAGTTTGGGGCACCCCAGTTTAAGAAGGATGTAGACAAGCTGGAACGTGTCCAGAGGAGGGCAACAGAGACGGCGAGGGGTCTGGAGACCAAGTCCTAGGAGGAGAGGTTGAAGGAGCTGGGTATGTTTAGCCTGGAGAGGAGACGATGGAGAGGTGATATGAACTTGAAGTGATAAGTACTTGATGAGTACTTGAAGGGCTGTCATATAATAGGATGGTGTGTTGTTGTTTTCTGTGGCCCCAGAAGGTCAAACCAGAACCAACAGGTTGAAATTAAACCAGAAGAGTTTTCGGCTAAACATGAGGAAGAACTTCCTGACAGTTAAGAGTGGTTCCTCGGTGGAGCAGGCTTCCTCGGGAGGTGGTGGGCTCTCCTTGTGTGGACGTTTCCAAACAGAGGCTAGGTGGCCATCTGACAGCAATGCTGATTCTGTGAACTTGGGCAGATCACGAGAGGGAGGGCAGGAAGGGCTGCATCAATGCTTAGTTCTCGTGGCCCTTGCTTACATCCCAGACGAGATCAGTTTCCAGTGAGGAAAAGATGGCTGCTTTGGAGGGTGGACTCTCAGGCATTTTACCTCGCTGAGGTCCCTCCACTTCCCAAGCCCTCCCCTCCTTCAGCTCTACCCCCAAATCTCCAGGAATTTCCCAACCCAGAGTTGGCAACCCTACATTGTTGGGGGGGGGATGAGAGAGGCCAAAGGGAAACCGGTTTGGCGACTAATTTAGAGTCCAGAGGGCAGTGACTGTTGTTTTAAATTGAGACACATCTCGTACGTTTCTTAAAATTCCCCTCCCACCCTTTCCTTATTGCTTTTTTCCCACTTTTTTTAAATGACACCCTTGTGAATTTTGTGCCTCTTTGTCCTAAAAGGCCCACCCCAGCTCCCAGACGATAATATTTAGCTGGTTTTGACCGATTTATTGTTACGACGACTTCAGTTGGCGAAGTCGGAAATTCTTCCTCAGGAGCCGTTTGTAATGTGGCCTGTTTCCGCAGCGCCCAAAATAAAAAGGATATTTTTTTTTTCAAAGAAACAAAGCACACGCACAACTGTTCTGGAGTAACACTTGAGCCAGGCAGCCTGACCCAACCCACCCTGTCGATCCCTTATAATTTCTTTTCCAGAACGTTCCTTTTGAGAAGTGCCTCATGAATCATCTGAAATGGGCTCTCTCCCACGTCAGCTCCTGATGAGTAAAGCGTGGCGCTGAATTTCCCTCGCCTCTTTTGTTTTTCTTTTTTAAGAGATGTGCTACAGAACGGTTCGTTTCTATAATGGAGTTGGGGCATCACAGCCACGGTCTTGAACCTGGGATCACAGCTAACTAATCCCAGCTCGGAAGCCACTCGAATACGACTCTAGAGATGTGGTGCTCATCTCCATTTCCAAGCCAAAGAGCCAGCGCTGTCTGAAGATGTTTCCATGGTCACGTGGCCGACATGACTAGACGCCAAGGCACACGGAATGCTGTTACCTTCCCACCAAAGTGGTACCTATTTATCTACTAGCAATTTCTTGCTTTTGAACTGCTAAGAGCTGGGACCAGAGATGGGAGCTCACTCCGTCATGCGGCACTCGGGTCTCGAACTCCTGTACTACCAACCTTCTGGTTTGCAGATCAGCATCTTAACCACTTGAGCCACCGCAGCCCTTTAATCCCAGTCATAGGAAAAGGTAAACTCCGTAGGAGAAACAAAAATGTCTTCCACATACAGGGAACCTGTGACTGTCAGTTGGGGCGATTGGAAAAGGTGCAGAACAGGGCAACTAAAATGATTAAGGGGGTGGAATACCTTCTCTATAAAGAAAGGCTAAGGAGATTAGGTTGGAGAAATGATGATTGAGGATGTTTACCTGATGGAGGTTTACACAATTATGCCTGGGAGAGAGGAGGTGGAGAAAGAAGTCCATTTCTCCCTTTCTCACAATACAAGAACTCGTGAGCACTCCATGAAATTGCTGAGCAGTCAGGTTAGAACTGGTAAAAGGAAGTCCTTCTTCACCCAAAGAGTCATGAACATGTGGAATTGTCTGCCGCAGGGAAGTGGTGGCGGCTACAAGCATAGACAGCTTCAAAAGGGGATTGGATGAACATCTGGAGCAGAGGTCCATCAGTGGCTCTTAGCCACAAGGTATAGATGGAACACTCTGTCTGGGGCAGTGATGCTCTGTCTTCTTGGCGCTTGGGAGACGCAACAGTGGGAGGGCTTCTGAAGCTCTGGCCCCACTGGTGGAACTCCTGATGGCACCTGGGTTTTGGCCACTGTGTGAAGTGTTGGACTGGATGAGCCATTGGCCTGATCCAACATTGGCTTCTCTTACGTTCTTATGATTCATGTTCAAATCCTTGCCCTGCTATGAAGCTTGACGTGTGACCTTGGACCAGCCAGCCCCCGTCTCACCCTGGCCTACCTCACATGGTTGTTCTGAGGATTAAAATGGAGGGGAAATACTATGTATGCTGCCTTGCGGTCCTTGAAGGAAGGATGGGATCAAACTCAAGTGAATAAATTACTCCCCTGTTAACAGGCAGCATCTTTTTAGGGTGACCAGGCCCAGCAGACCAAGTGAGATGGCAATAATGGGGAGATGGTGGCTTGACATATGTGAGGAACCCTTCACCCTCAGGCAAAGGGGACCTTTGGAGCCCAAACTTTTCCTGACAACTATAAAAGAATGGCACCGATAGCGTGGTCTTAAATAAAATAAGAACAAAGATTTATTATTAAAGGCAGGGAATTGGGGGAACTGGTTTTATACAACCTAAATAGTGGGTTCCCCATATGAACGCTATTAACCCTGTAGAAGGCTTCTTAAACTTCAGGCTGAATTAATGATAAACAAACCCTATAAGATTCTTCCCCCTCTGTGCTGGTGTTTTTCTTTTAAGCAGAGGTCTGCCCTTTTGACTCTGGCAAAACCTCTCCGCAGTCTTATCTGTCCCTCTGCTCTGTCACACCCTGTCACCAGTGTTCCTTCTAAGCTGAGTTAAGTGTGAGCTAGCTCACCGTTTTTTTAGCCTCCGGCTCACAGATTTTTGTCTTCGCTCGGGAAGGAGGGCTCCAGAGCAAACTAATTTATGCAGCAGCCAAATCGCTCGCTCACAACTTTTAATGCCAGTGGCTCACAAGGCAGAATTTTTGCTCACGAGACTCCACAACTTAGAGGGAACATTGCCTGTCACTGCCACAAACCAAGAGATTTCCCTCAGAAGGAAGCCAGTAAAATGCCCCTTCTCAATAATCAGTCTCTCTCCCCTCTTTCTGAACCCTGCTCTTTAAAACTGTCCTTCTCTCTTCAACTCCCCCCACCCGCCACTGCCAAAACCTTGTCCCCCTCCAAGCCCCCTTCCGTTGTCATGGAGGCGGCTCGCCAATCAGAGCGCGCCTCTGCCACTGCCTACACTCAGACGGGTTGTACTTCGTTCATCACAGCATCATTTTCAGCAAAACCCAGAAGTGACATCGCATCTCTCTAGGGGTGCGTTCAGACGCGCCGTTTGATCCGGCTTCGACACTCTTCAAAAACGGATCAAACGTGCACATTCAGACAGCATCAGTTGCCTCCCGTCCCCAGCCGTCGCTTTCCGGAGCAAATTCCAGAGCAAACCGTAGTATTTTGTTACCAGGTCCCATGTGGTTGTTTTCTGCGCTTTCCCAGTTGAAAGCGCAGTTTCCCCTGTGTGATCGCTCCACTGTCATCGAGCCGCTTCCAAGAGTTTAAACCCCCTTCCCTGGGTGGAAGCCAGAGGCTTCCGCTTTTTGCCCACCATTTTTATTTTTGCGTCGGCGATATGCGCATATGCACTGCTCCACTCCCACGTCTATTAAAAAAAAAAGTTTAAACGGCCACTAGTTTTGAGTTTGGGATCCCAAGGAGGCCAGTTTCAGGCAAAAAGTTTGAAGGGACGTGTTCTGTCACGGCGGTGAAATCACGGTGCTTGGGGAACGGTGACAGGATTTGCTCTACTGCTTTTGTGCATGCCCAAGGGTGTAGTTTTTCAAATCTCCAGATGAGCAGTTAAGCACAGGCACAAACTTAGGGGTGGGGGAACCCCAACACACGCTCCCACACGTCGGTAGTGTAGACGCACGTTGATGGGATAAGTCTGATCGCTATTCTCCGGATTTAAAAAAATGCAATAGAGCGGCATGCCGTCTGAATGCACCCTAGAAGTTGTTGGAAACTCTATGGAAAACCATATAGTTTCTTGCAATAATGAGGCATAATACCAGATCTGGATTTTCCTGGAAGTGACATCACACTGTTGCGAACAGCATTTTTTTCATTCATCCATCGGCCTTTGGCGAGCCAGCAGGCAAGGCCCACTGGCAGCTGGAAATCCCCCACCCCACACCCCATACATGGCAAAACCTAGAGCTTGGGTTGCCAACCTCCATTTGGCAGCTGGAGATCTGCCAGAATTACAACTGGTCTCCAGATGACAGAGATCAGTTCCTTAGCAGAAAATGGCTGCTTTGGAAAGCGGGCTCTTTGCCCAGTTTGGTATAGAGACCCAGTTTAGTGTAGTGGTTAAGTGTGCGGACTCTAATCTGAAAGAACCGGGTTTGATTCCCCACTGCTCCACTTGCAGCTGCTGGATGACCTTGGGCAAGCCATAGTTCTGTCAGAGCTGTTCTTGAAAAAAAGAGCAGTTTCTGTCAGAGCTCTCTCAGCCCCACCTACCTCACAGCAGGGTGTCTGTTGTGGGGAGGGGAAGGGAGGGGAGGGGAAAGGAGTTTGTAAACCACTCTGAGACTCCTTCAGGTAGTGAAGGGCGGGATGTAAATCCAATCCTTCTTATACCCTACCAAGGTCCCTCCCTGCCCCAAACCCCACCTTCCCCAGGCTCCGCCCCCCCCCCCAAATCTCCAGGTATTTCCCAACCCAGAGCCAGCAACCCTATCTAGAGCCTACACAGACAACCATTTTGTCTCACATTTTACCACACATCCTCACAGTCGATGTGTCTTTGATGCCCTCTTCATCCTTTGGCTGGATGATCCAGACAACCAAGCTATCTTGGCATGAGAGAGTTCCCTTCAACAGCAGTGAAATATCCGCCTCTCCTCTAAGTCATCACATGGAACGTGGGAATCTGAAGCGGGGGGGGGGGGATTAGGGACAGTGGATCAGAAGAGGGCCTTCCCTATGGCAGGGTGAGGGAACCACCTGCCCCCTAAATGGCAAACAGAAGCCTCAGGCAGGCTAGAGAGCATTAAAGTCCGTTAATGTCAGAGCCAGTTTGGTGTAGTGGTTAAGTGCACGGAGTCTAATCTGGGAGAACCGGGTCTGAGTCCTCATTCCTCCACTTGCAGCTGCTGGATGACCTTGGGCAAGCCGTAGTTCTGACCAGGGGTCATTTTGAGCGGGAACGCATAGGAACGCCGTTCCGGGAGTAACAAGCCCAGGAGCAGGCACATATGGTGATGCGCTGTGGAAAAAAGCAAGAGCAGACTAACTTGATCTGTATTTTCATGCTTGTTGCGGGGTAGCTTCCCTGCAAGAGCAAAGGACACCTAAAGTGTCTTTAGTCAAAGTGTAAAGCTGGCTCGCCAGCTCTGAGTTGGGAAATCCCTGGAGATTTTGGGGATGGAGCCTGAGCGGTGGGGGTTGCCTTCTGACACACTTCCGGTGATGTCAGGGGGTGTGGCATATGCAAATAAGTTATGTTAATAAGCCCCTGCACCTCTTTTTTTCTTTTTACAAAATGACCCCTGGTTCTGACAGAGCTGTTCCTTCAAGGACAGTTTCTATCAGAGCTCTCTCAGCCCCCCCCCCCACCTCATAGGGTGTCGGTTGTGGGGAGGGGAAGGGAAAGGAGATTGTAAGCCGCTCTGAGACTCCAACTGAAGGGCGGGGTATAAATCCAATCTCTTCTTCTTCTTCTAAAGCGTCCTTGGTTATTCTCTTACAGGCAGGCTCTGTATGCGAAACGCGATGGAGCGGAATCTGAACGGAGAGGCCTTAATTTCCCTGCTAAGTAGGTCCCTCCTGCGGTTTGACGGCCAGGTCAGTGTGACAGGCTGTCAGACCCGGGCCACGATTCCACGTCCCCGCGTTTGATTGGCACGGCTCCTTTGTCTTTGAACGGGGAGGGGTATGTACAATCTCTGCTCATTCCCCCCCCCCCGCTCTTCGAAACGTTCTTTAAAATCAAATGTAGCCTTACACGACGGTGCAGCAATAACATTCAGCAAGCATAGACAGTGTCGCGAGATGTTCGTCGCCGGCAGTCTCCGTGAAGAAAGACAACCCGCTTTCATTAGTCCTGGCATTCAGCCATGCGTTGCTGAAATGCGGCGTTTAACCCTTCTCGTCCACCTGCTAGAGTTACCAACCTCCAGGCCGGGCCTGCAAGTCTCCCAACTTTTACAGTCGATCTCCAGACGACAGAGATCAGTTCCCCTGAACAAAATGGCTGCTTTGAAGAGCGGATTCTGTCGCACTGGACTCTCCCTTCCCCAAGCTTCCCCCAGACTCCACCTTCAAAATCTCC
Source organism: Lepidodactylus listeri (assembly GCA_029233225.1). Lineage (NCBI taxonomy): Eukaryota > Metazoa > Chordata > Lepidosauria > Squamata > Gekkonidae > Lepidodactylus > Lepidodactylus listeri. The sequence goes on from JARCFY010000012.1 coordinate 8,038,609, forward strand.
AGGTATTTCCCAACCCAGAGCTGGCAACCCTGCCCATCAACAATGTAAAGACAGGCTCTGAATAGGAGAATGATTGGGCAGGGTAGACATGACTGTGACTTACAGAAACTATCTTCAGGACCTGTGAGACCATCGTATCCCAAAGTCACTGGGCCCCATTATGTCAGGGATGCCAACCTCCAGGTGGGGCCTGGGGATCTCCCAGAATTACAGCTCGTCTCCAGACTACCGTCTCCCTGTAGCAAACGGATGCCTTGGACTTTACGGCATTGCACCCCACTGAACGTCTTTGTCCTTCCCAAGCTCCACCCGCAAATCTCCAGGAATTTCCCAACCTGGAGCTGGCAGCAACCCTACTGCGCAACAAGCTCAGCAGTTAGAGGGCTTGACCTGTGTGCTTGGCAGACTGGAGAGCCAGTGATCAGACTTGGATCTGGGACACATGGTTTGGATCGCCACACTGTCCTCAAGCACACCTCGTGAACTTGAGGAAGAGAAGAAGGAGGAGGAGGAGATTGGATGTATACCCTGCCTTTCACTACCCGAAGGAGTCTCAGAGCGGCTTCCAATCTCCTTTCCCTTTCCCTCCCCACAACAGACACCCTGTGAGCAACGATCCCTCTAAGCTGTTGACTCTTGTGTGCAAAAGTTCTATTTTGTGAGCTACCGTCATTAAAGTTGTGAGCGAGCAATTTGGCTGCTGCACGAATTAGTTTTGCTCCGGGGCCGTCCTTCCTGAGCTAAGGCAAAAATGTGTGAGCCAAAGGCTAAAAAGCTGAGCTAGCTCACACTAACTCAGCTTAGAGGGAACACTGCCTGTGAGGTAGGTGGGGCAAGAGAGCTCTCTCAAGAACTGCCCTTGAGAGAACAGCTCTGAGAGAACTTGTGACTGACCCAAGGTCACACCAGCAGCTGCGTGTGGAGGAGTGGGGAATCAAACCCAGTTCTCCCAGATTAGAGTCTGCGCTCCTAACCACTACACCAAACTGGCTCTCTTGGGCCGCTCGCAATCTCTCCTACCTGACAGAGTTGTTGTGAATACTAGACAGGGAAAGAGGAACCACATCCACTGGGTTTCTGGGTAGAAAGACCGGATAAATACAACATGCGCAATAGAGATGTGCCCCAGAGCACACCAAATTGCGCCTCTCCACCTGTTTATCCGTAAATACATTCCCCCCCCCCCCGCAGAATGTTCCAGAACATTGTCTGCTCAACAGCTTTCATTGTTTACTCCAAGAAGAGTTCGCTGCTTCTGTCTCCCTCCGCCCCCTACCCTTTGCAATTTGCTCTTTACACCCTCCCGGCCTGAAATGCAAACACCTATTACAGTTCGAGGGACAGGCGCTTTCTCTGGAAAGGTCAGACATGTTTGCCTCACCGCAGCCCGACTTCTGGAGGCCAGGCCTATTTCTGACAAACTGTAGCAACATCTCTCCTATTTTGTTTTGGGTTTTTTTCTCCCTCCCCGTTCCTGGAAAAAGAAACTGAGGAATTGTTATGGTAGCACAAAAGACCTGGAAATGTTGTCCAACTGCCCGGCGGCAAAACACAGCTGAATATACATTCCTAGAGGCCGCCTGGTTCTATTTCTTTGCTGTTGTTGTTCGAAAGGTTAGAGTTATTTCAAGATCTCCTTTTATGATAGCACATACTGGAAATCTGCCGCACGTTTTTTGGTTCCTTCGGGCTGCAAATTGTAACCTTGCCGTTGCTATGTGCCGCGTTCCGTCGCACTAGAGAGAGAAAGAACGGGGACCCATCTGGCCTCCCGACGGTGCTGGGTGGAGGGATGCAGCGAGGCCGGCGCATCGACAAACACATTTCCCCCCGTGGCAGAATGTTCCGGAACATTCCCTGCTCTGCCACTTCCACTGTTTACTCCCTGTACCCTCGAGCGCGACCAAATGGCTCCAACCACAGGAAGTGAGCGGGTGGATTTAGCGCTTCTGCCCGCCGCGGGTCAAAACCTGGGGGAACACAACTCAGCCCGGTCCCGGTCAGCCCACACAAGAGATCAACATGGAACCCGATGTGATCCGCATCCTGGAAATGTGGGGGCGGAGACTGGGGAGGAACCTTGGTATGGGGCAATGCCATATAGTCCACCTTCCATAGCGGCCTTTTTCTCTAAGTGGGGCTGCCGGCTCAGGGTTCGGAAATTCCTGGAGATTTGGGGGTTGGAGCATGGGGAAGAGGAAGAAGAGAAAAAGGAGGAAGAGGAGGAAGAGGAGAGAAAGAAGAGGAAGAGGAGGAGATTGGAGGAGGAGGAGGTTGGATTTATACCCCGCCCTTCACTACCCAAGGGAGTCTCAGAGCGACTTACAATCTCCTTTCCCGTCCCCTCCCCACAACAGACACCCTGGGAGCAATGCTCCCTCTAAGCTGTGGAGTCTCATGAGCAAAAATTCTACTCTGTGAGCTGCTGGCATTAAAGTTGTGAGCGAGCCATTTGGTTGCTGCATAAATTACCGTATTTTTCACTCCATAAGACGCACTTTTCCTCCCCAAAATAGTGGGGGGGGGGGGGAGTGTGTGCGTCTTATGGAGCGAATATGGAGCTTTTCTTACCTGTAACAGGGCTCTTTCTTCAGCAGGAACGCCGGGGAACGCCATTCAGGCCGGCATCCCAGCCTTCCCCGCCCCTCCCTGCTGGGCCTGAGCTGTTAAGACTTAAAAGGGAAACGGCAGGAAAAACCCCACCAGGCTAAGTACTCTTTCCCTTTAAGTGCTTTTCCCCTTTAAGACAGCCAGCAGCAGAAAGCCCCGCCCACAGATTAAGCTCCGTGGCTACTTTGCACAGAAAAGCCTGGCTTTGCATGGCATGCCGACGTCTCTCTTCTTTCCTTTCTCTATCTTCCTTCCTTCCTTCCTTCCTTTCCTTTTTTCTGTCTGTCTGTCTGTCTTTCTGACTCTCTCTCTGTCCCCACCTTTCTTTCTTCCTTTCTCTTTCTCTCTCTCTCTCCTCCTCCTTCCTTCCTTTATCTCTCTCTCTCTCTCTCTTTCTTTCTTTCTTTCTGTTTCATTTTTTCCTGTTTTCCTCCTCTAAAAACAAGGTGCGTCTTATGATCAGGTGCGTCTAATGGAGCGAAAAATACGGTAGTTTGCTCTGGAGCCCTCCTTCCTAGAGCTGATAACACATCAAAAGAGCTCTGCTGGATCAGCCCAGTGAACCCTCTAGTCCAGCCTCCTGTCTCACCCAGCGGCCAGCCAGTTCCTCAGGAGGACCAACCACAGGGCATAGTAGCTAAGGCCTTCCCCTGATGTTGCCTCCTGGCTCTGGGATTCAGAGGGTTAGTGCCTCTGAATCTGAGGCTTCCCCTGAGTCACAATGGCTAGTCGCCACTGACAGACTTATCCTCCCTGAATCTTTTAAATCCCCTTTGAAAGCTGGCTATGCCTGTGGACATCACTACGTCCTCTGGCAGCGAATCCCACATTTTAATCACTCTCTGTGACAGGCAGGGCTATTTTGGGGCAGGAACACACAGGAACGGCGTTCCAGCTGGCTCCCTGAGTTGGCCACGCCTACAGCCCAAACCTCTGGGCATGCGTGGCTACAGAGCACTCTGCTTTTCCCACCTTACACACAAGAGGGAAAGGTGGCGTGTTAAAATGCCCTCTGGGGAGCCCCTCTGGGATTTCCTTGTCAATTTCACTCCCCACCCCCAGTCAGCTGAGAGTGAAATCGACAAGGGAAAGCCTCTCTCTGCCTTCCCTTCTCTAGCTGACATGTCCCAGCTGGAAAAGGGCAGGCAGGGAACCCAGACACATTGACTAGAGAGGATATGCTAAAGTGGGGCGGAGAAGCTCGGGGGCGGGGGAGGCAAGCTTCCATGCCTGCCCTCTGCTTTCCCAGACCCCCGCCTAATATGCCAATGAGCTGCGTTGTCATGGGTGTGGCCTATTATGCTAATGAGTTCCTGCTATGCTTTTTCTACAGAAAAAGCCCTGGTGACCGGTAATATTTCCTTTTGTCCGTCCTGAAGCTCCTGCCCATCAGCTTCATCGGATGCAGGGGTCCGTTGGAGCGGGAGCGCACAGGAGCGCAGCTCCGGGAGTGAGGAGCCCAGGGGGCGGGCACATGACCAAGCCCCGCCCCCTCCTCAGCTTCCCCGAGCAGTGCAGAGGCGCAGCGCCCCGGGGAAAGCCCTGCTAGGGTCTTTATTGTTTTTAATGTTTTGTTTTAATAGTGATAATTTTATCATTGTTCCTTTTATGACTGTGTGCTGCTTTTCCAGAGACTTGCTCAAGGGGGCATATAAATTTTCTAAGTAGACCATTTTTTTATCTGGGCACATGGCACATAAGTACTGGAGAAATTTCACCAACCCTTCAGCAGCTTCCACCCCATCAGTTTGGTGTAGTGGTCAGGAGTTGGACTCTAATCTGGGAGAACCGGGTTTGATTCCCCACTCCTCCACGTGCAGCTGCTGGTGTGACCTTGGGCCAGTCACAAGTTTTCTCAGAGCTGTTCTCTCATGAGCAGTTTTCAAAAGACCTCTTTCAGCCCCACCTACCTCACAGGGTTTCTTGTTGTGGGGAGGGGAAGGGAAAGGGATGGGTGGTGCACATGTCCTGGGTATCTCAAGTCTACTTGAAACCTGGTGGTTTCAAGGGAGCAGGAAGAGAATGAGGGTATGTTCTTTACGCTTATTTTTATTGCACAAAGTATTGGATGGGGAAGGGAATAGAGGAAGAGCAGGTCAGTTTCACTCACCTGTGGAGTGGAGCCTGAGGGGTGGGTGTTGCCTTCTGACACACTTCCGGCATGCTAGGGGGTGTGGCATATGCAAATGAGTTATGCTAATGAGCTCCTGCACCTCTTTTTCTACGAAATGACCCCTGATCGGATGCCCTCTAGTTCTAGTATTTGCGGAAGACGGGAGGGAAATGTGTTGCTTCTTAATGACTTTGTGTTTTCCTACGTTGTTTTTGTAATCCCACTCAGGAAGGTACCCCGAGAGAGACCACGTTTTAAAAAATCCCCGAAATAAATATATTTGAGGCCATTTCACCGTTCAGCGGAGGGCCGCAACAACAGGGAAAGGCTAAGGAATGAAAATGCCTTGTTTACCTAGGAGCGAGCGGCTGTACAGCGATCAAGGTATTTGAACGAGGAGGGCTGAAAATAGACCTGCTTCCAAAAAGACTTTGATCAACAGGGGAAGGGGAGGGAAGGAACAGTTGGCAGCTCAGCTAACAAAGTGCCGGGCTTTTTGAGCCGAGTCTCGGGATGACGCGGCTTCCATACAAATGTTCTGATGGTGGCAGTGACTCGGCTTTTGGTCTGGACGCTCCTGGAGGTTTTCAGCCACACTAACTCCCCGTCCTCCTTCACTTCCGTTTATACGCTGCTTTCACCTGTGGCTGAAGGGACTCAGGCCTGGAAGGGGAGGAGGAGGAGGAGGAGGAAGAGGAAATTGGATGTATACCCCACCCTTCACTACCCAAGGGAGTCTCAGAGCGGCTTACAAACTCCTGTCCCTTCTCTTCCCTACAACAGACGCCTTGTGAGGTAGGTGGGGCTGAGAGAGCTCTGACAGAAACTCCTCTTTTTCAAGAACAGCTGTGCCAGAACTATGGCTTGCCCAAGGTCATCCAGCAGGTGCAAGAGGAGGAGTGGGGAATCAAACCCGGTTCTCCCAGATTAGAGTCCCCGCACTTAACCACGACACCAAACTGGCTCTCACACCAAATTGGAGGAGGAGATTGGATTTATACCCCGCCCTTCACTCAGAGCCTCAGAACAGCTTATCTATCATAGAATCATAGAGTTGGAAGGGACCTCCAGGGTCACCTAGTCCAACCCCCTGCACAATGCAGGAAATTCACAAATACCTCCCCACACACACACCCACAGTGACCCCTGTTCCATGCCCAGAAGATGGCAAAAAATCTCCAGGATCCCTGGCCAAACTGGCCTGGAGAACAATTGCTTCTTGACCCCAAAGTGGTGATCGGCATTTCCCTGGGCGTATAAGAAAGGGCCACAAGAACTAAGCACTGGGGCAACCCTTCCTGCCCTCCCTCTCATGATCTGCCTAAGTCCACACAATCAGCATAGATAGATATCATCTATTTATCATCCATCTATCACCTACTACCAACCATCTACCTACCCTCTACCTAGTTATCTACCTATCTATCTATACATACACACCAGTGTTTCTTCTAAGCTGAGTTAGCATGAGCTAGCTCACCGTTTTTTAGCCTTCGGCTCACACATTTTTTGTCTTAGCTCATGGAAGGAGGGCTCCAGAAGAGCAAACTGATTCATGCAGCTGCCAAGTCGCTCGCTCACAACTCTTTACTGCCCAGTGGCTCACAAAGTAGAATTTTTGCTCCCAAGACTCCACGGCTTAGAGGGAGCATTGCACACACACGTCTGTGTGTGTGTATGTTTTAAAAGGACCGATAGAAGATGGTGTTCTCTAGTTCTACATTCTTCAAGACTGGGAAGGTGAGGCTCGGCACTTTGGTTTTAGGCCCAGAATCAGATTGGCAGCCGGCACAGAGCTTTCGGAACGGCCAAGAGGTGTTCCCAGGAACTTGTGCCAAACTGCAGTTGGGCAGCTGCGGTTGCCATTGACGGACGCTTCCGAGCTGTCTTCAAAGACCGCCCGGCACATGGCGCATGGCTGTCATAAAAGCCAGAGAGACAGACAGGCAGACACGATCAGAGCTTGAGGGACACGCGGGGCCACATCAACTACTCAACGCAGATCGGAGCATCGGTTTCGAACAATGTGAGGATTGGCAATCTTTGTGCCGCTTCAGGGGGCCTTCAGTGTACTGCTGTGAGTTCCCTGCGACGGTGGCGGCAGTATGCCGTTTTCGAGGCTCCTCCAATTTAGCGTTGGGAACGGTAATGCGAAGAAAAAACACTGGAATGTGTTATAAATAATGGAACGTTGCTGCACGGCAGCTATTTTTATCCTTGGATCATTAGGCTGTTCTGCTCTCTTTGCTCTCAGATCAAACCAAATTGATCTCCAAATGTGCGAGTGTATAAATGCTGGCCGCTTCCCAAGACAGCCTTTCCCCTTATCAGCCTAAGTGCTGAATGTCAAAAAAAAGTTTGCGAAATTTCTTCTGCCTGTGTGAGCTTATTCCCCACACTGGATGCCTTAAGAACGTAAGAAGGGCCCTGCTGGATCAGACCAGTGGTCCATCTAGTCCAGCATCCTGTCTCACACAGTGGCCTCGACCAGTTCCTCTGGAGGGCCAACAACAGGGCATAGAGGCCGAGGCCTTCCCCTGATAAGAACATCAGAAGAGCCCTGCTGGATCAGACCACTGAGGGTCCATCTAGAAGAAGAAGAAGAAGAGATTGGATTTACACCCCGCCCTTCACTTGTAGTCTCAGAGCGGCTTACAAACTCCTTTCCCCTCCCCTCCCCACAACAGACACCCTGTGAGGTAGGTGGGGCTGAGAGAGCTCTTTCCCAAGCTGTCCTTGAGGGAACAGCTGGTACAGAGCTATGGCTTGCCCAAGGTCATCCAGCCAGGTGCAAGTGGAGGAGTGGGGAATCAAATCCGGTTCTCCCAGATTAGAGTCCGTGCACTTAACCACTACACCAAACTGGCTCTCTAGTCTAGTCTAGCATCCTGTCTTACACTGTAGCCAACCAGTTCCTCTGGAGGTCCAACAACAGGGCACAGAGGCCGAGGCCTTTCCCCTTATAAGAACATCAGAGGAGCCCTGCTGGATCAGACCAGTGGTCCACTGAATCCAGCATCCTGCCTTACACAGTGGCCAACCAGTTCCTCTGGATGGCCAACACCAGGACATAGAGGCCGAGGCCTTCCCCTGATAAAAACATAAGAAGAGCTCTGCTGGATCAGATGATGGCTCTCTTGAAGTATTCGAAGGACTGTCACTTAAAGGAGGGCAGGGAGCTGTTCCTGTTGGCAGCAGAGGAGAGGACTCGCAAGAATGGGCTGAAATTCAGGGCGGGAAGGTACCAGCTGGATATTAGGAAAAACTTTTTTACAGTAAGAGATGTTCAATAGTGGAATCAGCTGCCTAGGGAGGTGGTGAGCTCCCCCTCACAGGCAGTCTTTAAGCAGCAGCTGGACAAATAATTTGTCAGGGATGCTCTATGCCAGGGGTGTCAAACATACGGCCCACCCCCAGATCCAGCCCCTGCAGGGCTCCTATCCAGGCTGTAAGCAACTGGCTCCCTCCTGTTCCCTGTTCCCTTCATCGCAGCTCCTTTTTCCTAGTCTCTCTTATTTCCTGCTTTGCAGAGGACAGAAAGAAAGCCAAGCCTCCCTTCCCCTCAACTGACTGAGGGCTCCTCCCCCTCCCTCTGAGGAGGGAGGGGAAAGGAAAGAGTTAGAGAGAAAAATGGAATGCCCTGGCACTTTTAAGACCAACAAAGTTTTATTCCAGGTATAAGCTTTTGTGTGCAAGCACACTTGTGGGGGGGGAAGAGCATGAGAGGGCGGGGGGAGATAGAGAAACTCTCCCGCGGCATTTGGAGAGATCCCCCTTTTCAGTTCTAACAGACTGGGGGTGGGGAGGAAACCTAACAGCACAGATTGCGTTCTTTATTAGTGAAAGGATAAAACAGTTGAGGGAAGACCAACTTCTGCTGCTCCTGAGCTCCTTGAGGAATAAAGTGTGCCGTGGAGTCTCAACCGACTCATGGCAACCCCATGAAGTTCCGCCTCATGGGGTTTTCAAGGCAGAGATGGTTTTGCCACGAGTTTCCTTTCACATAGCAGCGCCAGTCTTCCTTGGCAGTCCCCCATCCAAGTACCAGACCTACTTAGCTTCCAAGCTACGGCAGGATCAGCTTATTCTGGGTTACTGTGGCTACTACTCCTTGAAGGATAACAGTGCAATAAATGCAGGAAGGAGGTCTGCAAACTAAGGGCAAAGGCTTTTACCTGTGCTGGCTCAGAGCCGATCAGGGCACCAAACAGATAAGAACATAAAAGAAGCCAATGTTGGATCAGGCCAGTGGCCCACCAGTCCAACACTCTGTGTCACACAGTGGCCAAAAATACCAGGTGCCGTCAGGAGGTCCAGCAGACAGTGGGGCCAGAACTCCAGAAGCCCTCCCACTGTTGCCCCCCCACACACCCCAAGCACCAAGAATACAGAGCATCACTTGCCCCAGACTGAGGGTGCGATCACACGGGCATTTACAGCGGGTTTCGCCGCTGCTCCCCATCGCATTTAAAAGGGCTGACCAGACGACCGCATCTGTCTCCCATTTTGAAGCCCACGCCCCCCTGCGATCTACCGCATTCGATCTCGCCTTTCCAAACACCAGCAAAAACAAGTATTTTACGATTTCTCCCGGCGAGAACCCGCAGTTGTGCCCGTCTGGACTTCCGCTCACAACGATCCCGACTTCCCTCTTGCCATTTTTTTTTTTTAAAGATCGCCGTTCTGCGCATGTCCTGTGATTTGTAAACGCGCTTGTGCGCATGCTCAGGGAAGTTTAAAAAAAAAAAGCCGCGCTGCCACTTTGCCGGCGCGCCGATCTGGATGGGTGGCACGCCGGTCTGGACAGTCCGTGCAGCCCAGTTGCGGGACTGAGGCGATTTGCTGAGGGGTGTCTGGTCACCCCAAACCCGGGTTCCAGCCATCACACTGGAAAAAGCCGCGCACGAGAGCCGCATTTAAATGCCCGTGTGATCGCACCCAGAGAGTTCCTATCTATACTTTGTGGCTGAGAGCCACTGATGGACCTCTGCCCCCATATGTTTATCTAATCCCCTCTTGAAGCTGTCCATGGTTGTAGCCGCCACCACCTCCTGTGGCAGCAAATTCCAGATGTTCATCACTCTTTGGGTGAAGAAGGACTTCCTTTGATCCACTCTAACCCGACTGCTCAGCGATTCCATGGAGTGCCCATGAGTTCTTGCATTGTGAGAAAGGGAGAAAAGTGGTTCTTTCTCGACCTGCTCTATCCCATGCATAATCGTATAAACCTCGATCATGTCACCCCTCAGCTGTCGTTTCTCCAAGCTAAAGAGCCCCAAGAGCTCCAACCTTTCTTTGTAGGGAAAGTGTTCCAACCCTTTTATCATTCTGTGGTGTGAACAGGGGTCATTTCGTAGAAAAAGAAAAACTTATTTGCATATGCCATGCCCCCTGTCGTTTAAAGATGCCTCCCCCATCTCGCTTTGCTTCCCCAGCCGGACTGCCAAGGTGGGCCAGCTGGTAAAGCAAAAAAAGAAAAAAGATGGGGAGGCATCTTTAAATTCCTCTTCTTCGCTTCCCCAGCCAGCCTGACAAGCGAAGGGAGGGCTCTTAAAGATACCTCCTCAACCTTTCTTAGCTTCCCCAGCCAGCCCGCCTTGGAAGGCAGGCCAGGGAAGATGGGGGGGGGGGCTCCTGGAAGGGTTGCGGGGGGCGGGGCGTACCACTCCTGGGCTTGTTACTACCAAAATGGTGTTCCTGCTCATTCTGGCTAGAAATGAGCCCTGGGTGTGAAGATCACAGACATCTTTACCATCGAGTTTTTGCCCCACTACCAGGGCATCCCCAAGTCGCCGGCAGTCCAATAACATCAGTTCTGGCAGCAGTGTTGCCGAGATGCTGGGCTAAGACTTCTCCCCTGCTGTTAAGTCCCCTGGTTGACCAGCCGACTTGGGGGAGGCGGGGGGGGGGGGGGGGAACGACACAGCACCCAGGGGATTCACCATCCGCAGCCGGGAGCCAGCAACCCTATCACAGATTTCCATCCATTTGTAAAAGGGAACTTGGGCACGCATGCAGCTGTGTTTTCAAATGAGGCCATGCAGGAAATGAAGACGGAATTGGACCTCCTGACCCCTGCTTGGCTCTGCTAATTGAAACTGAGCTCCCATGCTGTTATTAGCTTTCTGTAATCTGGAGGCGGGGGAGGAGGATCCACCCTTTCAAACCCTTTTGTCCTTTCTGTGCACGCTATGATTGCAGTTCAGCCAGCAGGGATGCCAGCCTCCAGGTGGGACCCGGGGATCCCCCCGGAATTACAGTTCATCTCCAGACTAGAGAGATCAGTTCCCCCTGGAGAAACTTTGCAGGGTGGACTCTATTGAGGTTAACTGGTGCGGTTAGTCCAGTTACCACTAGTTAGCAGAGTGCTTAAACAAAGCTACAAACAAAGCAGGAGCATCGCTTTACCAGGTTACTCAGCATACAAAGCTACACAGAGCCACGTTGCAAGTTCAGAAGAGAAATACCTCTCTCTTTATTTGAGAAATACACTTTGGGGTAGGAAAGAAGAGTAGGGACATGATAGAGTACTAGCTTACTAGCTAAAGGATGGAAGCAGATGGCGAGAGGCCCATCTGCCTCACGGTGCAGGGAAAGGACCGCATCTCTCTCCCTTGGTCCATGTGGGGAGAGAGCTCGTCTTCATCTGCCTGTGAGTGAGAGAATGGAAGGAAGGGGAAATTGGTCCCTGAGAACACAATCTGCATTTCAAAGGGGACAATGGCGGAAGAGTAAAGACAGGAAGAAAGGTCAGTGTGGCTATCTGTCTGACTATCTAGCCTCTCTTGCCACGAAGTCTGGAGGTCAGAGACAGGGGACATCGTACCTGGAACTTTCAACAGACTCCATGTGGCACTGTGCCCCACTGAGGTCCCTGTTCTCCCTAGACTCTACCCCCACATCTCCAGGAGTTTCCCAAACTGGATCTGGCAACCCTACCCCCCATCCCCTGCCGGTGGCCAGGGTGGACCTGGCAACCCTAGATGGTGGAAGAGAAAAAGGCAATTCCACCCCTACCATAGAGTCCATCTTCCAAAGTGGCCATTCTCTCCAAGGGAACTGATCTCGGTCGTCTGAAGATCAACTGTAATAGGGGGGACCTCTAGATGCTGTTTGGGAGCTGGCAAGCGTAGTCATCTGGGAAAGCCCTGCTCCATGGTCCTCCACTGTCTGATGTAGGGTTGCCAACTCTGGGTCAGGAAATTCCTGGAGATTAAGGGGTGGAGTCTGTGGAAGGCAGCGCTTGAGACGGGGGGGAGAGCCCAGCAGAGTATAAAGCCATAGAGTCCACCCTCCAAGGCAAGGGGAACTGATCTCTGTAGTCTGGAGTTCAGTTGTAATTCTAGGAGATCTCTGGGCTCCACCTGGAGGCTGACAACCCTAGTCTGATGTGCAACGGGAAGGGGGAAGGGGCTGTGGCTCAGTGTTTAAGCATCTGCTTGGCATGTAGAAGGTCCCAGGTTCAAACCCTGACATCGCCATCTGAAAGGATCTGGCAGCAGATGATGTGAAAGAGCTCCGCCTGAGTCCTGAGAGTCTGACTAGACCATACTAACTTTGATGGACTGATTGTCTGATGAGGCAGCTTCATGTGTGTTCGTGTACGACTCAGGGTCTTCTTGGAGGCAGCAGTCTCAGAATTCCACAATCTCGGTGCCACCACCAAGAAGTCCTGCTTTGTTTGGCGCAGCGGTTAAGGGCGTGGGCTGTAAGCTGGGAGAACCAGGTTTGATTCCCCACTCCTCCACATGCAGCTGCTGGCATGACCTTGGGCCAGTCACAAGTTCTCTCAGAGCTGTTCTCTCACGGGCAATTCTCAAGAGAGCTCTCTCAGCCCCACCTACCTCACAGGGTGTCTGTTGTGGGGAGGGGAAGGGAAAGGAGTTTGTAAGCTGCTCTGAGACTCCTTCAGGTAGTGAAGGGCAGGGTAGAAATCCAATCTCTTCTAATCAGGGAGAATCGGGTTTGATTCCCCACCTCCGCATGCAGCTGCTGGTGTGACCTTGGGTCAGTCACAAGTTCTCTCACAGATATTCTCTCACGGGCAGTTCTTGAGAGAGCTCTCTCAGCCCCACCTACCTCCCAGGCAATGCTCCCTCTAAGCTGTGGAGTCTTGTGAGCAAAAATTCTACTTTATGAGCTACTGGCATTAAAGTTGTGAGCGAGACATTTTGCTGCTGCATAAATCAGTTTGCTCTGGAGCCCTCCTTCCTGAGCTAAGACAAAAATGTGTGAGCTGGAGGCTAAAAAACTGTGAGCTAGCTCACACTAACTCAGCTTAGAGGGAACACTGCTCCCAGGGCGGGTGTTGTGGGAAGGGGAAAGGAAAGGAAGAAGAAGAAGAAGAGAAGAAGAGATTGGATTTATACCCCGCCCTCCACTCCCCAAGGGAGTCTCAGAGCGGCTTACAAACTCCTTTTCCCTTCCCCTCCCCACAACAGACACCCTGTGAGGTAGGTGGGGCTGAGAGAGCTCTTTCCCAAGCTGTCCTTGAGAGAACAGCTGGTACAGAGCTATGGCTTGCCCAAGGCCATCCAGCCAGGTGCATGTGGAGGAGTGGGGAATCAAACCCGGTTCTCCCAGATTAGAGTCCGCGCACTTAACCACTACACCAAACTGGCTCTACCTCACAGGGTGTCTGTTGTGGGGAGGGGAGGGGAAGGGAAAGGAGATTGTAAGCCGCTCTGAGACTGCTTCAGGTAGTGAAGGGTGGGGTATAAATCCAATCTCTTCTCTTCTTCTTCCTTCTCTGTCCTTCAGGGGACAATTTTATTTTCCAAAGTTTTTGGACTGAGTTAAACTTGATTTATATTGTGTTGGTTGATGCCCGGGTGGGTTTTTTTTTGGGGGGGGGGGTGGATTTTACTTTGTCCCCGTCTCTCCATTGCTGGCCTATTCACGGGGCAGGCGGGGTATAAATATGATAAAATAAATAAATATATTTCAAATAACTGGATTTCCCCCCTTTTTTTTTCAATACCTTCTTTTCTGATGATGGGCTTAAAACACAGCTGCTCTTTAGGTTGATGTTTAGAATGTAACCTGCCAAGCAGTGCTCCCTCTAAGCTGTGGAGTCTTGCGAGCGAAAATTCTACTTTGTGAGCTACTGGCATTCAAGCTGTGAGCGAGCGAGCCATTTGGCTCCTGCTTGAATTAGTTTGTTCTGGAGCCATCCCTCCTGAGCTAAGACAAAAATGTGTGAGCTGGGGGCTGAAACGTATTATTTATTTACTTCCATTTATATCCTGCCTTGCCTGCATGATGATGTTGAAGGTATGCAAAGTCAGAAGCATCATCACGTGACATGTTAATCTGCTGTGAAGCCCCTGTCTATAAATTTGAACCTCACCTGCCATTCCGATGTATTTGAAGAAGTGTGCATGGACATGGAAGCTCATACCCTGAATAAACCTTTGTTGGTTTCAAAGGTCCCACTGGACTCTAAATTTGTTCTACTGCTTCAGACCCAGGGGTCATTTCAAGCAGGAACGCCGTTCCGGGAGTAACAAGCCCAGGAGCGGGCACATATGGTGATGCGCTGTGGGAAAAAGCAAAAGCATGCTAACTTGAGCTGTGCTTTTGATAAGTATTGGAGTCGGGAGTCCATGGAATAGTGAAACAGCTAGATCTTTATTGCTGGTCCGGATGAAGCATACAACCCAGGGCTCCAAGCCCTCCTTTTATGCTGGTCAGGGACAATCCCCTGACCTCACCCAACTGGCCTGATAGGCTATTAGAAGTCTATTTACATTTCATAGGTTCCCTGGGAGAAACCTAGGTACAGGATTGGTGGCCGGTTTGAATCCACCTGGCCTTTGTTCTACCTGGCTGAAGCTCAGGTAGTTTCTTGGCCATGTGCTCTGGCCATGCTCTGGCCATGTGCTCTGGCCATGCGGTCGCAATGAAGAGAGCACATGGCGACCGCATGGTCAATACATAACACCCCTCCCCCCATAGTCCAGAACCCCTCTGCACACATAGTCTTTGAGATAGTCCGGGCGTCTGCGCTCACGTCCAGAGCGCCGGGGGGTTGTAAGGCGGGGCGTGTTGCTAGTGTCGGCAGGTTGCGGTGTGGGTAGTTGTTCTGCTGGCGGGGCCTGTCTGCTCGGGGGTTGTTCAGGTGTGGATGGTGCGACTGCTTCGTCCGCGGGCAGGAGCGGCATCTCCGCAGTCTCTGGATCAGGGTCTGGCGCTGCTTCTGGAGTCGTGTCGATGTCACGGTCTGTTGGTGCAGGGAGTTCGGGGGCCTGGGTATCATCGTGGTTCTGGGTACGGCGTCGAATCTGGTCAATGTGCCGTTTCCAGACTACGCCATCTTCCGTAAGGACCTCATAGGAATAAGGCCCTGTGACTCGGACGATCCTCGCGGGGAGCCATGTTGGACCCCGCGCGAAGTTCTTTGCGTATACGGGGTCTTCGGGAGCAAATCCTCGGGCAGCTGGCCGGTCCTCCATTGTCGGGTTCCCCTCGATTGCTCGGTCGGGATGTAGGTGGTCCAAGACGGTTCCCAGTCGTCTTCCCATCAGAAGTTCGGCTGGCCGGCGCCCGGTCCCTGAGTGGGGTGTGTTCCGTTGGCAGAACAGGAACTTGTACAGCTGCTCTTCCCAGTCGCCATGCTCCATCTTCTTTAACGCGTCCTTCGTTGTCCTCACCATGCGCTCGGCCTGGCCATTGGTTGCGGGGTGGAACGGAGCGGATGTGGCGCAGACCGCAGGCTTCCACAAACCGTTGAAACTCGCCGGAGGTGAAGGCGGTCCCGTTGTCGGTCACGAGAGTTTCTGGCATTCCGTGTGTCGCGAAGATCGGCCAGAGACTTCTTAAGGCAGCGTTGGTGGAGGTCGAAGCTACCGGCACTACCTCAAGCCACTTGCTGTAGCTGTCAACAACGATAAGAAACAACCGGCCCTGGACCGGTCCCGCGAAGTCTAGGTGCAGGCGGGACCAGGGCTTGTTAGTAGATTCCCAGGATCGGACAGGAGCGTGTGGCGGATCTGGCCATGACTCCTGGCATTTGGTACACTTCTGGACCCGCCCCTCAATGTCTTTGTCCAGGCCTGGCCACCATACATAACTCCGGGCCAGAGCTTTCATGCGCACAATTCCCGGGTGAGCCTCGTGGAGGGCCTCTAGCACTCGGGGCCGCAGGGGCCCGGGGATCACCACTCGAGATCCCCATAGCAGGCATCCCTTGTGGGCCGATAGTTCGTGCCTGCGTGCCGTGAAAGCGGCAAAATCTGGTCCCGGTTTTTCCGGCCACCCCCTTCCCACCCAGTCTGAGACACGGGAAAGGATGCGGTCCCGCCGCGTGCGACGGGCCACATCTGATACCTGTACGGGGCGCTCCGGTAGATCCTCTAGGAGCGCGACGTGGAAAGCGGGAGCCGGATCAGGGTCGCAGGACGGGAGGGGAAGACGGCTGAGGGCGTCTGCATGACCCATCGCCTTCCCCGGGCGATGTACCAATTCGTAGGAGTAGCCTGACAAAAAAATTGACCACCGCAGGACCCGCGGGGACAGCATGTGAGGGGTCTGCCTGTGGGGGGCAAGGAGACCCAGCAGCGGCTTGTGATCTGTGGCCACGGTGAATGACCGTCCGTAGAGATAGTCGTGAAATTTCCTGACGCCAGCTACGATTGCTAGGGCCTCCTTGTCGATCTGGGCGTAGTTCCGTTCTGCCGACGACAGGGTCCTGGAGTAGTAGGCAACTGGTACCTCCTTTCCGTTGGGTAGCCGGTGTCCCAAGACCGCCCCAACGCCGTAGGGGGATGCGTCGCAGGCCAGGATGACAGGGAGCCTCTCATCGAAATGCGCTAAGACCGCATTTGAAATTAATAAGTCTTTGACGGCCCGGAAGGCTGCATCATGCTTGGGACCCCAGGCCCAAGCCGCTCCCTTGTCCAGGAGACGATGCAGGGGTTCAGCGACCGCCGCCTTGTGCAGAAGGAAGGCGTGGTAGAAGTTCACAAGTCCCAAGAACGCCTGGAGTTCCGCCTTTGAGGACGGGCGGGGTGCACCTGTAATTGCCACTACCTTCTCCTTTGTAGGGTGAATGCCGTCTGCGGTGACTTGGAACCCCAAGAAGGTCACCGAGGAGACTCCCAGGGTGCACTTGTCTTTTCGAACCTTGAGACCCGCGTCCTGGAACCTTTGCAGCACCATCCGGAGGCGAGCTGCGAACGTGTCGGCGTCCGGGGCGGCGATGAGGACGTCGTCGAAGAACGGCTTCACTCCTGGAACATCTTTTAGGAGAGAATCCATTAGATTTTGAAAGATTCCAGGTGCTACGCTGACCCCAAATTGGAGGCGTTTTACCTTGAACGCTCCCTTGTGAGTCACAATCGTTTGTGCTTCGGCCGTTGCTTCGTCTACGGGAAGCTGCTGATAGGCTTGGGCCAAGTCTAATTTTCCAAATATTTTGGCACCCGCGAGGGAGGCCAGAACATGGCTGACCACCGGTACCGGGTACGCGTGGTCCTGTAATGCCTTATTAATTGTACATTTGTAATCCGCGCAGATGCGGACTTCCCCGTTAGCTTTGAGGGGGGTCACAATGGGAGTCTCCCACTTGGCGTGGGAGACCGGCTCGAGCACCCCTTGTGCCACGAGCTTTTCCAACTCTGCCTCTACTTTGGGCTGGAAGGCGAGTGGTGGCCGGCGGACGGCCACGCGGATGGGCCGGACTGCCGGGTCCAGGTCGAAGGAAACCGGGGGTCCTTTGTAGCAGCCCAATGAGCCATCGAAAACGGCGGGAAATTCCTCGCAGATGGATGAGAAGTCAGTAGAGCCCATGCGGTGTATTCCGGTCCACTGCACTCCGAGCGGCTTGAACCAGGCGCGACCTAGGAGACTGGTTAGATTGCGCTCCACCACGAGAAGGTCCAGCAGGCCATTAAAGGCATGGTACTGGACCCGGACCCTGGCTAGCCCCTTAATAGCCACTGGGTTTTTCTGGAAGTCCCGGAGGACCAACCCAGCCGGCAGCCGCAGCCAGCGTGCCCCCTTCGGGCAGAGGCGGCGGAACGTAGCTGCGGACACAATTGAATATGCTGACCCTGAGTCCAGTTCCATGGAGCAAGGAACTCCCTCTATTCGGAGAGACACGGAAATTGCGCCCGGGATGGGCTGAGGCAAGTTCATTACCGTGGCCGTGGGAACGACACTACCCACTTCTTCGAAGTTCGCTGCTGGGGCACGGTGGCTGTTCCTCAGGCGGCAGGCCCGGGCGAGATGTCCTGCTTTCCCGCAGGCGCGGCAGATGGCATCACGGAAGCGGCATGTCCGTCTGTCGTGGGGGTCCCCACAGCTGGCGCACGTTGGGGCCTGCCTGTTGAGGGAAGCAGGAGAGGGAACAGAGACAGATGCTGGGCGCCGGCCCTTGGGCCTGGGGACGCCGGGCTCACCCTTCTTCGAGCGTGGTTGCATCCGGTGGACGTCCTCTTCTTCGCTTGAGTCGGGTTCGGGAGGAGCCGCCTGGTGGACTTTGGTGGCTGCCTTGTCCTTTTGCGTTGTCTCGAAGGCTGCCGCAGTTTCGAGCATCTTCTCCAAGGTTGGCTCCGGCATTGCAATGAGGCGCCGGCGGAGCTTGGCTTCCCGGACCCCTCCCATGAAGGCGGTCTCCACGTGGTCATCCATGTGGCGGAATTCGCAGCCCACGGCTAGTCGACGGAGTTCAGCCAGGAAAGTGGCGGCTGACTCCCCCGGCTGCTGCTGGCGCTGTATGAACTCCCAGCGCCTGGCCAGTTTTGATGGCTTCGGGGCGAAGTAATCGCCGAGGGTCTTGGTGAGCACGTCGTAAGACACCTCGGTGGGGTCTTGCGGGGCTAGTAGGTTCTGGGCCACCCGCATGACCTCCACCCCTCCGGAACTCAAGAGCCAGGCACTCTTCAGGTCCGCATCTGTGATTCCGCGGACCTTAAAGGCACAACCCAGCGTCTTGAGCCAGGACTCCCACGTCTCGGGGCGAGACGTATTGAAAGGGGTAATTGGTCCCGGAGCGTTTGCCATATTTACCAGAGCAGGAGCGGCGGCGGCTGTTTGAGCGATGTCCTCGTGTCTTGCGGCGGTGCCGGGGAGCGCTGAGGCTTGGCGCTGGCTAGTGCCGGAGGATTGGGCTCAGAGCGGCTTGCGGCGAGGCGTTGGAGCGCTGGAGCTCGGAGATGCCTGCGGCCGGCGGGACGGAGCTCGCTGTGCTGCTGTGGTCTGCTGGAGAGTCGCTCATCGGGATCCCATCCTCGTCGCCACTGATAAGTATTGGAGTCGGGAGTCCATGGAATAGTGAAACAGCTAGATCTTTATTGCTGGTCCGGATGAAGCATACAACCCAGGGCTCCAAGCCCTCCTTTTATGCTGGTCAGGGACAATCCCCTGACCTCACCCAACTGGCCTGATAGGCTATTAGAAGTCTATTTACATTTCATAGGTTCCCTGGGAGAAACCTAGGTACAGGATTGGTGGCCGGTTTGAATCCACCTGGCCTTTGTTCTACCTGGCTGAAGCTCAGGTAGTTTCTTGGCCATGTGCTCTGGCCATGCTCTGGCCATGTGCTCTGGCCATGCGGTCGCAATGAAGAGAGCACATGGCGACCGCATGGTCAATACATAACAGCTTTCATGCTTGCTTCCCTGCCAAGAGCAAAGGAAACCTAAAGCGTCTTTAGCCAGCTCTGACTTGGAAATACCTGGAGATTTTGGGGTGGAGCCTGAGTGGTGGGCGTTGCCTCCTGACACACTCTCGCTGATGCCAGGGGTGTGGCATATGCAAATGAGTTATGCAAATGAGTCGTGCTAATAAGCTCCTGCACCTCTTTTCTACAAAATGACCCCTGTTCAGACCAACGCAGCTGACCACCCAGAACAGTTTAATTCTGCGTGCACGAGAGCATATACCTTGGATAAAACTTGGTCGGTCTTAAAGATGCCCGCTGGACTCAGACTTTGTTCCGCTTGCAACCAGAATGGAAATTCATCGGTCTTAAAGGTGCCGCTGGACTCTGAATTCATTCTACGGCTTCAGACCAACACGGCTGACCACCTGAATCTATATTCACGTACAATCTTTCAACCTGCTTTTTAACTCACAAGACATTAGGGATGCTGGCCTCCGAGTGGGGATAGGTTCCCCTGGAGAAAATGGATGTTTTGGAGGGTGGACTCTATGGGATTATACCCCAGTGAGGTCCCCCTCCTCCCCAGGCTCCATCCCCACATCTCCAGGAGTGTCCCAATTTGAAGCTGGCAACCCTGCCCCCCCATCCTCCTCCCTCTAAGCCGAGTTAGTGTGAGCTAGCTCACAGTTTTTTTTAGCCATCAGCTCACCCATTTTTGTCTTGGCTCAGGAAGGAGGGCTCCCGAGCAAACTGATTTATGCAGCAGCAGGGGTCATTTCGTAGAAAAAGAGGTGCAGGAGCTCATTAGCATAACTCATTTGCATCTGCCACACCCCCTAACATACCGGAAGTGTGTCAGAAGGCAACACCCACCCCTCAGGCTCCACTCCACAGCTGAGTGAAACTGACCTGCTCTTCCTCCATTCCCTTCCCCATCCAATACTTTGTGCAATAAAAATAAGCGTAAAGAACACACACCCATTCTCTTCCTGCTCCCTTGAAACCACCAGGTTTCAAGTAGACTTGAGATACCCAGGACATGTGCACCACCCATCCCTTTCCCTTCCCCTCCCCACAACAAGACACCCTGTGAGCTAGGTGGGGCTGAGAGAGGTTTTTGAGAACTGCTCATGAGAGAACAGCTCTGAGAGAACTTGCGACTGGCCCAAGGTCACACCAGCAGCTGCATGTGGAGGAGTAGGGAATCAAACCCGGTTCTCCCAGATTAGAGTCCAACTCCTGACCACTACACCAAACTGATGGGGTGGAAGCTGCTGAAGGGTTGGTGAAATTTCTCCAGTACTTATGTGCCACGTGCCCAGATAAAAAATGGTATACTTAGAAAATTCATATGCCACCTTGAGCGAATCTCTGGAAAAGCAGCACACAGTCATAAAAGGAACAATGATAAAATTATCAATATTAAAACAAAACATTAAAGACAATAAAGACCCTAGCAGGGCTTTCCCCGGGGCGCTGCGCCTCTGCACTGCTCGGGGAAGCCGAGGAGGGGGCGGGGCTTGGTCATGTGCCCGCCCCCTGGGCTCCTCACTCACGGAGCTGCGCTCCTGTGTGCTCCCGCTCCAACGGACCCCTGTACAGCAGCGAAATGTCTCACAACTTGAATGCCAGTGGCTCACCAAGTAGAATTTTTTGCTCACAAGACTCTACAGCTTAGAGGGAGCGCTGGCAGTCTTCCCTGTAAGCTGAGTTAGTGTGAGCCAGCTCACAGATTTTTTTAAAAACAGCCAAGCTGTTTAAAAAATGGGGCGTACGCTTCTACGAGCACACACGCAGGGGTGTGTCGTCAGCAGTCTGGAGAAGAGAAGCGTCCTGTGACCAGTGTTCCCGCTAAGCGGAGTTAGTGTGAGCTAGCTCACAGTTTCTTAGCCTCCAGCTCACACATTTTTGTCCTAGCTCGGGAAGGAGGGCTCCAGAGCAAGCTAATGTATGCAGTAGCCAAATCGCTCGCTCACAACTTTAATGCCAGTAGCTGAGAAAGTAGAATTTTTGCTCACAAGACTCCACAGCTGAGAGGGAGCATTGCGGCCGTGACTGCAGTCAGCTGTGTGGTTTGCTCGTAGCCATGGAGGAGGAGGAGGAGGAGGAGGAGGAACCCAGGCAGGGCCGGTCTCTGAGACCAGCTCCAACATCTGGGGGCCCCATTCAGGGCCGGTTTTACTGTAAGCACATCTGCCAGCCGCCTCTCTCTCAGCCAGCCAGCCAGCCAGCCAGCGAGTACATCTTGTTTGTGTTTTTCGGCAAGAACGCTCCCAGTGGGTTATGTCAGAGGTGAGGAATGCGGGCCACCCTCGGTCATGAGATCAGAGGCGTATTTTTAGGCAGGGCCGGCGCTGCACAACTCTCTGAACCACAAAACCACACTGTTTGCGTGCTCAGGATTTGGGGAGGCCTGGGAGGAAAGCGGACGGCAAGGGTGCCCCGGTAGTGGGACAAGACTTCACACTGGTACGGGGCGCGCCGGACGGTTTTGCAGATTAGGGCTGCCAACGTTGGGGTGAGAAATTCCTGGAGATTTGGGGGTGGAGCCTGCAGAGGGAATGAAGGTGCCAGGCCCCCGGCCACTGGCAGGAGATGGGAGGGAAGGGTCCAGTGTTCCCTCTAAGCTGAGTGAGTGTGAGCTAGCTCGCCGTTTTCCAGCCTCCGGCTCACACGTTTTTGCCTTCGCTCAGGAAGGAGGGCTCCAGGGCAAACTCATTGATGCGGCAGCCGAATCGCTTGCTCACAGCTTTAAGGCCAGTAGCTCGCAAAGTAGAATGTTCGCTCGCAAGACTCCACGGCTTGGAGGGAACATTGGAACGGTCCTGACCAGGGTGTGATTTAGGGTTGCCAACCTCCAGGGGTAGGGTTGCCAGGTCTGGGTTGGAAAATACCTGGAGACTTAGGGGGTGGAGCCAGGAGAGGGGAGGGTTTGGGGAGGGGAGGGGCCTCAGCATGGTACAATGCCACAGAGTCCTCCCTCCAAAGCAGCCATTTTCTCCAGGGGAGCTGATCTCTGTCGGCTGGAGAACAGTTGGAAAAGCGGGAGATCCCCCCACACACCCCTGGAGGTTGGCAACCCTATCCAGGGGGTGGGTGGAGATCTCCTGGGATTATAACTGATCTTCAGGTGACAGAGTGCACCTGGAGATGGGGTTGTCAACCTCCAGGGGGATGGCTAGAGGTCTCCCAGAATTACAACTGATCTCCGGACTACAATGATCGGTTCCCCTGGAGAAACTGGCTGCTTTGGAGGGTAGACTGTATAGTATTATACTCTGCTGAGATCCTTCCCCGTCCCAAACCCCACCCCCTTTGGCTCCCCCCCCCCCCAAATCTCCAGGTATTTCCCAACGCAGAGCTGGCAACGCTACCTGGAGAAAATGGCTATGTTGGAAGGTGGACTGTATGGCATTATACCCCACTGAAGTGCTGGATCTTGTAACTCGGCATGCAAGAGGATCTGGGAGGGAAAGGGTTAAGAGAATTCTCTCTCTCTCTCTCACACACACACACACACACACACACACACACTTGGCCCCACCCTCTGATAGGATTGATGTTGAGTAGGGCTGCCAAGTCAGCCCAGGGGGCGGGGGATTCCCCGCTACAGGGGTTCCCGATCCGCCTGCCAGCATTTGGCCGGCAGGGGGAACCCCACCCTCCTTCCCCAACGTAATGACGTCACCCGGAGGTGACGTCATCACGTTGGGGGCGTTGCCAGGGCGACGCTCTGGCAATCGCCCCCAAACTCTATGGTACCATAGAGTTTGGGGGCGATTGCCAGAGCGTCGCCCTGGCAACGCCCCCAACGTGATGATGTCACTTCCGGGCGATGTTGCCGGGCGCATGCGCTTCGCGCACGCGCCCGGGAGACTCCCGGACGATGGAGGACTCCCCCCCCCCCCGCCGGTAAGTGAGGGACACTCGGCAACCCTAATGTTGAGCCACTTTTGGCCTTTGCTTGCCTTCCATTTCACCTTATATAGGACCTCTCTTTTTCTTCTGCTTTCTTACCTAGGCTTGGAGATGTGGCAAGTTAACCCTTCTGAAGTCAATCTGTTCCCAATAAGTTAAATGGACCTACATGAATATGTCATGTAGATGTGGTTCTATTTTTGTGCGTAACATTTCTTTCTCTTGTTCCCCCTGGAGTCCGATGGTCTTTGTAATTTGTTTGAACCGCATTTTCCCCCTTAACCGGGAAATGTAGAGGATTGGGGATACGGCATAAAACTTCTGTGCTTCCGAGAAAAATGATTTTTTTTTTTGGTTAACATTTAACCCAATATGAAGTCTCTCCCCTCCCCTCCCCAAACCCCACCCTCCTCGGGATCGAACCCCCAAAATCTCCAGGTATTTCCCAACCTAGAGCTGGTAACGCTAGTATGATGCCATAGAGGCCAGAGATAAAGCCGCTGTTTTTTCCACCAAAGGAACTGAGCTCTGTAGTCTGGAGATGTGTTGTAATTCCAGGAGATCCCCACCTGGAGGTTGGCAACCCTACATTGCATCCATCAAAGCCATCCTCCTGGTAAGCTTGGGGAGGGCCAAGCCGTTGACCCGGCTATCGATACCCTGCCCCGTCAGACCAGCTCCCAGAGTCTGAGAACTGCACTCAAAATATCAAATTGCGAGCAAACGCAAAACAGAACAATAAAAATCTCCAGACTGCAGCGCCGTCCCTAGCGGCCCCCAACAAACAGCCAAGTACATCCTCATTAAAATTAAAATCACCATCAGCACAAACATAGACAATTTAGCAGGGTTTCAACTGCAGCGGAAAGCAGAATAAGAACTGGCAAAGCCCAAAGCGGCCATTGCTAGAATCGGTTCCAATAGCCCAGTCGACAAAAACCTCTGGCAAACAGAGACGTCTTTGTCTGATGTTACACAGGAGAGGTGTGATTGTTTCAGAGACTCAGGGGACTGTCCTGTCGCTTCTGTTGGGATATCTGGTTAATGTAGCAGACTTTTGCCCAGTTACAGACACGAGATACTGAGTGCAGAAAACAAACCTCCCAAGGAGTATATTGCAATAAAAGGTAAACTTACATTTATCCAAGTAGAGAGCCAATTTGGTGTAGTGGTTAAGTGCGCGGACTCTAACCTGGAGGAACAGGGTTTGATTCCCCACTCCTCCACTTGCAGCTGCTGGATGACCTTGGGCAAGCCATAGTTCTGGTAGAGCTGTTCTTGAGAAAGAGCAGCTTCTGTCAGAGCTCTCTCAGCCCCACCGACCTCCCAGGGTGTCTGTTGTGGGGAGGGGAAGGGAAAGGAGTTTGTAAGCCGCTCTGAGACTCCCTTGGGTAGTGAAGGGCGGGGTATACACCCAATCTCTTCTCCTTCTTCTAGATCCAGTTCACATTCAGGTTGCAGTCAGAAGAAGAGAGAGAAGCGTAATCTAAAGAGTGTTTTCCCTATCGCAAATGACCAGCTTGTCTGGTATCTTGTGGGTGAGAGTGTGAGGGCACTGGTGTCGTGGGCCAGATGGACCAGCCTGAGTCCAGTGTGGCTGAAAACTCCTCAGGACCACATACAGCCAACTTTGAACCAGCTACAGTTAGTGAATTAGAGATACCGGAGTCTCAAGACACAGCTGACCTTGGCCCACCCACACAGCCCTGAAGTAGCCAATGAAGCACAGCTGCAGGAAAGTAGCGCGCACCAGGCTCCCCCTCCTTAACTGAACAGTGAAGGGAAAAGCTCGGGCAAGACTTAAGGACACGCAGACAGAGAGCTCGCCTCTTGGCTTGGCGCTAGCTGCTTAATGATAGCAGTTCTGAGTAAGTGCAGGAGCGCCTCCAAGCAGATGGCTGTAAATCAGGTTTGTTAGATAGCTAGGGGGGTGATACCTAACTAGGAGTGCTTTCCAACACCACCTGCTCTTAGGCAAAGGAGGAGGCCAGCGCTATACTCTAATACCCTCTCAACTGGAGGGCCAGGGTGGTGAAGTGATTGGGCTGCTGGGCTAGAAAGACCTGGGTTCAGATCCTTACTCAGCCATGAAGCTGACTTTGGACCATTCTCTTTCAGCCTAACCAACCTCACAGGGTTGGTGTGAGGACAAAATGGAGAAGTGAAAAGCCATGTAGATACCACCCTGAGATCCTTGGAAGAGAAAGGGAAGAAAAATATGATGGCTAGATTACTCATAGGCACTATATATAGGCCTGCTCTTGAAGTGGGTCTAGAATACGGCACCATCAATATATCCAGTTCTCAGCCCAGCCAAATCTGAGGATACTTAAATCCAAAGTGAAGGGATAAATCTTTCTACAAACCTGAAAAGCACCCCAGGTTTGCAGATTCTTCTGCAAATGAATCTTTTTAAAGCATTAATAAAAAGAGCCCTGTAGCTTTAAGAATGGGATGCCCTCAGTGGCTGTTGCTAGGCAACTCCAAGCTTTTCCAGTCTTCAAGCCTTGGTTTCTTTCAGTAAAAGGCAGGGTCAGGGCCCTTTCCAGGCTGTTTTAGCTTTCGAGGGAGGTCTCATCGAGACTGGTGGGCAGCAACCACTGGGCAACTTGCTACCACATGACTTGCATGACTCATCCAGGCCCAGCTGCTTGCTGCTTTTCAACAGCAGCCACTCCACCATAACTACTGTGGAGCAGTGGTTAGAGTTTCAGGCCGCGGTCACACGGCCCCTTTAAATCCGGGGGGGCTCCCGGATTTAAAGGGGCCGCTTTTTCCAGCAGCGGGTTGGGATGTCTAAACATCCCAACCCCTGCTGCATCGAGCGCTGCGGCCGCGGAACAGTGGCCGCGGAAGTGGGGGCAGTTGAAAAAGCGGTGGCCGCGGCGGCAGCGGCGGCGGAAAGGGCGGCGGATGCGGTGGCCGAGGCAGAAGTGGGGGCAGCGGCGGATGCGGCGGATGCGGCAGACGCGGCGGCGGAAAGGGAGGTGGCGGTCGCGGCTGCCGCCGCCGCCGAAGACACATGTCGGGTGCTGAAGCCTGGGTAAGTCGGGGGTGTTTCCCCCCCCCCCCTTTTACACTTGGGCGCATGGATAGCCATGCGCCCAAGTGTAAAAGGGGGGGGAAATGGCCGGCGGGGCTATCTGGACAGCCCTGCTCTCGCAATGCTTGCGAGAGAGGGCTGTCCAGATAACCTCAAATGCGGGTTGCTCCCGCGACTCCCGGGAAAACACTAGTTTTTCCCGGGGTCGGTAAATGCGGGAGCAACCCGCATTGGAGCCTGCTTCACTGCGGGATTTGCAGTGGGCCGTTGTGGACGGCCCCTTTAAATGTGGGAGGAAGCAGCCCTTCCTCCCGCATTAAGGGGCCGTGTGACCGCGGCCTCAGTCTAGGATCTGGGAGAGCCAGATTTCAATGCACATTCTGTCCTGATGACTCTGGGCCAATCACCCGCCCTTACCGTAACCTACCTCACAAGTTTAGAGCGAAGACAAAATGGTGACAAGAAGAATGATGTGAGCTGCTTTCGGTCCCCATTGTGGAGAAAGGCAGGGTATAAATTGAACAAATGTATAATATATACAGCTGAAGGTGGGAGGCAGGTAAAAGATAGGTAGGTGCGTAGGTGGGAAGGAGAGAACGAAGCAGGCAAAGGTGAGTATATGGGAGCTGCCAGGAGGAGGGCATGAGGAAATTGATACGGGGAAGTGGATACAGGGGGAGTGAGGTGCCCTCCACAAGTTTTTGTGGGCTCCCCACCACACAACTTGGCCTGTCTGGTACTGAGCAACTTGGCAAGAGTTTTCTCAGGAAAAAGCTGCCGGGGGAGCGGGGCTTTTATTGCCTAATTTTATTGTGTGATTTTTATATTGAAATGTATGGTTTTATTGGTTTTATGTAAGCTGCCCTGAGCCCGCTTCGGCGGGGAGGGCGGAGTAAAAGTGGACTTTAATAATAATAATCAGGGGTCCGTTGGAGCGGGAGCACACAGGAGCGCATCTCCGGGAGTGAGGAGCCCAGGGGGCGGGCACATGGCCAAGCCCCGCCCCCTCCTCGGCTTCCCCCAGCAGTGCAGAGGCGCAGCGCCCCGGGGAAAGCCCTGCTAGGGTCTTTATTGTTTTTAATGTTCTGTTTTAATATTGATAATTTTAGCATTGTTCCTTTTATGACTGTGTGCTGCTTTTCCAGAGACTTGCTCAAGGTGGCATATAAATTTTCTAAGTATACCATTTTTTATCTGGGCACATGGCACATAAGTACTGGAGAAATTTCACCAACCCTTCAGCAGCTTCCACCCCATCAGTTTGGTGTAGTGGTCAGGAGCTGGACTCTAATCTGGGAGAACCAGGTTTGATTCCCCACTCCTCCACATGCAGCTGCTGGTGTGACCTTGGGCCAGTCACAAGTTCTCTCAGAGCTGTTCTCTCATGAGCAGTTCTCAAAAGACCTCTCTCAGCCCCACCTGCCTCACAGGGTGTCTTGTTGTGGGGAGGGGAAGGGATGGGTGGTGCACATGTCCTGGGTATCTCAAGTCTACTTGAAACCTGGTGGTTTCAAGGGAGCAGGAAGAGAATGAGGGTGTGTTCTTGACGCTTCTTTTTATTGCACCAAGTATTGGATGGGGAAGGGAATGGAGGAAGAGCAGGTCAGTTTCACTCACCTGTGGAGTGGAGCCTGAGGGGTGGGTGTTGCCTTCTGACACACTTCCGGTATGTTAGGGGGTGTGGCATATGCAAATGAGTTATGCAAATGAGTTATGCTAATGAGCTCCTGCACCTCTTTTTCTACGAAATGACCCCTGATAATAATAAGCTGGGGGCAGATAAAGGCTGGTTGGCTGATGGGTGGGAAGGAGAGAAAGAAGCAGGAAAATGGGAGAGGCTGCGGGGGCTTTCAGGAAAGGGAAAGTTGCAGTAGCATGTGGGGGGGGGGATGAGATGCTCCCCGCAAGTCCTTGCAGGTCCCCTGTTTATTGCTTATCTAATTAACAAAGCATTTGGTATCGCCTTAAAGACTATTGCATTTATTCTGAGGGATGTTTTCCTGAATCAGGACATCATCTGTCATGTATCTGACAAGGTGGACGCTGTGGCTAACCAACATTTCTGCCACAATAAATTCAGCAGTCTTGAAGACTTTGCTATTTTGGGTGCAGCTGCGGAACACAGGTAAGTGTGTGCAGGGCTCATTTCGTAGAAAAAGAGGTGCAGGAGCTCATTAGCATCACTCATTAGCATAACTTATTTGCATATGCTATACCACCTGACATCACCGGAAGTATGTCAGAAGGCAAGAAAGGAGAGAAGGAAAGAGGAAAGGGGAGGAAGGGAGGGAGGGAGGAAGGAAGGAAGGAAGGAAGGAAGGAAGGAAGGAAGGAAGGAAGGAAGGAAGGAAGGAAAGAGAGGGAACAGCTACTAATCCAAGCCTCAGAAATACCACTATTCTGGGAGGATAGCTTCAGTGGTGGCTGAAGCCTTCAGAAGGCTGGTCGGAGGAACAAGGACCTTTCCAGAGGATGGGGTCATTTTGCTGCAGCCATGGCACAAGCAGTCATTCCCCCATGGGAGGGGGGGCACCAGATCCTGGAGCTGAGCTCCCCCGAGCTCCTGCTCGAAATGACCCCTGTGTGTGTGTGTGTGTGTGTGTGTGTGTGAAAGCTGTCAAGTAGCAGCTGACTTTATGATGCCCCTGGTGGATTTTCAAGGCAAGAGTTGAACGGAGCTGGTTTGCCATGGCCTGCCTCTGCGTAGCAACCCTGGATTTCTTTGGTGGACTCCCATCCGAGAATGAACCGGGGCTGACCCTTCTTAGTTTCCAAGATCTGATAAGACTGGGCTATCTGGACCTGGGCCATCCAGGTCAGAACAAAGGACATAACAGAGGCGGTTGGTCATTGCCTGCCTCTGCGTAGCAACCCTGGATTTCTTTGGTGGCCTCCCATCCTGGAATGAACCAGGGCTGACCCTGCTTAGCTTCTGATGAGCTCAGGCTAGCCTGGACCAACCAGTCTAAGGAACTCCATTACTCCTCTGGAATTCGCATTTATCACCTGAGTGCCGCATGTCGGAGTGAGCTCCCATCTCTGGCCCCAGCTCCTGCCAACCTAGCAGTTTGAAAGCAAGAAATTGCAAGTGGATAATAGGTACTGCTTCGGTGGGAAGGTAACCGCATTCCGTGCGCCTCGGCGTTTAGCCATGCCGGCCACATGAACACAGAAAAAGTCTTCAGACAGTGCTGACTCTTCGGCTTGGAAACGGAGATGAGCACCGCCCCCTAGAGTTGGATTCGACTGGCTTTGAGCAAGGGAAACCTTTACCTTTACCTTTTTGGCTGTTTTTTAGACTCACTGGTGTTAGTAGCCATGACTGTGCTGTGTTGTAACGTATCCTTAATTTTGCATTGTGTGAAAATCTACTTTCTTCTGTTTGCATTGGGTGAACTCCCCCTATGCCCTAAAGGGAATGATGGAATCCGCATGATTGCACTCCACTTCACTTCTCTTCTGCACTAGCAGTGAGTTTCCTGGAAAGCATGAGAAGGCATTTGCTTTGACATAAAGGCCGATGCTTGTTTATTTACGTGCCCGAACATTATTTACTTTATTTTATTTACTTTATTTATAGCTCCCCTCCCTGAAAGCCGGCATGCTGTAGTGGTTAAGAGCAGCGGACTCTAATCTGGAGAGCTGGGTTTGATTCCCCACTCCTCTTCCACACAAAGCCAGCTGGGTGACCTTGGGCCAGTCACTGTTCGCTCCAAATTCTCTCAGCCCCCCACCTCACAAGGTGCCTGTTTTGGGAAGAGTAGGGATGCCAGCCTCCAGGTGGGGCCTGGGGATCCCCTGGAATTACAACTCATCTCCAGACTGCAGAGGTCAGTTCCCTTGGAGAAAATGGATGCTTTGGAGGGTGGAGTCTATGGCATTTAGGGTTACCAACTTCCAGGTGGTGGCTGGAGATCTGCTATTACACCTTATCTCCAGGCAGTAGAGGAGAAGGAGAAGAAACAGAAGGAAAAGAGGAGGAGGAGGAGACTGGATGTATACCTTGCCCTTCACATGGAGTCTCAGAGGCTTACAGACTCCTTTCCTTTACCCTCCCCACAACAGACACCCTCCCCACAACAGACACCCTGTGAGGTAGGCAGGGCTGAGAGAGCTCTTGAGAGAACAGTTCTGAGAGAACTTGTGACTGACCCAAGGTCATGCCAGCAGCTGCATGTGGAGGAGTGAGGAATCAAACTCAGTTCTCCCAGATTAGAGTCCGCGCACTTAACCACTACACCAAACTGGCTCAGGTCAGTTCACCTGGAGAAAATGGATGCTTTGGAAGGTGGACTAGATGGCTTTATACCCTCTTGAAGTACCTCCTCTCCTCTCCCCAAAAACCCTGACCTCCTCGGGCTCTACCCCTGAAATCTCCAGGTATTTCCCGACCAGGAGCCAGCAACCCTAATGGCATTGTACCTCACTGAGGTCCCTGTCCTCCCAAAACTCCATCCCCAAATCTCCAGGAGTTCCCCATCCTGGAACCGGCAACCCTAGGGGAGAGGAAGAGACAGAGATTGTCACCCACTTTGAGACACGTGAGGCCTGCTGGGAGACCTTGGGCCAGTCCCAGTTTCTCTCTCAGGACTCTCTCAGCCCCACCTGCCTCACAAGGGGCCTGTTGTGGGGAGAGGAAGGGAAGGCGATTGGAAGCCGCTTTGAGACACATGAGGCCTTCTGGGAGACCTTGGACCAGGCACAGTTTCTCTCTCAGGACTCTCTCAGCCCCACCTGCCTCACAAGGTGCCTGTTGTGCGGAGAGGAAGGGAAGGCGATTGGAAGCCATTTTGAGACACATGAGGCCTGCTGGGAGACCTTGGGCCAGTCCCAGTTTCTCTCTCAGGACTCTCTCAGCCCCACCTGCCTCACGAGGGGCCTGTTGTGGAGACAGGAAGGGAAGGCGACTGGAAGCCGCTTTGAGACACATGAGGCCTGCTGGGTGACCTTGGACCAGGCACAGTTTCTCTCTCAGGACTCTCAGCCCCACCTGCCTCACAAGGTGCCTGTTGTGCGGAGAGGAAGGGAAGGCGATTGGAAGCCATTTTGAGACACATGAGGCCTGCTGGGTGACCTTGGGCCAGTCCCAGTTTCTCTCTCAGGACTCTCTCAGCCCCACCTGCCTCACAAGGTGCCTGTTGTGCGGAGAGGAAGGGAAGGCGATTGGAAGCCATTTTGAGACACGTGAGGCCTTCTGGGAGACCTTGGACCAGGCACAGTTTCTCTCTCAGGACTCTCTCAGCCCCACCTGCCTCACAAGGTGCCTGTTGTGGGGAGAGGAAGGGAAGGCGATTGGAAGCCATTTTGAGACACGTGAGGCCTTCTGGGAGACCTTGGACCAGGCACAGTTTCTCTCTCAGGACTCTCTCAGCCCCACCTGCCTCACAAGGGGCCTGTTGTGGGGAGAGGAAGGGAAGGCGATTGGAAGCCATTTTGAGACACGTGAGGCCTTCTGGGAGACCTTGGACCAGGCACAGTTTCTCTCTCAGGACTCTCTCAGCCCCACCTGCCTCACAAGGTGCCTGTTGTGCGGAGAGGAAGGGAAGGCGATTGGAAGCCATTTTGAGACACATGAGGCCTGCTGGGAGACCTTGGGCCAGTCCCAGTTTCTCTCTCAGGACTCTCTCAGCCCCACCTGCCTCACGAGGGGCCTGTTGTGGAGACAGGAAGGGAAGGCGACTGGAAGCCGCTTTGAGACACATGAGGCCTGCTGGGTGACCTTGGACCAGGCACAGTTTCTCTCTCAGGACTCTCAGCCCCACCTGCCTCACAAGGTGCCTGTTGTGCGGAGAGGAAGGGGAGGCGATTGGAAGCCATTTTGAGACACATGAGGCCTGCTGGGTGACCTTGGGCCAGTCCCAGTTTCTCTCTCAGGACTCTCTCAGCCCCACCTACCTCATGATGCACAAATCTGTGCCCTATGTGACCCCTTGGCCGAAGTGGAATCACACAGTCTGAGTCCAACCGAGTTAGATGAATATCTGTTTAATGAATTCATGACAGGGGAATACGGGGCTGATGAGCGCCTGAGCACTCCAGCAATTCCAAAGCTGTATTCTGCCATAACCAGGAAGGGCAGAAGGTCTTATACCCCAAATGACATCACATATAGTCTACACATTAAAAGGTCTCTCATTGGTACCAGGCAGTTAACACCATACAAGCGTCATTTGACTCAGTGACTCTCTCCGCGGTGTCAGTAATTTGACTTGTTTATCTGGTCTTCAGAACACTGGGTGGACTTCCTGGGCTCGCAGAGGGGAGAGCTTGTTGATAAGGGGTTCTGAATCACATTAAACTTCGCTCTTGGCGGCCTTGCAACTTCTGAACAGCATTCCATTCTTACTGCATCCTAATTCCTTCCACAGAGGCGTCCGATCCAAAAAGTGCAGTTATAAAATATATATGTTCTGCTATAGGTTTCTCTAATCAGAAGCTTCTCGGTCACGTACCAGGATCTGGATCTGTTATGATTAAACTTTTGAAGGCACAGTGACAGCTGTCAATATATATATATATACTTCAAAGAGAAAGTGTCAGAAATCACATTCTTTTTCCCTTGTCCTACACTCACAAGGTGCCCATTGTGGGGAGAGGAAGGAAAGGCGATTGGAAGCTGCTTTAAGACTCCTTAAGACAGAGAAAAGTGGGATATAAAAAACCCAACTCTTCTTTCTCACGGAGCCACATTATATACCTGGCTTTTGTGCCCAAGAATTCCAAAGTGGCTTCTGCAATACCCAGACAACACCAATGACAACTACTTAAAAAAAAAAATCAGTCTTTTCCAAAACTTGCACGACTCATACTATGACCCTCCCCCATTGTGAGGAACTGATAGATCCAACAAGCCAGGCCTCAGTATTAAACAAAGTCCTTTTTATTCTTAATGGTCTTGCAGTTTGCACCTTCAGTGTTAGAGATACTTGTGCTTATGGTTACAGGCAATTATACACCCTTCAAACAGCAGGAGAACCGTAGCTTATCGGGATCGCCATCAAACGTAGCCAGCAGGGGATCATTAAGGGGTTGCTGATAGATCCTCTCTCCCCCCCGGGGCGCTTGTGGGACCAGACCTCCAGGTGATGGAGGGCCCCCTGCAGGGGCTTGCAATTCATTGCCACCTTTTGGCGGGAGCTTCTACAGGTTATGGGAATTGAACCCGCCTAAAAATATCCGCGCGCCACTTCCAAAGCATGGTCCTAATTGGCTCAGAGCTTTGGTGAAATAAATGAGTCTGGTGCCTACGACTTAAAAGGGCATCGGGCAAACAGCAAAGAGGAAGTTCTGTCTTTGAGTGATTCAGTTGTGATGGCTCATTAAAGCCACGTGATGCACCATTCAGTGGGGGATGGATGGGTGATGGACAGGTCCAGCTCTTCCTAATTCCATGATACACAAACAGTTTCAAGAAATTCTTTGCAGGACTCGAAACAGGCCAAAATTTACTTTTCATTAACATCCCATTGGGGAGGAAAGGCAGCATGGAATCGCCTGGTGTCATCAGATCTTGGAAGTAAAGCAGGGTGGAGACATGGATGGGAGGCCACCAAGGAAGGCTCTGCAGAGGAAGGCAGTGGCCAACCACCTCTGCTTCCCACTTGCTTTGAAAATCCCTTTCTGGGGTCACCATCAGTCAGCTGGACTTCACAGACGTTTACACACACAAATCTATGCCCTGGAAGGAAGGCAGCATGGTATAGCCTGCTCTCATCAGATCTTGGAAGCAAAGTAGGGTGGATATTTGGATGGGAGACCAAGGAAGGCTCTGCAGAGGAAGGCAATGGCCAACCACCTCTGCTTCTCACTTGCCTTGAAAGCTCCTTGTTGGGTTCACCATAAGCCTTGGATGGGAGACCACTAAAGAAGGCTCTGCAGAGGAAGGCCATGGCCAACCACCTCTGCTTCTCACTTGACTTGAAAGCCCCTTGCTGGGGTCGCCATAAGTCTTAGATGGGAGACCACCAAGGAAGACTCTGCAGAGGAAGGCAATGACCAACCACCTCTGCTTCTCACTTGCCTTGAAAGCCCCTTGTCGAGGTCACTATAAGTCTTGGACAGGAGACCACCAAGGAAGGCTCTGCAGAGGAAGGCAATGACCAACCACCTCTGCTTCTCCCGTGGCCTGAAAATCCCTTGCTGGGGTCGCCGTAAGTCTTGGATGGGAGACCACCAAGGAAGGCTCTGCAGAGGAAGGCCATGGCCAACCACCTCTGCTTCTCACTGGCCTTGAAAGCCCCTTGCTGGGGTCGCCATAAGTCTTGGATGGGAGACCACCAAGGAAGACTCTGCAGAGGAAGGCAATGGCCAACCACCTCTGCTTCTCCCTTGCCTTGGAAGCCCCTTGCGGGGGTCACCATAAGTCTTGGAAGGGAGACCACCAAGGAAGGCTCTGCAGAGGAAGGCCATGGCCAACCACCTCTGCTTCTCACCTGCCTTGAAAGCCCCTTGCCGGGGTCGCCATAAGTCTTGGATGGGAGACCACCAAGGAAGGCTCTGCAGTAGAAGGCAATGACCAACCACCTCTGCTTCTCACTTGCCTCGAAAGCCCCTTGTTGGGGTCGCCCTGTGTCAACTTGATAACACTTCACACACACAACATCTCTTTCTCAGCTTCCAATCTGTTACAATGCCTCCCAGATTGTTTCCCCTCTGGATGGGCCAGATTGCCGATGAACAGCCTGCGTGACTTTCTCGTACACACATATGCGCATCCCTTATGGGTCTATGCTAGGTCCAGCCCCTCTTCCCTGTTTGAATCTGGCATGCCCTTTCCAGAAAGGCACCATGGCTCCCGAACAGATGGTGATGATCGCTGAGAAGTTGCAGGATCGGTGGCGTACCTGTGTATCGGAGCGCCAGAGCGTAGCGGGAGGCCTCGGATGACCATCCAAGTATGCCTCACTGGCACTTTATGTGAAAGGGTTACGTCAGCTCCGGCACAGATGACTGCAAAGCTAAAAATACCTGCAGCCCTGTCCACGCCTGGTTTGGAGAGGTCCCGGAGCTACTGGAAGAAGGCCAAGTAATTTGGGTCATGGGGTGAATGACCTATCGGCTGCTCAGGACTGGAGAGGGGAAAGTTAGAGGTCGTTGCTGGTTTGAATTTCACTCGCTTAACGCTCGGGTCCTACTAGTGGGTCTCCGGGGACTCTCGGGGTAACAGGTGTCACACGCCAGAAGGATACGAGCCTCACGAGCGTGAGCCAAGTTCATTCAGCGCAAATTATCACTGGAGTGTCATTTCGGGCAAGGCTTGGGCTAGGGAATGTTTCCAGGGAAGAGGGCCAAAACCGAGAACAGCAAGCTGATGAAGGAGGAAAAGGAGGTGTGAAATAAGGCGGTAGAGGCACACGGCTTCATGTGCAGAAGGTTCCCCACTTGGGCTCTGGCATCTCCAGTTACAAAGGTCTCAGGGAGGAGGGCCGGGAAAGATGTCAGCCCAAGGACATTTGAGAACACAAGCTGGATGAGTGGGCTTTACCCTGAGTTTTGTTTTAGGGGGTATATAGGAGTTCCCTTACCTGGATGTCCCAGGCTAGCCTGAATCTTGCCAGCTCTTGGAAGCTAAAGAGGGTCAGTCCTGGTTAGTCCTTGGAAGGGAGACGACCAAGCCGTGTTCCCTCTAAGCTGAGTTAGTGTGAGCTAGCTCACAGGTTTTTTAGCCTCTGGCTCTCACGTTTTTGTCTCAGCTCAGGAAGGAGGGCTCTGGAGCAAACTCATTTATGGAGCAGCCAAATCGCTCGCTCACAACTTTGGTGCCGGTAGCTCACAAAGAAGAATTTTTGCTCACAAGACTCCACAGCTTAGAGGGAGCATTGTCACCAAGGAAGTCCAGGGCAACCCCGTAGGGGTTTCTAGGCGAGAGTCATTCAGAGGCGGTTTGCCATTGCCTGCCTCTGCATAGCAACCCTGGTGGGGTTTGGAGCAGGGTCAGACCTCCGCAATGCTCCCTCTAAGCTGTGGAGTCTTGTGAGGAAAAAGCCTACTCTGTGAGCTGCTGGCACTAAAGTTGTGAACGAGCGATTTTGGCTGCTGCATAAATTAGTCTGCACTGGAGCCCTCCTTCCCGAGCTAAGACAAAAATCTGTGAGCTCGAGGCTAAAAAAACTATGAGCTAGTTCACACTAACTCAGCTTAGAGGGAACACTGGACCTCAGTAGTGAATAATGCCATAGAGTCCACCCTCCAAAGCAGCCATTTTCTCCAGGGGAACTGATCATGATCATCTGAAGATCAACAACGGGAGATCTCCAGGTGCCACCTGGGGGTTGGCCACCATACTCCCTCCCCCAGACTCCACCACTCCCTGGCTCTGCACCCAAACCTCCAGGCATTTCCCAACTGGCAACCCTACCTAGGAAGGAAATGTAGAGCCAAAGAAAATGGGAGAAAAGCAGGACTCATTTCATAGCAGGAGCTCCTTTGCATATTAGGCCACACACCCCTGATGTAGCCAATCCTCCAAGAGCTTACGGTAGCCCCTGTAAGAAGAACTCTGTAAGCTCTTGGAGGATTGGTTACATTAGAGGTGTGTGGCCTAATATGCAAAGGAGCTCCTGCTACGAAATGAGCCCTGGAGAAAAATCTCCGTATTTGCCCTTTCCGCTGGCAAAAGTGGAGTGGGGGGGAAACCAGAACTTCCTTCTCCACTTTGCAGCACTGAGCAAAGGAGCGCTTTTTAAGGTGAGGTCCCCTGATGTCATCCGGCTGCCAGTTCAGTTATGCTCCCTTGACCCAGGACATCTTGGGGGGTATCGGGTCACTTGGCCCTGAGTGATGGATTCAAGAATCCAAAGAGAATCTCTGGCTTACAACCTGCCAGTTCTCTCCCCAACCCAACTACAGGAACAAGCTGCCCATCAAGACTTTGAGACCGGTTCCTAATAACTACAGGCTGGGTGAATTTCTCCCCGGATTGAAGTCCGTGCATCTGCAAGCAGCTTATGAAATCTATGGCGATACGGTCGGTTGGCTGCAAAGTTATGCCGTCGCTGGAAGGGAAAACATAAATCCAGTTCTCCCCAAAATGAATAATAGAGAGAAAGCCATAAAGAAGATGGTAGGGAGAAAGAGAGAGGGAGAGAGAAAAAAATTAACCTTACTAACTCCGGAGACGGCAGCTAGCAGTTCCTGCAGAGTAACCGTGTTATGAGAATGAATGAGACGCCTCGGACATAAAGGAGTAATGAAGCAGAGGGCCATACCTTCTGCCTGAGCGCTGGGGAGCAATACCGGTGATGGACATAAATCTCGCGCAAGGTGAAAAGCAGCAATGACATTAAGGTGAAGGTGGAAATGATTCTCTTTAATATGCCGCTCAAAGGATGCTGCAGCGCCGTGATGGATTGGGAAGGTAATTGCTCCGAGGAAGAGAAGCGACTGGCAAAGCAGGAATCCCCCCCTCCCGATGCTTCCTTGGCAAGAAAATATTGAAATTTTTAAAAATCGATAAACTCGGCTCGGTTCTCAGGACAAAAGAACTAAGAACCTTTTTTCTCACTCTCAGGGATCATTTTGAGCCGGAGCGCGCAGGAACGCCGTTCCGGGAGTAACAAACTCAGGAGCGGGCACATATAATGATGCGCTGTGGAAAAAAGCAAAAGCACTCTAACTTGATCTGTATTTTCATGCTTGTTGTAGGGGAGCTTCCCCGCAAGAGCAAAGGAAACCTCCAGTGTATTTAGTCCAAGTGTAAAGCTGGCCCGTCAGCTCTGATTTGGGCAAGACCTGGAGATTTTTTGGGGTGCAGCCTGAGCGGTGGGTGTTGTCTTCTGACATGCTTCCGGTGATGTCAGGGGTGTGTGGCATATGCAAATTAGTTATGTTAATGAGTTATGCTAATGAATTCCTGCACCTCTTTTTCTACAAAATGACCCCTGCACTCTCCTATAACATTAGAGATTGGGTGGTACTCCCAGTCAATGGGCAGTGGATTCAGGTTGGCCCAAAGGAGGGATGCCAGCCTCCAGGTGGGACCTGGGGATCCCCTGGAATTACAAGGTGTCTCAGACTACAGAGATCAGGCTGGAGAAAAGAAGAAGAAGAAGAAGAAGAAGAAGGGATTGGATTTATATCCCGCCCTTCACTACCTAAGGGAGTCTCAGAGCGGCTTACAAACTCCTTTTCCCTTCCCCTCCCCACAACAGACACCCTGTGAGGGAGGTGGGGCTGAGAGAGCTCTGACAGAAACTGCTCTTTTTCAAGAACAGCTGTGCCAGAACTATGGCTTGCCCAAGGTCATCCAGCAGGTGCAAGAGGAGGAGTGGGGAATCAAACCCGGTTCTCCCAGATTAGAGTCCCCGCGCTTAACCACGACACCAAACTGGCTCTCTCACCAACTTGGAGGAGGAGATTGGATTTATACCCCGCCCTTCACTCAGAGCCTCAGAACAGCTTATCTATCATAGAATCATAGAGTTGGAAGGGACCTCTAGGGTCACCTAGTCCAACCCCCTGCACAATGCAGGAAATTCACAAATACCTCCCCCCCCCCACACACACACAGTGATCCCTGCTTCATGCCCAGAAGATGGATCCCAGGAAGCGGAGGCAGAGCGGCCGAGACTGCCAATCTGTCCTCGGCCTTTATTGTTCGCACACAGGGAAGCAACAAGGTTATAAAGGAGGCAGAGCCTGGCCTTCCATCCCAGAGTGTCTCTGTTCCGAGTTCAAGTACATCCCCTCGTGTGCATCACATGGAAACTGCTTTATTCTAACCCATACTGTGGC
Source organism: Lepidodactylus listeri (assembly GCA_029233225.1). Classification (NCBI taxonomy): domain Eukaryota; kingdom Metazoa; phylum Chordata; class Lepidosauria; order Squamata; family Gekkonidae; genus Lepidodactylus; species Lepidodactylus listeri. The sequence goes on from JARCFY010000012.1 coordinate 8,077,630, forward strand.
TGGTATCACATGGTTAGCCATTAATGTGTGCCAGAATTGAGGAGAAGAAGAGGAGGAGGAGGAGGAGATTGGATTTATACCCCGCCCTTCACTCCCCAAGGGAGTCTCAGAGTGGCTTACAAACTCCTTTCCCTTCCCCTCCCCACAACAGACACCCTGGGAGGCAGGTGGGGCTGAGAGAGCTCTTTCCCAAGCTGTCCTTGAGGGAACAGCTGGTACAGAGCTATGGCTTGCCCAAGGTCATCCAGCAGCTGCATGTGGAGGAGTGGGGAATCAAACCCGGTTCTCCCCGATTAGAGTCCGCGCACTTAACCACTCCACCAGACTGGAAAAGGGCTGCTTTGGTGGGTGGGCTCTCTGGCATTGTACCCCACTGAGGTCCCTGTTCTACCCAGACTCCATCCCCAAAATACTGATGTCCCCTTGGCCCTGATAAGATTTTAGTTGCATTCTTAGGGCCTAAACTGGAAGGTACATATTGGCAATATTACTGTCTCCAGCGTGTGTAATTGCTTCTGACACCAGGCCAGATACATTTGTGCCCAGGGGTCCTTTCGTAGAAAAAGAGGGACAGGAGCTCATTAGCATAACTCATTAGCATAACTTATTTGCATATGCTACACCCCCTGACATCACCGGAAGTATGTCAGAAGGCAAGAAAGAAAGAAGAGAGACAGAGTGACAGAGAGAAAGGAAGAAAGGAAGGAAGGGAGGGAGGGAGGAAGGGAGGAAGGAAGAAAGGAAGGAAGGAAGGAAGAAAGGAAGAAAGGAAGAAAGGAAGAAAGGAAGAAAGGAAGAAAGAAAGAGCTGGCAGAGAGGGGACAGCTACTAATCCAAGCCTCAGAAATACCACTGTTCTGGGAGGATAGCTTCAGTGGTGGCTGAAGCCTTCAGAAGGCTGGTCGGAGGAACAAGGACCTTTCCAGGGGACGGGGTCATTTTGCTGCAGCCATGACACAAGCAGGCATTCCCCCACGGGGGAAGTGGGGCTGGCACCAACTCCCGGAGCTGCGCTCCCCCGAGCTCCTGCTCGAAAGGACCCCTGCATTTGTGGCCCCACAAAGAAACAAAAAAATTGTATCATTCAGTTCCATTTCAGAACAGTCCATTTTTGTTCCTGTATCTATTGTTTACTGCCTTGCAAGTGTAAACAGGGTGACCGCGGTGGCTCTGAGGTTAAGACGCTGAGTTGCAGACCGGAAGGTCAGTAGTTCAGCAGTTTGAGACCCGAGTGCCGCATGACGGAGTGAGCTCCCGTCTCTGGTCCCAGCTCCTGCCAGCCTAGCAGATTGAAAGCGAGAAATGGCAAGTAGAGAAATAGGTACCGCTGCGGTGGGAAGGTAACAGAGTTCCATGCACCTCGGTGTCTAGTCATGCCAGCCATGTGACCACGGAGATGTCTTCGGACAGCGCTGGCTCTTCGGCTTGGAAATGGAGAGGAGTACCACCCCCTAGTCAGATTCAACTGGCTTTCGAGCAAGGGAAACCTTTACCTTTACCTAATTTGTAGGGTCACCATAAGTTGGAAGCAATTTGATGGCGCTTAACACAGAGAGAGATGACTGGCAGTCTGTGTGCACTTACACAGAAGTAAGCCCCCAGTGAATCCCCATAATTCTGAATAAACATGCATAAGATCAGGCAGGTAGAAGTATTTGAATAGCAAACTTGCAAATGGCTTGGTTACTACATCAGCACAATTCAGCTGCTCTATTGTTTGCAGGGAACAATTATCCCTCTTACAGGCATAATTATATCTTACGTTCTGATTTTTTTTTCCCCAAAAAGGGTTTTTGCCTCTTTCCTTTCCCCCATTTTCAAATTATGGCAGTTGCAGAAGTCGGCAGAGGCTGACGGTTCAGTCAACACAAGAGAAGTTGCAGGTGTTCTTCTGGGCGAGAGGGAGGGGCGTCTTCGGCTGCAGTCACACAGCTGGGATTCTCCATTTCCCTCTCATTGCTGCCACAAACGCAGAGGCATCGGTTCGGACAAGGAAGCATCCACATGGAAGTTTTGCACGCACTTTGTGAAGGACTTTGCACTGTCTCTTAGCCTCAGACTTCAAAGGGGGATGACAGAGAGTCAGAGAGAAAAATAGGCCCAGACCCTCAACATGTCCCGTATGTACCCCAGCGAGCACTACGATCAGGCTCCCAGAACCGCCTGGTTCCTCCAGGGCCCAAGGAGGCCTGACTGGCGGCAATGAGGGCCAGGGTCTTTTCGGTGGCAGCCCCGCACTGGTGGAACGAGCTCCCGGATAACATCAGGGCCCTGCAGGCCCTTCTATAGTTCCGCAGGGCCTGCAAGACGGAGCTCTTCCGCCAGGCCTTCAAGTAGGGGCCGCCTCATCCTTATAGCCCTGGCCCGATCACTGAAGACCGCCAATTGGACCATCAGCACCAATCGAAAATTCAGAAGAATGCCTGTTGACACCGCTGGATGAGGGTGATGAAGTTTGCCATCTTGTAGTTTTAAAGTGTGTATCGTATGTTTTTATATTGTGGTAGTTTTTATGGAATTTTATTGTATATGAACCATGTTAGTAGCCGGCCTGAGCCGCTGTGAGGTGGGGAGGGTGGGATAGAAATCCAATAAATAAATAAATAAATAAACATCCTTCCCTTCTACTGCTCTGATGCTATCCCTTTGATGTGTAGATTGCTACTCTCAGGGGATTGCTACTCTCAGGGGATCCTTCCTTCTGGCCTGACACCTTTTCTCCACGTTGTGCCACCCTTCTCCATCTTGGCCCCATGAGGGCAGGGCATGCTTTCTGCATCTCCATCCACCCTAGCGAGTTAGAGTAGCTCAGAACCTGTTGGAAGTTCTAGATGCGATGTCCCCTGTCTCGGACCCCCAGACTGAGTGGCAAGAGAGACTAGATAGCTAGATAGGCACACTAAACTTCCTTCCTGTATCTACTCTTCTGCCACTGTCCCCTTTGAAATGCAGATTGTGTTCTCAGGGACCATTTCCTCTGCCTTCTTCTCTCTCATTCAGATGAAGATGAGCTCTCTCCCTGCACACACCGAGAGAGGGATATGCGGTCCTCTCTTGGCGCCATGAGGCATCTTGCCATCTGCTTCCATCTTTTAGCGAGTAAATTAGTAACCTATCATGTCTCTAGTCTTTCCTTTCCTAAGTGTACCTCTCAAATAAAGAGAGGAGTATTTCTCTTCTAAACTTGCAATGTGGCTCTGTGTAGCTGAGTAAGCTGAGTAACCTGGTAAAGTGACGCTCCTGCTTTGTTTGTAGCTTTATTCAAGCACTCTGCTAACTAGTGGCGACTGGACTAACCCCACCAGTTAACCTCAATAGAACCCTAACTCTACTCTATCCCATCAAGAATGGAGTTCTTTACAATAAGGGACTCGCTTTAGTTTTGCAAAGATAAAGGGGCTCCCTCTGTAACTTCTGTTTTTTTTGTCTGCACACACAAACCAGATTGGCTTTGCTGCAGTCTTCTGAGCACTCGGATAATCCAAATAAATCCTTCACTTCCTGCCCTCATCCATTCCCCCCACTACACCACTGGAGGGCTTGAGAGCCTTTTTTAAAAGTTGGGAATTGCTCTGTCACTGTAGTGCAATAAGGTTATAACAACCTGTGGCTTTGATCAACAGGCGGAAGAGGAGGAGGAGGAAACTGCTATCATATTGCAGCCAATTAACGGTGACCCCATAAGGTTTTCACGGCAAGAGACATTCAGAGGCAGTTTGCCACTGCCTGCCTCTGCATAGCAACCCTAAACTTCCTTGGTGGTCTCCCATCCAAATACTGAACAAGGCTGCCCCTGCTTCTGAGATCTGATGAGATCAAGCTAGCCTGGGCCACCCAGGTCAAGGCAAGAGACGTTCAGAGGTGGTTTGCCATTGCCTGCCTCTGCATAGCAACCCTGGACTTCCCTGGTGGTCTCCCATCCAAGTACTAAATAGGGCCAAACCTGCTTAGCTTTCAAGATCTGATGAGATCAGGCGGCAGGCCTTTGCAATGAAAAGCTTTAGAAGTCTGCTTTCCTTCAAAAAAAAGAAGAAGAAGAAGAAGAAAGCTGGGAATTTCCAGGAAGTGATACATCATCCCAATAGATCGTTATAACATTATTGCACACAGTGCTACAGCAATTACCAATGTTTTAGAAAGGTTTGGAAAAGCCCTCTGGCGGTATGGCAGGGGAAACGGGGGGGGGGGGCCTGCAAGGAGCCGATGGAAGGAAAAGAGTACCCGCAGGGATCGAGCCTTGAGAATGTACATTTTCTCCGCCAGATGGCTTGCTGACACACTCGCACTACGTTCTTTCTGGAACGATCACACCAAACTAAGTCTGAAAAAGCATGTACTGAGGATGGGGAAAGCCTGGAAAGCAAACGATGGCACCATGTGAGTGGTCTACTCCCCTCCCCCAAATTGTACTGGCTCAGCCGGTCACCACAGTTATCGTGTGCTGGAAACTGGATACACAGTCAGAAATCAAGTCAAACAACAGAGCCGAAGGTCAGAAAGCCAGGAAATCAGTCACAGGTTGCAGGAGCTAAGAGCAAGGAGCGGATGCTAAACAGCCAGGATCAGGTCTGAGCATGCACTCTTGCTTCCGCACTGAGGCGGGTGCGTGGGGGTGTTTATGATTAGGTCCTCCCTTCCCTGGGAGTCAATCTGCCAAGACTCACAGCCCCTCACGTTGCCTTTGCAAGAGCTGCAGTCTGGCACTCTTCCTTCGCCCTTGCACATCCAGCTGCTGGCATGCCTTGCATCTGGGAGTCTCAGGAGAACTAGGCGGGGATTCTGGCCTCGGGGTCCTGGCCTCCACCTGGGGGTTCTGGGCCAGGCTCTGGATCAGTCTGCTTGCACCTTCTGGGCAGCTGCTGGGGCCTCTTGTCCCTCAGGTGCTGTTAAGGTCTCCTCTGTTCGGCTGACTCCAGAAGAGGCTGGGTTGCTCCATGCCTCTTCCTCATCTGAGGAGTAGTCAGCCTCAGCAGAGCCAGTACCCACGACAGATAAAATCAGCAAGCCAAGGCAGAGAAAACCTCTGCGTGGATGCAGCCTATATCACAGATTTAAGATCGCTTACCAGACCTTCCCTTTTCTTGGAGAATCCTGAGAACCAGCGTTACAGGCCAGCGGACGACACCTGGAGGGAGACAGCGGGTGGGAACATCAGCAGTGCCATCAGTCTGGTGATGTGATGTCACTTCCGGGTAAAAGCCGGAAGTGGCATTACATCACTCTAGGCCAGTGGTTCTCAACCTTCTTAATGCCGTGACCCTTTAATACAGTTCCTCATGTTGTGGTGACCCCCAACCATAAAATTATTTGTTGTGTTGTCTAAACGGCTTTGACAAAACCAATAAAAACATTATTTTCTGTCCCATCTATACAAAATCTTGCCTGAACCAATATCTTATGTCCAACCATTATTCCTACACTGGATTGGAATCAGTTCCTAAAAGTTAGGTTCCAATGGCAATCAGCTTGCGTGGGGCCCTTTCCTGCCGGCGGGGCGGCCTTGGACGCCAGCCGGCGACCCCTGTGAAAGGGTCGTTCGGGCCCAAAAGGGTCCCGACCCACAGGTTGAGAACCACTGCTCTAGGCACTGCTGGGAACTCTGTGGTGAAATCATAGCGTTTCCAGCGATTCCTAACACAGCATGGCATCCCTTCTGGGTTTCCCTGAACATGACATCACTCCATCATGCCATTGCGCCAACAGTGGTTTTTAAATTAATCCCCCTGTTAACTGACAGGGCGGTGGTGGGAAGTGGGGTCCCCAGCGGAAGATCTGGTAACCCTCATGCAGCAGTGCTAGGAATTTCTGGCAGATTGTTCTTAGCATGCTCATGAAGGCACAATTGCCAGGATTCCTGGGGAAGGGGGGAGCCACAGCAGTTAAGCTGGTATATATCTAATGTACGGGCATTCCCAAGAGACAAACAAAGTCTGCTGTTGTAGAAGAAAAGCGGATATTTTTCAATTACACTTTTAAAAAATTGGGTTTACAGTAAGTCGCTACGAAGTCTACAAATACACAACATGTAACATTGCACCCAAAATAGAATCAATAGACATTTTAAGAAAGAAACGTGGATTAACTTTAAATTTAATTTTAATTCATTGCAGGTGTAACCTGAACACACATTGCATTGAAACGATCAAGTCATTTAAGTTTTTCATAATATTCCAATTTGAAAAGCCAGTTTGGTGCAGCGGTTTAAGTGCACAGACACTAATCTGGGAGAACCGGGTTTGATTCCCCACTCTTCCACTTGCAGCTGCTGGATGACCTTGGGCAAGCCATAGTTCTCTCAGAGCTGTTCGTGAAAGAACAGTTCTTGAAAGAGCAGTTCTTGAAAGAGCTCTCTCACCTCTGCCTACCTCAGAGGGTGCCTGATGTGGGGAGGGGAAGGGAAAGGAGTTTGTAAGTCGCTCTGAGATTCCAAGTGAAGGGCGGGGTATAAATCCAATTTCTTCTTCTTCTTCTTCTAAATCTCAATTTTATACCCTCAAAATGTGAAAAAGTCAATGCAATTTTCAAATTTTGCACTAGTCTCCTTCAAGTTTAAAACTTTGCTTTCCTGGATCCCAAGTCCCAGTTCTGGTGTCTCACTTTGAGTGATACAAAATTTGCGCAAGGGACCGAACTTGAAATGTTTATGTTTAAAATCGTCACGTTTGAACAGCTGTGCAGATCTGAATCCTTATTCCTGCTCTGCCAAGAATGGGGGGGTTTGCGAAACAAACATTAAAAGAGGAAACAAGATATGGGCACAAACATCAAACGACACAAGCGATGCCGTTTAAACAAATCCGCTAATTACCAAATTATTCCGGCAGATTATAATTCAGAACGGCACATTACAAAAGCCATCTGCCGGCTTGCCTACCCTTTCATGTCGTAAGGGGTAATGATCTTTGCTAAACTGCCGTGAGAAAATAATTAAAAACTGTATAACAAGATATTTTATTAATGACACACGCTTAACGCACCGCTTTCCGAACACGGGGGCATGCGGCTCACAGGCTGTCTCCCAGGGGGGGGGCTTGTGTTTGCCACTGTTTTAATAAAAACACGAGAAGCAGCTGTGTAAACTTGAGATAGGGCTTGCGTGGGGAAGGAACAAGGAATCCCAATGCGGAATCGCATGCAGATGATACAATCTTTTATTTATCAAAGACTCCCAGCTGAGAGTCACTTTCCATGAGTGCATATTCAAAAAAAGCTCCAAATGAGAGCTGTAATGAGCAAGGTTTCTACTGAAGCATTCCAGTTTTGCAACCGAATCTGATACAGCAGGGGTGGCCAACCTGTGGCTCGGGAGCCACAGGCGGCTCTTTCACATATATTGTGCGGCTCCTGGCAGGGCGGCTGGGGAAGCAAAGGGGAGGCATGCTTTTTCTCTCTTTCTCCCTTCCTTCCTTCCTTCCTTCCCTCCTCCCTCCCATCTATTTGCTTTCCTAGTTTCTCTCTCTCTCTTTCTTTCCACTTCTTTAATTCTTTCTTTCTATCTCTCTCAATATCATTAGCAAACAAGTAATATCATTATCAATAACTGGTTTTCCTCGTTTGTTTTTATTTTTGGCAGTTCTTTCCACTTCTTTAATTCTTTCTTTCCATCTCTCTCAATATCATTAGCAAACAAGTAATATCATTATCAATAACTGGTTTTCCTCGTTTGTTTTTATTTTTGGCAGTCCCATTTAACGTTAATAAAAAGCAAATTTGCTCCCACCCCTGCCACTCAGTGGGTAGTGGGAGGAAACTGGCCAATGATATGGGCAGGGGGGGGGTTGTGATCGGGATCCCAGACACAATGACGCAACTTCCAGCATGACCCAGAAGTGACATAATTGCATCAGGCGACGCTCTAGCATTTACCAATAATTCTATGGTTAAATCCGGGCCCGTAGCTATGGTAGGGCTTTTGGGGGCTCTGCCCTCTTTCCTAAAAGCACAGCCCCACAAGCGTTTCGCCTATAAATGTTTTTTTCAATCATGTAAAAACATTTTTAAAGGCCTGCACTCCTTTAAGCAGAGTGGGGTGTTGTAGTTGACTAATCCCTGCACTGAGCAAGGGGGCTGGAGTAAGTGACCTCTAGGATCCCTTCTAACTCTGTGTCAAGAAACTGGTCTCCTTTAAGAGAGCTTTTGTGCCTAAGTGTTAGCTTTCTTGACTATAGAAGAAGAAGAAGAAGAAGAGATTGGATTTATACCCCGCCCTCCACTCCCCAAGGGAGTCTCAGAGCGGCTTACAAACTCCTTTCCCCTCCCCTCCCCACAACAGACACCCTGTGAGGTAGGTGGGGCCGAATTAAGAAATCCTGGCTTCGGGCCTGAACATAGAAGAGAGAGAGAGAGAGAGCACATTAACTGTCTAGCCTAACTGCTGTGAAAGGCACAAGAAAAAGAAGAAGGAACAGGAAGTCTCCAGAAGAGCCAATCAGGAAACAGCAAGGACATAATTTCAAATTGTGGGCAGTCCCTAATCTAGCTGCGCTAACTACCAGTCCTTCAGCCGTCCCCCTGTAGAGTGATCTTCAGATCTCCTTCATAAGGCTGAGACCCTGAGTATTCTGACGTGGAGAATATGTGGGCAGAGCGCAGAGCTAAGGCTCACATGCCAAGCAGAAAGTGCTTCTGTTCAATTCTGGTCCCATGCCCTGAGATTTTCCTCCTGCTTCTGGAGATAGGGTTGCCAAGCCCCTGGTCTGGCCGGGGGTTCCCCCGATTTTCGGGGTTTCAATCGTCCACTGGCCAGCTGGCTGGCAGGGGAAGCCCCGCCCCCCAAACAGGGACACGACATCTCTGTCATAAGAACATAAGAAAAGCCAATGTTGGATCAGGCCAGTGGCCCATCCAGTCCAACACCCTGTCACACAGTGGCTAAAAACACCAGGTGCCCTCCGGAGGTCCAGCAATGGGGGCAGGAAGCCCTCCCACTGTTGCCCCCCCCAAAAAAAACACCAAGAACACAGAGCATCACTTGCCCCAGACTGAGAGTTCCTATCTATACTTTGTGGCTAATAGCCACTGATGGACCTCTGCTCCAGATGTTTATCTAATTCCCTCTTGAAACCGTCCATACTTGTAGCCGCTGCCACCTCCTGTGGCAGTGAATTCCATGTGTTAATCACTCTTTGGGTGAAGAAGGACTTCCTTTTATCTAGTCTAACCCGACTGCTCAGCAATTTCATGGCGTGCCCACGAGTTCTTGCATTGTGAGAAAGGGAGAAAAGGACTTCTTTCTCGACCTGCTCTGTCCCATGCATAATCTTATAAACCTTGATCATGTCACCCCTCAGCCATCGTTTCTCCAAGCTAGAGAGCCCCAAGCGCTTCAAACTTTCTTCATAGGGAAAGTGTTCCAACCCTTTTATCATTCTAGTTGCCCTTTTCTGCCCTTTTTCCGATGCTATAGTATCTTTTTTGATAACCAGAACTGTACACAGTACTCCAAATGAGGTTGCACCATCGATTTATACAGGGGCATTATGATACTGGCTGATTTGTTTTCAATTCCCTTCCTAATAACCTCCAGCATAGCGTTGGCCTTTTTCATAGCAGTCGTACACTGTCTCGACATTTTCATTGAGTTATCTACTACGACTCCAAGATCTCTCTCTTGGTCAGTCTCTGCCAGTTTGGACCCCATCAATGTGTATTTATAGTTAGGGTTTTTGGCTCCAACGTGCATCACTTTGCACTTGGCCACATTAAACCCCATTTGCCACGTTGATGCCCACTCACCCATCCTCGACAGATCCCTTTGGAGTGCCTCACAATTGTCCCTGGTTCTCACCACCCTGAACAACTTTGTGTCATCTGCAAATTTAGCCACTTCACTGCTTACTCCCAACTCCAAATCATTAATAAACAAGTTAAAAAGCATCGGACTGAGTACTGATCCCTGCAGTACCCCACTGCTTACCTCCCTCCACTGAGAAAATTGCCCATTTATACTCACCCTCTGTTTCCTTTTAATTAGCCAGTTTTTGATCCACAAAAGGATTTGCCCTTTTATCCCATGACTATTGAGCTTACTTAGGAGCCTTTGATGAGGAACTTTATCAAAAGCTTTCTGGAAGTCAAGGTAAACAACATCTATTGGGTCCCCCTTGTCCACATGTTTGTTTACTCCCTCAAAGTACACTAACAGGCTAGTGAGACAAGATCTTCCCTTACAGAACCCATGCTGAGTCTTCCTCAATAGATTTTGTTCATCAATGTGCCTACTAATTTTTTCCCACCAACTTACCTGGTATCGACGTCAGACTGACTGGCCTGTAATTTCCCAGATCTCCTCAGGAACCCTTTTTAAAGATAGGAGTGACATTCGCTACCTTCCAGTCCTCAGGAATGGAGGCAGATTTTAAGGAAAGATTACATATTTTTGTCAGGAGATCCGCAAGTTCACATTTGAGTTCTCTCAGAACTCTCGTGATGATGTCACCCGGAAGTGAAGTCATCGCATTGCTGACATTGGGGTGGGTGGGTCCCGCTGTAGTTTTGGGGCAAACTCTATGGTTTTGAGAGAGAGGTTTTGCCCAAAACCTAGAACGGCACCCCCTGACATCGGCAACACAATGATGTCAGTTCTGGGTGATGTCATCATGACAGGGACATCACACAGCAATGTCTCTGTTCAGGGGTGGGGCTTCCCCTGCCAGCCAGCTGGACAGTGGTGGATTGAAACCCCCAAAATCAGAGTGCCAGAGTTTTGGGAGGGGAGGGAATCCAGGAGGGTTATGATGCCATAGAGTTCATCTTTTGGAGCAGCCATTTACTTCAGGAGAACCGATCTCTGTCATCTGGAGGTCAGTTGTGGTTCTAGAAGAACTTTAGGCCCAGCTTGGAGGTTGGGAACATAAACCACAGCAGGGTTGGTAGGTCTCAAGGGCTGACCTGCCATTTTGGGTCTTGGTCTTCATCTCATGGTCTCCAGAAAGGGTTGCCAAGTCCTTACCGGCTGCTGGTGGGGGGCTCCTGGCCGGTGTCTGGCATGTCAAGGATGTGAGGGGTGATTCTCTGGTTTTGGGACAAAACTCTATGGTAAGAACGTAAGAACATAAGAGAAGCCAATGTTGGATCAGGCCAGTGGCCCATCCAGTCCAACACTCTGTCACACAGTGGCCACTCTGTCACACAGCTGTCATTTTTCCAAGCTAAAGAGCCTCAAGCACTTTAACCTTACTTCATAGGGAAAGTGTTCCAACCCTTTGATCAGTCTAATCGCCCTCCAAAGCAGCCAGTTCCTGTATCAGTTCCTAACTGGGGACGTACAGAGGACTAGAAACATGCCTGTTTTTTGTTTTCTTCAAATGTTGGAATCTATGCCAATTGATATGTCCTGGGTGGCATGCCCAGAACTTGGACGCAACCCAGATTCTGGGCCACGTGGCTGGGTGGTCTCTGTTTAGAGAGCTAGCATAGTGTAGTGGTTGAAGTGTCGGACTAGGATCTGAGAAATCCGGGTTCGAATCCCCCTTCTGCCATGGAAGCTCCTTGGGTGACCTTGGGCCAGTCGCCCACATTCAGCCTAACCGACCTCACAGGGTTGTTGTGAGCATAAAATGGAGGAGAGGAGAATGCTGTCTCTGTGTCCCCATTGGGGAGAAAGTAATAAAGTGAACAAAACGAAAGTAAATAAAAATATTCGGTGCTGGGGAACAGTCACCAGTCCGTTCCCCTCCAGACCTGCCTTCCTGCTTGAGAGCAGATGGATTTGACTGGCAGTTTTAATACGAGCCACCTTGTTTCGTCCAAAGTAATCAGTCCTTCAGCATCAGAGGTTATGTGGGGATTTTTCTGAGGGGGGTGCCTGAAATTAATATCCTCTCTGCTCTCCCCCTCCCTCGGCGAACCCTTGTTCTCATTTAGTCCACCCCACTTGTTGGCCTTGGTGAAATGGCAGCCGGAGATTTATAGTACTGGTAAATCTTGTTTGGTTTGGTTTTCAGCTTTATTAATTTCTCACACACACACACACACACACACACACACACACACACACACCCCACCCCACAATTCAATAAATAATCACTCTGGCCATAAATCATTTGCATCCCTTGTACCATTAAACACCCGGGCAGCTTCCAGATGACTTCAGACATCAGTGCCCTCAGCTTTTCAGACAGGTCGGCCATCAAGGTAACGGATATGCATTTGGGGCATGATAATCATGTCAAGACCGAAATTTTGTCCTATGTTTGCGGTGCCGGAGGGAGACATGGGGCTGTCCTTGTTGTCATACTCTGGCGCGAACCCCCCCATTTTAAAAAAAATGCAGATTCCCATCTTTTTTAATAGTCTGAGGGGGGGTGTGGGTGTGAATTCTCCATTCTTTGTAGACTGGGAAAAGTACAGAGGAAGGAAGGGTTGTTGAGTCCCTCCCATTGGGTGGGGGGTACCCCGGTTTGAAGGGCCCCACTCCATACCCCAATTACCCCCACGGGGAGGGAAGAAACCAGAAATAAACATGTGCCTACGTCACCCTGAAGTGACGTAGGCACGATGGGGACGTCAGGGGTGACGCTCTGGTTTTTGGCAAAACGCTACGGTTAGAAGCTAATTCTAACCATATTGTCCACACTTCAGAAAAGGTATTACAGCATTGGGAAAAAGGCAGAAAAGGGCAGCTACAATGATAAAAGGGTTGGAATACTTTCCCTATGAAGAAAGGTTAAGGCGCTTGGGGCTCTTTAGCTTGGAGAAATGACGGCTGAGGGGTGACGTGATCGAGGTTTACAAGATTACGCATGGGATAGAGTAGGTAGAGAAAGAGGTCCTTTTCTCCCTTTCTCACAATTCAAGAACTCGTGGGCTCTCCATGGAATTGCCGAGCAGTCAGGTTAGAATGGATAAAAGGAAATCCTTCTTCACCCAAAGAGTGATTAACATGTGGAATTCACTGCCACAGGAGATGGTGGTGGCTAGAACCATGGACAGCTTCAGGAGGGATAAACATATGGAGCAGAGGTCCATCAGTGGCTATTAGCCACAAGGTATAGATAGGAACTCTCAGTCTGGGGCAAGTGATGCTCTGTCTTCTTGGTGCTTGACAGGGGGGCAACAGTGGGAAGGCTTCTGGTGCCCCGGTCCCACTGCTGGACCTCCTGAGGGCACTTGGTGTTTTTGGATACCGTGGGACATTAAGAGTGTTGGACTGGATGGGCCACTGGCCTGATCCAACATTGGCTTCTCTTGTGTTCTTATGAGGTGTCACTGAACAGAAATTAGTCTGACCTCAAGGGGAACCAAGCAAATGCAGCAGGGTGCCAATCTGGCACCTGAGAAAGATGATGTTATGTCCTGGATGCAATCCCACAGACAACCAGGCTGTGATTCTCTATGGGTACACTTGTACGATTCTTTGATGTGACCAAACGTGTAATGGTGCTGGCCATGCAGTCTGACTGCATGGCCTGGAAAAGGTACACCCAGGCTCCTAAAGAGCCACCTATCAGGGGCTTAGCATATTCAAATGAACCAATGTAATCTCTGGCGGGAAGATTGACCTATCCCACAGTGTGGGTGTGGACCGGGACGAGGCTTTTCTGTGCATATAAGCTGACCCCCGGGCCACCTCAGGAGTGCTTGTTCCTGACCTACGATGAACTTGGTCATGCTGAAACTCACTCCACCGGCCTCCAGACTCCAGTACTTTTCAGATGAAAAGGCACTTTTCCCCCTAGGAGGGATGGCCAGTGGCCATTTTTAGGAACCTTGGCAACTCTGCGTCAACTGTGAGGCTGGGCGATCACTTTCAGGAAGCTGGTGGTGTCAGCAGTGATCTTGTGAGACTCAACTATGTAGGGCTGCCAAGTCCAACTTGGGAAATATCTGAGGACTTTGGGGGTGGAGCCAGGAGACTTTGGGGGTGGAGCCAGGAGAAAGGAAGTGACATCATTTTGTGATGTCACATCCTGTGATGTTGCTTCCACATGCTGACACATGAACTCATGAAGTTTCCTAATACTGAGCTTCTGCTGCTGCCTTGAGCTTTATAGGCTTGCAAGCAGCATTACCCAGACTGTGACTTTTATGCCACTGTTTTTTGTCGCTGAACAAGAGTCAGTGTTATGTAGCAGTCAGTTTGTTTGGCTAGGATCTGGGAGAGCCTGGCTCAAAACCCTGCAGTGCCATGGAATCATTTTATTTAATACTGAATCAGGCCATTGGTCCATCAAGCTCAGTATTGACTACTCAGACTGGTAGTGGCTCTCCAGGGTCTCAGGCTGAGATCTTTAATGTCACCTATGACCTGATCCTTTTTCAGCTGAAGAGGCTGATACCTCCTGCATGTCAAGCAGATGCTCTATCACTGAGCAATGGCCCTACTGAATCCTTCCTCATCTCGGCAGAATATGAAGCACTAAGTGCTGCACAAGTGCTAAATATGATTTTCATATCATAAGAACAGGAGAGAAGCCACAGTGGATCAGGCCAACAGCCCGTCCAGTACAACACTCTGTGTCACACAGTGGCCAAAAATACCAGGTGCCCTCAGGAGGTCCAGCAGCGGGGCCAGAACTCCAGAAGCCCTCCCACTGTTGCCCCCCAAGCACCAAGAATTCAGAGTATTACTGCCCCAGACAAAGGGTTCCATTTAGACCTTGTGGCTAATAATAGCCACTGACAGACCTCTGCTGGATGGGGACAGAGAGAGACAGACAGACAGACAGAAAAAAGAAAGAAAGGGGGAGGGGGAGAGAGAGAGAAGGAAAAGAGCAGGCAGACCCCAGCAGCTTACCCCAAGCAGCTTACTCCAGCAGCAGGCCACATGCAAAAGCAGGCCCTTCAGCAGAAAGAGCCTCTCTGGGTGGGACTCTCTTGCTCTTTCTTAAAGGGGAAATGTCTATTGAGGCTTTTTACTGCAGGGCAGGCTCTCTGCAGACATTTCCCTTTTAAGAGGCCAGGGCAGCCTCCGACGTTTCCCTGCTGGCAGCCATTGCCTCCCCCGGTGGCCAATTCTGAAAAGGCGGGGGAAAGCTTTCAAAATTGGTGCTTCCCCCGCCCTACCCGGGGACTTGGCAGCCCTACAACTATGGGTGCTGGGGGGGACACTTTCAACAGACGGCTTGCTGTCGGTTTCCTCCTTAGCAAATTACAGAGAGGTTTACGGACTCCACGGCATGATCACATCGGTTACAAGCTGGGGCTGGGTTTCAAATCAACTTTGCTCCCATTAACTTCCGTTGCGTAATTGAAAAGCCAAAAAAAAAATAAAAAATCCAGAAGCTACTGGTAAGGATTTCAGCAAAAAGGTGAGCCGTGGATGAAAAATGGATGCTTTATCTCTTTTTTTATTTGCTCGCTCTCCGGCTGCCAGGACTGAGTGATGGATGGAATTAATTAAGTCCCTCCATTTAGATATCTAAGAGCCCTTCATCCCAAGAGTTTAGGGCAAGCGGCAATATTTAAGAGGCTAATTCCCAGCGTGTGTTGGAGCCTGCGTATGAGTGGGGAGAAATGGCTTAGAATCATAGAATCACAGAGTCGGAAGGGGCCCTACAGGCCATCTAGTCCAACCCCCTGCTCAATGTGGGATCAGCCTAGAGCACCCGTGACAAATGTTTGTCCAGCCGCTGCTTGAAGACTGCCAGGGAGGGGGAGCTCCCCACCTCCCTAGGCAGCCGATTCCACTGTTGCACAACTCTGACCGTCAAAAAAGTTTTCCCTAATATCCAGCCGGTGCCTTCCCACCCTTCATTTCAACCCATTCTTGCAAGTCTTTTTTGCTGCCCGCGGGAACAGCTCCCAGCCCTCCTCCCATTGACAGCCCTCCAAATACTTCAAGAGAGCCATCCTGTCCCCCCTCCACCTCCTCTTCTCCAGGCTAAACATTCCCAAGTCCCTCAGTCTTTCCTCCTAGGGCTTGGTCTCCAGGCCCCCGGTTCATTCAATGAATTAAAGCGCTCATCCTTAGAAGGTCCAACTCGATGTGTTTCGGTATAATTCAAGGCAACGGGCATCAGGTGGGACCCAACACAGTTCTTCCACACTTCTGTTATCAGGCGTGATTGGATCCTTTGCTGGATCTCAAGGGACTGATTCACACAGCCACTGGGGGGAGAGCCAGGTTCAAATCCTCCACCTTGAAGCGCACTCAGTGACCCTGGGCCAGTCTCTCATTCTAACCTAGGTAGTGACGGACCCAGGTTTTTCTGCCCACTAGGCGAGGATACATTCTGGCGGGGGGGGCCCAGGTGGGGCAGGACAGGGGCGGGTGCCGGAGCCGCAGCGGGTGGGCTGAGGGGGCGAGCTGCAAATGCATGCAGGGGATGGTATCGTTCGAGGGGGGGGGGGAAGGAGCCTGTGCCGGGCTGCCAAAGAAGAAGAAGAAGAGAAGAAGAGATTGGATTTATATCCCACCCTTCACTCACTTAAGAGTCTCAGAGCGGCTTACAAACTCCTGTCCCTTCCCCTCCCCACAACAGACACCCTGTGAGGTAGGTGGGGCTGAGAGAGCTCTTTCCCAAGCTGTCCTTGAGGGAACAGCTGGTCCAGAGCTATGGCTTGCCCAAGGTCATCCAGCCAGGTGCAAGTGGAGGAGTGGGGAATCAAACCCCGTTCTCCCAGATTAGAGTCCGCCCACTTAACCACTACACCAGACTGGGAGGGAGCCTGTGCCGGGCTGCCAAAGGAGCTCCAAAGAGACCGCACGGGCGGCAGAGGGCGAGCATCACTTTCCCATCATCTCGGGCTGTTCCCCACGCTTGCCCCCCCGCCTTCTCTTTCTGTCTGGGGGGCTGCAAAGAGGGAGTCTCTTGCTGGGGACGGAATCAGAAACCAGCAAGGGAGGCTTCCTGTGCGGTTCGAGGAGGGGATGAGGCCAGCCAGAATGGCACCCTCATTGAGCCGTCACCCTAGGCGATGGTCTAAAATTTAACAATAACGGGCGAGCCCTGAACCTAGCTTTGCAGCATGAGTATCAAAATCAGGAGAGGGGAAGCTTCTTTTCTATACAATGCCACGGAGTCCCCCCTCCAAAGCAGCCATGTTCTCCAAAGCAGCCATGAACTCTGTAGTCTGGATATCGATTGGAATATTGGGAGAACTCCAGGCCCCTCCTGGAGGCTGGCAACCCGAAACATAGCCCAGTGTCAAAAGTGGACAGAAGATGTTCATGTATTTGGAAGATCCTTTTTGCCAGATCACACCGGGGGAAAAGATCCTGGGGATTCGGCAAGGGTTCCGCTGGAGCAGGCCAAGGGCCTGTCCGATCCCGCATCCTGTTTTTGAGCAGCAGATGGCCAGACGGTGACCAGAGTTACATGCAGACCGTGCAAGAACAAGCTTTTAATTTACTCTGCAAATTGCAGCAGAACTCTTGGCCCGGGCTCCTCTCTCCTGGCTGGCACCGCTGCGCATTCCGGCGCAGATGAAAGGTGGGCTTGGCACCCTCTCTTCACTGCTCTCTCCATGTGTCTGAGCGTGCTCGAGATAAGCCTGCGGTTTGGAAATCTCTCGCCCAGCTCGGCGGTTGGGTGGCTTGCTGAGGAAGAGATTAACCGATAGCTTCCAGCATCTGCTACCCTCTCCTTCTCCGTTTGGCCCGACAGTCAGAAATTTTTCCTCAGAGATCTCCCGGAATTATTACAGCTCATCTCCAGACCGCAGAGATCAGTTCCCCAGCAGGGCCGTGTTATCCATAGGGCTGACTAGGCTGGAAATACAAATATTTGTTATGGTGTATACATTAATAAAAGATAAAAGAGGTTAAAAGAAATGGTCCAAATATCAGTTGTGGAAGTAATGGGCCATCTGGCCATACTGAATTGGGAGATTCAACTGTGCCTGAGAAATGGAGAGTGGACTCTGTGGCACTATACGCTACTGAGGTTTCTGTCCTCCCCATGCTTCATCCCCAAATCTGGAGACTTTGGGGGGGGGGTGGAGCCAGGAGAAGGTGGAGTTTGGGGAGGGGAGGGGCCTCAGCATGGTACAGTGCCGCAGAGTCCACCCTTCCAAGCAGCCATTTTCTCAAGGGGAGCTGATCTCTGTCAGCTGGAGATCAGTTGTAAAAGCAGGAGGTCCCCAGGCCGCACCTGGAGGGCTGGCAACCCTGCTGGCAGCCTGACCCCCCCCCCCCATCCCCTGTCGGTGGCCACAGAGGACCTGGCTAGCCTGACCTTTTTACAGCAAACGGAAAAACGAAACTACAGAGCGTCATCATCTGTAGTTGCAGGCCCATCCTTTTCTCGGAATTGCCTCCGTTTTGTTATCCTTCCCGTCCCCTCCTTTCCTTCGCATCGTCTTAGTCATCCTCCACCGACGGAGGTAATTATTCCTTCCCTATATTAAGCCCGCTCGTCTCCCGCATCCAAAAACATGGCTAATGTATCCATTTCCGGATAGCAGAGATTTTTAATTAAGGCCACATCCCTTGGAAAGGCATTTCATAACGCCAATTAAGCGTTAACAAAGAAGGAAAACTCGCAAAATGGGGACGGCGAGGAGGGGAAAAAAACTATTCGAATAAGAGGAGGTCGCGTGGATCGCTGCGCTGGTTAACCAGCCGGACTGCCTCTGTATTGGAGCAAGAGGGAGACCAGACAGAACATTTCCCTGTAGGGTGTACTAAAATGGCCCCTGGCGATATGTGGAGTTGAATTATATGTCTTCTGAGGCCAAACTTGCGGGGAAATCCTTGGCCTCGCTGAAGAAACACAGAGGCCTCTTCAGTAGAGTCGCCAGCCTTCAGGTGGTGGCCGGATAGTTCCTGGAATTACAACTGACCTCCAGGTGACAGGCATCAGTTGTCCTGGAGAAAATGGCCACTTTGGAAGGTGGCCTCTATGGCTTTAGACCCCATTGAAGCTCCTCCACCCACAAGCCCCGCCTTCCTCAGGCTCCACCCACCAAATCTTCAGGTATCTCCCAACCTGGACCTGGCAACCCTGCTCTTTGTCTATGTTTGATGTAGTGGTTAAGTGCGTAGACTCTAACCTGGGAGAACCAGGTCTGATTCCCCACTCCTCCACTTGCCCCTGCTGGTGTGACCTAGGGTCAGTCACAAGTTCTCTCGGGGCTGTTCTCTCAAGGGCAGTTCTGGAGAGAGCTCTCTCAGCCTCACCTACCTCACAGGGTGCTTGTTGTGGGGAGGCGAAGGGAAAGGAGATTGTAAACCGCTCTGAGACTCCTTCAGGTAGTGAAGGATCCAATCTCCTCGCCCTCCTCCTCTTCTTCTTCTTCTGGCACAAGAAGTTTAATTGACTCTTCGCCATTCTCCACTTAGAGATTTGAATGTGGCCCAGCAACCTAACCACTACAACCCAAGGTTGCCAACTCTGGGTTGGGAAATTCCTGGAGATTTGGGGGTAAAGTCTGAGGAGGGCAGGGTTTGGGGAGGGGCCTCAGCAGAGTGTAATGCCACAGAGAATCCACCCTCCAAAGCAGTCATTTTTCTCCAGCGGAACTGATCTACGTCATCTAGAAATCAGATGAAATTCCAGCATCTGACAAAGGGGACTTTGACGCTTGAAAAATTCACACCCCAGAGATCCTGTTGGTCTCTCAGGTGCTACTGGACTCGAATCTAGCTGATAAAATTCCAGGGCATCTCCAGGACCCACCTGGAGGCTGGCAACCCTAACTACACCACCCTGACTCTCTATTCAGTATCCCTCTCTAGCTGAAGACGGCGGTGCCAAGACTCTCACGCAGGACCCAAGACCGGTAAGTCACCAAGAAAAAAGGTCCTTCTCCCCTGCGCTGTGTTTTCGTCTAACATGCCAAAGATAACTTTGCCCAAAAGCATCTGGAATATCTCGTGACACTGGAAACACGAAGGTCACATTCCAGCCCGAAACACATGCTGCCTTCATATCGGTAAGTTAAATAAATGGAGTACTGTGCAATTTTGGGGTGGGAGAAGCTGGGAGGAAAGAAAGGGAGTTGCAACATTCCTGTATAACTTTTTTAAGGCTGGAGAAAGGGGACAGAGGTTTCTCCCTCCCTCCCTCCCTCCCCCCTCTCTCTGGCCACCCCAACAAGGGGCTTTCAAGGCAAGTGAGAAGCAGAGGTGGTTGGCCGTGGCCTTCCTCTGCAGAGCCTTCCTTGGTGGTCTCCCATCCAAGACTTATGGTGACCCCAGCAAAGGACTTTCAAGGCAAGTGAGAAGCAGAGGTGGCTGGCCAGGGCCTTCCTCTGCAGAGCCTTCCTTGGTGGTCTCCCATTCAAGACTTACGGTGACCCCAGCAAAGGGCTCTTCAAGGCAAGTGAGAAGCAGAGGTGGTTGGCCATTTCCTTCTTCTGCAGAGTCTTCCTTGGTGGTCTCCCTTCCAAGACTTATGGTGACCCCAGCAAGGGGCTCTTCAAGGCAAGTGAGAAGCAGAGGTGGTTGGCCGTTTCCTTCTTCTGCAGAGTCTTCCTTGGTGGTTTCCCATCCAAGACTTATGGTGACCCCAGCAAGGGACTTTCAAGGCAAGTGAGAAGCAGAGGTGGTGGGCCATGACCTTCCTCTGCAGAGCTTTCCTTGGTGGTCTCCCATCCAAGACTTAGGGAAACCCCAGCAAAGGGCTTTCAGGCCAAGTGAGAAGCAGAGGCGGTTTGCCACTGCCTTCCTCTGCAGAGCTTTCCTTGGTGGTCTCCCATCCAAGTACCAACCCTGCTTATCTTTCGTTATCTGACAACACCGGGCTGTATCCTGCCACCTTCCCTCCCATGTCCCTCCCCATCCATAACGCCATTTCGTAGTTGTCCGTAGGGTGGATCACAAGGAACTCTTTTTAAGATGAGCCGGACTCTTCCCCGCCTTCCGCCCCCGGTGTGGAAACGACAGCAGAGGGACGTGCTAAAAGCGACTGGTTGATTTCAACATGTTGCCATCCCTGCCGATCAGCCGGCACTGCACAGTAATTTGCCGAGGACGTGTGAGAACACCTATGGCCAGGTGGCCATTATTTTGCTCTGTCGGAAGCGCAGCGCATGCCTTGACTGACGGGAGGCAAAGTACATTTCTCAGCCTCCTGCCCCTACTGCTTGGAACGAGAGCGTTGGGGAAATTAAGTCGCTGTGCTAGGGGGGGAAGACACACGCTCCCACTCCAAATGCTCTCCTCCAAATCTCCCCTTCATTTCCCACCGGCTCGATGAACACACACACACACACGCACACACACCGAGCTGCTTTATGCTGCATTAGATCATCGGTCCATCAAAGTTAGTATCGTCTACTCCTGGTGTCCCCAACGTGGTACCCATGGGCATCATGATGGCCGTTGACACATTTCCTGGCACCTGCCGAGTTTTTTAGAAAGTGGGTTGAGCGAAGGGGGGATTAGGCCCATCCAGGCTTCTGACTGGCTACTAGGGTTGCCAAGTTACTTACGAGTTCGAGTGGGGGAGTCCTGCTCCTGGTCCGGGACCCTCGCGTGCGTGCAAAGCGTGCGGGCGGTGGGATGACGTTACCTGGAAGTGACGTCATCACGCCGGGCACGTCACTGGGCGACGCTCTGGTAATTGCCCTAAAAACTCTATGGCACCATAGAGTTTTCAAGGCGATTACTAGAGTGTCGCCCTGTGACGTGCTCGGCGGGATGACGTCACTTCCGGGCAACGTCATCGTGCCGGGCACGTTGGCCTGATGTGGCCATTTCGGGGGTGTGGTGCCCCCCCCCGCCGGCCGAATCTGGACCGGCAGATTGAGGACCTATTTAGTGTGGAAATCCCCGCCCCCCCGGGGGGGGGCTTGGCACCCCTATTGGCCACTGGAGATTTAATTGGCTGTGCAGATCTTTAAAAATGTTGCTTTGGCAGCGGATGCCACCACAGCACAAGGATCTTCCCTGTGTGGCTGAAGGGAAGCTGTGGCAGCCATTTTGTGGCCGGCTGCTCTTCCCGCGGCAGCCATTTTGTGGCTGAGCTCGACACGCTGTGTCAGAATTCCAAAGGTGCCTGTCGGCTCAAAAAGGTTGGGCCCCCTGATCTACTCAGACTGGCAGAGGCTCTCCGGGATCTCACGTGAAAGTCTTTCACATCACCTACTACCAGATCCTTCACTGGAGATGCCAAGGATCGAACTACGGTGGCCAGCCCCCCAGTGGGAGCAGGGGAAACCCCGCTTTTGTAGGCTCTCACTTGCTACCAGCCAGGTGCGTGTGTGGGTGTAGGGGGAATCCTGCCCCAACTGAACTTTTTGGGCCTACTTTCAGTTTTGGGCCTACTTCCGGTTGCAGGTGACACTCTGGTTTTGGGGCAAGACTCTATGGTTTGAAGCTGAATTTACCATAATGAACAAAAACCAGTGTCCTGTCCCCCCCGCCAGAAGTGGGCCCAAAACCGGAAGTAGGCCCCAAAGTTAGGGCTGCCAAGTCAGCCCGGGGGGCGGGGGATCCCCCGCTACAGGGGTTCCCGATCCGCCGGCCAGAATTCGGCCGGCGGGGGAAACCCCACCCCCGAAGTCATCCAGCCTGGACGACTTTCCCCCACGTAATGACGTCACCCGGAAGTGACGCCATCACGTTGGGGGCGTTGCCAGGGCGACGCTCTGGCAATCGCCCCAAAACTCTATGATACCATAGAGTGATACTTCCAGTGACGTCGTCCGGCACGCGCGCAAAGCGCGCGCGTTGGGGAAGCTCCCGGCCAGGGAAGGACTCCCCCCCGCCGGTAAGTTTGCCAGACTTGGCAGCCCTACCCAAAGTAGGCTCCAAACCGGAAGTAGGTCTGAAAATGCCCAACATAACTTCCGGTCTCCCGAAAGGACGTTGGGAGACCCCCGCTGGCCAAGTAAGTTGACCTGGCAACCCTAGATCAAACCGGGTGCTTTCTGCATGCCAAGCAAAGGCTCTTCCACTGAGCCGCAGCTACAGTCAGCAGAATGCGCTATGTGAGGCTCCGGGGGTCACAAATCAGAGACTCTGGCACCAGGGACATCAGTACATTCGATGCAGCTTGTCAGAGGAGGGGGGGTGCTGGAATACCCTCTACTGCTCTGCAGTGCCGCCACGGAAAGTTGCTAGAGGGTGGTACTGCAGCTAATGACTTCACCGGGATCAGGTGATACTGAGGACCAATAGGATTCCACCGAGCCATATAAACAAGGCAGACTCTGCCCTGGCTCCTCAGCCTGAGCAGCCGATTGCTTGACCGAGATTAAGCATCTTTTGAATCGTTTGGCCTTGTTAAGCTGTTAACTTTCCGCCTTGGCAAGCGATCTTGTTCTCTCTCTTCTTCTTCTTCTTTTCCTTCTTCTTCTTCTAAAACATGTGCCAACAGGAGGGTGGATCGATGCTGCAGCTGGCAGACTTCAGTTGTGCATGGGCCTCGTTTCAACACGGGGGGTGATCTGAGCCCTTCACGCTCTTTGGCTGAGGACAAACTGCCAGTCTGCCGCGCCTCCGCGGTGTGGCAGACTGGGGCGGGGGGGATTTCCCCCACGGCACGGCGTTCGCACGCCGCCGGAAGGAAGCCGCCTGCAGCATTCAGACTGCGGGCGGCTTCCTGCAGCGGCGGGCGGACGCCGCGCGGCTGCCCCTGCCCGCGCGCATTCACACTCCGGCGGGTGGAATGCGCGCACACAGCGCGCCACAGCAGCCAAGCACCACTTTGAAGTGGTGCTCGGCTGGTGCGGGAGGAGCGCGGCGCTGAACGCGATGCGTCCGGGCCGCCTCCTTGGGGCAGATGCAGCCGTCTGAACGGCCGCTCTGCCTCCGCTTCTGAAGACTGCCAATCTGTCCTCGGCCTTTATTGTTCGCACACAGGGAAGCAACAAGGTTATAAAGGAGGCAGAGCCTGGCCTTCCATCCCAGAGTGTCTCTGTTCCGAGTTCAAGTACATCCCCTCGTGTGCATCACATGGAAACTGCTTTATTCTAACCCATACTGTGGCTGGTATCACATGGTTAGCCATTAATGTGTGCCAGAATTGAGGAGAAGAAGAAGAGGAGGAGGAGGAGATTGGATTTACACCCCGCCCTTCACTCCCCAAGGGAGTCTCAGAGCAGCTTACAAACTCCTTTTCCCTTCCCCTCCCCACAACAGACACCCTGGGAGGCAGGTGGGGCTGAGAGAGCTCTTTCCCAAGCTGTCCTTGAGGGAACAGCTGGTACAGAGCTATGGCTTGCCCAAGGTCATCCAGCAGCTGCATGTGGAGGAGTGGGGAATCAAACCCGTTTCTCCCAGATTAGAGTCCGCGCGCTTAACCACTACGCCAAACTGGCTCTGCTGAGTCAGACCAAGACTCCATCTTGGCCAGACAGACATTGAGCTGCGGCTCAGTGGTAGAGCATCTGCTTAGCAGGCAGTGAGTCTCAGGTTCAATGTCCAGCATCTCCAGCTAAAAGGTAGCAAGTGATGTGAAATACCTCCACCTAAAGGCTGCTGCCGGTCTGAGTAGACAATGCTGACATTGACGGACCAGTCTGATTCGGTATCAGGGAGCTTCCTGTGTTCATGTGTCCTGTGAAGTTCAGGCAAGAGAAGAAGAAGAAGAAGAAGAAGAAGAAGAAGGTTTTATACCCACTCTTCACTCCCCGAAGGAGTCTCGGAACGGCTTACAATTGCCTTCCCTTCCTCTCCCCACAACAAATACCCTGTGAGGGAGGTGGGGCTGAGAGAGCTCTGAGAGAACTGTGACTGGCCCAAGGTCACCCAGCTGGCTTCACGTGGAGGAGTGGGGAATAAAACCCAGTTCTCCAGATTATAGTCTGCCGCTCTTAACCACTACACCAAGCTGGCTCTCATGAAGCCTTCTCCTTCACGGCCACAGGAAGTGGTGGCAGCTACCAGCACAGACAGCTTCAAGAGGGGATTGGAGAGACATCTGGAGCAGAGGTCCATCAGGGGCTCTTAGCCACAACGTAAAGATGGAACACTCTGCCTGGGGCAGTGATGCTCTGTCTTCTTGGTGCTTGGGGGTAGGGGCAACAGTGGGAGGGCTTCTGGAGTTCTGGCCCTGCTGATGGACCTCCCAATGGCACCTGGTGTTTTTGGCCACTGGCACGTTCTGGGACTGGTTGGCTTTCCTCTTAAGGAGAAGAAGCTTTTTCTGTTGGCCCTCCAAGACAATTGATTGGCTACTGGATGTTGGAGTAGATGGGCCACTGGTTGGGATGCCAGCCTCCAGGTGGGGTCCGGTGATCTCCTGAAATTACAACTGATCTTCAGACAGATCGAGATGGGTCGCCGTGTTAGTCTGTCTGTAGCAGTAGAAAAGAGAGTCCAGGAGCACCTTAAAGACTAACAAAATATATGGCGGGATATGAGCTTTCGTGGAAGCTCCTACCCTGCCACTCATTTTGTTAAGTCTTTAAGGTGCTCCTGGACTCTTGATCTTCAGATTACCGAGATCAGTTTTCCTGGAGAAAAGGGCTGCTTTGGAGGGTGGACTCTAGGGCTTTAAGGCCTGCTGAGTCCACTCCCCTCTCCAAGCCCCATGGTTCCCAAGCTCTACCACCAAATCTCCAGGAATTTCCCAACACAGAGCTGGCAACCCTAGCCACTGGTCTGACACAGCAGGCACCGTCTTTTGTTCTTCTTTGTGCCAGCTCAAACCTGTCTTTGCTGGCGTAGTAATGCTCCTAAAGCAGACAGCCCTTTCGGCCACCCCATGGAACAATTCGAAGTTGACTCCCCATGTCAGCTGTGTTGTAGTCTGGGCAAATCTGAAAACCAGTGACAACAGTTTCCATTCCACTCCTTGACAGAAAGCCTTGACAGCTGGCATCAGGCCCTCATGAAATGAGCCACGTCGATGTATCTTCGACCCGCAGAAATGGAAAGTTACTCCCATTCGTGCCTCCAAGGGATGGATTTGTTAGAATGGGTAACAATTAATTTGGAGGTAACAATTAATTCTACTTTGTGAGCTACTGGCATTACACTTGTGAGCAAGCGATTGGGCTACTGCATAATTTAGTTTGCTCCAGAGCCATCCTTCCTGAGCTAAGACAAAAACGGGTGAGCCGGAGGCTAAAAAAACGGTGAGTTAGCTCACAATAACTCGGCTTAGAGGGAACACTGGTTGTAGCACCTTTCCTGGCTCTGGATTATTTCTCTCCCACTGAATCCTCCAGCAAGAACCCATCCCCATCATGGTGTGCATTTGTTGACTGCCGGGTTTGTAGCTTGCCTACACAAACAAGGACAAATTTCTCCGGCACCCTAGAACGATGCATCGCCGTGATCTGCCAATGGGCGCTTTCATTAAGCACTAAATCTTGTTATTTGTCTGTGCTGCAGAAACACATCTGCGTTATGATATATACCACGACTGGGTGTTTTTGTGTGCGCGCATAATCCTGGAACGGGGTCCAGTCGTTTTTCATTTGCGGTATTCGTTCATTCGTTTATATCGGCGGCTGGCAAGTCGTGAACCTTCTGCGGGAGAACAGAAGTGGCTGGTTTCAGCGGCCCTTCGGAGAGCGCTGCAAGGATGGCGTGTCCGTCCACGTGTTCTGAGAAATGTGGGTCCGTCAGTGGATGGCACCCATAGCAATTCAATGGAGCCTCCATGTTCAGAGGCCGTAAGCAGTTGCTGGGGGACAGCTACAGGTGAGGGCTTTATCTTCTGTGCCCTGCCTATAGGTCTTCCGCAAGCCCCTGGGGGTTACTGACTGACAACCAGCATGGTGTTGTGGATGTGTCTAGGAGACCCAAGTTCGAATCCCCACTCTGCCATGGAAGCTTGCTGGGCGACCTTGGGCCAGTCACACACTCTCAGCTTAACCTACCTCGCAGGGTTGTTGCGGTGATAAAACAAAGACGAGAACAACGTAAGCTGCTTTGGGTACCCATTGGGGAGAAAGGCACAATATGAATGAATGAGTGAGTGTGTGAGTGAGGGAATGAATGAAATACTGTTTGAAATGGGATGCTGGAGTGGGCAGGCCTTTAGCCAAATTCAACGGGAATCTTCCTGGTGGTGGAAACAGCCATCAAGTCATGGCGACTTATGGTGAGCCTCTGAGGTTTTCAAGGGAAGGGAAAGAGGTGGTTTGCCATTGCCTGCCTCTGCATAGCAACCCTGTTGGAAGAGGCCTCCAGGTGGCCCAGAGAGCTGGGGGGGAGGGCTGGGGGCTGCATGGAAGTCAGGGGACTTGGCAGGAAGTCAGGGGGGCAGGTCCCCAACTGCCCCACCGTAGCTATCGGGTGGTAGCCTAGGCCATTCAGACAGCAAATATTCAGGTATTCAAACTCACTCTGTCCAGTTGACCCATGTTGCTCAGACCTGCTTCAAGACCTTTTGCAAGATCTCATTCAGTGCTCTGGATCAGTTCTGCTGGGATAGAGACCTATGGGATTCCCCATTCTTCCCCAGACCTCCTTTGTGATATTGTTATGTCCGGTGCTTGACTCTTTGTCTGCGGCCAGGGAACATGACGGGGCATGTTCACCTGTAATGGGATGTGATAACAACAGAGTTTCCTTCCCCAGAGAACAATGGACCTAGGGATCCTGCCGGTCCCCCTATCAGAGGCTGAGAATATTTGAATGGACCTACGACAGCCTCTGGCGGGTGACTAATCCCTATTGGACCAACCCCCTTAAGGGGGGACAGGGTCAAGGTGTGGTTTACCTGTAAACATAAGTGGCTTCCCCATCCCCTTGTCCCCATGCTCCATCTTGACCAGCAATAAACCACAATGCTGATTTCACCATTACCGGCCTCCCGACTCCAATACTTTTCAGATATGCTCTATCGGGGAAATCACGGAACATGTGCGCCTCTTCTGTGCTCTTCTCTTCCACCAAGGGAAACAAACCGACCAACCCTGAGAAGAGTAATTTTATGAATCAACCTTCGTTTTGAGAAAATTAAGATACCCAGCCATCGGGGCCGTTCAAGCTAAAGGCTTGTTGGACTCGCATCAATCAGCGCAGTTAAAAGTAATCAGACGCACAGCTCCTGGTTTGTAATTCTCTCTCGTTCATCCTTGACTCTGAAAATTTCCATGCCAATGTTCGCCCGCTGATGCGTTTGGGTGAGGTCACCCGACTTGACTGGCGTTTTCAGAGCTTCTCCTCCCATATCTATCTCCACGGCATTTTCATAAAAGGATTTTTCCTCCAGATTATGCGCCGAAATGACAACTGCGCCTCTGATGGCTTGCATTAGTGGCACGGAGGCCTCGTTACAAAGAGGGACGACATCGGCGCGGCTTGGCTTCGAGCGCCAGTTCATTACCGAAATCTGCCACTGTAGCGGGAGCGGTTGGGAACCAATAAAGGGGCGGCCGATGGAAAATTAAGAGATCGTCCCTACCTCTTTGGAGTGTACAAAGCCATAAGCAGCCACGGGGGCTCATGATTCAATAGCCGCGGAAAAGCTGATAAGCTTAATCTCTCAAACCATTTACTGGAAAGAGTGGAGCGGCGCGCATCAGTAATAAAGCTTATGAGCTTTTAGAGGGTTCCCCCCCCCCTTTAAAAAGGAACAATATTTTTTCTTTTCGTAAACAGCGATGCTGCGTGATGAAATGAAAACTCTCGTAAAGATGGCATGAATCTATTCGTCTGTATTATTGTTGTTTATGAACACATGAGGCTGCCGGGTACGCAGACGGAACACTGGCCCGCTCTGCCCGATATTATCTGCTCTGACGGGCGATGGGTCACTAGCGTCTCGGGAAGGGAGACGTCTTTCCCAGAGCTGCTACCTGGAATTAGCCCAGAGCGCTGTGAATTTTGATACCCAACGTGACTGCCGGGTACACTTACCTTGGCTTGGGAACACAGTTTGAGTCCAGCGGCCCCTTGAAGACCAACAAAATTTGATTCCTGATATAAGCTTTCGTGCAAAAGCTTATACCAGCGATAAAACTTCGTTGGTCTTGAAGATGCCACGGGACTCAAACTTTGTTCTGCTGCTTCCGACCAACACAAAAGGTGAGCTCCTTATTTATTTATTTATTTATTTCGATCGGTATCCCGCCTTGCCAGCGAACCGGCTCTAGGCGGCTAACAACATAAAATCATAGACATACAAAGTTAAAAACACAGCATATGAAATTTTAACTCATATTAAAATACAATTAAACAGTCAAATCACAGATGGCAGCAAACAAACCAGCACCAAATACCAGCCACTTACTTATGCCCTGCCAGGAGGCTTCCACCGTAGATGTTCTAGAGGTGGCTCACCACGCCATCTACTAAGGGCCATTCCCTCCGGTGGCGGCCCCCAAAGCCTGGCGGAAGAGCTCCGCTTTACAGGCCCTGCGGAACTGCAAAAGGTCCCGCAGGGCCCTGATGTTCTCTGGGAGCTCGTTCCACCAGTAGGGAGCCGCCACCGAGAAGGCCCTGTTCCTGGTGGTTGTCAACCTAGCCTCCCTCGGGCCCGGAAGGGTCAGGCGATGTTGGGTGCCTGACCGCAGTGCTCTCTGGGGTAACGCAGCCGACAGATCTAACAACACCAGCACTGCCGTTCCGCCCCGATCCAGATGCCATCGGAGGTCATCCGTGAGAGCGACCAGTACCGTTTCCGTCCCGTGACCCGGCCGGAAGCCAGACTGAAACGGGTCAAGCACGGAGGTGTCATCCAGGAAACCCTGCAATCCTTATTGCCTTGGTGGTAGTTGTTCTTGAAGTTTAGCTCACACCTTGGTGAGGTAGTCCCTTGTTCAAGACGCCAGGTTACGGCATCTTCTGGTGACTTCTGCCCAATACGAGAACTAAATTTTCTCGATGGAGGTCATGGTTGGGTTATCAGAGTGTATACGATACAGCGAAAAACACAGTAAATTAACAAACAAATGAAAAGTCACTGTTTAACGCAGAATAAATACAACCAATATTCGTGCCGACTCGGTGAGGCTGTGGCCCTGCTGATCGGTTGCCCGGTGATGCTCTTGTTTTGGGGATAATCATCTGCATATAACTGAATATAATAACAGTTGGATTCCTTGTAACGAGGAGGTTCAAGCTGAAGACGCTCCTGACGAAACGAAGGATCAAAGCCGGCATCTTCGTCCTTCGTCTCTGAAGATCATGTGTTTTGCATAAGAAAGACTTATGTGTTTTGCTTATAGACCTGTGGGTTGTTTATTACACATATAGACCCCCTTGGGCAATTACCGTATATTTATCAGAGTGACCTGTTTGTATTTCAAAACAGAGAATCGCTCGCAGTCGGTCCCCTCTTAGCACCTGCCCGGTCAGACACATCCTTTTAAATGACCAGTATTGGCTAGACTGCACCACCTGCTTTTGCCTATCTGAGAAGCAGTCAACGTTCACAAGATTAGTTGGGTTTATGGGCAGACACAGAAGACACACAGAATCCCTACCAGAGTCAGCTGGGTGGCCAGGTTGGTCTGAAGCAGCAGAACCAAGTTTGAGTCCAGTGGCACCTTTAAGACCAACAGAGTTTTGTTCAATGTACGAGCTTTCGTGGGTGGACACACTTCTTCAGATGCAATGAAATGCAAGTTACCAGTCCATACATATTGGTGGAGGGTGAGCAGTAAATTAGCACACAGCATAGTGAAGATTAACAGATTCAAGCAGGGCTCATTTCGTAGCAGGAGCTCCTTTGCATATTGGGCCACACACCCCCTGATGTAGCCAATCCTCCAAGAGCTTACAGTAGCGCCTGCAAGAAGAGCTCTGTAAGCTCTTGGAGGATTGGTTACATTAGGGGGGTGTGGCCTAATATGCAAAGGAGCTCCCGCTACGAAATGAGCCCTGGATTCAAGGACCAAACAGGAATAAGAAGCTTAGTTTATATGGTTCCCTCGAAGATGTGAAGTCTTGTGAGCAAAGATTCTACTTTGTGAGCTGCTGTCAGTAAAGTTGTGAACATGCAATTTGGCTACTGCATAAATTAGTTTGCTCTGGAGCCATCCTTCCGGAGCTAAGACAAAAATGTGTGAGCTGGAGGCTAAAAAATGGTGAGCTAGCTCACAGCTTAAAGGGAACACTGGTTACCATTTGTTTGGGTTTAATTCGGGGGGGGGGGGAAGGAAACAGAGTGAAGGAAATAAATATGTCAAAATAGGAGATTGATGGGCAGATGTATCCTTAATTGTATCCTTAATAAAAGAGAGCCAGTTTGGTGGAGTGGTTAGGAGCGTGGACTCTAATCTGGGAGAACTGGGTTTGATTCCCCACTCCTCCACTTGCAGCTGCTGGTGTGACCTTGGGTCAGCCATAAGTTCTTTCAGAGCTGTTCTCGAAAGAGCTCTCTCAGTCCGCCTACCTCACAGGGTGTCTGTTGTGGAGAGGGGAAGGGAAAGCAGATTGTAAGCTGCTCTGAGACTCCATCAGGTAATGAAGGGCGGGGTCTAAATCCAATCTCTTCTTCTTCTTGTGGAATGCTGAGAATAATTAACTGAGACTTTGCCTTTGTCTCCTCTCAAGCACGGAGACGATCTGTCCCAGGACCAGAGAAATACACGCCAATCGACCGTTCCAAATTAAATTACATTCTACTATTCATCTTGTTACATTTCAATCTACTGTTCTAATCTGTTATTCCAAATAAGAATCCCTAGTAGTAAGTTTCAATTCAAAAATCTCAGAGCGAATTTTTGAAAAAACAATAAGCCCTTTGGAACTGGAGGCACGAGGCTGGGTGCTACGAAAAAGTACTGCAATTGTAGAAGACGCCAATGTACTTGTCCCAGTGGGCATAGGCAACTTCATTCGGATGCATCTGAACCCAGAACTGAGCAAACAGGCAGAAAAGTAAGCGAGGGAGAGCATGAAGGACAAGCAGTTGCTAGTGGCTGCAGAAGGGGATGGGAAACTGCTGCAAGGATTTGATGGGGGCACCATGTAAAGGAAGTGGGTGTGGGGACCTAGTTCAAGGATACAGCACATGCTCGGTACACTGAACATCTTGGGTGCATTCAGTCCTCACGTATGAATTCTCAACAAGAAAGACTATGCATCCTCTGTATTTTAGTGTATTTCTTTTTCAGATTGTAATGCAAGGAATATTGGAATGTTCTGCTGACATACCACTGCACCCACCTCGAAAAAGGAAAAATGCTGTCATGCTGGGCTTTCTTGGTAGAAAAAGCCCAGCAGGAACTCATTAGCGGAATAGGCCACACCCAACAGCAGAAACACATTAGCATATTGGGCCACACCCCTGACAGCACAGCTCCATCCTAGGATCGGCTCCCCCAGGTGTCCCACGGCTTGCGGGGGCGCATGGGGAACCTGAGGGAAGGAAGGCAGTTTCTGGGTCGGCTTCCCCCAGCGCCCTGCAGCTGTGGGGTGCTTTGGGAACCTGAGGGGAGGCTGTTTAAACTGCCTTCCCTCCCTGGATCAGCTTGGCTTCCCTAGGCACCCCATGGCTTGCGAGGTGCCTGGGGAACCCGGGAGGGGAGTAAGGGCGAGGCTGTGGGCGTGGCCAACTCAGAAACCAGCCGGAACTCTGTTCCTGTGCGTTCCTGCCCGAAAATAGCCCTGCTGTTTCGTTACCTCCATGCTTGAGCTGAGACGAAAGGTGAGTCCGTTTCCTTCTCACAGTCAGAAAAGATGCCTTTACACATTTATCCCCTATTTTGACATATTTATTGCTTTGCTGTCCTTTTCCCCCTTCATTAAATCAAAACAACTGTTGACCTTATAGCCGTAGCTTGTAATTTCGTTTATTTATTTATTTATTATTTATTTATTTTTCGTATTTATATCCCGCCCTCCCCGCGTGCGTTTTGTTTCTGCATATCTTAAAAAGTGGTTTTGTTTCTGCATATCTTAAAACGTCTTCATCGTGTTACGTGTAAATTTGCTGTTCAGCCTGTCCATAAGTTGGAACTCTACCTTCCATTCCAGTGTATTTTAAAAAAGTTTGCACGCACACGAAAGCTTATACCTTGAACAAACCTTTGTTGGTCTTAAAGATGGCACTGGACTCTAAATTTGTTGTCCTCAATCCCTCACTTCTTCAGTTAGAGAAGGATCACAGGTATTATAGCTAGGAAGACCCCTGGCTGAGACCCTAAAAAACCGCCATCCATCACATTAGTCAACGCTCAGCTAGATTCGCCATTTCCAAACTCGGTACCAAGCGGCTTCCTATGCCCTGGAGTCGTTGAAGAGATTTTGGAACATCAGCGTGAGCCAAGGGTCATGCAAACTGGCTGGAAATCAACAGGAATTTTAAAAACTTAGGAGGAGGAGGAGGAGGAATTGGCCTGCATTATACCAACTGACTCCTGTCAAGCCTGAACATATCTCACGGATCATCAGCACCTAATAGCTAATCTAAATGCTAAATAGTTATTCAGATTCCTGGCTGCTGGCTAATAATGGCGGCCTACCTCCTCACTCCCCTGTGCTTGGAATTCAGATTAAGGAGAGTAGGGTCTGGGTCAAGTTGTGTCAAGTATTAACTTATTTATCGTATTCCATGAGTTCGGCTTCCAATTCAATTTTTTTTACCCTGTCTCAAGGGCCTGTGGTGTGTTCCAGCGTGACACAATAGGAAAAGGTTTCCTTCTTTCCTCCAGGGTTCACTCGGTAGAAAATAACCCAACGTTGTCTGATGAAAATACAATTTAAGTCATCCAGAGCTTTCCACTTCCACCAGCTCTACTGGCGAGACGGGTCCCTTTCCCTCTTGGGGTGTAGTGGTTTGGTGTAGTGGTTAAGTGCGCGGATTCTAATCTGGGAGGACCAGGTTTGAGTCCCCACTTCTCCACTTGCAAGTGCTGGGTGACCTTGGGTCAGTCATAAGTTCTTTCAGAGCCATTCTCTCAAGAGCAGTCTCAGCCCCATCTACCTCACAGGGTGTCTGTTGTGGGGAGAGGAAGGGAAAGGTGATTGTAAGCCGCTCTGAGACTCCTTTGGGGGGTATAAATCCAATCTCCTCCTCCCCCTCTTCTTCTTCTTCATCCTGTGGGACTGAAAGTGACAGCAGCCATTTTGTGACTGGCTCCGCCTCCTGCAGCAGCCATTTTATGGCACCTGTTTTGTGGCTGTGCCCGCCACACTCTGTCAGAATTCCAAACGGGCTTCCAGGCTCATAAAGTTTGGGGACCCCTGTGATAAACAATGGGACATCACTGGGGGAGGGGCCTGTGGCCCCTGGACCCAGCGTTTTTACTGCGGAGTATTTTGAATATGTTGTTTACTAAATAGAAGTCCAAATAATTGTGCTGAATCAAATCACGCTCTGTTTAGGGTATTGTGATTTTCTTCCAGAAAACGTGATTTATATTCTCTCCAGGAAAACCGCATCAGTGCTTTGAAGGTGCTGTCACGTATTTGTGGCTATTCTAATAGGAAATATCCTCTAAAGATGCCCCAACAGATGGAAAAGAAGAAGAAAAACCCCTTTGCCTTCAAACAGTGAGTGGCCGCTTCAAGAAACCCATTCTGTGGGAGGCTTCGGAGCTATGCTCCCCTTTGAATTCTCTCTAAAGTAAAGGTTTCCCTTGCTCGAAAGCCAGTCGAATCTGACTCTAGGGGGTGATGCTCATCTCCGTTTCCAAGCCGAAGAGCCAGCGCTGTCCGGAGACTTCTCCATGGTCATGTGGCCGGCGTGACTAAATGCCGAGGCGCACGGAACACTGCTACCTTCCCACCAAAGTGGTACCTCTTTATCTACTTGCAACTTCTTGCTTTCGAACTGCTAGGGTGGCAGGAGCTGGGGCCAGAGACGGGAGCTCACTCCGTCACGCGGCGCTCAGGTCTTGAACTGCCGAGCTACCGACCTTCCGGTCTGCAGCTCAGCGCCTTAACCTCTATAAAGGCATCTCTACTGAGCTTCTGGCCATAGGCAAATGAAATGAAACAGAATCGCTTAATTACCTACAAAGAGATGATCAACAGATGATTAATCCGCTAACGCTTTCCGCTGGATGATAACTGTTCTCCATATGGGACTGGAATATAGTCTTGGGGGGCGAAGAATGCAGTTCAAATTCTTATCTTTCAGCGGGCCCATGGGTGCAGTGGGGCATCTCAGGGCCCAGCCCCCCAACTCACTGCCAAGCCCCCCAACTTCCTATCCAGTCCACACCGCCCAGCTTCCATTTTTTAATTTTATTTGTGGCGCTCCCTTGGGGAGGTGGGGGTGTCTGTGCAGGGTGTCCCCTGACTTATTTAAAGCCCCCCCGAATTAAAAATTCCTGGCCATGGGCCTGTCTTTCAGCCTGGCACATGGACAGCCATACGGTAGCTCCCCTACTGTGTACCTCTAAGCACACCTGGTGCGCCTCTTCAACGTGGAAGGAGCCCACACAGAGCTGCCGACTGCAAGTTGGGAAATTCCTGGAGAGTTCAGGGTACTTGTAGCCTGGGGAGGGGAGGGACAGTCGCAAGGATGTGAGGCCACAGAGTTCATCCCCCGAAAGCTGCCATTTCTCCATGGGAACCCCACGCTGCCATCTGAAGGTCAGTTGGGATTCCAGGAAACCTCCAGGTCCCACCTGGAGGTTGGCAAACCTAGCCCACACGAGTCATGCAAATGCTGGTGCGTCCCCACTGTATGCGACACCGTCGCGTCGATTTGTCAGTCCCTGCGTGCGATTTCCCTTGCTTGCTGCAGAAAAGCCGGAGACCGCATTGATCGTATCAAGATGTTCTAAGTGGGATTGGGGGGGGGGGGGGTTTGCACCAGATGTTTCTGTTGGCTTGATCCCTTTGTGGCGAGGGGGAATGTAATCTATTCGTGCCCAGAGGCCCTACAGCATGCTCCAGGGATTTTTGTGCGACAGAAAGGAAGGGCTGGGACTGAAGGAGGAGGGGCTGTGACTGGGGAG
The DNA here is from genome assembly GCA_029233225.1 of Lepidodactylus listeri. Classification (NCBI taxonomy): domain Eukaryota; kingdom Metazoa; phylum Chordata; class Lepidosauria; order Squamata; family Gekkonidae; genus Lepidodactylus; species Lepidodactylus listeri. The sequence continues at coordinate 8,113,276 of JARCFY010000012.1, forward strand.
GATACACCACTCATGCTTAGAGGCACTTATGATTCCCATATAGTGTTTGTGTAGGTGGGGCTACAGCTAACCAGGGGTAGAGGACAACCCCCTTTGCTTTCTACTCATTCCACTCACATGCTGCTTTCTACTCTGTAGTGGTTAAGTGCACGGACTCTAATCTGGGAGACCCGGGTTCGATTCCCCACTCCCCCGCATGTAGCTGCTGGATGACCTTGGGCAAGCCACAGTTCTGTCGGAGCTGTTCTCAAAACAGCAGTTCTCGAAAGAGCTCTCTCAGCCCCGCCTACCTCACAGGCAATACTCCCTCGAAGCTGTGGAGCCTTTCTGAGCAAAAATTCTACTTTGTGAGCTCCGGGCATGAAAGTTGTGAGCGAGCGATTTGGCTGCTGCATAAGTTCGTTTGCTCTGGAGCCATCTTTCCTGAGGTAAGACAGAAATGTGAGCTGGATGCTAAAAAACTGTGAGCTAGCTCACTCTAACTCAGCTTTGAGGGAACACTGCTCACAGGGTGTCTGTTGTGGGGAGGGGGAGGGAAAGGAGTTTGTAAGCCGCTCTGAGACTCCGAGTGAAGGGAAGGGTATAAATCCAATCTCCTCCTCTTCTTCCACGGCTATTATTGGGGGGGGGGGCCTAATTCTGCAGTGGTGAAGGGGATGCATGCTAGATGCTAAAATATAACTAGAAGCGCCGCAACCTGAGAAAGGTCCTTCTCAGTTCGTGGTGCTGAAACTTTGGAACTCCCTCCACAGGGATATTCATCTGTCTCCCTCTATTGTTGTCTTCTGTCAGGGGGTGAAGAATTTTTCTTCTGTCTGGCATACCCCCCAGTTGTTATTGGCCTCCTCCCTGGGTTTTGGTGTTGTGTGTTTTATATGCTTTTATTGAATCACCACACGCAAGTGCAAGTTTTGTTTCAAATGTTGTAATGTTTCCCACCTTGAGGACCCTATCTGGGTGGAAAGGTGGCAAAGGAACATTTTAAATAAATACACAACAGTTTACTCATTTTTCGTGTTTACGCAAGTCGGTTGGATGACCTCTAACTACATGGGGGAGATGCTGTCTGCCCATGTTCAGAAGTACTTATGTTTCCCATAGCTGGGCAGTCAAAAGCGTGGGTGAGCTACCTGTTAACCGAGTGGTGGGGGAAAGGCACTCCGTCCATGCCCAGGGATGCTCATTCCTGCAGTTGCTTGATGTTTGTAGGGTGGATTGGTTGGTAAGGCTCAATGACCTGGGGGTGGCAGGAAATAATACTCAGCACGTACTCAGAGGCACTAATTATTCCCAGATGGTGTTTGTGTGCAACTATCCAGTGGTAAAGGGGCATTCCCACTAAAGGGAATGCACTGGGCACATATGCAGCGGCACCCATTATCCTAGGGTTGCCAACCTCCAGGTAGCAGCTGGAGATCTCCCACTATTACAGTTGTTCATCAGATGACCAGGATCAGTTCCCCCAGAGAAAATATCTGCTTTGGAGGGCGGATTCTATAGCATTATACTCTGCTGAGGTCGCTGCCCTCCCCAAACTCCACCCTTTCCAGTCTTCGTCTGAAGCTGGAAACCCTACATTATCCCTACAGGGTGTTTCTATACAGCTGCCCAGTAGTAAAGGGACATGGCGCTGCTAGCTGTTCTTATGAGATTAAAATATAGAATTTGCTGCCAAAGGATGTAGTGATGGCCACAGGAATAAAAAGGGGATTCGATACAGTCATGGAGGACAAGTCCCAGTGGCTACTAGCCATGTTGACTGAATGGGAGCCTTTACGTTCAGAGGAATTAATTCTCTCAACGGCAGAGACAGAAGGCCTTTCTGCCCTGCTGTTGGCCCTCCAGAGGTACCGGTTGGCCACTGTGTGAGAGAGGATGCTGGACTAGATGGACCCTCACTGGTCTGACCCAGCAGGGCTTTTCTGAGGTTCTTATCAGGGGAAGGCCTCGGCCTCTCTGCCCTGTTGTTGGCCCTCCAGAGGACATGGCTGGTCACTGTGTGAGAGAGGATGCTGGACTAGATGGACCCTCACTGGTCTGACCCAGCAGGGCTCTTCTGAGGTTCTTCTCAGGGGAAGGCCTCGGCCTCTCTGCCCTGTTGTTGGCCCTCCAGAGGACATGGCTGGTCACTGTGTGAGAGAGGATGCTGGACTGGATGGACCCTCACTGGTCTGACCCAGCAGGGCTCTTCTGAGGTTCTTCTCAGGGGAAGGCCTCGGCCTCTCTGCCCTGTTGTTGGCCCTCCAGAGGACATGGCTGGTCACTGTGTGAGAGAGGATGCTGGACTAGATGGACCCTCACTGGTCTGACCCAGCAGGGCTCTTCTGAGGTTCTTCTCAGGGGAAGGCCTCGGCCTCTCTGCCCTGTTGTTGGCCCTCCAGAGGAACAGGTTGGCCACTGTGTGAGACAGGAGGCTAGACTAGATGGACCCTCACTGGTCTGACCCAGCAGGGCTCTTCTGAGGTTCTTATCAGGGGAAGGCCTCGGCCTCTCTGCCCTGTTGTTGGCCCTCCAGAGGACATGGCTGGTCACTGTGTGAGAGAGGATGCTGGACTGGATGGACCCTCACTGGTCTGACCCAGCAGGGCTCTTCTGAGGTTCTTCTCAGGGGAAGGCCTCGGCCTCTCTGCCCTGTTGTTGGCCCTCCAGAGGACATGGCTGGTCACTGTGTGAGAGAGGATGCTGGACTAGATGGACCCTCACTGGTCTGACCCAGCAGGGCTCTTCTGAGGTTCTTCTCAGGGGAAGGCCTCGGCCTCTCTGCCCTGTTGTTGGCCCTCCAGAGGAACAGGTTGGCCACTGTGTGAGACAGGAGGCTGGACTAGATGGACCCTCACTGGTCTGACCCAGCAGGGCTCTTCTGAGGTTCTTCTCAGGGGAAGGCCTCGGCCTCTCTGCCCTGTTGTTGGCCCTCCAGAGGAACAGGTTGGCCACTGTGTGAGACAGGAGGCTGGACTAGAGGGACCCTCACTGGTCTGATCCAGCAGGGCCCTTTTGATATTCTCATCAGGGGAAGGCCTCGGCCTCTCTGCCCTGTTGTTGGCCCTCCAGAGGAACTGGTTGGCCACTGTGTGAGACAGGAGGCTGGACTAGATGGACCCTCACTGGTCTGATCCTAGGGAGGCCAGCCTCCAGGTGGGACCTGGGGAATCCCTTGGAATTACAGCTCAACTCCAGACAACAGAGATCTTTTCCCCTGAGGAAAACGGATGCTTTGGAGGGTGGATTCTATGGCACTGTATTCCACTGAGGCCCCTGTCCTCTCCAGACTCCCCCTCCCAATCTTCGAGCGTTTCCCAACCTGGATCTGGCAACCCCACGCCCACCACTGGTGAAGGGGGGGGCACCTGGCAACCCTATCTGATCGAGCAAGGCCCTTCTGATGCTTTTATGTAGACAGCAGTCAAGGAGGAAGAATTCTCCACGAGGTGGAGACCGAATGCCCTCTGCATGTGCTCTGGAACCCTTCTGCCTCTCCTACTAGTCGCTAGGGTTGCCAGAAATACCTGGAGATTGGGGTGGGGGGGGGGTGGATCCTGTGGCTGACAGGGTTTGGCAAGGGGAAGGAGCCAGCAAGTTACAATGCCACAGGGTCCACCCTCCAAAGCAGCCATTTTTCCCCAGGGGGAAGTGCTCTGAGAGCCAGTTTGGTGTAGTGGCTAAGTGCGTGGACTCTAATCTGGGAGAACTGGGTTTGATTCCTCAATCTGTCACTTGCAGCTGCTGGATGACCTTGGGCAAGCCATAGTTCTCTCAGAGCTGTTCTCTCAAGGACAGTTGTCTCAGAGCTCTCTCGGCCCCACCTACCTCACAGGGTGTCTCTTGCGGGGAGGGGAAGGGAAAAGGAGTTTGTAAGCCGCTCTGAGACTCTTGAATGAAGGGCGGGGTACAAATCCAATCTCTTCCGCCTCCTCCTTCTCCCCCTCTCCTCCTCCACATGCAGCTGCTGGTGTGGCCCTGGGTCAGTCACAAGTTCTCTCAGAGCTGTTCTCTCAAGAGCAGTCCTGGAAAGAGCTCTCTCAGCCCCGCCCACCTCCCAGGGTGTCTGTTGTGGGGAGGGGAAGGGGAAGGAGATGGTAAGCCGCTTTGAGACTCCCTTGGGTAGTGAAGGGTGGGGTATAAATCCATCCTCCTCCTCCTCTCCTCCTCCACATGCAGCTGCTGGTGTGGCCCTGGGTCAGTCACAAGTTCTTTCAGAGCTGTTCCCTCAAGAGCAGTCCTGGAAAGACCTCTCTCAGCCCCGCCCACCTGACAGGGTGTCTGTTGTGGGGAGGGGAAGGGAAAGGAGATGGTAAGCCGCTCTGAGACTCCAGGTAGTGAAGGGCGGGGTATAAATCCATCCTCCTCCTCCTCCCCTCCTCCACATGCAGCTGCTGGTGTGGCCCTGGGTCAGTCACAAGTTCTTTCAGAGCTGTTCCCTCAAGAGCAGTCCTGGAAAGAGCTCTCTCAGGCCCGCCCACCTCCCAGGGTGTCTGTTGTGGGGAGGGGAAGGGGAAGGAGATGGTAAGCCGCTCTGAGACTCCAGGTAATGAAGGGCGGGGTATAAATCCATCCTCCTCCTCCTCCCCTCCTCCACATGCAGCTGCTGGTGTGGCCCTGGGTCAGTCACAAGTTCTTTCAGAGCTGTTCCCTCAAGAGCAGTCCTGGAAAGAGCTCTCTCAGGCCCGCCCACCTCCCAGGGTGTCTGTTGTGGGGAGGGGAAGGGGAAGGAGATGGTAAGCCGCTCTGAGACTCCCTTGGGTAGTGAAGGGTGGGGTATAAATCCATCCTCCTCCTCCTCCTCCTCCTCCTCCCCTCCTCCACATGCAGCTGCTGGTGTGGCCCTGGGTCAGTCACAAGTTCTCTCAGAGCTGTTCCCTCAAGAGCAGTCCTGGAAAGAGCTCTCTCAGGCCCGCCCACCTCCCAGGGTGTCTGTTGTGGGGAGGGGAAGGGGAAGGAGATGGTAAGCCGCTCTGAGACTCCAGGTAGTGAAGGGCGGGGTATAAATCCATCCTCCTCCTCCTCCTCCTCCCCTCCTCCACATGCAGCTGCTGGTGTGGCCCTGGGTCAGTCACAAGTTCTTTCAGAGCTGTTCCCTCAAGAGCAGTCCTGGAAAGAGCTCTCTCAGGCCCGCCCACCTCACCGGGTGTCTGTTGTGGGGAGGGGAAGGGGAAGGAGATGGTAAGCCGCTCTGAGACTCCCTTGGGTAGTGAAGGGTGGGGTATAAATCCATCCTCCTCCTCCTCCTCCTCCTCCCCCCCTCCTCCACATGCAGCTGCTGGTGTGGCCCTGGGTCAGTCACAAGTTCTCTCAGAGCTGTTCCCTCAAGAGCAGTCCTGGAAAGACCTCTCTCAGCCCCGCCCACCTCACCGGGTGTCTGTTGTGTGGAGGGGAAGGGGAAGGAGATGGTAAGCCGCTCTGAGACTCCAGGTAGTGAAGGGCGGGGTATAAATCCATCCTCCTCCTCCTCCTCCACATGCAGCTGCTGGTGTGGCCCTGGATCAGTCACAAGTTCTCTCAGAGCTGTTCCCTCAAGAGCAGCTTCTGTCAGAGCTCTCTCAGCCCCACCTTCCTCCCAGGGTGTCTGTTGCCGGGAGGGGAAGGAGATTTTAAGTCGCTCTGAGACTCCCGCGGGTAGTGAAGGGCGGGGTATAAACCCAACCTCTTCATCTCTTGTCACGCGGAAACCCACTGGGCAACGGCGGGAGAGCTCCGGCTCCCACCGGGAGGTTGGCCACCCGACCGGCCGCGCTGAAGACCGCCGCGACCCCTCCCACCCGGCCCCGCCCCTCCGTCCCGGGAAGCCCCGCCCCTCCGTCCCGTGTCCTTCTCCGGGGGACACCGCCTCGGCCCCGCCCCCTCTCTCCGGCCGCCCGCCCGCCTCGCTTGATTGGCAGCCCGGGCGCGGCGGCGTGGCCCCGCCCCGTTGTTTACCGCTCGGCCGGGCCTGGGCCGGGCGGGCGCGGCCTGGCGTCCTCCTCAGCGGCCCGCCTCCATGTTCTTGCCTGAGGCGGCGGCGGCCTTCCTTCCCCTCCTCCTCCTCCTCCTCCGCGGCTGCGCGCGCGGGGCCGGGGCCGGGGCGGGCGGGGCCTGCGTGCCGAGAGGCGGCGCCTGAGAGAGAACGAGCGGGGAGGTGGGGGCGCTGACAGGCGGGAGCGCGGCCGCCAGCGAGCGGGCTGAGGGGAGGCTGCTGTGGCGCAGCAGCACGGAGACGCCGGACGCCGCCGCAGGGCCCCCCTCCCCGCCTCCCCGCCCCTCCCCTCCCGGAGCTGCCCCCTCCCACCCCCCCTCAGGGCCGCCCCCCGCGGGGAAGGGGCGGGGGGGGGGAGGCGAGCGCGATGAGGTAATCCCCCCCCCGGGGAGGGGTCAGCAGGCTGAGTGGAGGGAGGGGGGGAGGGGGGGAGGGGGGGGCTGAGTAGGATACTCTTTTTTGGGGGGGGGGGTCCCAGTTGTGTATGTTGGAGGGGGGGAGGGGATAAAGGGGGTGCCTGTGGGGGGGCAACTGAAGAGGGGGGTTTGGATACTCTTTTTGGGGGGGGGTGCCAATTTTGCAGTTTGGAGGGGGGAGGGGATAAAGGGGGCGTCTGTGGGGGGCGGTTGAGGGGTTGAGGGGGCTTTAGAGTAGGCAGTGGGAGGAATGGGAGGCAAGGGGCATTTGGGTTTAGGGTATCTGGGCTCTTTTTGGGGGGGGGTCTAGGTTCTTTGGGGGGGGGTGTTTAGAGTCTTCTGAAGGAGGGGGTCGGTGGGGGTCGGTTTATGAGCCTCAGGGGAAGTTGGGGGGGGGGTTGAGGGAAATAGAGGTCAGCCAGCGCTTTTCTCCCCTTGCACCCTTTTTTGGAAAGTATTTCCAGCTGTCCTAAGGTGGCTGTTAAAGAGGGCTCTTTTTTGGGGGGGGGGGTGTTGACAGTGTAGGGATTTTGCTCTCCTGCCGGGTTTTTATTTTTCTCCTCTGGATCGGCACAGTTTTTTTGCTTTTTAGCGTGTGGGTCTTTTTTTGGATTTGGGTTTGTTGCGCGCCCCCCCCCCCCCCCCCGTGTCTTTATTATTATTATTTTAACAGAACTCCTTCTGTCTTGGAAGGAGGGAAGAGGACAAGGGGCTACCAAAGGGGACTTGTCTGCCTGCTGCCTTTTTATTACGCATATATATATATATACATACATATATATATATTTTTACATTTTGGGGAGAGAAGGGGCTTTGCTTCCGCTCCTGGAGTAGTGGTTGTGTTGTTGTTTTTTCTCCCACCCCTCCACCCCCAACGTATAAATCCGCCTATTGATTTCCTGAAAGGAAAAATAAAAAGAGAACCCGTAAACGCACACCGAACCTGCCTCTGGGAGGGAGATAGCCAGGTGGATACACCTTCGGTTTCCATGGACAACCCGTCCATTATCACCCAGGTGACTAACCCCAAAGAGGAAGAAATCCTGTCCTGCGCTCAGGATAAAGGTGAGAACCTCTAATGTCTAGGCGCGCATTGTGCTGCTCTAATGTTTGCCTGCAAATGCTCCTTTGAGTGACTGTCAGCCGCTGTGTGCATTCGGGGCTTGAAGTTTCTGGATTAACGGCTGCTCCTTTGGATCCCTTTCAGCTGGAATTTACGTAACTTGTAGTATCCCGCCATAAATCAAGACAGTGGCTACAGTTATTGAGGTGGAAACACATTGGTATCTCTGTCTTATGTTTGTTTCAACTTCCAGTTGGAGGCTCCTGTAACCTCCTCGTTGTTCTGCCAGCTAGAGCTTGGGCTAATTCCAGGCATTAGGGAATTGAACTTATTTGGATGGTTTTGAAATCTCAGCAGTTTGGCCCTGAGAAATTGTGCTTAGGGAAGAGTCCTGGTGTAAAGATCCTTTCCCGGATAAGGATAAAATGATCCGGCTTGGAGACATTTTGTTTTTAAGGTTGGTATTGAATCTGGAGTGCACGCGCTTTTGGCACGGTTGGGCGAAGTTGATTAGTTTGGCTGTGAAGGTTCGAATCCTGAATATGCAAAACTGATTTGAAGTTGTCTTTCCGATTCAGAAACCGGGGACCAGAAAGCATTGATCTTTGATTTCCTTCTAGCAAGAAGGGGGCTTGAATTTAAGAATAGGGTTGAGAGAGTAAAACTTCAGGAATCAGGGGCAGCCTAAAACTGTGTGTTCTGAAAAATCATGAATGTGTTTTGCTGATGTATCTGAAATATAGATGATCCTGGAAAATAAAGGGTGTGAAACGAATCTGGCCCTGTCTCCCACTGTGACCATAATACATATTTCCTCACTTGAAAGGAGGAAAGGAGTATAATTATTGATCTTTTGGGGGCCTGTAAGCATTTAGAGTTATTTTCCCTGTGTATGGAGTGTTGTTGGAACTCTTTGCTGTGCTGTAATGCATGTTGTCTGTTCAAGTATTTACGGTGTATTTGAGTCTAGGTTCATGTGGGTTGACTGGTGGCAGGGGACGGAAGGTATCCAGCCTTGTGCTAGGGCTTTGGATTTTCATGTCATTTTCATCCTTATCTGCCTCACTGATTCTGCGCAAGAAAGCTTATACCCAGAATTGTACTTTGTTGGCCTCAAAGGTGCCACTGGAATCAAACTTTGTTCCATTTATTCTGTTTTGGTAGAAGAGCATTCTTTTCTGGAATATATATAGTTTTATCACATAAGTCAATCTGTGTGGTGCGAGTGAAGCCTGTTGGCACTATGGGTTAGGGCTGGGGTTGCCAGGAGAAAAATATTCTGTCTCTTTAAGGGAAGCTTAATGTGTAGAGGGTATTTTTATCAAGTTAATAAGTCCGTATTGTGAGGCAACAGTCCAAGAAGGTGCTTTTATAAAGGGAAGGGAACTATAGACTGTGCCCCTGTGTATGATATGTGTTATTTGTATGGCTTATTCTCCTTTTATCGCATTACTTTCTATTTTTGTAGTACCATTTTCTGCATTGTTTGACATAACTGTAATACTGGTTTGCTCTGTTTCAATTTTTTGTAGCCCTGCTCCTGTTGCATTGCTCATTAGACGGCTGGTTCTGTTGATTGCATTAACTTGCACTGTGTAATCTGCCTTGAGTCTCAGTGAGAGAGGCCAACTGCAAATAAATAAATAAATGGCGGTAAAGTAAGCGGTCTGTGGAAGGGACAGGGATCTTGTTTGTTTGTTCTGCAGGCCTGTTGGCGACCCAGACTAGAAGAGCTTCTCAGCTGTCCTTATCCATAGTTAACTGGTTATCAGGCTGTGAGTTAGTGATTTTCCAACACCACCGTAACCATGAAGAAGGGCTGTGTAGGAACTAGCTTTAAAAGAATGATTAATGCTCTACAAGGGTTCCCTGCTCGACAAACCCTGGTCTGTGTTATGGCTGACGCAGATGACTTAAGGTAAGTTTGGAGTGGGAAACTCATGGTCCTGTGATCCTGTGATCTGTTCCTGCTCTCTCTCAACTGTGGCTGAAAGATTATTGCATTTCATTTGGCCAGGCTGTGGTATTTCTCAGTGTTGGCATGTGCAAAGATCTATAAACCAGCGGAACAGCAGTCAACAACTCAGCCTTTTGCTTATTACAAAGAATCTGTCTCCAGCCTGTTTTGAGGCAAGTTAATTGGTACAAGAGTTGAGCATAAAGGACAGAGTGAGAGTTTCTGCTTTTCATGGAGGCTTCAGATGTTGGGGGAGAAGAGGGGAGAGTTGCTGTCTTTGTGGGCTGCTTGTAAGTTGGATGTACATCAGGTTGTCCATCGTGAGAAACAGAATGCCTGATTAAATGGGCCTTTAGTCTGATGAAGCAAGGCCGGTTCTACGTTCTTGGGATTTGCCATCAGTAGTGAAACAATTCCAGGCGTCCCTAGAGCTGCTTGCCTATAGTGACTCCACCCTTGAGCAGGATGCCTGGTACCAGACACATCATCTGCCTGGCACTCTGCTTAGAACTGAGGTTTTGGAGATGATGAGAAGTAGTTGCTGTTCCTTACCGTCTCCAAACCACTGCACAAATGAGAGAGTGCGCCCTGCCTTCCCAGTCCCTCTAAGCGTGCCAGAAGGTTGGGAAGGGAGTAGGGATTTGGGGGAACTGCAAATAACTATCTGGCTGGGGCGCCAAGCAAACACGTGTGGGCCCCTGAACTTTACACTGGAGATTCTTTTTTTTAAATCTGCTTACAAGCGTAAGAGAATATAAACAACTTGCTGCAGATTAAAGAATACCTGCTGCTGTTTCTGCTGTACATATGTCTTGCTACTGAGAAGCTGAGGATGACACATTTTAGTTTGACTACAGACCTGTGAAATAAGATAGGCTAAGAACCTGCAATTGCGGGGAGAGCGGCCTAGAAATCAAATAAATAAATAAAATAAGAAACAGTAACTTGCTCAAGGATGCCCACTGAGCTTAATGGCTAACTTGGCTTCCCCGCATGCAGATCCGGCATTCATTGCAGCAAGATCAGCACGCGGATCAATAAGGCAAAGTTATTCTGCACCCTCTCCTCGAGTCCAGCAGTTAGCTTTTGTTTTTCTCATGCTGTGGCATTGTGGTGCGGGGCAAAGCAAATACGGCCTGGTGTTGAAAGAGGGCAAAGTTAGTAATTAATGGTCAATCTTGTTTGATCAGTGGAAGAAACGAATTCTTTTCCCGCCGGCTGAAGAAGTTGGCTGCTGTCGGTGGGTACTACTTCAGCGGCCCTGTTGAGTTATAACGTGCTTCCGTTAGGATTACGCTTTTAAAATAACTTTATGTAATTAACTGGGAGAATGCTTTGATGGATTTTTCCAAAAACACAGATTGCTGCTAAAGCACCGTACGTTAAAAGTAAGTTTGGAAGAATGTTATTTGACCTTTGTATTTCTAACAAGGATTTTTTAAAAGGCCTCTTGTCAGGATCAGGAAATGGAGGGATGTAATGTGCTTGAAAATTAGGTAAATTTGGAGATATCAATCAGTACTGACCCCCGTCTTTGAAATCCTGAGATGTGTTGCCTGTTGACACTGTTACTTCTAAGAGATGGTGTCACCACAGTCTTAAAGCCTACTGCACTAGCGTGTAGGAGCTTCGAATAGGGCATATTTGGTCACATTTGCTGTGTCTGCATGGAGGATGAAGCTTGGGCATGGTGCTTAGGTGAGCATCCTTGAGACATTAATGTCAACGCACCAGGTTTGAAAACAAGGGTGGAGTTCTTGGTTTTTGCCCCGCGCTTGTGGAACTCCTTTCCCCAGAAGTCTGTCAGAGTCAGAACATGAACAGTTTCCAGTAAAGTTATGTGGTGTAGTGGTTAAAGCGTCGGATCTGGGAAAACCAGGTTCAAATCCCCACTCTTGGAAACTTGCTGGGTGACCTTGGTTCAGTCACACACGCTCATCTTAACCTACCTCACAGGGCTGTTGTGAGGATAAGGAGAGGAGAACGAAGTAAATGAACATTCTCTCTCTAGACTGCTATTCAGCAGTCAGGTTTTTAAAAGTGTAGAGTTCCTATATTGTAATCGGGTTTTTTTCCTCTTTTTGTGGATATTAAGTTGTCCTCTGTCCCACATGCTTGGGAAGCAGAAGAAATGAAACTGAACAAGCTAAAGAAATGCATGTAGAATTCCTACTCTTTGTATGAAGAGAGCATATTTAAATGAAACTGTAAAAGGTCAAGTAATCTTCAAGTACAAAACTGGTTTTCTATTCCATTTATAAAACTGATTTTATACACAGTTTTTTTTACCTTAGGCCCTGTGATTCAGTGTGTGTTATGATGCTTCGCCCTGACCTGGATAGTCCAGGCCAGTCTGATCTCATCAGATCTTGGAAGCTAAGAAGGGTCAGCCCTGGCTAGTATTTGGATGGGCGACCTCCAAGGAATACCAGGGTTGTGACGTGGACGCAGGCAATGGCAAACCACATCTGAACATCTCTTGCCTTGAAAACCCCACAGGGTTGCCATAACTCAGCTGTGACTTGACTGCGTGTGCATGCGCGCACACACACACAAGATGCCACAACTCAAATATGACTTTGATTCTATTAAGGGAGTACAAAAGTGGTAGCTTGTTCTGTGAACATTTTACTTCGCTCATTACCTCTTGATCAGCGTATGCATTTGTCGTGCTCTTAAAATCCGTTCAGATGTTGGAATTATCTTAATTTCTTTTGAAAGGACTGTCTTTCAGAAACTGCGCTATGTAAAGAAATGTAATACTGTTGGTTAATTATTTAATAGCATAATTATTAGGAAATACAAGTTGTCTTTGCAACAGACAAATTCTCTTTAGCAACTGAAATGCTTAAACATAAATCATACAGAAAACACTGTGCTAGCTCTTTATGCTTTCTTGATGTCACCTTTGTTCTACCTTAAGTGGACAATTAACACTCTCTTTGACATAAACACAGAGTTATAACAATTCTGACTTTGCTAAGTGTGGAGGGGGTCTTCTTTCCTGCACTTGCTTGAGAGGATGTTGAGCACTCAACATGAGAGAAGCCTTCACCTGGATTGAGGTGTTGACTCTTGATATTTATGCTGCAGGGCATACAAAATATTCTACAAATAAGAGGTCTTTGAGAGGTAAAAATGTATACAAATTTTGTGGATTCTTCCTCCCAAGTTCTTACATTAATATAAACAGTTTTGCGTACGGGAGTTAACAATAATGCGAAGACCAATGATTTACTCATAAGAACAGTGAATGTAGATGTGTGGTATGAAACTTTTGTTTGTGTCGATTAAGAATTTCTGCACTACTATATCATATTGACTTGGATAGCTCAGGTTAGCTTGGCCTTATTAGATCTCAGAAGCTGAGTGAGATCGGCCTTGGTCAGTTCTTCAATGGGAGACGATCACGGGAAGACCAAGGTTTGCCAGCTCTGTTTGTCTCTTGTCTTGAAAACTTCGCTACAAGGGTTGCCATAAGTTGTCTGCAACTCGATGGCGCTTTCCGCCACCGGTAGGAGTCAAACTGATCAAGAATTAGTCAAAAGTGGGGTTTTGTCTAGGCTATGCTTACCTTGCATTAATATTACACTTAATGTAGAGTGCTCATCATTCTTTAAATAGACATAAAGCCTGCCGTTTGGCGGGGAGGGTGGGATATAAATCCAAAAAATAAATAAAATAAAAAATAATAACTAAACAGGCTGCTTTACGATAACCAGAAGTGTAATCCAATAAATAAGCCTTAAAGTGGTTGTTTGTATCTAGACTTTTGAGTGAGATTATTGACTTGTCTCCATATCAATACCATAGGATTGATGTGCAGAAACATTAAAAAGGCAAATGTTCTTGAGTAGGATGTGGATCTCTTACATAATAACTGGAAAATGCAGCATGGATGGATGAAACTTGTGAAAAAGAACAGGAAGTTCTCAAGATTGTCTGAGTAGTCTTTTGTAATTTTATGTAACCCGCAGCTCAGTTTTGCACGTTTTTTTTTTGCTCCAGACGGTATGGAGAAAACTGGGAAATCTGCCTGTTCAGTTCCCAGGAATCCAATCAGGTGGGAGGCCAGAGAGTTTTCATCTTACCGAGGAGAAACCACATCACTTTCTCACAGGGACTTGATCTGACAGGTCTCGAGCCACTGTAGCCTTCTCCCCCTGTATCTTGTTGGGGAGAGGAGGAAGGGAAAACCCCAGGTGAATCGCTGGGGCCCTTTGAAGCTGACAAATGAAACGGTGTGTGGAAGATGAGGTGACCAGTAAGACGCAGCCAGGGCTCATTTCGTAGCAGGAGCTCCTTTGCATATTAGGCCACACACCCCTAATGTAGCCAATCCTCCAAGAGCTTACAGAGCTCTTCTTACAGGGGCTACTGTAAGCTCTCGGAGGATTGGCTACATCCGGGGTGTGTGGCCTAATATGCAAAGGAGCTCCTGCTACGAAATGAGCCCTGGATGCAGGTGTTGTATTTACATGCCCTAAGCATGTTATGGTTGAAGTGGCTTGTGGATTGATAACCACTAAAACAGTTAATCTAGCTATTATGTGAATTCTGTATTCTTTCCCCCATGATATGGTGGATGTTTCTGAATCTAGTCTTGTTTTCCTGCAGAACAGTCTTCAGTTGGCTTAGTGTATTTTGTAGTTCTGAACTGCTTTCCCACATTTTAAAGCCTTTTTTTTGGCTGTCACATCGCAGCTGACTTGTGGCAGCCCTGTGGGGTTTTCAAGGCAATAGACATTCAGAGGCAGTTTGGCATTGCCAACCCTGGACTTCCTTGGTGGTCTCCTATCCAAGTCCTAACCAGGACTGACCCTGCTTGGCATCCCAGATCTGATGAGAGTAGGCTGGCCTGGGCTGTAAACATACTCTTTTATAATTACCAGGGTTTTTGAGAGAGATGTCTTTAAAAACAGTTACGTCCTTTTGAATATTGAGAGCAGAGGACGCAACATATTTCCATGCTAAGTAATATTTGTTGATTCGTTTCTTGTTTCTAAGCCTTTAACTTAGAAGTGTAATGTGCAAATCCTGCATTTCACATGTGGTATATGTTTCCATAGCACATCATGAGCACATGAAGCGGCTTTATATTGATTCAGACTATCAGTCCTTCAGAGTATTGTCTACTCAGACTGGCAGCAGCGCTCCAGGGTCTTAGGCAGAAGCTTTTCACATAACCTACTGCCAGATCTTCTAACTGGAGATGCCTGGGGTTGAACCTGGGACCTTCTGCGTGCCAAGCAGATGCTCTGCCACTGAGCCCTGCCCCCAGCCCCTTCCTTTGGAGGTTTCTTCAGATCTATATTTGCCTCTTTCCCTTTTACCGTAGGGATGCTTACTGCAGCTTTATAACCTTGAGAAATGTGTTGGGTGCTTAGAACCTCGTACTTTCTTTGTGTCTTCTCTCCAGCCCTCAGTAATGCTGCTTGCTGTAGTGTGAATCTGTTGTAAGGAAAACTTGTGTCTTTTCTCTAGCCATGAAGTCCCCCATAAGAACATGAGAGAAGCTATTGTTGGATCAGGCCAATGGCCCATCCAGGCCAACACTCTGTGTCACACAGTGGCCAAAAACACCAGGTGCCCTCAGGAGGTCCAGCAGTGGGGCCAGGACACTAGAACATAAGAACATAAGAGAAGCCAATGTTGGATCAGGCCAGTGGCCCATCCAGGCCAACACTCCGTGTCACACAGTGGCCAAAAACACCAGGTGCCCTCAGGAGGTCCACCAGTGGGGCCAGGACACTAGAAGCCCCCTCCCACTGTTCCCCCCCCCCCCCAGCACCAAGAAGACAGAGCATCACTTGCCCCAGACCGAGAGTTCCTATCTATACCTTGTGGCTCATAGCCACTGATGGACCTCTGCTCCAGATGTTTATCTCCCCCCCCCCCCGGGGGGGAGTCTGAGTGCAGATCTGATTGGTCTTTCTGTTGGTAGATGTGTATACTCTGTATTATATGGTTTCAGCATTTGGAAATCCTAAATTCTGCCTGAGGCAATTAAGAAGGCCCCATGCTATGTTTTGTGAAATGTGTAAAACAGAATTGTTCAGGGGGATATTCCTATAGAGGGAGTAAACCTGTGGTGTAATGGAGCCGCTTGGGAGGTGACTTCTATTATTCAGGATAATTTTTTCCCCTTCACGTTTTTCATTCCCAGCCCCCACTGCATTGTGCCGTTTTTACCAGCAATCTTTGCTGTTAGACTCAAAGGTTATCATAGTTTGTAATCTGCTTGCTTTTATACTAAATGGCTTTGTTTTTCTAGGAATCTCTGCTGGTAGATTCAACTGTTAACATTAAAAGGTTATATTTTGTCATCAGCTTGCTGATTGGCTGTATGGTTCTGTCATACCT
Organism: Lepidodactylus listeri; assembly: GCA_029233225.1. Lineage (NCBI taxonomy): Eukaryota > Metazoa > Chordata > Lepidosauria > Squamata > Gekkonidae > Lepidodactylus > Lepidodactylus listeri. The sequence goes on from JARCFY010000012.1 coordinate 8,129,025, forward strand.
GTCACCTGCCTTAAATCCCAGGGAGAAAAGTGGACTGTAAGTGAAAATAAAGAACTGGACAAGACTAAATGAAGATGAATATAGAGGTGGGGTCTTGTGCTGGTTGGTGCCAAATACGTTCTTATTTGGTATAAGGTTGTGTAGCTGAACAGAGCTGGAAAAATCTACTTTGCTGGGCTGTTATCAGTTGGAATAACAGAGCTTAATTAAAGACATCTAATGCAGAGGTGATCATGTTTTTTATTTTTATCAGTTTCGTTTCCATAGTTCTGGCATATTCTACACACCATATTTCCTTTGTGGCTCCATTGACTATGTTTGAAGTGGAGATTCAGCTATAGAGTAGTCATCTTGGTCTAAGGAAGCAATCGATACGGAGAAAATCTGCAGTACCTCCTTAAAGAGAGTCATTAAATTTAGAACTTTCTAGGGAGATAGGAAATGATGGATATATGAAGAACCTGGATCGTTGAACTAGTGCAGTCTTGATAACACTGTAAATTGATCCATTGTACTGAACTTTGCTGTGGGTAAATGTTCTTTTACAGAAGGACTTTTGGTTTGAAGGCTAACAGCATGATCCTAAACAGAGTCACATCTTTCTAAGCTTCTTGACTTCAGTGGATTTAGAAGGGTGTAGCCCATCTTAGGCTTGTACTATAAGTAGTGGAGTCATATGTTCGTACATCTTGTCGGAAACAATGGGATAGGGTTCAGAAATATTGAGGATGACCCACCTCAACTGATGCATACAGTTATATGTGCTTAATTCCCACCGAGAATCTCAGGATTTAAGACTATACAGTTCTCCACTCGTTGACAGCCAAGCATTGATATACAGCTGTGACACGTCACATTTTTGGCATATGGATAGATGTGTTGCCTTTCTGTCTGAATTCATGAACACTGATATGCCTATTGCAGAGCATGAACTCCTCGTACTAAGTACATTACCTGTCCCAAAGCCAGAAGTTACCATTTTGTGCCTTCCTCCCACCAGTCTATTTGAATGGCCAACAGAGTAATCAAAGAATCATAGAGTTGGAAGGGACCTCCAGGGTCATCTAGTCCAACTCCCTGCACAATGCAGGAAATTCACAACTATCTCCCACCACCACCACACACCTCCAGTGATCACTGTTCCATGCCCAGAAGATGAGAAAAAAACCTTCCAGGATCTCCAACCAAACTGGCCTGGAGAAAAATTTATTCCTGACCCCAATGTGGCGATCAGCATTTCCCTGGTCATGTAAGAAAGGGCCATGAGGACTAAGCAGTGATGCAACCCTTCCTGCCCTTCCTCTCATGATCTGCCTCAGTTCACAGAACCAGCAGTGCTGTCAGATGACCACCTAGCCTCTGTTTGAAAACCTCTCAAGAAGGAGAGAGCCCACCACCTCCCGAGGAAGCCTCTTCCACTGAGGAACCACTCTGACTGTCAGGAAGTTCTTCCCAATGTTTAGCCCAAAACTCTTCTGATTTAATTTCAACCGGCTGGTTGTGGTCCGACCTCCTGGGGCAACAGAAATCAGCTCTGCGCCGTCCTCCATATGACAGCCCTTCAAGTACTTGAAGATGGTTACCATATCCCTTCTCAGTCATCTCCTCTCCAGGCTAAACATACCCAACTCCTTCAACCTTTCCTCGTAGGACTTGGTCTCCAGACCCCACACCGTCTTTGTTGCCCTCCTCTGGACGTGTTAAAAAAAAACATGCAAATTATAATGGAGTGAAACCATCTTTATTACATCGGATGAAGTAGTGGATCTTCTGATGGATTGTGGCAACTCTTGCTACAAATGGTATTACCAAGCCACTGTTTGTTTTTTTATTCTAGGTTAGGGAATACTATTTGTACATCAGAACATAAGAGATGCGATATTGGAACAGGCCAGTGGCCCATCCAGTCCAACACATAGTGGCCAAAACCCAGGGGCCATTCAGCCTCAGTAAAGTCTGCCCTCCCCCTTTTTTGGTTCTTCCATGTTATGTTACAAAATGGTGGTGGTTGTCCAGTCGCACAGTTGAGTCCGACTCTTTGCAACCCCATGGACCGCATCACACCAGGCCCTCCTGTCCTCCACCGCCCTCTGGAGCCTGCTCAACTCCTGCTCGTTGCATCGATAACACTGTCTAACAACCTCATCCTTTGCCGTCCCCTTCTTCTTTGACCTTCAATCTTTCCCAGCATCAGAGTCTTCTCCAGTGAGTGCTCCCTTCTCATTTGGTGGCCAAAATATTGGAGCTTCAGCTTCACTATCTGGCCTTCCAAGGAACAGTCAGGTTTGATTTCCTTTAGGATTGACTGATTTGAGCTCCTTGCAGTCCAACGGACTCTCAAGAGTCTTCTCCAGCACCATAATTCAAACACTTCTATTCTTTGGTGCTCAGCCTCCCTTGTGGTCCAACTCTCGCAGCCATACATTACTACTGGGAATACCATTGCTTTGACCATATGGACTTTTGATGGCTGGGTGATGTCTCTACGTTTTGTTATGCTGTCTAGGTTTGCCTTAGCTTTCCTTCCAAGAAGCAGGTGTCTTTTAATTTCATGGCTGCAGTCACCGTCTGCAGTGATCTTGGATCCCAGGAAGGTGAAGTCTTCATGACTTCCCCTTCTGTTTGTTAAGGAGTGATGGGGCCAGATGCTGTGATCTTAGTTTCTTTGATGTTGAGTTTCAAGCCAGCTTTTACGCTCTCCTCCTTCACTCTGAGCAAGAGGCTCTTGAGGTCCTCTTCACTTTTTGCCATTAGAGTAGTATCGTCTGCATATCTAAGGCTGTTGATGTTTTGCCCGGCAGTCTTAATTCCAGCTTGTGATTCATCCAGGCAAATACAAAAAAAGTTGTCTGAGCAGGTGTTTTTGTGTTATTTCATCCCCTTCAGTAGTAATTCAACACAGTGGCAGGGAGTCTCTATATGTGCTCTAGAGCCACTGATGGGCGGGTTGGCTTGATAAGAGCAGACCCGCTGGGCAATTCCACTGATCCATCTATTCTTAGCATCCTGTTTTCACACAGTGACCAGCTGCTTCCTTTAGAGGGCCAGCAAACTGGGCAGAGAATAAGAAGAGAAGAAGAGATTGGATTTATACCCCGCCCTCCACTACCCAAGGGAGTCTCAGAGCGGTTTAAAATCTCCTTTCTCTTCCCCTCCCCACAACAGACCCCCTGTGAGGTAGGCGGGGCCGAGAGAGCTCTGACAGAAACTGCCCTTTTCCAAGAACAGCTGTGCCAGAGCTATGGCTTGCCCAAGGTCATCCAACAGGTGCAAGTAGAGACCAGGGCTTTTCCTCCTAGCCACTTGTATTAGTGCAGACATAAGGTTAACACTGAAGAACTCGCCTCATGGGTAGCTCTCCCGTGTGGCAATGCAAACTGCATGCTGATCGTGTCACATGCCTCGCATGCATGATCCTGCCTAGCATTGTTATTAGTGCATCATGTTCCACATGTTTTGAAGCTGTCCTGAAAGTGCAGGAGTGGGATATTATTTTTCCCCCTTGAGCTTGTTTTTGCGTGCAAGGCTGTTGATGCCAGTGGATTAAATGATTTGAAGCTGATTCCTGTCCCTTTGTGACCACCCCAAGGAGAAAAGCGTGTCATATTTAACACTCAATATTAGTCTCACTAGCCCTTGGCAAGCTTGCACTTTGTTTGATAGTCATCTGTTAAACCTTGTTACGACCCTTCTGCACACCATATAAACACATTTGCACATAATTGCTGCAGTTTTTCACCACTTGTCCAATTTAGCTATTTTAGGGCATTCTAGCACTGCCTGTATATATCAGTGGTTTTTGAAAACCTGGTATGTATTGAACTGCACAGTCCTGAAGACTTCATGACACTTAGATCTTTGAAAGAATGAGTTCTGCTGCCAGTCCCCTCCTCTCACTGCTGGCCTATACTCTGCCCCCCATGCTCTTTCTGGGGGGATACTGACTTCCAGGAACAAAAATTCGGGAAAGTGGTTTAATGGGCTGCAGGAGGAGGGGGAAGCAGGAAAGTCTTGCAGTGCAAAGTGTGAGATGGTTGGATACACGCCACCACACTTGAGTTCAGAAGAAGAGTTGGGTTTTATACCCCGCTTTTCCCTACCCTGAGGAACCTCAAAGCGGCTTACAATCTCTTTCCCTTCCTCTCTCCACAACAGACACCCTGTGAGGTAGGTGGGGCTGAGAGAGTTCTGAGAGAACTGTGACTGGCCCAAGGTCACCCAGCAGGCTTCATGTGGAGGAGTGAGGAATCAAACCCAGTTCTCCAGATTAGAGTCCACTGCTCTCAACCACCACACCACGCTGGTTCAGGAAGAGAAGCTGTCCTGATCCAGCTAATAGATGCAAAATAAAAATTCCCCTAGGCAGCCTGAAGAACCTTGCCAGTTCCTATCTAGGGCGTGTTCAGAACATTGGGCCTAAAAGTATTATATGTAATATGTATGTAATATAATATGCTAAATGTGCAATGTATAATATTTGCCAGGCTGTTGCCTAACTGCTAGTGTGTCAAGTTTTCAGTTTGTAAATCTGAAGCTCAAGACCCAAACTCCAGAGGATGCCGGCACCCATGCCTTCAGATGTGGATCTTTGCCAAGGACAGCTAAAGCAGGCGAATAAAAGTGCTGCGTGGGTGGAGGGTGTGTGCGTGTCTGTGTGTGTGTGGGTCTGTGTGCGTGTGTCTTGAATCCTTCTGTCACTGTTACTCCAGCAAGTTCTTCCCACAAAGTCTATTCCCCAAGCTAATATTGAAAGCTAAGCTGATTATTTGGGCCGGAGGAGAAGAGAGCTGCACAGTACGGGAAATGGAAAGCGGGAAAGGGGTTTTGCTCACCCCGTCACCACGTCGATTGAGCGCTTCAAAATGCAAACACAGTTCTCTGCTTTAGATGTAATTGGGTTAAAACTAGATTTCTAGGTAGAGGATGCTACAGCAGGTAGGCGAAAAGTATATGTTTTGTTTTGCCTGGACTTAGTCGCAGGAAAATTTGGTCCTGTCATAGCAGAAGGCTGCAGGTTTTTTATAGGCAGAGTTAATGGCCAAGGACAGACTGGCAGTTTGGCCCCATATAAGTCCGCTTTGCAAGCCGATTAAGAGAGCCCGTTCAGACAGCCACAGCTGCCTGGCGTTGCTGTGCCGCACTCACCCGGTCCTGAAGCGCTTTCATCCCGCTTTAAACAGGTACCTGGTGAAACCGGTGTCAAGCCGTCTGGGTGCGCGTCCATCCCGCTTCCTGGCAGCGTGGACGCAAATAAGCCACACAGCAAGCGGCGCCGGTAATGTGAACCCGCTGATCCGGCTGCTGCGCCCATGCGCAGGTCAGCAAAATGGACGAAAGCCATGCGCCACCACCAGGGTCCGCCCCACAGTGTGAACGCTCCATTGTGGCTCCCCCCCCAGTGTGTGGTCCCGCATCAGTCTACGCAGTGCAAACGGAAAGCCCCGCGACAACTCAGCCCCGGTCTTTTTGCCCCGCTTCCCTTGCACTTTGTTTTGCCTCGGCCAATAAGTGTAAAACCATACATTGAATGGGGGTGGGTGGGCTTATTGTGCACAAATGACATTACTTAGATGATAATTAGTGGCATGAAGTGCAAAAGCAACTGGTCCCACTGTCTTAGAAGGGTCTGGCCCTAGGGACGCTTTAATCACGGAATAAAGAAATTAAACGTACTAATTCCAGATGGGGTAGCTGGGTTCATCTGTAGCAGCTAGCACTGGAGAGTCTCGGTCATCTCAGAAGCGAAGAAACGTATACACATAAACTACTATGACCGATACTAATAAACAATGTTTATATAACATTCTGTTCTTCCGTTTACAACTCCCTGGCCAGCCTACTATTTAAGGAAATCTTATTCAGTCTCTCCAACTGTTACTGTGGTATCATTGTGGATATTTCTTCCAGCTTTTTTTTGTTGTCGTCGTCGTCTTCTGGACATGGAGTTCCTCGGAACTTTTGAGCCTCCTACAGCCGGCGCTCGATCTCGCTTGTATTTCCATGAATTGTTATTCTGTAGCATGGTAGTGGAATATGCTGCTCAGCTGATCCGTTGTTGGTTCCAGAACTGGTGCTGTGTGATTTTCCTCCTCCTCTAGCCCTTTTTTTTCTTTTTTTTCACTCTTCCTAACTCTTCAAGTGTTCAGCCCTCTCTTGGTCAAACGTATTCCCAAATTCTCCTCCACTCAGGATAGCCTGATCTTGTCAGAACTCTTAAGCACGGTCAGCCCTTTTTGGTACTTTGATAGGAAGACCAGGGTTGCCGTGCAGAGGAAAGGGACTTAATGGCAGAGGTTACAGAGCTTCCATTCTGGCTTTCAGTCGGCTCGGCACAAAGTTCCCGAAGGGGCATTAGAGCTGATACAGCTCCGTTCTTCTGAGACCCCTTACTCCACCCCTCTCTAGGAAAAAAAAAAGGAATCCCAGTCAGTTTTGCTCTGATTGTCTTGGAGCATTTACAGATCCCTGTGTTCCCTTGTATGCAATCATAAGGGCCATTCCACAGAATCTTATTATTGTACATGGAATACACAGTCGCGGCACATAATTTATGTAAATTGCCTTGAGGTTTTGCTTGCGTTGCAGGAGATATTGCATCGTCCAAATGCACTGTTATGTACCTCAGGAAATTATACTGCTTCCCTTGGAGAGCTGTCACAGTTCTGTGGTGTTGTGCTGCGCAAGTGTTTTTCTGTGTGTCACCGAATCACCAGCGAGCTGTACAACTCCTTTCTCCCCTCCTATACTCTTGTTTTGTGACTACCATGTTCTAATGCTGTTTTTAATTCTGGGATGGCACTCGCCTGTTGTGCGATACAAACTTCCTGCCCCCGAGCTATTGCACGTGAACGGCATATCACCATTGTCCTCGGATTGTGGCTCCTAGGAATATTGAGCAAAGTCTTCAAAACCCATAAGGCCTGTCATAGCTGTGATTTTATCAGATCTCTCTGCTTCCCTTTTTTAAAGCAGTTGTCACTGCTGCCTTGGGCATTGTGTAGTTCCAGCAGCTTGCTGTGAGGAAGCTGTTGATTCCACTTTTAAGGATCTTGGCAGAGGTGCTTAGAGAGTCCTGCAAATGGTTGGGAGTCCTCATAAGTTGTGAGAGTGTTCCTTTTAAACTGGCTGGAGAAAGGAGTCTTGGGCAAAAGAGGCCAAGAAAAACCCTAACCCCTCCAACTAGAGTTTTTATTGTTTCTCTTTTCCGCTTGTTACGAATGTGCGTATGATCTAGCACACCTGCTGTCGTGTTTGGTTAGGTCTTGCAGAAAATAGGAGCAGGTCCTCAAGGAAACCAGCGTAGCATCACTAAGAGCGAAATGGGCTTTAATTATTGGAAAATCCATCAAGTGCCAAATTGTGTGATATAGGATACTGCAGATCTAGGGTTGCCAAGTCCAACTTACCTAATGGCGGGGGGGAGTCCTCCTTGGCCCGGGAGCTCCCTTGCGCGTGCACCCAGTGACGTCACCTGGAAGTGACGTCATTACATTGGGGAAAGTCGTCCTGGCAGGACGACTTCGGGGGTGGGGTTCCCCCCGCCGGCCGAATGCTGGCCGGTGGATCGGGAACCCCTGTAGTGGGGGATCCCCCGCCCCCCGGGCTGACTTGGCAGCCCTATGCAGATCTGTTGGTGTTGATTTTGTTATATTGGAAGAGTGAGCTATAGGGGTATGTATTCGGCTGTATCCAAGCCGAAAAGACCTGAAAAATAACTTACCAGTATTTGGGGGGTACTCTTTAAGCCAAAAACATATCAGAGAATCTGACCTGCTACTGGAGTAGCTGATCCGAATAAAGGCGATTTTTCCCTAGCGTTTTCCTGGGGATATTCGGCTATACCGAATAGCTGGTGGTGGAGAGGTTTAAAGAGCTACAAAGATAACTTTCAGTTTCCTGTAGAGCTCTTTCCCGCCTTTTGCTCCGGTTCCCAGGGCAACAGGAGAGAGGGGGAAGAGACATTTCTGCAGCCCAATGGTGAAAGTACCTTAGGGGGAACTGTGGGATCTTAGAGCCAGTCATTGCAATGCTTTTGCAAATGGTGTTGCATTGCAGGTTTGCAGCTTGCAAGGCTGTTGGCTTTAAACGTGAAGTCCAACTAAGTAACTATCTTGCTTTCCCCGCCCATTTCCCCTGGGAACAGGAGGGAGGGGGGGAAGGAGCAGTGGCAATTTGGTAAATAGGATTTCAGGTTAAGGGGAACCTGGTTCTTTAGCCCATCACAGAACTTTGTTCTTTTTTGAAATTCATCTGTGCGTGGGCAAAAAGCATAAAGAGAAGGATCGGGCTCAGCTCGACTCCATTTCTGAGAGAGGATAGGAGAGCGTGCACTATCTTTTGCCTTCAGATGCTGCGCTGAGCCTGACCCACTGCCGCCTGAGCGACTCCACTGTGGGCTTTGGATCAGATCCTGCCTGTCTGGAGAAGAGTGAGGGCAGCAACTGGTTTGACTGAACATTTTTTAAAAAGTTTTCTATGTTACTGTTAGTTCTTTGGGCTTGGTGAGTGGTAAGTGGTGGGGGAATGAGTCCAAGGACCTCAGGTGTTTTTGTTGTTGCTCCCTTTGGTTTTATTCTTATGTTTTAATTCCTTCTGGTCTTGTGGCTTGTACTTAGGAGTTTTTTGTTGCTTGTTGTTTGAGCTTGGTGGTTGTATATGGGGGATGAGGCCAAGGGCCTCAGGCCTTTTTTTTTTTTTGGTTCCCATTGATTTTATTCTTAGGTTTTAATTTAGATTGTGATGTGGTGCATTATATCGGAGCTGGTATTTGCCACAGTGGCACTGGGTTCTGCTGCTGGGCACTAATAAGTTGACACTGGGTTCTGCTGCTGAGCCCTAGTAGGTTGACACTGGTTCTGCTGTCCTTGCAGAAATGCCCTCCCCCCTTCAGTTTCTACTTCAGAGATTCTCATATTTGACCTGAGTCCTGTTGGGTTTGGGCACTGCCACAGTGGCACTGTTTCTTCTGGGCACATTGCACTGATTCTGCTGCTGGCCTTGCAAAAATGCCCCTCCCCTTCATTTTCTACTGCAGAGATTATCTGGGACATTCCCGCTGGTCCTATATTCCCGCTGGTCCTTGCTGTTTTTCCCCTTTGGAAAAATGGAGGATGGGGGCACCTTCGTTGGATGCCCGTAGGATTGGACCCCTCAGTCCAATCTTTTTGAAACTTGTGGGTTCTTTTGAGGAGAGGCTATGCTGCAAATTTGGTGCCTCTACCTCAACCTGCCTCCCCAGGACCGATTTGCCATTGACCTTAACGGTCCCCATAAGGTATAATGGACCTGAAAAAAATTGGGATTGTTGAATCTGAATTCCGTACTGTTATTGGGATTCGGGAAATACCAATGTTTTTGGGGTCTAATATACCCGAATAAAAAAAAAACCCAACAACTTTTTTCTTGCACACCCCCAGTGAGCTGGTAGCCTCTTAGCACATCCTATATGTCTCCTCCCCTTTAATGTGTTTTTTCAGTGTTACTGCACAGTTCTAAAGTTCCTTAGCTTGCATTTTTCCTCTTCACTCTTAAATTAATTTTGTCTCTTGGTCTGAGTGCATAAGGAGATTTTTTTCCCATTGACTGAATCATTACAGCTCCATTAACATTGCTCTTCCTTTGACCCTCTCTGCAGGGAAACCGTGGTGTTAATAAGCACTGGTGACTTACAGGTTATCGCAAATATTAACTGTTGGGGGGAAAAACCCTTTGCATGGATGTTTGCATATGATTATATTCCATAAATGCTGCTGAGTTTGATCTGGCTGGTGTCAGTGTGCTGCATTTGGTTAGCCAAATGTGCCTCGGAATGAGGCTATGACTTAAGTTGGATGACCCACCATACAGACATGCTCTGGTCCATGGAAGAGGTGGCAAAGTCAGAGATCTTAGAAATAATTGTTAAAGAACCGAATAGCAATTAATACAAGTCTTTCTCTAACTTCTTGTTAAAAGTAAAGTTTGAGGTGCCTCATACCTTCTTATATCCTTGTCTTTCTTTCACCCTGCCCTTACCTTTCTCCCTCAGCTGACTTTCCCAAATCGCCCTTCCCTGCTCATTCCCAACCCGTGCAGCTCTTGACCAACATTCTGAAAGGTCTAGGGCATCAGTGGTGCAGTTTAGCTAGGGCAGGGGTGGGCAAACTGTGGCTCGGGAGCCGCATGCGGCTCTTTCACATGTATTATGTGGCTCCCGGCAGGGCGGCTGGGGAAGCTAAATATCATTAGCAAACAAATATCATTGGACAAATTAATATCATTATCGATATCTGCTTTTACCCCTTTTGTTATTATTTTTGGCAGTCTCATCTAATGTTAATAAAAACAAATTTGCTTATTTTCCAATAAAAGCAAGTAATATTTGTTTATGTCTTGTGGCTCTCAAACATCTGATGTTTATTCTGTGCGGCTCTTACGTTAAGCAAGTTTGGCCACCTCTGTTCTAGATGGCCCTTATGCTGAGCAAGTTTGCCCACCCCTGAGCTAGGGGGAAATGCAGGGAGCTGGCTGCTTATAGATTCATTAGTATTGCAGTAATAAAAACGAAGGACACTGCAGCAGCAAGGAAGTGAAACTTGGTCCAGAAGGGTTTGAGCTTAGTCATCACTTTGTGGGAAAACAGATTATGTAGAATTAGGTATCTCTGTTTGAAAATAGTATTAAAACAATAAATGTGCTTCTGTCTAGTTTTGAATAATCTTCGTGAGGTGGTGGTCAGTGGTCCCTCTAAGCTATGGAGTCCTGTGAGCAAAAATTCTACTTTGTGAGCTACTGGGCATTGAAGTTGTGAGCGAATGATTTGGGCTGCTGCATCAATCAGTTTGTCCTGGGGCCATCCTTCCAGAGCTAAGACAAAAATGTGTGAGCCGGAGGCTAAAAAACTGTGAGCTAGCTCACACTAACTCAGCTTAGAGGGAACGCTGGTGGTGGTATAAACAGGTTGCACAGTATGTGACGGACCGTGTGCATTTTGCATTACAGTTACTAGCGGTTGTTTAAAAATCCAGCATGGTGACCCCTCTGTATCCACAGACCCCTGGTTTAGCTCAAAATTTAAATAAGGACTGCGGAATAAGGAAGGGAGTGTCTTCAAATGCAGCCTTCCCAGGCTTCCTCCCCTGTGATTCCCATGCGGTGGCTCTCATACCAGACCGATTCCTGCCTATTGTGTGTTTCTCAGAAGTCGAAATGCTAACTTATACTGTAGTAGAGAGAAGTGGCAGTCTTCCAGTTCAGTGGCGGGGAGGACACACATCATAAATACGAGAAACTTGGTATAAATATTTCATACTTGGGAAAACTTTAACATGCATCAGCATAAAGGGGATTATACGGGTGAGGGTGCAACGCCTGTATCAGGCTTTAGGTTTTAATATAAGCGCTACAGTGTTCGGTCTCTTGGGAGATGTTAACAAACCGTCAGAGGAATTCAGGGGTTGATCTGGGACCCTGCTGGCCTTCGTCTGGTTATCCTCCTCCCCTGAATATTTGGAATTCCTTACCCTACCCAGCTAGTCTCCTGGAATATCTCATTGCTTTTTGCCTCCTTTGCCTTCTAAAGGTAGAACTGGCCATAGGGCACGTCTTCAACTTTTGCTGTCCATACCCTTCAGTCTCACTTGCTGTATTCCTTTCCCTGCTGTGGACATCTGGCGCATTGATTCGTGCCTGATCTTGACCATTTCTCCCCTGGGATCTTCCGTGCCTACTGCTCTTCTCAATCTCCTGTTGGTCAGTCCAGCTTTACTGAATTTTCTGTTTCTTCTGTCATAACTGGCTTGCCTGGGGGAGGGGGGGGGGCTTGTTTCTGTTAGCATTCTCTTTAGGCCTTTTAGAGCCTACTTGGGTACCAGTTCATTATTCACATTTTGGATATTAACAAGGTTGAGTATCTATTCATGAAACTACTCTTGTCCTTCACGCAGGTCCAGAATACTCTCTATACTTTATATCATGAAATGTGCGTTTCTTTTGAAAATCAGGGGTTTATAAGCAGCAAGCTAATGACCAGAATTAGCAAAGCTAAGACAATTGGTTGGTTCTTGTTATGAATTAGGTGGCATCTTGGATCCCCAAGAGGCTAAGTAGCCGATGGTTGTTCTTGAATGAGAATGTTAATCACGGAAGATAATTCCAGATCGTTAAGGATCTTCTGCCAAGAATTTCTTTTTGGCAACTCTCACGTTGTCTTATTCAAAACCCAGTTTTGAATTGTGGTATGGACTGAAATACACTTTGACAGTAAACTCTAAAGCGGCCATTCATGCTGGATGTTGTAAAAAGAGGACAAACATAATTTTCATAGGATGACTTGAAGTGAGGGGTATTAAAGGAAGTCTATATACTTATCTGTCCACTTACAGAGATGGGCTCCTGGCTTGTGTTTCCAACATTTTCTGCCATTTCATCTTTCCCAGGAAAATACATTTGGGTGCAAGAGCACAGGAAGGAAATTGCTTCAGGCATATATGCTTCATTAGTAAAGCAGTGATAAACTGTATTGAATTCATTGCAGTCCTTTCTTTCTTTTGTAATTGGTGAATAATTTTGTGTTAGCAGACAATCTGCTTCCTTATGAGTTAATACTACCGTATTTTTCGCTCCATAAGACATACCTGATCATGAGACGCACCTTGTTTTTAGAGGAGGAAAACAGGAAAAAATGAAACAGAAAGAAAGAGAGAGAGAGAGAGAGAGAGAAAGGAAGGAAGGAGGAGGAGAGAGAGAGAGAAAGAGAAAGGAAGAAAGAAAGGTGGGGACAGAGAGAGAGACAGAAAGACAGACAGACAGAAAAAAGGAAAGGAAGGAAGGAAGGAAGAAAGATAGAGAAAGGAAAGAAGAGAGACGTCGGCATGCCATGCAAAGCCAGGCCTTTCTGTGCAAAGTAGCCACGGAGGTGAATCTGTGGGCGGGGCTTTCTGCTGCTGGCTGTCTTAAAGGGGGAAAGCACTTCAAGGGAAAGAGTACTTAGCCTGGTGGGGTTTTTCCTGCCTTTTCCCTTTTAAGTCTTTAACAGCTCAGGCCCAGCAGGGAGGGGCGGGGAAGGCTGGGATGCCAGCCTGAATGGCGTTCCCCTGCGTTCCTGCTGAAGAAAGAGCCCTGTTACAGGTAAGAAAAGCTCCATATTCGCTCCATAAGACGCACACAGTCCCCCCCCCCCCACTTTTTCGGGGAGGAAAAGTGCGTCTTATGGAGCGAAAAATACGGTAATTAGAGTTCGTAATTTTAAAGAAGTTGGTAGCTCTAACCAAGAGGAGTTTTCAATATTGCAGGGTTAAATCTGAGGCCTCAACTTCCTGAGCAAGAGAAGCTGAGCGTGTACGAGAGCAGACAGCCAGAAAGGAAAAAGGGTAATTGGACAAACACAGAATATTCAGCTACTCTGGCATTGGCCAGCCGCTGCCTTGTGGGCTTCCTGTCTTGGGAGGAGGCCGACATTTGGGGCATTTGCTCTCTGTGCGAAGCCCAATTAATAAACGTCTTTGGCAGCTTATCTTTTAAAAGCAGTCTGCTTTTTATGCCTTAAAAAGAATGTGGATAGGCGTTTCACATGCCAGAACTGGAAAACTCTGTTTGTACAGAGATACCTATAGCGTGTAAAGCAAATATGGTTGATTAGGAAACTAAATATGTTTTGACTCCAGTGGCACAAGGATTAGTACTCTTGGCTTGAGGGCCTGGAGCCAAGTGACGCTTTCCTGCGTCCTTGAGTTTGATTTCTGCATTCAAGTGAGTAAATTAAGTATGATTTAAGTTCTTCAGAAAGGTATTCGTATTAAGACCTGTGCAGTCTATTTCTTCTGTTCTCTATGTCTTCGACTTTGTTCATAATATTTTCTCCTGGGATCTCAACTGGGACCCCCTGGGTTTTTTCCTGGGATCTCAACGTTGGTCTTTCTCATGTGCAAAAAGGCTTAGGTGTACCCTTGGACCTTCTGCTGATTTCCATTTCGGATCCAGGTCACCAGCTCCTAATGTGGCTTCTGTCTCTGCTACGCTAAAGTCATATACACGGTTCTCTTTTATACCACAAGCAGCTTTAAGGAGGACAACGGGATCGGGAAGATCAATGAACCCTGCTGCTTTGCTGTCCTTCTTAAAGCTAGATTTCTTGAGGGCTGAGAGGCACTCTAAAAAGATGTTTGTAGTCATCTAGCTCCTGCACAGCTGCTTCCACCACCTTGGTGTTTTTTTTTTCAAGTGGTGGAAGTATTTATATAGTTTCTGTCAAGGTGATCCTAAAGATTTCTGTTCTTGATGGAACTGAAGGGGGAATACATCAGGGGATTGACACTTCTGGAGCTGAAATCATTTCTCTTCCCTGTGCTCTTCCCCAAGCTGCCGCCATCCGAGGCCGGCAGAAAGAAGGATATTCTGCCTGGAGGCAGTCTCTGTGCTTACTGAGCAGTCAGGAGTGAGTTTCCACGCAAACACCTGCAAAGGGAAGCCAAAAACTGACCTCTCCCTCTCCCCCTCTCCCCTTATTTATGCACTCTGCCAACAGCTCTCTTCAGAAGATGAGCCCAGTTTATCGGTTTCTGCTGTATAGTGCCCCCTCTCACACACACAGACAGTCAACTGTTCTTCACATTAGTGTCCTTTGGACAAAGCCATAGAGTCCTGGTCAGCCAGCATCTTTGTAGTGCTTTAGAATAATCCGTGCAATTAGAGGGAAGGGCCGTGTCTCAGTGGTAGAGCATCTGTTTAGCGTGCAGAAGGTCCCAGGTTCAATCCCCGGCATCTCCAACTCAAAGGACCAGGCAGTAGGTGATGGGAAAGACCTCCGCCTGAGATGTTGGAGAGCTACTGCCAGTCTGAGCAGGCAATGCTGATCTCGTTGGACCAATGGTCTGATACAGTATAAGGCGGCTTCGTGTGTTCTCACATGCACCTTTTGGATAGTTCACAATGTTAGGTTTAACAGACTGAAATCGCTAGAGTAGTCTGAGTTATTAAAGAGGCTGCACAATGTAAGGTGACTTAAAAGGGCATAGGAAGCTTAAACTGTGAGCCTAACTACAAAAGAAGATTAGTAATTTACCCCATTGGGTTATCAGGAAGAGCAAGATACAGATGATAGTAGTGGCCTCTTGCATCTCAATGGTTTTCATTCACAGGTCATGAAAGCTTCCTTCAGAAAATAGATTTCTGTTGACTTGATCCCTAGTGATGAATACAAGCAATAGCGTGAGTGGGGTAGCTCAAGTATATTTGCAGACAAGCTGTGTCCTTTGAACAGACTTAACACGTAATCAGGGCTGGGAAAGGCCTTTCACCTTCCAAGGAGCCAGCAACAGATCTCTTGATGCCAAGGTGACCTGGCGCTCAAAACGTGCTTACTGTTGATTGCCATCAGTGATCCCCAAACGTGGTGCTCACCATCGTGTTTGTGGAAACTCACTTCTTCCTTCCGAAAAGCAGAGAGATTTTCCTGACTGATTTCCACCTCCCCGGAGCTAGAGTTGCCCGAGAAGAATCAAAGAGGCGTCACATTTGCGTCTCCGGAGAGCACCCATTCAGAAACAGCCGCCTCCATCAAAACAGGGTGGTGGTGACCGCCCAGTGCACGCAGAATTTCAAAAGCACCCCCAAAATCTCAAAAGCATCTGAAGGCTTCACCGGGTTGGGGAGGGGGGCCCTTGAGTCAAATCATGGTATAATGAAAGGCCTCTTGTATAAACTACAATATATATATATATATATATATATATATATATATATATATATATATATATATATATATATATATATATATTTGCATTTATGCATTTGGTCATTGTTGTTGCCTTTCATTAGTGCATGTAAAGCAGTTAATTATGTAGTAGTGCAGCTTTGCTCTGACTTGGAAAGCCCAGACTAGCCTGGTCTTGTTCGGTTTCAGAAGCAGCCTGGTTGGCTCCGGTTAGTATTTGGATGGGAGACCACTGAAGTCCATGGTCACTATGCAGAGGCAGGCAGTTGCAAGCCGCCTCTGAACATCTCTTGCCTTGAAAACCCGACAGATTCACCATAAGTGGGCTGTGACTCGGCTGCAAAAACAGATCCGCTCAGAAAAGTTTCAGGCATTCAGGGAGCAGGTATCCTCATTTCAGTGTTGTTCATTACTGAACCATTAGCCAGCTCTGCGAAGACTTGAGAAGCTGAGACTCAGTTAGGAACCAAGCTGGGTTCTGCACGAACGGCGTAGTTTTCAGCAAGTTTTTCTGTTAACCGTTTCCCAGGCAAAAGAGCTGACCCACATTTCGAAAGGTCGGGTTCCGTTTCTCGGTTTTGAAGCAGTGGGTTAATTTTGTGCAGTCTTTCCCTAATTAAATTTTTATGATAAATTGCACTTAGCGTTTTACATTGGTCAGCAGTTTGGCCGATATTCACAGCTGCTAAAAGCAGGGGTATTCAAATATGTCAATGTAAACAATTTAATTAGTACTTAGTAGTGACTAATAAGTTGGTGTGTGCCTCTCTGCTATTCTAGAAACCAAGCTGTCGCTTACTTTTTGGCCCGCCCTGTATTGCATTGGGGAGGGGCTATGGCTCAGGGGAAGAGCCGCTGTTTGACATGCAGAAGGTCCCAGGTTCAGTCCCCGGTATCTCCACTTAAAGGAACCAGGCAAAAGGCGATGTGAAAGACCTCTGCCTGAGACCCTGGAGAGCGGCTGCCGGTCTGAGTCGATGAGACTGACCTGGATGGACCCTAAGGGTCTGATGCAGTATAAGATAGCTTCATGTGTCATGTGTATATGTAGGACTGGCTTCCCACTTCATGGCCACATGTCAGCCACCCGTTAGCTGTTCCCCCACTTAGGGTGGCCTGGCTGGTATCGACTGGAATGCATGCTTTTTCCCATCATAGCTCCCCCCCCCCCCCCCGCCCTGGAATGGGCTCCTTGGAGAGGTGAGAGAGTCCAGTCTGTGGAGGCACTGCAAGGCTGTTTTCTTTGTCAGCTGGACGGACAGAAGAAGAGGAGACCGGATTTATACCCCGCCCTTCACTACCCGAAGGAGTCTCAGAGCGGTTCACAATCGCCTTCCCTTCCTCTCCCCACAACGGACACCCTGTGAGGTAGGTGGGGCTGAGAGAGTTCTGAGAGAACTGGGACTGGCCCGAGGTCACCCAGCTGGCTTCATGTGGCGTGTGGAATCAAACTCGGTTTTCCAGTTCAGAGGCCCCCATTCTTAACCAGTACACCTACCAGGATGCGTCTGCCTGAGCCACTATTTGAGAGGCAAGTGTGCTGCTCGTTTTAGGGTTCAGGCTGGCCTCTGAACTGAAGACACTGGGAGCAATTGCTGTGATCTCATAAACCGAACTTGAATTCGGAATCCCGACCGCTCCTGGGAAGGCGCGTCTGTAACACTGCGGAATTGGCAAGTTCAAGCAGAAGTGGCAAAGGAATCTTGGCTTTCTCAAGCTGGATGTCAGAACCCTGAAGATGACTTCCAAGGTGAAGTCAAGTCCGACGTTCATTTGGAACCCATGCCCAGATACTGCTGAAGCAGGAAAGTTCATCGCTGGAATGGGTAAAGGGTGGAGCTTTCGTCTGTGTAACTGAAGAACTTGTATCTGAGTGCCAATTTGGTGCATGTTTGGTAAATACTTTTCTCTGTTTGGTAAATACTTGCTTTCCCGAATGTGGACAGTATAAATGATTCCTCCAAAGCATACGCATGTAAGATATCCCCCCACCTGTGCAGCTAAGTCATGTGCAAGGTTAGTGATGAAATCACCAATTGTTAGGAACAGTAGATCCCATGGTATCTTAGGGTCAAGCTGGAGGCGATCCAGGAGCTCTAATTAGGCTCACCTTACGATTTTTCTGAAAGGTCAAGAGTAGCTAGAGATGACGGGTAGGCATCAAAACCAGTTGGGGTCAGTGGGAGAAGGGGCGCCATTCTCAGTCTGTGGACCATGTTCTTGTCTGAGTGATAACTTCTGCTAGTTCACCCTCTTGGTCTTACGTTAATTCCCTTATCTGGTCTTTTCAGTCCCACCCGAGTTCTGATTCGCATAATTCTGTTCAAACCTTTTAAGGATTTAAGGACCCCCATCCCTCTTATTTTTCCACCAGTTCTCTTTCACTTCCTTTCCCAGTCATCCTCTAGGGAGGCTGTTGGAAAACTCATCCCTCCTTTCTTCCGCTACAGCTGAGTTTTTCACTCCTCCTCCTCCTCCTGTTCGTTCATGTCGTCCTTTTTCCATTCAAGCTTTGGGTTCCTTGTCGCTGGCGATGTCTTTGTTCATTTGCTCGTTCTGGAGAATGTCTTTGGCCCGAGTCCCAAGCACATTCTGACTGTTTTCATTATAAATATGCATATCTCCTTTTTCTCCTGCTCTTTCCCCTGGTAGGCAATCTCCTTCTTTTTTTGGCAGTTGATTCTTACTCTTCTCATTGTTAGCTGTGTTGTGGCTGTTAACTTATTACTTCATTCTGTTCCTCCAGCTCTTTCTCAGGTTTTTGTTCATTTCCTTCAGGTTCCGTTATCTGTCCTTCGCCTTTCCAAACCCTGGAATTCTTTGGTTCTTTATCTTTCTAATTTCAGTTTTCACGTTTCTGTTAATAGCCTCTTGTCTTCTTTTCTGCCACACGGTAGGGATCTGTATTGGGTCCTGTACTCGGTTCAGTTTGGTGTAGTGGTTAGGAGCACAAGAGTCTAATCTGGGAGAACCGGGTTTGATTCCCCACTCCTCCGCATGCAGCTGCTGGTGTGACCTTGGATCAGTCACAAGTTCTCTCAGAGCTGTTCTCTCAAGAGCAGAACTCGAAAGAGCTCTCTCAGCCCCACCTACCTCCTTGGTTGTTGTGTGGGTTTTTTGCCATTTCCTCAAGGCTCTCTGCTCGTTCCCTTGAGTTAAACCTTTCAAAGACAAGAGTTTTTCACTACAAGGATTCTTCTTCATGAATTTTCATCTTACAGCTTCTCTATAGTTTCCATCTAGAAGTGCTGTTTTTGATACTCCTTCCCATGCATTCAGGCATCCTGACAAGCTGTGATTGACTTGAGATGTGACATGAGCACAATTTGTTGCCATGTTCACATGTCCCCCTCCTCCCACCTCTATGCACATGCGTGAAAACTTTCTGGTATGATCAGGGTCCAGTTAGCCCAGGTGCCTACTTCCAAATGTCATGGTGAAGTGGTATTCGATCGCAGTATGAATTTTTCACTCCAAAGTTTTGTACACAGGCCATCTGCATGCAGCTGTTCTCCCTCCTCATATTTTGTTAATAGCTGTTATTTCACTGTCTGTCATGAACCCACTAGACCGAATTCTCTCCTCTCACAGTTTCAGAAAGTAGTCGCGTTGGTCTCCAGTAGTACAGCTAGATTTGAGTCCAGCTTCGCCTTAGAGACCAATGAGATTTTCAGGGTATGATCTTCTGAGAATTAAAGCTCCCTTCATCAGGTATCCAAGGAATACAAATACGGCGCCTTTTTTGCACTGGGTGCCTTCTGCATTTCACATTCAGCTTATGGCTTGCATTTAAATGTATCCCAAGTTCTCTAGGTCCTGCTTGTTCACCTTTTGTTTTGCCCATTAAAGCCCTTTGTGGTCAGGGACCTGTCTACCTGAGGGGACCGCCTTTCCCCGTATGTTCCCCAGAGAGCACCATGGTCAGGGACACCAAACCGCCTGGCCCCCCCCTGGTCCTAAGGACGCTAGGCTGATATCGACCAGGACCAGGGTGTTCTCCCTGGGGGCACCGGCATACTGGAATGAGCTCCCTGGTGAGACCAAGGCCCTGCAGGAACTCCAGCAGTTCCGCAGGGCCGTGAAAAATGGAGCTTTTTCGATAGGCGTTCCAGTAAGAGCAGCAGACTGAGCCGGCGCCGATCTGCTGTCAGAAGTTATTTAAAGTGGTTGCACCGTGGAACACGTTCTAGATGCACTTTATTATACTGTGCCACCAACGATATATATTACGGTTTTAAATTGATTGTGTAATTTATATTGAAATGTATGGTTTTACTGGTTTCTATGTAAGCCGCCCTGAGCCTTCTTCGGCAGGGAGGGCAGGATAAAAGTGGACTTAATTAATTAATTAATTAATTAATGTTACTGATGTTCTTAGGGTTTTTTTTTTGCTTTTTATGTTTATAAAACTTTTAAAAGGATTCTGCTGTTGAAAAGGTACTATATTTGTTAGTCTGCCGCTCCGGAACATCTTGTATATACAGTTTTTGTCTCTAAATAGTTGTCATTTTCCTTTAAAACTTACAAATGGGATGTAATTTATGTTGGAGAAAATTTGATACTTAATAAAGACTTAAGGCCACCTAATATTCTCAAAGCGAGCGTGCACCGTTCAGAGTCAACTTGTCAACGTACCAGCTTCTGATGTAGGAAGGCACAGTCAGCCTTCTGGAAGTTGTCTTGTGAAGTCTACTCAGGAAGCTTTGGGACTGGTGCTTGGAGTTCTTCCTGGCTTTGCAGGGAATATTTTACCTTGATCTTACGCAATTCCGCAGGGCCTGTAAGGCAGCGATGTTCTGCCAGGTGTTTCGTTGAGGACAGCGACGGTTTACATCATGGCTGGCACCTTACCCTACCTGATTCTCCTATCCCTTGTGAGCTATTCTCTCCCCGTGCCCATGAAGCACTCACAGACCAGAAACGGGAGGGAACTACAAAACATAATTTTGCCACTTGTTATATAATATGTCATTGTGTATAATATGTCTGATATGGTTTTTTAGTAGTTTAAATTTGTTCATCGCCTAGAGCCCCACATTTATGGGGATTAGGCGATTTATAAATGCAATGAAATAAAATAAATAAATAGTTTTTATATTTCACCTACTGCTGGCGCTCTGTAGCTTGTCAGTTTTCATGTTTTTATTCCGTTTTGCATTGTTTGCTTAAGGAACTTGATGTCAGCTGATATTCAGGTAGTCATTTCGTTCCTGTTTAATAATATTGTCAGACTCCTCTAGTGCAGTTAATCTAAGCTGCTGTGGTTATAATTTTGGAATTGTCCTTTCCTTCATTTTTTGGGGAGATGGTGGTGGTAGCGGTCTGTATCGGATTGTGAGCCTTTTGGAGAAGGCCCTGCCTTCTGCATATTGCCTGTTTGTTGTAAGTAGGCATGACAAAAGCCTTTGCTAAATTTCCCCTTTTTACTTTCAATGGTGTCAATGTGGGCTAAAGAAAGCAAAAATAAGGTTGCTGTATAACTTCGGGTCTGAGAATGGTAATTGAAACGTCTATAGTAAGGTTTTCAGAAATTATGCAAATCTTGCTATCTTCCTTGACAACATGGCATTCGATCTGTCAAGCTAAATTCAAGAGCCAGTTCTGTACACGGTTATTAAAATTTCACCCCAGTGTTTAAAGCATTATTTAATTAGGCGCTGGAACTGTCCAGATTTGAAAATCTAGGGCAACTGGTCAAATCACAGCGTTGGCATGGTAGAAATGCATTTTGTGTGCGTATAATCCACTTGAACGCGAAGAAATTCAGATAGTCACGGGTTTGTCGTACTGCATTCCAGATGAAGGTAGCCCTTGAACTGGGATTGCCGCAAGTTATTTATTACAGCAGGGATGAGTCTTGTTACAGTCGCCATGCTGGGCTGATTGACTGGTTGGGTGGACCTTGGAATTCCTACTGCGCTCCGTGAAAACCAAACAGAATTGGATCGTTGGACTTGCATTCTCTGCATATTTGGAATCTGGTATCTGATACTACAGACTACCTTTGGTATCTTAATTCTGTACTTCAGTCCTCTTAGAGCATTCTCTTCTACTTTTACATTTTGCACTTCTGTGTCCTTACACCATTCTGTAAAACCAACAGTTTTATTCAAGATACAAGCTTTCGTGTACAAGCACACTTCTTCAGGTACAATGAAATAGAAGTTACTAGTCCATACATATAGGTAGAGTCCTGTATGTATGGACAGGTAACTTCCATTTCATTGTATCTGAAGAAGTGTGTGTGCACACAAAAACGTATACCTTGAATAAAACTTTGTTGGTCTTAAAAGTGCCACTGGACTCAAACTTTGTTCTGCTGCTTCAGTCCAACACGGCTGCCCAGCTGAACCATTCTCTAAAATACAGCATTCCTATACACGTGAGGCAGCGGTTCTTAGACTGTGGTCCTTAAGTTCCCTCTGCTGGCACTGTAGATAATCTAAAGGCTGGTTTGCACATACGTGGTGGGAGTGCAGAGAAGTAATGGTATTCTGGGCCGAAATTATTAAAGCTATAAGGGAAGTATGTAAAATAACTTTAAACATAGATTTCAACTTAATGTTGTTCAGCGCAATGGGTAGCCTGATACTTGATAAGAAGGATCAAACTTTAGTTAAGGCTATGATATTGGCGGGTAAAGCAGTCATAGCTTGGGGTTGGAAAGATAAAAGCAGATGGACAGTTGAAATCTGGCACAGCTATTTGTTTGATTTCATACAGTCAGACATCACGGCAACGTTATGCAAGGAGACAACATGGGAAGGAAAATCTGCAGAAGTCCGGAATAGATGGAAGACCTACTTAGACTGGATATCAAAGGAAGGAAGAAAAGACATTCAGTGGAAGATTCAGACTTTGTGCCCATGGGCTGGGGTTAAAACACTAAGAAGAAGAAGAGATTGGATTTATACCCCGCCCTCCACTCCCCAAGGGAGTCTCAGAGTGGCTTACAAACTCCTTTTTCCCTTCCCCTCCCCACAACAGACACCCTGTGAGGTAGGTGGGGCTGAGAGAGCTCTTTCCCCAGCTGTCCTTGAGGGAACAGCTGGTACAGAGCTATGGCTTGCCCAAGGTCATCCAGCCAGGTGCAAGTGGAGGAGTGGGGAATCAAACCCGGTTCTCCCAGATTAGAGTCCGCGCACTTAACCACTACACCAGACTGGCACCAAACTAAGGACAATATGAAGATAGGGAGGGGTGGAGAGAGGAAGGGGAGGGGAGGATAACTGTGAATAACGTGGTGTAAAGGCAAAAAAGGAAAAAACCAATAAAAATATATGTTTAAAAAAAATAGACTGTGGTCCTAGAAATCTTGGGCACCTCAGAAGAGTTGAAAAAGTTCCTCTCTGAGTAGACCGGTAATGGTGGTGGGCAGGGGTCCTTTCGTAAAAAAAGAGGTGCAGGAGCTCATTAGCATAACTTATTTGCATATGCCACACCCCCTGACGTCACCGGAAGTGTCAAAAGGCCACACATCCCTGACGTCATCGGCAGTGTGTCAGAAGGCAAGAAGGAAGGGAGGGAGGGAGGAAGGGAGGGGGAAGGGAGGGAGGGAACAGGAAGGAAGGTAAGTAGGTAGGTGGGGGAGAGAGAGAGAAGAAAGGAAGGAAGGAGGGAGGAAGGGGGGAAGGAAGAAAGAAAGGAACAATAAGGTAGGTAGGTAGGTAGGTAGGTGGGGGGGAGAGAGAGGGAAGGAAGGAAGGGACAGGAAGGTAGGTAGGTAGGTGGGGGAGATAGAGAGAGAAGGAAGAAAGGGAGGAAGGAAGGGGGAAAGGAAGGAACAGGAAGGTAGGTAGGTGGGGGAGAGAGAGAGAGAAGAAAGGAAGGGAGAGAGGAAGGAAGGGGGGAAGGAAGGAACAGGAAGGTAGGTAGGTAGGTGGGGAGAGAGAGAGAGAGGGAAGGAAGGAAGGAAGGAAGGAAGGAAGGGAGGGAGGCGCTTCTCCCCCCCACTGGGGCCAGCGTTTCCCTTCCTCCCCCCTCTTGCTTGGGCCCCAGGGGCTTCACGCCTCTGGGGCCCGGCTTCTCCCTCCCTTGTGCCCCCCTGGGGCCCGGGAGCAGTGAGTGGGGGAGGGAGGGAAGGAGGAGGCTTCTCCCGGGGCGGCGGCGCTTGCCGCGACCCAGGGAGCAGTGAGCGGGGGGGGAGGAGGGGGCTGGTCCCGGGGCTGGCGGCGCTCGCCGCGGCCCCGGGAGTTTGAGGGCGGGAGGAGGGCGGCTGGTGCCGGGGCCGGCGGCGCTTGCCACGGCCCCAGGAGTTTGAGGGCGGGAGGAGGGCAGAGGGAGGCTGGTGCCGGGGCCGGCGGCATTTGCCGTGGCCCCGGGAGTTTGAGGGTGGGGGGAGGGCGGAGGGCGGCTGATGCCTGAGTTGGAGGGCGGGGGGAGGCTGGAGCCGGGGCCGGCGGCGTTCGCCGCGGCCCCTGAGTTGGAGGGCGGGGAGGGCGGAGGGAGGCTGGATCCTGAGTTGGAGGGCGGGGGGAGGCTGGAGCCGGGGCCGGCGGCGTTCGCCGCGGCCCCTGAGTTGGAGGGCGGGGAGGGCGGAGGGAGGCTGGATCCTGAGTTGGAGGGCGGGGAGGGCGGGGGGAGGCTGGAGCCGGGGCCGGCGGCGTTCGCCGCGGCCCCTGAGTTGGAGGGCGGGGGGAGGCTGGAGCCGGGGCCAGCGGCGTTCGCCGCGGCCCCGTGAGTTGGAGGGCGGAGGGAGGCTGGAGCTTGAGTTGGAGGGCGGGGGGAGGCTGGAGCCGGGGCCGGCGGCGCTCGCCGCGGCCCCGAGAGTTTGAGGGGGGGAGGGAAAGAGGAGGCTTGTCCCGGGGCCAGCGGCGCTTGCCGCGGCTCTGGGAGTGTGAGTGGGGGGGGAGGAGGGAAGGGGGTTCTTCCCGGGCTGGCAGCGGCCTGCCGCTGCCGGGAGGAGTGAGCGGGGGGCCGGGGCTTTGTTAAGTCCCCGCCCCCCGCCTCCCTCTCTCCCGGAGCGCCGCTCCGGCGGGCTCCGCCCCCAACGGAGCCCTGGTGGTGGGTACATTTCCTAGAGTGACACACTTGTTTGCCCGTATTGATCCTCTTGTTACAAACAAACTCAGCAGGGTGTGTTGAGAGAATTGGACATGCTTTTGTTTCATATAGGACTGAAGTGTCAACTGGCCTGTGTGGCAGCCTGTGTGAACAGAATTTTTTTGCCTTAGAACATGCCTGGAATTATCTATAAAGATGGTACAGGGGGTGCTCTTGGGAGTAATAAGCTTAAAGAACTCTGGCTTGGGCAATGTGATTGCCCACACAATAGCTTATTACAAAACATGTTCAAGCTCATCATCCATTCATAGTTTTTATTGATTAGTTCATGTTTTGTTAGCTTTTTCCTTTATGGATGGAGGTTTTCCTTATTTCTCTAAGAAGAAATAAACTTCATAGGACTGATGAATCACAGTTGGTATGTGCGCCACTTTGAATTAAATTTTATAGTGATATTGTCCATCTGACACTGGGAGTCTCCAACCTCAGACAGGAGAACTTTCCTTTGTACAGGGAGATTTGACCACAAATTTCATGGAGCAGGGCCTGTTTCAAGAAGAATAAGAGTTTGTATGAAATGTGAATGGATCATTTCCAGTAGACATCATAAACTGCAGTGACTTTTGGCAGAATTAATAAGCTGTTCCTTGATAGTGTTTCCCTTCCCTTCCCCTGCAAATGCACGCAGCATAAGCTAATTTAAGATCCTCACCCCTTAATTCCAGGGAAATCAGTTCGAAGATTATTAAGCTTGGGAGATAATAGAAAAGAAAGACAGGAGAAGTTCACAAAATTCCAAGACCTACGAATAGAGTTGGAACACCTCAGGGTGAAGAACGTTATCATCATGCCAGTTGTCATTGGAGTCCTTGGAACAGTACCTAGAAGTCTCAAGAAACACCTGGATATTCTGAGTATTGAACAAATAACACCTGCTCAGATCCAGAAGACAGTGTTGCTTTGAACAGCAAGAATCCTGGGAAGATACACCCGCGGTTCCCTAGAACTTGGCTAGATCTCAAATTGCAGAACGCCATCTACCAGTCACATGTATGACTGTGACAGTTTATTGTCATCCCATCACCCCTCATGCTCTTTTCTACTTATTTTCTTAACGGCATTCTTTAAAACAGCTTCCACTTTTAGTGACATAACTATTGTTGCTCTTGATACATTGGCACTTAAGTCTTGTTGCACAGTTGAAACAAAGTTAAAGGCTTCTTGCTTAGTATTAAGTGAGCTAATACTTCAATTCCTGGTAGCCTCAAGTGCTCATAAGACCATACAGCAGAGAATGTAACATACTACAAGAAGAGCCCTGCTGGCTCTGACCAGTGAGCCCTCTAGTCCAGCATCCTGTCTGACATGGTGGCCAAGCAGTTATCCTGGAGGGTCAACAGGGCACGAAGCTCAAGGCCTTCCTCAGTATAGCACTGCTGCCTCTGAACTTTAAGGTTCCCTGTAATTGTTATGGCCAGCAGTCAATGATGGGCCTGTCCTCCATGAATCTGTCCAATCTGTTCAGAGACATTTATGCTAGTAGTTCTCACTACATCCACTGCAGTGAATTCCACAATTAAACACCAAGTAAAGAAATACTTCCTTTTGTCTGCCCTGAATCTGTCACCCATCAATTACTCTGGGGGCCTCCGAGTTCTAGGAATACCGAAGAGGGAGGAAAAACATCTTCTCTACCCACATTCTCCACCCCATATGTGTTTTTGTAAACCACTCTAATGCCATCTCCTTATTTGTTTCTGCGATACTCATAGCATGACAGCCCCACCGAGAAACTTGACATAACAAGCATTGCATGTAGTTCAGCGTGTAAGCGGGGCATTATGTAAATAATTGTGCAACTAATCCTGTGCTCTTGAGAAGGCTTTGGACTTGTGATGATCGGCCCCCACCCCACTTCTGAAAGCAAGAGGACATGCAGAGGAGACAGTGATACGGCCATTCAGAACGCAAAAGAAAGCTAGAACCTCCCATGACTATCTCAAAGCCCTTGGGTACGCCTTATACCGCTCTTCAAATCCTGTTCTGTGTATTTCCGAACAGCCCTATACTGCAATACCAAACACCATTGCCCTTTTATTCAAATTCAACATATGAGATGTGAACTGTATGATACCGTGGCTTTCTAAAATTAAATTACGTTAAAGCCAGTGTGATTCCCTGGAACATACAACATTTCTTTTAAGATAGGTGTATCCAGATTGGATGATAGCCAAGCTATTACAAGTGCCGTAACGCGCAGCCAAGCAGGAAATCAAACATAACAGAGCAGAAAAACAACATATATCCCCCAGTGGGATCCTCCTATTTCATCCCTATATGCCATCAATTCTGTGTGCACCTGCATCCCGGAGAATGGTTTTATGGGGAAGGGGAAGTAAGGAGACTGCCTGAATTCCTTTAGGGCAGGGGTGGGCAAATTGTGGCCCAGGGGCCACATGCAGCCCGCCACAGAGTTTTTTGTGGCCCGCCAAGAAGATTTCAGGACTTCCAGAAAATTGAGCCTAAATTCAATTTGCTCTCTTATCCCATCACTGCTGATATTGATGCAGCACCTGAGGAGCTGCAGCTTGAACTTGTTGACATGCAGTCAGATCACACTGTGAAAGAAATGTTTAATGCTGTGACATTAGTTGACTTTTACAAATCTTTGTCTGCTGAAAAAATGTCCATGTATGAAGAAATTTGCTGGGAAAATGTTCTCTATATTTGGGTCTACATATATTTGTGAGCAAAGTTTTTTCTTGCATGAAGATCAACAAGAGTAAATATAGATGCTCTTTGACACATTAACTTGCAGGCTGTCATGAGAATCTCAACAAGCAATCTCCTGATTTCAAAAAAATTGTAGAAAAGTGTGATAGGGTATGTTTGTCTCATTAAACTGATTCTAAAATTAAATGTGCTTGCAGCTATAGACGATATGAGATTAGCACAATAAATAAATTGAATAAAACTACCACTATTTTATTTAATTTATGTTTATTGATTTTTATGATACAATTTGTACCTTTTCTGAAATGCAAAGTTAACTAACGAATGCAATCATTTTAAAAGGTGCGGCCCTCCGCTAACCTCCGCTCCCACAAAGTGGCCCCCGAGTTAAAACAATTGCCCACCCCTGCTTTAGGGTTATGGATAACATTCTGCTGTCTCCTGGGATTGCAGCGTCAATTATCCAAACCCTATTTCTCATTTTTTTCCCCTACAGTTGTGATACCAGGGGTGTTATGCTCCAGGTGTTTATCTGTTTACAGTCAGAAGTCCCAAAGAATCTTTTGTTTAATCATTCTCCATGATCTGGTCTGATTCGAGCTCCCATGAATTTCTGGCTAATAGTAAGCCGTGTGTCTTGCAAAGATTCCAGTGCAGCAGCAGCAGCACCATCACAACGGCTGTTTTGACTTTCAAAAGCTCATACACCGAAAATCTCATTGGACTCTCAAGTGCTACTGGACTGGAATCTAGCTGTTCTACTGCAGACCCAACACGGTCACCCTCTGAAAACATCGCTGATGTTATTTTAGCCTAGCCAATCTTCAGTGTCCTTAAAGTGTTCTGGAGGCGCCAGCCCAGCTAAACCTCTAGGGAGAAGGAACCAACTTTGCCCTCAGGCACAGCCTCCTCCCTGGGCCGTGCCACCATCAGATCCACCGCTATCGGGGTTGGTAAGGCAGGCCTCTTGCGGTGTGGGCACAGTCCAGACCTCCTTCGTAATGTTCGAAGTTGGCTTCCATGGGTGAATGTGTATGTCCTTAAGGGGTCTGCTCTGAGCTGTGAATGCTGGTTCTTAGTGGCAAGGCGGCTTTTCATTGCATTTACATTATTATTTTTATGTAATTATTATTTTTTTTGGATTGCAACGTACAGTGTTCCCTCTAAGATGAGTTAGTGTGAGCTAGCTCACAGGTTTTTAGCCTCCGGCTCACACATTTTTGTCTTAGCTCAGGAAGGATGGCTTCAGAGCAAACTAACTGATGCAGTAGCCAAATCGCTCGCTCACAACTTGAATGCCAGTAGCTCACAAAGTAGAATTTTTGCTCACAAGACTCCACAGCTTAGAGGGAGCATTGGTAACGTAATGTTTTTCTGAAGAAGGCAGTGGTTTTGTCCCGCATGTAACCCTTCTTTGTTGCACCTAGTTGCTTGTTTGGTGTAGTGGTTAAGTGCGCAGACTCTAATCTGGGAGAACCGGGTTTGAGTCCCCACTCCTCCACTTGCGCCTGCTGGATGACCTTGGGCAAGCCATAGCTCTGGCAGAGCTGTTCTTGAAAAAGCAGTTTCTGTCAGAGCTCTCTCAGCCCCACCTCCCTCACAGGGTGTCTGTTGTGGGGAAGGGAAGGGAAAGGAGATTTTAAGCCACTCTGAGGCTCCTTTGGGTAGTGAAGGGTGGGGTATAAATCCAATCTCTCCTCTCCTTGTTGAATTCCACGCCATTTTGGTATTTGCATAAGGGGGGGGGGGAACCATTGCTCTAATACATATATACAACTCCTTTTGGGGATCTGCATAGCCTTGAAAAAGGCTTAGACGATCGCGCCTGTATTTATTTGCAACCAGCCATTCCATGTCGATAATTTCCGTACATATACGCACTATACAAATTTGAGTGCGCCGTTCCTTCGTTTCAGATCAAGGATCTGGTTGTCCAGGCTGGGTTTTTTTCCCTAGTACATTGGTTTGGAACGGGAGTGTAACAGGAAATACTACAGAGTCTGTGCATGCATTACATTCCTTTCCTGCCCTGAGAAGAGGGGCCAACAAACAAATCTTTCTTCTAGTAAAAGACAAGCGGCACAAAGTTCAGCAGCAGATGAATCCAGACATCCTTTTCTGCCGATGAAAAGGATTAAGCCTGCTGTGTTTAAATCTTGGGGGTGGGGGGAGACTAGTCTTACCTTGTGGCTATCTGTTTGCTGTGATGAAGCTTCCAGGGTATTGTAATAAACAGTAAGGGAAGACAGGGCGTCCCGAGGATAAAACAAGTCAAATAAAGGAGGTATAGATTAAATGGGCATTACTGTGCTCCATTTTCAAATTTGGTGTTTCGGTGGCTGATTGTTTTTGGTCCTGCGTGAAAGTCTGAAGTTAAGGCAACTTGAATTGCTGTACGGAATGTAAGAAAGTTCAGTAGCACCCCTTAAGACCCAACAAAGTTTTATTCAAGGTGTGAGCTTTTGTGTTCGTCTTAAAGGTGCCACTGGACGCGAGCGTCGTTTTATTGCTTCAGACCAACACGGCTGTTCACCTTGTCATATGGAATGCAGTTGTCATATATAGCCACTTTGCCAGCTGTGGATTTATGGCCTGAAGTGTATTTTGGATATATCATTCAGTATGGGTTTGGTTTTTTTCTCAGAGTATCCTGTCGTGCCTACATGAAATCCTGCACTTGGGGGGCATGTGCTTGAATATGAAGTGGCTGTTAAATTTAAGATGCAAGGTTTGCCTTTGAGGATTAAAAGGGTCAAGTCTAGCTTCCTACAGACATGGCCTAAATCTTTGGCTTTCATTGAGCATTGCTCCGTTAAACTAGGTGAAGGCTACAGAATCCAGGCTGGGTTTCCAGAACTGTCTATTATGTTAATATTCTAGTAGCAACAGCTGAAAATTCTTTCGAAGCAAAGGTTTTGGGCTCTTCAAAAACGCCTGCTAGTTTTCTTTGACTTGCCCTGACCTGGATAGCCTAGGCTAGGCTGATCTCTTCAGATCTCAGACGCTAAGCAGGCTCCACCGTGGTTCATCCTTGGACAGGGGTCCACCAAGGAAGCCCAGGGTCAGTGTGCAGAGGTGGGCAGTGGCAAACCATCTTTGTTTGCCTTGAATACCCTGCAGGGTTGTTATAAGTTGGCTGCAGCTAGGTGGCACTTTTTATGTCTTCCCACCACAGTTTACTCTCAAGAAGTGGCTCTTGCGTACCACTTTGTCAGAGCTGTAGCCTCCATTGCAGCCAAGAGGGACTTGTGTGGGCCAGTAGCCACCTGCAGCCTGTGGCATACACAGTTAATTATTATCCAGCTAATAGGCTGGAGACATGGACTTCTGTCCAGACTGTAGAACTTTCTTTCCTTCAGGCATGTGTAGTCAGATTCTCAAATCTGACATTGCTGTAGAGTCCTGTAGAGAGCCAGTTGGGTGTAGTGGTTAGGAGCGCAGACTCTAATCTGGGAGAACTGAGTTTGATCCCCGCTCCTCCTCTGCATGCAGCTGCTGGTGTGACCTTGGGTCAGTCACAAGTTCTCTCAGAGCTGTTCTCTCACGAGCAGTTCTCGAAAGAGCTCCCTCAGCCCCACCTACCTCACAGGGTGTCTGTTGTAGGAAGGGAAAGGGATTGTAAACCACTCTGAGACTCCTTCGGGTAGTGAAAGGCAAGGTATAAATCCAATCTCCTCTTCTCCTCCTCCTCAAAATAATGTTTCCA
Source organism: Lepidodactylus listeri (assembly GCA_029233225.1). Lineage (NCBI taxonomy): Eukaryota > Metazoa > Chordata > Lepidosauria > Squamata > Gekkonidae > Lepidodactylus > Lepidodactylus listeri. The sequence continues at coordinate 8,160,158 of JARCFY010000012.1, forward strand.
GGTAAGCAGCTCATCCTCGTGATGATGGCAAAAGTTTTGCAACTGCCATAGTTTAGGATCTGCTTATGAAAAAAGGACTCTTAAGTGCTTTCCTCTTTCCATAGACAAAGTACAATTTTGGATCAAGCAAGACTCTTAAAATGCCCCCTCCCCTGCAGGATTTCAGAGAAACAATATTTGGAGTGCACTTCACATTATTTAAAGTACAGACTGAATGGGAAGCAGGAAGCGCATACTCTGTTTCCTAGCTCTTTCAATTTCTGCTAATCTGATTTACTTAGCCTTTAGAATATATTACATAATTTGCTAAGTGTTCGACAGAAAGGAGGAAACGGAAACGAACTGAACACGATAACAGAACAGAACTGGGCTTCTCAGTCAGCGTTTACGCCCTGCGACGATGAACTGGAGTCACAAAGCCTTTTGCTAGTGGAATGAACAAAATGCAGAGTATTTAAGCGTTCATGAAGTTGAGTGTATTGATGTGTTGTGTTCTAGTTCTGGTTGAAAATGGGTTTATTGTAGTCTAGGGGAGAATCAGTTTGTTTCTTTAGCCCTGGAATGATATAGAGACTTTGGCTGCACTGTCTGTGTGGTGAATGTTTATATAGCCTTCTGTTGCACTTCACACTTTAATACAGAAGTCATACAGCATTAACTACAGTGAGGTGGCATACGCCTCCTCTAGTTGCATGTAAAAAAAGGCATCTGTATGTGGCTGGTGGTTCTGAGGTATGGCCTGGGAAGCGCACTCATCCCATAAACATGGATAAACATATGGAGCAGGGGTCCATCGGTGGCTATTAGCCAGGAGGTATAGATCGGAACTCTCAGTCTGGGGCAAGCGATGCTCTGTATTCTTGGTGCTTGGAGGGGGGGAGAACAGTGGGAGGGCTTCTAGTGTCCTGGCCCCACTGCTGGACCCTCCTGAGGGCGCCTGGTATTTTTGGCCACTGTGTGACACAGAGTGTTGGACTGGATGGGCCGTTGGCCTGATCCATCATTGGCTTTTCTTATGTTCATTGAAAGCAGTACAGTGCCAGTAGTCAGCTTCCGCATTTATGTATTTTTAAAATGTGCTTTCAGTTCTTTTTCTCTCCAATAGGTTTTTATTGTTGTTGTTATTTTAAATTAAAATAGGGATACAGAAAAACAAGGGAAAAGGGGAGATAGGTATTACAATGATCTATAACTTATTCATAACAAGGGCGCTCAACATCAGAGTAAATATAGAGCATTTATCATGAACGTTTAAAATACATAATATTAGGAAGGCTTTTACATACTGTATAAATTTATTATTAAAGCCTAGCCTTTATTACTGTTAGTTATTATTAATGTTAACCATTAGACATTGATTATTACATTATATGTTCCATTGCATCTTAATACCACTATGGCTGTTGTAAACAAACTGTAAGCAAAGAGTACATTTTAGGAGCATTTCTAAAAATAAAAAGGCTAACAATAAACTAGGTCATACATACATCAAAAACTATTTTTATGGTCTTGAATATAGCATTATTCCAGAGAACACTTAATATTTATACCATTGCAGTATTATCTATAACAACCTTAATTGTGTTACTGCCATTATATTATTGCCTGAGCTGTCATTATACTGATGAGAAAATAAAAATAAGAAAGTGACATAGTAACTTTAATACTTCAGCATTTATGTATTTTTTTTAGTGTGCTTTCAGTTCTTGATGCTGCAAGCGTTGTGTGCATGTCAGGCCTACATATGCGTGCAGACTTCCGTAGCCGGATCGGAACGGGGGCCTAAGAACACGCCAGAGAGCTCAGACAAAATGCTGTAATTCTGTGTATGCAATGCCTGACCTGGGTAGTGCAGGCTAGCCCAGTCTCATCAGATCTCAGAAGCTAAGTAAGGTCGACCATTGTTAGTATTTGGATGGGAGACCTCCAAGAATTGCCAGGGTCCTGACGCAGAGGCAGAGTGGCAAACCAGCTCTGAAAGTCTCTTGCCTTGGAAACCCGGTAGCGCTGTTGTAAGTCAGTTGTGACTTGATGGCAAAAAAAGAGAGAGAGTATGCACAGAGAGAAGCCGCACGGTTAATCTCTCCTCCAAACATGGTACAGTGTGGCTTGGTACAGTGATTACCGCGTTGGATAAACATGCAAAATTTATGTCGCGGACTAATTTTGCAGCTCTCATCAGGGTTCCATCTTTTTTTTAAAAAAAGGGCTCTTCTTCATTAAGTAGTTTATGCAAGTAGGGGACCAGCAAGGATTTTTTTTGGGGGGGGGTATCTAATTTTCCTTCCTCCACAGTTTCCTCTTTCCCTTCCCTGAAAGCCCACACAGCCTCTTTCCCTTTCCTGTATCCTTCTCTTCTTCCCACCCAAATGATCTTTATCTGCCCCTTCATCTTCAGCTTTCCCTCCTTCTCCCTTCCCCCCCCTTGCACTGGAGAGTCTATGTGAGAAAACTGTGCCCCAGTTGTGCAGTTTTGGCTACCAAGCTGGTCCCAGTTATATAGTAGGAAATGTGTAAGGATTTGGTGGGAGGGCACCTCACTTTCCCCAGTATCCCTCGCTTTCCTTCCTTCTGTCAATGCTTTCCTTTTTCCCTGCCTCCCTCTCCCTCATCTGCCAACCTATCTTTTATCTGGCCCACCCCACCCACCCCCGTTTTAAGCAGTATTTATTGTGTGAGTGGCCTTGTTGCGGTTGCCTAGCAGTGGCCACTGAGGGCATCGGTTTCTTAAAGCTATAGGCGCTCCTTTGATATGTTTTTAAGATTTCAGGTTCTTCTGCAAACCTGGGGTGATTTCCAGGTTTGTAGAAAGATCTGTCTTATGCACTCCAGACTCTGGATTTATGTATCCACAGAATTGGCCCCCTGGAGAATTAGATATTTTGGTCCAGCACTTTCAGCGTTCCACATGTGTTATTACCAGGGTTTCTTTGGGGCCAGAGCGAGGCAGAGCGACGCTCCACCAGCTCAGGACTGGCCAGTAGGGCAGCCACGGGTTGAATCAGATTCTCTGATCTGATTCGGCCCGCTGCCGAATTGCCGCCGAAATTCGGCGGCAGCTTTAAAAGCGACTGGAGGGGAGGGAGTTTGAAGGAGTGGCTCCAAACTTGCAGGGTAGCTGCTGGGGCCTCTCCTCGAAATTCCCACCAAGTTTCAAGAAGATTGGACCAGGGGTCCAATTCTACAGGCCCCGAACAGGTTGCCCCCATTCCCTCCATTGTTCTCTATGGTAGGAAAAAAGTTAACATTTTTTCCCACCATAGAGAACAATGGAGGGGATGGGACAACCTGTTCAGGGGCCCATAGAATTGGACCCCGTGGTCCAGTCTTCTTGAAACTTGGTGGGTATTTCGAGGAGAGGCCCCAGCAGCTACCCTGCAAGTTTGGAGCCTCTCCCTCAAACCCCCTTTCCTCCAGCCCCTCATATACCCTATGAGTTTTTGCCATTGATTTCAATGGCCCATAGGGTATAATGGGGCTGAAACTGACATTCCCTTTCTGACACACTTCCGGTGATGTCAGGGGACGTGGCATATGCTAATGAGTTATGCTAATGAGCTCCTGCACTTCTTTTTCTACGAAAGGACCCCTGGTTATTACAGAACAAAGTCTGAGTCCAGTGTTGCCTTTGGCACACTTCTTCAAATACATTGAAACAGAGGTCACCAGCCATTACATAGAGTGTGAGGAGGATGTTAACATGAAGGGCCAATTAGAATCAAGATGCCTAAGTAACTGAGCAGTAAATTTAGCTAAGATGATTGGTAAAACCTGTGAATAGCAGCAAATTAGCATACAGCATAATAAAAGAGTTTACAAGCAGATGCGAGAACTGAATGGTGTTAGCTTGCGTAGTGTATCTCTAATTGGTGCCTCCTCACTCGCTACGTATAAGTAATGGTTGATGACTTCTCTTTCAGTGTATCTGAAGACACATGCATGCACCCAAAAGCTTATACCTAGCACAAAACTTTGTTGATCTTTAAGGTGCCACTGGACTTAAATTTTATTCTGCTTCAGACCAACACGGCTACCCACCTGAATGTCATCACAGTCATTCTTACAAGGAATACCTTACAATTCTTGTAAGGAGCCGTAGCAGTAGTTGCTGCTGCTGTTCCCCTCTTGCAGACAGAAGACTGAGAGGCAGAAGCTTGAAGTTTAAATCGTAGACTGCCTGGATCATAGCTCATACTGTCAGCTATTATGTTATGCTTTTTATATTCTCCTGCCGGATTTACTGTTGCTAGCTCAGAGAGTACTGTTTCAAAAATCCTCGGGAAAATTATTTTGCTAACTGTAAATATCTGACTGTCAAATTGCGAAGTCGAAAAAAGGCTGCTTCAAGTAGGACTGAAATGTTATTCAGAAGTATTGGTAGATTACTATATTGCTCTTAGTAGTTCTTTAGCCCAAGGAATTGACAGGTTTTTTTAAGAACGGCTTTAGTTCACGGAAAAGGTTCCCTTCTGTTGTTCTTTCTCTTTGCATTTTAACTTTGCTCAGTCTCCATGAGACGGAGAGATCCCTGTGGGATTTGTGTTGAGGGTGGGGTCCGATACATGTCGACATGATGTCGCTAAAGTGAGTCTGGGAGAATGCAAAAAGTCAGTCTTGAAGAAACAGCACCGTTTTCGGAAGCCCTGGCATAAGGGCTCCACGCTTGATGTAGCTGCCCCTCTTTGTGGCTTCCTGGGGATTGGTTTTTATTTTTTGGTATGGCGCTTTTGAGCTGTCAAGGTTCCCTTGGAAGTATTAAGGCAGAATACAAACAATCGCCAAGCATGAGCATGCGGGACTCCAGCATAGTGGGTGGTGGAGAGGCGATTTCCCCTTATTTGTTCTGACTCTAATCTTAGGCTGGGGCTCTAGGAATACTGGCTGGGCCACTCAAAGCCTATCATTAGCACCTCATTATACCGGGCACTTCTAAGCAGCTATTCCTGTGTGTGCCGCCTGGGAAGTGTGTGTGTGCTATGATGTCACTCCACAGCCATGAACTCCAGAGGTATTTGCTGAGCACTGAGTTTGGAGTGAATTTATGGCAGCATCCTGCAAGCAGCTGCCCTTGTAGCATAATGGAAGTGTGAACAGGGGAAGTTCAAAAGGAAGCAGTCTGTGAGAGTTAAGCAGTACAGGTAAAACAGCACATTTCCCAGTAAATAGCAGTAATTGTAGGTAGAGGGAAAATCCCCTCCGTCAAAAGTAAAAGTTGTGTTAGGGAGTTGTCGTTGAAACAAGAGAATTTCTCGGAGGACAACCAACACATGCCACAGAATGAGTTTTCAGACCAGCATGCAGACCGGTAAGGCAGCCTAACAAACATGCGTAACTGCATTAAGAATTCAGGTGGGTAGATGTGTCAGTCTGAAGCAGCAGAACAGTACCTTATACCCAGAATAAAACTTGGTTGGTCTTAAAGGTGCCACTGGACTCAAAACTTCTTTCTGCATTAAGAATTGCAGCATAGGGGGAGCATGTTTTTTTAGAAAGCCCATTAAAAATAATCCAGATGCATTACAGAAATAAAACTGGTTTGCAGAGTGATTGATTTTCACTTCACTTAGACTGTCTTTCTCCCTAGTGGGGACACAAAGTGATTCGGGGTGTGTGTATGAAGTGCTTTTTGTCAGTGACTAGCCACAGCCAAATGTCTGAGACTTGGAGCAAGGCTTCCTAGGAAGCTTAAACACTCTCTTGGCCGTGAGGGATCCCGGCCAATCCAGAGTGAGAAGAAAGGGATTCGCCCTGCCATCTTCTTTTTCCTGCCTCCAGGGCAGTCTGTGTGCCTGCCCTTCTGCCTCTAAAGCACTTCTTGCAAGGGCCCAAAACGGCCAGAATATTCTAAAATGGATCTCTGGAAAAGAACCCTAGATTCTTCCCCTCCTCTAAGTTGGTTGCATCCTGTTGAAACCTTATGACAGCCCCTCTGTAGACCTGGCTTTCTAGTAGCTCATTTCAGGGCCTGAAGTGCTGATCTTTATCCTGGGACTGCCCCTAAGGTTGCCCCAGGTCTGTAGCCACGATGTGGGGCATTTTGGGGTGGAGCCTCACCATGGATGCACCCTGCCCCAACCCAGGAAGATGCCAGATCCCCCCTCACACCCCCCATGCGCCTCTCCCCTGCAGTGGTAGTCAGGGGTCATTTCGTAGAAAAAGAGGTGCATACCTCATTTGCATACCTCATTTGCATATGCCACACCCCCTAACATACCGGAAGTGTGTCAGAAGGCAACACCCACCCCTCAGGCTCCGCTCCACAGGTGAGTGAAACTGACCTGCTCTTCCTCCATTCCCTTCCCCATCCAATACTTTGTGCAATAAAAAGAAGCGTAAAGAACACCCCCCCTTTCTCTTCCTGCTCCCTTGAAACCACCAGGTTTCAAGTAGACTTGAGATACCCAGGACATGTGCACCACCCATCCCTTTCCCTTCCCCTCCCCACAACAAGACACCCTGTGAGGTAAGTGGGGCTGAGAGAGGTCTTTTGAGAACTGCTCATGAGAGAACAGCTCTGAGAGAACTTGTGACTGGCCCAAGGGCACACCAGCAGCTGCACGTGGAGGAGTGGGGAATCAAATCAAATTAGAGTCCAACTCCCGACCACTACACCAAACTGATGGGGTGGAAGCTGCTGAAGGGTTGGTGAAATTTCTCCAGTACTAATGTGCCATGTGCCCAGATAAAAAATGGTATACTTAGAAAATTTATATGCCACCTTGAGCAAGTCTCTGGAAAAGCAGCACACAGTCATAAAAGGAACAATGCTAAAATTATCAATATTAAAACAAAACATTAAAAACAAGCCCCAAGCAGCGCTTTCCCCAGGGCGCTGCGCCTCTGCACTGCTCGGGGAAGCCAAGGAGGGGGCGGGGCTTGGTCATGTGCCCGCCCCCTGGGCTCCTCACTCCCGGAGCTGCGCTCCTGTGCGCTCCCGCTCCAACGGACCCCTGGTGGTAGGGAAGGAAAGGGAAGCCGCTCTGCAGCTTTTGGTCAGTTTCACTTGGGGTTGATCAGCTGTTAGGCTTAACAGCAGATAGGAGGGAAGATAATGTTGTTAGATTTCGGATTATCTAATTTTCCCCACTCCCCTGCCCCAACACCCCATACCCTGCCCCACCAGCCAGAATTTTCTGGCTACGGGGCAGGGTTGCCCACCCCCAGGTGGTGGTTGGAGATCTCCTGGGATTCCAGTGGATCTCCGGGCAATAGTGATGAGTTCCTCTGGAGAAAATGGCTGCTTTGGAAAGTGGACTTTCTGGCCTTATCCCCCATTGAAGTCCCTCCCCTCCCCAAACCCCTTCTTTCTCGTGCTCCCCAAAATCTCCAGGTGTTTCCCAACCCAGAGCTGGCAACCCTAACTGCCCCACCAGCCGTATCTTTGCTCTTGGATGCGCAGTTCACGAAAAGGGCTCAACGTGAGCTCCAGCTGCCAAAGTTCATGCATCCTGCAGAGGCGGAGAAGGTTATTGATCCCGTAGTGCCGGTGCAGTATAGAACCTGTGAGCCAGGAAGCTTCCAGTTCATTGGCTCTTTGAATTCCCCCCTTTTTTTTTGTTTTGCCGTCAAGTCACAGCTGACTCACGATGACTTCATAGGGTTTTCAAGACGGGAGACGCCCATTGGTGGTTTGCCATCGCCTGCCTCCGTGTCATGCCCTGTTATTCGTTGGAGGTCTCCCATCCAAATCCCAGCCAGGGCCGACCCCACTTAGTTTCCAAGATCTGATGAGTTCAGGCTAGCCTGGGCTATCCAGGTCAGGGCTTGGAATCATTAGGCCTTAAGGCGGCCTCTCCATCTTTGCCTCGGTCCCCCCCCCCCTACCCCGCACTGCTGGGGTCTGCCGCTGCAGGCTTGTTTAAAGGATTAATGAAATAAAGTACATGCAGCAACAAACGCTGTACTTAAGTTATTTGCTTCTGCTGTTTCCCTTATCATGTTCCTTTACCACTCACATCTATCATAAATCATCTTGTCATTGACCCAGCGCACTGGCTCTTACGTGTAGTTCTTCATTCATTGCTTTACAGTGGACTCTTCACGCCCTGCTCTTTTAATATTGGGTTTAAAAACCAGAGGGCTGCAGTGGCTCAAGTGGTTAAGACCTTCTGCTCTGCAGTTCAGCGGTTCGAGACCCGAGTGCCGCGTGACGGAGTGAGCTCCCGTCTCTGGTCCCAGCTCCTGCCAACCTAGCAGTTCGAAAGCAAGACATTGCAAGTAGATAAAGAGGTACCACTTTGGTGGGAAGGGAACAGCGTTCCGTGCGCCTCGGCATCTAGTCATGCTGGCCACATGACCACGGAGACGTCTTCGGACAGCGCTGGCTCTTTGGCTTGGAAACGGAGATGAGCACCGCATCCCTAGAGTCGTATTTGACTGGCTTTCGAGCAAGGGAAACCTTTACCTTTACTTTAAAAACCAGGGAACACAAAAAGTAGCTTGACAAGCCAGTTTGTCATTGGGACTTGCAGCTGCATTACCTGCCCATACATGTGAAACATACTTGAAGTTGACTGCGTGCCTCTCCTTTTGCCTGCTTCACCACTGTGAAAACGTTTAGTGTTTCTTTCTTGTATGTGCTGATGCAAATCCATATGAATCTGATTCCGGGTTATTTCTTCTACGGTTAGTCGCAAAGTTCCAGCACTCTAAACGACTTGCATTTAAAATCCCTGTAATGCCTGTTTGGAAGAAATGTCGCTTTTGCCATATGGAGAAGTGGAGCCGCAATCAGATTTAAAGATTGTTTTGTTACTTAAAGAGGGAGTCTCTCTGGTAGACCGAGAGTGGGGTGAGCTGTTTATGGAGTAGTAGCGAACTGTTCTCTGGAAAGAAGACAGAAGGGGAAAGGATTGTAGTGCTTACCAAGGACTTTTGTTTGGACGCTTCAGCCAAGAATGCTAATAAGTGAATCTTCTAAGTGCTTGGCTTTTTTTTTTACTATATAGTGTATTGAATAATGAGGTGTCCTTCTCCTCCCCCCACCCCGGCATTGTGTAGCTGTTAATAAACAACTTGAGCCCTTGGAAATTAAATTACTCTGAACCTCTGTCTTGCAAACATGTACATAGGATAGGAAAAATAAAACTCTGTGCCAGCGCCGACTGAATTAGCATTAATGATTGGTGCAGAATTGCAAATCCTAGTGGAGTTTCTGCCTTGTTGACTGTCTCAAGGCAGATTTTGATGGGCAAGACAAGTCTGGCTCATGGATGGCACCAGTAAGGCCACCGCTGAAGAGAGACCTACAAGGAAAGGCTGAGGGACTTGGGGAAAGTTCAGCCTGGAGAAAAGGAGGTTGAGAAGGGACAGGATTGCTCTCTTTAAATATTTGAAAGCCCGTATAAACTAAGCTTGTTATTCCTGTCTGGTCCTTGAATCTGTTAAACATCTTCACTATGCTGTAAGCTAATTTGCTGCTCACCCTCTGCCTATATGTATTAACCGGTAACTTCCATTTCAGTGTTTCTGAAGAAGTGTGCATGCACATGAAAGCTTACACCTTGAATAAAACTTGGTTGGTCTTAAAGGTTCTCCTGGACTCAGACTTTGTTCTGCTGCTTCAGGCCAACATGGCTCCCCACCTGAAACTATTTGAAAGGCTGACTCTTAGAGGAGGGCAGGGAGCTGTTCCTGTTGGCAGCATGGGTAGGACTTCACAAAAATGGGTTTAAATTGCTGGTGGAAAGGTGCTGGCTGGGTTTGGGGGGCGGTTTTACCATAACAGTAGCTCAGCAGGGGAATCAGCTGCCTAGAGGGGTACGCCCATTGAAATGTCGATCGGCTCGCCACTTTGGGGTCAGGAAGCAGTTTTTCTCCAGGCCAGCTTGGCTGGGATCCTGGAGGTTTTTTTGTCATCTTCTGGGCATGGAATGGGTCACTGGGGGTGTGGAGAGGGAGGTCTTTGTGAATTTCCTGCATTGTGCCGGGGGTTGGACTAGATGACCCTGGAAGTCCCTTCCCACGCTATGATTCTAGGTGGTGGGCTGCTTCTCACTGGCAGTCTTCAAGCAGTGGCTGGATGAACTCTTGTTAGGGATGTTTTTGGCTGATCCTTCATTGAACAGGGGGTTAGACTAGATCAGGGGTGGCCAACCTTGCTTAACGTAAGAGCCACATAGAATAAACGTCAGATGTCTGAGAGCCGCAAGACAGGAACAAATATCACACACACGTTTTTATTTTTAAAAATATGCAAATTTGCTTTTTATTAACGTTAAATGGGACTGTCAAAAATAAAAACAAACGAGGAAAACCGGTTATTGATAATGATATTACTTGTTTGCTAATGATATTGAGAGAGAGAGAGAAAAAGAGAGAGATGGAAAGAAAGAATTAAAGAAGTGGAAAGAAAGAGAGAGAGAGAAACTAGGCAAGCAAATAGATGGGAGGGAGGAGGGAAGGAAGGAAGGGAGAAAGAGAGAAAAAGGATGCCTCCCCTTTGCTTCCCCAGCCGCCCTGCCAGGAGCCGCACAATATGTGTGAAAGAGCCGCATGTGGCTCCCGAGCCACAGGTTGGCCACCCCTGGACTAGATGGTCTGCGTGGCCCCTTCCAACTGTATGACTCCAAGTCATGACTTTTTCTTCCTGTACTGTATGGCTGTCATATTGCACCCTCACTGGTTCCATGATGGCTATTAGAGAGTGGGCCTCAACATATCTGTCCCCGGCCCCCTTCTGCTTAGACATAGCAAAAGGACAAACACTTGTTGAAATTTTACAGAGTGGGGTTTTTTTTACACATTCTCATTTAGAGTGTGAAAACATTACGGTTCTTTTGTTAGGATTGAAGCTCTAATACTAATACTGATTTTGATAAACTATCCTGATTTGCCTCTGATGATAGCCGTTTAGTTATCTGAAGAAGAGAGCCGTGACTGACCAAAGCTCATACCCTGCCGTTTATTTATTTATTTTATGTGATTTTCATTCCACCCTTCCCCTCAAGCGGGCTGAAGGCGGGTCACAACCGTAAAAAATGATACGGAAATGACATTATAAGCCACACTGAAAATCAAATGCCAGTTTAAATACTAAAACATGATGGCAACCAGATAATTTCATGCGCCCGAAGTACACACTGTACAAGTACCTGGGGACAATAATCTGAACAGGTGGGCTGAGTCGCCGTCAGAAACATAGAAGAAGAAGAAGAAGTAGAGAAGAAGAGATTGGATTTATATCCCGCCCTTCACTCAAGAGTCTCAGAGCAGCTTACAATCTCCTTTCCCTTCCCCTCTCCACAACAGACACCCTGTGAGGTAGGCGGGCTGAGAGAGCTCTTTCGAGAACAGCTCTGAAAGAACTTATGGCTGACCCAAGGTCACACCAGCAGCTGCAAGTGGAGGAGTGGGGAATCAAACCCGGTTCTCCCAGATTAGAGTCCGTGCACTTAACCACTACACCAGACTGGCTCTCCTACACCAGACTGTAAAATAAATAAAAAGTGTTTGTAGGAGTGCCGTCATGCCCAACATAGGCAAGTTCGAGCAGGAGAGGCCGGTATAATTGGACATCTGCTGCCTCAACCAGCGGTTTGATGGAAGGGCTCCGTTTTGCAGGCCCTGCGGCATTGTAATAGATCCTGCAGGGCTCTGATCTCAAGTGGGAGCCTGTTCCACCAGGCTGGGGCCAGAGCTGAAAAGTCCCTGGCCCGGGTCGAGGGTAGGTGGATGTCTTTTGGGACTGGGATTGCCAGAAGATGATGACGTTCAGATGAGCGTGAAGCTCGTCGGTGGACATATGGAGAGAGGCGGTCCCACAGATACGTTGGTCCCTGACCACATAGGATCTAAAGGTTAGTACCGTAATCTTGAACCTGGTCCGATACTCAACTGATAGCCAGTGCATCTGGCAAAGCGCTGGCTGAATGTGCATCCACCGCGGGGGTCACAGGAGGTGCACCGCTGCATTTTGCACCCGCCGAATTTTCTGGCTCAGATTCAAGGGCAGGCCTGCGCACAGCAAGTTACAGTAGTCTAGCCTGGAAGTGACCATTGCATGGATCGCTGGAGTCAAAGTTGCTGGAGGAGAGATAGGGAACCAGTTGCCTGCCCAGCTGAGGATGCTAAAAAGCTGCCCTGGCAACAGGCATGACCTGGGCCTCCACCGAAAGTGAGGCATCCAGAGCCACTCCTAGGCTCCTCGCCATTGGTGCTGACACTAGTATCGCCCCGCCAAGGGAAGTTGTTAGAAACATAACTTGGAAACCGTGAATTCCATGGACTCACTTTTCAATGAGAATTACGTTTTTGTTGGAGTAAAATAAGAACTGGTATTTCAGTGCTCACAGCAGAAGCTGAACTGTGAGACCCTTAAGTATTTGGGTGACCTGATCAGTATTCGGCAGGTGAAGACTTCTTTTGTTCTTTTGGTGTTTGCCCGGTGAGGCCTCCTCCCTGCCTAAAGTTTTAATAGTTGTTTTTATATTTCAGCCCTGGTTTTAATGATGTGTATTTTTGGTTGGTTTTTACAGTGTGATTTTGCTAGATACATTTTATCTGGTTAGCTGTCTTTTAAACCAGGCTGAGTCGGTTTGGTCTAGTGGTTAAGTGCGTGGACTCTAATCTGGGAGAACCCAGTTTGATTCCCCACTCCTCCACTTGCACCTGCTGGATGACCTTGGGCAAGCCATAGTTCTGTCAGAGCTGTTCTCTCAAGGACAGTTCTGGAAAGAGCTCTCTCAGCCCCACCTACCTCGCAGGGTGTCTGTTGTTGGGAGGGGAAGGGAAAGGAGTTTGTAAGCCACTCTGAGACTCCTTTGGGTAGTGAAGGATGGGGTATAAATCCATCTCCTCCTCCTCCTCCTCTTCTTATTTATTAGCTGTTTTGGTAGCCCTGATGAGGTCAGAAAGGCAGCGTATTTATTTTGTCAGTAAAATAAATAAAAAGTGTTTGTAAATATTTTGTAAAAAGCCTTAAAGGCTTTTTTTGTTGGTAGTTGGGTGGGAGGAAAAGGTGGGAGCTGCTTTATTTTGCCATAGAGTAGGGTCGTGAGCAGTGTCCGCATGTTGATCGGGGTAGTGGCTGTGTGTTGACGGATCATTTCCTCGGATGGAGACAGCAGTGTCAGAGCAAACATGGCTAAAGAGAACTTCTTCCCCTGCTCCCATGTTAGTTGAACTCAGGGGCCCCCTGTCCAATTGCTGAGCGATACAATCAGGCCAGACAAAACGAGTGACTTGTTTGCTCAGTGGGTAATTAAGCTGCGGCATCCGCAGGTCCCCGCTTTTGTTTGTGGAGCGAATACGTCTCGGCTCTTGCAAACAGATAACATACCTGCAGGCAGGACGTACCTGCATTCACTGTAAGATGAACGGGGCTATAGATGGCTTTAAAAATGAATTAGATCCGTGGAGGACGGGCCCATCAATAGCTATAAGCCATGATGACTGAAGGGAACCTCTCAACACCAAACGTGAGGGGGCCTTGGCCTATAATACTGTTGTGTACTAAGACCACGACCGCATGGTCTCCAGTAATGGCGACCGCCACGCGGTCAGCGCACATGGTCAGAATCTACCTGAGCTTCAGCCAGGTAGAACAATAGCCAGTCGGATCCTGAGTGACCGCCAATTACGAGCCTAGGTCTCCCGCTGGGGGACCTATGAACTACAACCACGGACTTAAGGTCCCATCAGGACCTGGGGGCGAGGTCGGGGCATTGTCTCCGGCCGGCATAAAAGAGGGCTCTGAGCCCGGGGTTCCCCTTGTTCCATCTGACCCTCAATAAAGAGCTTTACCATGAAATCACTACCACTCGCCTCCCGGCTCCCAATACTTTCCAAATACCCTGTTTGTTGTCCCTGATGGGAGCTGGTTGGTTACTGTGCGAAATGGAATGGTAGACTATGGCTGCGGTCACACACGCGAGATAAAGCAGGGGGGAAGCGAGGCTATTTGCGCCGGAGTAATTTGACCGGCAGTTGTGCGATCACACAGCTCTGTGACGCTGCGGGCGCAACTCGCCACTGCATGATCAGACGCAACCGCGGGCGAGTTGGGGGGGGGGGGGTTTGCCGTACGTTACTGATTTGCTTAAATGGGGGATCGATGAATCGCATCTCCACCCTGAAGGCTTCCAATGGCAGTATGCAATGATGCATATACTGAGAAGGGGGGAAAAGCAACGGCATGGCGTCGGGATAGCCTGATCAGACTATCCCCAGTGCCACAAGTCCGCGCTGGAGCGATCACACGGGGAAAGTCCATCTGTGGCCCGTAGAAAACCTGTTTGATACTGGATTTTCCCTAGCGTTTTTTTACTCCGCTTCTCTAGCAGAGCAAAACGGCTTGCCGACGGGTGCGGCAAATGTTCTCTTGTGATCGCTCCCCTAAAATCTGGCTATCTGTGATCGCTCCCCTATCATGCGGCTGATTCTGCGTGTGATTGGGGCCTATATGGACCACGATCCGATCAAGCATGGCTCTTCTTATGTTCATAGATCTCTGTGGCCACATACTAAAGTTAATGCTTAACACAGAAATCATTTGGCAACAGATAATTGGTAGTTTTCAAACTAGGGTGTCCTAGGGCTTCTGAGAAGCATATTGGGGCTTCCTTATTGTGTACCCTAGAACACGACCTAGAATCGTTGACTTGAGCAAGAGTCCTGTGGCAGAACTGACAAAGGTTTCTCAACAAGATATCAGTAATATCCAACATGGCTCCTCCAGCCAGTGTGCTTCCTGGCTTTCCTGTATCTCAGTTGGAACGTGACTCGCTTCAGAAAAGTCCAGGAGACAATACCTTTGTACCTGCAGAGATCACCTTTTCAGAAATAGATGCCTTTGTCGCAGGAGGACTCTTGAGCTGGAACTCACCAGTGTCTTGCAACTGGCTTCAGCTTCCCCCCACACACCATTTTGTAGCTGGTAACATCTCCACTCCACCTTGGCAGCCGTTTTTACAGCGGGCCACCCTACCTGTTCTCACAATCCAAACATGCCCACAGTCTCCACAAGGTTGGAGGTGCAAGCCAAGAGACGTTCAGAGGTGGTTTGCCATTGCCTACCTCTGTGTCACGCCCCCGGTATTCCTTGGAGGTCTCCCATCCAAATACTAGCCAGGACCGACCCTGCTTACCTTCTGAGATCTGACAAGATCAGGGCACACAGTTAGAGACTCCTGATCTATCTCATGATCCATTCTGAAAGACTCCTTTTTGTCCCCCAGGTAGAAATGAACATTGTTTGATGGGGAGTGTGAAATATAACTGCCTTGGAATTTGCTCCATGGAAAAGTTGATCACGGGGCCCTTAGTGAGGCAGCAAGTTGACCGTGTGCAGTATCCTGTTTGTTATTTTGGAAACGGCAAATCACTTCCTTTCTTTATATTCACTTTTTCCTTCCCATGGACTGTTGCAATCATAAACTGTTTTAGAATGTCTAGGAGACCGATACATTAGCTTGCATTTTTTTCCTTCCTCAGGTTTTTTAACCTGGTTTAGCCTCTGTGTGATTCCTTTGTGACAGATGTTACGTTTGTGGTGCTGGAAAGCCATACCACAGTTGTTTTGTCTGACTCAGTGTGTACTACGGGTTTTAAGAAGGCTCTGAGATGCTACTTTGGGGGGGGGGGTGAAATTTATGAAACTGTTTTTTTTAAAAAAAACAACAACTTTGCTTTCGTATGTGTTCTTGACTTGGAACAGGTTTAGTCACGGCATTGTAGCAGGTATGGTAGCTCCGAGAATTGTTCGCCCCTCTGCCTTTTTCATAAACAGGATCCCAAGAGTTCCTTAGACCAGGGGTGGGCAAACTTGCTCAGCGTAAGAGCCACCTAGAACAGGGGTGGCCAAACTTGCTTAACGTAAGAGCCGCATAGAATAAACATCAGATGTTTGAGAGCCACAAGACATGAACAAATATGACCTGCTTTTATTGGAAAATAAGCAGATTTGCTTTTTATTAACATTAAATGAGACTGCCAAAAATAATAACAAAAGGGGTAAAAGCAGATATTGATAATGATATTAATTTGTCCAATGATATTTGTTTGCTAATGATATTTAGCTTCCCCAGCCGCCCTGCCGGGAGCCACATAATATATGTGAAAGAGCCGCATGCGGCTCCTGAGCCACAGTTTGCCCACCCCTGCCTTAGACTAATATAAAGAGCTTGCACCCATTGGGATTTTTTCCTCTGTGTAACAGATCCTCATGCCATATCACAAACTGCCTTTGAAATTGTATCTGAAGAAGTGTGCACGCACCCAAAAGCTTACACCTTGAATAAAACTTTGTGGGGTCAGCAACGTAATTGGAATTTGTAGTGTCCATGCAAGCTGAGAATGTATTTACATGGTGTTATTATCTATTAATGTTTGTATTGTTATGTTGTTCACCATCCTGAGCCATGTGTATTCAAGGGGTAGGGCGGTCTATAAATTTAAATTATAAATTAATTAATTAAAGGTCCTACTGGACTCAGAACCTTGTTCTGCTGCTTCAGGCCAACACAGCCACCCACCTGCTTTTAAAACTCTCATTACTGTTGAAGAAAAAGTAATTTGAAGCCCTTTAGTCTAATGGGAGTAATTTCCCAGGTTTTTGGAGCCTGGCCAAAATATCAGAATGGCTCACAATAGATCACACCTTTGGGCAGACCAGTACCCTTACATAAACTCATGACTGCATGCCTCTGAGCCTTGAAATCTGTCTCAGCAAAGGAGATGCAGAGGTCCAAATGATCCTCATATCCGCAACAGAGGACAGACTAACATGATATCACATTGCCTGTTGCGACAAACTGGTGGTTCCTGGTTTCTTTAATCCCTCATATAAGAAATACAGGAGCAATTTCACACGTCACGTTTTTGCTTTATCAGTATAAAGTAATTTGTTCATATGACTGTGCTATATAATGTCTGAATGTTTGTATGAGTCAGTTTGGCTTAGCAAGTTCAGTTACGTCTGGTCCTTTGGAGTGTATTTCACTTCTACCAAACACTGTAGTGTGGCCACAAAAAGGGACAAAACCCACTCCCTGGACTAGCTTAAGACTAGTCCACTGGCTTACTGGTGAAAAGGCCAAATACACACAGAAGTCCTGACTTGTATCCCATTGGAATAGGCAGAGCATTGATTGTGAAATCGTACAGTGTGTTAAAGCTATCTGGACACAGTGGAATGGTCTGTCTTAAGAGGTCAGGGAAAGGCTTGCACTCTTTTGGCTTTCTGCAAACTGTGTAAAACTGAATTATTCAGGAGGGCTTTTCTGCGCAGGCCATAGAGTTGCACTGTGCTAAATGATTCACAAAGTTACCAGGATAAATTAATAAGGGCTGCGGTCTGCACTACTCTGCATAGCTTGCCGTAAGCTGGATCCCGCTCCGTAATCTGGCTTCATTTAACATGTCACGCTCCCAATTTGCTTTGCTTCAATTCCGTTTTTCATGTTTCCGGTTGGTTCTGCAACCCAGCCCTATTTCATCGCTTGCCGAATGTCCCATCCTGTTGATTTTACGGACTGTGCGCAATCCGCCTTGAGTCCCAGCGAGAAACGGCAGACTATGAATAACCACAAATATCACTTGACTGTTAGACTAACGAGCGCTTGCACCTGACCAGATGTTGCTCTTTTTCCCTTTATAGTGTCTCAATGTAATCTCAGTCTGAAGAAGCAGAGGAGTCGGAGCATCTTTAGCACTTTGTTCTGCTGCTTTCGGGACTACAATGTCGAGTCACCGTCCCCCAACAGCATCAGTGTCCTTCCTCCATTGGTGGAAGAGAATGGCGGACTTCAGAAGGTGAGCTTCTGTTTGTTTCGGAGTTGTGAACAAGCGCTCCCGTACATCTGTTACGTCTGCGTATTTCCACATGAAACACGTCTCCAGGGGAAATGCTGCTTAGTTTAAAAGATCAAGTGCTTCTCCGTTCTCTTTTGCACAGATATGATTATTTTCAGAGGCTTCCGGGGGTTGTCTTGTTGCTGATTGCCTGTCAAACATACATTATGGATAAAATGTCTTTGGTCCCATAAAGGCGTTATGTTGCTCCATCGCCAAGCGAAGAGTCTCCAACCTTTGGAGCCCGCGGCCGCCTTTGGAATGCTGAGGCAGTGTGGTGGGCGCAGCCACAAGGTGGCTATCAGGAAATGACTGCCACAGTCCACAGGAAGTGGATCTAGCCACAGAACGGCGGTCACAGCTTGCCTTTTCAGCCACACAGCGGAGATCCATGTGCTGTGGTGGTAGCGGTTGCCAAAGCAGCATTTTTAAAAATCTGCACAGCCTTGCTGGGAAGAAGCCCCACCTGGCCACACCCACTTTCTAAAAACCCTTGGCAGGTGCCAGAAAAGGCGTTCGTGGGCAGCCAGGTGGGGTTGGTGGGGAACCCCTGCTGTAAGCATGGCATGGGGGTTTTGATCCTCCTCCTCCTTCCTGTTCTTGGTTGGCTCCAGTTGTAATTCGCTGTAATGTCTGAATTGGGAGAACAAGGATTGGATTGAACCAGGAATTGCCTGCAAACCGTGGCTAGGTTTGCAACAGGGGTGAAAGTAAGTTGGGTACGGGCTGATGTACAGCATCCCAGGAAGGAAGTGGATAAAATAATATCTCCTATCTTCTGCTTCAAGCCCCTCTGAGACAGGCAGTACCAGTAACAGGTTTTAAAGGACTTGTAACTGCCTAAACATGGCAGTCTGAACCAGACCGCCGTGTTGCCATAGGTGGGTCCAACTCTTCCTGGTTTCTTTGCCTGGAAGACAAGGAAATAGGAATTCTTTAATACGCCCACGGTCAGTGTGCTCTTTGCGTATTATTTTGTTCAACTACCGTATTTTTTGGACCATAAGACGCACTTTTTCTCCCCAAAAAAGGGGGGGGAGTGTGTGCGTCTTATGGAGCGAATACTGCACGTTGGGGCAGGGTGACTTTAAAATTCCGGGGGGGGGGGGGGGTGTGCCATGAGGCCCGTGTTGCTGCCGCTGCCACCGGCGCGGCAGGGATGAGGCCGCCGCCGCAGCAGGCATAAGGTTTCTGTTGCTGCTGCGAGGCCTCGCTGACCAGCGCGGAAGGCATGAGCCTCCCCCCGCGTCTTATGGTCAGGTGCGTTTTATAGAGCGAAAAATACGGTATTTCTCTGCCCTCTTTCTGTCCTACAAGGTGGTAAATATTAAAAATACCAATGAGGGGAAAACCAGAAAACTGAGATGTAAAAAAAAAAAAAAAAGACATTACAGCGGACTGAAAGGGCTAGAAAAAACAGCTTGCATTAGTGATGCCGATTTCAAAATTTTCTAAGCCACGAAACTTCTCTTGAAGTGAACAGTCTTAAGTGGGAACCTGAAGGTCTGCAAGGAGGAGGCGAAGTGAATTTAAGCGAGTTCCATAAGCTCAGTACTGCCTCAGTGAGGGCTCTGTCCCACGGAACACGCACCCACTGTGTCGCACCTCAGATGGCTCAGTAACATGAAGCAGGGCCTCCAGCTGTGGACCCGAGTGCCTCCACATGAAGCCTGCTGGGTGACCTTGGATCAGTCACCGTTCTCTCAGAGCTCTCTCGGCCCCACCTACCTCACAAGGTTCCTGTTGCGGGGAGAGGAAGGGAAGGCGATTGTAAGCTGCTCTGAGACAGATGAGGCCTGCTGGGTGACCTTGGGCCAGTCACAGTTCTCTCTGGACTCTCTCAGCTCCACCTGTCTCACAACGTGCCTGTTGTGGGGACTCTGGGGAGAGGAAGGGAAGGCGGTTGCAAGCCACTTTGAGACTCCATAAGATAGAGAAAAGCAGGGTATAAAAACCAGCTGTTCTTCATATAAAAGCAGGCAGCAGTGAAAGACGCCCTAATTGTTGTATAATTCAGTTTGTCAAAATTAGCATGTCAAACCAATCGTACTGGCTCCCCATTAGTTTCCAGGCACAGTTATTCTGTGAGGGGCCATTCTGTATAAGGCAGCTTCATGGGCTTCATATTTCTGCCAGCCACACAGCTTACTCCATTTTATTAGATAAGATATTCTCGGACATTATCACCCGTTCCTGAAATCTGGGGAAGAGCTGAAGTACTTTTGCTTATCGTTGTACATTATTCGTCCAAGTCTGCAGGAGCTGTGTTTTCCTCCACAACCAACACCATCAAAATTCTGCACACACCACAGCCATAACCGCAGATACAGGTTACTGCCCCAAAAAAGTATGCAGCTGTATTTTGCACATGTATCTAGTTGGGTTTTGTGTATACACACCCACACACACACACAAACACTTCTCCTTCAGAAGTCGTTCTGGCAGAACCTTTAAGCTGCTCATTAAAATGTTAGATCTGAATTACTCTGGGTATTCGGCACAATGGAAGTTTAAAGGAAAACTGAAGAAAAGAAATACCAGGTATCCACTGTGGTCAGTGTTCCCTCTAAGCTGTGCACAGGAGCGAGCCGCTCATTACCACAGGAAGCCCCATTCAGCAGCAGTCTGCAGTGTTCCCTCTAAGCTGAGTTAGTGTGGGCTAGCTCACAGTTTTTTAGCCTCCGGCTCACACGACTTTGTCTCAGCTCAGGAAGGAGGGCTCCGGAGCAAACTCATTTATGCTGCTGCCAAACGGATCGCCCACAACTTGAATGCCAGTAGCTCACAGAGTAGAATTTCTGCTCACAAGACTCCACAGCTTAGAGGGAGCTTTGGTCTGGAGCCACGCAGGGCCTTGCG
This sequence comes from Lepidodactylus listeri, assembly GCA_029233225.1. Classification (NCBI taxonomy): domain Eukaryota; kingdom Metazoa; phylum Chordata; class Lepidosauria; order Squamata; family Gekkonidae; genus Lepidodactylus; species Lepidodactylus listeri. Next base: position 8,180,807 of record JARCFY010000012.1, read on the forward strand.
CTGCCCATGGCCCATTTTCAGATTACAGCAGTTGTATTCTTCTCAGGGTGTGAACTGCTCCGCTCAGTTAGGGGGAAAAAAACTAGAGAGAACGTTGAGTGTCGTTCAGATCCATAACTGGGCAGCTGCCTAGTTGCCTGTGGTGAATAAGATCAGGCATGACCTCATCAGAGCAGAAAGAAGACTCAATCGCTCCACTAGTCCGAGGGAACAGCCATGTCCTGTGGCTTCGCTTTCTGTTACCTGGCCAGGCTAGGGGAGGGGAAGGAGAGAAAGAAAGGCAGCATCACATACAGGATGTGGCCACAGTTACTCCTGCTTTAATAACAATCACATTGTCTTCATGTCATAAGGTGTATGTGGAGTAGGGTTGCCAGGTCCCCCCGCAGAGCGGGGATATCCCCGTCCAATGGGTCTGTTACCGCCGGCCCGGATCGGGCCGCCAGGGGGGAACCCCACCCCCGAATTGCCGGGATCACAGAACGTGCCCGGCGTGATGACATCACCCAGAGGCAATTGGTGACATGATTGCGGCGCGTGCGCCGAAGAACCCCGGGAGTCAACCAGGACTCCCCGCTGCAGCCCTTGGTAGGACTTGGCAACCCTAATGTGGAGCTATGTTTGAGAGGTGGCTGGGAACTACAAAATGGCTGCCAGGCTGGGAAATCAAACGTTTGGTCCATCTATAGTAGCACTGTCTACACAGCCCAGCAGCGGCACTCCCAGATTTCATGGAGAGACTGGGCTTTCCGAATCCTAACACGTGCCACTTGAGAACCTTCCTCCCCACACACACCCATTCCCTTTTTCTTTTTTCACTGTAAACGCCAGGGATTGAACCCAGGACTTTGTTCCACCGCTCAGCCACAGAACTTGCCATTTAACAATACCATTTTCACACTCGGATAGAATGATATTTTTTCCCGTACAGCAGTCTGTTTGTATGAATGATTAACATCACTTACAAAATCGGTTCAGGTGGGTAGCCATGTTGGTCCGAAGCAACAGAACAGAGTTTGAGTCCAGTGGCACCTTTAGGGCCAACAAAGCCTAATTCTTGGTGTAAGAATTTATTTATATTTATTATTTATTTATTTGTTCAATTTATACCCCGCCTAGCCAGCGAACCGGCTCTAGGCGGCTAACAAAAACCATTACCACGAAGGTTTACATATAAAACCGTTAAAACATTTCAATAAATTACAATAAAATCTCAATAAACTTTCAATAAACTAAACTTTCAAGAAACTAAACTTTCAAGATGGCGACCTCCGAGTTATCTGTTAAGCGGAGGCCGTAGGGGTACCTTCCCCAGGACCAAGGCGATGTTAACGGCCAGGGGTGCCCTTCCCAGGACCAGGACGATGTTAATTACCAGTTCTCCACCCGTCAAATCAAACTTTGTTGGTCTTAAAGATGCCCCTGGACTCAGACTTTGTTCTATCACTTACAAAAGTGAAAGGGCCCTCTGCCTTATCCAAATCTGTAAAGTTTTTGTCCTGCCAGTTCCAAGGCAGGCTGCCAGAAGGCCTAGCTCAACCCAGCCTCCCCCCCCCCCCCAGCTTCTGTTATCCTGGTGAGGCAGTCATAAACAGGTTGTGGGGCCCTCTGACAGAGATCTGCTCAATTTGGGACCAGCCTTGAACTACATTGATAAAAATGCCTTTTCATTGTCAAGACTGGGAATTAGCAATAGTTGCTATATGAGAACAGTTTGGAAACAAACCTTCTGGATTCTCTAATGGTATATTAACACAAAATATAATCCCACGGCAGGTGATCAGTAAATGTGTAAGAGAATTAGCAAACACAGAAGAGATTAGCTTTTTCCACGACTGAGGATAAAATGGACTCAACTGTGTTTAATTAGGATAAAGTCAAATTTAAGTTTAGGGTCATTACTAGCGAAATTCGGATTAGGAGTTCAGAGCAGAGATTAGGACAACTTGATATCCAAATCCTCCAAGTAGCTCATGCCGCCATTGTGCTTTAAGATTCAAGCAGCAAGTCTCTCCATATCCCCCCCCCACCCCCGGGGGGAAGCATTTAAAGTACTCTTGAAGTAATTAACACTAATCCTGCATAATTAATATTACTAAAGTAACACTAAGGACTCAAGTCTCCTAAGCTCTGTTGCAGGGTAACTTGCATCGGTTGCTGCCAGGAGCATAACCGATAGCCAGTTCCATGAAACACTTGGAGTAATTCCTTTGCATATATGAGTGCGGTTGCATAACAGGTTTACAGCCAAGTACCTGCAGCAGTTCAATGAACCAAAGGTGGAAATTATCCAGGAAACTGTCCTTGCCACTGTAGACCAGCAAGGGTCAAATCCAGTCCATTCCAATGGAGCATCCACTTCCTACGGGTGAACCTGCACTAGCTGTGCCAAGACCCATGATGCAGGCATAACGCAGGAAGGCTTTCCAGTGTATCTAGTACTGTGATTCTTTGAATTCCACTTCCTATAACAAGGAAATGCAGTTCAGTGGCACGGCAGCTCCATATGGGTTCTAGTCTTCTGCGGGGCTCATTTCCAAGCAGGAGCTCCTTTGCATAGTAGGCCACACACCCCTAATGTAGCCAGTCCTCAAAGAGCTTACAGAGCTCTTCCTGCAGGGGCTACTGTAAGCTCTTGGAGGATTGGCTACATCAGGGGGGAGTGTGGCCTAATATGCAGAGGAGCTCCTGCTACGAAATGAGCTCTGGTCTTCTGCACACTGACCTTTTTAAGGTGCGAGGGGCAGCCCAGTGGCGGTCTCTGCTCTTGGGGGAAGTTATTGCCGTCTGTGGACGGAGTGTGACAAAGTATTACATGAGTGTAGACCCATTAACTGGTTTCCATGTAACGGAATGGTCAAAGTGGGGCATCCCTAGGCTAGCCTGGTCTGATCTTGGAAGCTAAGCAGGGTCGGCCCTGGTTAATACTTGGATGGGAGACCGCCAAGGAAGGTCAAAGTGCACAGGTGGGCAATGGCATGCTACCTCTGTACCCCCTTTACCTTGGAAACCCTACGGGTCGCCATAAGTCAGCAAAAAAAGAGAAAGAAATATCTTAATTGGAGTATTCCTGTTGCCCAGTTGATGGGGGTGAAGTGCAGAAAGGTGGGATTTGGCATCCAAAAAGGGTTAGGGAAGTACGGATCACACAGCCTAACGTGAAACCCAAGGCAAGGTTCCTTTGGTTTGGGAGCCAGTTTGGTGTATCGGTTAAGAGCAGCGGACTCTAAACCGGAGAACCGGGTTTGATTCCCCATCTCCTCCACATGCAGCTAGCTGGGTGACCTTGGGTCAGGCACAGTTCCCTCAGAGCTGTTCGCTCAAGAGCAGTCCTTCCAGAGCTCTCCCAGCCCACCTATGTCACAGGGTGTCTGTTGTGGGGAGAGGAAGGGAAGGTGATGGTAAGCCGCTCTGAGACTCCGAAAGAAGGGCGGGGTATAAATCCAATCTCTTCTTCTTCATCTAAAAAGTTGATATTGATAACTTTGGAATTGCAGTAAAACATAAAAGCATTCCGGGTTGCTTTAAAGATGGCAACAACGAAGATGGGAAATGAACGGAAGGGAACTGAAGTGGCTGCAGTGAGGTTCTGATTTTTCCAGCGGTAGATTCAGTTGCTCTGAAACTCATTAACTCATTCAAACTGACACAGCTGGGTTTATGTTTTTCATAGGCTGAAGGGGAATTAAGACAACAGTTTAAACAAGAATTTGGAGGTGGCAGATGGTTGTAAAATAGATTTTATGACAAGTGAAGGAGCCCTGGTTTACCAAGACTAAGCCTTGGGACAAATGAAGCCGTAGCAGTGATTGAGCTTTTGCATAGTGTGTCATTTCCTTCCTTCTGAATAACCACAGCCTTCCACACCTCTGGAATTAGTGTCACAGGCTGTCATAGAGGTGGGCTTGAAGCACTGCATCTCTTGTTTTACAATGGCTAAAAATAACTTGAATTCTCCAGCGTTCCTATGTCAAGAAATACCGTGGCGTAATGTATGTAGGCCCAATCTACCAGGCATGGCTTTGGATTACTAGACATGCTCAGCACTAGTTGCTTAAAGAAGCCGAGGCGGCTCAATTAGCAGCTTTCCAAAGATCTGAGAAATAAAAAAGACTAATTTAGGAAATGGAAGGAGGGCCTTATAACCAAGGATGAATATAAACAAATAACCAGTGACTGTAGGGCGAGTGTTAGAAAAGCTAAAGCTCAGTATGAGCTTAGGCTAGCAAGAGATGCTAAAAATAACAAAAAAGTGTTCTTATGTTCAAAGTAAGAAAAAGAACAAGGACATGGTAGGCCCATTGCGGACACAGGGAAGTGAAATTGTAACAGGTGATTAAAAGAGGGCAGAACCGCTCAACTCCTGCTTTTCCTCAGTCTCCTCTTGCAAGGGAAACAGCGCTCAACATGGCAAGAACAGAACACGTTACGAGGGACGGGAGTCGCAGCCTAGGATCGGCATAGGGGTAATACATAAACACCTAGGTTTTTTTAAAAATCCTCAGGGCCAGATGAATTGCATCCAAGAGTACTAAAAGAACCCATGGATGTGATTTCTGAGCCTCTGTCCGTTATTTTTGAGAGTTCTTGGAGAACAGGTGAGGTGCCAGAAGACTGGAGGCAGGCGAACGTTGTCCCCATCTTCAAGAAGGGGGGGAAAGGAGGATCCAGGTAACTACCGACCCGTCAGCTTGACACCTGTACCTGGAAAGGTTTTAGAACAAATCATCAGTCAGTCCGTCTTTGAGCATTTAGAAAGGATGGCTGTGGTTACTAAAAGCCAGCATGGGTTTCTCAAGAACAGATCATGTCAGACTAGCCATCTCTTTTTTTGAGAAAGTTACTATCTTGCTGGATCGGGAGTGCTGTAGACGTAGGTTATCGATTTCAGTAAGGCTTTTGACAAGGTTCCACATAATACTCCTGTTGACAAGTTGGTAAAATGTGGTTTGGATCCTATTACTGTTGGGTGAATCTATAATCGGTTGACAAATTGCACCCAAAGAGTGCTGGTGATGGTTCCTCATCCTCTGGGAGAGGAGTGACAAGTGGAGTGCCCCAAGGATCTGTCCTGGGACCTGTTTTGTTCAGCATCTTTACAAATGATTTGGCTGGCGGGATAGAGGGGATACTTATTAAAATTGCAGATAATACAAAATTGGGAGGGGTAGCGAATACAGTTGAAGACAGAGTCAGGATACAGGATGATCTTGACAGGCTGGAAAACTGAGCTAAAACAAATAAAATGGATTTCAGCAGGGATAAATGTAAAGTTTTTCATTTAGCTGGGAAAAATCAGATGCATAATGATAAGTTGGGGGAGACTTGTCTTGGCAGTAGTATGTGCGAAAAGGATCTCGGGGTCTTAGTAGACTATACACTGAACATGAGTCAGCAGTGTGATGCGGTAGCTAAAAAGGCAGATGTGATTTTGGGCTGTGTCAACAGAAGTATAGTGTCCAGATCACGCAAAGTGATGGTATCACTTTACTCTGCTCTGGTTAGACCTCGCCTAGAGTATTGTGTTCAGTTTTGGGCACCACAGTTTAAGAAGGATGTAGACAAGCTGGAACGTGTCCAGAGGAGGGCAATGGTGAGGGGTCTGGAGGCCAAGTCCTAGGAGGAAAGGTTGAAGGAGCTGGCTATGTTTAGCCTGGAGAGGAGATGACTGAGAGGTGATATGATCACCATCTTCAAGTACTTGAAGGGCTGTCACATAGAGGATGGTGCGGAGTTGTTTTCTGTTGCCCCAGAAGGTCGGACCAGGACCAAAAGGGTTGAAATTAAATCAGAAGAGTTTTTGGCTATACATTAGGAAGAACTTCCTGACAGTAGAGCGGTTCCTCAGTGGAACAGGCTTCCTTGGGAGGTGGTGGGCTCTCCTTCTTTGGAGGTCTTTAAACAGAGGCTAGATGGCCGTCTGACAGCAATGCGAATTCTGTGAACTGAGACAGATCATGGGAGGGAGGGCAGGAAGAGTTGTATCAGTGCTTAGTTCTCATGCCCCTTTCTTCCACACCCAGGGAAATGCCAATTGCCAGTTTGGGGTCAGGAAGCAATTTTCTCCAGGCCAGTTTGGCCAGGGATCCTGGAGGGCTTTGTTGTTGTCCCCCCTCCCTCTCATCTATCCGTGTCTTTATCAATTGCTCGATAGGTATCATTACTCGGTAGCTTTTACAATTCACCGAATCCTTCTTTTCAGAGAAGGCAGCTATGCTCATCCCGCCAAACACGTGGCCGGTAATTGTGCATGCTACCCAGGAGCAAACTCCAGGCTTGGAAAGGAAGGGCGGAAACGCACACTGTCACACACAAATCAGCCGGGGGAAACCTTGACTGTGTGGCTAGCATACTGGAGAGAAGAAGAAGAAGAAGAGAAGAGAAGAAGAGATTGGATTTATACCCCACTCTTCACTCACTTGGAGTCTCAGAGCGGCTTACAACCTCCTTTCCCTTCCCCTCCCCACAACAGACACCCTGGGAGGTAGGTGGGGCTGAGAGAGCTCTTTCCCAAGCTGTCCTTGAGAGAACAGCTGGTACAGAGCTATGGCTTGCCCAAGGTCATCCAGCCAGGTGCAAGTGGAGGAGTGGGGAATCAAACCCGGTTCTCCCAGATTAGAGTCCACACACTTAACCACTACACCAAACTGGAAGCCACTGGTATCCGTTGTGCCTGCCCTGACATGGATAGCCCAGGCTGGCCTGGTCTCATCAGATCTCATAAGCTAAGCAGGGTTGGCCCTTGCTAGTATTTGGATGGGAAACCTCCAAGGAAGCCCAGGGCTGCTATGCAGAGGCAGGCAAAGGCAAACCACCTCAGTTGGTCTCTGCCTTGACATGGATAGCCCAAGGCTAGCCTGATCTGGTCAGATCTCATAAGCTAAGCAGGGTTGGCCCTGGCTAGTATTTGGATGGGAGACCACTAAGGAAGCCCAGGGTTGCTATGCAGAGGCAGGCAAAGGCCAACCACCTCAGTTGGCGTCTGCCCTGACATGGATTGGGGCGTGGCGGGGGAGGTATTTGTGAATTTCCTGCATTGTGTGGGGGATTGGAGTAGATGACCTTGGATGTCCCTTCCAACTCGTATGATTGTATTAACCATGACGTAGACCGTTGTTGTGTTTGTCCCAGGTTGTACCGTAGGCGCCTCAAGTTTGCATTTCACTGGCGTCTGCAGCCTTTATTAGGTCATATTTAAGAAGCGATGCTGAGATAAATCTCGAACAGACGGAACACTGGCAGTGTTTTTAACATTCGAGAGTGTAATTTTGCACGTGTGAGAAGCTATCGTATTGTTGGGAAGTGACTGCCTATGAGCCTGCCAATTACACTGAATGTTAATTTTAATCATTAGACCAGGGATTTTGTGCACAGCAATTGCTAAGCACCTGCGCAGCAGCAACGTTGGCCCTTCTGTCTTTCTCGCTGCACAATGGCTTTCAAGCAGTGGCCGTGGAGAATATAAGCATTACCAGCAAGGTCTCTGCCAGCTCATTGTTCTTTTGAAAGCTTCTGTATGATTTCGTGGGACTAACTGATGACTTTAGTTGCCATAGTGCTGAGTCCTCTCTTTACTTAACTGGTTTCTTATCTTTTTGTTTCCTGTTGAAATGGTTTGAGCACCAAATCCGATAACTGAATCCCTTTTGAGTTCTGTTCTTTCAGAAGCCGCTATTCTCACTGTGACTTTTTTTTTCTTTCTTCCCCTAGGGTGACCAGATGCAGGTCATTCCCATTCCAAGTGTATGTATTTTTTAAAAAAATTGTGCTCACAAGTTTTTGGTGTTGAGTCTAATGGATATGTTAAGAACATCAGAAGAGCCCTGCTGGATCAGGCCAGTGGTCCGTCTAGTCCAGCCTCCTGTCTCACACAGTGGCCAGCCAGTTCCTCTGGAGCGCCAACAACAGGGCAGAGAGGCCGAGGACTTCCCCTGATAAGAACATCAGAAGAGCCCTGCTGGATCAGATTAGTGGTCTGTCTAGTCCAGCCTCCTGTCTCACACAGTGGCCAACCAGTTCCTCTGGAGTGCCAACAACAGGGCAGAGAGGCCAAGGACTTCCCCTGATAAGAACATCAGAAGAGCCCTGCTGGATCAGACCAGGGAGGGTCCAACTAGTCCGGCATCCTGTCTCACACAGTGGCCAACCAGTTCCTCTGGAGCGCCAACAACAGGGCATAGCCAAGGCCTTCCCCTGATAAGAACATCAGAAGAGCCCTGCTGGATCAGATTAGTGGTCTGTCTAGTCCAGCCTCCTGTTTCACACAGTGGCCAGCCAGCTCCTCTGGAGGGCCAACAACAGGGCAGAGAGTCCGAGGCCTTCATAAGAACCTCAGAAGAGGCCTGCTGGATCAGACCAGTGAGGGTCCATCTAGTCCAGCCTCCTATCTCACACAGTGGCCAACCAACTCCTCTGGAGGGCCAACAACAGGGCATGGAGGCCAAGGCCTTCATAAGAACATCAGAAGAGCCCTGCTGGATCAGACCAGTGGTCCATGTAGTCCAGCATCCTGTCTCACACAGTGGCCAACCAGTTCCTCTGGAGAGCCAACAACAGGGCACGGAGGCCAAGGCCTTCCCCTCACGTTGCCTCCCGGCTCTGGGATTCAGAGGATTAGTGTCTCTGAAAGTGGAAGTTCGCTTTAGTCACCATGGCGTGTAACCACTAATAGACTTCTCCTCCATGAATCTGTCTAATCCCTTTTTGAAGCTGTCTGTGTCTGTAGCCATCACTACATCCTCTGGCAGCTAATTCCATGTTTTAATCACTTTCAGTGTAAAGAAGTATAAAATGACATAGAGACCAGAATTTAAAATCTCGATTGTGTGTGTGTTAAGTTTTGTCAAGTTGCTTCCAACTTCCGGCGACCCTGTGAATTAATGATCTCAAAGTCAAATACCTTTAATGGCACAGCAGTAAGATACATAGATATACAATAACTCAGTATGGGTATTTAGAAACAATAAACAAATCATTCCTTTAGGAGCACAGATCTGGCTGCATCGGCAAGAAACTTGGCCACTATAGCTGTAATATCAGGATTCGCATCCTTTAGTAAATACTGAATAGCTTTTTCCTTATTAGAAGTATAATTAGGAGGAAATAAAGATGACAACAATTCTTTGCGTAAGGGTGAGTGAAACTGACAGCCAAAAAATAATGTGATATATTGAATCCACAGATTTTGTAGGACAAGAACATAACCTTTCATGTAGGGGAATTTTATTAAACCGACCTGAGAGCACTTATGAAGGGAAAACATTTACACGGGCTAATGTAAAGGCTCTACGGCGCGAAGGCTGAACTAAGTTGTGGAAATAATGGGCCATCTGGCCATGTTGAATTGGGAAATTCAACTGAGCCTGAGAAAATATGCAAAATTGTGCCGGACATAACATTTGGAGTTCAAGGTCAAACGGTCTCCGTTTGATAATCTGGAAAATAGGTATTTGACTTTGACTTTAATTAATGATCTCCAGAATGTCCCATCTCTAACAGGCTCGCTCAAGCCTTGCAAACTGAGGGCCATGGCTTCTTTTATTGAGTAAAAGAAATCTCAATCAGGACTGTCAATAAATAAAAACTAAATTAGTCAAATACAGTCCTAAATGAAACTGTCTTCAACTGCCTTCTGAAGATCGACAGTGAGGGGGCAAAACGCGCCTCGCTGGGGAGGTTGTTCCATAACTGTGGGGCTGTTACCAAAAAGCCCTTTCCTCATGTGCCTACCAGTTGAGCTCCTTTGGTGGGACAATCACAAGGGCCGCTCCTTGTGGTCTTAATTCCCAGGCAGGAGCTAATATAGTTTAAAAGACAGGCATGCATAAATATTTGTCCTCCTTTTCCCACGTGCACCATTTCAAACTGTGATTAAAAGGATTAATCTTGTGGGTAGCAAGCTCCATCGCTTTTCCTTAAAAGTCTGTAAGGGAGATCCCATTTCAGAGTTATCGGGTGAGGGGAGCCAAAAGCCCCATTTTCCTCGGATAAGTTCTAAATACTGAAAAAAGTTCTGCCATAATCCAACTAAGTCTCTGATTTTTGACAACCAGTCAGAAGGCGTGTCCGTAGGCGAATGATCCAACAAGACGGGTGGTTATTGTGGGGTCCCCCTTGTGGAGAAGAGATCTGTGTAAGAATCCTTGGTTCCCCAGCAGGAAGATGTTCTCGCGCTCAATTAACACTTTGTACTAGATAGGAGTTGGGTTCCCTAATGGCAAAGCCTGAAATAATGTTTTGCTTGCTTTTCCGTTTCCTTTTGGTATTCGGCCTTTTACTGGTTATTTATTTATTTATTAAGTTTCTATCCCGCCCTCCCCGCCTCTCAGCAGGCTCGGGGCGGCTACCCACATGGTTCATATACAATAAAATTCCCTAAAAGCAACCACAATATAAAAACATACAATAGACACTTTAAAACTACAGTGCAAGATGGCAGACTTCATCGCCCTCATCCAAGGGGCGTCAGCAGGCATTCTTCTGAGGTTTCGATTGGTGCCGATGGTCCAATTGGCGGTCTTCAGTGGTCGGGCCAGTGCTATAAAGTCAAAGTGGCCCCTACTTGAAATCCTGGCGGAAGAGCTCCATCTTGCAGGCCCTGTGGAGCTGCAAACGGTCCTGCAGGGCCCTGATGTCATCTGGGAGCTCATTCCACCAGTGCGGGGCTTAGTGGTTAGACTTAATTTTGCTAGACTAGTAAACAGTGGGACTTCCTTAGCTTTGTTTGGTATCGTTTTTTCATCTCTTCTCACTGTGTCCCCTGCATATACACAAACACACTCCTTTTTTAAAAACAACTAAAACTTATGTATCTGGGCACCTTTTTCTGAGATTTGGGAGATTCTGCAGAAAATTGCTTGCCATAGACCCCCTGTAGTCTTACAATGTGATGCATGTAGACGCTTAGGAAGTTTCCGGTTTTGTGTTACCTAAACCACTCACAGCTACTTCAAGCACATGTTTCTACTGCTGTTTGTTGCTGCTCACTACTGCCGCAGCCCTAGGGGGGTTACGCCTCTCATGATGTTCCTGTGTTTTCTGTTTCAAGCCACCAGCTAAATACCTCCTACCAGAAATGACAATATCAGATTATGGAAAGAAATGTGTGGTCATTGATCTAGACGAAACACTAGTGCACAGTTCATTTAAGGTATGTATGCTACTCAGTAGAGCTTTGTGATTGGCCGATACAACTTGGCAGGATGTATTTGTATATATAATTGTCAGGGGTGGCGTATTGTCTTTTAACCAGATTGTCCCACTGTTTAGGCTTTAGAACCCCATAACAAATGCAGCTGTTGAGAAGAATGAGGAACGAGGCACCTGTTCAGGGTCCTTTGACAGATGTTCTGCCCTCTTAAGAGCTGGTTCTCATATGTGTGGTAATCACCTGATAACTGTAGCATCAAGTAACGAATTACACGTGTGAATAATCATCACAGAGATCCTCTCAGCTCCCACAAAGAGTGCTTTTCATCAGAGGTAATTTGTACATTGAGCTGAAAGCCATCGAAGAGAAGAAGAAGAAGAGATTGGATTTGTATCCCGCCCTTCACTCACTTGGAATCTCAGAGCGGCTTACAAACTCCTTTCCCTCCCCCTCCCCACCACAGACATCTTGTGAGGTGGGTGGGGCTGAGAGAGCTCTTTCCCAAGCTGTCCTTGAGAGAACAGCTGGTACAGAGCTATGGCTTGCCCAAGGTCATCCAGCAGGTGCAAGTGGAGGAGTGGGCAATCAAACCCAGATTAGAGTCCGCGCACTTAACCACTACACCAAACTGGCTCTCTAGTATCGAGTATTGGATCGCTGGATGGCTAAGTGATGGGGAATACAAGTAAAGTCCATGCACCTATGAACCGGCCTGTAGACTTTCCAAGAGGCACACGTATGTCAGGCACTCCTTAATTCTGCTTGCAGATACCCGAATGGTATCTAAATGGGCTGGATTCTGCAGATACGGTCTACTGATAGTGGCGTCTCTTCTGATGCAAGTCTCTCCCTCTAGCAGAAGACTACTTGCACCAGGGGAGGGCACTGCCTCTAGAAGAACGGATCTTCAGGATCCAGGCCAACGTTTGTTAATCAGCATTGGGAAAAGGCTGAAATAATTCTCAGGCGTCCCCCCTCCCCCTTTTGTGCATGTAACTGACTTGGTGTAGTAGTTTAGTGCGCGGACTCTAATCCGGGAGAACCGGGTTTGATTCCCCACTCCTCGACTCGCACCTGCTGGATGACCTTGGGCAAGCCGTAGTTCTGTCAGAGCTGTTCTTGAAAAAGAGCAGTTTCCATCAGAGCTCTCTCAGCCCCACCTACCTCTCAGGGTGTCTGTTGTGGGGAGGGGGAGGGAAAGGAGTTTGTGAGCCGCTCTGAGACTCCTTTGGGTAGTGAAGGGCGGGGTATAAATCCAATCTCTTCTCCTTTTCTTCTTAATCCCACATGGTAATGCCGTTTCTTTAATCACATTTCATAAGATGTACAATCACAGAAAAGTGTGTGGTGTTCCTTAATGTGGGGTTTCGGCAGGTTTTTGGTCTTTTTTGGAAAGGCTATTCTATATTGGTCTCTTCATCCTGTCGAACATTTACGGTTCCTTCACAGCACCCCATTTCGTGTGTGTCTTTAGTTGCATGATGCAGTTTCAGGGCTTAACAGAAACATCAGGTTTTTATCGCAGTATACCTGCTAAGTCATTCAGTTCTCGCATATTTGTTAACTCTTTTAATTATCTGTATGCTAATTTGCTGCTATCCACAGGTCTTACCAACTGCGTTAATCCAATTTTCGCCATATTTATTGCGCAATTACTTAGGCATCTTGACTCTAATTAGCCCTTCCTGGCAACTGTCTGTTCTAATGTATCTGAAGAAATGTGCATACACACAAAAGCTTACACCCAGAATTTGTTGATCTTAAAAGGTGCCACTAGACTCAAACTTCGTTCTGTTGTTGCAGACCAACACGGGTCCCCACCAGTGTTCCCTCTAAGCTGAGTGAGTGCGAGCTAGCTCACAGTTTTTTAGCCTCCAGCTCACACAGTTTTGTCTTAGCTCAGGAAGGAAGGCTCCAGAGCAAACTAATTGATGCAGGAGCCAAATTGCTCGCTCCAACTTTAATGCCAGTAGCTCACCAAGTAGAACTTTTGCTCACAAGACTCTACAGCTTAGAGGGAGCATTGGTCCCCACCTGAACATATGAATTAACTTCCTCCCAAACATCCTATTGTTAACAGCCTGTAGAGTGCCTTGTGCTAATTTCTGTTGAACTCTTCCTTTATCTAGGCTTTTTGTAGGAATTTTTGTATTTAGCACACGTCGTATAATGTGAGACACCGAGCGGGTTAAGCTGTTGTTTTCTAAACCTGCCGTTGGAAGCGCTGAGTGTTTCCCAAGGCTGTTCTGCTCAGCCCCAAGGCAAAAACAAAACCCCACCCCAAAATCTGCATAGCTGTCATACCACAACTCTCTAAAGCCTTTTGTTCCATACATACAGAATTAGATTTGTGAGACTTCTGGGAAAAGACACTCTTCCTCTTTCTCCTATTTAAAAGGAGAACTTCTAGAACGATTGGCAACTTATCCCGAGCCTTTTGGAAAGGGCGTCTGCTTTGTTTTGGATGTTTGCTTTGGCGAACCTGGGGACAGAAAAGAGGAAGAGTCCAGGAGCACCTTAAAGACAAACAAAATCTGTGGCAGGGTAGCAGGGTATGCGCTTTTGTGAGTCACTGCTCACTTCTTCAGATACATCTAGGATGTGAGCTAGAATGTGGGGACAGAAAAGCGGCTTATAAATAAGTCGAAGAATGCATCTTTGCTTGACGGTTTGCTTGATGACTGCAGTGGCCAAGTGGTTAAGACTCGGGATGTGCATTGGGTTCATTCAAACCGAATGCACCCCCGAAAACGGCCCATTCGGCCCCCTTTCGGCCTGCTGCCAAATTGCCGCCGAAATTCGGCACCAGTTCAGTGGCAGCCCAAAAAGCGGCTGGAGGGGAGGGGGTTTGAGGGACAGGCTCCAAATTCGCTGGGTAGCTGCTGGAGCCTCTCCCCCAAACACTCACCAAGTTTCAAGAGGATTGGACCAGGGGGTCCAATTCTACAGGCCCCCAAACAGGTTGCCTCCATTCCCTCCATTGTTCTCTATGGTGGGGGGAAATTACTTTTTTCCAGCATAGAGAACAATGGAGGGAATGGGGCAACCTGTTTGGGGGCCTGTAGAATTGGACCCCCTGGTCCAATCCTCTTGAAACTTGGTGGGTGTTTTGTGGAGAGACCCCAGCAGCTACCCTGTGAGTTTGGAGCCTCTCCCTCAAACCCCCTTTCCTCCAGCCCCTCATATACCCTTTGAGTTTTGCCATTGACTTCAATGGCCCATAGGTTATAATGGGGCCAAAACTGACATTTGGCCAGCCCCCAATCGGCTTGCATTGCTGAAACTGACATGCGGGGGGTCATTTGGCAGCCGGAACAGACGTGGCCTGATTCAGCCCGGTCCGAATCGGGCCGATTTTTTATTTTTTTTTGCACACCCCTTGTTAAGACATTGAACTGCAGACCAGTAGTTCAGCAATTTGAGACCCGAGTGCCACATGACGGAGTGAGCTCCCGTCTCTGGCCCCAGCTCCTGCCAGCCTAGCAGTTCGAAAGCAAGAAACTGCAAGTAGATAAAGAGGTACCACTTTGATAGGAAGGGAACAGCGTTCCGTGCGCCTCGGCATCTAGTCATGCCGGCCACATGACCAGGCTAATGAGTGCCTCAGTTTCTCTATAAGATCTACTGTCAGCTGCAAACAAATTGTCTTGGAGGTGTCAAGACAGCAGGGTGGAGTCGTGTTATTCCTTGTCATTCAGACTTACTGATGAAGAAGAATTTTACGCGTAGCACCACGCGTGGGGGGGGGGGGTGGCCCTGCAGCCCTCCTCAGCCTTATTCTAAATAAAGGAGGGCCTCCATCCTGCTAACCCACCCAGCAGGCGGAAGCCTGCCTTCGACAGCAGTTCTCCTTAAGAGGAAGAAGGGCTGGGCCCAGTGTTCCCTCTAAGCTGAGTTCGTGTGAGCTAGCTCACAGCTTTTTAGCCTCCAGCTCACACACTTTTGTCTCGGCTCAGGAAGGATGGCTCCAAAACAGACTAATTTATGCAGCAGCCAAATCATTCGCTCACAACTTTAATGCCCAGTAGCTCACAAAGTAGAGTTTTTGCTCACAAGACTCCACAACTTAGAAGGGAGCATTGGCTGGGGCTCACGTCATGTCGCAGAGGCAGGCAGCAGCCCTTCCTTGCCACTGCAGATTCGTGAACAGGGATTGGAAAGCTGCTGTTTCCATGCTATAAAGCTGAAGCCTCATATGTGTGGGCAAAACAGACCAAGGAGGGGAGAATGCCAGGTAATAGCTGATTGATTTATTAACGTACAAAGTCCCTATGAGTTTCACCGTGCCGGCTTCGTCTGGGGGAATCAGAGCATTCACCTAGTGCTGGAACTGTCCGCGGCAATTAAGTTCTTCCTTTATCCTTGCATGTGTTATTCCTCATATGCGTTGAGTTCTTTCTTTCTTCTCATTTGTGTTGGCACAATAAACTGGGGTGCGTGTAAAGTACCGAAGGACTGTCTCTTTCCGCATGTCTTCTCCGTGCCACCTACGTTAATCAGCCAGCCATCTGTTGGCGACCCCATCCAATGCTCCCTCTAAGCTGTGGAGTCCCGTGAGCAAAACATCTACTCTGTGAGCTACTGGGCATTAAAGTTGTGAGCGGGCAATTTGGCTACTGCATAAATTAGTTTGCTTCGGAGCCGTCCTTCCTGAGCAAAGCCGAAGATGTGTGAGAGCTGGAGGCTGAAAACCTGTGAGCTGGCTCACACTTACCTGTGCTTAGAGAGAACACTGACCCCATCACTTGGGGCTGCCCCCCTGGCTTTGACCAGAGCCCAGACCTTTTTCCTTGGGGCTCCGTCTCCTCGAAATGGGTCCTCCTTGGAGATCTTTAGGAGGTGCCGCGAGGCCCGCCTGTTTGCCAGGAGTTTTCAAGAAGGTTTGAAAGCCAGGCATCTTTTAAGGGGGGGGGGGAGAGGAGAGGCTGGGGTGTGGCTACTTTATTTTTGGTTTTAACAGAAAATGTGTTTAACTGTTGTTGTGAGCTGCCTTGAACGGAGAGGAAAGGAGAGACCAGTGCTCTCTCTAAGCTGTGGAGTCTTGTGAGCAAAAATTCTACTTTGTGAGCTACTGGGCATTAAAGTGGTAAGCGAGCCATTTGGGCTAAGGCAAAAAAACGTGTGAGCCAGAGGCTAAAAAACGGTGAGCTAGCTCACACTAACTCAGCTTAGAGGGAGCACTGGGAGGGACATAAATGTTTTCGTGAAATAATTGGGAAGGAGGTAGCATATTCGCAAGATAATCCTCCAGCTTTTCTGTGAGAAAAGATATTATCTTGATCAGCTCTTTGGTTAGCCCAGGGGTGGGCAAACTGTGGCTCGGGAGCCGCATGCGGCTCTTTCACATATATTATGTGGCTCCCAGCAGAGTGGCTGGGGAAGCTAAATATCATTAGCAAACAAATATCATTGGACAAATTAATATCATTATCAATATCTGCTTTTATCCCTTTTGTTAATTATTTTTGGCAGTCTCATTTAATGTTAATAAAAAGCAAATTTGCTTATTTTCCAATAAAAGCAGGTAATATTTGTTCATGACTTGTGGCTCTCAAACATCTGATGTTCATTCTATGCGGCTCTTACATTAAGCAAGTTTGGCCACCCCTGTTCTAGGTGGCTCTTACGCTGAGCAAGGTTGCCCACCCCTGGGTTAGCCTAAAAGAGTTTTTCTGAGCCAGTTTTTTCATATTTACTTAAAATCTTCATGTACTGCTTTTCCATGCTGCTGAAAGTGATGGCTGTTGACATCAAACTTCTGCAGACTTCTGGAGGGGGTCAACCATTTGCTCCCAGCATATTCCTTTGGTTCGTGTGTTGTGCTTGCAAGGAATTGTGCTTGTTTTCTAAAGACGATCTCATTTTTTTTCTCACCTCCCCCAGCCAATCAGCAATGCTGACTTCATTGTTCCTGTAGAAATTGATGGAACTATACATCAGGTGAGCATGGTCATCCTAGTTGCCCTTCATTCTGTATGTGAAAAGATTTGCCAGCTGTTTTTTCTTACTGCCTGTTTTAACGAGGAGTTTGACTTACCTGTGCAATCCCACGCTGTACTTGCTTTATATTAATAACATAAGAAGAGTCCTGCTGGCTTGGACCATCTTGTCCAGCCTCCTGTCTCACACAGGGGCCAACCAGTTCCTCTGGAGGGCCAACAACAGGGCAGAGAGGCCGAGGCCTTCCCCTGATAAGAACATCAGAAGAGCCCTGCTGGATCAGACCAGTGAGGGTCCAACTAGTCCAGCATCCTGTCTCACACAGTGGCCGACCAGTTCTTCTGGAGGGCCAACAACAGGGCAGAGAGGCCGAGGCCTTCCCCTGAGAAGAACCTCAGAAGAGCCCTGCTGGGTCAGACCAGTGAGGGTCCATCTAGTCCAGCATCCTGTCTCACACAGTGGCCAACCAGTTCCTCTGGACTCCGGAGGACCAACAACAGGGCAGAGAGTCCGAGGCCTTCCCCTGAGAAGAACATCAGAAGAGCCCTGCTGGATCAGACCAGTGAAGGTCTATCTAGTCCAGCATCCCGTCTCACACAGCGGCCGACCAGTTCCTCTGGAGGGCCAACAACAGGGCAGAGAGGCCGAGGCCTTCCCCTGACAAGAACCTCAGAAGAGCCCTGCTGGATCAGACCAGTGAAGGTCCATCTAGCCCAGCATCCTGTCTCACACAGTGGCCGACCAGTTTCTCTGGCGGTCCAACAACAGGGCATGGAGGCCGAGGCCTTCCCGACAAGAAGAGCCCTGCTGGCTCAGACCAGTGGTCCATCTAGCCCAGCATCCTGTCTCACGCAGCAACCAGACAGCTCCTCTGGGGGTTCAACAACAGGGCACAGTAGGCCTTTCCCAGATGTTGCCTCCTGGCTCTGGGATTCAGAGGATTAGTACATCTGAATATGGAGGTTCCCCTCCATCACCATGACTAGTAGCCACTGAGAGTTATCCTCCACGAATCCTATCTAATCCCTTTAAAAGCTGTTTATTCCTGTGGCGGTAAATTCAACATTTTAATCACTCTCTTTGTAAAGTAGTATCCTCCGTTTGGAAATTTTCAAAAGTGGCCGTCCTGCTGTATGAGGTTTTGAGTAGGGGGATCCACAGCACAATGCTCCAAAGGGTGGTAGAAAGTACTTTTTTATTTGACCACGCTCACTGCTGTAGTTAGTTGATACTCACCACTGAGAAGGTTGGAGACCTCAAGAACGGTGTGGAATTTTGGACTGAAACTGGCTTGTGTCATAACATTCTGTTGAGCGAAGCTCCGTAGGCTGGAGGAAGGCTTCAGATGGTACTGAGCGGAATGGTAAGCTGCAAACCAAAGGCCCCACTGGGGGACCTCCCGAGGGCACCTGGTGTTTTTGGCCCCTGTGTGACAGAGTGTTGGACTGGATGGGCCACTGGCCTGAACCAACATTGGCTTCTTTTATGTTCTTATATGGAGCAGAGGTTAAAAAAAAAAATATGGAGCAGAGGTCCATCAGTGGCTATTAGCCACAAGGTATAGATAGGAAGTCTCGGTCTGGGGCAAGTGATGCTCTGTATTCTTGGTGCTTGAAGGGGGGGCAGCAGTGGGAGGGCTTCTAGTGTCCTGGCCCCACTGGTGGACCTCCTGAGGGCACCTGGTGTTTTTGGCCACTGTGTAACACAGTGTTGGACTGGATGGGCCACTGGCCTGATCCAGCGTTGGCTTCTCTTACGTTTTTCTGTGCTTAAGTTTCAGCTGATAAAAAAATAGCATTTCACCAGAATTCTCAGCTGTCTCCAAAGAGCAGCTGACTTGAGCCGGCTCTGCTGGTTAGGCGGGATACAGATACGAATAAATAAATAAATAAATAAATAAACACAAGACGTTCAGTTCTGTGATTTCATTAAGAACTTCAGCGCGTGGAAGTCTTGTCTGAGCAACGGATTCATGGGACTTTGTTTTCTAAAACCTCTCTCTCCGACATCTGTGGTGGACAAAAAGTCAGATCTCCTGGAGTACTCTTCTGGATAGAATGGTGTAGGGTATGAGTGTGTGTCAGATAGGTTCCACAGCAAAAACAAAACGCTAAGAATTCGGTTCCTTTTTACTAACCTGTTTCCTTTGTCCTCCCTCCATCAAATGCTTTTTCTGATTCTGAATCAGTGGTGACCTTCCTTCCGATGAGCTTGTTAGTGCTTGAAGGAAACGTGGCTGAACAGGATCTTGAGTCTGAGCCAATGAATATATTTATTTCTGTCATTCAAAAATGTAGAGCCTGGCCGTGCAGTCCGGTTGCATTCCTGCATTGCAGTTTGTCGGAACGCTCATCTTTATTTCATGTGGCCTGTTCTTGAGATGTAGCTTTCTTCTTTTTCCCCCCTGCACAGTTGATTGATGCATTTTACTTGTCAGACCCTTAGAGGAAATGTTTGTGTTCAAGATCTCCCTGGAAGATATTGTATCACCCTCTTAAGGTCTTGAGTTCTTCATGGTATCGTATTCTTTGGAATTTAGTCTCAGTTGTTTCCTCCTAGGAAACCACTGGAATCGCAGCTGTAAAGGGCTGGAGGGATCTGTAGTTACTGGATATTTCACTAAAGTATAACTTCCAGTATTCTTTGAAGGAAGCTGTAAGAGTTAAAGATGTATAGAAACAATTTACTACTGTAACAGATAGGAGTCGACATGTTTAACAGTAATAAAGACCCATCTTGTCACAACTGACTTACGGTGATGCTTCAAGGGGTTTTCAAGGCAAGAGGCATTCAGAGGTGGTTTGCCATCTGCCTCCCTCTGCATCACAACCCTGGACTTACCTGACGATCTCCCATCCAGGTACTAACCACAGGGCCAATCCTGCTTAGTCTCCGAGATGAGACGCAATCAGGCTAGCTTGGGCTGTCCAGGTCAGGCATATACCTTCCACAAATTCCAGCATTGCCTTTCTTCTCTCTGTTGAGCCAATCATCATATAAGGAGACATAAGTGAAAAGAGATTGTAAAGGGACCGTATAAAGAGAGGGGGCTTCTTTACAGTCAGCACATTTCCTTTGTTCTCTGAAGATTTGCCTGGCAGCGATCAGGCCCATAGCCAGGGTTTCATGGCTTGTGGGCAGTGTTCCCTCTGAGCTGAGTTAGTGTGAGCTAGCTCACAGTTTTTTAGCCTCCGGCTCGCACATTTTTTGTCTTAGCTCAGGCAGGATGGCTCCAGAGCAAACTAATTCATGCAGCAGCCAAATCGCTCGCTCACAACTTTAATTCCAGTAGCTCGTAAAGTAGAAGTTTTGCTCACAGGACTCCACAGCTTAGAGGGAGCATTGCTTGTGGGGCAGATTTTTTTTTCTGGTGGGGCTGAAATTCTCAGTGCAGAAAGAAAAGCCATTTCGCCAATAGAAAGCTGTTACCAAGACTGATCTCTAAATTGCAAGCCGTCAGTCACTTTAGATGACAGTTCTCAGCTGCTGCAAGTTAATCACTTCTGCCAGCCTAAGCAATAGTCCTTATAACAAGCTGGCAGGTGGGGGTGATGATGACTTATATAGTCAAAAAAGCTAACGCTTAGGCAGAAAAACTCTCTTAAAGGAAACCTTAGTTTGTGACAGCATTTTGCACGTATTCTTTCTAAGGACCCTAACTCGAGCGGCACTTCTTGGAAGAGGCTGTGACCCAGTTCAAGTAATCCAGGATAGGCTGTGTGCATTCTTAATGGCCTATCCTTAATTACTTGCACTGGGAGGCGGCCACGACACAGTGGATGGAACTCCTGAAGACTTGAAAGTCGATACGTTTTCTCCTCCTTACAGCGAGGGATCTCGCAACTAGAGGAATCGGGGTAACAAGCACCAAGACTGTATTTTCCTGCTCTTTGAAAAAAAAAAAATTCCAGAGGATGTTAACATTTTGGGTTGAAGATTAAGCACAAGAATACACGTTGCTCTAGTCCAGGGGTGGGCAAACTTGGCTCGGGAGCCGCATGCGGCTCTTTCACATATATTATGTGGCTCCCGGCAGGGCGGCTGGGGAAGCTAAATATCATTAGCAAACAA
Organism: Lepidodactylus listeri; assembly: GCA_029233225.1. Classification (NCBI taxonomy): domain Eukaryota; kingdom Metazoa; phylum Chordata; class Lepidosauria; order Squamata; family Gekkonidae; genus Lepidodactylus; species Lepidodactylus listeri. The sequence continues at coordinate 8,201,967 of JARCFY010000012.1, forward strand.
ATATCATTGGACAAATTAATATCATTATCAATATCTGCTTTTACCCCTTTTGTTATTATTTTTGGCAGTCTCATTTAATGTTAATAAAAAGCAAATCTGCTTATTTTCCAATAAAAGCAGGTAATATTTGTTCATGTCTTGTGGCTCTCAAACATCTGATGTTTATTCTATGCGGCTCTTACGTTAAGCAAGTTTGGCCACCCCTGTTCTAGGTGGCTCTTACGCTGAGCGAGTTTGCCCACCCCTGCTCTAGTCGTATACATTGTGACACACTGAATTTGTTTCTGCAGTTGTAACACCGTCTGAAACATTGCTTGTTTGCAGTGATTGTGCAAGTTAAGACAAATGTATATTTTTTCCCCCACCAGCTTCTATAAGGGCAAAACTTGGTACGAAGTGTCCCAATGTCCCCTCTAATTTTTCCCCTACTGAGGGGAGCAGTTCACACCCTGAGCGGAAGATAAGTGCCATTATCTTTAAACTCGGCAATGGGCAGTGCAAGACCCTGTGTGGCTCCAGACTGCTGCTGAGCAGGGCTTCCGGTGTTAATGAGCGGCTGCTCAGGCGCACAGCTTAGAAGGGAGCATTGGAGCCTCAGCAGCCTGCCGTTCTTATGCCAGGAAGATGCTCAAAGGCAGCTTGCCGTTTTAGAGGATTAGGTCAGATGAAGTGAGATCTCTTTAATCTTAAACCTCCACACTGTTTGATCTGAAAATGTCTTCCAGAAATGATGGATAGATTCATAGTTGTGGTGCGCCCAGAGATCATTACTTAGGAAGTTTCCCTAGAGACCCACCACGGAAAAATTTTCCCGCCCTCGGTGCATGCCGAAGGGGCTCCCTCTAACAGATGGGGAGGGAGTGGGTTTGCCGCATGACGGAGTGAGCTCCCGTCTCTGGCCCCAGCTCCTGCCAACCTAGCAGTTCGAAAGCAAGAAATTGCAAGTGGATAAAGAGGTACCACTTCGATGGGAAGGGAACAGCGTTCCGTGCGCCTCGGCGTCTAGTCATGCCGGCCACATGACCACGGAGGAGTCTTTGGACAGCGCTGGCTCTTCGGCTTGGAAACAGAGATGAGCACCGCATCCCTAGAGTCGTATCCGACCGGCTTTTCAGCAAGGGAAACCTTTACCTTTGCCTATGCCTTGGAGATGCAAAGTTTACCATAGGAATGCCAATCTACATGGTGAATATAACCTCTGTGCCCGGGAAGTCTTTGCAGCAGGGAGGGATGGGTGGCAAAGAAACCGCATGGTAAACACACGAAATCTGCTAACTAAAGACTGAGAGGCAGGGGGTTACTGAAGTGGTAAAGCAGCAGTGGCTCAGAGGTTAAGATGCTGAGCTGCAGACCGGAAGGCCGGTAGCTCAGCAGTTCGAGACCCGAGTGCCGCATGACGGAGTGAGCCCCAGCTCCTGCCGGCCTAGCAGTTCGAAAGCAAGAAATTGCAAGCAGATAAAGGTACCGCTGCGGTGGGCAGGGAACAGTGTTTCATGTGCCTCTGTGTTTAGTCATGCCGGCCACATGACCCCAGAGAACTCTTCGGACAGCGCTGGCTCTTCGGCTTGGAAACGGAGATGAGCACCGCCCCCCTAGAGTCGGATTCAACTGGCTTTCGAGCAAGGGAAACCTTTACCTTTGCTTTAAAGCAGAGTAGCAGGGCAGAGAGAGAGAGAGAGAGAGCATGCCCTGTTGAATATGGGAAGGTTTCTTGTGATCTCTGCGAGATATTCCCGCCTGGCAACAGCTTCCCACGGAAAATTAATTTAGAGGTTCTCGCGAACAGCTAACAAGCTTCCTTGCAAATGAGCCTCGTTAGGAGTTTAGTTCTGTATCTCGGTCGATCCGCTTGCCGAAATAATCTGCAGCCCTTTGCTGTAGCTAGAAAAAGCCATCCGTTAAGAATGGCGGTTTCCAAGCAAGCATTCGTTACCAAGAAGCGTTAGCCAATCACAGCTTTCATGAATTCTCTTCGCTCCAGTGCATAAGGTAGCGACGTTCGATGAGGCGTTGGTCCTCGTTTAAAAGCAGAGCGCAGCACCTGTGTTCGATCCGATTTGTGATCCGTGTCAGTGTCCATCGTGTTCCTTCTTTCCACCTTGCAGAAAATTCTAGGCTTACTATATCCAACGTGACCTTTCAGGTATTCTTAAGTGTGGAGCATCTTCTTGGACCATCTTCTAAGCACCTTGTCTGTCCCGGTTATTGCCACAGCCTCGAATTACGATGATTCCTCGGGGCTGATGGCTTAGCTTTTGCTCGAACTCACCCGTTCCTCTTCTCCGTCCTCCCCTTCTTCCAGGTTTATGTATTAAAGCGACCACATGTGGATGAGTTCCTCCAGAGGATGGGAGAGCTCTACGAATGTGTGCTATTCACAGCCAGTTTAGCAAAGGTAAGGTCGCTGAGCGTCTCTCTTTGCCTTGCTGGGTGTGCTTCCCTTTAGGTCCCTCAGGATTGACCAGAGCAAGCTTATGCCTTCAGGCATTTAGAATGGCTGGTTCTGCCCTGCTGGAAAACCTTTGCTACTTAGCATTGTGGAGGTGTTGGCTCGGTTGAGAGCAACTGTTATATGAACTAGCCCGGGAGATCTTTGGCCTTGCGTGCTCCCTCCTTCTCCTCCCTCATGCAGAGCTTGCGAATTAACTTCTTTAGAGGTTCACAGCAAACCGCGGTTTGCCTTTTAGAGCTGAACCAGCAAGATACAGTTTGCACTCTCACTACAAACCCAGAATTCCAAACCACGGTTTATTCTCAGTTTGGAATCCTGGTTTGCAGGGATAAGTATAAACCATGGGGGGTTGGATCACTCATATCCATCCTGTCAGTGGAGGCACTTTCCACCAGCGTAGGAGCCTTCCACCGCCCGTGTCTTGCAACAGGGGAAGACTGCTTCTGTCGGGAAAAGCGCCTCTGCTAGTAGAATGGAACCGTGGAATCCAGCCCCCTTCGTTTGCTGGTCCAGATGGAACAGCAGACTGTAGTCTTCTGCACTAGAAACCTCTGACCAGATAACCGTGCGCAAGTGGAGGGAAGGGAGCGTGTTAACCTGAGGACCCCCAGGTTCATTTCATGTAGAGGCAGGGCTCATTTCGTAGCAGGAGCTCCTCTGCATATTAGGCCACACACCCCCTGATGTAGCCAACCCTCCAAGAGCTTACAGTAGCCCCTGTAAGAAGAGCTCTGTAAGCTCTTGGAGGATTGGCTACATCAGGGTATGTGTGGCCTAATATGCAAAGGAGCTCCTGCTACGGAACTAGCCCTGGGTAGAGGTGAACCACGGTCTACCGTTGTGACTGAACCACGTCACTATCATGTTACAGAACCAGCCATCAGAACTGTGGCGCAAATGCCTAAAGCATCAGAAGATCCATAATCGCAGGAGCAAATGGACCTTGGAACAGCTCTGCGTATAGAAATCGTGTCTCTCTAATTTAGGTAGCTTCCCCCCCCCCCCCCCCCGCTTCGCCTGAAGTGTTCTTCAAGGACCTCTTAGCCGGGGCTTTCTTTACAGGTAGAATCAAACACTGAGAAAATAATTATCTTAATCTTCCATCTCCCCCCCCCCCCCTTCTTCTCCGGCTTCTTTATCTGACAGTGTGTACTTTTGTCTGCTAGCGTGTGGGTAAGTGTTTCCATGGTAACAATATCACATATGGGCCCGTCTCCTGATGTAGCTTCCATGTTTTTGCTTGCGATTCCAGTATCTGAAAGACTTCTTTTGGTTACCATGGTTTAGAGGGGCAGGAAAGAATGGGAATAAATAGCTTATTACATAAGCTGGCGCAAGTAAAAAGCATTCGTTGCAAAGCAACGGCAGCGTATCTTACCAGTACGACCGGATCAAACTTTTAAAAGAATACAAAGCATCCTCCGCCAAGGGGTGTTCTATTATTCACATATAGTGCTTATAAAGCTTGGTGACTGTGACCACCATATGTGATATTTGGAGGGGGAGGGGGTGTCAGTATTTTTGTGCCCCCGTGAGTTGTCGTAGACCTAGCGCTGCCTCTAGCAAGCTCCGCAGTAGAAGTAGCCGTCATAGTCCTGTGATGTTTTCGGTGGTGATCGTAGTGTTGATTCTAGACGTTACAGACAGCCGCAGAAAATGAATCTGAATGTTTTCTTTGGTAGAGAACGGAGTCACAGTTTTTGCTAACCCTGGAGAAAGCAGGGGTCGGAAAAGCCAAGCCTCTCTTAGCAGATGGAGAGCTCAAGCAGGCTTGTCTGCAGCTAGACAGTGTACCTCCTGAGTCATTAGAGACGAGAGAGAGTGTCTTGCTTACGACAGGCCCAGGGCGCACGTACAGTGCTTCCGCCAAGCAGACGTTCCGTTTCCTGGCTTCAGGTAATCCAGTTCCGCTGGGCCAAGTTCACAGGGTGGGTTGTTGGCTGGCCAGGGAGGCAGGCATAAACTCTGAGCCTCGTATTTGATAACCACTTTTTCCAGCTCTGCCCCCAAAGCGGCCGACAGTTGAAAACACTGTCATCAAAGCGGTTTACAATGCAAAACACTGTCGTCAAAGCGGGTTAGAATGCAAAACACTGTCGTCAAAGCGGGTTACAATGCAAAACACTGTCGTCAAAGCGGGTTACAATGCAAAACACTGTCGTCAAAGCGGGTTACAATGCAAAACACTGTCGTCAAAGCGGGTTACAGCTCTGTCCCCCCAAAGCGACTTACCATTTCAAAACATTGTCACCAAAGCAGTTTACAATTCAAAACATTGTCCGTTAAGCACATGTATTTCTATTGAAGCATGGTGTGGTCAAGAGAGGGATGCTGTGTTTTTTTCCAAGGTGAATCCTGTGGTCCCCTTGGAATAACCACACAGTGCATTTATGGAGGCTACATCTGCTCCCAACATTTGGGATGAGGAAGATAGGATCCGTTCATTCCTCTGAGAGCCAGTTTGGTGTAGTGGTTAAGAGCACAGACTCTAATCTGGGAGAACCGGGTTTGATTCCCCACTCCTACACATGCAGCTGCTGGTGTGACCTTGGGTCAGTCACAAGTTCTCTCAGAGCTGCTCTCTCACGAGCAGTTCTCGAAAGAGCTCCCATTGAAAGCGGATCTGAGACCCTTTCGGATAGTGAAGGGTGAGGTATAAATCCCATCTCTTCTTCTTCATTGAGTAGCTTTAGTACGCTTTACAGTGGCCCTGAAGAGTGGTCACCACAGTGTCCTCTTACGCTGCCTGCCAAGTTCCCTTCTGGCATGGAGGGGGCATCAGCAGTTCAGGAGACACGAGGGCTGGCCTTTCCACTTTACAGAGAAGCATTTTTGTGAGCAAATAGGTGGGCCTTCTAGGGACCAAGAGAGGAACCAGTCTTCTTCTTTACACGTAGCCCCAAAAAATTATATTACAGCCTCTCAAATCCTTGGCTTATGTGAATCTAGACCCATGAAAGCCTATGTCAGAGTTGCTCCGTCTGTCTTAAGCCAATCCCATCTATTTTATTTTGCAAAATAAAGAAGACAAAACAGATTAAAACATACATGTAACATACATAATAAAATCACATTTTAAAACCACTAAAACCGCCACCACACCAAAACCCACAGATCATTAAAGCAGTTTAAAGAGAAGCTAAAATGCAGAGACAAAAACAACAATTAAAACATTGGTCAAACTGGAGAGATCGCTGGGAGATCACCTTAAGTAGAGTTGAAGGTCTGTTTGACATTTCCTCTTCAGGAAGGTCTTTGGTGTGTGGGCTGCTAATTATCTGCCTTGTCACATCACTGCATTTGTAATGCAATTTTAGAGCGTGTTGCATTTTTATGGGTTTTTTTTTAATGCTGCTGGCCACTTTGGGTGTCACGGGCTGGATGCCGGTAGGTCAGGAGTCAAGCCGAAGTCCGGGACAGTCCGAGGTCAAGCCAAATCAGGAACGAGTTGTCAAGTCCAAAACACGAAGCCAAAAGCAGAGTCAGTCCAAGCCAGGGTCAGAGAGGGAAACTCACGAGCAAACCAGGCCAAGGAGTCAACAAAAGCCGAAGTCAGACAGAGCCGGAGTCACAAGCCAGAGGGTCCAGAATCAGGTTAGCTAGTGCAAGCCGAGCGGGTGCAGAGCTTAGCCGAAATGACTTGTTGCTGGCACAAGTTGGTAGTCTTTGTGCTGTGCCTAAATACCCAGCCACTTCCTGTGCTTGTTAGCACTGGCAGTGAGGTCCCGGCTCCTTCGAAAACTCAGGACTGCGTGATCTGCGACCACGCATACGTGTGTCTTTTCTCCTAGCAGCTAAGTCTTGTCTGTATCGGGACCTTAGACGTTCTACCCGAGGAGGTGAATCAGGGGGGCTTGAGCTTGGCTGTGGCTCAGCTGCTGCTGGTGCTTAGGTAACACCCTGGGAGGTGCTTGCCTGAGCCTCCTCTGGCTCAGGTGGAGGCTCCTCTGGAGCTGGGGACTGATCCTCCACCTCACTTAGGTCCGCAGGAGGCAAGTCCTCAGAGGTACTCACGACATTGGGAACCTGATGCTAGCGTCATCAGGTGGGTTATAAATGTTGAAACCGCCCTACAAAGATTGTTCAGGATGTGTTTGGAAGGCCCCAGGCAATAGACCTCGGTCCATATCAGGCATTCCTTTGCCCCTTGTGGGGTGCCTGGTCGTCGTCATAAAGTGCCCTCTCAGAAGCTGTTCTGCCTCTTGTGAAAGGGACGGAGAGCGTGGGCACGACTGTCCAACCTCCACACTTGTACTGGAAAGGGCATTCAGCCCATCCAAAGCTGTCATTCCTCAGGGATGCCACGAGATCAGAAGGGTGCCTCATTTCTACTCCCAAGATCGTAGACGAGGCATCGTACTGTACCTCAAGGCAAAACAGGACTTGTCTAAACTACCACAAGAGTTGTTCATGTTGACTATCTAGTATGTAATCCAAAAGATTCATTTGAGCTTGGGTTCCTGACCTCTTGCAATGGGGGTACTTTTTCAGAACTTGCCGAAACACCGGCCGTTTTTACATAGCCCAGAGCAGTGTTCACGCTAAGCTGAGTTACTGTGAGCTAGCTCACATGTTTTTTGGCTCCAGAGCAAACTAATTGATGCAGCAGACAAAGCGCTCGCTCAGAACTTTAATGCCCAGTAGCTCACAAAGCAGAATTTTGGCTCACAGGACTCCACACCTTAGAGAGAGCATTGGTCCAAAGAGGGTTTTTTCCTTTTCTCTTTCGGCCGCCAAGTCACAGCTGACTTATGGCAATCCTGTAGGGTCTTCAAGGCAAGAGACATTCAGGGGTGGTTTGCCATTGCCTGCCTCTGCATTAACCACCCTGGTATTCTTTGGTGGTCTCCCATCCAAATACTAACAAAGGCCAAGGCTGCTTAGTTTACGAGATCGGACGAGATCGGGCTATCCGTAGAGTAGTGTTGCCCAGTTGATAGATGTTGCGTGATTCCCCCACCCACCCCCTCTGCCAGTGGGAACCTTTATATTCCTGCTCGCACCGCCGACTTCATCGTCCCCTTGCGAAGAAACCCCATAATTATCTATACTGAGTTGGTTTCTCTCACCATTGCCTTGGGACCCAGGCTTGGTACAAGGAGGGCTAAGAATTGACAGGATGGCTGTGCAGCCATCCCATCACTACGTTTGCGTTCAGAATGGTTCTGCAACATTGCTCAGGCCCATCGATCGAGCGGAGTTGTAAGACAGCCAGGTGAAACAGACCCATGAAGCTAGTTCCTCCAGGCGCGAGGGTGAGCGCATCCATGCCACGTAGCCAATATCAAGACCACTCCCGGAGTTTGAGGCATTCTACAAGACAACAGACTTCGCCAATAGAAGGATCACTCTCCAAAATACCCAAAGGGTTGACTAGTTTAAATTCATCTCAGTTACTCAAATATCAAGAAGAATGGAACACAGAGTTTGGATTCCCAACACAAAGTCAAGCGTGGAAAATGATTTGGGCCTCCCCTAGCAAAACATCAAAGATATATAATGTAAAATTTCAATTCTTTAAGCTCATATCTCAGTGGTACCTAAGACGCACTCCCATATATACCCTTCCAATTCATCTCAGTGTTGGGGAAAATGCGGCCGTGTTGGCTCATACAGACACTGTTGGTGGGACTGCAGATTTATCCAGACTTTTTGGCAAGATATTCACACCAAAATTAAACTTATTACAACTATAGATCTTCCGTTTACCCCTGGTACAATGTTATTACAATACTGCCAGACTTTAAGAAACGTAAATAAAGAACTGATAGCGACCTTACTATCTACTGCCTTGTTGGTGATATCCTCTAAATCACCAACAAGCCAGTTCGGTGTAGTGGTTGAGTATGCAGACTCTAATCTGGGAGAACCGGGTTTGATTCCCCACTCCTCCACTTGCACCTGCTGGATGACCTTGGGCAAGCCATAGCTCTGTACCAGCTGTTCACTCAGGGACAGTTTGTCTCAGAGCTCTCTCAGCCCCACCTGCCTCACAGGGTGTCTGTTGTGGGGAGGGGAAGGGAAAGGCATTTGTAAGCCGCTCTGAGACTCCTTCGGGTAGTGCAGGGCGGGGTATAAATCTAATCTCCTCTTCTAAATGGAAAGACCCTTCTTCCCCTTTAATTTCTCATTGGCATGAAAAGATCCGGGATCAGTTTATAATTGCGAAACTAGCACACTCACTAAAACCCCTGTAATTTCCCCAGAATGTCAAACAAAGCTCATAGTCAAATGATACCCAGTTCTAACCTACCTGGCTGAAAGTAACATTGTTCCAGCTAACTCCATATATAAGCAAATAGCTATATTCTGAATAGTAAATATAGTTTAAAAAAAATTATAACATCTCCTCTAGTTTAAGATTTAGAAAGCTATAGAATTAATACATACAGTGGCTGGATATTTGTTTTAGTCATGATCTGATTGTTAAATGCTTGCTATTGTTACTCAGTTGCTGTTTGTTCACTTTTGTATATGCTGTTAAGTGAAAAAATTTAATTAAAAAGATTAAAATAAAAAAATGAAACTAAGGGGCGCTTTAAAACCAGTCTGTCACATGGCATGGGAGATTTGTGAAAGGCTACAGGGCTTAGATCCAGCGGTGTGCAAGCAGAAACACAAATGGGCTTCACACAGTTCCCCTTGTGCAGTGCGTAACACCTGGTGTTTTCCATCCTGTATATTACAGGGCCGAGAAACGGTTTGCACAAAATCTTTTGCAAGTAAATGGAGATATGAGAAGCTTGACTTAGCACAAGCAGCTGCCGCATTTCTTTTCTTGCCTTTTTGCCTACGCAAGAGTTCTAGAAGAAGAAGAAGAAGAAGAGATTAGATTTATACCCCGTCCTTCACTCACTTAAGAGTCTCAGAGCGGTTTACAAACTCCTTTCCCCTCCCCTCCCCACAACAGACACCCTGGGAGGTAGGTGGGGCTGAGAAAACTCTTTCCCAAGCTGTCCTTGAGGGAACAGCTGGTACAGAACTATGGCTTGCCCAAGGTCATCCAGCCAGGTGCAAGTGGAGGAATGGGGAATCAAACCAGGTTCTCCCATATTAGAGTCCGCGCACTTAACCACTACACCAAACTGCTTCTAGCAAAAGTAGACATTTTACACTGAATCCAACCCGGTTTAGCAATTCACGATAGCTCTCCAAGGGCTTGGGTTGGAAGTCTTTCCCGGTCCTACTCCCAGAGATCTTTCTCAGCAGCGATGCGAGGGATCTCAAGCACATGCTGAGCAATGGGACCCTCTCCTCAGTGCTTCCTTTGGAGGGACTTATGCAGAAAATGTCATTAAACTGGTATTTAATGGGTCCCATTCATAATTCTGCATTCCAGAGAGGCAGCTGCATTAGCGCGCTGTAGCAAAACCAGACAGGAGTCCACTAGCACTTTGAAAGACTGACAACATATATGATGGTGCAGCCTTTCACGAGTCAGAACGCACTTTGCCAGATGCATGGAATATCTGTCCCAAGCATATAAAACCATACAGAGGGCCAGTTTGGTGTAGTGGTTGAGTGCGCGGACTCTAATCCGGGAGAACCAGGTTTGATTCCCCACTCCTCCACTTGCACCTGCTGGACGACCTTGGGCAAGCCACAGTTCTGGCACAACTGTTCATGAGAAAGAGCAGTTTCTGTCGGAGCTCTCTCAGCCCCACCTGCCTCACAGCAGGGTGTCTGTTGTGGGGAGGGGAAGGGAAAGGAGTTCGTAAGCTGCTCTGAGACTCCAAGTGAGTGAAGGTCACTCCAGTCTCTTCTTCTTCTATATAAATTTTATGCACCAAAATGGGGGTGGAGAGAGAAGGGAAGCTTTAAGGACAAGGCCGTGTAGAATAAGAATTGGCCTCTCCTTGTAGCATCTCCCCCCAAACACACCCACCCACCCTCTCTGTTGCTCTTACTCTGTGTATAAATCTAGCTGCTCGGCATGGGCTGTATGCATTTGCGGAAGCAAGCTCTGACACCCCAGAGATTACGCCGCAACACATTTTGTTAGTCTTCAAAGTGCTACTGGAGTCTGAAAAATTCATGTGCGTTTTCAGCTCCAGTGTGATTACCTCCTTTCCGTATTCCTCCATTCAGTGAAGTCAGACATCGCGCCACAAAGCATGGCTGGGTCAGAAGGCTCCTCTTTCATCCGTGACTCTACTTCACAACCTGGCCCTTACATATATTTAGACCAGCCATACATCTGGGCCTATATATCAAGAAATCCACATACTGACTTACTGCTTGACTTGGGGGTGAACCCACAGCACCATCACCCGTTAGCTAACCTCAGCGACTCGTGAAAGTATTCTAAATAAACGTTCAGTGCTTAGCCAAGTCACGGTGTGTGTGTTTTTTAAAAACTGGTCCATTATGACCACTGTGCAGATGCCCGTTTCAGTCACCATCTCTGCATGAAAACAGTCGCTGCATAGGAGGCTTTGCAGCATGTCACAAAGTCAGATTGCGGATAAACACTTGCCCCATGCTTTAGCTCACCTGCAGAGCATCCAGAAGCCTCTTAATAGAGACAGGAGGGAAGGAGGCATCTCCCATCTTTCTCAGACCTGTGCAGGAGCTTAATAAAACGGTCCTTGTAGTTTTGTCTGTAATTAGGGGCAGGCAGTGACGCCTACACTCTAAAGGTGTGCTAATTTCTGGGGCCCAGCAGAAGTCGGAGGCCGCGTCTTAATCATTTACCTCCTTTATCTAAGTACGCAGACCCGGTGGCGGACCTGTTGGATCGCTGGGGTGTGTTCAGGGCCCGACTCTTCAGAGAATCCTGCGTTTTCCACCGAGGGAATTACGTGAAGGACCTCAGCCGCCTGGGGCGAGAGTTGAGCAAAGTTATTATCGTCGATAACTCCCCCGCATCATACATCTTCCATCCTGAAAATGCAGTGAGTAACAGCAACCGCAATACGTAGAGTAATTCTGTCCTTTTGTCTTCAGGATTGTGTCTTCGGGAGCTTTTCTGCCTTTTTAAAATGCAAAAGAACGCTCATACCTGTCAATGTAAGATGCAGTGTATTAATATCAGCATCGAGCAGCGGTAGGTGATGCTCGGAGGCAAAGGTAGGATACTCTGTCTGCGGTGTCAGCGTTTCCATGCTGCTTCTAAAGAGGTGGAGATGATGAACGGGTTTGTTCTGGATCCTCAGTGCTGACCGAGCCTAATTTAAATGCAGTGCTGGTGAGGCAAAAGAGCTTCCCCGCGTGACTCTGCACGGTCTCGGGGTCTTGTTTAAACTGGGCCGCAACCCGCGAGGAGCAGCTGAGCTGACACACCAGAGAGCCATAGCCTTTGCGGAAGCGTAACGTCGGCACATTAACCGAGCACGGGTGAAACCAGACCAGTGAGCCTGTGAAAAGCCCCACGGGGGAACCTCTTGGACTGATCAGCGCCATGTTTTAAATCAGACCTCGGCCAGTACAGATTTGAGGTTTTTTTATGCTGGATGTGTGTCGATGCCTAAAACCCTGCACCCTTTTACGGGCACATCATTCCCCAGACCATGCCAGTGCTTGACCAGTAAATCATTGCCGTTAAAACTGAATCTGCCACGTCCTGTTAACTTTAGATAACCCAAAACTGTGCCCTGTGCGAGGCGGCAGTGAATTAGGCACAGAGGTGTTTGCAGAATTTAGAAGTCAGGCTGGGGAGAGAGAAGTCGGCCTGGGAGCGCCTGTCAGAGGGGACGTTCTGTTCTCCATGGTGCAGTGGGACCTCCTTGCCACTGCCATTCCTCACAGCCAGTCTTCTTTATCGCTGTTCCGTGTCTTCCAAAGCTGGACCTCGGCACTGACAGAGCTTTGCCCTGGGAAGCTGTTTGTTAAATTACAGAATCATAAGAGTTGGAAGGGACCGCCAGGGTCATCTAGTCCAACCCCCGGCACAATGCAGGAAATTCACAAAGACCTCCCTCTCCACACCCCCAGTGACCTCTGTTCCATGCCCAGAAGATGACAAAAAAACCTCCAGGAACTCCCAGTCAAACTGGCCTGGAGAACAATTGCTTCCTGACTCCAAAGCGGTGATCGGCATTTCCCTGGGCGTGTCAGAAAGGGCCATGAGAACTAAGCACCGAGGCAACCCTTCCCGCCCTCCCTCTCATGATCTGCTGAAGTTCACAGAATCAGCATTGCTGTTGGAGGGCCATCTAGCCTCTGCCTGAAAACCTCCGGAGAAGGAGAGCCCACCACCTCCCGAGGAAGCCTGTCCCACTGAGGAACCGCTCTAACTGTCAGGAAGTTCTTCCTAATGTTTAGCCAAAAACTCTTTTGATTTAATTTCAGCCTGTTGTTTCTGGTCCGACCTTCTGGGGCAAAAAACTCTGCACCATTGAGAAAAGGGTGGGGTAAAAGGGTCTTACGCACAGTGTCACGCTTGGAAGAAAAGGAATCCTCGTTCTCGGTTTCTCCAGCAACCTGGGTGGTAAAAGCCAGGCCTGACTTTTCTAATTCTCTGCAGCCTGGGCTTTTTGAGGGGGATGCGTCCCAATTAGTATATTGGTGGTGTAGAATAAGAGAAGAGATTGGATTTATACCCCGCTCTTCACTACTCAAAGGAGTCTCAGAGTGGCTTACAAATTTCTTTCCCTTCCCCTCCCCACAACAGACACCCTGTGAGGTAGGTGGGGCTGAGAGAGCTCTGACAGAAACTGCCTGTAAGAAAACAGCTCTGAGAGAACTTGGGACTGACCCAAGGTCACACCAGCAGCTGCAAGTGGAGGAGTGGGGAATCAAACCCAGTTCTCCCAGATTAGAATCCTCACACTTTACCACTACACCAAACTGTAGTGGTTAAAGTGTTGGACTAGGGTCCGGGAGACCCAAGTTCGAACCCCCACTCATGCCATGGAAGCTTGCTGAGGCGACCTTGGGCCAGTCACACATCCTCAGCCTAACCCACCTCACAGGGTTGCTGTGAGGATAAAATGGAGGAGACGAGAACGATGTAAGCCCCTTTGGTTCCCTGCTGGGGCGAAAGGCAGGATGCAAATGCAGTAAATAAATAAAATACGCTTTAAACATGAAGGCCTGAGGACTGAAGGTGGGCGAACCGAATCCATTACTTGCATTTATAGGCATTCAGTCTTTCAAAACACGCTGTCCTCAAGCGAGTTAATATTTTTGCTCGAATGAAATCTGGAATTTTCAGAATTCTGTAGAAATTGCTGAAATCACGGAGCATCTGGTCTGTCTTATATAACGACCAACTGTTCAACAGAAACTGTAGAGATCATCACCAAATGGTTAGTTCTTAGACCAGTGAACGAGATCTTATTGGGGGGGGGGGATAGGGTACAAAAATAACATCTTGTAGCCTTAGTTTGTTGAGCACGCATTAACAGGCTTGATGGCGGACTATTACCCACCAGGTAAGAACCAGGGAGGATTGTGAGGCACTCCAAAGGGATCTGTGGAGGATGGGCGAGTGGGCATCAACGTGGCAAATGGGGTTCAATGTGGCCAAGTGCAAAGTGATGCACATTGGAGCCAAAAATCGTAACTATAAATACACAGTGATGGGGCCCAAACTGGCGGAGACTGACCAAAAGAGAGATCTTGGAGTCGTAGTAGAGAACTCAATGAAAATGTGGAGACAGTGTGCGACTGCAATGAAAAAGCCCAGTGCTATGCTATGCTGGGGGTTGTTAGGAAGGGAATTGAAAGCTGGTCTCATAATGCCCCTGTATAAATCGATGGTGCAACCTCATTTGGAGTACTGTGCACAGTTCTGGTCGCCACACCTCAAAAAAGATATTATAGCAGTGGGAAAAGTGCAGGAAAGGGCCACTGGAATGATAAAAGGGTTGGAACACTTTCCCCATGAAGAAAGGTTGAAGTTCTTAGGGTTCTTTAGCTTAGAGAAGCGACGGCTGAGGGGTGACATGATCGAGGTTTATGAGATTATGCATGGGAAAGAGCAGGTAGAGGAAGAAGTCCTTTTCTCCCTTTCTCACAAGACAAGAACTCATGGGCATGCCATGAAATTGCCGAGCAGTCGGGTTAGAACAGATAAAAGGAAGTCCTTCTTCACCCAAAGAGTGATGAACACGTGGAATTCACGGCCACAGGAGATGGTGGCGGCTACAAGCATGGACGGCTTCAAGGGGGAATCAGATAAACATCTGGAGCAGAGGTCCATCAGTGGCTCTTAGCCACAAGGTATAGATAGGAACTCTCAGTCTGGGGCAAGTGATGCACTGTATTCTTGGTGGTTGGAGGGGGGGGCAACTGTGGGAGGGCTTCTAGTGTCCTGGCCCCACTGGTGGACCTCCTGAGGGCCCCTGTGTGACACAGAGTGTTGGACTGGATGGGCCACTGGCCTGATCCAACATTGGTTTCTCTGATGTTCTTATCCACATTAGCGACCCACGCATCGACTCTTCTCTTGCTAACGAAGAGATTCCCGTAATAAAGGCCTGCCCTCATGTTTGTGTCTTGGCTTCAGGTGCCTGTGCAGTCCTGGTTCGACGACATGACCGACACAGAGTTGCTAGACCTTATTCCCTTCTTCGAAGGACTAAGCAAAGAGGAGGAAGTCTATACTATGCTTCATAAACTTTGCAACAGGTAGCCAATCCAGCCGGACTCGCCGCTGCGCCGCAGCCACCCCGGGACACGGACACACATACACACACACACGAGTCTCGACACCGCTCCAAGGAGGCCGCTCCCATCAAAGGGCCGCGCTGCTCTCGATCTTCCTCTCGACATGCTGTACGCGAAGGACAATTATGGGTGGACCCTACTTTGTTTTGGGAATACTGACGCCGTAAGGTGATAGAACTACTTTTTTTAAAAAAAGAGAAAAAAAAAATTAAAGAAGCTATTTTGAATGGGACTGTTTTAACAAATTTCATAAACGGACGCGTTTTTTCAGAATCAGCTTTTTTTCTTAAAACATGCCAAAAAAAAATTTAAAAGCTTGATGTTTGTTTCAGCAAGTCGACTTATCCCCTTTCCTACTCGCCCCGCCCTGCTATGCAGACCGGTTTGGACCCCCCCCCCTTTCCACTCTCACCCCGCCCCCCGCTTATGGAGCAGTTGAGCTGACTCTGAACTTTCTTTCTTCCATATTGAAGTGCCTTTTTGAATGTTGTTTTAAGATTAAGGGGGAAAAAAAGAAATCATTTTTATATGAAGCATATTTGCAGACATCTTTTAGTCTTGTATCGTTTCAATGCTTTAAGAAGACAAGAGGAGAAGAGAAAAGTTGGAAATCTTTTTATAGAGCACTGTAATATATTGGAAACAGTTGACTTAGCTGGTGGGGGGTTCCTTTTCTGTCTCCATGATGACACTTGAGCTTGTATTGGCTATGCTTTTATCATGTCAGAAAAGTTCCCTTGATTGTACGAGGAGAAAATCATCGAGGCCACGCACAGGTTGGTGGTACAGCTGTCGAACTAATTTCAGGAGGTGTTTCACACACGGTTTAAACATTTTGTTTTTTACGGAACACGGAGAAAGGGAACGGATATGTACAGTGGCACATTCTTTCTCAGCACTTTCAGGATGGGGAATTACAGTCTTTGCTAACGCACAACTTCAGGAATATTTCTGTTGAGGCTGGTGATGAAATAAGAGATTGACGAAAATTGGTTTGTTTCTCATTTGCGAATCCCTTCTTTTCAAAAAAGAGGAGCGTCCGAATATTCGAGATGTGAAAGTTCACAGCCGTGGGAAAGCAAAAATTCAGGGGGAATTGAAACATATTTTCCCCCCGTTTCTAAAACGAGTCAAGTTAGCACTGAAAAATGTATTTTGGTACAGTCATGAAATTTCAAAGCCTTAGTTTTATTAAGTAATAACTCCAAATGTATCTAGTGGTGGAGATGGAGCGGCAATCCCAAAGTATTGCAAGTTAAAAATTGAAGCACTCGACATCATAATAGACAAAGGCGGATTTTATAATCAAGGGTTCAGCTAAGTGTTATCACGCAGCAACGGAAGAACCGGTTTAGTTTTAGCGATCACAAAATAAACATGTACTGTAATTGAGAACTGGCTGTTGGATATGACTAGTGCACTAAATATGAGCAGCCAGTGTGGTGCGGCGACAAAAAAGGCCAATGTAATCTTGGGGTGTGTCAACAGAGGCACACAGGCTGTGGTCCTGTACACCATTTGGAGTGTACCCCACTGAGGTCACTCTGAGGGACAAATACCTGGTGCTTCACAGCCCTGGTTGCTCAGGGGGCACGCTATGGAGGGGTCTTCCCCTCACAGCCATTGTGGAACCCTTAAAGAGCAGGAGAATTGGGGAGAGGGTGTTTTACACCATTGCCTGTCCCCGATGCCTTCATAAGTCACTATTACGGGGGGTGGGGGGGTGATTATAGTCATCCTCCCTGTGAGATGCCTTGGAAGCCTGTGTTCAGGCAGAAAGGTGGCATTGGTAGTAAGACTTGCTTCCAAGGAATATGATTGACAGACGCTTGTCTGCGCAAGATACGCACTGCACAGGAACGCAGCAAAATAGCAAAAAAGTCCTAGTGGCGACAGCCCTACTACATTTGTACCCAATTAAAGCGAAACCATCACAATTTGGGCATGAAAGGTCGTCTTTAGTTACAAAAATACTTGTGTGCGTGTCTCAAAGACGTAGTTACAAAGCTATAAAGTATCAAAATGTCCACAACACAGGACGATAAAGTAACGAAAGCTCCGGATGTTAATCTGTCGGCAGCAGAGATCAGATCCATTCTGAGAACGGTAGCCCGTCTACAAGGACTGCAAGGATTATTATCCCCCTCTTTATGTCATCGGATTGTCCTGTAATAGTAGAGTAGCACTGAAGTAGTTATCAAGATGGTCATCTGAGGAAGAGCCTTCCATCGAAACGAAGATTAACGTCCGGAGCTTTCGTTACTTTATCGTCACGTGTTGTGGACATTTTGATACTTTATAGCTTTGTAACTACTACGTCCTTGAGACATATACACAATTACTTTTGCAACTGAAGATGATCTTCCACACCAGAATTGTGATGGTTTCTCTTTAATTAGGTACAAACGTTGTAGGCTGCGGCCACTAGGACTTTTTGCTATTTTGTCGCGTTCCTGTGCAGTGCGTATCTTGTGGGGGGTTTGTATACCGTGTATCAGGCGCCTGTCTGCACCAAGCAAATTTCGCGTATTCTGCAAATTTGGAGTCCTCTCCCCTCATTAAGTCCCAAGGGGGTTTGCTCATTGAGGGCCATCGACACATGCAATCCACAACATTGCTTTTAGCACCTTTTGTACCTCGATTCGGGGAGGTTTGCAGCAGGCGAGGTTTGACAGTATTTTAAAATATCGTTTAGCGTCTCCTGTTCCCCCTCCCCCTGTTCTGCGAGAAAATGTTGCATAAAAGGTC
The DNA here is from genome assembly GCA_029233225.1 of Lepidodactylus listeri. NCBI lineage: Eukaryota > Metazoa > Chordata > Lepidosauria > Squamata > Gekkonidae > Lepidodactylus > Lepidodactylus listeri. Next base: position 8,219,779 of record JARCFY010000012.1, read on the forward strand.
ATTTCAGTTTTTCTCAGTGTTTCAGCTTTCCCACTGGACCATTTTGAGGACGTTCTCTATGAGAGTAGAAGGCTTTTGCTAGATTGGCTTCCCTTTTTGGCCCCTCGTCCCTCCCTCTCTGAGCCTTCACATCTCTAGAGGAAACACAAGAGCGCCGGTGTGCACTCTCCTACAACTCCTGTTCCGGTTGAAGGGGCGTGCCCCATAGACGGTTTCCCTTTTATTGTGTTCTGTCTTTCCTATTCCGTCACCTGCTGCTCTTGAAGGTTCACCACACGGAGGTGAACCCAGACTGTTACCCCATTCTTTGCCGCAGTGCCTGCGCTACTGACACGTGTGGAAGCTGCACAACACGGGGAAGGCACAGAACACTAATTACGGCATCAGGTAGCTCAGTCAAATACGACCTGCAAATTTTCCTCCCCCTAAATTTGGGTCGTGCACCCCGGTTCTCAGTATTTTTGTGGTTTCGGGCTCCCTCCCCCATGCCGTCATACCAGGAACGGTGACCGGAAGCTTCTAATTGCTAAACATTTGTTAGCAACAAAGAATGTTAAGATTCAGGCACTTCTTATTGGAGGGACTTAGGAATCGTGGTAATGGTATTTTTCTGTGGTTTGGGGGTCTCCAGGCTTTTCTGAGCCTGCAGGCCCGTGTGGAATCCTGACATGGCATGGTGGGTGCAGCAACAAAATGGCTGCCACAGGAGGCGGGGCCAGCCACAAAATGTTTGCTACTGAAGTTAAGCTGTCACTGGACACAATGCATACCCTTGTGCTGTGGTGGCAACTGCTACCAAAGCAACATTTTTTAAAAAAAAATCTGCACAGCCAATCAAATGTCCAGTGGCCAGTAATAAGCCTTGCTAAGCAAAAGCCCTACCCGCCCCCCACCCACTTGGCGGGTACCAGAAAAGGTGCTGGGGGGGGGAGCACGGCACTCAGATGTAAGGCGTCGAGGACGCCTGCTTTAGTTCCTCTCAGGGTCAAAGAGCTTGCTCTGAGATTTCTTAACTGGCCTCGGTTGTTTGGGCGGTGCTGCTTCTCCACTTCAGTTCTTTCAGGGTTAAGGGTATCAGGTGTCGTCTTTGGCAGTTTGGGATATCAAAGACATGCCCCTGAGCTTTGCGTGGTCCAAAGAGGGTACAGAAGAAGAGGCACACTCAGCATCAGTTCTCCCTCTAAGGTGTGGAGTGCTCAAAAATGCTACTTTGTGAGCTACTGCCATTAAAGTTGTGAGCGAGTGATTTGGCCGCGGCACGAATTAGTTTGCTCTGGAGCCGTCCTTCCTGAAGACAAAAATGTGTGAGCCGGAGGCTTAAAATCTTCGAGCTAGCTCACACTAACTCAGCTTAGAGGGAATGTTGCCAGCATCCCCTTTAAAATGAGACTGTCTCCTCCCTCCCCTTTCTCTGCCCTGTCCGGGGGCCCCCTCTTCGCTTTGCACCAACTGGAATCTGCAGTTGCTCAAATCTAGCCATATCGGACAGGGATTGTCCAAAAAACGTTAGGTGCTGAAACCCAGAAAACTGTCCAATTAGTGCTGAAAATATCTTCTTGTTATTTGCCTTTCCGGCCCCCACCCCCACCCCGGATACGGGCAGTGGGAGCTGTGAGAAGCCAAAATGAACTTATCATCCTCCACTGAAAGTATCTTGAAAAGCAGCTTTTACCCCATCTGTACATGAGGAGGGCAGGTCAGTTCCCCGGGCAGGAAATAGCTTTTATTACTGGCCCAGTCGATAACCAAATTGCTACCCGGTTTCACTCAGTCTTCGCAGAGCTCTTGTTGAGGGGGAACCGGACAAGCAAAATGGTCTCATTTGTCCCAGAACGATCGCCCGTTTCTAACCTGTTGCCATCTCATTCACCCGCCAGATGTTGTTACTTTTGTGCCGTATGTTTCGCTTCACGAGAGATCTGGCAACATGGAAAATACCGATAAGTACTATTTCCTTTTTTCCAAAAAAAAAAAATCAAGTATGGATTCTGGTTAGTCCATTAAGCTCACACCTTCGTTCTAAGTGTTCTTTTACGTTTCCTATTTCGATTCAGAATAGCAAAATACATCTACTGCCACAGCTGTGTTCACTGAGCAGTATTTCCCCCTTCCCCCGGCTGTGTTTTTGGCTTTCCGAGCCTCAAATACGGCCTTGCAGGGTAAAGTATTCAGGTTGTAGCTAGGGCACGTCCGGTGGGAACGGTTGGAATTAAAGGAAACGACAGGCGGTCCTGTTTGCTCGTATTAAACTTCCCATCTTTCGACTTCCTGTTGGCGTTGGCGTGCCCTTCCTAGTTTTTAACTTCCCATCTTTCGACTTCCTGCTGGCGTTGGCGTGCCCTTCCTAGTTTTTAAGCGATCGGTTGTACATAATGCAAACCCATTTTCATTAGACGTTCACTTTTTATAAAAAAGAAAATCAGCGATTTTATCTCTGACCAGCTGCCTTAAATGTCTGTGAATGAATGTTTAATATTAAAAAGTGTCTTGTAACATTTAGGAATCAGCATCCAACGGACAACTGAACTTCAGGTGTTCTTCCCCCCCACCCCCCAAAAAATGTCTAATGGAACTAAACTCCGTGGTTTTGAAACCAGTTCTTGAAAAATAGTTGCGGACACTGATCTTCAATGCAGGGCGAACTGGGAATGTACGGCTGGTAATAGCTTTGATATTTTTGTGTCTTTTAGAAAACGATGCGTTTAAACATCTTGCAAGAGAAATTCAGTTGCTTCATGTGTCATAGAATTTGCCTGATCAGCTACTTTTAACTTCTCCTGTAAGTTAGAACCTCGTGGTTTCTCTAGTACAAAGCACAGGGACAGTTCCTTGCGCTATGCCATGTTTGTCCCTATCTGTTTGCACCCTGTGCGTTGAGTCCAGCCAAAAGTTGGTGTTCCCTCCTTAGAAGGGTGGCTGCCACAGCATCCTGCTCAGAAGAGGCAGCACTTGCGACGGTATTCTACCGTATCAACTGTCAACTGGCTTTACTGATAATTTGGGGTTTAAAAAAATGTGAATGTGTTAACGGAAATCATCCATTGTAAGCCCCCAAAATTCCAGAGTTCACATCTCTCCCGTCCCTGAATAGAGTGGTTATGTTTCACAAGGCCATTTGATGTTTCTTAAGTTGCTGTAGTGTGTGCTTTTCAAGGTTGCCAGCCTCCAGGAATCACAACTGGTCTCCAGCCGACCAGAGATCAATTCCTTTGGAGACAACGGCTGCTTTGGAAGTTGTCCTCTATAGCATCGTGCCCCGCTCCCTTCCCCAAACCCTGCCTCCTCATTCTCCACCCCCCACATCTCCCGGAATTTCCCAACCCGGAGCGGGCAGCCCCCGTGTTTTTTACTAATTTGCCGTCAATTTGATCAGATACTATTCTCCAGATATCAAGGGGAAGGTATTGGCGACGTAGACATCTGGACTACATGAAGCGACCGTTAAACATTGCCTTACCTGAAGTTCTGTTTCTTTGTATGCTGGGTTTCCTGTGAAGAATGGGCACAAACTAGCCGACTGTGGAGCACCCATACTAAGAGGTCTGTGTAGGCTCAGTGGAACCGCGCCCCCCCCCCTTACATGCACTTGCTTGCTTCATGATGGGCTGTAGGGGAATGGGGAAGTCAGTGCACATCCCCCCCCTCCAGTTCCTATCCAGCCCTCCTCCCTTCCCATCCTGTGTGGTTCATTGCCAGTCTCTTTCACCCCTGATCACAAGTAACTTGTATCAGGCGGGGGGGGGGGGGGGAATGAATAGATGGGGCCAACGCTCCCTCTAAGCTGTGGAGTCTTGTGAGCAAAAAGTCTACTCTGTGAGCTACTGGCGTTAAAGTTGTGAGCCAGTGAGTTGCCTTCTGCATTAATTAGTTTGTTCTCTGGAGCCGTCCTTCCTGAGCTAAGACAAAAATGTGTGAGCTGGAGGCTAAAAAACTATGAGCTAGCTCCCACTAACTCAGCTTAGAGGGAACACTGGATGGGGCTACCAAAGGTAACAAGGGGCTCCAATGTTCTCTTAGGGCTTTTGCTACCTACCTTCACATATAAACTTATATGCAGTGTAACGGGGGGGGGGGGGGGGGGACGGGGACACTGGGCTGTTCCAGTGACCGTCTGTAGCCTGGACAGAAAGACCCGTGCCCACTGTTTTCTGGATTGCACCCAGTATAATATACCTGATTAGGTACTTCGTTTTCAAATCAAGCTGTGAGGCAAAGACGCTTCTGGATACACGAAAAAAATCCCACAAAGGTAATCGCGATTTAAATCGGCAAACTTTAGGGCTGTGCCCGGGATTTTATTTTATTTTTTGTCGAACCCAAAACGTGCAGGGATTTCCGAGGGAGGCTCCAACAAATGTGTATTTGCCGGGGCTATTTCAGATGACCGGGACGATTATTTCCTCTGTTTAGCCTTCTCCATGCGTGTGGGTTTTATTTCGTAAGAAAGGAGAATATTTTTACATTGTCAAAGCTCACCACCTCAAACGACTTCATTTCTTGCGTGTGCGTGTGTAGCCCTTGGTCGCAGTGTTATTTATGATTTGGGAACAGTCAGATATGGTTTGTCTTGGGGAGCTTCCGATTGAAAGTGTCAGTGTGGAACTCTGTAGTCGACATGTTAATTTTCCAACGTAAAAATGCTCTATAGATTTTTTTTTTAAAAAACAACAACCAATAAACCCAGAACTGCACAGCCCAATTGTAAAACAAATGTTTTTTTGTCTCTGATTTCAAATCTTTATTTCTTTGAACAGGTGGGAGTTTGCTTGGGAGTTTGGATGGGTGAAGTCTTTAAAAACTGTTTCCTTTCTTTGCAAAAAAAAAAAAAACCAATCTGTTTTTCCTTACTTGGTTGTCAACACAAATTGGATCGCTGGGAAATTGAAGAAATTAAGCCATGAATGGAATTGCTTGTTCATCTGAAAAGGGAATTGTTTGATTTTTCCTGCCCTCGGCAGTTTTTGAGCAAAAACTGTGACACACCGTACAAGCATCTTGGAAGGAGCCAAACAGAGCTGTGAAGAACAGAATGGGTTTTTACCTTCACAATGAAAGGTGGTGTGTTTCACAGCTGGGAGGATCTGTGGCTCACTGGCGGAGCATCTGTTTGGCACGCAGAAGGTCCCAGGTTCAATCCCCGGCATCTCCAGTTAAATGGACCAAGCAGTAAGTTTGGTGTCGTGGTGAAGTGCGCGGACTCTAATCTGGGAGAACCGGGTTTGATTCCCCACTCCTCCACTTGCAGCTGCTGGTTGACCTTGGGCAAGCCATAGTTCTGGCACAGCTGCTCTTGAAAAAAGTGAGAAAACAAAAATACCCCGTGGAAATGACAAACACCTCAAGGTCCAATAACACAAAAGTTTGACTTAAAGGCATACGTCTCAATCTAGATATCTAATTCCCAAGTGCCCCCCCCCGCGTGCGGATACTTAAATCCATGCGGGGGGGCAGTTGGAGGGCAGAGGGGGGGGGTTCTGCAGGGGGGGGTAACCCCCCCCCCCCCGCTTGCAGAAAAATCCGAAATCTATCAAAAACTTTTCGGGGGATCTTTAAATCTCCCGAAAAGCAAAAGAGCGTCCCCTGTGCATGCGTGGGGAACACTCTTGGAACGGCAGCAGCCCGGCAAGAGTTGCCGAGGCCAGCCGACAGCCCGCGGAGGAGGGGGAAGGGGGCAAGCAGCGGGTCCAGCGAGAGCCGCCGAGGCCCGCCGGGAGTCTCTGGGGGGGAGGGGGCAGAGGAAGGGGGGAGGAAGGAGGAGCAGCTGTCAGCTCCTCCCCCCCTGCGAATATCGCCGGGGGGGGCCCTTGTATAACTTATTAAAGCACTAATGCAGGGGTGGCCAACCTTGCTTAACGTAAGAGCCACACAGAATAAACGTAAGAGCCACATAGAGATGTCTGAGAGCCGCAAGACAGGAACAAATATCACACACACGTTTTTATTTTTTAAAATATGCAAATTTGCTTTTTATTAACGTTAAATGGGACTGCCAAAAATAAAAACAAACGAGGAAAACCGGTTATTGATAATGATATTACTTGTTTGCTAATGATATTGAGAGAGAGAAAAAAGAGAGAGAAAGAAAGAATTAAAGAAGTGGAAAGAAAGAGACAGAGAGAAACTAGGAAAGCAAATAGATGGGAGGGAGGAGGGAAGGAAGGAAGGAAGGGAGAAAGAGAGAAAAGGCATGCCTCCCCTTTGCTTCCCCAGCCGCTCTGCCAGGAGCCGCACAATATGTATGAAAGAGCCGCATGTGGCTCCCGAGCCACAGGTTGGCCACCCCTGCACTAATGCTTCAAACAAATATACATGTCCAAAAACCTTCCCAAGCAAGACCTAAATAGGCAGTACGCAGTCCTTGTATACACTGTAGTCGTCTTGGCTGTTTCTAAGTTGCCAACCTCCAGGTCTGCAGAGAGGCCAAACACCAGGCTGGACCACTTTGCCGCCAGGAGCGTAACGAGCCCATGTGGGAGCAAGATGGTATACAAAACATGTAAACTGTGTGGCTCTCTCGGCCGACAGGAGACATCCGCCTTCAGCTGCTGCTGCTCTGTGCCTGCCTTGGCCGGCCTGGCTGCCTGGATCGTGGTGGACTCTACCTGCATCTTTTGGTCCACTTCTTGAAGGTAGATTTCCAGCGGGGCGCTGAGTAATTTTTTTCCCTGAAAAGGGGGCGGTAGGCCAAATAAGTTCGGGAACCCCTGACTACTTATCTTACTTGCAACCGTGGAATCAGCTGCCTAGGGTGATGGTGAGCTCCCCCTCCCTGGCCGTCTTTAAGTATCAGCTGGACAAACCCTTTCCAGGGATGCTCCAGGCTGATCCCACACTAAGCAGGGGGTTGGACTAGACAGCCTGTCGGGCCCCTTCCAGCTCTGTGATTCTATATCTATATATCTAGTAGCCGAGGCACCCCCTGCATGCGGATATCTAAATAAGCACATCGGGGGCACCTAGGGGGCAAAGAGATTATCCCGCACACTTGGGGGACTGCCCAGGTGTGCAGAGAAATCCTAAACCTTAAATATACGGGGGATATTTAAATTCCCCCCAAAAGTAAAAGAGCGTTCCCTGCTCATGCGCAGAGAACGCTCTGGGAACTGCAGTGGGCCGGCGGTTGGGAGCTGCTAAGGCCTCACCACCAGTGCCCGTGGGGGGGGGGGATTGGCGGGCCTGGGCCTCACCACCGGTGCCCGTGGGGGGGGGGGAGAAGGCTCACCTGCGGGTGCTTCTTCTTTGATGTGGAGCACCTCCCCCCCCCTCCACGAGTATCACGGGTCCTCCTGCTTGTGATTCTATAATTCTATCCTTTGGGCTGTCCACAGTCATCTGTAAAACTCTCTTCCAACGCCACATTTCAAATGTATCCATTTCCTTCCTTCCTCACTGCCCAACTTTCACATGCATACATAGTTATCGGAGAATACCCCAGGACGATTTAAATACATGAATGTTGAAATGTTCTAACGTTGTCCTTGTCGGGACCCTTATTTGGGTGGAAAGACAGCATAGAACTGAAGTAAATAGATTTGCATGCTTGCCAGCAGCGGAGGGGGTCCGTCTCGGTTGTTTGGACAGGGATCCAGCCCTGTACGCTGAACGACACTCTTCGGCCTACATCCTGGGTTCGCTGAGCCCTGCTGTACTCGGGTCATTTCGTAGAAAAAGAGGTGCTGGAGCTCATTAGCATAACTCATTTGCATAACTTATTTGCATATGCCACGCCCCCTGACATCACCAGAAGTATGTCAGAAAGAAAGAGAGGTCAGCTACCAATCCAAGCCTCAGAAATACCACTATTCTGGGAAGATAGCTTCAGTGGTGCCTGAAGCCTTCAGAAGGCTGGTCAGAGGAACAAGGACCTTTCCAGGGGACGGGGTCATTTTGCTGCAGCCATGACACAAGCAGGCATTCCCCCGTGGGGGGGGGCTGGCACCAACTTCCGGAGCTGCGCTCCCCCCCGAGCTCCTGCTCGAAATGACCCCTCGCTATACTGTACTAGTGACAGGAAGGTTTCAGCGACTGGCTCCAGCCTCTCTACTTGACCTGCAGCGGTGCCTTTCTTTTCCTGGTGTAAGAAGACTTCTTGCTCCTAGAAGAATTTCTGTTAACTGAGGCTGGAACCTGACCTGGATAGCCCAGCCTAGCCCAATCTCGTCAGATCTCGGAAGCCAAGCAGGGTCGGCCCTGGCGAGTATTTGGACGGGCAACCTCCAAGGAATACCAGAGTTGTGATGCAGAAGCAGGCAGTGGCAAACCACCTCTGAACGTCTCTCGCCTTGAAAACCCTGCGGGGTCGTCACGTCAGCTGCGACTTGAAGTCCCTTTCCATCCCCATCCAAGATTGGTGGCTATCCCACCTCTCGGATAGCAGGGTTCAGTTAAACCACTAGGTGGCGCCTTTGAGCTAGCCTTGGAGTCGGAGGACAGTTTTAAGGAAAGGGCCGGTTTGGCAGAGTATTGATTTTGACCTCTCTGTGGCGGAATCAGCTGCCAAGCCTTTGCTTACAAACACGGAAGGGTATTTGCTGCAAGCCAGTCGAGGAGTTTGAAAAACTGCGGATGTTTGAAAATATCCCCCGTTGTGATCCCTCCAATAATAAGGCCACGGGCTCCAAGCCTCAAACAAGCCCATTCTAAAGTGTTTTGTTGGTTTTGCTGAACTTCAACTGACGTGGCTGAATTTCAGCACAATCCTGCTTTTGCTTTCGCCGGCTCGTGCATAACTTTAGTGGATTTTGGTGATCGTGGTCAAGGGTGACTGGAGAAGTAGATCCTTCTCTCCTTCCCGCGCCCAATCGATGCAGTTGGCTGAATTAAGTGGCAAAGGCTTCTTCTGCTGAGTACGTAAGAACATAAGAGAAGCCAATGTCGGATCAGGCCAGTGGCCCATCCAGTCCAACACTCTGTCACACAGGGGCCAAAAACACCAGGTGCCCTCAGGAGGTATTCCAGCAGTAGGGCCAGGACACTAGAAGCCCTCCCACTGTGCCCCCCCCCCCCTTGAGCACCAAGAATACAGAGCATCATTTGCCCCAGACTGAAAGTTCCTATCTAGACCTTGCGGCTAATAGCCACTGATGGACCTTTGCTCCAGATGTTTATCTAATTCCCTCTTGAAGCTGTCCATGCTTGTAGCTGCCACCACCTCCTATGGCAGTGAATTCCACGTGTTGAGTACTTTGTCAATTATCACGAGAAGCTTCTTTTACCATAGGGAGAAAAAGGTAGAGTTTCAGCCAGGGAGAAGAATTCCAGTTTGCCAGCAAGCAACCCTCTACAGGCCATGGTGATCCATTCCGGGAAAAGATTTTGCACTTGACTTTGCTGCCCTCATTCATTCCCTGTGGCTTGTTATATTCTATTTCTGTTAGTATTCTATCCTGCCTGGACAAATTTCAAGATGCCTTTCAAGCATTGGGGGGGGGGGGGGTTAACTGAAGGGTTCTCATCCGCGGCATTCGTGGCAGGCTTTTGCTTCTGTAAAACTTGTGGTGAATTTAGGTAAACAGAACAGCAGAATTTTACAAAATCGTGCATGGGATAGAGAAGGCAGAGAAAGAAGTCCTTTTCTCCCTTTCTCACGATACAAGAACTCTTGGGGCACTCCATGAAATGAACTGAGGACAGGTAAGAGGAAGTATTTCTTCAGCCAAAGAGTAGATAACACATGGAATTTACTGCCACATGAAGTGGTGGCTACAAGCATAGACAGCTTCAAGAGGGGACTGGGTAAACATCTGGAACAGAGGTCCATCAGTGGCTCTCAGCCACAAGGTATAGCGAACACTACACCTGGGGCACTGAAGCTGTGTATTCTTTTCCCCAGACAGTGTTCCCTCTATAAGTAAAGGTAAAGGTTTCCCTTGCTTGAAAGCCAGTTGAATCCGACTCTAGGGATGCAGTGCTCATCTCCGTTTCCAAGCTGAAGAGCCAGCACTGTCCAAAGACGTTTCCGTGGTCATGTGGCTGGCATGACTGGACAAGGAGGCGCACGGAATGCTGTTAGCCTCCCAACCAAGTGGTACCTATTTATCTACTTGCAAATTCTGCTCCATATGTTTATCCAATCCTCTATTGAAGCTGTTCCATGTATTCATTACTCTGGTTGCAGACGAACAATGCAAGTTGCTTTGCATCCCCATTGGGGGTGAGAGGTGGGGTATAAATTAAGTAGTAGAAGAAGAAGAGATTGGATGTATACCCCGCCCTTCACTACCCAAGGGAGTCTCAGAGCGGCTTACAAACTCCTTTCCCTTCCCCTCCCCGCTACAGAAACCCTGTGAGGGAGGTGGGGCTGAGAGCTCTGACAGAAACTGCTCTTTTTCAAGAACAGCTGTGCCTGAACTACGGCCTGCCCAAGGTCATCCAGCAGCTGCAAGTAGAGGAGTGGGGAATCAAACCCGGTTCTCCCAGATTAGAGTCCACGCACTTAACCACTACACCAAAACTGGCTCATATACCATTAAGAGCTCGGCATCATCTGACCACATCTCCGCATTGTCCAGCATCCTGATGTTTGGATGGTCGCTGTGTATATTTCTAAGAAACCCAGGAGCAAGGCACAAAGCCGTCCCCATTTGCACCCACTGCCTGGTGCCTCTGACCATGGAGGCTCCGTTTAGCTGTCATGGCTGACGACGACTGACGGACCTATCCTCCATAACATCATTGATTTCCCTTCTCTTGATCCGGCAGTCTCCAACACACGGCAGGAGGGCGTGGGTGGGATTGGAACAAATGATGTTCGTCGGCACCCTCCGGCATCGGCAGCGACATCTGTCTTCTATTGTCGCAGCGGCTTCTGCCGGGTGCTTTGCTTCCTGCGTTTGGGAACGCCCAGCTTGGAAGCCTCTGGAAAACTTGACGTTACCTGTCAGACTGGTTGAGTCGCTGAGACTGCAGAGTTAATGTTTACCTTCATGGCGAACAAAGACAACTGGAGAAGCGTCAAGGTGGGGAACGGGGATTTGAGTGCCGCTGGGTAAATGGCGCTGTGGGTATCGGCAAGGCGCTGAGGAAGACCTTTGGCCAGTGACTGGGCCTTGGCACAGGTTGAGTCGTGGCGACCCTGTTTGGTGCCGTGGACTCTATTCTGGGAGAACCGGGTTCGACTCCCCGCTCCTCCACATGCAGCTGCTGGCGTGGCCTTGGGTCAGTCGCAAGTTCTCTCAGAGCTGTTCTCTCAGGAGCAGTTCTCAAAAGAGCTCTCTCAGCCCCACCTACCTCACAGGGTGTCTGCTGAGGGGAGGGGAAGGGAAAGGAGATTGTAAGCCACTCTGAGACTCCTTCGTGTAGTGAAAAGCGGGGTATAAAAAACAACTTCCTCTACATGAAGCCTGGAGGGTGGCCTTGGGTCAGTTACAGTTCTCTCGGAGCTGTTCTCTCAAGAGCAGTTCCTGAAAGAGCTCTCTCAGCCCTACTTACCTCCCAGGGTGTCTGTTGTGGGGAGGGGAAGGGAAGGGAGATTGTAAGCTGCTCTGAGACTCCTTTAGGTAGTGAAGGGTGGGGTACAAATCCAATCTCTCCACATCTTCTGTGGCCTTTTCAGGGCAAGAGACTTTCAGAGGTGGCTTGCGATTGCCTGCCTTCGTGTCGCAACCCTGATATCCCTTGGAGGTCTCCCATCCAGAAACAAGCCAGGGCCGACCCTGCTTAGCTTTCGAGATCTGATGGGATCATGCTACTTAGGATGTGCTCCCTAAAGGTCTAGAAAGTCCGTGCACGGCCAGATGGAAGTCCATGGATCTGTTCCACCAATGGCAGCACTTCACTGGTGCAAGCAGCCTCCTTTACGGCTGCCAGGTCCTCCCTGGCCACCAAAGGGGTTAGTAGGGTTGCCAAATCCAGTTTGGGAAACTCCTGGAGATTTAGGGATGGAGGACCTCCATGGGGTCAATCTTTTAAAGCATCCATGTTCTCCAAAGGAACTGGTCTCTGTAGTCTGGAGATGAGCTGTTCATTCCAAGGGATTCCCCAGGTCCCACCTGGGGGCTGGCATCCCTAGCTTTTCACCAGGGGAAGCATCGCTGTTGGCGGAACAGATCCAGTGGCACCTTTAAGACCAACACAGTTTTATTCTGGGTATCGCCTTTCACAGGGGTCATTTCATTAAAAAATCAGGGGCAGGAGCTCATTGGCATAACTCATTAGCATAACTTATTTGCATATGCCACACCCCCTGTCATCACCAGAAGTGTGTCAGAAGGCAACGCCCACCACTCAGGCTCCACCCCAAAAATCTCCAGGTCTTTCCTAACTCAAAGCTAGCGAGCCAGCTTCACACTTTGACGAAAGACACATTAGGTTTCCTTTGCCCTTGCAGGGAAGCTAACCTACAACAAGCATGAAAATACAGATCGAGTTAGCATGCCTTAGCTGTTCCCCACAGCACATCACCATATGTGCCCGCTCCTGGGCTTATTACTCCCGGAACAGCGTTCCCGTGCGCTCCTGCTCAAAATGACCCCTGGCCTTTCGTGAGCATGCACACTTCTTCGGGGAATGAGAGCTTATGCCCAGAATAAAGCTTTGCCAGTCTTAAAGGTGCCACCGGACTCAAACTTTGTTCTACCGCTTCAGACGAACACGGTTCACCCCCTTGGGATTTCAGAAGCTTTCATTTTGATCTGTGTGGAGCCCAATGAAGCCCACCGCCCCATAAAGTGCGCCATCGCGGGTTGAATTGATTTAAAATGTGTCGTGTGAAAATAGTTTTGGGAGGGTAGCTGAAAGCTGGTGGGAAGACGGTTTGATTCATTCGAAAATGGCTGCTTTGGAACATGGCATTTTATGGCATTATTCCATGCGGAAGTCCAATCCCCTCCCCAAACCCTGCCCTTCCCAGACACTCCCCTCCCTCAAATCTCCAGGAATTTCCCAACCTGGAGCTGGCAATCCTAGAAAAAAAGCCAGGGAAAACCCTTGGAGTTGCACAAATGCACTGAGATGTGTGGAAGGAGGAAAAACACTTCCTAGCAGCATTGCAAGGAGAACCAGTCAGTCAATCCTAAAAGAAATCAACCCTGACTGTTCCCTTGAAGACCAGATCTTGAAGCTGAAGCTCAAATACTTTGGCCACCCAATGAGAAGGGAGCACTCCCTGGAGAAGACCCTGATGCTGGGAAAGACTGAAAGTCAAAGAAGAAGGGGACGGCAAAGGATGAGATGGTTAGACAGGGTCATCAATGCAACAAACATGAAATTAAGCAAACTCCAGAGGATGACAGAAGACAGGAGGGCCTGGCGTGATGTGGTCCAAAGTATGGTCCACGGGGTCGCAAAGAGTCGGACTCGACTGTGCGACTGAACAACAACAAAAGCAGCACTGAACCCAGGGCTGGGTAAGCCGTGTGGAAATGGGCTTGGTTTTAGAGGGCCATGAATGGCTCCAGTCTCTTGAACTGGGAGGAGAGCTCAGAGCAAATTCTAGATGGCCAAGGGGCAACAGTTTTCTCATAAATTCCTCCTTGGTTTTCTCTGTGGGCGAAGGCGTGGCCCAGAGTCCTTGTCACATTCTTGCGCCATTTAATTTGGCTAAAAGATAACCAAGCTTGTAAAAAATACCCTGGCTATGCATGAAGGTTCTTGGTGAAAGACAAAACTTTTGACCTGTGGCCATTCTTTTTTTTTTTTTTAAGTGAAATACGTAAGCCATTATACAATTCTTTCTCAGATGCTGTGTCTGTTTGTCCAGCAATCTTGTTGATTGCTGTAACCTTACTTTCATGTTCTAAGAACATGGGGAGAGACCTGCTGGTTCAGACCGATAGTCTAATCCAGCATCTTGTCTCACACAGTGGCCAACCAGTTCCTCTGGAGGGCCAACAACAGGGCATAGAGGCCGAGACCTTCATAAGAACACCAGAAGAGCCCTGCTGGATCAGACCAGTGGTCCATGTAGTCCAGCCTCCTGTCTCACACAGTGGCCAGCCAGTTCCTCTGGAGAGCCAACAACAGGGCATGGAGGCCAAGGCCTTCCCCTGAGAAGAACATCAGCAAAGCCTTGCTGGATCAGACCAGTGGTCCATCTAGTCCAGCCACCCATCTCACACAGTGGCCAACCAGTTCCTCTGGAGGGCCAACAACAGGGCATAGAGGCCGAGGCCTTCCCCTGACAAGAACATGAGAAGAGCCCTGCTGGATCAGACCAGTGAGGGTCCATCTAGTCCAGCCTCCTGTCTCACACGGGGCCAGCCAGTTCTCTGGAGGGCCAACAACAGGGCAGAGAGGCCGAGGCCTTCCCCTGAGAAGAACATCAGAAGAGCCCTGCTGGATCAGACCAGGGAGGGTCCCTCTAGTCCAGCATCCTGTCTCACACAGTGGCCAACCAGTTCCCCTGGAGGGCCAACAACAGGACACAGAGGCCAAGGCCTTCCCTTGAGAATAACATCAGAAGAGCCCTGCTGAATCAGACCAAGGGTCCATCTAGTCCAGCATCCCGTCTCACACAGTGGCCAACCAGTTCCTCTGGAGGGCCAACAACAGGGCAGAGAGGCTGAGGCCTTCCCCTGAGAAGAACATGAGAAGAGCCCTGCTGGATCAGACCAGTGAGGGTCCATGTAGTCCAGCATCCCGTCTCACATAGTGGCCAACCAGTTCCTCTGGATGGCCAACAACAGGGCAGGGAGGCCGAGGCCTTCTCCTGATGTTGCCTCCGGGCTCTGGGATTCAGAGGTTGACTGCCTTTGAATGTGGAGGTTCTACCAGACTCCCATTCATGTACAGTTTGGGTTATGCCGCATTTTGATTCCTTCCCATTTCTCAGGTCCAGCCCCAAATGAGTGTTTTATGCATGTTCCTTCCTCCTATGTTCAGGATTGTCGGAGGGAATTCAGCGCTTCCCAGATGGAGAGCAGAGTGCGACAAGTGGGGTCAGGAAGCAATTTTTGTCCGAGCCAGTTTGGCCGGGGAACCTGGATGCATTTTGTCATCTTCTGGGCATGGAGCAAGGATCACTGGGAGGTGGGGTGGGAGGTAATTGTGAATTTCATGCATTGTGCAGGGGGTTGGACTAGATGACCCCACAGGTTTCTTCCAACTCTGTGATTCTATGAATATTTCAGGTTTGTCAGCTTGTTTCAGTTTTACCGTTTGCATGTTGTCGAATGGCATGCAACTGTCAGTTTCTGGACTGAAATAGGTTGAAAATGTCATTCTAGGTCACTGTGCCTCTCAGAGGCTTCCCTCCCCAGTCCACCCCAGGGTAGATCTTGCATTTGAGAGGGGGCAGAGGAGGGATCTGAAGTAAAGGTAAAGGTTTCCCTTGCTGAAAAGCCAGTCGAATCCGACTCGGGCGGTGCTCATTTCTGTTTCCAAGCCGAAGAACCAGCGCTGTCCGAAGACATTTCCGGGGTCACGTGGCCGGCATGACTTAATGTCAAGACACACGGAACGCTGCTACCTTCCCACCGAAGTGGTGCTTATTTATCTACTTGCAGTTCTTGCTTTCGAACTGCTAGGTTGGCAGGAGCTGGGGCCAGAGACGGGAGCTCGCTCCAGCACGCAGCACTCGGGTCTTGAACTGCCGCGCTACCGACCTTCCGGTCTGCAGCTCCGCGTCTTAACCTGTGAGCCACCATGGCTCCATGGAATCCGAATCAGGGTTACCATATTTTGAAACGCAAAAAAGAGGGTACGTATTTCCGGACTGACTACTTCGAACATGTGATCACTGTGACAAATCTCATTTTAGATTCTGGTGGGTAGCCATGTTGGTCTGGAGCAGCAGACCAAAGTTTGAGTGCTGTGGCACAATTTAAGACCAACGAAGTTTTATTCAAGGAATAAGCTTTCATGTGTATGCACACTTCTTCAGATACATTGAAACCGAACTTACTAGTCCATACCTATAGGTAGACAGTGAATAGAGAATTCGCACACAGCATAATAAAAGGTGTTTGACAGATGCAAGGACCAAACTGGGACAACAAGCTTAGTTTATATGGTCACCATTTGTTTGGTCCAGATGGTCAGCCGTGTTGGTCTGAAGCAGTAGAACAAGTTTAGGCTAAATAACTGTTGACCTTATAACCTTAACTGGTTATTTAGTTTTTCACTTTGCATAACTTCTTAAACATCATCGTGTTACATGTTAATTTGCTGTTCAGCCCCTGTCTATAAGTTTGAACCTCATCTACCATTCCAGTGTATTTGAAAAAGTGTGCGTGCACACAGAAGCTCGTACCTTGAACAAAACTTTGTTGGTCTTAAAGGTGCCACTGGACTCTAAATTTGTTCTACCATTGGGTTTGGGTTTAATTTGGGGGGGGGGGGGAGAAGTAGTGAAGGAAATAAATAAATCAGAATTGGAGATTGATGGGCAGATATACCCTTCTTAACTGTGGAGTGCTGATAGTAATTAGATGAAACCCTGTTATGCTCCATCCATCTCCACGCATGTATCCGAAGAAGTGTGCATGCACACGAAAGCTTATACCTTGACTAAAACCCTGTCGGTCTTCAAGGTGCCCCCACTGGACTCGAAATCTCATTTTTCAAAAGAGGTATGGAAGCTGTGATCATTGCTACTAACTAGGAATATTCCTAACCTTGCAACCCAAAAAGAGGAGGTTTTCATCCGTTTTTTAAAAAGAGCCCAAAAAAGGACAGACACCAAAAAAAGAGGACACGCCCTCTAGAAAGAGAACATCTGATAACCCTAATCTGAAAGCAACTGATTTTTTAAAAAATGAACAAAAACCTAGTGGCACTAGATCAGGGGTGGCCAAACTGTGGCTCGGGAGTAGGGCTGCCAAGTCCAACTTGGGAAATATCTGGGGACTTTGGGGGTGGAGCCAGGAGACTTTGGGGGTGGAGCCAGGAGAAAGGAAGTGACATCATTTTGTGATGTCACATCCTGTGATGTTGCTTCCACATGCTGACACATGAACTCATGAAGTTTCCTAATACTGAATCAGGCCATTGGTCCATCAAGGTCAGTATTGACTACTCAGACTGGTAGTGGCTCTCCAGGGTCTCAGGCTGAGATCTTTAATGTCACCTATTACCTGATCCTTTTTTAGCTGAAGAGGCTGATACCTCCTGCATGTCAAGCAGATGCTCTATCACTGAGCAACAGCCCTACTGAATCCTTCCTCATCTCGGCAGAATATGAAGCACTAAGTGCTATACAAGTGCTTAATATGATTTTCATATCATAAGAACAGGAGAGAAGCCACAGTGGATCGGCCCATCCAGTACAGCCCATCCAGTACAACACTCTGTGTCACAACAGTGGCCAAAAATACCAGGTGCCCTCAGGAGGTCCAGCAGCGGGGCCAGAACTCCAGAAGCCCTCCCACTGTTGCCCCCCAAGCACCAAGAATTCAGAGCATCACTGCCCCAGACAAAGGGTTCCATTTAGACCTTGTGGCTAATAATAGCCACTGACAGACCTCTGCTGGATGGGGACAGAGAGAGAGAGAGACAGACAGACAGAAAAAAGAAAGAGGGAGAGAGAGAAGGAAAAAAAACTGGCAGAGGCACTTACTTCCATTTAGACCTTGTGGCTATAATAGCCACTGATAGACCTCTGCTGGATGGGGACAGAGAGACAGACAGACAGACAGACAGACAGAAAAAAGAAAGAGGGAGAGAGAGAAGGAAAAAACCTGGCAGAGGCACTTACTTCCATTTAGACCTTGTGGCTATAATAGCCACTGATAGACCTCTGCTGGATGGGGACAGAGAGACAGACAGACAGACAGACAGACAGAAAAAAGAAAGAGGGAGAGAGAGAAGGAAAAAAAACTGGCAGAGGCACTTACTTCCATTTAGACCTTGTGGCTATAATAGCCACTGATAGACCTCTGCTGGATGGGGACAGAGAGAGAGACAGACAGACAGACAGACAGACAGACAGAAAAAAGAAAGAGGGAGAGAGAAGGAAAAGAGCTGGAAGAGAAACTTACTACAGCAACGTTGCCAGCCACATGCAAAAGCAGCTCCTTCAGGCCCTCCTTAATCTCTGGGCAGACCTCTCTTGCTGTGGAAGCTCTCTTGCTGACTTCTTAAAGGGGAAATGTCTGGTGAGGCTTTTTACTGCAGGGCAGGCTCTCTGCAGACATTTCCCTTTTAAGGCAGACATTTTGTCCCCCAGTGGTCAACTTTGCAAAAGCGGGGGGAAGGACTAAAAATCGGTGTTTCCCCCGCCCTACCGGGGGACTTGGCAGCCCTACTCGGGAGCCACATGCGGCTCTTTCACACATATTGTGTGGCTCCTGGCAGGGCAGCTGGGGAAGCGAAGGCATGCTTTTTCTCTCTTCCTCCCTCCCTCCCTCCCTCCTTTTCCTTCCTTTCTCTTTCTCTCTTTGTTTCCACCTCTCTTTCTCTTTCTGTCTCTCAGACAAATAAATATCATTAGCAAACGAATAAATGTCATTGGACAAATAATAATAAGAAGAGAAGAGATTGGATTTACACCCCACCCTTCACTCCCCAAGGGAGTCTCAGAGCGGCTTACAAACTCCTTTCCCTTCCCCTCCCCAGAACAGACACCCTGTGAGGTAGGTGGGGCTGAGAGAGCTCTGACAGAAACGGCTCTTTTTCAAGAACAGCTGGGCCAGAACTATGGCTTGCCCAAGGTCATCCAGCAGCTGCACATGGAGGAGTGGGGAATCAAACCCGGTTCTCCCAGATTAGAGTTCGCGCACTTAACCACTACACCAAACTGGCTCTCAATAAGTATCAGTGTCTGTTTTTACCCCTTTTGTTTTTATTTTTGGCAATCTCGTTTAATTTTAATAAAAAGCAGATTGGCATATTTTAGTAAAAATGTGTGTGTAATATTTGTTCGTGTCTTGCCGCTCTCAAACATCGGATGTTTATTTTACGTGGCTCTTACGATAAGCAAGTTTGGCCACCCCTGCAATAGATCGATATAGGCTGTGAGCCCTAAGGTCAAATCTACATCTGACTTTCCCACTAGAATCATTCTAGTTTTAAAAAAAACTGTCTATACCTGTTTCTAGTTTCAAACCATACTTGTTCTAGTTTATAAATTAATGTTTACATTCGTTAATTGCCCTCCTGTGGTCAAGCTAGCATTATACTGCTTTAAACAAATGCTGTTGCTTAGTACTCTTCAGGCCCCCCTGGAGTGAAATTTGAAACCAGTGTGAAATGAGCTTGGGAAAAGACAGCAGTCAAACTACTCCAGAGGGGAGGTGTAAATTGGGCCTAAAAGTTCCTACTGAGACCTCACGATGATGTCAGTCTTTAAAGCTGCAGCTACATTTTTGCTTCCCTTTGTGAGGGCAGACAGGGCTGCTCAGTTCGCAGTGGCACTGTTCTCTTCCCCCCCCCCCAAGCTCTTAACCTTTTGTTGCATTTTAAAACTCTGTTTCCTCCTACCCCTCTCTTTCGGCATCAGTTGCCGCTACATTCCCTCGAACAATCATCCTCTCAGCTGAAGCTTTGCTTGGTTCCCACCCCTGAATACAAACACGGTAGCTAGGAAACTAGCCCTGCAACCGGATCCCTAGCAGAAGTCCCGTGAGATTACCTAGGAAAGGCTCTTGTAGGAAGTGCCTCCCTCCCTCCTTAAGGGGAGGCAGGGTTGTCTTTTTCTTTTCACTTTCACCCTTCAGTTGACCCCTAGGTGTCTCTTGCAAGAAACAGCAGTTCACAGGAAGGCTAGTCGGCAGGCGTGCGGGGCTATGCCGTTGCACTGCCTGAAGAATGTGTGACGCACCGTGTTCAGCCACGTAAATTGGGGACTGCTTCCTCGATCTGATTTTAATGGCAGAGAGAGGCCAATAAGGTTGTCAGGTCCCTGCTGGCCACTGGCGGGGGATGAGGGGGCATAGGGTGGCTAGATCCAGGCTGGGAAATGGATGGTGCAACCTCATTTGGAATACTGTGTGCACTTCTGCGTCACCACCCCTTAGAAAGGATATTATAGCGTTGTGTGCACTTCTGCGTCACCACCCCTTAGAAAGGATATTATAGCGTTGGGGGGGAAAGTGCCGAAGAGGACAAGTAGAACGATAAAAGGGTTGGAACACTTCCCCTATGAAGAAAGGTTGAAGCGCTTGGGGCTCTTTAGCTTGGAAGAATGATGGCTGAGGGGTGACATGATCGAGGTTTACAAAATCATGCATGGGATAGAGCAGGTCGAGAAAGAAAGGATAGCTAACCTGAGCTATCCAAGTCAGGGCAGGAAACATATAGAAGCGGTTTGCCATTGCCAACCTCTGCATCGCGAACCTGGACTTCCTTGGTGATCTCCCAGCCAAGTACTAACCAGGGCTGACCCTGTTAGCTTCCAAGATCAGATGGGACTGGGCTAGCCTGGGGGACACTTGAGGTCCCTTCAAACCAGAATGCTGCAGATTTTGCCACAAATCTGTTCAGCAGCTGTGCATACCTTGTTTGAGTCAGTCAGATTGTGAGCTGAGGCAATGGCTCGGGACAGCTTGCAGTAGCATTGGGTAGTCTAGAGCAGGGGTCCCCAACGGCTTTTCTGGTGCCTCCCAAGTGGATTTAGCCATTTTAAGACAGCCATTTTGTTGTTGAGCCCGCCGTGCTGTGTCAGAATTCCAGATGTGCCCCCGCAGACTCGAAAAGGGTTGGAGACCCCTGTTCTAGACAAAAGAAACGCAGAGCCGGGGTGTCATCAGCACATTGGAGGGGAAAGGTAAAAGGTAAAGGTTTCCCTTGCTCAAAAGCCAGTTGAATCTGACTCTAGGGATGCGGTGCTCATCTCTGTTTCCAAGCTAAAGAGCCAGCGCTGTCCAAAGACTTTTCCCGTGGTCATGTGGCCGGCATGACTAGATGCCGAGGCGCATGGAACACTGTTCCCTTCCCACCGAAGCGGTACCTATTTGTCTACTTGCAATTTCTTGCTTTCGAACTGTTAGGTTGGCAGGAGCTGGGACCAGAGACGGAAGCTCAGTCCGTCACACAGCACTCAGGTCTCGAACCACCGAACTACCAACCTTCCGGTCTGCAGCTCAGCATCTTAACCACTGAGCCACCGTGGCCCCTACATTGGAGGGTACTGAGCTCCAAAGCCAGGCACATTTTCTCTCGAGGGCTTTCCAAAAAGATTAGGCAGCATGGGAGATAAGACGGAACCCCTCAGGACAAGTCCCACACTGATAACATCGGTTCCAGCCACATGGAGTGTTTTGAGTTTAGTGGTGGAACTCTGTTTTCTGCCCACCTTTTGTAAAAATAGACATCCCGTCGAGCCCCAGAGGTTCTACATGGTGGCTTCCCCCAGGCTAACATAGAGCCAAGCTTTAATTGGCTTTTCTCCTCCTCTGAACCTGCCTCGGCCCTCTGATTCATCGCTGGGAAGAGTAAGCATCTCTGGAGCAGAGATAAATTTGTCATCTCAAAAGTAAGTTTGCCAAGATTACTATTACGTCTCCCTGTGCTTATTTAGGTTAGTCATCCCTGTGCTTATTTAGGTTAGTCATCTGTGGCATAAAGGGTGGGTGGGAATCCATTCATTTTCTTAAAGTCCTTCCCTGGTCTATCGTGTTTGTATCTTCTTCCAGGAAACTCAGTTTAGCATAACCATGTTCTTACCATCCTCTTTTTGTCCATACAGCGGCCCTGTGAGGCAGGTTGAACCCAGGGACGGGTCCAAGGTCACTGCGTGAGCAGATCTGAACACAGATCTCTTGAACTGTAGTCTGACCCTTTTGAACCCAGATCTCTCCCGAATTGTATTCCAGCCATCTAATCTGCACACTGTGCTGGAAGGAGGAGGAGATTGGATTTATACCCCGCCCTTCACTACCTGCAGGAGTCTCAGAGCGGCTCACAATCTCCTTTCCCCTCCCCTCCCCGCAACAGACACCCTGTGAGGCAGGTGGGGCTGAGAGAGCTCTCCGAGGACTGCCCTTGAGAGAACAGCTCTGAGAGAACTTGTAACTGACCCAAAGTCACACCAGCAGCTGCATGAGTGGGAAATCAAACCCGGTTCTCCCAGATTAGAGTCCTTGCTCCGAACCACTACACCAAACTGGCTATATGCATGTCCAGGTCAAGAGGTGTGGGATAACTGATCATACGTTCATCTTGGGCCTGTGTTAAGATTCCTGCTTTGTTTTGAGGTTCTCTGGGTGGCCTTATGCACTGATTCTTTCAGCCTAGCTAGCGTACCTCATGGCAACCATGTTGCCCAGGGCAGCCCCATGTAGAGCCCATTACAGTAGTCTAGCGTCAAGCTTACTGTGATGATAAAATGGGGTAGAGAGAGAGCGCTATCTGTGCTGGGGGTGGGGTTTCCAACTCCCGGGTCTGAAATTCCTAGTGATTAATGTGTGGAGCAGTGTCCCTTCTAAGCTGAGTTCGTGTGAGCTAGCTCACAGTTTTTTAGCCTCCGGCTCACACGTTTTTGTCTTCGCTCAGGGAGGATGGCTCTAGAGCAAACTAATTTATGCAGTAGCCAAATCGCTCGCTCACAACTTTAAGGCCAGCAGCTCACAAAGAAGAAATTTTGCTCACCGGACTCCACAGCTTAGAGCAGGTGTAGCCAACTCTTACTGTCAAAAACTCTTACCGTCCATGAGGGAATACCGGCTGTATTTATTTTCTAACCCTACCTTTCCCAAAGCAGCTCTTCGCCTCCATCTTATCCTCACAAGAACCTTGCGATGTCGGTCAGGCTGGGAGTGTGTAAGTGGCTCAGGGACACTACGGCAGACTGGGGATTTGAATCTGGGTCCAGCACTCTAAACACTACATCACGTTAGCTGGCAGGCAGGCAAGGTTGCAGGGTCTCCGGCCACTACTAGCAGTGCCCCTCAGGGACCAAACTGTGGGAAGAGGCCTGAATGCAGACGGAGAAAGCTGGGGATGGAAAAGAAAGGGGTCTAGAACATTGAAGGAAAGGGAGGAATTGGGCAGAGGTGGGGGTGCCCCTAGCTTAGAGTGAGAGGCGAAGAAATCCAGGTCCTCTTAAATTTTCCATCACTGCTGCTGCCAGGGGCTGTATCCCACCAATCTGCTCTGCCAAGTTAGGAGCCTTCCTCCAATGGAAACTGGAGACTCAGAGGGGTAAGGAGGGCAGAAGTTACTGAAATCGAAGTGAAACAGAAGTCTAGCAGCACCTCAGCTAATAAGTATGCCAACGTCAGCTGCAGCCCACTTGGTTAGATGCATGCCCTAAGTCTCCGGGAGACATGTATGAAACATCCAAGAGAAAGATCAAAGGGCCATGAAATGCGGGAAGTACAGGGTCAGATGTCATTGAATAACCTTTCAATGCGAACAAGAAAAGTGCTTTTGCAACAGCCGCTTTACAGCTGTCAACTCCAGGTTGGGAAGTTTCTGGAGATTGGGATAGGGTTGGGGGGAAGCTCAGCTGGGATGTGATGCTGTAGAGTCCACCCTCCAAAACAGCCATTTTCTCCCAAGGGGAACCAAGATCAGTTGTAATTTTGGGAGCTCTCCAAGCCTCATTCACAGGTAGACAATTCTAAGCAGTCAGTTCCAGAAACATGTTAAGAACATCAGTAGCGCCCTGCTGGATCAGACCAGTGGTGCATCCAGTCCACCATCCTGTCTCACAGAGTGGCCAACCAGTTCCTCTGGATGACAAACAGGGCATCGAGGCTGAGGCCTCCCCCTCATAAGAACATCAGAAGAGCCCTGCTGGATCAGACCAGTGATCCATCCAGTCCAACATCCTGTCTCACCCAGTGGCCAACCAGTTCCTCTGGCGGGACAACAGGGCACGGAGGCCAAAGCCTTCCCCTCATAAGAACATCAGAAGAGACCTGCTGGATCAGACCAGTGGTCCATCTAGTCCAGCCTCCTGTCTCACACAGTAGCCAATCAGTTCCTCTGGATGACCAACCACACAGCAGAGAGGCCAAGACCTTCCCATGAGAAGAACGTCAGAAGGGACCTGCTGGATCAGACCAGTGGTCCATCTAGTCCAGCATCCTGTGTCACACAGTGGCTAACCAGTTCCTGGATGGCCAACAACAGAGCATAGAGGCCTTGGCTGGTACTGGTGTTCAGAAGTGGACTGCCTCGAAACATGAGGGTCCCTTTCATCACCATGTCTCTTCCAAACAGCCTTTTATTTCCCCATGGCAAATGGCTCAGAAACTTTTCAAGTAAATACAGATGTGAGAGGCTGATGGTCACCTTTTCCATGTGATGGAAACTGCCTGATATTTGATGGCTGCCTCTAGTCCATTTATAGCAATGTATCTAATTCTCAACATGGCCAAATCTGAGGATACTTAAATCCAGAGACTGGAGCCGTGAACCAACAAGACAGATCTTTCTACAAACCTACTAGATGCCAAAGTGGCTAGAACTGAGAAGAATTTTACTACTGGGGGGGTGATAAAGGAAGTTTGGCTGGTAGGTGGGAATGAGAGAAGCAAGCAGAAATAGGGGAAAGGCTATAGGGATTTTCAGAGAAGGGCAAGAGGAAATAGTGGAGGAGGGGGGAAATGAGGTCGTCTCCGCAAGTCATTGTGGATCCCCTCGTTTCCCACTCATTTCATAGAATCATAGAGTTGGAAGGGACCTCCATGGTCATCTAGTCCAACCTCCAAAGGAAGTTTAGAAAACTGGTAGAGGGCCAAAAGTTAAAAACATAAGTAAGTGTACAAAAGTGTGTTTATTACAAAAGACACACAAAAAAACCTAGTAGGGGCCCAAGTAGAGCTTCATAAACACACAAAAGGACAGTGTATGACCTATAAAAGAGCTGTTCTCTCAAGGGCAGTCCCTGAAAGAGCTCTCTCAGCCCCACCTTCCTCACAGGGTGTCTGTTGTGGGGAGGGGGAGGGGAAGGAGTTTGTAAGCTGCTCTGAGATGCCGAGTGAAGGGCGGGGTATAAATCCAATCTTTTCTTCTAAAATGTTCAAAGTTACATATACACACAAAAGGACAGTTTATGACCTGACGTGTTTCGGCTCTCAAGAGCCTTCTTCAGAGGTCAATTAGTGCGAGATGCAACAAGCAACAGAGTCCCTGTAACACATGTAGCCATAGCTCTGTACCAGCTGTTCCCTCAAGGCCAGCTTGGGAAAGAGCTCTCTCAGCCCCACCTACCTCACAGGGTGTCTGTTGTGGGGAGGGGAAGGGAAAAAGGAGTTTGTAAGCCGCTCTGAGACTACAAGTGAAGGGTGGGGTATAAATCCAATCTCTTCTTCTTCTTCAATTAACAATAAATCAAATAGGACCAAGATTGGAATGTTCCAATATAGAATTGAATTGACACACCGTAAAGTTTCTATCCGGGGCCACAAATATGTCTGGCCTTGTGTCAAAAGTAGTTGTATGGTCTGGAGATAATATGTACCTGCCAGTTTAGGTGCTAAGAGCGCGAATAGAACTGCCTTGTCAGGGACAATGCGCCATCACCTCCCGAGGAAGCCTGTTCCACTGAGGAACCGCTCTGTCAGGAAGTTCCTCCTAATGTTTAGCCGAAAACTCTTTTGATTTAGTTTCACCCCATTGGTTCTGTTCCAACCTTCTGGGGCAACAGAAAAGGGGGGGACCCTGTTCTCGTCATGGTTGTATTACACACACACCCCTCAAGTTGGAAGACACAGTTGATATCGTGACCGGTTCCCCTGCCGAGCAGAAAGCAGCGGTTGCTACAGACAGAATCGGGCCCAGTTTACATAGGCAGGAGGCCAGATCCTGAGGTGATAGAGGCGGGTGTGTACATGGGAACGTTGCCTGCGGCAGACAAGGAGGGTATGCGATTTTAGAACGCCCCACCGTCTCCAAAAATATTTCCGACGTAACATTTTCAGGTTGGGCCGTTGAGCCCAACGGTTTCTCCCTGCGTGTTGCCCTAAGCAGGGAACCATTACAAAATGTGTTCCTTCCTCTCCCCACCATCCCCATCTCATTCTGCTAAAGGATAATATCTTAGCGATTATATCATAGGGGCCGCAGTGGCTCTGAGGTTAAGATGCTGAGCTGCAGACCGGAAGGTCGGTAGCGCGGCAGTTCAAGACCTGAGTGCCGCATGACGGAGTGAGCTCCCGTCTCTGGCCCTGGCTCCTGCCAGCCTAGCCGTTCGGAAGCAAGAAACTGCAAGTAGATAAATAGGTACCGCTTCGGTGGGAAGGTAACAGCGTTCCGTGCGCCTCGGCGTCTAGTCATGCTGGCCACATGACCACGGGAAAGTCTTCAGACAGCGCTGGCTCTTCAGCTTGGAAATGGAGATGAGCACCACCCCCTAGAGTTGGATTCGACTGGCTTTCGTGCAAGGGAAGCCTCTACCTTTACCTAATTATATCATGGTTGTTTGTATAGTTTGTATTCAGAGCATGGTGGCATTTCTGGCCTCCCAGGGGATGAGTCTTGTAGAAACAGCACCCTAGGTTGCGCACGCTAGGACAAGATGTTCCTGATATGCCCGTGATACATATATTTGTTGTAATTCTCATAAATAAAATGAATTGGGTGGCTCTCTTCAATTAGCTGCTAGGTACCAGGACGCATGTCTTAAGACTATCCTGATGATTAATTGTGTATATGTATTTTTTTTAAAATGCAAAACACAAGTCTTCCCGCAGGAAAACCCAGCCTGTAGAACAAAATGGAAAGTACAGGATGTAAGAAGAAGAGAAGAAGAGAAGAGATTGGATTTATACCCCGCCCTCCACTCCCCAAGGGAGTCTCAGAGCGGCTTACAAACTCCTTTTCCCTTCCCCTCCCCACAACAGACACCCTGTGAGGTAGGTGGGGCTGAGAGAGCTCTTTCCCAAACTGTCCTTGAGGGAACAGCTGGTACAGAGCTATGGCTTGCCCAAGGTCATCCAGCCAGGTGCAAGTGGAGGAGTGGGGAATCAAACCCGGTTCTCCCAGATTAGAGTCCGCGCACTTAACCACTACACCAAACTGGTCCAGAAGAAGTTGAGGCAAGGTAAGTATTCCTGTGGATGCCATTGTAAGCATGAACACACGATGCCTGCACATTTATCATCTGCTAATTGCTCAGTTTTGCAATGAAGCGTACTCACACGAACCACTGAAAAGTGCTAGTGGCGGTTGAGGGCTTTCTGCAGAAACATTATACCGGGGACCAGCTCGTCAAGATGAACTGTATCACCCTGCCTGCTGAAGGAACGTGAGTTCTAACCGCTGAACCTTTCTGTAGTAGGGTGAAAATCAGTGTTTCTATTCATTATTATCTTGGAGGAGGAGGAGGAAATTGGATTTATACCCCATCCTTCACTACCCGAAGGAGTCTCAGAGCGGCTTACAAACTCCTTTCCCTTCCCCTCCCCACAACAGACACCCTGTGAGGTAGGCGGGGCTGAGAGAGCTCTGAGACAAACTGTCCTTGAAAGAACAGCTGGTACAGAGCTATGGCTTGCCCAAGGTCATCCAGCAGCTGCAAGTAGAGAAGTGGGGAATCAAACCCAGTTCTCTCAGATTAGAGCCCGCGTACTCAACCACTACACCGAACTGGCTTGTTGGTGATTTAGAAGATATCACCAACAAGGCAGTAGATAGTAAGATCACTATCAGTTCTTTATTTACGTTTCTAAAAGACGAGTCTGGCAGTATTGTAATAACATTGTACCAGGGGTAAACGGAAGATCTATAGTTGTAATAAGTTTAATTTTGGTGTGAATTTCTTGCCAAAAAGTCTGGATAAATCTGCAGTCCCACAACAGTGTCTGTATGAGCCAACATGGCTGCATTTTCCCCAACACTGAGATGAGTTGGAAGGGTATATATGGGAGTGCCTGTTAGGTACCACTGAGATATGAGCTTAAAGAATTGAAATTTTACATTAAAGGGGGAGTGAGGAGGAGGAGATTGGATTTATACCCCGCCCTTCACTCACTTGGAGTCTCAGAGCAGCTTACAAATTCCTTTCCCTTCCCCACAACAGACACCCTGTGAGATGGGTGGGGCTGAGAGAGCTCTGAGACAACTATCCTTGAGGGAACAGCTGGTCCAGAGCTATGGCTTGCCCAAGGTCATCCAGCCAGGTGCAAGCAGAGGAGTGGGGAATCAAACCCGGATCTCCCAGATTAGAGTCCGCGCACTTAACCACTACACCAAACTGGCTCTCCACCCAACAAATAGCTGCGAACCGAGAGGGTCAAGTTAACAAAAGAATTATAATGAAAAATATAGACATTTATTAAGGTGTACATATAAATAAAACAAAATTAAATTAAAAGAGACTGTCCAAGTATCAGACATTTAAAACTAGGTTCATAAAGAACTAATTGCAGTGCATATCAAGCTGATGCAGAAAACCTCTGACCTAAGGATCATACGTGTTTCGGCCCATATGGGCCTTCCTCATATTTAGCTCATATTTAGCTCACAGTCCACCCGTGCCCCCACACTGCTGCCCAGAAGTGTATCCCGCATCCGATATGAGTGCTTCTCATTTTTGTTGCCCAGATGTAGAACTTATCCTCGTTAAACGGCATCTCATACACATCCGCCCACCTTCCCAGCGTGTTCGGATCTCGTTGAATTCTATCTCTTATCTTCCATGGTGTTCGTTACGCCTCCCAGTTAAGTGTCAAGCAGAAAAATTTCAAGCCTTAGGGTGGAAGCCTAAACCCAGCCCTTTTCAGGACTATCAGCTTACGTTTCGCTTACACCCGAATTTCACGGAAAGTTGGCAAAGGATTCGAACGACTTGTTCTCGGAGCCGGGTGGAAATGCTGCGAGGAACACAGGCGAGCTGGCTTAATACCAGAGCCAGGCGGATGCCTAGGGCAGCTGTTGTTTAAGGTGTGACGCTGGAGATTGAAGGAAGAAGGTGGCGGCACTGGGATACAGTGGAAGAGAGAAAGGGAGACAGCGCATTACGGTCTATCGAGGATGCGATAGCCCTCCTGCAGTGTCGATCCACTTCAGCGACTATTTGCATGTGGATTCTGCCATTTGGCACGGCAAAATCCAGTTGCAAAGGGCCACATAAGTGGACTGAAAGTGTGTTTTTTAGTGTGTGTGAAAGTGCCCTAAGGCACACCTGGATCCCTGCCCAGATTTTCTCTTGCTGCACCTAATTTCCCCTTCCTCGGCTGTTTCATCAGCCCTTCCTTCCTCATTCACACACCGTTCATATTTCGTCTACGAGGTCTTGGGGGGCAGGGAGTTAGATTTTGCGCGTTCTGCTCTGTAAAATACGTTGTACAGTAACAGTGCTGTAGAAGCCCATGAAATAAATGTTTAACCTTGAAAGCATGTTTAGCCTCTCTGACCTGACTGTAAAAGCCCAGCAAGGCAGCAATGGAATATGCTATTTTTATTTTATATATTTACTTTACTTCATTTAGACCCCGCCTTTCTCCCCAGTAAGGGGTCATGGTGGCTCAGAGGATAAGGCGCTGAACTGAAGACCGGAAGGTCGGTAGCTCAGCAGTTCAAAACCCGAGTGCTGCATGACAGAGTGAGCTCCCGTCTCTGGCCCCCAGCTCCTGCCAAAACAAGCAGTTCGAAAGCAAGAAATTGCAAGTAGATAAATAAGTATCACTTTGGTGGGAAGGTAACAGCATTCTGTGTGCCTCGGCATTTAGTCACGCTGGCCACATGACCACAGAAACGTCTTCAGACAGCGCTGGCTCTTTGGCTTGGAAATGGAGATGAGCACCGCCCCCTGGAGTTGGATTCGACTGGCTTTTGAGCAAGGGAAACCTTTACCTTTACCGTTTACTTTCTCCCCAGAAAGGACCCAGAGCAGCTTACACCAGTCTCCTCTCCTCCATTTTTTCTCACAACAACCCTTTGAGGTAGGTCAGGCTGAGAAAGTGCGTGATTGACCCAAGCAGAGCGGGGAATTGAAGCTGGGTTGCCCAGTCTCCAACGTGGTGCGAATGGGTGCCACAGCACCCACCGACAACTTTTCTGGAGCCCGCCAAGTGTTTTTAGAAAGTGGGTGGGGCCAGGTTGGAGCTTTTGCAGAGCAAGACTTTTGACTGACCTTTGTAGATTTGACCGGCTGTGCAGTTCTGTTAAAAATGTTGCTTTGGCAGCAGCTGCCACCGCACCGCAAGGATCTTCATTGTGTGACTGAAGGTCAGCTGCGCCAGCCATTTTGTGGCTTGCTGTACGTCTGGCGGCGGCCATTTTGTATCAGAAGTGTGTCAGACACCACAAGGTGTCAGAATTTCAAGGGTGTCCACAGACTCAAAAGTGTTGGGGGGCCCTGCTGTAGCCACGACACTACACCAGCTCACTACACCACGCTGGAGCCAAATTCAACAGAAATGGTGAATCTGAATGACTTACAGAAATGACAATCAAGCACTGCAAAATTTAGAAGTATCATTCTGAAATTCGATGCTGAAGGATACTGGGAAAGTCTCACTGATTAAATGTTAATGAATTCATCGGTTTGCTTCCTTTATACCCTGCCTTTCTTTCCAGTGGGGGCCAATGCAGGTCACATCATTCTCTATTTTATCCTCACAACAACCCTGTGAGGTATGTTAGGCTGCGTGACTGGCCCAGTGAGCTTCCACAGCAGAGTGGAGATTCAGACTAAAGGAACAATTGGCGACGTGGACCAAGAAGCTGAATGAACGAAAGGGAAGTCTGGGATAATGAAAGCAAATCAAAGAGCAAAAACCTCACTTGAGAATTCTTCGTCTTCCATCTCCAGAATATATACTGGCCTGCCCATTCCCAGTCAGGATTGTTGCAGATGATGGCATCTGTGTGAAACACAAATATCACACTTTTCTTCCAAGGACCTCAGGATGGTGAACACGGCTCTCCCCCCCAACTGCCTCCCAGCTATTTTACCTTCACAACAACCCTGAAGGTAGGCTAGTCTGATTGGCCTAAGGTCATTCTCAGCGCTCCACGGCTAGGGATTTGAACCTGCATTGATCCAGTCATATTCCAGCATCCTGACCACACTGAGGCTCTCGTGCAGAGACAAACCTGTGTTACACACGAGACACATCCCTCTGTACGTTCAACAGGGAGCTACAGGTTATACCAACCTGTATAAACTCCCTGGTTCGCCAGATCTACTCGTTATCTTTTTAGATGTATGCTTGAAACATCTTAGATGGTGTTGTTCAGTTGCACAGTCAAGTTTGACTCTTCGCGACCCCATGGACCACATCACATCAGGCCCTCCTGTCTTCTGTCATGCTCCAGAGTTTGCTTAGTTTCATGTCCGTTGCATCGATGACACTGTCTAACCATCTCATCCTTTGCCGTCCCCTTCTTCTTTGACCTTCAGTCTTTCCCAGCATCAGGGTCTTCTCCAGGGAGTGCTCCCTTCTCATTTGGTGGCCAAAGTATTTGAGCTTCGGCTTCAGGATCTGGCCTTCCAGGGAACAGGCAGGGTTGATTTCTTTTAGGCTGTTTTTACATCTGACTTTCCCACTGGAATCATTCTAGTTCCAAAAAAACCTGCCTACACCTCTGTGCAGTGTGAAACCGTGCTGCTACTGAAATGTCCACATCTACTAATTGCCCTCCTGTGGTCAAGCTAGTATTCAACCGGCTTTATTCTGCTTTAAACAATTGCTGTTGATTAGTGCACTTAGACCCCCTGGAGTGAAATTTCACACCACTGTGAAATCAGCACAGGAAAAGACAGCAGTCAAACTACTTTAGAGGGGAGGTGTAAAATGACCCTTAGGATTGACTGATCTGATCTACTTGCAGTCCCAGGGACTCTCAAGCGCCTTAGGTGTACCCCTTAAAAAATGCTGCATGCGGAACGAACTAGCTCTTCTTTCTCCATCGGAAAAGCTAGTTTTGAGTCCCTTTGCAGCTTAGAGACCAACGAGATTCTCGAGGCACGAGCATTCGAGAGTCAAAGCTCCCTTTCTTGTTATCTGAGGAAGGGAGTTTTGATTCGCCCCGAAAATTGAATCCAGCTGCTCTACTGCAAACAAACACCGTGACTCTGAAACTAACCAACCGGGGGGGGGGGGGTCAATGGAAGTGCTCTTGGTGTCTTTTCTGCTCCAGCAGGTTCCACAGTGCTTGCGAAGAGCATGTCCTGGCGGAGGAAATCTGTAAGCCCTTCAGTGATTTTTTTTTTTTTACTGGGAAAGGAAAGGGTGTGACCGTGGGGTGGGAGGTTTCCAGGCTGGCAAGTTACACTATTGAATTACCTTCCTTTTGGACATGCCCCCTTCTGCCAGAGGTAGCAGGGCAGGAGACGAACTATCTGGCAACCGGGTTGGAAAGAGCTCTGCGAAAGTTTCGTAGGGGCCGAAGAGGAAAGGGGACTGGCGATTGTTTTTTGGACTTCACAGCAAAGGTAAGCTCTGCAAATCCTCTCTGTTTCTTCGCCAAAAGAACAAAAACGCCTTTTGTCACGGATCATTGGGCAGGGCCCGGATTCTGGGCAGGGTGTACAGTAACTGTATAATCTTTTAGGGGAAATGCAGCTGGTCTGAGGGATCTGATGGAGGATAAAGCCCCGCAAAAAACACTGTTGATTCCTTAGGAACAGGTTGGCTTGTTTAGCGTGAGGCTTTCTAGGCAATTGATTCTTTCTTCCTGTATGTCTGTGCGTCAGTGCCGTCAAGTTGTAATTAACTGAGGGCCACTCCTGCAAGAGGCTTTCTAGGCAAAAGAGAAGCAAAATTGGCTGGCTCTACAGAGCCTTCCTTGGTGGTCTCCCGTCCAAGGGCCGACCCCACTTAGCTTCCGAGATCTGTCGAGATTAGGCCGTACCATACTGGCGCCCCTCTCTCTTTCATCCTGTACATGTTTAAATTTAAAAATATGCCATGTGTTCCTTTTTTCCTGCCAAACAAAGCCTCATCTCATATCATGACAGTATTCTTGTAGGGCCTTTAAACCCTACATCAGGCTGAAATTTCAGGGGTGGGGCACCGTATACCACAGAGCTTTGCCCAAACATGGAGGGTTGGCTTTCTTCCTCCCAGGTAGCCGATAAAGATGCCCAGTCCCTGTGCCAAGGAAAAAAAAGACTGGCGGGCGAATTATCTTCATGAAGATTTGCAAAAGGGTGATTTCCTCCCCACCCCCACACACAGAGCATTGAAAATCTTGTTTTGCAGACCTTTTAAAGAATATTTTTGCCAAACCTGTGCAGTGGATCGGGTTTGTCTTCCGACTGGCTCGCGCCGTACAATGGCTTTGACTTTCATGCACGGAGTAATTATCTTTGTTTTGTTCGACATCAGTGATTTATTTGACTACCAGCGGAGGCTGGTTTTCATTTAAAGTAAGATGTTCTACATGATTGCTTATCACAGAGGTCAGGGGAACGAGACAGCTGGATGTTGGTCGATAGCAAAGGAGTTCCTGTGGCCCAAACAGTCAATCGGCAGAACATCCCAGCTTATCTTTTCCATCCCTTTAAAAAAAATATGAAGCCGTGTGGCTTCATTAAAACAACCTCATGGACTTTGGCAAGCTAGGAGGTCTCGCCAAAGCACTCGGTACATTTGTGATTCCAAGTCAGCTTGTAAAGAAAATTATTCTTTGATGTAGATCAAGTCGGGTAGCCGTGTTAGTCTGTCTGTAGCAGTAAAAAAGAGCAAGCGTCCAGGAGCACCTTGAAGGCAAACAAAATTGGTGGCAGGGCTTTTGTGAGTCACTGCTCACCTCTTCAGTTACCCTGCCACCAATTTTGTCAGTCTTTAAAGTACTACTGGGCTCTTCCTCTGTCCTGTAATATAATTTAGCATCAGGGTTAGTGCATAATAATTTTAAAAACTGCAAAGAATTGCATACAAAGAAAGGAATGTCAGCTGTGTTTTATTACCTCCCATAGAAAATCCTCCTCTGTTGGAGATAATGTTGACAAAAGGCGCGTTCCAGCTTATTTCTCCCCACAGAAGTTGACTGGATATTGAATTATGATTTAGTCGTGTGTTTTTCAGTAGGGCATTGCTGGCCGTGCCAGGGAAGTTCCTTCACAAAATGGCTGTGACACATCAGTAACATAAGTGGTGTCTTCATGTAGGCCTGCTGTGCCTTGAATTCTGGCGCCATCTTTGTAGAGGCATGACCCATGCCTTTACAAAGACGGTACCCAACATACACGTACATTGCAGCCATCTTGGCTGAGGCCTACTATGCCTTGAATTCTGGCGCCATCTTTGTAGAGGCATGACCCATGCCTTTACAAAGACGGTACCCAACATACACGTACATTGCAGCCATCTTGGCTGAGGCCTGCTGTGCCTTGAATTCTGGCGCCATCTTTGTAGAGGCATGACCCATGCCTCTACAAAGATGGCACCCAACATACATGTACATTGCACCCATACATGCACCCATACATGTACATTGCACCCATCTTGGCCAGCTTGACCCAGCTGGGCCCCCCCTGAGCTATAGATCCCTTACGGCTAAGCTGTGGAGTGATTGAGATAGGTTTTATTTATTATTTATTTATTTATTGAATTTCTAGGCCGCTCTTCCCGCTGTTGCAGGCTCAGATTCGTACCTCTGGGGTGGGGAGAGAGGATTGCCTTGCAAATGACAAGGCCACCAGATCATGTGGGAGAGTGTCATGCTCTGCGAGACAGCATATTTGAGGAACATCCCTGTTTGTTGTTTCAAGAACCTTGCAAGGTCGGTTAGTCTGAGAGAGAGTGCTGGCCGATGGGCCCTCAGTAAAAAGCGAGCGACACATTTAGGGTCGCCAAGTGACTCACCTGGCGTGGCAGGGGAGAGTTGGTCCCATTCCAGAATGTTCACGTGCGTGGGGCACGATGACGTCATCTGGAAGTGACGTCATCATGTTGGGCACGTCTCCGACCGACACTCTAGCAATCAGCCTGGAAACTCTATGGTACCATAGAGTTTTCAGGCTGATTGCTAGAGCGTCAGCCGGTGATGTGCCCGGCGCGACGATGTCACCTCCGGGTGACATCATCACACCGGGTACGTCGGCTCGAACTGGGCACTTTGGGGGCAGGGTTCCCCCCACCGGGCTGATCCGGACCAGCAGCTTGGGGGCTGTTTTGGTGGGGACCTGGCAGCCCTATACACACTACATGGGACAATATCCATTTTAGGGGAAAGAGCAGGGCCAGCATCGGCATACCCTGAGGTGGGGCGGCTGCCAGGTCATGTGGCTGGCAGCACTCCCAGCTTACTCACTTGCTAGTGCTCCACCATTCATGCTCCCCGCTACATGCACTGCCTAGTGCCACTGGAGAAAGTTCTGCAGTCAGCTGTGAGCGTGGTGGGAGGCATGCTGGTAGGTTGGGGGTAGAGTTACCAGCCTCCAGGCGGTGCCTGGAGATCTCCTCGGATTACACCTCATCTCCAGGCACTAGAGATCTGTTCCCCTGGAGAAAATGGCTGCTTTGGAAGGTGGACTCTGTGGCACTGTACCCCGTGAAAGTCCTTCCCTAACCCCGCCCTCCTCAGGCTCCACCCCGCAAATCTCCAGGTATTTCCCAACGTGGAGCTGGCAACCCTACTTGGAGGGCATGATTGCCCGGTGGTGGGCAGAGGAAGGAAGGAAGATCGTGGGAAATCTCTTCCTGGCTCCCCCGAACCAACCCTGGAAAAGAGCTTGGAGAAAGAGTGGTGTGGAGCTAAGAGAACGGCGGGGAGGGGTACCAGGACGCATGGCAACTGCACATCTGAAGTCTCGCTTTGGGCCAAAGGCACCTGAGTGGGTGGGAAAGTTAATGGGATGAGATAAGCATTATCACATCTCTTCCCATCCCATGTCCTCATTCCATGTAAAAAACAAACAAACCCACAGTTGTTTTTCATTTCATTTAATTTTGTTTAAAGAGTCTGAGAAGGTATTTTGCTGCAAACAAGGCTTTGAACTGGATCTCCCCAGGCTAACATTCTATTCACGCCGCCAACCAACCATGAACCTCCCTGGGTAGCCTTAGGTAAGCCTCCCTGGGTAGCCTTAGGTAAGCCTTTCTATCTTACCCATCCATCTGAGTTACAAAAGTGCTGTATTACATTGCAAGCTTGTGGAACAGATTCCTGTGAATCCCTGTGAACAGGTTCAAATAGTCTAAAGTGATCTAGTGATCATGGGGTGGGTTGAGAGACAGTTTGGTTGAGTGGTTAAGAGCGGCGGACTCTCATCTGGAGGACTGGGTTTGATTCCCCACTCCTCCACTTGAAGCCAGCTGGGTGACCCTGGGTCAGTCACAGTTCTCTCAGCCCGACAAATAAACCTAGCTTGCCACAAAAAGAGCTAGAGTTTCAGGCTGCCAGATAATCTTCAGATCTCCAGGCTATACTACAACCACTGCCATATGATTATAATAATTATTAATTATTATTAATTAATGATGGGGTGGGAATGGCAAAGTGCCTTACACCCAAGCGTTTGCACACCCCAAAATGTGTGTCAGATTTCTCATAACTGGGTCTACTCTTGGTTCAGGCTCAGCAGTTACAAGTGGGAAGAAAAAGTAAGGGGTGGGCATAACTCATCTCCTGGGCATGAAGCCAACCAGTGCCATAGAAATGCAAATGGCCCTAGCTGGGAGAAGGACAATAGCCAGGTTATGCTGTAGCTACAGAGCTTTGGAAGCCAGCCTTCATTTTGGGGACAGGAAATGAAACAAGATTCTCTTTTGCAATGACCATGTGCTGCTGAAGAAATGAGAGAATCGCCACACCATGACACCAAAGTTGTGGAACATTTCATTGCTAGCAACTCTAAGAACTCGTAGACTATCCTAATTTTCCATTTCTTAGGCAATGTACAGAACTAGGGTCAGAGGACTGTGAGTTTCTCACCTTTTCTTTTAATCCTTGCTCAGTGTGACAAGTCAGTAGACTGTGGACTTTTCCGTATGCTCTACTGACTCCTGATTTTGTTGGCAGTCGATCTGCAAGTACTGATATTGTTTTGGGCAGGGTCGTTCCACATGTCTGCTCTCCCTCTTCATCTCTACAGTTAGTTTATTTTCTTCCTCATGTGCCTTCAATAATGAGGATTTTTTTAGGAAGGGTGTTGTCGTCATCAATGGTGTCACAGCAAGCCCCCCCCCCCCTTTAAAATACACTAAAATATCGATATATTACTGGGGCATTGTAACAATAGTCTAAGCAGGTTCTCTGAATTCTCATCTTTCATTTAAAAAAAAAGAATGTAAGTCTCTACCCCATTCCTTCTTGGAGAGATCCCTTTTTCTTTATATCTCTGTGATGAAAGCAGCTAGAGACTTACTTTTTCCCATAAGTTGGCTGCAACTTGAGAGCTCTTAGTCATCAGTTATCCGAAGATGCACCCAGGAGTCCAGGACCCATAATATTTAAAAGCACATAGGCTTGACCTATCCCATGATTCATCCCCGTAAGGCGGGGAGGGCAGGATATAAATAAATAAATAAATAAATAAATAAATCCCACAAATCCATAACTGGGCATCATCCAGTCAGGTCATAGGAATGTTGAAAGGGTCCCTGAGTGCCAGCCCTTTCCACTTTATTTCAACTACAGAAGGCGGCTAATGCTTGGCCCTGATTAAGCCCCCGTAAACAGACAGTTTGCTAGGACTCCAGGTACCAGGTAGGGGCTACCAACCCCTCAGGTGGAACCTGGAGGTCTCCCAGAATTAGAAGCGATTTCCTGACTACAGAGATCAATTCCCCTGGAGAAAATGGCTGTCCTGGAGGATGGGCTCGATGGCATTGCATACCTGCTGAACTCCCTCCCATCCCCCCCCCACCCAATTTCCCACACCAGAGTTGGCAAGCCTAGTACCATTAAAATTCCTCGCTTAAGCCAGCTACCATTAAAATTCCTCTCTTAAGCATGTACTGATCAGGAGCGCGGACTCTAATCTGGGAGAACCAGGTTTGATTCCCCACTCCTCCACATGCAGCTGCTGGTATGACCTTGGGTCAGTCACAAGTTCTTTCAGAGCTGTTCTCTCAGGAGCAGTTTCTGTCAGAGCTCTCTCAGCCCCACCTACCTCACAGGGTGTCTGTTGTGGGGAGGGGAAGGGAAAGGAGTTTGTAAGCCGCTCTGAGACTCCTTCGGGTAGTGAAGGGCGGGGGTATAAATCCAGTCTCCTCCTCTTCCTCTTCTTCGTTTTCTCCTCCTCCTCCTCCTTCTTCTTTTGCTTCTGCTTCTGTCTCTCCCTCAACCAGCACTCGATGACATCAGGCCCATGACAATATCTACGAAGGAGAGAGTGTAGAGAGTAATTTTGTGCTGCAGCTTTCCACTTGGAAAAAGCGCCTGGGGCTCTGAAGCAGACGCGCTCCCCTTGCTTGCAGACGGATCCCCTGAAGGGCAAGGCGGAAGGAGGCATGACTGTTACTCACAGCTCACAGCCGATGGCGAGAATCCAGCAACAGCTGCCTGCCAGTAAAGCTGAGAAAGGCAACTTTGTGCATCTGTGGAAATCCAATGAACCGGAGCCTGTGGCGGGGGGGGGAGGGAAATACAAGCTACAATAGCATTGCTTCCCATTAACTTGCAGAAGAAACCAGACTTTTGGTCACAAAGGTGTTTCATCCACGGGTGTATCCGTAGGGTAGCAAGTTCAAATGTTATCCTCCACCTTGCTGGGGGAAGGGGTTTCAAGGAATCTGTACCTTTAAACAAAATCAAGAAGAAGAAGAAGAAGAAGAAGAAGAGATTGGATTTATACCCTGCTCTTCACTACCGGAAAAGTCTCAGAGTGGTTTACGAACTCCTTTCCTCCCCTCCCCACAACAGACACCCTGTCAGGTAGGTAGGCCTGAGAGAGCTCCCTTGAGAACTGCCTTTGAGAGAACAGCTCTAAAGGAACTCATGACTGACCCGAGGTCACATCAGCAGCTGCATGTGGAGGAGTGGGGAATCAAACACAGTTCTCCCAGATTAGAGTCCGCGCTCCTAACTACGACACCAAACAAGAGCTGCTTGTAACCTCCCCTCCCCAAACCCCGCCTTCCCCTGGCTCCACCCAAAATCTCCAGGAATTTCCTAACCCAGAGTTGGCAACACCAGAAGGAGACTCTGTTTGGGAGTAGGCAGGAAGAGTTCACTAACCCACTAATATATCACAACGATTTCACTGCTACTACAAAAATGGAAAATGTGAACAGTTTTCCTGTGATATGTGTTTTCAGGCCTGTCTCCTCAGTTATGTTATGACCTCTGGGTTGGGAAATACCTGGACATTTGGGGGGTAGAGTCAAGGAAAGTGGGGTTTGGGGAGAAGAAGAAGAGGAGATTGGATTGATATGCTGCCCTTCACTACCCGAAGGAGTCTCAGAGCAGCTTACTATCTTCTTTCCCTTCTCTTCCCCACAACAGACACCCTGTGAGCAATGCTCCCTCTAAGCTGTGGAATCTTGTGAGCAAAAATTCTACTTTGTGAGCCACTGGCATTAAAGTTGTGAGCGAGCGATTTGGTGGCCTCTGGAGCCATCCTTCCTGAGCTAAGACAAAAACCTGAGAGCTGGAGGCTAAAAAAACTGTGACCTAGCTCATGCTAACTCAGCTTAGAGGGAACACTGCCTGTACGGTAGGTGGGGTTGAGAGAGCTCTCTCGAGGACTGCCCTCAAGAGAACAGCTCTGAAAGAACTTGTGACTGACCCAAGGTCACACCAACAGCTGCGCAAGCTGCTCCCAACAAAATGGACCCCTGCACCTGGCCGGGCATGAGGCAGCCTCATGTATTCCTTTGAGAGACATTCAGTCTGAGTTCTGCACAGAGCCGCCGCTTGGTTAGTTATTAAGGCAGACATTTTCTGTCAGTTGATTAATATAATACGTTAGCAATTATGCTCGGGGCAACCAACTGCGTTAATGATTCTGGGCTGAAAGAAAAGCCCTCGGAAATCTCTATGCAATCAGTGCTGGCGGTTTTCTTTCCCCCTCATCTGGAGGTAAGGGCACCATATATTTATTTTAAATGTCTTGCCTGAATACTTCAGACATGCCCAGCGTTCGAGGACCGAGAAGGGAAGAAAGAATAAGGAGGTAGGTGGGGCTAAGAGAGCTCTGACAGAAACTGTTCTCTTTCGAGAACAGCTGTGCCAGAACTATGGCTTGCCCAAGGTCATCCAGCAGGTGCAAGTGGAGGAGTGGGGAATCAAACCCGGTTCTCCCAGATTAGAGTCCGCACACTGAACCACTACGCCAAACTGGCTCAGAAGACTGCCCACCCAAGCACCGGCCAGGTCTGACCTCACAGAGATTCACTAAGGAAGCTGTAGTGGGGGCCCCCTTCCAACCATACCCCGTGCTTCTGTCCCTTCATGTGGCCGAGATCCGTAGTCGGTGCCAAAGGAAAGCAACAGGTGAAGGAGTGCCTGTCAGCTATGGCCAGCCGGCCCTGGATTTCCTGCACCCGAGGTGTCCTTTTGTTGACTGATGCTGCCACCACCCTCAAGGCAACTCCCCACAGGTTCCCCTTTTCCTTATTTCATTTTCAATCCCTTCAACCATACCTCGGTGGGATTATGGGTAAAGCGAAAACCAAGCAAATCGATAAAACAATAAATACTAAGATGGTTTTAAAAGCGTACGCAAGGGCTCTAGCAGCAGCTTCCAGCCACCCCCACCCCCCATCATTCGAAAACAGAGTTTCAGATGGTTAAATAATGTTTTATATTACGCCCCCTTGGGTTTATTGAAGTCTCCATCGGAAGTCTTTTGCCTTTTTAAAACCAGTTCAGAAAGCGATTAACTGCTGTCAAGCCATTCTCTACAAACTAGCTGGCTCCCATTATGTAGCGTCATAGAATCATGGAATCATAGAGTTGGAAGGGACCTCCAGGGTCATCTAGTCCAACCCCCACACAATGCAGGACATTCACAAATACCTCCCCCTCCACACCCACAGCAACCGCTGTTCCATGCCCAAAAGATGACAAAAAACCTCCAGGATCCCCGGCCAAACCGGCCTGGAGAAAAAGTGCTTCCTGACCCCAAAGTGGTGATCGGTATTTCCCTGGGCGTGTAAGAAAGGGCCACAAGAACTAAGCTCTGAGGCAACCCTTCCTGCCCTCCCTCTCGTGATCTGCCTAATAGAGATGCAAGGTTGTGGGGTATAATGGGTGGGGCTGTGGATGCTTTCTTTGGCGTAGCCAATGTCCATTGTGTTCTCTGAACTCACAGGCTGAAATAACTACATGTAACTGTGACTTAATAATAGCTCTCGGACCACAGGCAACATTTCTGTTATTGGGCGAACGAACATAAACCAGAGGACAAAACCATGTGTTCACAATTACATGCGTATTGCGAAAAATCTCTCATTTTGGTTGCTTACATCATAATGGGTGTTGGGCTGCTGAATAAAGGATGGGACATATACATCCCAGCTAAATGTGGATTGATTAAGGCAGGGGTGGGCAAATGGCGGCCCGGGGGCCACATGCGGCCCGCCACAGAGTTTTTTGCGGCCCGCCAAGAAGATTTCAGGACTTCCAGAAAATTGAGCCTAAATTCACTTTGCTCTCTTATCCCATCGCTGCTGATATTGATACAGCACCTGAGGAGCTGCAGCTTGAACTTATTTATTTATTTATTTATTTATTTATTTTTCGTATTTATATCCCGCCCTCCCCGCGTGCGGGGAGGGCGGGATGTATCGACATGCAGTCAGATCACACTGTGAAAGAAACGTTTAATGCTGTGACATTAGTTGACTTTTACAAATCGTTGTCTGCTGAAAAAAATTCCATGTATGAAGAAATTTGCTGGGAAAATGTTCTCTATATTTGGGTCTGCATATATTTGTGAGCAAAGTTTTTCTTGCATGAAGATCAACAAGAGTAAATATAGATGCTCTTTGACAGACATTAACTTGCAGGCTGTGATGAGAATCTCAACGAGCAATCTCACTCCTGATTTCAAAAAAATTGTAGAAGAAGAAGAAGAAGAGAAGAGAAGAAGAGATTGGATTTATACCCCGCCCTCCACTCCCCAAGGGAGTCTCAGAGCGGCTTACAAACTCCTTTTCCCTTCCCCTCCCCACAACAGACACCCTGTGAGGTAGGTGGGGCTGAGAGAGCTCTTTCCCAAGCTGTCCTTGAGGGAACAGCTGGTACAGAGCTATGGCTTGCCCAAGGTCATCCAGCCAGGTGCAAGTGGAGGAGTGGGGAATCAAACCCGGTTCTCCCAGATTAGAGTCCGCGCACTTAACCACTACACCAAACTGGCTCAAAAGTGTGATAGGGTACATTTGTCTCATTAAACTGATTCTAAAATTAAATGTGCTTGCAGCTATAGACGATATGCAATTAGCACAATAAATAAATTGAATAAAACTACCACTATTTTATTTAATTTATATTTATTGATTTTTATGATACAATTTATACCTTTTCTGAAATGCAGAGTTAACTAATGAATGCAATCGTTTTAAAAGGTGCGGC
This sequence comes from Lepidodactylus listeri, assembly GCA_029233225.1. Taxonomy (NCBI): domain Eukaryota; kingdom Metazoa; phylum Chordata; class Lepidosauria; order Squamata; family Gekkonidae; genus Lepidodactylus; species Lepidodactylus listeri. The sequence continues at coordinate 8,262,019 of JARCFY010000012.1, forward strand.
CCTCCGCTAACCTCCGCTCCCACAGAGTGGCCCCTGAGCCAAAACAATTGCCCACCCCTGGATTAAGGCTGGGAAAAACTAGAGTGGCTGTTTTACTATCCATATTCTTTCTGATGCCAATTGTATTGTGAAACCCGAAAACCTGTAAATACTTCAGCGTTAGGCTCAAACCTTTATTATTCTGCGGTATTTTGTAAATTCTGAGCTGACAATCGTGTGGCAGATCTCTTTTGCATGAGTGCGGATCTGAGCTCCCTAGCAACTCACATTTAGAGACATTTTTCACGCTCTGTTGGTTTGAGATGTTTACTCAATTCCTAGGGCACAGAACGTCGGAGTTGACAAGAGATCCCAATATATATCACACCTTGCTTCAGTAAACAAAGGACGGTGTAACCGCACATATGCAATGGTTTCTGTTGCTCCAGAGGCACAAGAACAATTTCTTTCAGTCCAGGGAACACCTTTAAACCTTCCTGCGTATTTGGCAGTTGGGAGTGAATGACATCTTGCTAAAAGAGTTAACTTCTGTGTTTTGATTTTTTTTTTAATAGTAACCAAATCATTGCCAGTTGGGTGTAGTGGTTAAGAGCATGGACTCTAATCCGGGAGAACCGGGTTTGATTCCCCACTTCTCCACATGCAGCCGCTGGTGTGACCTTGGGTCAGTCACAAGTTCTCTCACAAGCAGTTCTCAAAAGAGCTCCCTCGGCCCCGCCTACCTCACAGGGTGTCTGTTGTAGGGAGAGGAAGGGAAAGGAGATTGTAAGCCGCTCTGAGACTCCTTCGGGTAGTAAGAAGTGGGGTATAAATGCAATCTCTTCTTCTTCGTCGTCTTCTTCTTCTTCCAAAGCAGCCATTTTCTCCAGGGCAACTGATCTCAGCTTCTCGTAATGCTAATTTTGGCAACCGAGATCAATAAGGGTGATGAAAAATGTGCCAACGGCGTATTAAAAATAGGGACCTTTTCTATAGACAGTAGACTTAATTAAAGACCAGTGTGTGCCATTTTGACTTTTAACAACTGCCGTTTTGCCATTTTGTGTGCCAATTTTACTTTTAACAACTGCTAGCAAAACCAGGAAGTGCAAGTTCTGCCGTAAAAGGCAATATCTGGTGTACAAAGAAGAAGAGAAGACCCTGCAAGGGGCAGCAAGAAGACAGGATAGTGAGGTCGGCCCCTTCTCTCTCTTGTTAAATGTCGTTCTTTGTCTGTCTCCATATTGCTACGCTCAGGGCAATGTCCTGCTTCTTCACTGAAGTTCCACGCTTACTCTTTCTTCCTCAGCTAGAGATGCAAAGAACCTATCTCTGCCTCTCCTCTTTCCTATCAAGTATGTTAGTTCCTAAACAAACCTTCATCTACTCTTCAATCAGGTTGTGCACCGCTGCCGCATTAATTACGCTGCCAACAAGTTCACAGGGAGATCGCTGCTGCTTTTGTTGTGTCGTAATCGTCTGGCTCCCCCGCCCCCGCCACTGATTGCCCATCGTTCATGTTGTTCTCCCTTCCGCTGTCAGAGCAAGGGCCGAGCCTGAACAGGGAAGGGTTTTCTCTAACACAATGGCAATTTCATTTACCCCCTTTTCTGGTCTTGCTGGCTCCAAGTTGGGAAATAGATTTGGGGTGGGGGTGGAGCCTGAGGAGGGTGGGGTTTGGGGAGGGGAGGGGCTTCAATGCCATAGATTCCACCTTCCAAAGACACCAGTTTCTGAAGTCCCTCCCCTCCCCAAACCCCACCCTCCTCAGGCTCCACCCCCACCCCAAATCTCCAGGTATTTCCCAACCCAGAGCTGGCAACTGTAGAGTCCACCCTCCAAAGCAGCTGTTTTCTCCGGGGGAACTGATCTCTGTGGTTCAGAAATCAGTTGTGATTCCAGGAGATCTCCAGGCCCCGCCTGGAGGCTGGCACCCCTAGGGACGGTTGCCCTGGCCAGAGCGGCATCTATCACCCACAATGTGGGTGCATGCGCACTCCCTCCAAGCTGTGAGCGCTTCCCGGTGTGCGCTGAGGTTGGATGTACAGATCTCGCTTCCCTTTTGCGGCTGAGCTCTGAGCAAAATATCGGTGTGTTTCCGGGAGTGCCTTCAGGCTCCCGCAAGGCAGCGATCCGGCTGAACCAGCCTGGCAGGTTTTCCTCATGTTTGTAAATGATGTGTGACTTGTTACTCGCGAGGGCCCTGGGGCAGACATAACGCAGGCCAGCCGGCGTGCTGTGCGTGTACGCCAGGAGGGGTTACCCAGCCAGCCACTGTATTGACAGCTGTCAATGCCCATGAACACATGAAGCTACCTTATACCAGGGGTCCGTTGGAGCGGGAGCACACAGGAGCGCAGCTCCGGGAGTGAGGAGCCCAGGGGGCGGGCACATGACCAAGCCCCGCCCCCTCCTCGGCTTCCCCGAGCAGTGCAGAGACGCAGCGCCCCGGGGAAAGCCCTGCTAGGGTCTTTATTGATTTTGATGTTTTGTTTTAATATTGATAATTTTATCATTGTTCCTTTTATGACTGTGTGCTGCTTTTCCAGAGACTTGCTCAAGGGGGCATATCAATTTTCTAAGTATACCATTTTTTATCTGGGCACATGGCACATAAGTACTGGAGAAATTTCACCAACGCTTCAGCAGCTTCCACCCCATCAGTTTGGTGTAGTGGTCAGGAGTTGGACTCTAATCTGGGAGAACCGGGTTTGATTCCCCACTCCTCCACATGCAGCTGCTGGCGTGACCTTGGGCCAGTCACAAGTTCTCTCAGAGCTGTTCTCTCATGAGCAGTTCTCAAAAGGCCTCTCTCAGCCCCACCTACCTCTCAGGGTGTCTTGTGGTGGGGAGGGGAAGGGGAAGGGATGGGTGGTGCACATGTCCTGGGTATCTCAAGTCTACTTGAAACCTGGTGGTTTCAAGGGAGCAGGAAGAGAATGAGGGTGTGTTCTTGACGCCAGTCCCGGGTTGGAAAATGCCTGGAGACTTTGGGGGTAGATTTAGGAGAGGGTGGGTTTGGGTGGCAGAGGGACGATACAATGCCATAGAGTTCACCCTTCAAAGCAGCCATTTTCTCCAGGGGTAAAGCAGAAAGAAAGTCACCGTTTGAAAGACACGAAACAGAAAGACCAAAGAAAACTTGTTCAGCAAGCGCTAATTATAATGTATAAAGCGTCTTAACCAATTTCTTAAAAGTGCGCAATCATCATACAAATCTCACATAAGTGGTATACAATCTACAAATGACAGAGTATACAGGCCACAAGGTGGGTTAATGAAGGTCTCCGGAATTATACTTCGTTTCGGAAAGAACTTCATCCGAACCGGACCATGGATCAAAAAGTCTCCAATTTTACATTCTTGATTCTCAAGCAGAAACAAAAGCACTGGCGCATATTTCTCTACCGTTTATTTCAAAAACATCTTCAAGAAGAGAAAGAAATAGTAGACGGGCAAAAAATAGTAGATGGGCTTTCACATCATTTGTACGATGATTGTGCACTTTAAGAAATTTGTTAATACGCTTTATACAGTATAATTAGCGCTTGCTGTACAGTTTTCTTGGGTCTTTCTGTTTCACATTTCCTCCAGGGGAGCTGATCTCTGCCAGCCGGAGATCAGTTATAAAAGCGGGAGGTCTCCAGGCCCCACCTGGAGGCTGGCAACCCTAACTGAGTCTGACCCTTGGCCTGTCGAGGTTGGCCTTGTCTATTGAGACAGGCAGCATCTCTCCGAGGTCTTAGGTAGAGGGCTTCCACATCACAGATCCTTTAACTGGCGATGCCGAGGATTGAACCTGGGACCTTCTGCATGCCAAGCAGAGGCTCTTCCACTGAGCCACAGCCCCTCCCTGATACATGAAGCTGCTTTCTATTGAATCAGATGCTTGGTCCATCGAAGGTCAGTATTGTCTACTCAGACTGGCGGCAACTGTTTAAGGTCCAGGCAGAGGTCTTTCCCTTCATCTGATACCTGATCCTTGTAACTGGAGATGCCGGGGATTGAACCTGGGACCTTCTGCATACCAGGCAGATGCTCTGCCACTGAGCTGTGGCCCCTCCCCTGTATGGAATTCTGACATGCAGCTGCCTCATACTGAATCAGACTCTTGGTCCATTGGGGTCAGTGTTGTCTACTCAGACTGGCAGATCTCCAGGGTCTCAGGTAGAGGCCTTCACCGGCACCTACTACTGGGCGCTTTTAACTGGTGATGCCAGGAATTGAACCTGGGGCTTTCTGCATGCCAAGCAGAGGCCCGGACTCCTGCACAAACTTAAAACTGTGCAAAATGCTATTAGTTTTGAGCAAGAAGAGGGACCCGCGATACTCACGGGGGGGGGGGGGGCACACGGCGGAGGAGGAGGCGGCCACAGGTAAGCTTCCCCCTCCCAGCAATGGCAGCAAGGCCCGAGTGGCTCCCAGCCACAAAGCCCACCAAGCCTCCCCCTCGGGCACTGGCAGCGAGGCCTGGGCTACTCCAGCCGCTGGGCCCCCTGCCTCTCTCCCCCGCCCCCGGGCACCAGTGGTAAGGTCTGGGTGCCTCCCAATCGCCATGCCCACCGCAGAGTTCCCAGAGCGTTCTCTGCGCATGCTCACTCTTTTAATTTGGGGGGAGATTTAAATATTCCCCGTATTGTTTTGGTTTTTTTAAGTTTTCAGATTTTTCTGCACACCTGGGGAGTCTCCCAAGTGTGCAGGAAAATCTCCCTGCCCCCCCCCAAGTGCCCCCAATGTGCAGATTTAGCTATCCGCACGCACAGGGGACACTTGGCTATTAGTATATAGATTCTAAATTGTGGTCCAGTCACCAGTTTCTTTATTAACCTCAGTTATACCCCACCTTTCTTCCAAAGGGGCCCAATACCATTCTCCTCTCCTCCATTTTATCCTCACAGCAACCAACCCTGCGAGGTAGTGCAGGCTAAGTGTGTGATTGTATGAAACGCTTGCCTCAACAGAAAAGGACACTGCGGGGGCGGGGGGGGGGGGCTCCTGAATGGTCTTTGGTGTGAACCCTAAACCACTGCAGCACAGAGGGGTCCAATGAATGAAGTTGTCCAGCCTAGTATTCCGGTCTCTTGGTTTGGGACGGGGAGGGACCTCAATGGGGTATAATGCCATAATCAGTGTTCCCTCTAAGCTGTGTTAGTGTGAGCTAGCTCCCAGTTTTTTAGCCTCCGGCTCACACATTTTTGTCTTCACTCAGGAAGGATGAGCTCCAGAGCAAACTAGTTTATGCAGCAGCCAAATCGCTCGCTCCCAACTTTAATGCCAGCAGCTCACAAAGTAAGAGTTTTTGCTCACAAGACTCCACGGCTCAGAGGGAGCATTGGCGTCCACACTTCCAAAGCGTCCATTTTCTCCAGGTGAACTTGACCCCTGTCGCCTGCAGATCAGTTGTGATCCCAGGGGATCTCCAGCCACCGCCTGGAGGTTGGCACCCTACCTAGAGCAGGGCACCCGTGCCTTGGGTTGCCAGCCTCCAGGCAGAGCCAGGAGATCTCCCAGAGCTGTAAATGAAATTACGATGATCACTGGGGAATCCCTCCCCTTCTTCCCAGAAACTGTGCTTCTGGGTCTCTCATGAAACGAATGCAGAAAGAACCGTGTTATTACTGGCAACAGCAAGATTCGCATTAACTGAACATTGGAAAAGCAGTACGTTACCCTCCTTGGAGATCACGACTATGGGATTATTTCCTTTTGGGGAAGGTTTATGCCTTTAGTTCTAATACACAGGCGGAACGCAGTCAAGAGAAGTTTATTGCCCTTTGGGTCCCACTAGTTTCTTACCTAACTAAAAATGATGTTCTCCCCAGAAACAAATTTTTATCATGCTCTTATTTACTTTTTGACTTGCCTGATGGATATGAGCCCTGAGTAGTTATGTCTTTCCGGGAATGCCTGCTCTTCGCAGTTAAAAACATTGTAAGCTGGTTTGAAATATCAACTGTTTGTACATATCAGCATCACAACTACCACACTAAGTTTCTAATCTATCGTGTATTTTTTCTTATGGTTCTGGAGAGATCTTGCTGTCTCCTCTATGGGACTGTTGCTCCTTTCATTTATTTTTTTTTTTTTAAAAAAATATTTTTTTATTAACCAGAACAAATATACAAAATATACAATACTCTAATACACGTGAGCCAAAAACTTAAAATTGAGAAGTTAGAATTAAGAACTTACTTATAATTGGAGAGAAGCGAAGGGGAAGTAACAATTATTTCAATTCAGTTAATTCAAAAACAGGTCATGGTCCTTCTGATTTGGGATAATATTATTGCCCTTGAGATATTATATCGGGACTATTGCTGTTATATGGGACTACACTATTGGTGTAGTGGTTAAGTGCGCGGACTCTAGTCTGGGAGAACCGGGTATGATTCCCCACTCCTCCACTTGCACCTGCTGGATGACCTTGGGCAAGCCATAGCTCTGTACCAGCTGTTCTCTCAAGGACAGCTTGGGAAAGAGCTCTCTCAGCCCCACCTACCTCACAGGGTGTCTGTTGTGGGGAGGGGGAGGGGAAGGAGTTTGCAAGCCGCTCTGAGACTCCAAGTGAAGGGCGGGTTATAAATCCAATTTCTTCTTCTCTTTGTTGTCTGTTTTTTGTTTGGTTTTTTTGTGTGTGTTGAAAAATGGGTAATAAAAATATATTTTTTTAAAAAATTGCAACTGATCCCTGGACGAGAGAGATCAGTTCCCCTGCAGGAAATGCCTGCTTTGGAGGGTGGACTCCCTCCCAAACAGACAGATCAATGTGGGAAATGTTCTTTGAATTGAACCTTTGAAAACCACAGGCTTGGAGCCCTCCGGCCCCTTCCCATGACCAGGACTCTCTAATTACAAATTCCTTTGAATCGGTTTCCAACTTTTGATGAAAATATCTCTCGCTCACACCTCCCTCCCCCCCCCCCCCCCGGTAAAATCGTAGTTCAAGGGAGGCACTGTGGTCCATGCTGCAAAATGTTTGACCTTTTTAAGAGGGGTATTGAAGGACCTGGGGTTTCGTTTCAGGTGTCTGGACAACAAAAGACCAGGAAACCACGCTGAGGCGGGACTCCCTCCTGCTCCGGCTGGATTTTCAGGTGCCAGGAACGCAGCTGGCAAACTGAAGAAGGTCGAGAGCGGGTTTTGTTTGTTCATGGGGCGCAGAGTATAATAGCTCACTTGATCGTAGGCAAATACAGAACAGGTGAAAGCAGATCGAAGAGTCATAGTACTTAGTCGTATTAAGAGCCAGGCCGGCCGTGGAGGTTTTCGCAATAATTGGATGTCCAGCCAGTCTACTCTGCGAAACTTTTACCTGGAACTGGTCATAGGCAAATAGAGGTGTGCTTCCCTGGGAAGATTATATTTGGCTTAACTGCTGCAGCTCTCTAAGTTCAAGGCAAACAATAATTTATCAGGCTACGCTTAATTAACTTATGGCATCCCGGATGTCACGTTGGCTTCTCGAATAGTGACACACAAAAAAAAGGATCGGGGAGATCCGTGGAGTGGCTCTACCAGTGACGATCGGTTGTGTCAATTAAGAATAGAGCCTCCATATTCATTGGCAGTATACCCCTAAGGACAAACCAGGATATCTTGCCCTGCTGGTGAGCATTGCAGGGATATCTGGCTGGCCACCGTTACGAAAAGTCTGTTGCATCTGTTCAGGAGTGGCTAAAACCTGACACTCGGTAGCCATCTCAAATTTGAGGGGAAACAGCCATTTTCTCTGGGGGAACTGGAGTCACCAGCTCTTGGTTGGTAAATACCAGGAGATTTGGGGAATGCAGCCTGGGGAAGGTGGGGTTTAGAGAGGGGAGAAACCAAATCAGGGGCTAATGCCATAGAGTCCACCCTCCAAAGTACCCATTTTCTCCAGGGGAACTGATCTTGGTCACCTGGAGATAAACTGTAATAGTGGGGGATCTTCAGGTGCCACCTGGAGGGTGGTAACCCTAGGGCAGCGATGGTGAACCTTTTGGAGACCGAGTGCCCAAACTGCAACCCAGAACCCACTTATTTATCGCAAAGTGCCAACACGGCAATTTAACCTGAATACTGAGGTTTTCGTTTTAGAAAAAAACAACTCCTACATTAACATCTTTTGTCTTAAAAGAAAAACACAATAACAAAGCTTTCAATGATACAAACAACTTTTTATCGAAAGGTAAAAGTTTGCATTTGGCATGCTTTTGAACAACTAATGCGATTTTTGCTGTCCAATCTTGCAAACTCTGTGCTGGGGCGATGCCGTGCGTGCCCACAGAGAGGGCTCTGAGTGCCACCTCTGGCACGCGTGCCATAGGTTTGCCATCACTGCCCTAGGGTGAACCCATCCCTGCATTCTAGAGATCACTCATAATTCTGGAAGATCTCCAGGCCCCACCTGGAGTCTGGCAACCCTAACAGCACTTGCAGTGGTTCAAAGTGCTTTCATGTACATCATCTGGTGCAAATGGGGTTCCTAAATCTGGCAGCCAACATGCTTAAAGAAAGTCCCAGGCTCAGTCGTCTGCTCTACCAGATATGGGTAGATTGAAGCATAACTCCATCAGTTCCCCTGGGCCGTAATACCAGGCTAGAGTGTTGTTCTCGCCATACTCGTAAGAGGAAGAAACATGAATAAACACGACTTTCCTTTCTAGCATGGGGCAAAGCGGAGCTTAATGTGCTCTGCTGTAAACAGTACATAAGAACAACAGAAGAGCCCTGCTGAATCAGACCAGTGGTCCATCTAGTCCAGCCTCCTGTCTCACACAGTGGCCAAGCAGTTCCTCTGGAGGGCCAACAACAGGGCAGAGAGGCCGAGGCCTTCCCCTGATAAGAACATCAGAAGAGCCCTGCTGGATCAGACCAATGAGGGTCCATCTAGTCCAGCACCCTGTCTCACACAGTGGCCAGCCAGTTCCTCTGGAGGTCCAACAACAGGGCATAGAGGCCGAGGCCTTCCCCTGAAAACAACATCAGAACAGCCCTGCTGGGTCAGACCAGTGAGGGTCCATCTAGTCCAGCATCCTGTCTCACACAGTGGCCAACCAGTTCCTCCAGAGGACCAACAACGGCAGAAAGGCCGAGGCCTTCCCCTGATAAGAACATAAGAAGAGCCCTGCTGGATCAGACCAGGGGTCCATCTAGTCCAGCCTCCTGTCTCACACAGTGGCCAAGCAGTTCCTCTGGAGGGCCAACAACAGGGCAGAGAGGCCGAGGCCTTCCCCTGATAAGAACATCAGAAGAGCCCTGCTGGATCAGACCAATGAGGGTCCATCTAGTCCAGCACCCTGTCTCACACAGTGGCCAGCCAGTTCCTCTGGAGGTCCAACAATAGGGCATAGAGGCCGAGGCCTTCCCCTGAAAACAACATCAGAACAGCCCTGCTGGGTCAGACCAGTGAGGGTCCATCTAGTCCAGCATCCTGTCTCACACAGTGGCCAACCAGTTCCTCCAGAGGACCAACAACGGCAGAAAGGCCGAGGCCTTCCCCTGATAAGAACATAAGAAGAGCCCTGCTGGATCAGACCAGGGGTCCATCTAGTCCAGCCTCCTGTCTCACACAGTGGCCAAGCAGTTCCTCTGGAGGGCCAACAACAGGGCAGAGAGGCCGAGGCCTTCCCCTGATAAGAACATCAGAAGAGCCCTGCTGGATCAGACCAATGAGGGTCCATCTAGTCCAGCACCCTGTCTCACACAGTGGCCAGCCAGTTCCTCTGGAGGTCCAACAACAGGGCATAGAGGCCGAGGCCTTCCCCTGAAAACAACATCAGAACAGCCCTGCTGGGTCAGACCAGTGAGGGTCCATCTAGTCCAGCATCCTGTCTCACACAGTGGCCAACCAGTTCCTCCAGAGGACCAACAACGGCAGAAAAGCCGAGGCCTTCCCCTGATAAGAACATAAGAAGAGCCCTGCTGGATCAGACCAGGGGTCCATCTAGTCCAGCATCTTGTCTCACACAGTGGCCAACCAGTTCCTCTGGAGGGCCAACAACAGGGCATAGAGGCCGAGGCCTTCCCCTGAGAAGAACATCAGAACAGCCCTGCTGGGTCAGACCAGTGGTCCATCCAGTCCAGCATCCTGTCTCATGCAGTTGCCAACCTGTTCTCCTGGACAGCCAACAACAGAATGTAGAGGTCAGTTACAATTGCAGGAGATCTCTAGATCCCACCTGGAGGTTGGCAACCATGATTGGCAGCCTGACCAATGAGTAATTCTGTTTTTTCCCCCGTTCCTGACATGCTTCTGCTGCATAAAATGCAACAAAATCTTATGAGGTTTTTTAAAATGAATCAAAGCATTCCTTTACATAGTTTAATCTGTATCCTTAACTCCTTTGTTGTCTCCCTTCCAGCGTAACCCGCAAGGATGACAGACGCTGAAGCGGAAATGGGCCTCCCAACCATTGAAAGAAAACCGGGTCTACAGATATGGACCATCGAGGTGAGCGTCCTTGGTATCGCCCGCAGAACAATTGCTCCTTTTAGTTTAACTGAATTTTCAGTATGTATATTGCTTCACGTGTATGTAAAATATGGAAGAACATCTGGAAGATGCTAAATGCCACCCAGGTGTGATGCAAAGTCCTCGCGCTGTTCTCCAAAAAATACGAGAACTTAGTAACATGTATGCTCTAGATTGGAGGGGCTGCAGTGGCTCAAGCGGTTAAGACGCTGAGCTGCAGACCGGAAGGTCGGTAGTTTGGCAGTTCGAGCCCCCGAGTGCCTCGTGACAGAGTGAGCTCCCCTCTCTGGCCCCAGCTCCTCCAGATTAGCAGTTCGAAAGCAAGACATTGCGAGTAGATAAATATGTACCGCTTCGTTGGGAAGGTAACTGCGTTCTGTGCGCCTCGGTGTCTAGTCATGCCGGCCACATGACCACAGAAGCATCTTCAGACAGCGCTGGCTCTTTGGCTTGGAAACGGAGATGAGCACCGCATCCCTAGAGTCAGATTTGACTGGCTTTCGAGCAAGGGAAACCTTGACCTTTACGTATGCTCTAAATCAGCCTGATGTACCTCACAGGGTTGGTTTGAGGATCCAAAGAGGAAGCAAGGTGTGTGTGTGACATTGACAGCTCATTGGAGGAAGGGCGGGGGGGGGGGAAATTGCAGACTAGATAAATTCCACAACATCCTATGGAGCTCTGCGGCTTTTCGACATTATGCAAGCTTCAGCATATGTCTTGTTGACTTTGAAAACTTGGCACCCCTAACTGGAAGAGGCCTTACTGAGGCTTTTGAAATATGTGCACATACTGGTCTGTCTGCCTTTAGCTCCACTTGGGTGTATGTTCACTGTTCACTGTTTTGGGGGTTGGGTATTTTACACCACGCTTGCACGGCTAGGCGGAAAGCAGAAATGAGCCGTGCTGCGGTCCCTTATCTGCCCCACTGGCTCTGTCAGATCTATCAGAGAACTGATTTGCAAATCTTTAGGTCGTTTCGGAGGGTCACTAGGTTGGTCTGCAGTAGGACAGCTAGATCTGAGTCCTGTGGCCCCTTCGAGGCCGACTCTTCGCGACCCCACGGACCACATCCCACCAGGCCCTCCTGTCTTCCATTGTGCTCCGGAGTGTGCTTAATTTCATGTCCGCTGCATCGATGACACTGTCTAACCATCTCATCCTTTGCCGTCCCCTTCTTCTTTGACCTTCTGTCTTTTCCAGCATCAGGGTCTTCTCCGGGGAGTGCTCCCTTCTCATTTGGTGGCCAAAGTATTTGAGCTTCAGCTTCAGGATCTGGCCTTCCAGGGAACAGTCAGGGTTGGTTTCCTTTAGGATTGACTGATTTGATCTCCTTGCAGTCCAAGGGACTCTCAAGAGTCTTCTCCAACACCATAATTTGAAAGCATTTATTCTCCGGCGCTCGGCCTTTCTTATAGTCCAACTCTCGCAGCCATACATCACTACTGGGAATACCATGGCTTTGACCATACGGACTTTTGTTGGCAGGGGGATGTCTCTGCTTTTTATTATGCTGTCTAGGTTTGCCATCGCTTTCCTCCCAAGGAGCAGGCGTCTTTTAATTTCATGGCTGCATCACCGTCTGCAGTGATCTTGGATCCCGGGAATGTGAAGTCTGTCACTGCTTCCATGACTTCCCCTTCTATTTGCCAAGGATTGATGGGGCCGGATGCCATGATCTTAGCTTTTTTGACGTTGGGTTTCAAGCCAACTTTTGCGCTCTCCTCTTTCACTCTGAGCAAGAGGCTCTTGAGGTCCTCTTCACTTTCTGCCATTAGAGCGGTATCGTCTGCATATCTGAGGTATTCAGGGCATTAGCTTTCAAGAATCAAAGCTGAGCTTGGAAGCTCATACCCTGAAAAGCTTGTTGGTCTCTAAGGTGCTACTGGCCTCAGATCTAACAAACTTTTAGGGTGCTTGCTTGAAAATCCTGTGTGGTTCTGTTGGAATGAGCGACTCAGCGTGCCTGGACATTGCAGGGCTCTACAACGCTCTAACTGTGTACAGGTGTCGTCTCCTTGAATGGGATGTCTCTCTTTGTCTTCACCTGGGAGCTGCCCTCTGACCCCCTCCTCTCTCCCTTTGTCCTCTCCCTCTCTCTACACATGGCCTTCCATGGAGACACATGTCTCTGCAGCTCTCTCCTGTAGAGACAATGCCCTTAGACTCCCACATACGTGATGCCAGGCAAGCCAGTGATTTATGATATAGGTGTTGTCTCCTTGAATGGGAGGCGTCTCTTTGTCTTAACCTGGGAGCTGCCCTCTGACCCCTCCTCTCGCTTTGTCCTCTCCCTCTCTCTACATGGCCTTCCATTTCCAGCCTGTGATTACCTTGTAGGTGTGGGGATAAAAACAGTCTGAGGAGAAAGAGAATAGAAAGAGGGGGGTGCAGGCCAAGATGTAAACTGTCACTGCCCTCAAGCAAAAGGGATAGGGGAAAGCGCTCTTTTGATTAGACTTCTCTCTCCCCTTTCGGCCGCAACCTGAATGGGAACTGGATCTAATTGAATAAATTTAAGTTGATTCTTTTTTTTGTAATCTACTTCTTGGGAGATTTCTTTACTGCACTCAGTATCACGCTTCTATGACTGTGCAAAACTCTGCTATATTAACCAAATATCCCAATCTTATCACCCATGGCACACAGCCAGAATCAGGCTGTTAGCCATGAGCTGGCAAAATGTTTTGTTTTGGGGAGTTTTTGAGCATGTGCCCAGTGCACACAAATCTGGCTTCTACCATAGAGTTTTTGCCCACACACCAGAGCGCCAACCCCAACATCCTGGAAGTGATAGCGTCACTTCCGGGTCACGTGGACAGTTATGTAGACACATTGCTGCACGTGGGAGGATTTCCCTCTTTTTCTGGGTAAGTTCCCCCGCCGGCCAGCTGATCAGTGGTGGGTAGGTGGGGCCTGGCTAGGGTTGCCAATCCCCAGTTGGGGGCAGGGGATCCCCCGGTTTGGAGGTCCTCCCGCCACTTCAAGGTTATTAGAAAGCGGGGGGATGTCTGCTGGGTGCTCCATTATACCCTATGGAGACTGGTCCCCGTAGAGTATAACGGAGAATCAATCCATGGGTATCTGAGGCTCTGGGGGGAGCTGTTTTTTGAGGTAGAAGTACCAAATTTTCAGCATAGCATCTGGTGCCTCTCCTTAAAAAAAACCCCCAAGTTTCAAAAGGATTGGACCAGAGGGTCCAATTCTGTGAGCCCCCAAAGAAGGTGCCCATATCCTCCATTATTTCCAATGGAGGAAAAGCACTTAAAAGGAACACGACCCATTTAAATGGGATGGCCCGAACTCCCTTTGGAGTTCAGTTGTGCTTCTTCCCTCGCCTCTCCCAGACGGCTGTCACATCCTTGTTCCTGGCTCCGTCCCCAAAGTCCCCAGATATTTCCCGAGTCGGACCTGGCAACCCTAGGTATGGCTCTGGAGGACCCTTGCCACCACCGGGGGGGGGGAGGTCTGGCAACCCTACACCCCCCAAGTTCCCTCTGGTTGCTGCGCATGGCCCGGCAACCCTGTCACTGGACTGGTAAAGCCTGGGGGAACATCACCAACTGAATCTCTGCCTGTCCCCCAGCTGTTAAAAACCAAAGGAGTCTGACCGCAGTAAAAAGTGGGAATTGCAGTCCTGGAACCATTCCCTAGTTGATGCACTCTGGATTGTGGCAAACATTTAACCTTGTCTTCTCCATCTAGTACTGGTCTCCAAGGCCTAGGAGGCTCATCCCTGGCCAGACTGATCCTAATCGGACATTTTACAGCCCCGAAATGCATAGAGCACAGGCAGGCCCTTAACGACAGCCCAGGGCGACAGTCTATGAGAATCAGCGTGTCGTTGAGTTCCCGCCGTCCCCCAACTAGTTTGTCTAGAATTTTGCAAGTCTGGCTAGAGGTGAAGTGGAAAGCCTCATGTGATTTAGGAGCAGAGCCAAACAAGAAAAAGAAAAGCATGCAAGAGCTTCTGGACTGGGGTTTGCAGTGCACCGTGATGCACAAACCATCAGGGTGCCATTTCAGATTCCAGAGTGTGTGTGTGTGTGTTAGGTTTGCCAGCCTCCAGGTGGTATAGCAGTTAAACAGAAGGACCACGGTGTGATCGTTAAAAAAAAATCAAAGCTACAGCACCGTGTAGAATATCTAACGATATATACATGTGAAATAAACATATGTTCGTCAGACTTGAGATTTTATATTTATATTTACACTTTCACAACCAAATATGTATTAAATTGCTTATGAATCCAAGTGGATATCCATATACAGGGTTCCCTCTAAGCTGAGTTAGGGTGAGCTAGCTCACAGGTTTTAAACGTAAGTCTCCAGTCTTCTCCTTCACAGAGATATAAGGAAAAAGGCATGTATCTGCTAGGGAAAGGAATAGAGACTTTCTCTAAAAAAAAAAAGAGAGAGAGAAAGAAGTTTATTTACTGCTTGAGCAAAGAAGACATTTCATTTTGTCTGTTTGACTCCTTTTTCCCGACAATTTCATTGGGGGGGCCCCAAGTTCTAGCGTTATCGGAGAGTGAGGAAGAGCTCCCTCTATCCGCTCTCTCCACCCCACGCATTATTTTATAAACCTCTATCATGTCTCCCCTCAGCTGCCTTTCTTTCAAGACTATTAAGTCGCAGACCCTTCAGTCTTTTTTCATAGCAAAAAGTCTCCAGTCCCCAAATCATCTTGGAGCGCCACATGCAGAAGAAACCCTTTTAGGCACGCAGCTGATCCGGCTGGACTGTCCACTTAGGGTTGCTGGCCTCCAGGTCGGACTTGGGGGACTCCTGAATACAGAGATCAGTTCCCTTGGAGAAAATGGATGCTTTGGAAGGTGGACTCTATGGTTTTGTACCCCACCGAGGTCCCTGTCCTCCCCAGGCTCCACCCCCAAATCTCCTGCCCCCCATACCCTGCTGGTGGCCAGGGGGGACCTGACAACCCTATATCCCCTCCATGTCGCACTGCACACCTGGGCCCCATTGAACTAGGTCAGGTGTGGCCAAACGTGCTTAATGTAAGAGCCACACAGAATAAACATCAGATGTTTGAGAGCCGCGAGACATGAACAAATATTACACACATGTTTTTACTGGAAAATATGCAAATTGGCTTTTTATGAACATTAAATGAGACGACCAAAAATAAAAAGGGGGGGGGGGAAGGAAATTGCTAATGATATTTATTTGTCCAATGATATTAGTTTGTTTGCTAATGCTATTTATGTGTCAGAGAGGGGGTGTGTGAAAAGAATGAAAGGTGGAAAGAGAGAGAGAGAGAGAGAAAGAAAGCAAATAGATGGGGAGGGGGAAGGAAGGAAGAGAGAGAGAAAGGGAGAAAGAAAAAGAAAGGTGGGAAGAAAGCAAATAGATGGGGAGGGAGGGGGAGGAAGGAAGGGAGGAAGACAGAAAGGGAAAGGTGGAATGAAAGAGGTGGAAAGAATGGAGACAAAGAAAGAGAGAGAGAAACAAAGAAAGCAAATAGATGGGGAAGGGATGAAGGAAAAGAGAGAGAGAGAGAGAGCAAATAGATGGTGAGCCTCCTGGGAGCCATACAATATATGTGAAAGAGCTGCACGTGGCTCCCGAGCCACAGTTTGGCCACCCCTGAACTAGGCATTTCTTCTGGTGTGCATATAACCGCAACAAACATTCAAGCAATCCAGCTTCAGATGTGGCCAGCCCACGGGCATGGATTGGAACCAGTGTATTTTAAGAGCATTTGCTCTGGTGGTTTGCTTTAAAAAAAAAATCTGTCACAAACAATGATCTCTCGAATGTTCAAGCAATAGACTTATGACTGCGGCTCTGCTACGGTTGCCTTCAGATGCTGCAAGAGGCCTTGTGCTGTTTCAAGCACAATTGGGTCCTATGCCTGTCTTCTTTCCTGCCTCCGAGCGAAATCCCTGGGCGCCGTTCCAAGCTCTCTCGTCGGGCCAGGCTGTGGGCAACACCTCCCCATGTCTGTAGGCTGCTTGCTTTCGATTGGCTGCAAGAAATGGGAGGGGGATGGAAGGGGGAGGAGAAACCCAGGGGAGGGCAAGCCTCCTGCGTCTTACTCTTGCCTAAGGCGTGTCTCTCTTCCTTCTGCTCTCCGTTTTTTGTCGAGCTGCTTCACTGACATCCTGAAACAAAAATAAGTCTTCTGCGGCCCTCGCCACCTTTCCGTCTTGCTGTTTCGTCGATCTTTAAATGCCCTCTCCAGAGAAGCTGAAGTCTCTAAGGCCCTTTCTGCACTGAAATGTTGCTCCGGAGAATCCGAGGAGTCAAGCCTTAAGGGTTGACTTCACGGTTGCATGCATTCCCTTTGCACTGGGTTTCCCCCCCTCCGGTTTATTTATTTGTGTATTCTGTAAGCATTCTGCATCTACAAGCGAAACCCACATTTTTGAGATAATTGGCTGCCGATGAAGAGAAAGTCAAATATCTTTCAAAACTTTTAACTGCAGACCCAACCCCTCCCTCCCTCCCTCCCTCCCTCCCTCCATGATTCTTCAAAAAGAAAGGGAAGGGAGGCGGACATCCAGTCTCACACATGCAAGACTGACACATTTGGGAGCAGGGAATCCCCTAGTTCTTTATAGTTACGGATTCCTTCTTCTGCTCTCTCTGGCTTTTTAGACATTTGCCTGAGCGGGAGGACACGTCCTCTTTTGTCTTTGGAGAAGGAGGGAAAGAAAACGGAACAGGGAGGGAGCGTCAGCCTAAAGAGAGAGAGGCGGAAACGGGAGAGGGCAGTGGGCAGCACTTAAATACTCGTAGAATCAATTCTACTTTAGAGAGGAATAGCGATTCGAAAGCGGATGAGAACAAAGGATCACCGCAAAAGGAGTTTTGGTAGCTGCGAGGGAACAGGGTGCTGGAAGCGGTCGGAATGCAGATTCCTGTAAAACAAATGCAGAAACGAGAGAAAGCCCCCAAAACAAAGTGGAAGTGAAAGCGGGAGGGAATGCAGAACGGAAGAACAGGATGTGCTCAGAAACCGAGGCAAAATACGGGTGTGCAAAGGCCCTCAGGGCACATTTCCACTTGGTGTCGTGGAAGGGAGAGTGGTATGGCGAGAAGGCGGGGGGAGGGAGTGTTCTGCAAAGGCATCGCCATTAGCCAGGTTCAGTGGAAACAGTTTGGTTCTCTGTTGTCCTGGGCTTCCTTTTCTGTATGTAGGAGGCCAAGGGGATAAATACAATTCTTCTGCCCCTTCCAACCCTGGGACAGTTAACTCCTGGGGGCCTGTGACCTGTGTGGACTCAGCTACATAAATTAGGGGTTGCATTGAACAGGGGACGGGAGGGGGAGACCCTCTTGCCTAAGGTTGCCAGCTCCAGCTTAAGAAATTCCTAGCTGTTTGGGGGCAGGGCCTTTCTTGTATGCACTGGAAGTGACTTCATCACGCTGCCAACCTCACAGTGACACTGTGGTATTTGGACAAAAACTCTAAGGTGAAAATGGCTTCTGCCATAGAGTTTTTGCGCAAATGCCAGCGCATCACCCCGGTCAATGCTTTTCTCTCTCTCTCTCCAGTAACCTGCCACCGCCACCTGACCTTTGTAAGGAATCACTCGCTGGGAGGGTCAGGACTCCCAGCTTCCCTTCCCAGTTCTGAGACTTTGCCTCTGTGTCTCCCGCTGCCCAGTGCCTGGTCATCACAGGGACAGTTAACTGCCTTGTGCACCCCTGGAGGAACAGCCACTTTCCAACTGTCAGCCTTCCCTTGAGCGCCCCTTTTAAAATAGTGTGTCCAAGACGGTGGAAGTCTGTGTGGTACAGAGAACCACTACCAGCATCGAAAGTTATAATTTATTTAAAAGAAGATGTCCACAAGCATAATTTTAGCACAGCACCAGACTGAACAAGGGATTCAAAACAAGTAGGGAAAATGCAGTTCCTCTGTCCCTCTCTCGATACATGCCCTATCCAGTGTTAAAATATGACTGGCTCCTTAGCTTAGGAAGTTACAGTTCTCTACAGAGTCACCATTACCTTGCACATTCCTTCAGATTTCCAAGCCAGCACATGGCTAATGGCCACCTCCTCCAGACCTCAGTTAAGACTTCTGTCTGCTCTGGTGGAATCAGCACCAAAAAAGCCCTTCCTCCTTGCTCCTCTGTGTTTTATCACCTCTCTTTCCCCCACCCACTGACCAGATCAGGCCAGGTGAGAGAATTTTTCCTGAAGTCTCCAGAATTTCTTTCCTGAAGTCTCTCTGGTATTCAACAGCTCCAAATCTCTGTTTCCTGCTTGAAGGGGGGACGGGGACTGGATCCTCCTATTGTCTCTAGCTAGATCTATTAGCATTCCTTAAGAGGTTGCTCAGGTGAGCCTGGAAAGCCATTGACTGACTTCTTCTTTCCTGCCTGTTCTCTGCCCAGAGAGGGAGAGAGAGAGAGAACATTTTAAAAACACAAAGTGAGAGTTTTGCTAATTTCAACCTCCAAAGGGAAAAAAAATGCATTTCTCCACAAGTGTAAAAAGGAGGAGGAAGACGAAATCCCCTGTGACACACCCATGGTGCTTCTGAGAAGGTACCAGACATCATTAAGAGCAATTATATAATTATTGCCCTGATTTGAACACAGATACTTGCATTAACTTACTCCTCATTTTTTCACTCTCTCTGCAAAAATTTAGCTGTAGGCCTGAATCTATATCCTCCTGCCCAGGGCCAGTTCCAGGGTTCAGTGGGCCCTGAGAAGAGAGCAACTGGGTCTTCCGCCCCCAGGCCCTCCTTTGCTTGCCACTGAGAAGACCCCCCCAATCACAACTCCCTACCCACCTGCCTGCATTCTCCTCCACCATTGTCCATCCAGTTTTTGGGAGTATCTACTCACCAGCTGTAGGCTAGCGGGTCAATACTCCCAACAAATGGCCAAACATCTCAAGGGCTGGCTGAAAAGAGGGTTGCGAATTCCAGGCTGGAAAATTCCAGGCCTTGCCTGTGGCCTGTCTGTCATGGCCTGTCCGGTGCTTGACGGCCACCCACCTCTTCGTTTGCAATTGCAGGGGCAGAGTTTTAACAAAGCGATTTACAAAGTTCTGGTGAGTCACCAATGAACTGCATTTGGCTTGATAATCCACAAGTTGCGCAGACCAGTCTTAGCTGGAAGACCGCACTCCTGGGAGAGCCAGTTTGGTGTAGTGGTTAGGAGTGTGGACTGTAATCTGAGAGAACTGGGTTTGATTCCCCACTCCTCCACATGCAGCTGCTGGCGTGACCTTGGGTCAGTCACAAGTTCTTTCAGAGCGGTTCTCTCAAGGACAGTTCTCAGGAGAGCTCTCTCAGCCCGACCTACCTCACAGGGTGTCTGTTGTGGGGAGGGGAAGGGAAAGGGGATTGTAAGCCACTCTGAGACTCCTTTGGGTAGTGAAGGGCGGGGTATAAATCCAGTCTCTTCTCTTCTTCATCTCTTTCCGCATCCTTTTCAACTCGATCTTTTGTGCTTTTCCTTTTTCAGAAAATGAAAATGGTCCCCATCCCTGAAAAGGCCTATGGGAGTTTTTTCGAAGGGGACTGCTACATTATCTTACATGTAAGTAGCTTGGTAACCACGCACCCTGCAGTGGTGGAAACGCGGCATCGCCAGGTCTGGACCATACAGAGAGACTGGTTCATCTGACAAATGGGTTTTATTTCAATCCTGCATGCGTTCTGACATTTCAGAGGGAATAACACGCAAGTGATGAAACCAGTTAGACTTCTCCGTCGTGAATTTATCGATAGCCGAGAGCGAAGTAGACTCTCATTTATTTATCCAGAATGTTTTTTTTCCTGCTTTCTCTGTGTGAAAAACCATAGAGGTTCTGGCAACCCTAGCATGACATCTTATGGGTGTTCTCTTGCAATCTTGGGGATTTCCATGGAGTAAAAAAAAAACCCTGTGTGGAATAGGGTCACCAACCTCGAAGTGGGGGTTGCTGGACAATCTTAGGCTGAGGACAGACTGGCAATCTGGAGCGAGATGAATGCGGAGGAAACTGCTGCGGGGGAAAAACTCCCCGGGGCTGGCCGTTCACACCAGCCGGTGTATTGCGCAACGGTGCTGATATGGAGCGTTCAGACTGCTGCGGAGTGGCCCCACGTGGGCCGGCCTCCAAAGCTCGTGATAGGGCTGTTTTGGCAATTTGCGCATGTGCGCACGTGCACACATGCGCAAACTGGCAAAACGCCGCATTCACACTGCCGCCTCCGCTTGCCTCCCGCCTTCTTCCGGTTCACACTGCCTGGAAGCGGGAGGCAAGCGCAAGACGGTCCCTGGACACCGGTTTCTCCCGGTGTCCTGTTAAAGCGGATGGAAAGTGAGTGGGAGACGGGTAAGTGCGAAACGGAGCCGACAGACAGATGCGCATGTCTGAACACGCTCCCTTCTTCCACTTCCAACGCGGGGCTGTCCCGCTTTACATTGCCAGTCTGTCCTCAGCCTTAGGATCTCCTGGCTATTCTACACACAATGCCTTATGATAATTGTTGTTGTTGTTGTTGTTGTTGTTGTTGTTGTTGTTCGTTAGATTCCCCCATGGAAAACTGGCTTTATTTAGCTTGTTCCGCAGACCTTGAGGCAGCAGAGATATGGAACATCACTCTTTTATTCAGTGCCCCCCCCCCTTGCCCTCAAGGCACGAAATCGCTCTTTTTCCATAGTAATCGCCATGGTAACCTAGCCACGGAACCATTTTGCAAATGTTTACTTGGCAGGTTGGTTAGAAGGTGCTAGAAAAATAGGCTCTGTGCAGGTCAGGGCATGTATTGTTTTTGTGGCGGCGGTCTCTGCCCAGCGGCCTTCTGAGTGTTCAGGTGGCTCCCACAGGGGGATCCTCCCGAAACAAGGGCACCATGGGTGCTTCCTGTCACAAATCATGGTCTTCTACTTGAGGGAAGTGAGCCTCTGGGTTTTCTGCCTCTCAGGGCCACAGCGCACTGTGCATGTGTGTGTGTGGGGCACTTATGTAGGGTTACCGACCTCCAAGTGGTACTAGGAGATCTCCCAGTGTTATAACCGATCCCCAGACAACAGAGACCAGTTCCCCTGGAGAAAATGGCCTCTTCGGAGGGTAGACTCTGTGGCATTGTACCCTGGCCCATGGAAGTCCCACCTAGGGCTAGGATATGCAGAGACAAAACTAAATAACAAGCTAAAGTTATAAAGTCAACAGTTGTTTTGATTTAATGAAGGGGAGAAAGGACAGCAAAGCAATAAATATGTCAAAATAGGGGATAAATGTGTACAGGTACCTTTTCTAATTGTGGGAAGTAAACTAATACTCACCATTCATCTCCTCTTGGGGGCGTGGAGGTAACTTAACAGCATCAGCATATCCTAAGACATCTTCATCGTGTTACGTGTTGATTTGCTGTTCAGCCCCTGTCTATAAGTTTAAACTCCACCTTCCATTCCATTGTATTTGAAAAAGTGGGCATGCACATGAAAACTCAGACCTTGAATAAACCTTTGCTGGTCTTCAAGGTGCCCCCACTGGACTTCAACTTTGTTCTACTGCGGGGGGGGGCAATTGTTTTGGCTCGGGGGCCACTTTGTGGGAGCGGAGGTTAGCGGAGGGCCGCACCTTTTAGAATGATTGCATTCATTAGTTAACAAACAGAGACAGACTCAGAGGGACAGAGAGAGGCACCCAGGGGAACATAAGGACAGAGAGAGAGGGGGGGACACAGAGACACACACACATGCAGAGGGACCCAGAAAGAGTCAGGAGAGAGATCGCCGAAAGCAGCTGCCTGCCTGCTGCACCTCCGTGCAACCCGGGGAAGGCGAGGGTGGGAGTGTGCAGGGCTTTCCCGGAGCGCTGCACTTTGGCGCGGCCTGGGGAAGGCGAGGGTGGGGGTGGGCAGGGCTTCCCCGGAGCGCTGCGGCCCCGGGAAGAGGAGGATTGGGGAGGGAAGGTAACTTATCTTCCTTCTTCTGCCTCCTCATCACCCAACAGGGCTGCTGGGAGCAGGGGGTGGGGCTTGGTAATGTGCCCGCCCCCTGGACACTTCACTCCTGGAGCGCCGCTTCTCTGCGCTCTGAGCCCAACGAAGGCCTGACTGAAACCACGTGGCCAACTGTTTTGGCGGGCCGCAAAAAACTCTGTGGTGGGCCACGTGTGGCCCCTGGGCCACAATTTGCCCACCCCTGTTCTACTGCTTCAGACCAACACGGCTGCCCGCCTGGAACTACTGCAGAAATATACTTGCCTGGAAGCCTTCTTCCTTTCCCCCTCTCATTTTTTTTGTCTTAGAACACAAAGACGCCGTCTGGATTTGCCACCGACCTGCACTTCTGGATCGGGCGCGAGTCATCTCAAGACGAGCAAGGGGCAGCCGCTTTCTACGTGACTCAGCTGGACGACACGCTTGGCGGGAACCCTGTCCAGCACCGGGAGGTGCAAGGACATGAGTCGGCCGCCTTTAAAAGCTATTTCAAGAAAGGCATCATGTGAGTGATAAGGAAAGGAGGGGTGGCAGGAGTCAGAGAAGAGTGTGCGATGTATTATCACGGAGCTGGTATAGGAGAAGTGCCTTTGATCTGGTTCTTGCCTGCTCCCCTGTTTTTGATCCTTTTGCACTTTTGCTGTCATGCTTTCAAAAGTGTGTGTGCTGTGATGTCACTGCCAACTTGTGGCAACCCTATAAATTAATGACCTCCAAAACGCCCATTCATTAACAGCCTTGCTCAGGTCTTGCAAACTGAGGGCCTTTGTGGCTTCCTTGATTGAGCCGATCCATCTCACGTTGGCCTCTCCTCTTTTCCAGCTGCCTTCCACTTTTCCTGGCATTCTTGTCTTTCCCAGTGACCCTGGTCTTTTCGTGATGTGACCAAAGTCTGATAGCCTCAGTTTAGTCATTTTAGCTTCTGGAGAGAATTTAGGTGTGATTTGATCTAGAACCCACTGATTTGTCTTTTTGGCAGTCCACGGGATCCGTAAAACACTCCTCCGATACCACATTTCAAAGGACTCAACCTTCTTCCTGTCAGCTTTCTTCATTGTGACCAAAGTATGAGAGCCTCACTTTAGTCCTTTTCAGGGGTCCGTTGGAGCGGGAGCGCACAGGAGCGCAGCTCCGGGAGTGAGGAGCCCAGGGGGCGGGCACATGACCAAGCCCCGCCCCCTCCTCGGCTTCCTCGAGCAGTGCAGAGGCGCAGCGCCCCGGGGAAAGCCCTGCTAGGGTCTTTATTGATTTTAATGTTTTGTTTTAATATTGATAATTTTATCATTGTTCCTTTTATGACTGTGTGCTGCTTTTCCAGAGACTTGCTCAAGGTGGCATATAAATTTTCTAAGTATACCATTTTTTATCTGGGCACATGGCACATAAGTACTGGAGAAATTTCACCAACCCTTCAGCAGCTTCCACCCCATCAGAGTGGGGGTTTGATTCCCCACTCCTCCACATGCAGCTGCTGGTGTGACCTTGGGCCAGTCACAAGTTCTCTCAGAGCTGTTCTCTCATGAGCAGTTCTCAAAAGACCTCTCTCAGCCCCACCTACCTCACAGGGTGTCTTGTTGTGGGGCGGGGAAGGGAAAGGAATGGGTGGTGCACATGTCCTGGGTATCTCAAGTCTACTTGAAACCTGGTGGTTTCAAGGGAGCAGGAAGAGAAGGAGGGTGTGTTCTTTACGCTTATTTTTATTGCACAAAGTATTGGATGGGGAAGGGAATGGAGGAAGAGCAGGTCAGTTTCACTCACCTGTGGAGTGGAGCCTGAGGGGTGGGTGTTGCCTTCTGACACACTTCCAGTATGTTAGGGGGTGTGGCATATGCAAATGAGTTATGCAAATGAGTTATGCAAATGAGCTCCTGCACCTCTTTTTCTACGAAATGACCCCTGGTCCTTTTAGGAGAGCTCAGGCATGATTTGATCTGGAACCCACTGATTTGTCTTTTTGGCAGTCCACGGTATCTGTAAAATTCTCCTCCATCACCACGTTTCAAAGGAATTAACTTTCTTCCTGTCAGCTTTCTCCATGGTGACTGAAGTACGAGAGCTTCTAGGGAGAGTTCAGGCTTGATTTAATATAGAACCCACTGATTTGTCTTTTTGGCAGTCCATAGTATCCATAAAACTCTCCTCCGATGCCACATTTGAAATGAATCAGCTTTCTTCAAAAGTCTGCAAACATTAATGAGGACTAGAGACCTGTTTTGCTTTGGTTTGCTGGTTTGCCCAGTTGAAACCAAGGTTTGCCCAGTTGAAACACAAGGCTCAAATTTGTAGGACTTGGACTCTGGGCCTATCTTTCCTCTACAGTGGCAATCCGTATAAAATATGGCCACCTTTAAGAAGCCCCTGTCCTCTACCCTCCTTATTTCCCAACAGCTACAAGAAGGGAGGAGTCGCTTCCGGGTTCAAGCACGTGGAAACCAACATGTACAACATCAAGCGCCTCCTTCACGTCAAAGGGAAGAAGCACGTGTCGGCTACCGAAGTAAGGATGGGGAAATTGTATCCTGCTGGATTAGCAGATAATTGAATCTCACACGGATCAGTAGCGTTCAGTGGTGCATGAAGATGCTGAGATGTGCTCTCCAGTGCCACCAGAGCATGAACGATGCTCGAACTGGCATATCTCTTCCTTCAACAGAAAAGGACTGTCTTGGTTCCCAGTAGCAAGAGGCATGGAGCCTGTGTACCCTTCCTTTTTTGTCACTGCTGTGGCGCGGGTGCAAGTTGAGGCTTGGTCTCTCTCTGCTGGGTAGGTGGGGCTTAGAATAGCAAGGTGGTCCTTCCCGCACACACACACATGCACACACAGAGCCACACACAGACCCACAGAGAGAGAGAGAGAGTACTGGGAGATTTGGTGAAGACTGCAGAGCTTGCCTAGTTAAGGAAGCGTGATACTGAGCGCCGCAAATAAATCTCCCAAGAAGTATATTGCAAAAAAAGGGGGCTAACTTAAATTTATGCAAGTAGATCCAGTTCACACATTCAGGTTGCAGTCGAAAAGAGAGAGAGAAGAATAGTCTTAAAAGGACTTTCTCTATCGCTAATGGCCAGCTTGGCCAGCATCCTGTATGGGAGTATGAATATAAACATAAGAACATAAGAGAAGCCAATGTTGGGTCAGGCCAGTGGTCCATCCAATCCAGGGTTCTGTGTCACACAGTGGCCAAAAACACCAGGTGCCCTCAGGAGGTCCAGCAGTGGGGCCAGGACACTAGAAGCCCTCCCACTGTTGCCCCCTCCCAGCACCAAGAATACAGAAGATAAGAATATAAGAGAAGCCAATGTTGGATCAGGCCAGTGGCCCATCCAGTCCAACACTCTGTCACACAGTGGCCAAAAACCCTAGGTGCCATCAGAAGGTCCAGCAGCGGGGCCAGGACACTAGAAGCTCTCCCACTGTTGCCCCCTCCCAGCACCAAGAATACAGAAGAAGAAGAAGAGAAGAGATTGGATTTATACCCCGCCTTACACTCACTTGGAGTCTCAGAGCAGCTTACAAACTCCTTTTCCCTTCCCCTCCCCACAACAGACACCCTGTGAGGTGGGTGGGGCTGAGAGAGCTCTTTCCCAAGCTGTCCTTGAGAGAACAGCTGGTACAGACCTATGGCTTGCCCAAGGTCATCCAGCCAGGTGCAAGTGGAGGAGTGGGGAATCAAACTCGGTCCTCCCAGATTAGAGTCCACGCACTTAACCACTACACCAAACTGGCTCTCCAGAAGATAAGAACATAAGAGAAGCCAATGTTGGATCAGGCCAGTGGCCCATCCAATCCAACATTCTGTGTCACACAGTGGCCAAACCCAAGAGCCCTCAGGAGGTCCACCAGTGGGGCCAGGACACTAGAAGCCCTCCCACTGTTGCCCCCCCCCAGCACCAAGAATACTGAAGATGAGCCTGTTCGCGGGGAGGGCGGGGTATAAACGGAAAAAATAAATAAAATAAATAAATAAGAGCACAAGAGAAGCCATGTTGGATCAGGCCAATGGCCCATCCAGTCCAACACTGTGTCACACAGTGGCCAAAAACCCCAGGTGCCCTCAGGAGGTCCACCAGTACGGCCAGAATACTAGAAGCCCTTAGAACAGAGCTGTGATTTGTCTGTCTGCTAAGATTGCCAACCTCCAGGTGGGGCCTTGAGATTGCCTGGAAGGACAGCTATTCTCCAGACTACGTAGATCGGTTCCCATGGGTCAAATGCGTTGGAGGGTGGACGGTTTGGCACTATGTCGTACCCTCCCCAGGCTCCGCACCCCAAATTGCCAGGAATTTTCCAAACTGGAGGCAGCAACCCTACTGTATACTCAAGGGGAGAGAAAGAAGCGGGAGCTTCGGTCTTGTATACCCTCCCAGTGTCCAGAATCATTAACAGTGGGCTGGAACGTAGGCATTTTAATGACCGTTGCATAGGTGGGTCGATAGCTGCTCATGCTGTTAACCTGCCCTTCGCATTGAACTGGTGTTTTTCTCTCTCTCGGCTTCCTGTTATAACCGCTGCCTTCCTCCCGAACAGGTAGACCTTTCCTGGGACAGCTTCAATAAAGGGGACGTTTTCCTGTTGGACCTCGGCAAAGTGCTGATCCAGTGGAACGGGCCCTCATGCAACATCGCCGAGAAATCCAGGGTCAGTCTTGAGAAATCCGGGGCAGTGTTTCTAACGCAAATTTTGAGAGTGGAAATGCTAAGCCGCAGCTGCAGGCTGGCGTCTGTATGGCAGTCCTTGATGCGCCTAGATCGGCAGAACCAGTTACTGTGGGACTTAAGGAGTGACAGCGACTCTAAGGTTGGGTTCCAACTGGCCCACTTATGGAGGTAGACTTCCAGGCGATTTTCAGCCCTGGCCCTCCAACCCTCAGCAGAATAGTGGGGGGGGGACTAGAGGGGGCAATTGTCCCAGGAGAGAAGGTACCAGCTGGATATTAGGAGGAACTTTTTACAGTAAGAGTTGTTCAAACAGCGGAATTGGCTGCCTCGGGAGGTGGTGAGCTCCCCCTCCCTGGCAGTCTTTAAACAATGGCTGGACAAACACTTGTCAGGGATGCTCTAGGCCAGGGGTGTCAAACATACGGCCCGGGGGCCTGATGAGGCCCCCGGAGTGCTTCCATCAGGCCCGCACTGGAACTGGCCATCTCCTGCTTCCAGTTCTGTTGCTGCTGCTGCATCATAGCTTGCTTCGCCAGACTCTCTCAGTCGCTCAGCCATTTCATGTTATCCCCTGGGGAACTCTGAGCGTGAGGTTTCTGTGGTGAATGTCAATAAATCAAAAGCAGGTTTGCAGCTTACAGAGACCCACCTGAACAGCATGCTCAAGATTGCAACAGCACAGATATTTTGATGCAATAATTCAGAGCAAGAGGTGTCAGTTATCAGAGACTGTTAAATAAACAAAATATTGCAAGAGTGCTAATGTTTCAAACATGTTTTTATTTTAAGTTAAAAAAAAATCTCTGCGTTTGTGTCCTTTATAAAGTTTATATCTCCGCTACCTGGCATTACATTTTATGAGACACATGGTCCGGCTCAACAAGGTCTTATTTATGTCAGATCCGGCCCTCATAACAAATGAGTTCGACACCCCTGCTGTTGGCTGATCCTGCATTGAGCAGGGGGTTGGACTAGACGGCCTGTATGGCTCCCTTCCAACTCTGGGATTCTGTGATAGAAAGTTCCTACTATAGAGTTCTTGGCAATTCCTAGAGCACCCCTTGTCACCAGGAGCTCTATAGTAATCTTACCATAGAGGTGATTCCTAGAGTGCCACTTGTCACTTCCACGTAGCTCTAGAAATCACCACGAACTCTGTGGTAAGGGTTGTCTGTAAGTACATGAGGCCTTATTTTCTAATTTTTCTCCTGGGACGCTCCCCACCTCCCCAGTAACTCTCCCTCTGATTGGCAGCCACTGCCTGGCAAACCTACATGGGTTAACCCTGGGCCAGGCCTATTCATTTGGCTAAAGGCCTGAGCCTTTCTACTGGTGGGACTGGATTTGTGGCTTTACTGCCGTATGACTCTTCTTTGTAACTCTCCACCTCCCAGGGAATGGGCCTGGCCCGGAGCATCCGGGACGGAGAGAGAGGCGGGCGCGCTCAGATCGGCATCATTGACATCGAGAAAGACTCCCCTGACCTCATGCAGATCATGAAAGCAGCGCTGGGGGAGAGGCATGGAGAACTTAGGGACCCCACGCCGGATGAGAAAGCTGATGAGCTGCAGAAAGCCAATGTCCGGCTCTACCAGTGAGTCTCTCATCTGCAGGATTTGGGAGTTTAAGGCCCTTCGTTGTGAAGGAACCTTTTTACTGGATTGAGAAGGTTCCAGCTAGCTAGCTAATCTAGGGGAGAGAGCGGGGGTGACAGGCTGTAGCCGGCAACCCCTGAAAGGAATTGTGTGGCGGAAGCGGATGTGTTGGTGCAGGAGTTTTGTAGATTCCGGGGGGGGGGGGGCTCTTTCGCATGCGTGCAAAGTGTGCGCGCTCGCTGGGGTGATGTTCTCCCCCCCCCCGGGAAACCACCGCGCCTCCCCAGGCCCTTCCGAGGCACGCCGGCCGCTGCTGCCAGTGTCCCTCTCCCCCCCCCCCGGCCACTCCTTCCCTCTCCCTC
This sequence comes from Lepidodactylus listeri, assembly GCA_029233225.1. Lineage (NCBI taxonomy): Eukaryota > Metazoa > Chordata > Lepidosauria > Squamata > Gekkonidae > Lepidodactylus > Lepidodactylus listeri. Next base: position 8,290,990 of record JARCFY010000012.1, read on the forward strand.
CCTCTTTTCCGGGCGAAATGCCTGGCGTGGTGGCGTCACCCGGAAGTGACAGCATCACACTGGGTACGTTGCCAGGGCAACGCTCTGGCAATCGCCCTGAAACTCTATGGTGCCACAGAGTTGCAGGGTGATTGCACGCCAGGCATTTCGCCCAGAAAAGAGGGAGGGAGAGGGAGAGGGAAGGACGGAGGAGTGGCCAGGCCGGGGGGGGGGGAGAGAGGCACCGGCAGCAGTGGCGGCTGGGCCTCAGAAGGGCCCAGGGAGGTGCGGCAGCAGGCGCTCCATTTTTCCGGGGGTGGCTGAGCCCCCCACCGGAAAATTTCAGGGGTGGCTCGAGCCCCCGAGCCCCCCCGTAGTCTACACCTATGTGTTGGTGTTGTGGCGACACACTGATGTCATTCCTACTTAAAATGGAGGTGATGCCTTTAGACGCTCTACGATTTTTTAAAAAGTTTTTATAAAATGCTAAAGTTTCCCCATGTTACATCTCCTTCTGTTGGAAGTGACGTCAGTGTGCCAGCGCAACACCAGCAATGCGTTCCTCCCCCCGTCTCCTCCCACTGGCGCCTGAAGCGTTATCAGACAAGAAGCTGTGACGCTCAGGGCCATGCGTCCGTGGACTGATTGTCGCAAGCATGTCTTGCCCGCACTGTGGTTAGGGAAAGAAGCAGGGAGAGAAGTTAGCTAGAAGGAAGGAGTCCCGAAGAGCAGCATTCTGGGTAAACAGAGAGAGCTGCCGAGTAGGCTAAGGCAAGGATATGGGAAGTGACCTATCTAGCCATGCTAGCTCTACTGCCTCCTCTGAAGCATCCGTTTGTTCCACACAAAATAACATCACTCAGTTCTCCACTTCCGATGTGTCGGCAACCTTTCCAGTAAGCACAGTGCTTGGGTCTCAAGATCACAACTCCTGCCCTTGACTGTTGGTCTCGCACAATGCCTTGGGTCAGGGGCTCCCAGCTTCTCTGAGAGAGTGTAGTGATTAGGAGCACAGACTCTAATCTGGGAGAACCGGGTTCAGTTCCCCACTCCTCCACGTGCAGCTGCTGGTATGACCTTGGGTCAGTCACAAGTTCTCTCAGAGCTGTTCTCTCAGGAGCAGTCCTCGAAGGAGCTCTCTCAGCCCCACCTAACCTCACAGGGTGTCTGTTGTGGGGAGGGGAAGGGAAAGGAGATGGTAAGCCGCTCTGAGACTCCTTCGGGTAATGAAGGGTGGGGTATAAAAACAAACTCTTCTTTTTTGAGATTTGTAGGCACGTTGGAATTCTGACACAGGGCGGCGGGCGCAATCACAAAATGGCTGCCACAGGAGGCGGGGCCAATCACAAAATGGCTGCTGCCAGAGGACGACAAAATGTCAGAGAGTGAAGTTGTACGTAACTCTAGTAGCGAAATTTGACATTTCAGGCAGAGCCCTCTGTTGAACAGGATGCCTTTTAATCTGCACGGCCAATCAGAAGCCTGTCTGGGCAAATGCCCCACCTAGCCTCTCCCACTTTTTCAAAGCACTTGGCAGGCACCACGAAAGGTGATGGTGGGTTGAGCTCCTGCCTTAGGTTTTCACTTTGCTCTTTTGCCTCTCTGTAGCGTTTACGAGAACGGCAAGGACTTGGTGGTTCAAGAAATTGCTACCCGGCCCCTTACGCAAGACCTCCTGCGCCACGAGGTGAGCGATATGACATATATAACCTGTGGAAGAGAACATGATGCCCTTTGCGGTACCCGACAGGCATCAGTTCAATTCCACGCAGCTACGTCTGCCGACATGCCTATGAAATGCTCAAAGCCATGGGTTCAAATCCTGTGCAGCTTCTTTCTTCTTTTTCTCTCTGACAGGACTGTCACATTCTTGACCAAGGGGGCTTTAAGATTTACGTCTGGCGAGGGAAAGAGTCCAGCCCGGAGGAGAAAAAGGCCGCGTTTAGCCGAGCCGTGGTGAGTTTGCCTGAGAATGCCACTTTCTGTACCTTTGTGGCAGGTGGAATGCCCAGGCCCAGAGCTCCAGTGGGGCATTTTGGGCCCCTGCCCCCCTAATTAAAAGCCCCGCCCCACAAACAGCCATGCCAGAAACCTTAGTTTTTTAGGAGGGTGAGAGCACCGCAGCTTGCCCTAGGCCTCCCCTCTCCCTCCCTCTGTAGAATTTGGGGGAGAGCATCATGGGACCTGGGAAAAGACAGCTCAGAGGGCGTTTAATGGCCTTCAGAAGGCATTTAAATGCCTTTTGAGTTCCCTTGCACAGGGCAAGAAAGCTTAGAACAGCACTCAAGAGTGGTACTTCCAAACAGTCCAGTGCCCCCTGAGCTTTCTGTTATAAGAACTGATATGCTGATCAGTTCTTACGCTTGTCCCTTGCAAGGAAGGGCTAGAAACAAGCTCGGAGCCTCCCCCTTGAAAGGCAGGCGTTCATAGTGATTGAATTAACTTTAATTTAACTGCCCCTTTAAAAATTCAAATGCCCCTCGAACAAAAAAATCCTGGCTACGGGGCAGCGAATGCCAGAGCCTCCAAGGCTACAAAAATGTGAAATTTATACTCTCCTCATGAAACTCAGTGGTGGCTCAGTGGTTAAGACGCCGAGTTGCAGACTGGAAGGTCGGTAGCACGGCAGTTCGAGACCCAAGTGCTGCGTGACGGAGTGAGCTCCCGTCTCTGGTCCCAGCTCCTGCCAACGTAGCAGTTCGAAAGCAAGAAATTGCAAGTAGATCAATAGGTACCGCTTTGGTGGGAAGGGAACAGCGTTCCATGTGCCTCGGTGTCTAGTCAAGGTGCTGGTTTTAACCTTTAAAGCCCTATATGGCCTGGGGCCTGCCTACCTAAGGGACCGCCTTTCCCCATATATACCCCAAAGAGCACTGCGATCAGGCAGCCAACACCACCTGACCCTCCCGGGCCTGAAGGAGGCGAGGCTAGCAGCCACCAGAAACAGGGCCTTCTCGGTGGCGGCCCCCTACTGGTGGAACGAGCTCCCAGAGAACATCAGGGCCCTGCGGGACCTTTTGCAGTTCCGCAGGGCCTGCAAGGCGGAGCTCTTCCGCCAGGCGTTTGGGGCCACCGCCGGGGGGAATGGCCCTTAGGAGATGGCATGAGGGCCATCTCTAAAACATCATGGTGGCAGCCTCCTGGTTGGTGTGAGCTAGAGGCAGGTATTGGTGCTGGTATGACGCTGCTATTGGGATGAAAGTTGTTGTAATTTTAAAGTGAATCCATTTTATGTTATGTTTTAACTTGTAACTTTGTACTGATTGATTTTATGCTGTAAGCCGCCTAGAGCCGGTCCGCTGGCTAGGCGGGATATAAATTGAAACAAACAAATAAATAAATAAATAAAAATAGTCATGCCAGCCACATGATCATGGAGAAGTCTTCGGACAGCACTGGCTCTTTGGCTTGGAAACGGAGATGAGCACCGCCCCCTAGGGTCAGATTCAACTGGCTTTCGAGCAAGGGAAGCCTTTACCTTTACATGAAACTGACTCCCCCACTTTCCTTCCCCCGCAAATCCCTTCTTCTAGATGCCGTTTGATTGATTGCCCTGGGCATATACCTGCGTTCACTTAAAGAGGCATTAGATTTCATACAAAAACAAAAATGTCAGGATGAAGAAGAAGAAGAGATTGGATTTATACCCCGCCCTCCACTCCCCAAGGGAGTCTCAGAGCGGCTTACAAACTCCTTTTCCCTTCCCCTCCCCACAACAGACACCCTGTGAGGTAGGTGGGGCTGAGAGAGCTCTTTCCCAAGCTGTCCTTGAGGGAACAGCTGGTACAGAGCTATGGCTTGCCCAAGGTCATCCAGCCAGGTGCAAGTGGAGGAGTGGGGAATCAAACCCGGTTCTCCCCGATTAGAGTCCGCGCACTTAACCACTACACCAAACTGGCTCCCAAACTGGCTCCCACCAAACTGGCTCCCACTACACCAAACTGGCTCCCATGCAGGATCCTGGACGTCGTCCGTACCACCTGGTGTTTTTGGCCCCTGTGTGGCACCGAGTGTTGGACTGGATGGACCACGGGCCTGATCCAACATTGGCTTCTCTTATGTCCTTATGTTATGTTCCTATGTACAGTGACAGTGCACGCAAGCGGCAGCTATGAAATTTCCTTTGCTAGAGTCGCTTACATGTCTTTGGAATTCCTCTAGGGCTTCATCCAGGCCAAAGGGTATCCTCCGACGACGAACGTAGAAGTTGTGAACGATGGAGCAGAATCAGCCATGTTCAAGCAGCTCTTCAAAAAGTGGACCGAAAAAGAGGAGACTCAAGGGCTTGGCAAGGCGCACACGATTGGCAAGATCGGTGAGGCAGAAACACCCAGATTAGCTGTGGCTCAGGGCCAACTCATACTATCCAATACCTTCTTCATGCTCTTGGGTAATGTCTACACGATGGAACCCTGTGGACCAGGCTAACCATCTGGGTCCTTCCTGTTTGAACAATGTCTCCGGAGCCATGGTTGTGTGCGAAAGAATGATGTAATTTGGCCTGGATTACAAATCTTGCCAAAGGGAAGACGAGGGGGAACTGTTGCTACAACACTGCTGGTTCTTGGTGCTGTGACCTTGTCCTAAATATGGGGTGTGGAGGTACTGGTGTCACCTCGTCAGCCCACAGAAACTCTGCCGTTGTGTCCCAGACCACGAGAGCCAGCATGGGGTAGAGCTTAAGAGCAGTGAAGTCTGATCTGGAGAACCCGGTTCGATTCCCCTCTCCTCCTCCATGGGAGGCCTGCTGGGTGACCCTGGGCCAGTCACAGGTGTGGCCCTCCCCAGGGGCGTCGAGTTTTAAAATCCCCTGGGCGGGGGGCTCGTCCGTGCACGCTTTGCGTGCGCACATGCCAGGACCATGTCCCTGCCGCCGCTGCCTCCCCCGCCCAGCCTGGCCACTCCTGCTTCCGTCCCTCCCTCCATCCGTCCAGGGGCCAGCTGGGCATTTGCTTAGCTGGCCCCTGGACGGACGGAGGGACGGAGGCAGCCAGGTGGGGGGGGGGAGAGAGAGAGGGGGGCAGAGGAGACTCTAGGAAGGGCCTGGGGACACATGGCGGCGGGCGCTCCATTTTCCCAGGGGGGGGCTCAGTCCCCCCTGGGAAATTTCGGGGGTGGCTTGAGCCCTCGAGCCCCCCCCCCCCGTAGTTGACACTTATGGCCCTCCCCTTAGTATTGCCAGCCTCCAGGAGATCTTGGAGATCTCCAAGATCATTGCTTTGGGCAATGGAATCTATGGAATTATACCCTGCTGAGTTCCCTCCCCACACCCTGCCCTCCCCAGGCTCTACCCCTCAAATCTACAGGTATTTCCCAACCCAGAGTTGGCAACCCTGTAACTGGCTATGGAACCGCTTTCTAGACTCTTGGAACTCAGAAGACATGGCGTAGGAGGAGGTGTTTTTCTACCTTAGCTGCCAACAACATGAGTCGGGGTGGAGGGAACCATATCAGTTACCATGAGGCTGTCCTCTCATACTACCCACTTGGGGCAGCAAACTGACTTGAGACAGCCCTGCCTTGTAGCTAAGCAGAAGGAAATAAACATGGCTTGCCTCCCTCTATTTCCCCCTTCCCTCTGCCGCCCCACCAGCCACAGCCGGGACACTCACCTGGAGCTTCCTTCTGGAGCCCGTTGTATTCCTTCCCACAATGGGCCTTCTTCCTAGTAGATACATAAATACTAAAACATTTAAGAGCACAATTTAAAACTAGGGGTATAATCAGGGGTCCCTGCCCCCCCCCAGCCAACCAGTGGGAGATAGGGTGGTAGTGTTGCCCAATGCAGGCTGGCAGCCGTAATGGGAGCCGATATTCCTTATGTGCCTTGCAGTGTGTTGTGCATGGCTGAGGTGTATGTTTCGGTTCTGTTCACAGCCAAGGTGGATCAAGTGAAATTTGACTTTGCTCAGCTGCACGCCAGGCCAGAGTTGGCTGCCGAGCAGCGCATGGCAGACGATGCCTCTGGGAAGGTGGAGGTGAGTGCTTTTGGGAGACTTTCCTCAGCGATATTTCTGCCCTCCCTGTAGAGTTGCCAGACCCCCAGTGGAGGCAGGGGTCCCCCAATATCCCCCACGTCCTCACCGCCAATCAGCTGGCCCGGGGGGGGGGGGGGGAACTCACCCTGAAAAAGAGGGCGAGCCATCTGATGTGCAGTGACTTGTCTAACTTTACATGACCCAGAAGTGACATCATCACATCTGGGATGTCAGGGTGACACGCTGGTATTTGTGGTAGAAGCCAAATTTAGACACGTCCCTGTACGTCACCCGGGCCTCCCTGCTGTTCCCGATAAGTTCCCCTTCCCAGCCCTTGCTGGTTGCCAGTGGGGACCTGGCGATGACCCTACCTCCCCGCCATTTTGAAAGCAACCGCTCTGCAGCTTAAGAACTGACAGCTGCATAGAATAGACAATAAATACTCACCAATGTGTAAGAAGCAATGCGATTAGCTAGCAGATTTCATGCATTGCTGGTGGTACTGCCCACTGATACAGGAGTTTTGGACTAAAATAGTTTTAGAAATAAAAGAAATAACTTGAGAACAAATCCCTCTGAAACCAGAAGTGACATTACTGGGAAACCGGGCATCATTAAAAATACCAAAAGGACAGCAAGAAATTATTTCTATTTTGCTTAATTGTTGCAAAGTCTATGATAGCAGCAAAATGGATTGAAAAGCAAGTTCCCTCAATCCAACAATGGCTGACAAAGATATGGGATTCTTTTATTTTCAGCAAAATGTCTTTTAAAATGTATAACTATTCGGAAATACAATACCAAAACAAGGTGGTAGCGATTTGGTTTCCTATTGTAAGGTACCTAATGGAAAAGAGTGTTCTTCCACAAGACCCTCTGTACAATGAGTTGATATACTTTTAATCGTTTCTTTGTAACACATACTTTATGATATATCTGATGTTTTGTTTTGTTTGTAAGTTGAAATGTTAAAATTATTATTATTATTATTAATCATAATAATAATAATAATAGTAGTAGTAATAATAATAGTAGTAGTAGTAGTAGTAACAACAACAACAACAACAAAACAACAACAACAATAATAATAATAAAAAAGAACTGACAACGGCAGGCTTATGTGGATTTGCCAAGCAGCCCCTTCTCAAAATGATTTAAGTGACCACCCAGATGGACTGTTGGGGGTGGAGGGTTTCCCCATCGAGAAATACCAGCCACAAAGGAGAGAGATCCCTGGAGATCGGGGGGGGGGGGGGGCGGCGGATCCGACCTCCCCTGGCCACCATCAGGGAATAGGCGGTACTGTCGCCGGATCCCGGTTAAGATCCAATTCAGGAAATGAAAGGGTTGCCAGATCCCCCCTGGCCACTGGCAGGGGTGTGAGAGGTAGGATTGCCAGAACCAGGTTGGGAAACTCCTGGCGATTTTGGGGGCGGAGCCTGGGGAGGACAGGAACCTCAGTGGAGTGCAGGGCCACAAATCCACCCTCCAAAGCATCCCTTTTCTCCAGCATCCAACTGTTCTCTGTACTCTGGAGATGAGCTGTAATTCTGGGGGATATCCAGGATACAACCTGGAGGCCAGGGTTCCTAGAAAATAAACATCCAACATTTTGCATACGTGTTTACCAATGTGCATGTCTGCACACACACACACACACACACACAACTGGTTTTTGGTTTTTTGTTCAGGTGTGGCGAATAGAGGATCTTGAGATGGCCCCAGTAGAACCCAGAACTTACGGGCAGTTCTACGGCGGAGACTGTTACCTCGTCTTGTACACCTACATGAAATCCAACAGACCCCATTACATTATCTACATGTGGCTTGTAAGTAAGAGCCAGACAACAATGGATCCAGTTTCAATATTTTCAGCAGCGCTATTTGGAGAATAGACCCGAAAGGATATTAGAGTTTGTCTTTCAGATTTTGTACTCTCGGTGTCATGGTTAAGGGTGCGGACTCTAATCTGGGAGGGCCGGGTTTGATTCCCCCCTCCTCCTCCACGTGCCGCTGCCGGTGTGACCTTGGGTCAGTCACCAGTTCTCTCAGAGCTGTTCTCTCAAGGGCAGTCCTCAAGAGAGCTCTCTTAGCCCCACCTGCCTCACAGGGTGTCTGTTGTGGGGAGGGGAAGGGAAAGGAGATGGTAAACCACTCTGAGACTCCAAGTGAAGGGCGGGGTATAAGAAGAAGAAGATATTGGATTTATACCCTGCCCTTCACTTGTAGCCTCAGAGCGGCTTACGAACTCCTTTCCCTTCCCCTCCCCACAACAGACACCCTGTGAGGTATAAATCCAATCTCTTCTTCTTCTCTTAATTTTTTTTTGAACCACTTACTTTCTTTTAACCATTCACAACTACAGTGACCCCTGCTGTACACCCAGAATATATGAGTCCTTGCTTTTTCTTTCGTTCTAGGGTCGCCATGCCTCTGCAGACGAAATCACCGCTTGCGCTTTCAACGCCGTAGAGCTGGACAGGAAATACGGGGATGAGCCCGTGCAGGTTCGCGTGACAATGGGGAAGGAGCCCCGCCATTTTCTCGCCATCTTCAAAGGAAATCTGATCATTTATGAGGTAAATCCTCACAAGCCAACAGCGGGAATGAAGACTTCCGGTTCAGTTCCAGGAGGCCGGATGCTCCGCCTCCGAGGGTCACCAGCTTCGGGTTGGGAAGTGCCTGGAGATTTCGGGGGTAGAGCCTGAGGAGGGCGGGATTTGGGAAGGGGAGGGACTTCCATGAGGTATACTGCCATAGAGTCCGCCTTCTGAAGCAGCCATTTTCTCCAGCGGAACTGATCACTATCGCCTGGAGATGAGTTGTAATAGTGGGAGATCTCCAATCACCACCTAGAGGTTGTCAATCCTACTTTCACTGCTTCTCAGAGAGTCCGTTCGGTGTTGTGGTTAAGAGCGTGGACTCTAATCTGGGAGAACCAGGTTTGATTCCCCACGCCTCCCCATGCAGCTGCTGGGGTGAACTTGGAGCAGTCCCAAGTTCTCTCAGAGCTGTCCTCTCAAGAGCAGTCCTCAAAAGAGCTGAATTAGAGTGGAGATCCATGTTCAGACAATCACCATTGATTTAATTAACTCAAGAGTTTTGTGAAGAGGTTTGAACTGCATCTTTATAAAGCTACGTTACAATCTGATCCAGTTTGAGACGGCCAGTTGTCATTCGGGTTGTCGTTCGGGTGGTCGGGTTGGGAAAGGGTTGCCAGCTCTGGGTCAGGAAATACCTGGAGACTTTGGGGGTGGATCCAGGAGAGGGTGGGGTTTGGGGTGAAGAGGGACTTCAAGGGATGCCAGAGAGTCCACCTTTCAAAGCGGCCATTTCCTCCCAAGGGAACTGATCTCTGTCACCTGGACATTAGTTGTGATAGTGGGAGATCGCCAGCAACCACCTGGAGGTTGGCACCCCTTGTTGGGAGATTCCTGGTTATTGGGGGGGGCAGCAGAGTGGGGAGAGCAGGACTCCGGGAAGGGAAGGATCACATCAGGGTATGATGCCATACAGTCCACCCCACAAAGTGGTTCTTTTTCTCCAGGGGAGCTGATCTCTGTCGTCTGGAGATCAGCTGTAATTCCGGGTGATCTCCAGGCCCCACCTGGAGGTTGGCTACCCAGTTTGTCATCCAGCCTCCTGCCTCCTTTTGCTTTTCCAGGGAGGCACAAGCCGGGCCCAGAAGAGTGAACCGGAGCCTGCCATCCGGCTCTTCCAAGTCAGAGGTTCAGGGGAATTCAACACTAAAACCATCGAGGTCCCCGCCCGGGCCTCCTCGCTCAACTCCAATGACGTTTTCCTTCTCAAGACCAACCAAGTCTGCTATCTGTGGTGTGGAAAGGTAAAAAAAAAAACGTTCAAAGCACACACGTTCTAGACATCTGTCCTCCCGCTAGACACGTCAAGCAGGAATGCGGTGTGAGAGCCAGTTTGGTGTAGTGGTTAAGTGCACGGACTCTAATCTGGGAGAACCGGGTTTGATTCCCCACTCCTCCACTTGCACCTGGCTGGATGACCTTGGGCAAGCCATAGCTCTGGACCAGCTGGTCTCTCAAGGACAGCTTGGGAAAGAGCTCTCTCAGCCCCACCTACCTTACAGGGTGTCTGTTGTGGGGAGGGGAAGGGAAAGGAGTTTATAAGCCGCTCTGAGACTCCGAGCGAAAGGCCGGGGTATAAATCCAATCTCTTCTTCTCTCTTCTTCATTTACCTCAGAAAAATATGTATAAAAACAGGACAGGATTGTGCAAATGGTTTATTCAGTTTAAAGTAAACAAACCAAGGTTTCATATTAAGGGCTGACTGACTCAAATGTCAGGGTCCCATGAAGGTGGACCTCCTGATGGCACCTGGTATTTTTGGCCACCATGTGACACAGAGTATTGGACTGGAGGGGCCATTAGCGTGATCCAACATTGGCTTCTCTTATGTTCTTATGTTCTCATGTTCTCTTAGCCACAAGGTATAGATGGGTCACTATGTCGGGGGTAGCAATGCTCTGTCTTCTTGGTGCTTGGGGAGCCACAGTGTGAGGGGTTCCTGGAGTTCTGGCCCCCCTCATGGACCTCCTGATGGCACCTGGGTTTTGGCCCTTGTGTGAGACAGAGTGTTGGACTGGAGGGGCCATTGGCTTGACCCAACATGGCTTCCCTTATGTTCTTATATTCTCTTAGCCACAAGGTCTAGATGGAACACTCTATCTAGGGCAGTGATGCTCTGTCTTCTTGGTACTTGGGGGGGGCAACAGTGGGAGGGCTTCTGGAGTTCTGGCCCTGCTAGTGGACCTCCTGATGGCACCTGGGTTTTGGCCACTGTGTGACACAGTGTGTTGGACTGGAGGGGCCATTGGCCTGATTCGACTTGGCTTCTCTTATGTTCTTATGAGTAAGCTTTGACCTCCTTGCTTTTCTGATAGGTCTTCCAGGGCAACTGGTTGACCACTGTGGCAAACAGAATACAGGACCAGCAAGGTTGAAAGGAGGACTATAAGTCATGTCAATCTTTCTGGGTCTGGGCTCCTGATGCGTAAGCCTACCAGTTTATTTCCTTTCTTCACGCTGACTTACGGCGGTTTCATGTCGCACCCCCAGGGTTGCAGCGGGGACGAGCGAGAGATGGCCAAGACCGTGGCCGACATTGTCTCCAAACGGGACAAGCAGACCATTCTGGAGGGTCAGGAGCCGGCGGAGTTCTGGTTGGCTCTCGGAGGCAAAGCCCCATACGCCAGCGCCAAGAGGTGAGATTGGAGGGCAGTAGAAAGGGGCTGGTACTCAGTGGCAGAGCATCTGCTTAGCATGCAGAAGTTCCCAGGTTCAGTCGCTGGCACCTCCAGTTAAAAGATCAGGTAGCAGGTGATGTGAAAGACCTCGGCTTGGAGACCCTGGAGAGCCAGTACCAGTTTCAGTATTTAAAAAAAAGAACAATACAAGAGGAACAATAGTGTTTGGGAGACTGAAGATTCAAAAGACACTGTGCATACAAAATATACAAACCAGAATAAAGATTTTAATAAACTATACCCCATGTGATTCAATATCTATACAATTCTGTATTAGTTTCTAGTTTCTATCTCTATTATCAGCCATATGGTTCCCCTATACCAGTGATGGCGAACCTTTTAGAGACCAAGTGCCCAAACGGCAACCCAAAACCCACTTATTTATCGCAAAGTGCCAGCACGACAATTTAACCTGAATCCTGAGGTTGTAGTTTAGAAAAAAAGAACTCATACATTAACATCTTTTGTCTTAAAAGAAAAACACAACGACAGAGCTTTCAATGATACAAACAACTTTTTATTGAAAGGTAAAAGTTTGCATTTGGCATGCTTTTGAACAATTAGTGTGATTTTTGCTGTGGTATGCATGCTGATCATTTGTCTAACCTTGGCTCACACTTTGTAAGTTTGAGAGCAGCCCAGCCTCGAGTCTGTGTCGTCTTTTTCCTTTTAGAGACTGAGTGCCCAAACTACGTGCGTGCCCACAGAGAGGACTCTGAGTGCTGCCTCTGGCACACATGTTATAGGTTTGCCACCACTGCCCTATGCAATATAGTTCATGTCACATCAAAAGTCTCTAGCTTAAGCTTAAATATACAGGACCTCAATAATTTCTACTACAGGGGCATCTGAATTCAAAACATACGCAATCCAACTAGTACATTCGATAGGAAAGTCCAATGCAGTACATGAGGTCAGTTAACTCCAATTTTACGGGTGAAAATTCAACAGGTAAGTTCAACGGGAGAATCCAATGTCATGCATCAGGTAGGTTAACTCCGATGCACAACATGTCCTCGTTATTGGCTTCTCTCTGTTGAATTATGTCAGGTTCACTTCTGGCTTCTACATTAGGGCTTATTCATTTCACTTCCGGCTTTAATTTTTGGCTTAACAAGTAATCCGGTAGCCCCTGTTTCCAGCCATGCCTCTTCAGAGGCCGTACAAATTGATATTATTTCAAACAGAAAAGCCTCAAATCGATATTATGTCAAACAGACCGATTTCCCACGAGGCGCTGCTCCGGCATCGTTCTTCCCTTTGCCCCGATTGCATGCTTGAATTTCCCTCTATTTGTCTCGCGCCGCATTTTGACCCGTGGATTCGCCCGAATTCCCCCGCAGCTTCAGTGAACCTCAAAAAACAGGATTACTGAAACCACGGGGGAATTCAGGCGAAGCCACGGGTCAAAATACGGCACGGGGCAAATAGTGGGAAATTCAAGTACGCAATCGGGGCCAAGGGAAGAATGATACCGGAGCAGTGCCTCGTGGGAAATCGGTCACAGTGTTCTTCTCTGTCAGGTTCTCATGAATGACTTCTTTACCTCAGGAAGAAAAACTCTTAAGCTACTCCCACGCTATCCAATGATGTTTTTCCTATCTTGCGTTTCGGTATAAGGCAACATTATGTGGTCGAAGGTTTGTGTTGCTGTTGCATACGGAAAGACAGGCAGGGTATTCATTGTGACAATGTGAAAATCCCCTAGGATTGTCTTTTTACCCCCTTTCCTTGCCCCAAGGGCACCAAAGGCAGAGAACGGCTAACAGCTGTGCCACTGCTCCACCTGCCCAGGCGTGACCCTAATCAAAGCCCCCCCCCTTCCCTATTTTGCAGTTTTAAAAATGCTCTGGAAACCTTTGTACATCTCGTCTAATTTGATCTTGAAAAAGCATAGATTAGTCTCTTTTTTAAAAATAAATAAATCCGCTCTAAATATAGTATCTCACATTTTTTTCGGATTTTCTGTAGCGATGTTACCCAATCCTTGAGGCAATGTTGATGGATTTGGAACATACAATCTTATTCTATGATTTCTCTGTACTCGTTTTTTTTCCTAAAAGGATAATGACAATATTTGGTGCAAACGTTGGTATTAAAACTGACACCTGGTTTTTGGCATCTGCTGAAGAACATTAGATTAAATTTTAATCTGCTTTTAACGTGTTATTGATGCATTTTGAAATATTGGAATATTGTAAAGGTGTACTTCTTTTTTTGGGGGGGGGGGGGTATGACTGGTCTAAGGACCGTGACAATAAACTGAACTGAACTGGCATCTGCTGAATATAATGGCTGAAAATGGTAAAAAAGATAGAAAAGTGAGCATTTTTCCAGAGGAAAAAAATAGATGAAACAGAGAATGCTTTTCTCAGCCATGGGTGAAAATTACGAGGCGAAAAATACGCATTCATAGATCTCTGGTTTTCCGGGTGCCATTTGGAAGTCTGACCCCTTGTAACTAGATTCAGTAGAGCAGGGGTGGCCAACCTTGCTTAACGTAAGAGCCACATCGAATAAACGTCAGATGTCTGAGAGCCGCAAGACAGGAACAAATATCACACACACGTTTTTATTTTTAAAAATATGCAAATATGCTTTTTATTAACGTTAAATGGGACTGCCAAAAATAAAAACAAACGAGGAAAACCGGTTATTGATAATGATATTACTTGTTTGCTAATGATATTGAGAGAGAGAGAGAGAAAGAGAGAGATGGAAAGAAAGAATTAAAGAAGTGGAAAGAAAGAGAGAGAGAGAAACTAGGCAAGCAAATAGATGGGAGGGAGGAGGGAAGGAAGGAAGGGAGAAAGAGAGAAAAAGCATGCCTCCCCTTTGCTTCCCCAGCCGCCCTGCCAGGAGCCGCACAATATGTGTGAAAGAGCCGCATGTGGCTCCCGAGCCACAGGTTGGCCACCCCTGCAGTAGAGGCTGTGGGAAAGGAATATAATTTTCCCGTCTTCCTTCCTGTCCAATGCCCCAGGTTCCAAGACCCGGCTACCCACTACCAGCCCCGCTTGTTTGAGTGCTCTAACCAGACAGGGCGGTTCATTATGACAGAGGTTGTGGATTTCTGCCAGGACGACTTGGACGAAGATGATGTCATGCTGCTAGACACTTGGGAAGAGGTGAGCAGACCCTTTGTGAAGGAGTTCTCTGTGCCCCCTCTTTTGCTCGGCACAAAATTTGTGGGGAGGGACTCTGGCTCAGTGGTAGAGCCTTTTGCTCTGCATGCGGAAGGTCCCAGGTTAAGTTCCCTCCATTAAGTTCTGTCCCTGATGCGGTTTCAACAAAAAATGATGCTGCCGCCTAGTGGTGAAGCTGATACATTGCTTTTATTGCCCTCCCTGACTCCCGGTAAACCAACCCGGCACTTCCTTTCTCCTGAATCTCCCATTTCGGTTTAGATTTTTCTTTGGATTGGCAAGGCTGCCAACAACTATGAAAAGAACGAATCCATTTCTTCGGCCAAGGAGTACTTGAAGACCCACCCGGCAGGAAGAGATGTAGCGACACCCATCGTCATGGTCAAGCAAGGTCACGAGCCACTCAACTTCACGGGCTGGTTCGCGGCCTGGGATCCGTACAAGTGGAGCGTGAGTAGCCGCGGTGCTTGTCTCTGCTTGGGGAGTGGCCCCGATTCGGCAGCAAAGCTCCTGCTTTTGATGCAGGAGTTCCCTGGCCTCTCCAGTCAAAAGGATCTCTTAGCAGGGCTCACAAATGAGTCTCTCAAGGGAAATTGATCCCTATCCGTGTTCCCTCTAAGCTGAGTTAGTGTGAGCTAGCTCACAGTTTTCCAGCCTCCGGCTCACACATTTTTGACTTCGCTCAGGAAGGAGGGCTCCAGAGCAAACTAATTTATGCAGTAGCCAAATCGCTCGCTCACAACTTTAACGCCAGGAGCTCAGAAAGCAGAATTCTTGCTCACAGGACTCCACAGCTTAGAGGGGAGCATTGGTCCGGTCCCTATCCCTACCGCCCCCCATCCCATTACCAGCAAAGTTCACCTGTTCGTCAGGTGTCAGAAGTACCCGGTGATTTTGAGAAAGAATGGGCATAAAGCTGACACCAAAATTCACAACTCTCGAAAACCGGTGGCAGAACATTTTATTCTTCCAGGACATTCCACTGCTGTCCGAGATTTTTCCCTCACAAATCCGATCGTCGCTTTCTTTCCACTCAGGATGGCAAGTCCTACGAGGAGCTGAAGAGCAGCTTAGGAGACGTGTCGGCCATTTCAGAGATCACAGTGGTGAGTGGCCCTCTGTGTTGTGGAAATCACGCCATCCGCCCTGCTCACACATTTCCCGCCGGGACGGCTCTCCCCGCGGCTGCGTTTGTATTCCTCCGGGGCTCTCCCTCATTTCCGCAAATGTTTTTTGCAGTTCTAGGAGCAAAAATGTCGTTTGTCCCATTTGGCTCCGCAGCATCAGACTTCTCTGTTTCCGGGAATTCCGCTTGCGCTGGTTAGGCGGGATATAAATCCAAATAAATAAATAAATAAAATTCCCACGCTGCGCCACAAGAGGGGGCTGATTGCGGTTTTGCTCCTGGAACAGCAAAAGCATTTGCGGAAAGCCCCAGAGGAATACAAGGGCAGCCCCGGGCGACCCGTCCCTGCGGAAAATGTCTCAGAGAGGACTTCCTTTCTTTATGTATTTCAGTTTCCCCTCGTTTTGGGGTGGTGCCGGTTTGCAGAATCCCAAAAGCACCCTGAATTTCAGCAAGCTTGCAGGAGTCTCTTGCATTACCTTTCTGACATGTACACATGTTTGACCATTTAAAATTGTAGCACTGGGTTTGGATAAAGGTTCTCAGGGTTGGGGTCATGTAAAAACAGTTGCTTGGTGTCGTGGTTAAGTGCGCGGACTCTAATCTGGGAGAACCGGGTTTGATTCCCCACTCCTCCACTTGCACCTGGCTGGATGACCTTGGGCAAGCCATAGCTCTGTACCAGCTGTTCCCTCAAGGACAGCTTGGGAAAGAGCTCTCTCAGCCCCACCTACCTCACAGGGTGTCTGTTGTGGGGAGGGGAAGGGAAAAGGAGTTTGTAAGCCGCTCAGAGACTCCCTTGAGGAGTGAAAGGCAGGATATAAATCCAATCTCTTCTCCTCTTCTCCTCTTCTTAAAATTTAATTTTAAGCCAGTTTGGTGTAGTGGTGAAGTGCGCGGACTCTAATCTGGGAGAACCGGGTTTGATTCCCCACTCCTCCACTTGCACCTGCTGGATGACCTTGGGCAAGCCGTAGCTCTTTACCAGCTGTTCTCTCATGAGCAGTTCTCTCAGAGCTCTCTCAGCCCCACCTCCCTCCCAGGGTGTCTGTTGTGGGGAGGGGAAGGGAAAGGAGTCTGTAAACTGCTCTGAGACTACAAGTGAAGGGTTGGGTATAAATCCAATCTCTTCTTCTTAATTCCAACAACAAGCATGGAAAGACATAGTAAGCTTAAAAGGGCACTTCCTGATCATTTGAAGGTCATAGCTATATATTGAATAGCTGTTTGGTTTTATTGCCCTTTGTGCTTGTAATTACGTTGTTATTGTTGTGGTTTCCTAATAGTATGTGTTACTGTAAATTGTTGTTATATTATATAAATAAAAGATCATTGGGGGGGAAGCAGGAAATGCCTTTAAAGCTCTATATGTTGGCAGAGCTTAAACGTGCAGAGAAACGGAGCACCAACTGTTTAAAGAAAATAACTCAGTTTATTAAAGAAGAAAAAGCTCTGATAGAACAGAGGAGATGGAGAGAGGCTTAACTAACTGACCAACTGCTGTGAGAGTCAGAGACAAGGAGGGAGGGCTCAGTTGGAGCAGGAAGTCTCCAAAGAGCCAATCAGGAGACAGGAAGGACATAATTTGAAGTTGTGGGAAGTCCCTAAACCAGCTATGCTAACTAGCAGTCCATCAGCGGTTTCTCTATAGGCTGTGCTTTTTTTTTTTTAGAAAACAATTTTTTTATTATTTTTCCAGTTGCAAAACTTTACATAGTTACTTTTGAAATATTGTCATCACTGTCCGTTTTTCTATATAGCTATGTATTCCGCTTACAATTCAAAAACTTTGGGACTTCCCGCCTCACCTATACCATTATATATATCATAGCAATTATAAAGATTTAAAATTATTAGCTCTTACAGGTAACAAATGTAGTTATAACAATAAAAAAAAAGAAAGGTAATTTTTAAACATTTAAACGTAATATCTAGATATCTGTAATATGTACTCTAGTTTCTGTTCTTGTCATTTCAATCGTTCAGTATATTTCTCTTAAGAATAATTGTTTCTTCTTTTAAACATCAAAAATCAATAATTAGAGAATGTAAAAATATTATTTTTCATATCCCAGTGTTGTTCTAGATATTCTTTCAGGTCTTTCCATTCTTTTAGAAATCTTTCTGAGTCTTGATTATTCAGTTTTCTTGTCCATTTGTCCATTTTGTCCATGTTTTTTTTCACATTTCCAGTTCTGAGCATAGACCATTCTCACTGTAGTCACCATATACCATATTAATGTCCTTTTAGTTACATTAACTTCCTCTAGCTTAAGACCAAGCAATAACATTTCAGGCAGCTTTTTAAAAGTACTCTATAGGCTGTTCTGATCTTCTTCAAGCAGGTGCACTATAGACCTTGTATATTCCAACACTATAAAACCTGGGACCAGGGTGTACGAAGGACTGTCTTCTCCCTTATGCTCCTGGCTCGGAATTAAAATCACAGGGAGAGACTCTCCTGACAGTCGTGTCAATCAAAGAAGCTCCTTTGGTGGACGCACAGGACAGGGCCTTTTTCAGTGGCAGCCCCATAATCATGAAACAACCTCCCCAGGGAAGCGGGCCTGGCCCCCTTGCTTTTGATCTATAGGAGGCAGCCTAAGTCTTGATTAATTTACTAGCAGTCCTAAGTTGTGGTTTAAATTTAGGGGGGGGGGGGTGTATTTAACGTGATCTGTTCTGTGTGTTTTGTCTATATTGTAAGCCGTCTTGATCTCTATAAAGAAGGAAGAGGCCTAATAAATGTCTGAAATAAGATGCCACCAGTATCATCTGCCACCAGAATAACGGTGGGAAAAAAGCAAAAGCTATTTATGTACTTTCTTTGTACCCTCCTTTTCACCCCAACGGGGACTTAAAGCAGCTTATGGCATCTTCCCCTTCTCCATTTCATCCTCACAACAACCCTATGAGGTAGGCAGGCGATGTCTGTATGACTGGCTACATGCTGGGTATTGTGACATTGCAGGCTGTAATTTTATTTTTATTCTTTTGCTTATTTCGCATTTCTATCCCGCCCTCCCCGCAGGAGAGCATTTTGGTGTCTGATTCTGCCAGCTTGGTGTTTGAGAGCCAGTTTGGTGTAGTGGTTAAGAGCAGCAGACTCTAATCTGGGAGAACTGGGTTTGATTCCCCACTCCTCCACATGCAGCCAGTTGGGTGACCTTGGGTCAGTCACAGATCTCTCAGAGCTGTTCTCTCAGGAGCAGTCCTCGAAAGAGCTCTCTCAGCCCCACCTACCTCCCAGGGTGTCTGTTGTGGGGAGGGGAAGGGAAAGGAGTTTGTAAGCCGCTCTGAGACTCCGAGTGAAGGGCGGGGTATAAATCCAACTCTTCTTCTTCCTCTTCCTCTTCTTCCTCTTCTTCTTCTTCTTAGGGGTTGGTGAGGGATTGCTTGCTTTGCACAACCCATTCCACCATTCTCCCCCCCCCCCGCTCGAAACCTCCTTATTTATTTATTTATTATTAATTCAATTTATACCCCGCCCTCCCCACAAGCAGGCTCAGGGCAGCTTACACAACTGGTATAATACCACTAAAACACATACAATACATGAATTCAATTAAACAATTCCCACACTAAAAATCATAAAATCCCAAGGTGCTAATACTGTTGATACTAGGCATTTTTGTTCAGTGGAGCAGGAAGTGAGAGATCGAGACTTTGCTCGTTGCCCAGCAACAGCCGGCCAAAATCTGTGGACCTCTGAACATAACCGGGAACTCCTTGTGTGCGATTGTTTCCCCCCGTGTCTGAAATGACCCCATATTTCAAAGGCTTTCCTTTTAATTTGGCAGGACCTTAAAAACGCCAACTTGAATAGCAAAAAAGCCAACAACAAGTCGACACCCAAACAGACTCCCGATTCAGCCGGTTCGGGGTTCGGACAGAGTCCGCAGGCACACCAACCCCTCGCCAATAGCAATGGCGGCAGCAGCATCAATTGCAACAACAACGGCTCCCCGTTGCTAGAGACTCTTGGGAACGGCGCTTTTCCTCGAGAGATGCTGATCAACAAGACGGTGGATGACCTGCCGGAAGGTGTGGACCCCGCCAAGAAAGAGGTGAGGGGGATTTCTCTGCACACTTGCTTGTGGTGATGGAGCTTGCAGAGAAGTTGAATTCCTGGGAGGCCTTTTGGTTGTTCTTTCTTTTAACTCTTTATTTATAAAGTTCCACAAAGTTAAACACATTTATAGTCCCTATTACATAAGTCTGAGTCTAGTTCTCGAAGCATCCATCCATCCATTTATAGAATTTCAACCAAACATCCAGAAATGAAGTTTTAGCTTTCCCATGCATTCTTAGGCTCAATCTGTCCATTTCCGCAAGGTCCATTAATTTGTATTTTGACTCCTCCATGGTGGGGGTAATATGGGATTTCCAACATTTTGCCCATAGTATTCTAGCAGCAGACAATGTATAAATCATAAAAAACTACATCATAGTGATTATATCCTTCTGGTATTAGGTTTAGCAAATATGTCTCTGGGGTTAGCGCCAAGTTAATACCTGTAATTTCTAATATTACTTTCTGAATCATTTGACAAAAAGTTTATATTTTCGCACAACGCCATCACATGTGAAAGAAAGTTCCCACATTTGTTCCGCATTTCCAACATAAACTAGAAGCATTGGTGTAGCATTTTGCTATTCTGCCCGGAGACCAATGCCACCTATAAAACATCTTGTATATGTTCTCTTTGTATGCTATTGATTTCATGAATTTCATAGTTTTCCATATTTTTGACCATTTGTCTGTTTCTAATGTGTGTCCTATATCTCTCATCTTTTAGTTGTTCTTTCAACCCAACTCTGAAACTTTATCTTTAGGTCACTCGTTGAGCGGATAGTTGTGGGTTAACAGCCTGAATGCTTATTTTGGATGGGAGAGCTTTTTCAGTAATGAAAGGGGGGAGATAACTGTGACAGGTAGTTTGTGGACTCCTCCATATTCTCATTTTCGTCGCTTGTGTTTCTACATGGCCTCGGGTTGTTATTTTCTTTTCCCTGCACGTTTTGCTCTCTCTCGTGGTTGATTCGAGATTACAGCTTTGTATGTCCAGCATCTCTCCCTGCAGGTTTAAACTGCAGGTTTTTATGTTGGACGTATAGCGGTGTAATATTGAATCGACCACTAGAGGGAGCAAAACGTGTATGGAAACAGGGATACACAAGCGCTGAAAATGAGAATGCAGAAGAGCCCTGTGTTATCTTATTGAATTAGGCAACAAGCTAAAAAAGAGGCTTCCACGGACGGATATGCATGCAACACGTTTAAATTTTTTAATGGTGGGACTGTGGGGCTGAGCCAGTGTTGGTATATGTGTGTCCTTTTCATTGTGGAGCTTGGAGATAGCTATGCTCACCCCTCGGCCAAGGGGACATCTAGGGAGGGCAGCTTTTATTGTTGCATCTGTCTTCATCCATGGTGGGTGCAGGCATCTTCTCCCTCCCACTCACACCTCTTGGGGAGAGGCTGTGGCTCAGTGACAGAGCGTCCCCTGCCATGCAGAAGGTCCCAGGTTCAATTCTCTTGTGTGCTTCAGTAAACGATGAAAATTTGCAATATGATCTCTGCTGCCTTTTTTTCTGAATCCAGCTGTAACATCTGAAATTTCTCATTCCATTGGTAACAGTCTTTGTTGTAAGATTTTGAACATCACTTTACTCACATGAGAAATTAATACAAGAGTTGCTGCAATCTTTGATGTCTCCTTTTTTTGGGAATTTTAATGTAAATTGAGCATTTCCAGACTGTGGGTTGCTGATTTGTGAATGGCCCCCCCAAAGTTGCCATTCTGAGACTAGCCAAAGCATGTGAATGTCTAGGATAGTGCCTGTCCTTGCCTCTCACCCCCTCCACCTTTCTAAAAACACAACCCATCTCTTTTCACAGTTCTACCTGTCTGATGCAGATTTCTGTGACATCTTTGGGAAAACCAAGAGTGAGTTCTACCAGATGCCCAAATGGAAGCAACAGAACGAAAAGAAGCAGCATGGATTCTTTTGAGCCAAAGACCACGGCGACTGCTTGGAACTCGTTTTTGGAGGGACCCAACAGGGGTGGAAGGAATTGCTGCTGGTTTGAAAGGCAACCGTGCCTCCCCCCTTCCAACAAGGAAATGACTTTGAAAATAATACTCCTGGAATCAGTGCTGTTAAAAAGCTTGACAAAATTCCATTCCTTCCCCTGCCCCTGCTGAAAAATGGCAAATTGATTCCCTCCGAGTTTCATATTATTTATATCTGTGCCAGGGAATTAAGGGGGATTTCTTTACGTTTGGGAGTCTTAGAAATCCAGGATGAGGATTTCAAGACTGGCTGTGCTGAAAGAGAGTGGGTTGCCAGCTGTGGATTGCCAGCTGTGGGTTGCCAGCTGTGGGTTGGGAAGTAGCTGGAGATTTTTGGGGGGCGGAGCCTGAGGAAGGTGGGGTTTGGGGAGGGGGAAGGACTTCAGTGGGGTATAATGCCATAGAGTCCACCTTTCAAGAGCGCTCTCAGCCCCACCTCTCTCACAGGGTGTCTGTTGAGGGAAGGGGAAGGGAAAGGAGTTTGTAAACCGCTCTGAGACTCCCTTGGGGAGTGGAGGGCGGGGTATAAATCCAATCTCTCCTTCTTCCTAAGGAGGTGGCTGCTATACCTTTATCCTCAAGGGGGTGCTCTGGGTATGTCTCCCTCCCCCACCCCCCCCACCCTGCATTTGGTATGGGCAGGGAAAGCACAAATCCTCCCCCAGTTTTTGCATGGGTGTTGCTGAGGTTGCCAACCTCCAGGTGAGGCCTGGAGATATCTCTTCTGGAATTATTGCTGATCTCCGGGCGACAGAGATCAGTTCCCCTGGAGAAAAATGGCTGCTCTGGAGGGTGGGCTCCTTAGCAATATAACCCCCCTGGTCCCCTTCCCCTCTCCAAACCACACCTTTCCCAAATTCCACCTCAAACCTCCTGGAATATCCCAAACCTCAGCCGGCAACCCTAGGACCTGTTGATTGTGCTCAGGAAGGAATGGGGTGTTTTGTTGCTTCCTTGCAGGGTCTCTCCCC
The DNA here is from genome assembly GCA_029233225.1 of Lepidodactylus listeri. Lineage (NCBI taxonomy): Eukaryota > Metazoa > Chordata > Lepidosauria > Squamata > Gekkonidae > Lepidodactylus > Lepidodactylus listeri. Next base: position 8,313,546 of record JARCFY010000012.1, read on the forward strand.
TTCCACTTGCACACCCTGAGAGGCGAGAGCCAGTTTGGTGTAGCGGCTAAGAGCAGTGGACTCTAATCTGGAAATCCAGAACCGGGGGGGGGGGGGGGGTTCGATTCCCCACTCCTCCACAAGAAGCCAGCTGGGTGGCCTTGGGTCAGTTAACAGCTCGTTCAGAGCTCTCCCAGCCCCCAAAATAAGGCTAGCTCACCACAAAAAAGCTACAGGCTGCCAGACAATCTTCAGATCTCCTGGCTAGACTACACACAATGCCATACGATAATTAATCCTGAGAGGCCATGCCCCCCCCCCTTTCCATTTCTCAGTCTAACCCCACCCTGGGGCAAGGGTACAATATCACCCTAATTCAAATCTCTTTAGAAAACCATGTTGTATTTTCTCAGCTGCAGTCTTTTCCCATAACATTAAGAACGTAAGAAAATCAGAAGAGCCCTCCAGGATCAGACCAGGGGTCCATCCAGTCCAGCCTCCTGTCTCACACAGTGGCCAAACCAGTTCCTCTGGAGGGCCAACAACCGGGCAGAGAGGCCGAGGCCTTCCCCTGAGAAGAACCTCAGGAGAGCCCTGCTGGATCAGACCAGTGAGGGTCCCACTAGTCCAGCCTCCTGTCTCACACAGTGGCCAAACCAGTTCCTCTGGAGGGCCAACAACCGGGCAGAGAGGCCGAGGCCTTCCCCTGAGAAGAACCTCAGGAGAGCCCTGCTGGATCAGACCAGTGAGGGTCCCACTAGTCCAGCCTCCTGTCTCACACAGTGGCCAAACCAGTTCCTCTGGAGGGCCAACAACTGGGCAGAGAGGCCGAGGCCTTCCCCTGAGAAGAACCTCAGGAGAGCCCTGCTGGATCAGACCAGTGAGGGTCCCACTAGTCCAGCCTCCTGTCTCACACAGTGGCCAACCAGTTCCTCTGGAGGGCCAGCAACAGGGCAGAGAGGCCGAGGCCTTCCCCTGAGAAGAACCTCAGGAGAGCCCTGCTGGATCAGACCAGTGAGGGTCCCACTAGTCCAGCATCCTGTCTCACACAGTGGCCAACCAGTTCCTCTGGAGGGCCAACAACAGGGCAGAGAAACCAAGGCCTTCCCCTGATAAGAACCTCAGAAGAGCCCTGCTGGATCAGACAAATGGTCCATCTAGTCCAGTACCCTGTTTCACACAGTGGCCAACCAGTTCCCTAGGGGAACTGATCTCTATTGCCTGGAGATCCGCTCTAACCCCAGATCTTCAGCCACCACCTGGAGGTTGGCAACTCTAGACCTCTGTCATCTGGAGACCAGTTGTGATTCCAGGAAGTCTCCAGGCCCCATGGGGTTGCCAACCCCAGGTTCATTAATACTTGAAGGTTTGAGGGTACAACCTGAGAGGAAGCAGAGAGACCCTGGAAGAATAGAAGGCCATGTAGTCGACCTTCCAGAGCAGCCATTTTCTCCAGGAGAAATGGAATGCATGTTTTAAATAAACAAATAAATAAGTGGTTTATGTTGTCTGGAAATCAGTTGCAATTCCAGGAGATCTCCAGGCCCCACCCTAAGACCCAACCTGAAGGTTGCAAGCCTTAAAGAGGAAGTAGTTACCTTGGAAGAATTCCATCTCTGGATGGTGACTCAAGTTGGTAGCCATGTTAGGAAGGGGATTCTAGCAGTAGAGTTGCCATCCCCCCCCCCCCATGGGGCCGGGGGTTCCCCTGATTTTGGGGTGCCCAATCCACCACCGGTCAGCTGGCCAGTGGGGGGGGAGCCCTGCCCCCAAAGAGCCCCATCCCACATCATCACGCTGGGCGTATCACGTGGGGGATGCGCTAGCATTTGGGCAAAAACTCTATGGTAACCGTAGAGGTTTTTGCCCAAATGCTAGAGCGTCCTACCCAACGTGCCCTGGATGAAGATCCCCAAAATACAAGGTCTGATGTGGATGCCTCAAGAAAAGCGAGGAGTTTGCTTTGGGGCGTCATCGAGTTCAGGTACTCCTTGACACAACAAGGGCCAGGAGTGACCCGAAATTGGTTTGTAGCTTTACCGTGTTCTGCCTTTCAGTGGACCACGGATTTTGTAACTGTCCAGAGCTGCAAGTGCCCCCAAAAAAGGGTTCCTGAATGTAGATTCCAAAATAACTTCCAAGGACCTGAGAGACCACACTGTCTCGTGGGCTCATTTTGCCACCCCTGTCGCCCGTTTCGCTCTGTTCATTTCACACCCATCCCGTGGTTTCATATAAACCAATCGCAGTGACCGGTGGTGGCCTCTGATCTTCATGCCAGAAAACCAAGCGAAACTGGGGTACTCCTGTGAACTTTCTCTGCCTCTTGACCCACTGCTTCCTGCCCTGTTTCTCTCTTGGACGACCCTCACCACTCTTCCCGGCAGAGCTCTTCTAACTTTCAACTCCTTTTTTTTACGATTTTTAGTACCCTAGTATGTCTAATATGAATAAAATAGATATGATTTAAACAAACGGAACTTGTAGAGAATCGTATAATCTCTGTATGAAGTTGACTGAAGGAACAGAAGAGCTCTGGTTAGACCTCGCCTAGAATATTGTGTTCAGTTTTGGGCGCCACGAGTTAAGAAGGACATAGACAGGCTGGAACATGTCCTGAGGAGGGCAATGAAGACGGCGAGGGGTCTGGAGACCAAGTCCTGTGAGGAAAGGTTGAAGGAGCTGGGTGTGTTTATCCTGGAGAGGAGACGAGTGAGCGGTGATATGAGAACCATCTTCAGGTACTTGAAGGGCTGTCATCTAGACTAGAGGATGGTACAAGAGTTGTTTTCTGTTGCCCCAGAAGGTCGGACCAGAACTGACTGGATGACATTGAATCAGAAGAGTTTTCGGCTGAATATGAGGAAGAACTTCCTGACAGTTGGAGCGGTTCCTCAGTGGAACAGGTTTCCTCAGGAGGAGGTGGGCTCTCCCTCTTTGGAGGTTTTCAAGCAGAGGCTCTGTGGCCATCTGACAGCAATGCAGATTCTGGGAACTTGGGCAGATCATGGGAGGGAGGGCAGGAAGGGTTGCCTCTGCGGTTAGCCCTCGTGGCCCTTTCTTACATGCCCAGGGAAATGCTGATCGCCACTTTGGGGTCAGGAAACAATCCTGGAGGGTTTTTTTGTCATCTTCTGGGTGTGGAACAGGGGGTCACTGCGAGTGTGGAGGGGGAGGTATTTGTGAGTGTCCTGCATTGTACAGGGGGTTGGACTAGATGACCCTAGTGGTCCCTTCTAGCTCTATGATTCTACGATTCTCCAGTGATGTCCAAACTACAATTGCGTATCTTCAGAAAGAATGACTAGCATCCTACTACTCTGTGCGCGTGAACACAGGAGAACGTGAATGTACATGAAGCTCCCTTCTGCTGAATCAGACCATCAGTCCATCGCCGTCAGTATTGTCTACTCAGGCTGGCAGCGGCTCTCCAGGGTCTCAGGCAGGGGTCTTTCACAGCACCTCCTGCCTGGTCCTTTTAGCTGGAGATGCTGGGGATTGAACCTGGGATTTTCTGCATGCCCAGCAGACACTCCCTCAGTGGGCTGAAGGGTCTCTTCTATCAGAGGAGGTCTCCAGACTTTGCTGAGCAAGGTTGCAGGATGTGAGCCAGAGAGCTTGTGCTGGGTGAAGGAAGGTTGTTAAGAGAGGGTGATTTTCACCCTACTTTTGAACTGGCAGTGTCGGGAGCGTCCAGTTACCGGAAGACAGACCTGGCAGCTCAAAGCCAGCGAGATGTAGCGGTTAAGCTAGGACCAGGGAGACCTCTGGGTCAGCTTAACCTACTTTACAAGATTGTTGTGAAAATAAATGCAGAGGGGAGAACTATGTATGCTCCTCTTTGGGAGGCGGCGAGTATAAGATGCAGGAGCGTATAGCTATGCCTGACACTGGACTTGTTGTTCCAGACGAAAGACCGGGTCACGTAGCAATCCGTCTTTCCTTTGCCAGCCCTGCTCCGGCTCCCTTTCAGGGAATTCGCAGATGTGTCGGGCGTACAGTTTTGCACTGGAGCTTTGGCACCTGGCGGAACAATCTTCAGTCCATTTCCTCACCTACCACAAGCCAGATGTTTTCCTCCGGGAGGGCTCTCCGCACGCCTGCATTGGAATACTTCTGGGGCTCCCCCCCCCCCATTGCCGCAAATTTTTTTGCAGTTCCAGAAGCAAAATTGCAGTTTGCCCCATTTTGCCTCACAGCATCAGATTGCCCCGTTTCCGGGAATTCCCATGCTGCTCCACAAGGGGGCAAACTTTGTTTTTGCTCCTGAAACGGCACAAACATTTGCGGAAATGGTGGAGGGCCCCAGGGCGATTTTCCCTCTAAGCTGTGGAGTCTTGTGAGCAGAAATTCTACTTTGTGAGCTACTGGCATTAAAGTTGTGAGCGAGCAATTTGGCTGTTGCATGAATTACTTTGCTCTGGAGCCATCCTTCCCGAGCAAAGACAAAAATGTGTGAGCCAGAGGCTAAAAAACTGTGAGCTAACTCACCCTAACTCAGCTTAAAGGGACACTGCCCCAGAGGCAGGGGTCCATTGGAGCAGGAGCGCACAGGAGCGCAGCTCCGGGAGGGAGGAGCCCAGGGGGCAGGCACATGACCAAGCCCCACCCCCTCCTCAGTTTCCCTGAGCAGTGCAGAGGCGCAGCGCCCCGGGGAAAGCCCTGCTAGGGTCTTTATTGTTTTTAATGTTTTGTTTTAATATTGATAATTTTATCATTGTTCCTTTTATGACTGTGTGCTGCTTTTCCAGAGACTTGCTCAAGGTGTCATATACATTTTCTAAGTATACAGTTTTTTATCTGGGCACATGGCACATAAGTACCAGAGAAATTTCACCAACCCTTCAGCAGCTTCCACCCCATCAGTTTGGTGTAGTGGTCAGGAGTTGGACTCTAATCTGGGAGAACCGGGTTTGATTCCCCACTCCTCCACATGCAGCTGCTGGTGTGACCTTGGGCCAGTCACAAGTTCTGTCAGAGCTGTTCTCTCATGAGCAGTTCTCAAAAGACCTCTCTCAGCCCCACCTACCTCACAGGGTGTCTTGTTGTGGGGAGGGGAAGGGGAAGGGATGGGTGGTGCACATGTCCTGGGTATCTCAAGTCTACTTGAAACCTGGTGGTTTCAAGGGAGCAGGAAGAGAAGGAGGGTGTGTTCTTTATGCTTATTTTTATTGCAGAAAGTATTGGATGGGAAAGGGAATGGAGGAAGAGCAGGTCAGTTTCACTCACCTGTGGAGTGGAGCCTGAGGGGTGGGTGTCGCCTTCTGACACACTTCTGGTATGTTAGGGGGTGTGACATATGCAAATGAGTTATGCGAATGAGTTATGCTAATTAGCTCCTGCACCTCTTTTTCTACGAAATGACCCCTGCCCAGAGGTATACTAATGCAGGCGTGCAGAGAGCCATCCCTGCAGAAAACGTCCCACGCAAGACCCAACCAATGCTCCCTCTAAGCTTTGGAGTCTCGTGAGCAAAAATTCTAGTTCGTTAGCTCCTGGCATTAAAGTTGTGAGCGAGCGATTTGGCGGCTGCATGAATCAGTTTGCTCTGGAGCCCTCCTTCCTGAGCTAAGATGAAAATGTGTGAGCCGGAGGCTAAAAAACTGTGAGCTAGCTCACACTTAACTCAGCTTAGAGGGAACACTGGACCCAACCCATTTGCTTCCATGAACTGGCAGGGCAAATGCAGAATGAAAGGAGACGACGCGGCAGATAGATTTTTTTTTGCCTTTTTAATTTGAATCATGACAAAAATATATTATTCCTATTGCACTAGCGTTTCTCTACTTCTATGGCTTTGTTTGACATTTAAAAAAAACAAAACAGTACAGTACAGTATAAATATAAATTTGATTTCCCCCCCTCTTCCTACAGACCTATTGCATTTTTTAGTTTTTCACCACACCAAGATTGTCGTCGAAACAAACAGAATAAGGCTGGAAACTAGGGTTGCCAAGTCTGGGTCGGAAAAGACCTGGAGACTTTGGGGAGGGCGGGGTTTGGGGAAGGGAGGGGCCTCAGCACAGTGCAATGCCATAGAGTCCACCCTCCACAGCAGCCATTTTCTCCAGGGGAGCTGATCTCTGTCAGCTGGAGACCAGTTGCAAAAGCAGGGGATCCCCAGGCCCCACCTGGAGGCTGGCAACCCTACTGGAAACAAAGGCCTGATCCCAAATTGTGCTACAGGGGGGACAGAACAGCTGCCCCCTCGTGGCGCTACTGAGGAAGGGCCATTAGATTAGCTTTTAACTGTGCCACATTCACAGCTGGAGATGGGAGAGAAGGGAAGGAAGGCTTTGAAACAGGGGTGAGTGAACGATTTGGTCTGAGGGTCACGGCTGTGTCTCTGCATGCTTTCCTGGGCTCGAAGTCGGATGCTGGGTTTCCCTCTTTCCGGCGCCTCCTGGTGCCCGAAACAGGAAGTGCAAGACTCCAATTTAGAGCCTTCACGGAGACTCCACTGTAGCCACCTCTCCCTTTCTTGCTATTCTTAAAGGCCCTCGAGCTGTTCGGCAATCTTTGGGGAGCCTCAACCCAGTCGCCGATCGGCCTGTTAAATTACTAAGCAGTTCGAGAGCCGGAAGAAAAGCTTGGAGGAGCCGGACGTGGTTTCGGATCCTCGACAGGCCCCCAGGTCTGCTTCAAAACTACAGTCTCCCGCCACCGTTCATCACACTACCCTGAGAAAGTAGGCAACGTTTTTCACTTTTACCAAGACAAGACAGAGGAAGAACATCACGGATTTTACAAAGCCCTTCAGATCCAAATACATTTAAGAACATTGTCCACAGGAGGTTTTACAAACAGCTTTATAAGATCACAGGATCACAGGATTGCAGAGTCGGAAGGGGCCCGACAGGCCATTTAGTCCAACCCCCTGCTCAATGCAGGGTCCTTTTCTACAAAGTCATGCCGGCATTGCTTGAGGCGGTAAATTCAGGCACTATGGTTCGTATAGCCCTCGGTCACACAAAGAAACCCGATTCTGTCCCCGAATCACGACTGGCTGGCTGTCCCAACCCTGGCGAGCAGGACTCCACTCGGACACACAAGTACTAGAAGTAGCTGTTGGGTACTAAACCAGACTTGAGTTGCCGATCCCTAATTGGCGCTAGCTATGGATGGGGGGTGACTTAGTGGTGAAAAGTCTAATCCGGTTGCAGCTGACTTACAGTGACACTGAAGGCGAGTGACAAACAGAGGTGGTTTGCCTTTGCCCGTCCCTGCATAGTCGTCTTCGACTTTCTTGGTGGTCTGTCATGCAAGTGCTAACCAGGGTCAGCCTCGCTTAGCATCTGTGATCTGATAAGTTTGGAAGTCGACCGCAGCTGGCTGCAAAGCTGGGCAAGTTGATTACAGCATTTGAGCCTGATTAGGTGTTTTGCCAGGATCGCTTTGCTAGAAGCCCTCAGCTCAAAACTGGGCTGGATCCTGCAAGCTTTTCTGCTTGTAGAAGAGAAGAGATTGGATTTATACCCCGCCCTTCTCTACCCAAAGGAGTCTCAGAGCAGCTTACAGTCTCCTTTCCCTTCCCCTCCCCACAGCAGACACCCTGTGAGGTAGGTGGGGCTGAGAGAGCTCTGACAGAAACTGCTCTTTTTCAAGAACAGCTGTGCCACAACTACGGCTTGCCCAAGGTCATCCAGCCGGTGCAAGTGGAGGAGTGGGGAATCAAACCCGGTTCTCCAGATTAGAGTCTGTCGCTCTTAACCACAACCCCAAGCTGGCTTCAGAAGAGAAGAACCTACAATTGTGTTCTTTCAAAAACTGGAATGTTACAGCATTTAGGATAAATCTTTATGTACAGCAGTTGGGAAAAAGGCCTCCAAATCTGTGTATATCTTTAAATTGAACTGGAAATTGTTCAAGGCCGCTAAGAAAACACAGGAATGACTAGGACGGTCCCCTGCCCCTTCTCTTCTTCCGCCTACAAATAGTTTTAGAAGGGACATAAATGATCAGACATAGCTACCGTTTGTTTAAAAAAAATCTGTCTAGCAGCAGGCCACAAAGCGGTCGACCCCGTAGACGCGGCAGCCTCGTCTCCGCAAACTGCCGCTGAGCACAGATTCCAAGGCTGCTTTGAGAAATGGTGAGAATAGAGCTTTAAAAATTAAATAAAGCCCACGTTTTAGCAGTTACAAAATCAAGGCTGCATGTATCTACGGCCAGGGCTATTTTGGGGCAGGAACGCACAGGAACGGAGTTCCGTCTGGCTTCTGACGCAGCTGCCACAGGGATCCTGGGGGAGCCAATCCTGGGAGGGAGCTGTGCTGTCTGGGGTGTGGCCTAATATGCTAATACATTTCTGCTGTTGGGTGTGGTGTCTTATGCTAATGAGTTACAAAAAAAGCCCTGTCTACGGCTATTTCAGACCGATGATGTAAAAACATAGGGTTGCAGCCCAACCCATTTCCCACAAGGTGCTGCCCCAGCATCATTCTTCCGTTTTCCCCAACTGCATGCTTGAATTTCCCACTATTTGCCGCGGGGCGCATTTTGACCCGCGGCTCCGCCCGATTTCCCCCCACGGCTTCAGTGATCCTCAAAAAACAGGATCACTGAAGCCGTGGGGGAAATCGTGCGAAGCTGCAGGTCAAAATGCGTCCTGCGGCAAATAGTGGGAAACTGAAGCAGGCAATCGGGGAAAACGGAAGAACAACGCTGGGGCTGCGCCTTGTGAGAAATCGGTCCCAGTGTTCTCTCTAAGCTGTGGAGTCTTGTGAGCAAAAATCCTACTTGGTGAGCTACTGGATTAGAGAACATAACAGATAGCACCGACTCAGCTACATCCTGGCTCACACTTTCAAGATTCTCTTATCCCGCCTAAGGGCTAGAAACTTGGGTTTTTTTTAAAAAAAACCCTGAAAACTAAGATAAGAAAAGTCCTAATGTTTTGCTCCACAGCCCAAAGCAGGCAGATATAGTTGTGAGGGAGCCATTTGGCTACTGCAAAAATTAAGCTTGCTCTGGAGCCCTCCTTCCTGAGCGAAGGCAGAAACATGTGAGCCGGAGGCTAAAAAACGGTGAACTGGCTCACACTAACTCAGCTTAGAGGGAATACTGGTTGGAGCCACTACGAAGGCCTTGTGAGGTCCACACTGGGATCCCCCGTCTGCCTGGCTTTTTAGCCACTTCCAAGCCCGGGACATTTTATTCCCAGGGGCGTGGCCCCCTTGTGGAGTAAGACCCTCTAGGTCAAGGCAGAATGCAGTGGGAAGGGAGACGCAGGAGAAAATCGCTTCCTCCTTCCTCTTCAGTCGGCAGAATTCTGCTCACCGGAGAGGTCTCCTTCCCCCACAGCATGGTGATTACTACCTAAGGGGTCTACCCCCCTGGTCAGAAATTGCTGCCCGGGGAGCGGGGGGAGGGGACCTGGAAGATCCATGACGGCTAGTGCTTTCTACTGAGGGAATGTCGGCTCCCACACAGAAGGTACTTCTGGCTTCAGAGATCCACTTCTTGATGAATTAAAACTTTTAATTTTTATATAGATATATATATATATATATTTCTAGACCTTAAGGACCTGCAGAGGGGGGTTCCGGTGTCGCTTTTTGCCCCTCCGCAGGTCTAGAAGAAACCAGTATGCAAAAATAAGGTTAATACAGCTAATGCACTCCAGATTTTCTCGGTGCAGAGTTAGTATTTTGCGTTAGTGCAGAATACGCAAGCTCGGGATTAGAGAACATGACGGATAGTGTCGACTCAGTTACATCCCGGCTCACGGGTCGTTAGGCACACACTTTCAAGCTTCTCTTATCCCTCCTAAGGGCTAGAAACTTGGATTTTTTAACAACCCCCCCCCCCCCGAAAACTAAGATGAGAAAGTCCTAGTGCCTTGTTCCACAGCCCAAAGCAGGCAGATAACAGCAGAAGTCAGAGATGGGGGAAACGGGCAGATGAGATCTGGGAGTTCGTACTCCAAAGGCAACCTTGCAGGGCTGAACGCATCGGCCTCTGAACTGAGTTTATTGCGATCACTTGGATGCGGTACCCCTCGTTTTCTCATCCGCCCGGAGACAGCAGCCAGGATTGAGGGGGTAGGCATATTTTCAAACGGTGCCTCCCATGTAATGAAATTTGCTACTCTAAAGAAATTTTTTTTTTTTTGGGTGGAGTTTGTCAGGCCTAAACGTAGTTAATCAAGTTTGCATATTTAAGGGCGGGTGGATTGGACCGCTTAGGTCCCATCCGGGTGTTTACGGCTCTCGCGGGGCCTAGAAAGCGAGGTGGCATTTCAGAGTCTTTCCTTCCAGCGTGGGAACCTCGAGTTCGTTTAGAATGTGAAGACGGATCCCTTGAGGGGTCGGAGAAGATGGCTGCATTTCTATTCAGCGTCCAGAATATTGATGCGCACAAAGAGGGTGGCGGACGGGTACGGGTCTCCGTTCTTCGTCAGGAGATGGATGTGCCGGTAGCCTAAAGGAAGAGAGAAAAGTGGGAAATACCCAGTTGCGGCATCCTTTACATAAGAACAGAAGAGAAGGTTGGATCAGGCCAGTGGCCCATCCCGTCCGACACTCTGTCTGATGTGATCAGGCTACCCACGGCTATCAAGGTCAGTGCAGACAATTTTTACCTTAACATCATCCAAAAGTTACTGTTTGGAGAAATTTTAATTTAGAAAAAAAAAGGCGTTTGTCTCAGCTACTAGAAGCTGGAGAAACCAGTTTCTGCACCACAGGATGTGTTAAAAAGAAGCCTGCTTAAAGGCGTTCCTGATTGGGGTCATTACGGAAACTGCCCCCCCCCGACCCCCCCCCCCCACTTTCTAGATGGGGCTGCCGTCCGGAACGAGCCGCAAAGTCCTACCTTGCTTCAGACTCGTGAAAGGAGCCGTGAACTGCCCGATGAAATCGTTTTTCGTCGACGTGTCGAAATCTTCCACCATGAAACGAACCAGAGCAAGCCGGGGGACGTCGATCTCGAACTCAAACGTTTCGTTCCAATATGGGTTGAAACCTGGAGGAAGGGAGGAAGGAGAGGGAGGTGAGAAGACTGAACAGGGCCACGCAGAGGCACACAAGCCGACTCCAGGGGAAACGCACACACCTGTCCCGAAAGCTAAGACTGCTGTTCCAACATATGAGCGCATCTATGTAAGGAGAAGCACTCCAGAATAATCAGAGGGTCCTTTTTAAACCCGCCAAACGAATGATTCTGCAGACTTTTCAAAAGAGGGGTCAAGACCTGGATGCCCAGATCACAGATATAGGCAGGAAGCATGGGAAATGGAGGCTTTCTTAAGCTCACCCTGGTAGAAGCTAGATTTGAACCCGGGACTTCCAGCTCAGACTCTTGCAGAAATCCCATACGCAATGGCTAAGAAGAAAAAGTTAAGAGTCCACTGGGGCTTTTAAGACCGACAAAGTTTTATTCAAGGTACGAGCTTTTGTGTGAACGCACACTTCCTCAGATACATTGAAATGGATGTTAACAGTTCATATACACACACACACACACACACACACACACACACACACAGATCTACATAGGTGAACAGAAAATGAAGTGTGAACACACACTTCCTCAGATGTTAACTGTTCATACATACATACATATGTATGCATGTCTCTACATAAAGAGAAGAAGAGATTGGATTTATACCCTGCCCTTCACTCACTTGTAGTCTCAGAGCGGTTTACAAACTCTTTTCCCTTCCCCTCCCCACAGCAGACACCCTGTGAGGTAGGTGGGGCTGAGAGAGCTCTGAGACAACTGTCCTTGAGAGAACAGCTGGTTCAGAGCTGTGGCTTGCCCAAGGTCATCCAGCCAGGTGCAAGTGGAGGAGTGGGGAATCAAACCCGGTTCTCCCAGATTAGAGTCCACGCACTTAACCACTACACCAAACTGGCTCTCATAGGTGAACAGGAAATGAAGTGTGCGCTAATTCAGCTTAGAAGGAACACTGGTGGGGAGGAGGGTTGCCAACCTCCAGGTGGTGCCTGGAGAGCTCCCGGGATCACAACCTATCTCCAGTCTACAGAGATCAGTTCCCCTGAAGAAAATGGCTGCTTTGGAAGGTGGGCTCCATGGCATTACACCCCACTGAAGCCCATCCCCAACCCCACTCTCTTCAGGCTTCACCCCCAAAATCTCCAGGTATTTCCCAACCTGGAGTTGGCAACTCTATGGGGGAGGGACAACACATCTGAATAGTCTCTGGGTGGTCGATTTCCTGTCAGGGGTGGAGTCTCTGTCTGATGTGTCTTAAGCTCTGAGAAATGGTAGCTGTGGGCAGAGACCAAGTCCTATGAGGAAAGACTGAAGGAGCTGGGTATGTTTAGCCTGGAGAGGAGACGACTGAGAGGGGATATGGGAACCATCTTCAAGTACTTGGTGCTTGGGGGGGGGGGGCAACAGAGGGAGGGCTTCTAGTGTCCCGGCCCCACTGCTGGACCTCCTGAGGGCACCTGGTGTTTTTGGCCACTGTGTGACACAGAGTGTTGGACTGGAGGGGCCACTGGCCTGATCCAACATGGCTTCTCTTATGTTCTTATGTAAAGGGCTGTCGTCTACGGGATGGTTTTCGGCTCAGCGCTTTGTTCTTGTGGCCCTTTCTGACACGCCCAGGGAAATCCTGATCGCCACTTTGGGGATCAGGAAGCAATTTTTCTCCAGGCCAGTTTGGCTGGAGGTCCTGGAGGTTTTTTCTCATCTTCTGGGCATGGGGCGGGGGGGGGGGTCACTGGGGATGTGGAGGGGTTTCTTGTATGGCGCAGGGGGTTAGAATCACAGAATCATAGAGTTGGAAGGGACCTCCAGGGCCTAGATGGCCCTGGAGGTCCCTTCCAACTCTATGATTCTATGATTCTACAACAAGGCAAGGTGAAGTGGTGGCATCGGGCAACAGACCACGGGGGCCACAGACCATTTTGCCTCAGGTTACTGCTGCCCTGTTTCTCCCCACTGCCTGCCTTCCACATACCCCACCCAGACACAAAAGTCAAAAATAGCTAATGCTCCTTCCTTCCCGCTTCCAGAAGTCTAAACACTTGCACAGTGTAATGATTAGTGTGTGGGACTAGGAGCTGGAGACCCAGGTTCGAATTCCCACTCTGCCACGGAAGCTGGGCTGGGGGGGCCACAGACCGGTCGCACGGCCTAACCCGCCTCGCAGGGTTCTTGTGAGGATAAAAACGGAGGAGAGGAGAAGGATGCCAGCCACTCTGGGTCTCCATTGGGGGGAAAAGTGAGGTACAAAAGAAGTAAATAAAGACAAGCACAAGTAAATAAATACTTGTATCGAAACCAGAAGAGAAGCCAGGCTGGCTGTTCACCCAAGCCGCAACAGGGCCAGTGACAGAAGCAAAGAAGAAGAGAAGAAGATATTGGATTTATACCCTGCCCTTTACTACCCGAAGGAGTCTCAGAGCAGCTTACAAACTCCTTTCCCTCCCCCTCCCCACAACAGACACCCTGTGAGGTAGGTGGGGCTGAGAGAGCTCTTTCGAGGACTGCCCTTGAGAGAACTTGTGACCGACCCATGGTCGCACCAGCAGCTGCATGTGGAGGAGTGGGGAATTAAACCTGGTTCCCCTAGATTGGAGTCCACGCTCTTAAGCTCTACACTGAACTGGCTCAGAGTCAAATTGGGGGGGGGGAGCCTCAGTCACCCCCCTTCCTTCTCCAGCCGCCACTGGGCCTCCCCCCTTACCGTTGTTGTCGATAACCCTGGTCTGTTTCTTGTCGTTGTCCCGCTGGACGCCGTAGATTTCGACAATCACCCTCGGGTCGACGATCGAGTTTTTGCCTTTGTTCACCTTGGGCAGCTGCTGGCCGGAGATGACCTGTAAAAGACATGCCAAGAAAGGGAGAAACGGTTACTTGGACTGCCAGTTTGGGGAAGGCTAGCTGTGTCAGGAGAACGACAACTGAGTCCAGTAGCACCTGACAGACCAGTGAGGCTTTCGAAGTATTAGCTTTCGAGAAAGTTTATACCCTGAATTAATTAACTATTGTACAGCACTGTGCATAGGTGTCAACTATGGGCGGGCTCGAGGGCTCGAGCCACCCCAAAATTTCCCGGGGGGACTGAGCCCCCCCCGGGAAAACGGAGTGCCTCCCCGGGTCCTTCTAGGGCCACTGCCGTCGCCGTCTTTCTCTCTCCCCGCCCTGCCTGGCCACTCCGTCCCTCCCCCGTCCGTCCAGGGGCCAGCTAAGCAAATGCCCAACTGGCCCCTGGACGGATGGAGGGAGGGACGGAAGCAGGAGTGGTCAGGTGGGGAGGGAGGCGACAGCGGGGGGGGACATGATCCCGGCGGGCGCGTGCGCACAGAAGAGCCCCGCCCCCCTGGGATTTTTAAAACTCAGCGCCCCTGGCACTGTGGGTGGTATAGCCAGAAAATCCGAAGTTCTAACTCTTGCGTTATGTACCACTAGGTGGCGAGATAGACTTATTTTAGGGGCTGAGAGCTCAGAAAGAGCCGTGACTGGCCCAAGCTCCCCCAGCTGGCACCAAGTGGAGGAGTACAGAATCGAACCCGGTTCTCCAGATTAGAGTCCATCGCTCTTAACCACGACACCACACTGGCTCTTACGCCCTGAAAATCTTGTTGGCCTCGAAGATGCTACCAGTACTACTGGGCTCAGATCTAGCTTTTGGATCGCCAGTGTGACTTGAAAGTCTCCAAGTGGGCCGTTAGGGGGTTCTTCCGTTGGTGGGACTGAGCCACAAGTTGTGGTGTGTTGAGCTTTCACAAGATGCACACACTGGCAATGCTCCCTCTGAGCTGTGGAGTCTTGTGAGCAAAGATTCTACTTTATGAGCTCCTGGCATTCAAGTTGTGAGCGAGCGATTTGGCTACTGCATAAATTAGTTTGCTCTGGAGCCCTCCTTCCTGAGCGGAGACAAAAATGTGTGAGCTGGAGGCTAAAAAACTGTGAGCTAGCCCACACTAACTCATTTTAGAGGGAACACTGCACACTGGATATTCTTAGAGATTGGACTAGATGGTCAGCCATGTTGGTCTGAAGCAGTAGAACAAATTTAGAGTCCAGTGGGGGCACCTTTAAGACCAACCAAGGTTTATTCAAGTTATGAGCTTTCGTGGGCACGCACACTTCTTCAGATACACCGGAATGGAAGGTAGAGTTCGAACTTATGGACAACTGTTGACCTTGTGACCTCGAAGACCAGACAAAACTGCACATGCCCAGATTTTAACACTAAAAATCAATGATTTCATCCATGATATCAATATGACTACGAACCAATTTTCCTATACCAGTATCAACAGGTAAAAATTCACAGGTAAATTTGAGCCCTTAAGAACAAGTATCAGCAGATAGAAATTCCCAGATAAAGTTGATCACCGATAGGTAGAAAGTCACAGTTCAAGTTGATCACAGGTAGAAGTATTTCCAAAAAACTATTTATGATAAATTCAAAGAAGTCCTTGAACTATAAGGATGTAGTAACGTCTCCGCCAGCTGACTCGACGGTCAGTTAATGAAAATGGTGAAATGCTTCAGACGTTTGAAGGGAGGTCCCAAGAAATGATTGATTCTTCATTGGGAATCACTGAGGACTGCTGGATCTGAATATACTGTATGGATGTCTACAGGGGTCATTTTGAGCAGGAGCGCGGGGGGGAGCTCAGCTCCGGGAGTTGGTGCCAGCCCCCCCCCCCTCCCGCGGGGGAATGCCTGCTTGTGTCATGGCTGCAGCAAAATGACCCCGTCCCCTGGAAAGGTCCTTGTTCCTCCGACCAGCCTTCTGAAGGCTTCAGCCACCACTGAAGCTATCCTCACAGAATAGGGGTATTTCTGAGGCTTGGATTAGTAACTGGCCCCTCGCTGCCAGCTCCTTCTTTCTTTCTTTCTTTCTTTCTTTCTTTCTTTCTTTCTTTCTTTCTTTCTTTCTTTCTTTCTTTCTGCCTGCCTGCCTGCCTGCCTGCCTGCCTGCCTGCCTGCCTGCCTGCCTGCCTTCTTGCCTTCTGACTTCCGCTGATGTCAGGTGGTGTAGCATATGCAAATAAGTCACGCTAATGAGTTATGCTAATGAGCTCCTGCATCTCTTTTTCTATGAAATGACCCCTGGATGTCTACATCATGTGTCTTTGAAATGTTGAATCCAGCATGATCCTTGAAAAAATTACTTCACATGAATTTCTACCTGCGATCAACTTGACCTGTGAATTTCTACCTGTTGATATCGGTATAGGAAAATTTGATCTTAGTACTATACAAGGGGAGGCCCGGAAGAAACTTGCGGGGAGGGGGCATTTCCTTCATCTTGCCGGACCCACCGCTCGCCCCCCCCATGGGCTCCCAGCAGTAGGATACTTGCGGGGGGCAGGTGAGCCTCTCTCTCCTCCCTCCCTCCTCCCTCCCTGAAAACAGCGGCGGCTGTCTGCCGAGCCTCCTCCCCCCTCCCTTCCCAAAAATTGGCGGCAGCAGCTGCGTGCCAAGCCTCCTCTCCTCCCTCCCCCAAAATCGGTGGCAGCCATGCGCCGAGCCTCCTCCCTCCCTTCTCCCTCCCCCTCCCTTCCCAAAAACTGGCAGCGGCGGCGGCTGCATGCCGAGCCTCCTCTCCTTCCTCCCTTCCTCCTCCCTCCCTGGAAATCGGTGGCGGCGGCTGTGTGCCGAGCCTCCTCCCGCCTCCCTCCCCGAAAACAGCGGCGGTGAGGCCCACCAAGCCCTCCTCCCAGCCAAAGCGTTCTCTGCGCCTGCGCAGAGAATGCTTTTACTTTTGAGGGGATTTAAATATCCCCCCAAAAGTTTTTTTTAACATTTAGGATTTTTCTGCACTCCCCCCGTGTGTAGGAAAAAAACCCTCCCCCCCAAGCGCCCCCCCGCGCGGATTTAGGTATCCGCACGCGGCGGGGGGGGGCACTTGGACATTAGATATATAGATAGGCCATATTGAGATCATTTATTAAATCATTGATTTTTGGTGTTAGAATCTGGGCACATGCTGTTTTGTCTGATCTGCGTGTATTGCCTTTCACCTTGTAGACCTTATAACCTTAGCTTGTGATTTAGTTTTGTCTTTGCACAGCTTAAAACATCTGCATCAAGTTACATGTAAATTTGCTGTTCAGCCCCTGTCTGTAAGTTTGAACCTTGCCTACCATTCCGACGTCTCTGAAGAAGTGGGCGTGCACACGAAAGCTCATACCTTGAATAAACCTTTGTTGGTCTTAAAGGTGCCACTGGACTCCAAATTCTTAGAGCCTGGGGTAAGCCTGTCGTTCTTTTATTTCCATGTTCTTGACTGACCTGATAACTTAAAGAGAGAAAACTACGCACCTTTTGCATTCTTCTCACCAGGGGTCATTTCATAGAAAAAGAGGTGCAGGAGCTCATTAGCATAACTCATTCGCATAACTTACTTGCATATGCTAAACCATCTGACATCACCGGAAGTATGTCAGAAGGGGGAGAGAGAGAGAGAGAGAGAGAGAGAGAGAGAGAGAGAGAGAGAGAGAGAGAAAGAAAGAAAGAGAGAAAGAAAGAAAGAAAGAAAGAAAGAAAGAAAGAAAGAAAGAAAGATGGCAGAGAGGGGACAGCTACTAATCCAAGCCTCAGAAATACCACTATTCTGAGAGGATAGCTTCAGTGGTGGCTGAAGCCTTCAGAAGGCTGGTTGGAGGAACAAGGACCTTTCCAGGGGACGGGGTCAGTTTGCTGCAGCCATGACACAAGCAGGCATTCCCCTGTGCGGGGGTGGGGGGGCTGGCACCAACTCCCGGAGCTGCGCTCCCCTGAGCTCCTGCTCGAAATGACCCCTGCTTCTCACTAAAGCAAAATAACCTCCCATGACAAATTCCTGGGTGCCATGAAACTGGCCTGATCCAGTATTGTTGTATATGCACACACCAAGTGTAAAGACAAGGCTGATTAAAATAGAGCATCTTTTTGTCTCACAGTCCTCTGCAAACCAGGCCTCCCTCCCTATTCATGGCTTCCTACTTCCGCTCCTACCTTAACTTGGAGTTTCTTCCGTGTCCGCCATGGCCCTTCTGTGATGGATTTGGGATTGAATTTAGAGCTCTGGTCCTGAAGAAAGTCCGGTTTGAGGACGTACCCACAAAAGCCGTTTTCTTGAAATCGACCCTGGTATATGTCCATTTCTGTGCCCTTGGTCTGAAAATTCAAGGCGACTTGAAGGAGAAAAAGAAATATTTTGTTTCTGAATGCTTTAACAATTTGAGAACAATAGCCTTATTTGTAACAGGTCCCTGTTATGGTGCTAAAAGCTATTAATGAAGAGGCGGAGGAGGAGGAGGAGACTGGATTTATACCCCGCCCTTCACTACCCAAAGGAGTCTCAGAGCAGCTTAAAATCTCTTTTCCCTTCCCCTCCACATTACAGATACCCTGTGAGGTAGGCGGAGCTGAGAGAGCTCTCCCGAGGACTGCCCTTGAGAGAGCAGCTCTGAAATAACTTGTGACTGACCCCAAGGTCACACCAGCAGCTGCATGTGAAGGCGTAGGGAATCAAACCCGGTTCTCCCAGATTAGAGTCCGCACTCCTAACCACTACACCAGACTGGTTCTCATAGTAACACAAGTATCTCTAATGCTTGGGGCATGGTAGAACTTCATGCTAAGGAAATCATTTTTCTAGAGACAAAAGGCACCACCAGGGCAGTGTACAAGTTAATTGGTCAGACTAGCTCTGGGTTCAAATCCCCAATCTGAAGTTCAGACGCTGACTGCGGGCCAGTCATTCCTCTTTCTCAGTCTAGCCCCCACTTTGGTGGGAAGTAAACACATTAGAATGATTCTCTTTACCCTGCCCCATAATATTAGTCATTTTCACATACTGGGCCCGATCCATTCCATATCAAGCACTTTGAATCCCATGGATTTCAACAGGAGAGTTTTCAACATCTTATTGACCACCATGGGACTTTAAAGTGTTGAACTTGGATCACATCCACTGCTTTTAACGAGGGACTTTTCTGCTTACCTATCTGGCATCCCACATTCCACATGTCAATTGGATTGTAGTTCGAGGAATCTGTCCTCCATCCCGCTGGGTATATCCGGCTTAGTTGCTTGATATTGTGCTGGATGAAGCTGGCTCCTAGGATGAAGACAGAGGAACAGAAGGACACACGGTTCTCTTTTCTGTTTGTGTGTGCGTGTGTGTGTGAGTGTGAGAAAGAGAAACATTTTTCTTCCTCCTTTTGTCTCACTAGAATCAGGGAATCACCCCAAAAATGGATCAGGCTCAGGACAGACCCCCCCCACCCCCCCAAAAAATAAGACATCTTCCCAACAAATCTGGTTTACGGAATTCACTGCCACATGAAGTTCTTCCACATTCTCATTTTCGTCGCTTGGGTATCTGTATTGCTTTAGGGCAGTGTTTTTCAACCACTGTGCCGTGGCACACTGGTGTGTCGCGAGATAGTGTCAGGTGTGCCGCGGGATTTTTTCAATGAAAGAAATGTGCCTTCCGGGCTGACCTTCCGGGACGCATTTGTGCATGCGAGAAAGAACAGTGGCGCACTCTTTAAACTCACTATTTGAAAAACTTTAGCAGAATCGCAGTATTAAAATACATCCACATTATATTTCTTCTGAAACTCAGGTCAATGTTATGGGAAGGAGCCATTACACTTTGGATCTGTAACTTACGATTTCAAGTTGAGTGGCTATTACGTGTATTTGTAATACTGTCATAGTTAATACTTGAGCTGAGGCAACTAGTGACCCATTTATCTTGTATTTCAGTGTTTTTCAACCACTGTGCCGTGAGATATTGTCAGGTGTGCCGCGGGATTTTTTCAATGAAAGAAATGTGCCTTAGCTCGAAAAAGGTTGAAAAACACTGCTTTAGGGGTCTGTTTTTCTTTTCCGCACCCACTTTGCTCCCTCTAGTGGTCAGTTCAATATTTCATCTCTGTATGTCTGGCATATCTCCCTGCAGACTTAAAGGGCAAGGAGCTACTGCATACATGCAGCAATGTAATATCGAATTGACCACTAGAGGGAGCAAAACACATGAAAAAGAAAAAAAAAACATGAAAAAGGGAGAAAAAACTCAAAGCAATAGGGACACCCAAGCGACAAGCAGAACAGCCCAAGATGCGGTGACAACCACTAGCCTGAATACCGTTTTTAAAAGAATTAGACAAATTCATTTATCCGCTGCTATTAGCCACAATTGTTAAATAAAGCCTCCGTGTTCAGAGGCAGTATACCTCTTAATATTTGTATAGGGTTGCCAAGTCTAAAGAACTCACCGGCAGGGGGGAGTCCTCCTCCGTCTGGAAGTTTCTCTGGGCCGGCGACATCACCGGAAGTGACGTCAGCACGTTGGGGGCATTGCCAGGGTGACACTCTGGCAATCGCTCCAAAACTCTATGGTATCATAGAGTTTTGAGGCGATTGCCAGAGCGTCGCCCTGGCAACGCCCCCAACATGCTAACGTCACTTCCGGTGACGTCATTACGTCGTCCGGGCTGGACGACTTTGGGTGGGGTTTCCCCCGCCGGCCGAATACTGGCCGGCGGATCGGGAACCCCTTTAGCGGGGGATCCCCCGCCCCCCGGGCTGACTTGGCAGCCCTATATTTGTAGTAGGAACTCACTTTCATGCCCTAATCGTAAGTAGATATTTCTTTAGTGTTCCAGAACTGAGCTAAAGACAACTGTCTTGGCCAAGTGACATTCCCACACCCATCTCAGGGAATGGGGTGGGGTAGTATATGTGAACAAAAAGCAGTCTGTAGTTTAAGTTTAGACAGGGGTCATTTTGTAGAAAAAGAGGTGCAGGAGCTCATTAGCATAACTCATTAGCATAAATTATTTGCATATGCCACACCCCCTGACATCACAGGAAGTATGTCAGAAGGCAAGAAAGAAGAGAGAGAGAAAGAAAGAAAGAAGGAAGGGAGGGAGGGAGGGAGGAAAGAAAGAAGAGCTGGCAGAGAGGGGACAGCTACTAATCCAAGCCTCAGAAATACCACTGTTCTGGGAGGATAGCTTCAGTGGTGGCTGAAGCCTTCAGAAGGCTGGTCGGAGGAACAAGGACCTTCCCAGGGGACGGGGTCATTTTGCTGCAGCCATGGCACAAGCAGGCATTCCCCTGCGGGGGAAGGGGGGGGCTGGCACCAACTCCCGGAGCTGGGCTCCCCCGAGCTCCTGCTCGAAATGACCCCTGAGTTTAGAAATGACACAGAGAGGGGGTGTAAGATGGCTGAAGGGGAAGCACCCCAAGGGCGCACAGTGCCTGATTTCTCTCAGCCAAACTGTGTGTTCGCTTTCTGCAAACTGTGCAAAACTTAGATCCAGGTAAAAATCCTGTTAAGTGACCACCACGCTCTGGGAGTGAATGCAGAGTCTCAGATTTATTCTGGTATATTTATTGCTTTACAACTGTGAACCTTCTAATGTTAGCTTGTTATTTAATTCTGTTTTTGCATAGCTTAAAACATCTCCATCATGCTACACGTTAATTTGCTGTTCAGCCCGTCTATAAGTTTGAACCTTACGTCGCATTCCGTTGCATTTGGAAAAGTGTGCCCGCACATGAAAGCTCATACCTTGAATAAACCTTTGCGGGTCTTAAAGGTGCCGCTGGACTCTAAATCTGTTATGTGCAAAACTTAATAATGCAAAGCTGAATCAGTCAAGAGGGCTTTTCTACGTGAGCAGCCAGGTAGCACTGGACAAAATGCTCCACAAATTTATTTGGGGAAATTATTAGGGGCTGTGGTCTACACGACTGCATACAGAAGAAGAAGAAGAGAAGAGATTGGATTTATACCCTGCCTTTCACTTGGAGTCTCAGAGCGGCTTACAATCTCCTTTCCCTTCCCCCTCCCCACAGATGTTTCATGGCTGTGCCCACCGCGCTGTAGCCGAATTCCAAAGGCGCTCACAGGCTCAAAAAGATGGGGTACATCTGGGGTAGCAGAACGATGCCATCTAGGCACAGTCTCCTTGGTCCACCTTGTCTCTATTAGGATGCCGGTAAATAAATCAAAAGACTCGGTGACACACCCATTGCCCCGAACCTCCGAAACTGGCAATGCCTGCCTCTGGAACATCTCACTTCTTGGAGCAGTGGGGAGCATGTTGCGATACCTACCAGACTCCTGGGCCAGCTTCAGAGCTTTCCCTTCGCTGAAGGACGACATCTCGTTGAAGGGCCGAGAATTGGAGCCGTCGAACCCTTCGAAGTGGACGCTTCTGCAGTAGACGACCGTGTCCGACAGCTCTTTTGCAAGCTTCAGTTTGTCGCTCTGGAGAGGGAATGAGAAAAGATCCATGCCCTTGTTCCAAGTTATCTGTTAAGCTGGCCCTCTTTCAAGGACACAAACACTGCTTTCCCCCGGAAGAACAGAGCATCTGCTTGGCATGCAGAAGGCCCCAGTCAAAGACTCTGTCACACAGTGACCAAAATATACCAGGTGCCAGCAGGAGGTCCACCAGTGGGGCTAGTACTTGTTGGTACTTTCCACCACCACACCAAGCTGATCCCATCAGATTTTGGAAGCTAACCCAGGTCGGCCCTGGTTAGTACTTGGATGGGAGACCGCCCAAGGAAGTCCAGGGTTGCTAGGTGATGTGAAAGATCTCAGCCTGAGACCCTGGAGAGCCAGGAAGTAGGGCTGTAGCTCAGTGGAAGAGCATCTGCTTGGCATGCAGAAGGCCCCAGGTTCAATCCCCGGCATCTCCAGTTAAAGGGATCAGACAATAGGTGATGGGAAAGACCTCTGCCTGAGACCCTGGAGAGCTTTAAACTGGGGCTGTGGCTCAGTGGAAGAGCCTCTGCTTTGCACGCAGAAGGTCCCAGGTTCAATCCCCGGCATCTCCAGCTAAAAGGATCAAGTAGTAGCTGACGGCCTGGAGAGCCACCGCCAGTCTGAGTAGACCACACTGACCTTGAAGGATCAAAGGTCAGATTCAGTAAAAGGCGGCTTCATGTGTTCAGTTTCTTCCAAACTGAAACAAATGCAGTTCTGAGAACAGCTCATAAGACTCACCATCTTTTTGCTTTCTACCTCGATCTTCACAGATTCGTCTTCCATTTCCGCTGCTTCATCCTCATCGGAGACGTCTTCAGTCTCTGCGCTCAGCTTTTTCCCTTTCACGAGAATCTTTCCCTTCAGTTGCTAGAAGAGAGAGAGAGAGAAAGGGTATCAGTCGAGCGATGTGCCACAGCAGTGCAAGTGAGGAAGGAAAGGAGGAACTGAATCAGGTGCGATGGTTTTTGAAGAGAAGAAGAGACTAGATTTATACCTCGTCCTTTACTTCCCGAAGGAGTCTCAGAGTGGCTTACAAACTCCTTTCCCCTCCCCACAACAGACGCCCTGGGAGGTAGGTGGGGCTGAGAGAGCTCTGACAGAAACTGCTCTTTTTCAAGAACAGCTGTGCCAGAACTATGGCTTGCCCAAGGTCATCCAGCATGTGAAGGAGTGGGGTCTCAAACCCGGTTCTCCCAGATTAGAGTCTGCGCACTTCACCACTACACCAAACTGGTGAGGCCGCCCGCAGCAAAGGAAGAGAACTTGGCCTGCACCAGCCCAACCGTGTGACCCGCCATCATATTAACTCTTCCTCTGCCGCAGGCAGGCTCGCCGCTCACAGCTTGAATGGCATTTAAACGGGGGAGCCGAGGCCTCTTCCTCCGGCTTCCTCATCTACATGAGTCGGGGGGGGGGGGGATCTCCGACTCGCTCTCTTTTGCATTTTGCAATTTTATTTTATTTTTTTGCAATTTTGTCTTATTTTATTTTGCAGCTTTAAAAAACCCTATTTATTTTTTGGCCCGGGAAAATAAAATGAGACTGAAGCTTCCCTGACTGCGCCCGGGGTCATTTTGGAAACCCCACGTGCGTCTTGCATTTTAAAAATATGTTTCTCTTTTTTTGAGCAGTCATCCATGCGGGCAGGGGTCATTTTGTAGAAAAAGAGGTGCAGGAGCTCATTAGCATAACTCATTTGCATATGCCACACCCCCTAACATACCGGAAGTGTGTCAGAAGGCAACACCCACCCCTCAGGCTCCACTCCACAGGTGAGTGAAACTGACCTGCTCTTCCTCCATCCCCTTCCCCATCCAATAGGTTGTGCAATAAAAAGAAGCGTAAAGAACACACCCTCATTCTCTTCCTGCTCCCTTGAAACCACCAGGTTTCAAGTAGACTTGAGATACCCAGGACATGTGCACCACCCATCCCTTCCCCTTCCCCTCCCCACAACAAGACACCCTGTGAGGTAGGTGGGGCTGAGAGAGGTCTTTTGAGAACTGCTCATGAGAGAACAGCTCTGGGAGAACTTGTGACTGGCCCAAGGTCACACCAGCAGCTGCATGTGCAGGAGTGTGGAATCAAACCCGGTTCTCCCAGATTAGAGTCCAGCTCCTGACCACTACACCAAACTGATGGGGTGGAAGCTGCTGAAGGGTTGGTGAAATTTCTCCAGTACTTATGTGCCATGTGCCCAGATAAAAAATGGTATACTTAGAAAATGTATATGCCACCTTGAGCAAGTCTCTGGAAAAGCAGCACACAGTCATAAAAGGAACAATGATAAAATTATCAATATTAAAACAAAACATTCAAAACAATAAAGACCCTAGCAGGGCTTTCCCCAGGGCGCTGCGCCTCTGCACTGCTCGGGGAAGCTGAGGAGGGGGCGGGGCTTGGTCATGTGCCCGCCCCCTGGGCTCCTCACTCCCAGAGCTGCGCTCCTGTGCGCTCCCGCTCCAACGGACCCCTGCATGCGGGTCATTGCCCCCAAATGCCCTCCGGTGGCTACGACCTTGCTTATCACCAATCTCTCCCCGTGAATCAGCCCTCTGACTGAAGAGAGGTCAGGTGTATTTCCATTCCAGGTGTCGAGTAAACACCTTGTACGCCAGCCAACGATCACTCACACTATCTTTTAAGATAACCCGATAATTAAAAATCAATCTAATCACTCTTGAAATGATTAACTACAAAAGCATCGCAATGATACAAAAAGACTCGCGTACGTCAGATAAATTAGAAACAGAAAAAAATACATGTTATCTCTTATCCCTATCTTTCTGAAATTTGAAAGATAAAATACAAGTTCTAGGATTCTCAACTAAGCACTGTCAGAAGAATTAAAGAGTCTCACACAACCCACATCTGAGAGAAGTCTGCAGTGTGGTGAATTTATATAGGCCCAGTTATGTGATGCTTGCATGAGTATAAGAAGAAGAGGAGGAGATTGGATTTATACCTCGCCCTTCACTACCCGAAGGAGTCTCAGAGCAGTTTACAATCTTCCTTTCCCCTCCCCACAACAGACACTGTGAAGGAGGCAGGGCTGAGAGAGCTCTTTCGGGAACTGTCCTTGAGAGAACAGCGCCGAGAGAGCTTGTGACTGACCCGAGGTCTAATCAGCAACTGCATGTGGGGGAGCGGGGAATCAAACCCAGTTCTCCCACATTAGAGTTCACGCTCCTAACCACTACAACATTTACCTCCTCTGAAGGCATGATGTAATAGCCTCTGAGCTTACAGTGACTTTCCCACTGAAAATAGTTTCAACAGGTAGCCGTGATGGTCTCAGTTTGGTGCAGTGGTTAGGAGCGCAGACTCTAATTTGGGAGAACCGGGTTTGATTCCCCGCTCCTCTACATGCAGCCAGCTGGGTGACCTCGGGTCATTCACAAATTCTCTCAGAGCTGTTCTCTCAAGGCCAGTCCTCGAAAGAGCTCTCTCAGCCCCACCTGCCTCACAGGGTGTCTGTTGTGGGGAGGGGAAGGGAAAGGAGACTGTAGGCCGCTCTGAGACTCCTTCGGGTTGTGAAGGGCGGGATATAAATCCCATCTCCTCTTCTTCTTTTCTCCAGTAGAAAAGCTAGATTCGAGTACAGTGGCACCTTAAAAGCCAACAAGATTTTCGGGGGGTGAGATTTCGAGATTCAAAGCTCTGGCGTCTGACGAAGGAAGTCCTGACTTTCAAATGCTCACGCCCTGAAAATCTTGCTGGTCTCCCGGGTGCCCTGGACTCAAATCTAGCTCTTTCCCATGGAGATAATTCTGCTTAGCTTGTTCTTAGGTTTAGTTCTGGGCATGAAGCCATCTACTCATAATTATCCTTCTCACGGATGGAACAATGATAAGAGCCGCGTTGACACAGAAAGGAACAAACAAACGCTTGCTTCAATTAAGTGTCAGAGTCCGTGACAACCTGAGTAGTGATTCGTGCGGAGAAGCACTGCTCTGTCATCTCCATGGCTACTATGGGCGGAGCTTGCATGAGGAAGGCCACCAATAGGGGGCAGAGAAGAGCACAAAATCACAACATCGGGAAAACATTATTACATGTTAAGGTAACGGTAAAGGTTTCCCTTGCTCGAAAGCCAGTCGAATACAACTCTAGGGGGTGGTGCTCATCTCCATTTCCAAGCCGAAGAGCCAGCACTGTCCGAAGACTTTTCCGTGGTCATGTGGCCGGCATGACTGGATGCCGAGGCGCACAGAATGCTATCACCTTCCCACCGAAGCGGTACCTCTTTATCCACTTGCAATTTCTTGCTTGCGAACTGCTAGGCTGGCAAGAGTTGGGGCCAGAGACAGGAGCTCACTCCATCATGCGGGACTCAGGTCCCGAACTCCCGAACTACAGGCCTTCCGGTCTGCAGCTCAGTGTTGCATGTTGCAGGGTGCCATAATTTAGCGTGCTGTCGGCAGGGGCAGCTCCTCCCCCTCTCTTGCCAAGATGGCTATAGGGTTGCCAATGCCAGTTTGGGAAATTCCTGGCAATTTGGGGGTGGAGCCAGGACAGGGGGAGGTTCCAGGAGGAGAGGATGCTCAGCAGGGGCGTGATGCTGTAGGGTCCACCTTCCAAGGCAGCCATTTTCTTCCGGGGGGACTGATCTCTAGAGATCAGTTCTGATTCCAAGAGGCCACCAGGCCCCCACTTGGAGGTCAGGATACCAAGATGGCGACCGTTCGCGGAGCTGGCAAGACTCACCTCTGGCGAAGGTAAGCTCTTGTTGGAATCCACGGGTGCCAAGAGCAGCATGTCTTGCAAAATGGTCTGCATGTGGTGGGCCATCATCTTCTGCTGCTCGAGGCTGCAGTGGTTCTCCAGGGACAGGATGATGGGATACGGGGAGGTCTGCGGAAGAAGAGAGACATGTGAGGCCTGCATCTAAACAGTGCCCAGCTAGCCGTAGGTCCTAGACGGTGAGTGGAGACCATCAGGGCTCATTTCCTAGCAGGAGCTCCTCTGCAGATTAGGCCACACACACCCTGATGTAGCCAATCCTCCAAGAGCTTACAGTAGCCCCTGTAAGAAGAGCTCTGTAAGCTATTGGAGGATTGGCTACATTAGGGGGGGTGTGGCCTAATATGCAAAGGGGTTCCTGCTACAAAATGAGCCCTGAAGACCATCCTCTTTTGAACGGGCGTTTGGTGGACAGAATGGTGGCTTCTCTTTGTTATTGGGAGGAGGAGGAGGAGACGAAGAAGAAGAGATTGGATTTATATCCCGCCCTTCCCTCAGAGTCTCAAAGCTGCTTGCCATTTCCTTCCCTTCCGCTCCCCACAACAGACACCCGGTGAGGGAGGTGGAGCTGAGAGAGCTCTTTCGAGAACTGCTCCTGTGACAACAGCTCTGAGAGAACTTGTGACTGATCCAAGGCCACCCAGCTGGCTTCGCAAACCCGGTTCTCCCAG
Organism: Lepidodactylus listeri; assembly: GCA_029233225.1. NCBI lineage: Eukaryota > Metazoa > Chordata > Lepidosauria > Squamata > Gekkonidae > Lepidodactylus > Lepidodactylus listeri. Next base: position 8,341,152 of record JARCFY010000012.1, read on the forward strand.
ATTAGAGTCCACGCTCCTAACCGCTACACCAAGCTAGCTCTCAATAATATGTGTGTCAAAGCTCTGTAGGTCAGATACAGAATCCTATTGGTCTCTGAAGGTGCTATTGTACTTGAATCTAGGTCTTCCTACAGCAGACCAACACGGCCGTGTGTGTGTGTAGTGGTTAAGTGCACGGAGAACCGGGTTTGATTCCCCACTCCTCCGCTTGCAGCTGCTGGATGACTTTGGGCAAGCCATAGTTCTGTCAGAGCTGTTCTCTCAAGGACAGCTCTGGAAAGAGCTCTCTCAGCCTCACCTACCCCACAGGGTGTCTGTTGTGGGGAGGGGAAGGGTAGGGAGTTTGTAAGCCGCTCTGAGACTCCAAGTGAGTGAAGGGTGGGGTATAAATCCAGTCTCCACCTCCTCCTTCTCCTCCTCCTCTTCTTCTTCAACTGAACTGTGAAATGGCACTGTACAACAAAAGCTGTATCCAGGGCTATTTTGGGGCAGGAACGCCCAGGAACGGAGTTCCGGCTGGCTCCTGAGTTGGCCACGCCTACAACAAAAAAACCTCTGGCACGAGTGGCTACAAAGCATGTTGCCCTCCCCACGTTACACACAAGAGGGAAAGGCAGCATGTTAAAACACCGTCGTTTCCTCTGGGGAGCACCTCCAGATTTCCTTGTCAATTTCACTCCGGGCCAGTCAGCTGAGAGTGAAATCGACAAGGAAAAGCCCCTCTCTGCCTTCCCTTCTCTAGCTGACATGCCCCAGCTGGAAAAGGGCAAGCAGGGAACCCCGGCATGTGGAAAATGCCTTTCTTTCCCTCCCCGATCTGGGGGAGGGAGAGAAAGGCATTTAATCATGCCTCCCACGCACTTCCCCGAGAAGCTCGGGGAAGGAACGGGGCATGTTTGCCTTGCTGCCCTCGGTCTCCCCGGCCTGTGTGCCTTGGCGGGCTGGCTGGGGAGACCGAGGGCAGCCAGGCAAACAGGCCTGCTTCCCTTCCCAATGTTTTGGGAGGCGGGTAAGAGACTAGAAAAGCAACGCTGAAGGCAATGACTAGAGGCTAGAGGCTAGGAGGTAGGGACCCAGGCACTTTCGGGTCCCAGGCACTTCAGCAGCGCCTTTCCTCAGTTGTCTGGTTTGGGGTGGGTGGGTAGGAGCCTAGAAAGGCGTTGCTGAAGTGTCTGGGATCTTTCAGATCCCAGACACTTTAGCAGTGCCTTTCCCTGGCCGTCTGGTTCAGAAAAGGGGGGGGTAGACTAGAAAGACGATGCTGAAGTGGGGCATAGAAGTTGGGGGGGGGGGGGAAGAGGCAAGCTTCCATGCCTGCCCTGTTGCTTTCTAAGCCCCCCCCGCCTAATATGCTAATGAGCTGCGGTGTCAGGGGTGTGGCCTAATATGCGAATGAGTTTTTGCTGTTGGGTGCGGCCTGTTATGCGACTGAGTTCCTGCTGGGCTTTTTCTACAAAAAAAAGCCCTGGCTGTATCTATGTGTTTGATCATGTATTTTGGCTCTCTAAGACTATAATTTCTTTAAATGCCAAGTTTCTGGCCCCTATGGATGCAAAAAAACCCAGCGGGCAATGGCTGGGAAACTCTCACCGTCCACAGATTTCAGAATGCAAACAACTGAAAGAATATTCAGGGGCAAACCCCCCCGGGACCCCAACCCGACAGGAAGCCATCTGAGTAGAAAGACTGGAAGCACTTTATTAGGAATTGTAGTTACATACCTGTAATTTTCTGGTGTTTTATTGTTATTATTATTATTGTTATGTTGATTTTAAATTGTTATATGATGTCTTAACTGGCATTTATGCCCTTGTTTTAACTGGCATCTATGCCCTTGTAAGCCGCCCTGAGCCCACTTGTGGGGAGGGCGGGGTATAAAAATAAAGATAAATAAATAAATAAAATAAAATAAAGACCCAAACAACTTGGCAGGTCCCCTTTTTAAAATATTCCGTGAGAAAAAAAAAACCAGGCCTATCCCACAGGCTGGGAGAACTGGGGAAGGGGGCTCCTTACCTTGAAAGCGTAGTTCTTGATGGCTTTGATGACATCACAGAAAAGGATCTTGGACGTGAGGGTGTAGCCGTGGTAAATGACCGGCTCTGAATTCGGGCCGTCCCAGCAATCCAGTTCGACGCAGCGGCAACCTTTAGTCAGGGCTCTGAAAAGACAGGGAGGGAAGGAGGCTCAAATCCAGAATTCCAAAGACGGCTGGGAAAGGAGGGAGCTTGGAAAGATGCGGAGCAGGCAAAACAGAGTTTCCCAAAAGTTGTTTTTCCCGTCGGGGCTCTTGACACGACCTGCCAGGCTAAATACCGGCCCTTGGCCAAGTGTTATGATCTGCCAGAGCTTGCCAAACCTTCCCAATTCTGCCGTCCTTCTTCACCTTGGTCTGTAGGGGCCAGATTGGATATTATACTGCTTTGCAGCTAACAGTACCATTCCAAAAGCCCACCTTGGTTGTCTACCTGCCATTATTTAAGAGGAGGAAGAGGAAGAAGAGGAGGAGGAGGAGGAGACTGGATTTATACCCCACTGTTCACCACTCAAAGGAGTCTCAGAGCGGCTTACAAACTCCTTTCCCTTCCCCTCCCCACAACAGACACCCTGGGAGGTAGGTGGGGCTGAGAGAACTCTTTCCCAAGCTGCCCTTGAGAGAACAGCTGGGCCAGAGCTATGGCTTGCCCAAGGTCATCCAGCCAGGTGCAAGTGGAGGAGTGGGGAATCAAACCCAGTTCTCCTAGATTAGAGTCCGCGCACTTAACCACTACACCAAACTGACCCTGGAGGTCCCTTCCAACTCTCTGATTCTATGAGTCTGTGGCATTATACTCTGAATGAGGCCCTAGCATCCTCCAAACCAGGGGTGTAGACTTTCTAAATCCCGGAGGGGGGGGGCAGGGGCTCTTTCGTGCGCGCGCGCGGGACCATGTCCCCGCCGCTCCTCCCCCCCCCGGCCCCAGGGAGGCAGACCCGTGCAGTTGTGGCGGCGGCGGCAGCCAGCTGGCCGGCTGACTGCCGCCTGCACAAAGTGCGGGGCAAAATGGAGAGCTCGCCGGTGGCCAGTCAGCCGGCCAGCTGGCCATCGCCACCTCTCTCCCCACCCCCCGCCCCAGGGAGGCAGGAGGGCAGGCCGGGGGTGGGGGGGAAGGAGAGGCGGCGACAGCCAGCTGGCCGGCTGATTGGCCACCGGCAAGCTCTCCATTTTGCCGGGGGTGGCTGAGCCCCCCCCGGGAAATTTCGGGGGAGGCTCGAGCCCTCGAGCCCCCCCATAGTTGACGCCCATGCTCCGAACCCCACCTTTCCCAGGCTCCACCCCACAAATCTCCAGGAATTTCCCAGCCCAGAGCTGGCAACCTTAGCCCAGGTCCAAGCCATTCAGACCTTGTGGTGGCCTCAGCACTGTAAGGGGCACTCAGGTCTTTCCTAATGCCCCTGTCCCTCTCCTGACTGCTTCTCTCTCTCTCACTCACTTTCTGAGTTGGAATGTTAGGAGTATTCTTAGTTAGTAGCAATCATCACAGCTTGAATAGTGGGGGTATTTAAAATGAGATTTGTCACAGTGACCACTTGTCTAAAGTAGTCAGTTGGGAAATATGTCCTCTTTTTTGCTTTTCAAAATCTGGTAACCCGAGACCAGTGGCCCATCCAGTCCAACACTCCGTGTCACACAGTGGCCAAAACCCAGGTGCCACCAGGAGGTCTACCAGCGGGGCCAGAACTCCAGAAGCCCTCCCACTGTCGCCCCCCCCCCAAGCTCCAAGGACACAAAGCATCACTTGCCCCAGACAGAATGTTCCATGTATACCTTGCGGCTAAGAGAACATAGGAACATAAGAGAAGCCATGTTGGATCAGGCCACCAGCCTAGCTCTCTGTTTCTCACAGGGGCCAAAACCCAGGGGCCATCAGGAGGTCCACCAGCGGGGCCAGAACTCCAAAAGCCCTCCCACTGTTGCCCTCCAAGCACCAAGAAGACAGAGCATCACTGCCCTAGACAGAGTGTTCCCTCTATACCTTGTGGCTAAGAGAACATAAGAACAGAAGCCATGTTGGATCAAACCAATGGCCCGTCCAGTCCAACGCTCTGTGTCACACAGTGGCCACATCCCAGTTGCCCCCAGAAGGTCCACCAGCGGGGCCAGAACTCCAGAAGCCCTCCCACCTCTGCCCCCCAAGCACCAAGAAGACAGAGTGTCATTGCCCCAGACAGACCTCCTTTCTGTTTTGTATTTTGGCAACGGTACAAGAAAGGGGCAAATACAGTTATTTTTCTGCCCTTGTCAGGAACTGAGGTGCCGCCTCATACCTGATGTAGGCTTCTGTGCTGCTGGGGCCCGTCAGCTGATCTTCCATGAGGTAGGTGTTGTGTGAAGACGACACGAAGTAGTGACTCAGGGGCTTGGTCATGTCCTGGTGCACTTGGCGGTGTGCTTTCTCGAAGACGTCCCCATCATCGGACAGCAAGTACATCAGGAAGCCGTCTTTGGTCATGGCCTGCTCCATTTTGACTGCACGCCCACACAGAGACCAGGAGAAAAAGAGTTAGAGGGACTACGTACTGAAACAAGGAGCTTGGGGCAAAAGCAAGGAGCACGGTCTAGGCGCAGTTATTATCACGATAAGTGTAACAGGTTCTGTGGTTTCCCAGTTTTTTAAAAAGCAAGTCTCTAGTCCCTTCCGTTGCTCAGAACACCATGCTGTGGGGAAGCAGGGAACCCGGGGCACAGAACCCATGAGGGAGCTAACAAAGAAGAAGAAGAAGAAGAAGAAGAAGAAGAAGAAGAAGAAGAAGAGGAGGAGGAGGAGGAGGAGGAGGAGGAGGAGGAGGAGATTGGATTTATACCCCGCCTTTCACTATCCAAGGGAGTCTCAGAGCAGCTTACAATCTCCTTCCCCTTCCCCTCCCCACAACAGACACCCTGTGAGGAAGGTGGGGCTGAGAGAGCTCTGACAGAAATGGCTCTTTTTCAAGAACAGCTCTGACAGAACTATGGCTTGCCCAAGGTCATCCAGCAGCTGCAAGTGGGAAGCACTGGATGAGATGGGGTGGGAAAGCTGGTATGATTCGAACCCTTGAGCCCACCCCTTTCAACAGGGAACTACAGCTCTTGTCTGCCGGAGAAACCGTCCTGGCTATTTTAGTCGAGCAGCAAGCACTCTTGAGTTTCGCCAAATCAGTCGTCCCACTTTGAGCGCCTGCTGTGATCTTAGGGTCACTAGCATGGCACTGCTGCCTCTCCAGTCTTCCTATGTGGGTGTTCCTTTGCATCCCCCTCCCAACCCATGGGTCCTTGCAGTGAGGATACATCAACCTGGAGCTTACCAGCTGCTGTCCTTTATACCGTTTCTATCTCCAGTACCTTGCATTACATTTTATGGCACACATGTCCCGGCCCGGCGATGTGACATTTATGTCAGATCCGGCCCTCGTAACGAATGAGTTTGACACCTCTGCTTTAGACATTCAGTTAGATCTAAGAACAGGGTTCCATCAGCACAACAGTACCTCCAGTTTGAGAGCCAGTTTGGTGTAGTGGTGAAGTGCACGGACTCTAATCTGGGAGAACTGGGTTTAATTTCCCACTCCTCCACTTGCACCTGCTGGATGACCTTGGGCAAGCCATAGCTCTGTACCAGCTGTTCTCTCAAGGACAGTTGTCTCAGAGCTCTCTCAGCCCCACCTACCTCCCAGGGTGTCTGTTGTGGGGAGGGGAAGGGACAGGAGTTTGTAAGCCGCTCTGAGACTCCAAGACAGCGAAGGGCGGGATATAAATCCAATCTCTTCTTCTCTTTCCACTGGTAGAGAGACAGTTAATTTCTCTGATTCCCGCCTCCCAATGTAGACTTCCCCCTACAGTGCTCCCTACACTGTTTCTGAAGCTCCTCTGACCCCGCCCCCCGGAGCAGAATTTCAGCGCTGTCAGTTTAATGCTTCCTTTAAGCTGTGGAGTCTTGTGAGCAAAAATTCTACTTTTTGAGCTACTGGCGTTAAAATTGTGAGCGAGCGATTTGGCTGCTGCAGAAATTAGTTTGCGCTGGAGCCGTCCTTCCTGAGCTAAGGCAAAAGTGTGTGAGCCGGAGGCTAAAAAAACTGCAAGCCAGTTCACACTAACTCGGCTTAGAGGGAACACTGGCTGTCAGTGGTCGGCAGGAAATCCTGTTCCATCGGCTCCACTTCACTGGCGGCACATTCGATCCAACCAGGTACATTCATTGCTGTGTTTACATTTTTTAAAATGTGAACCCCAGGGGAGTTTTCTGCCAAAATGCAGTATGTCGACATTGCAAACAGGAAAATCACTCTGTCCCATGGTTAAGGGAACCTACTCGTTTCGTTGGGCTCGTATCTCGCAATCAGAGAGCGAGCCATCTCGGGTCCGGCATCCTCCTCCCGCTGTTCTTCCCGCAGGAATCTCACCAGGTTGTCTAGAGACATGACCTGCTCAGCGTCAGAATACCGCGAGAAGAGCCTGCCGATCTCCTCTCGCTCAGTCAGTAGCCTGTAGAAGACTTCAATCTCATCGTCCTCCAGAGTGTCTGTTTGGGATGTGTCACATTGCTGCAGACACAGAGAGAAGAGGTGAAACCCTTCTTTCTTTAAAAGCCGCAACCTGAGCCAGGGCTAGACAATGCAAAACATAAGAAATCACCAGAAACGGTCAATACGGATCCCCGAGAGTAAGAACCCAATAGGCAGCTCTTCTTGAATAAGCCTGGTGCCATTTTCCCCCTATCTTTATTATTGATCAGGGGTCATTTCGAGCCGGAACGCACAGGAACGCCGTTCCGGGAGTAACAAGCCCAGGAACAGGCATATATGGTGATGCGCTGTGGAAAAAAGCAAAAGCACTCTAACTTGATCTGTATTTTCATGCTTGTTGTAGGGTAGCTTCCCTGCAAGAGCAAAGGACACCTAAAGTGTCTTTTGTCAAAGTGTGAAGCTGGTTGGCCAGCTCTGAGTTGGGAAATACCTGGAGATTTCAGGGGTGGAGCCTGAGCGGTGGGTGTTGCCTTCTGACACACTTCTGGTGATGTCAGGGGGTGTGGCATATGCAAATAAGTTACGCTAATGAGTTATGCTAATGAGCTCCTGCGCCTCTTTTTCGATGAAATGACCCGTTATTGATTACTATTAATTTTTCTTAAATATTTAACTGGACCCACTGGGCCTATTTAACACTTATTTATTATTTTATCTTATTCATTATTCATTTAGTATTTGTATTTGTAGCCCGCCCATCCCGTGAATGGGCTCAGGGCAGGTAACATCATGGAACGATACAATAAAGATTATTAAAATAAATAATAAACATTAAAACCCAGTCCCAATTCAGACACGTCAACTGGTTGTGGGAGGTTCCCTGTCATATTGTTTGGGTTGGTAGGTGGGTGGCAACAATCTCAGGGAGGCCACGGAGGGACGCCCACTGCCTCAGCCAAAAGCCCAGCAGAACAGCTCCGTCTTGCAGGCCCTGCAGAACTGAAGATCCCGCAGGGCCCTAATCTTGACTGGGAGCATGTTCCACCAGGCAGCGGCCAGGGCATAGAAAGCCCTAGCCCTGGTCAAGGCAAGCCGGACGTCCTCCGGGCCAAGGACAGCCAGATGTTGGTCCATAGAGCTTAACACTCTTTGTAGCATGTATGGGAACAGGCAGTCCCTCAGATATGAGAGTCCCAAGCCGTGTAAGGCTTTAAAGGTTATTACTGTTGGACAGAGGTGGCCAAACTGTGGCTCAGGAGCCGCATGCGGCTTTCACACATATTGTGTGGTTCCCAGCAGGGTGGCTGGGGAAGTGAAGGGGAGGCATGCCTCATCGATCGGTCTTCCCTTCCACAGCCAGTGTTCCCCTCCCTGGGTAGGCTTGAGGTGGTGGGGAGTAGAAAAAGAAAGCAACTTTAACTTTAAATGCATTCTCAAAGGGCCCCCCCGCTGGCTTGGAGAAGGCATTTGTCTCTTTAAATCCCTTCTCCAAGCCAAGCGGCTCTCAGACATCCGATGTTTATTCTATGTAGGGCTGCCAAGTCCGCCCGGGGGGTGGGGGGTCCCCCGCTACAGGGGTTCCCAATCCGCCGGCCCAGATTCGGCCGGTGGGGGAACCCCACCCCCAATAGTCGTCTGATCAGGATGACTGCCCCAGAGTGATGACGTCACCCGGAAGTGACGTCATCACGTTGGGCACGTTGCCAGGGCGACGCTCTGGCAACTGCCCTAAAACTCTATGGTACCATAGAGTTTGGGGGCGATTGCCAGAGTGTCACCCTGGCAACGTGCCCAACGTGATGATGTCACTTCTGGTGACATCACTGCAGCGCGCGCGCTTTGCAAGCGCGCCGGGAGTCTCCCGGGACGAAGAGGACTCCCCCTCCGCTGGTAGAAGGTAAGTACTTGGCAACCCTAACTCTATGTGGCTCTTACATTAAGCAAGTTTGGCCACCCCCGCTGTAGGACAAGGGGAAAAGGAATGTGATTTCTGAATGAGATTTCTGACATTTTCCCCTTGTGATATATATACTGACAGCTGTCACTGTGCCTTCAAAAGCTTAATCATAACAGACCCAGGTCCTGGTTTGTAACCAATAAGCTTCTGATTAGAGAAACTTATAGCAGAACGTATATATTTTGTAACTGCCCTTTTTGGATCGGACGCCTCTGTAGAAGGAATTAGGATGCAATAAGAACGGAATGCTATTTAGAAGTGGCAAGGCCGCCGAGAGCGAAGTTTAATGTGATTCAGAACCCCTTATCAACAAGCTCTCCCCTCTGCGAGCCCAGGAAGTCATCCAGTGTTCTGAAGACAAGAAAAACAAGTGAAACGACTGACACTGCGGAGAGAGGCACTGAGTCAAATGACGCTTGTATGATGTGAACTGCCTGGTACCAGTTAGAGACCCTTTAATGTGTAAACTATATGTGATGTCATTTGGGGTATAAGACCGTCTGCCCTTCCTGGTTATGGCAGAATACAGCTTTGGAATTGCTGAAGTGCTCAGGCACTCATCAGCCCTGTATTCCCCTGTTATGAATTTATTAGACAGATACTCATCTAACTCGCTGGACTCCGACTGTGTGATTCCAATTCGGCCAAGGGACCACATAGGGCACAGATTTGTGCATTGTTACCAACACTATTATTGTTGTTGTTGTTGTTGTTATTGTTATTATTATTGTTGGTGGTGTTGTTGTTATTATTGTTATTTAACAACAACAACATTTTTCTCCCTAAAAATCCAGGAGCACAGTGGAATCAGCAGATGCCAACTGGAGAGAGGACTCCAAGCACAGAGGCCACAAATAGGGTTGCCATCCTCCAGGTGGGGCCCGGAGACCTCCTGGAATTACACCTGACCTCCAGGCTACAGAGATCAGCTCCCCTGGAGAAAACGACTGCTTCTGGGAGTGGACTGTATGGCATTATAACCCGCTGGGCTCCTTTCCCTCCCTAAATCTCACCAACCCCAGGGGCTGCCCTCAGATTTTCAGGAAACTTCCCAACTCAGTACAAGGTAAGTCTTGGCAACTGTCCAATAAGCGAGCATGGAAGGAAAACTGGGAGAAGAGATATGAACATAAGAGAAGCCAATGTTGGATCAGGCCAGTGGCGCATCCAGTCCAACACTCTGTCACACAGTGGCCAAAAACACCAGATGCCCTCAGGAGGTCCACCAGTGGGGCCAGGACACTAGAAGCCCTCCCACTGTTGCCCCCCCTCCCAAGCACCAAGAATACAGAGCATCACTTGTCCCAGACCGAGAGTTCCTATCTATACTTTGTGGCTAAGAGCCACTGATGGACCTCTGCTCCGTATGTTCATCTAATTCCCTCTTGAAGCTGTCCATGCTTGTAGCATGGATCAAAGCATAACATAGGATCTATCCCCTCATGGGCATCACGAGGACTCCGTCTCTCTCTCTCTCCTTCCCAGCTAATTCCTAAAAAAATTGGCTGGCTCCTAAATTTTGCAAAAGAGCCCGTATCCATGCTTATAAACAAAAACACCTGTAAGCATCATGTATGTTGATCATTCTATAATAGTAGTAATGAAAGAGGACTCAATAATCATAATACTACTCAACATTATTATACACTAACATTATAATACAGAATATAATTGCATGCTGTAACGCAACCTCATTATAGTTCTTTGCTTCATGATTTGGACTGAGTTTTCAATTTGCCCAGTAAACTGGTCTGCAGTGTATAGATTCTACCATTCCAACGAATTAGTGTTAAATTTTGTTTGGTACCGCAGGAAGATACGAAGTCCATAAATACAATTCTCCTTACCTCAAAGATCTGCCGGGCATAGTTGTCATCCACTTGGATGTTGACTTCTTTCAGGAAGTTCTTGAGCTCTTTAAAGTTCATCTTGTTGTCTTTGTTCTTGTCCGCTTTCCGCAAACACGCGTGGATCCAGCTGTTGAATCGATTATAAGGAGCATACACCACAAGATGCCTGCCACTACAATCTAAGCATCTAGAAGTTTCTTGGAGATTGATTTATACCCCGCCTCTCTCGCAATGGGAACCCAAGATGGCTTACCAAATTCCCCTCTCCTCCGTTTTAAACTCCCAAGAACCCTATGAGGTAGGTTAGGCTGTGAGGATCTTACTGGCCCAAGGTCACCCAGAAAGCTTCCAGGGCATTGTGGAGATTCGAAAATGGTTCTCCTAGATCCTTGTCTGAAACTCTAACCACTACACTACGCTGCTTCTCAATTGAGAGTGTGTGTATGCGTGTGTGAAACTGGCACCTAATTTCAGAACAGGTTTTGGAGGAAGCTGAAGGAAGGAAGAAGGCTTGGATTTATACCCTGCCCTTGACTCAGAGTCTCAGAGCAGCTTACAATTACCTTCCCTTCCTCCCTCCATGACAGACACCCTGTGAGGTAGGTGGGGCTGAGAGAGCTCTTTCGAGGACTGCTCTTGAGAGAACAGCTCTGAGAGAACTGGTGACTGACCCAAAGTCACCCAGTTGGCTGCGTGCAAAGGAGTGGGGACTCAAACCCAGTTCGCCCAGATTAGAGTCCGCGCTCCTAACCACGACACCAGGATTTGTTCACCTCAGTCTCCAGCTCTGAACTGACACCCTCAAATGAGATCAAGGCCACATCTGTGCTCTGAGATAGCGTGTGCGTCACGTGGAGCAAAGTCAGTACAAGCTGACATTCCAAGAATTTAGCATATGGAATCAACCCTGTGAATGCGCTGTCATGGGTTGTGACCAAAGCACACGCCACATCCTGCTTCAGCCCACATTTCCAAGGTTTACAGCACGAAACTTTAGCGAGACAGGTTCCAACATGCCAAATTCACGGGGGGGAAACCAAGTCACATAGTGATTGCCCTGTTAACAGTTGCCTCAAACTTCCTTTATGCTGTTTTTCAGGTGGTTTCCATGCCTTCCCCAGGAAGAGCAAAATATTAAACACAACAAGATCACTACAGTTTAAGAGAGTAGTGTTAGAAAAGAGCAAGAGTCCAGTAGCACTTTAAAGACTAACAAAATACATGGCAGGGTATGAGCTTCCATTGAGTCACTGCTCATTTCTCCAGCTACAGCCAGAATGGAAGTCCATCTGCCCTATTTATTGGAAGTTGGGAGTGATTTCAGATGGCGAATGACATTAGCAGGAAGATGACAATACAGGGTGAATAACAATAGCAGGTGTGATTGGATTTAGGTGATATATGCAGAAGGATAGTAGGCGTGGAGAAATCAGCACTAGTAATGAGACAGGAAACCGAGGTCTCAATTCAGTCCAGGTGGATGCATTTTCTTGAGCTTCATTATCAATTGCAGTTCTGCAGTAGAAGAACAAGGTTTGAGTCCAATTGCACCTTAGACATCAGCAAGATTTCCATGGTATAACCTTTCAAGAGTTGAAGCTCCCTTGAAAGCTTATAGTCTGAAAACCTTGCTGATCTCTAAGGTGCTACTGGACTCAAATCTAACAAGACCGCTGTGCTGGAAGGGCGGGGTAAAAGTTTAGTAAATAAATAAAATAAATTTGTGGCAGGGTGACTGAAGAAGGGAGCAGTGACTCACGAAAGCTTATCCCCGCCACAAATTTTGTTAGTCTTTAAGATGCTCCTGCTCTTTTCGACTGCTACAGAGAGACTAACACAGCGACCCATCTTGATCTATCTCCATAAAAGCCACCACATTTAGCCGTTCAGATATCTGAAGAAGTGAGCAGTGACTCACAAAAGCTCATCCCCTGCTGCAAATCAGTCTTTAAGGTGCTACTGGATTCTTGCTGCTAGGTAAAGGTAAAGGTTTCCCTTGCTCTTAAGGTGCTACTGGACTCTTGCTGCTAGGTAAAGGTAAAGGTTTCCCTTGCTCGAAAGCCAGTCAGATCCAACTCTAGGAGTCAGTGCTCAACTCCATTGCCAAGCCAAAGAGCCAGCGCTGTCCGGAGACTTTTTCGTGGTCATGTGGCCAGCATGACTAAACGCTGAGGCACACGGAACGCTGTCACCTTCCCACAGAAGTGGTACCTATTTATCTACTTGCACTTTCTTGCTTTCGAACTGCTAGGCTGGCAGGAGCTGGGACCTGAGACAGGAGCTCACGCCGTCACGCAGCACTCGGGTCTCGAACTGCTGAGCTACCAACCTTCCAGTCCACAGCTCATCGTCTTAACCTCTGAGCCACCACGGCTTAGTCTTCAAGGTGCTCCTGGACTCTTGCTTTTCTACTGTTACCGACAGACTAGCATGGCTACCCACCTTGATTTTCCCCAGGGGAACTAATTTCTATAGTCTGGTGAACATCTGTAATCCTAAAAGGTCTCCAGGCCCCACCTTAGGGCTGCCAAGTCAGCCCGGGGGGCGGGGGATCCCCCGCTACAGGGGTTCCTGATCCGCCAGCCAGCATTCGGCCGGCGGGGGGAACCCCACCCCCAAAGTCGTCCAGCCTGGATGACTTCCCCAGCGTAATGACGGAAGTGACGTCACCACTCTGGTACCATAGAGTTTGGGGGCGATTGCCAGAGCGTTGCCCTGGCAACGCCCCAACGTGGTGACGTCACTTCTGGGTGACGTCATCGGGCGGGCGCGCGCGCGACTCCCCCCCCCCCCCCACCAGTACGTGAGTACGACTTGGCAACCCTACCCCACCTGGAAGTTGGCAACTCTAATGTGCCTCCCAAGGACCTACTAACTGTGAGAGGATACACCAGAGAAAGCGGATTCACTGAACAGCATACAGTTTGATATGTTTTTGGAATGGCACAAAAGGATACTGTTGTAGCTTTTGTCTCTGGCTCATGGAGTTGGTCTTGGCGATGATCTTCCCCAGGCCGGCAACCCAGTGGTTCGCGTCCACCTCAGAGCTAGCTATGAGGTCCAGGTTCTTCTTCTTGTCTTTGAAGATGATGGAAAAGCAGCGATGCTCGGGGACATCCTTGACGTATTTTTCCATCCCTTCCGTCTTATGGCCCGCCCTCACATCCTGGATATCCTCTATGGAGACTGTCGAAACAAAGAAGACGCAGGCTATCTATCAGGAGTCTGTTAGGCACCAAACTTATCTCTGCTCGGCAGTGGATATCACAAAAACAACATTTTCCCCACCGCTGTGGTCTTTTCCCACAATATCTTTGCCGGTGTCTGACAAATGCCCTCTGAAGCTCTTGGGGTGTTCTTGGGTCATTCACCACCTCACAGTCAGATTTACCTCACTGGACTTTTTGTGAGGAGAAACTGGAATGACTTCCCATCAACTCCAAGGAAGGAGTGTTGAACAGGGAAATCATGGTCAGATTTTAAGACCATAAGAACATGAGAGAAGCCAATGTTGGATCAGGCCAATGGCCCATCCAGTCCAACACTGTGTCACACAGTGGCCAAAAACACCAGGTGCCCTCAGGAGGTCCAGCAGTGGGGCCAGGACACTAGAAGCCCTCCCACTGTTGCCCCCCTCAAGCACCAAGAATACAGAGCATCCTTTGCCCCAGACTGAGAGTTCCTATCTATACTTTGTGGCTAACAGCCACTGATAGACCTCTGCTCCATACGTTTTCTCCAGGTTAAGCGACCTCTGTTGCCTGGAGATGAGTTGTAACAGCGAAAGATCTTCAGCCACTACCTCCTTCAAAAAACTTTTGTACTGTTTAGGAGGACTGATACTAACAAAGGGGTCGTGCGATATCTTTTCTTATAGAAATAGATGATACTTAGAATTTTGGGATATATGTTTCTTTCTCTGTATTTATGTGATAATTAATATGATAGTGAATTATTTACAAGAAAAGATAATAATAATAATTAAAATATACATAAACAAAAGATATTTAAAATAATTTAGGATACTTTGGAATCGTCTATAGCACGGTATTTGCTGATTTTTGGTATTTCCATCTTACCGTGGGTCCTTTTTTGGTTTTGTGAACTACCTGGAGGTTGGCAGTAGGGTTGCCAAGTCTTTAGCACTCACCGGTGGGGGGGGGGGGAGTCCTCCTCTGGCCGGGAGCTTCCCTGGCGTGCGCGTGAAGCGCACACGCCCGGCGACGTCACCAGAAGTTGGCAACTTGGCCTGCCAACTAGGGCTGCCAAGTCAGCCCGGGGGGCGGGGGATCCCCCGCTACAGGGGTTCCCGAACTGCCGGCCAGCATTCGGCCGGCGGGGGGAACCCCACCCCCGAAGTCGTCCAGCCAGGACGACTCCCCCACGTAATGACGTCACCCAGAAGTGACGTCAGCACGTTGGGGGTGTTGCCAGGGCGACGCTCTGGCAATCGCCCCAAAACACCCCTCAACATGCTGACGTCACTTCCGGGTGACGTCATTACGTGGGGGAGTCGTCCTGGCTGGACAACTTTGGGGGTGGGGTTCCCCCCCTGTAGCAGGGGATCCCCCGCCCCCCGGGCTGACTTGGCAGCCCTAGTTGGCAGGCCAAGTTGCCAACTTTCAGGTGAGGCCTGGAGTTCTCCCAGAATTATAAGAGCCCTCCAGACTATAGAGATCATGTCTGCTGGAGAAAATGGCACCCCTGGAGGGTGGATTCTATGGCATCACACATCTGTTGAGCTCCAAATTCCACCCTTCCCAGACTCTCCTAGAGTTGCCGACCATCTGATGGGAGGTGGGGTTTTCCCTGCTTTCCAGTCCCTCAGTCTGCTTCTGGCCACCTGGCCGGTGGGGAAGCCCTGCCCCTGAAAAGCCCCATTATGCCCAGTGTGCTTGGCATGATGGATGTCACTGCACCGGGCGTGTCGTGCAAAGGCCGCTCTAGCACTTGGATAAAAACTTTATGGTGACCATAGAGTTTTTTGCCCAAATACTAGAGTGTCCCCAGTGTGCCCAGTGTGATGATGTCACTTCCAGGTGATGTCATCAAGGTGTGCATGCCAGAAGACTCCAGGAGCCGGACTGGAGCTCCCCCCTCCCCCCCCCGGGGCCAAGCTAAGACCTAGCGACCCTAGACTCCCCTCAAATCTCCAGGAATCTCCTAGTCTGGAGTTAGCAACCTGACTACAGAAAGTGGCTCCCCTGGAGAAAATGGCTGCTTTGGCATTATATCCCACCGACACACCTCAGCTTCCCAAACTCTGCCATCCCGGGGCTCTATCCCCAAACCTCCAGGAATTTCCCAAGTCAGACTTGGAAACCCCAACTCTAGCCTAATTCAAACAGCCTGCACAAATGCAAATCTGCTAAGCATGCACAGCCGGCCACCACATTTGCATCAAATTATGTACTTTGAGGCTGAGTTCTATCAGGCGCCACAAAATCACAGCCCAAGGGGCTCGGCGTGCTGTGGGAAGCAGATAAGCATGCCAAGGGCACAATCTAAACCACAGGCCCACAACGGCTCCGAGGAGGCCAGACTGCAGCCAGAAGCAGCAACTCACAAGGGACTTCCTTCTTCCCAGGCGGCCAGGGCTGGTTTGTTTGTCCAAGGATCTGCCGGCCACTCTAGGGACTCCCTCAGACAAAGGGCTCAAGCCATGGAGTCCAGACCTCCCCCTGGGCTCAGTCTGTATCATGTTGTTGGATATTGTGCTATTGTGATCGTTTAGCTCCTGGATTTCCCTTCCGAGACAGGGAAATTGCATGATTACAACGGCGCAACATCCATCAAGCCAGAATGCTGTAGCGGTAGAGTTGCCAGCCTCCAGGGCGTGGCTGGAAATCTCTCGGAATCACAACCGCCCTCCAGACAATACAGGTCAGTTGCCCTGGAGAAAATGGATGCTTTGGAAGGTAGACTGTACGATATTATACCCTGCTGAGGTCCCTCCCCAAACCCCACCCTACATCGGGGGATGTCTAGCATTTGACTTTAATACTCTATTGTATCATAGAGTTTTAAAAATGAAGACTAGAGTGTCCCTTTGATGATGTGCCTGGCGCAATGACGTCACTTCTGTGTGACTCCTGGACACAGAGTTCCCCCCGCTGGATTAGGATCCCAGAAGACCTGGGTTCCAATCTCTGTTTCTACTACGGAATCTCCCTGGGTTAGCTTTTCATCCACCACAAACTCTAAGCCTGGCCTATATCACAGGGTTGTTGTGAGAGAACGGAGGCTGGGAAGAACAACGTTCTAAGCCACTTTAAGTCCCAAATGGAGAGAAAAGCAGGATAGAAGTAAATAAATGTCTCACCCAAATGCAAATACATCAAACTGTGGGTCCTTCCCTGATCTCCCTTGACTAGGGTCGCCAGCCTCCAGGTGGGCCTGGGGATCTCCTGCTTTTACAACTGATCTCCAGCTGACAGAGATCAGCTCCCTTGGAGAAAATGGCTGCTCTGAAGGGTAGAGTCTATGGCATTGTACCCTGCTGAGGCCCCTCCCTCCCCAAACCCCTCCCTCTCCCGGATCCACCCCCAAAGTCTCCAGGTATTTCCCAACCCAGACCTGGCAACCTTACCCTTGACTGAAATGACTCCTGTCACCTCACAACTAAGAGCCAAGCAAATAGCAAGAAGACTCGCTACGAGTCTAGGGTTGCCAACTCCAGATTGGGAATTTAGTGAAGATTTGGGGCTGGAATCTGGGGAGGGCGAAGTTTGGGGAGGGAAGAGACCTCAGCGGAGTATAATGCTAGAAAGCTGCCATTTTCTCCAGGGGGAGTAATCTCTAGTCTGGAGACGAATTGTAATGCCAGGAGATGTCCAGGCCCCACCTGGAGGCTGGCAACCCTACTTTTCTTTTCTAAAGGTAAAAGATAAAGATTTTCCTTGCTCGAAAGCCAGTCAAGTCCGACTCTAGGGATGCAGTGCTCATCTCCATTTCCAAGCCGAAGAGCCAGCACTGTCCAAATACTTTTTCTGTGGTCATGTGGCCGGTATGACTAGACGCCGAGGCGCATGGAATGCTGTTACCTTTCCCACCGAAGGGATCCCTATTTATCTACTTGCAATTTCTTGCTTTCGAACTGCTAGGTTGGCAGGAGTTGGGGCCAGAGCCGGGAGCTCACTCCGTCACATGACACTCAGGTCTCGGACTGCCGAGCCATCGCGGCCCCGGCTTTCCTTTTAACAGAGGTTTAATCAGTGGAAATAGGCAGCTGCAGCTTTTCAGGGCATGAAGCTAAATAGCATCACCTGCTAATTGCTGCAGAACAAACTGAAAGGATGGCCAAGAGGGACCGGCTTAAAAACTGCCCATGCTGGGATCTGTACTGGTTCAGTTAATTTATAACCTTGCATAGGCTGTTTCCTAAGTACTAATTTCATTTTGCTCTGACCTGGATAGCCCAGGTTAGCCCAACCTCATCAGATCCTTGAAGCTAAGCAGGGTTAGCCCTGGTCAGTATTTGGATGGGTGACCCCCAAGGCAGTCCAGGGTCGCTGTACACAGAGCCAGGCAATGGCCAACAACCTCTGAACTTCTGTGGCCCCAAAACCCTACAGGGTTGCCATAAGCTGGCTGTGACTTGTTGGTACTTTCCACCACCACACCAATTTGATTTCAGGGCCTGGAAAATGAAAATTACTTTTTCCAGCTTTCAGGTGGGTAACCATAAGAACGTAAGAGAAGCCAATGTTGGATCAGGCCAATGGCCCATCCAGCCCAACACTCTGTGTCACACAGTGGCCAAAAACACCAGGTGCCCTCAGGAGGTCCAGCAGTGGGGCCAGGACACTAGAAGCCCTCCCACTGTAGCCCCCCCCCCCCCCAAGCACCAAGAAGACAGAGCATCACTTGCCTCAGACTGAGAGTTCCTATCTACAGGGGTCATTTCGAGCAGGAGCTCGGGGGAGCTCAGCTCCGGGAGTTGGTGCCAGCCCCCCCCCCCCGGGGAGAATGCTTGCTTGTGTCATGGCTGCAGCAAAATGACTCTGTCCCCTAGAAAGGTCCTTGTTCCTCCGACCAGCCCTTCCTTCCTTCCTTCCTTCCTTCCTTCCTTCCTTCCTTCCTTCCTTCCCTCCCTCCTTCCTTTCCTCCTTCCTTCCTCTTTCTTTCTCTTTCTTTCTTTCTTTCATTCTTTCATTCATTCATTCTTTTTTTCTTTCTCTTTCTCTCTCATTTCTTTCTTGCCTTCTGACATATTTCTGGTGAAGTCAGGTGGTGTAGCATATGCAAATAAGTTATGCTAATGAGCTCCTGCTCCTCTTTTTCTACGAAATGACCCCTGCCTATCTATACCTTGTGGGTAATAGCCACTGACAGACCTCTGCTCCATATGTTTTTCTAATTCCCTCTTGAAGCTGTCCATGCTTGTAGCCGCCGCCACCTCCTGTGGCAGTGAATTCCACGTGTTCATCACTCTTTGGGTGAAGAAGGACTTCCTTTTATCTGTTCTAACCCGACTGCTCAGCAATTTCACTGAGTGCCCATGAGTTCTTGTATTGTGAGAAAGGGAGAAAAGGACTTCTTTCTCGACCTACTCTATCCCATGCATTATCTTATAAACCTCGATCATGTCACCCCTCAGCCGTCGTTTCTCCAAGCTAGAGAGCCCCAAGCGCTTCAACCTTTCTTAATAGGGAAAGCGTTCCAACCCTTTTTGTCAGTCAGCCATGTTAGTCTGAAGCAGCAGAACAAAGCTAAGAGTCCAGTGGAGCCTTTAAGACCGACAAGGTTTTATTCAAGGGATAAGCTTTCGTGGGCGCGCACACTTCTTCAGATACAATGAAATGGAAATTACCAGTCCATACATATAGGTAGAGGATGAGCAGTAGATCTGAATACAGCATAATGAAGATGTTAAACAGATAATAAAGAGGAATAACAAGCTTAGTTTATACGTGTACAATTTCTTTGGGTTAAATTTCAGGAGAAACATAGTGAAGGAAATAAATATGTCAAATGAGATTTCCATTTCATTCTATCTGAAGAAGTGGGTGTGCACACGAAAGCTTATACCTTGAATAAAACTTTGTTGGTCTTAAAGGCGCCACTGGACTCTAAGGCTGCGGTCACACACACACAATAATCCACTTTCAATCCACTTTCAATGCACTTTCCAACTGGATTTTGCCAGTTCACATTAGGGTTGCCAAGTCACTTACCCTTCCCGGCAGGGGAGTCCATATGCCATAGAGTTTTCAGGGCGATTACTAGAGCGTCGCCCTGCAACGTACCCAGCGTGATGATGTCACTTCCCGGCAAAGTCATCACGCCAGGCACGTTGGCCAGAAGTGGTCATTTCAGGGGTGGGGTTCCCCCCGCCAGCCGAATCTGGACCGGCAGATTGGGGACCTCTTTAGTGGAGGAATCCCTGCCCCCCGGGGGGACTTGGCAGCCCTAGTTCACATCCAGTTGGAAAGTGCGCTGAAAGTGGATTATTTAGTGTGTGTGTGTGACCACCGCCTAACTTTGTGCTGATTTTCCAGCACTGTTGTTCAGATCTGCCAAGAACCCAGTATCTACTTCTTGAAAAGAGCAGAGTTTTGTTTTTAAAAAATGCTCCCCGAACTGAAATTGCCTGCAAGTTTTATTTTCTTTGGCAACACGACGACGACTCCCGTATGCGAACACTTGACTCTTCCTCTGACCTCTGTTGACACAGTCTCTCGAATGGCTTCCCAGATAGTTAAATCTTGCTATGGAGTGCCCAGATTAATCTCTCTTGGGCTTTTTAAAGGGAGCGGGATGAGTCATGAATTACATTAGATAAGAGCCTCTACAGAGGTTCCCACAGAGCAAAACAATCTGCCAGGGGAGATAAGCGGTCACCATGAGAGGTAGTAGATGGGCCTTGATGAATGATACTGTAGTCTCACGGTGGTGGTGAGTTCCATGAACACGGAAAAGGTCTCCCTCAGGGGCAGGGCCACATCTGGACGGTCCTGGGTTGAAACCTTCCATCTCAGTTTAGAAGATTTTGTGGATTTGTGATCTTTGTCACTTCTGTTTGTGCGCTAAGATTATTTACAATTGGAAGGTATGACCGTTTTAAATATGGGCTGAAGAGGAGGAGGAGGAGATTGGATTTATACCCTGCCCTGCACTCCCCGAAGGCGTCTCAGAGCGGCTTACAAACTCCTTTCCCTTCCCCTCCCCACAAAAGACACCCTGTGAGGTAGGTGGAGCTGAGAGAGCTCTTTCCAGAACTGTCCTTGAGAGAACAGCTGGTACAGAGCTATGGCTTGCCCAAGGTCATCCAGCAGGTGTAAGTGGAGGAGTGGGGAATCAAACCCGGTTCTCCCAGATTAGAGTCCGCGCACTTAACCACTACACCAAACTGGCTCACAGTTGACGTCATTGCATCGGTGGTGCCAGGAGGGGGTCTCTTGGGGGTGGGGCTTCCTCCGCTGGCCAGCTGGGCCACGGAAGATTGGGGGGCATCAAATCAGGGGATCCCCTGGCCCCACTGGGAGAATGGCAACCCTAGTCCAGTGGCACCTTTAAGACCAACAATGTTTAATTCTGGGTATAAGCTTTCGTGTGCAAGCACACTTCTTCCGATACATCGAAACAGGCTTCCTCGAGCATTATATATAGGTGAGAAGGATTAGTTGCCAGGAAGGGCTAGTTAGAGTCAAGATCCCCCACAACTCTAAGTTATCGCTCAGCTACTTATGCATCTTGAGCAGTGTTCCCTCTAAGCTGAGTTAGGTTTGAGCTAGCTCACGGTTTTTTAGCCCCCAGTTCACACATTTTTGTCTTCGCTCAGGAAGGAGGGTTCCAGAACAAACTAATTTATGCAGCGGCCAAACCACTCGCTCACCACTTTAATGCCGGAAGCTCACAAAGTAGAATTTTTGCTCCACAGCTTAGAGAGAGCATTGATCTTGAGTCTAACTAGCCCTTCCTGCAACTAAATCCCCCTCACCAGTGTTTCCTCTAAGCTGAGTTAGTGAGGGCTAGTTTACAGTTTTTTAGCCTCCGGCTCACACATTTTTGTCTTCGCTCAGGAAGGATGGCTCCAGAGCAAACTAATTTATGCAGTAGCCAAATCGCTCATGCACAGCTTTAATGCCGGTAGCTAACAAAGAAGAATTTTTGCTCACAAGACTCCACAGCTTAGAGGGGGCACTGCCCCTCACCTATATATATATATAATGTGTGAGGAAGCCTGTTTCGATGTATCTGAAGAAGTGTGTCTGCACACGAAAGCTTATACTCAACTTTGTTGGGCTTAAAGGTGCCACTGGATTCACACTTTGTGTCACAGCAATTATTCTAGAGTGTATTGACTACGGATTGCAACCGAAGCAAATTTCAGCAGGGCTGCTGTGTCAGCCTGCAGGCAGAAGATCAAGATTCGAGTCCAGTGGCGCCTTGAAGACTAACAAGATTTCCAGGGTAGAAGCTTTCAAGAGCTAAACCTCCTTTTGTCAGCTCTGATGGAATTACAAACTCTGGAAACCTTATTGGTCTTTAAGGTGCTATTGGACTCAAACGAAAGCAAAATCATCTTCCCACAGGCGGCTGCACAATCTTTTCTCTAGCATAATGAGGTCTAGAAACGTACTGTAAAGGATTTTTTTAAAACCTAGAGAAAAAGCAAGTTGAAATTCTTAACCATTTACCATTAATCTTGTGGGGGGGAGAGTTAGACTTCAAGAAATGTCCTTTTAGCCCCGACCTGGGTAGCCCATGCAAGCCTGACTTCATCAGATCTCGGAAGCTAAGCAGGGTTCACTCTGGCAAGTACTTGGATGGGAGACCCCCTTGGAATGCCAGCAGGCAGGAGGCAGGGGCAGGCTTTATTCAGCCACCGCTCTGAACATGCTCCAGGCCCCCAATAAGGGTCAGTCCCCAGAGGTCACCATGACTTCCAGGTGCACTCACATGCATACACACACACTCACACTAGGGCTGCCAAGTCCCTCTGGGGGGCAGGGATTCCCCCATTAAATGGTGCCGGCGGGGAGAACCCCACCCCCGAAGTGGCCCAATCAAGCCGACATGTCCGGCGTGATGACGTCACCCGGAAGCGATGTCATCACGCTGGGCACGTCGCCGGGCAACGCTCTAGCAATTGCCCTGAAAACTCTATAGTACCATAGAGTTTTAGGGCGATTACCAGAGTGTCGCCCTGGCAACAAGCCCAGCATGATGACATCACTTCCAGGGAGAGGGGCCGGGACTCCCCCGCTGTTATGAAGGTAAGACTTGGAAACCGTAACTCGTGGAAAATACAAAAAAAAAAAAACAAAAAAGAAAAGAAATGTCCTTTTGCATTGGGATGCAGGATAAAATTGTGAAAGAGAAACACCTCTGCCCTGGAAGGCCTTGCTCACTGCCTATTCACTTATCTTTGGCACAGCATCGAAAGGAAAGCAAGTAGAAGCGACTGGATTCACATAGTTTCACAAAATACTTGAAGACCCAGTTTAGGCAGGGCCGGTTGTATAACTCTTCAGTTTACTGGCCAGGTTCCCTGCGTTCCATTCATCAGTTGCACACCCTTATTTGCTTTCAAACGGGATGTTTTCTGATCAAGGACTTTTTGTTCAGGCTTGGGCACTAAATGGGGGAAGGGCTGGGAGGTCTATTGAATGCCATAAAGAAGATACAGCTTCCCAGTAGGGGAAAAGATCCCCATACAGGGGCTGATTAGGCAGCTGGTTCCCTTCCTCGAACGCAATGACCTGGCAACAGTGATCCATGCATTGGTCACCTCGAGGCTGGACTACTGTAACGCTCTCTACATGGGGCTGCCCTTGTCTCAGCTCCGGAGGCTGCAGCTGGTGCAGAATGCCGCAGCCAGGCTGTTGATGGGACTCTCAGTGCGAGACCACATCCAGCCTGTGCTGAGGTCACTGCACTGGCTGCCTATAGCGTACCGGATCTGGTTCAAGGTGCTGGTTTTAACCTTTAAAACCCTGTATGGTCAGGGGCCTGCCTACCTACGGGACTGCCTTTCCCCGTACATACCCCAGAGAGCACTGCGGTCAGGCACACAACATCGCCTGACCCTTCCTGGCCCGAGAGAGGCCAGGCTGGTGACCACCAGAAATAGGGCCTTCTCAGTGGCGGCTCCCTACTGGTGGAACGAGCTCCCGGAAGACGTCAGGGCCCTGCGGGACCTTTTGCAGTTCCGCAGGGCCTGCAAGACGGAGCTGTTCCGCCAGGCTTTTGGGGCCGCCACTGGGGGAAATGGCCACGAGTAAGTGGCCAGTTGAAGTATTGGCCCGGTACATCTGCAGGTGGTAGCCTCCTGGCCGTGGGGATGTAGTTGCTGCCCTGGTGTTGGATTTTGTATTTGCCGCCATTTTTAGTGGGTTCTGTGGTTTTATTGTAATTAGTTATTACCTGAATTTTTCGTATGTTACTGATTTTAATGCTGTGGGCCGGCTAGAGCCGCTTTGTGCTGGCTGGGCGGGATATAAATCTAAATAAATAAATACAGTTCTCGAAGTAGCCAGGGACAGCCAGTTCCAATCGAGGATGACCTAGTCCTAGGAAGACCCAGTTGCAATTCCTAGCTGTGGCTCAGTGGCAGAGCATCTGCTTTACATGCAGGAAGTCCTGGCTTCAGTCCCCGGCATCTCTAGTTAAAAAGATCCAGTTGTAGTCAGAGAAGACAATGACAAACAGCCTAACTTTAGCCTAAGGAAGCTTAATGTACTTGAAAAGAGAGCTGAGCCTTCAATTTCCCAGCACAGTGGTCCCAATCCACACTGAAGGCTACCACTGCAGCTGCTCTTGAGGGCCAGATTAAAAGTCTGAAGTCCCAGTCACAGCTAGGCTTGGCAACTTCCAGTTGAACAACAAAACATACGGGAAACACAGCATGGTTGAGTAAAATGTGGAAAATCACCTTGTAACAGCAAAAACAAAGCACACAGTTCTGGTATTTATATACTAATAGCCAAGGCATATCTAAATCTGCGCGGAGGGGGCACTTGGGGGGCAGGGAGCGTTTTCTGCACACTTGGGGGACTCCCCACGTGTGCAGAAAAATCTTTAAAGTTAAAAAAAACTTTGGGGGTGATATTTAAATCCCCCCAAAAGTAAAAGCATTCCCTGCGCATGCGCAGAGAACGCTTTGGCCATTGGGGGGAAGGCCCAGTGGGCCTGGGAAGAGGGAGTGGGAGAAGGCTTGGCAGGCCTCGGGCCTCGCCGCCACTGCTGGGGAGGGGGAGGGGGCAGGAGAAGGCTTGGCAGGCCGGCAGCTGTGAGACACTCACCCTCACCCCCGCCAGTGCCGGGGGTGAAGAGGGAGAAAGTTCACCTGCTGCCACTTCCTCCTCCTGTGGAGTTCCTTCTGCTTCTGCAGGCCGGGAGCTGTGGGGAATACTCTCCCCCCCCCCGCGAGTATCGCGGGTCCCCCTTCTTGTACTACTATAATTCCATTAATTAATTAAATCATATACTTATGATATACAGTAAAGACCCTAGAGCATAACAGTATTCAGTCTTAAAGGAATGTCCAAAGTTACGGAGACGAATATCCAGACAAAGTTCAATGTTGTGTCTGCTTTGCTTTCAAAGAAGAGACGCAGCGAACATCACGTAACACGTCTCCCGGGCAAAAATTGCGTGTTTTGAGGAATTCTTCTTCAGGCAAATTATTTGTCCTGGAACCTGAGCTCACAAATGCTCCAGTGCACAAGTCAAGAAATTCTCTAGGTGGCTTCTCTGGTTCTCCGTGTCACTATCCAGAAGGGAGGTGTGTTGCGTGATGATTGCTGCGTCTCTTCTTCGAAAGCAAGACAGACACAACATTGAACTTTGTCTGCATACTCGTGGGGCCTGGAGTTCTCCTAGAATTGCAACTGATCTCCAAGTGACAGAGATCAGTTCCCCTGGTGGAAATGGCAGCCCTCCATGGCTCTCTCAGGTCCCCAAATTCCCTCCTCCCCAGGCTCCGCCCCCAAAATCTCCAGGCGTTTCCCAATCCAGAGTTGGCCACCCCAGTCAAGGCAACCCGGACAAGGAGAGAGAGAACGAGAGAAAGGTGGAGGTGGGAGAAAGCCGAAGAAGGCAGGATGGCAGGGAATGCCTTGGGGGGGAAAGAAGCGGGAAGGGGCAGTGAAGGCAGAAGGAAACAAAGGGTTATTAGGCCCTCGCTCTTTATGTGAGGATTCAGCCACGCTGGGTGTGGATCACAGGTTTTTCCAGACCTCCCGTCATGTTGTAACCAGAATTCCAAGCGCATTGATTAATGGAGGGGGGATATTTATTATTTATTTAATCAATCAATTAGATTTTAAACTGCCCTCCCCTGCCAGGCGACACTCAGGGTGGTGCACGACATAATAAATTCATATGATGTATAATTACAACAAATTAAAAACAGCAAAAGGCACAGTAAAAGATGCGCTAAAAGATGATGCTATAGTATAGTATAGTATAGCATTGCATTGCATTGCATTGCATTGTATTATATTATATTATATTATATTATATTATATTAGGACATTCCCTTCCCAAATCGCCGGAATCAGTTTTACTTACCTGATTCATTACTGACAAAACAGAAATCTGAACTGGCCTTTTCACTGCTAGTTGCAGCGAAACTCCTGATAGCCCCAAATTGGAAACTGAATAAACCCCCTACACTAAAGCAATGGGTCTCCAAAATGTGGGATATAGCAGCTACAGACAAATTAGTGACACAATTGCTCCTAATGGCAACGCTGACAAGGAAAAATGATTTTGTTGATAAATGGTTCGCCTTCCCCAGCCTTGTTACCGAACGCCCAAGCTGCACAAAGGACAGACGGACACTTACAGAGCTGCGATTCGGGGGACCTCAGCATCTTCTTGGACTCCTGCCATATGGTCTTGCAGTCCTCCTGAAGCTTGTAGAAGCGCTCTCGCCGCCAGGAGTTGGACTTGACCTTCAGCAGGTGGCTCCCCCTCAGGAGGAACTTGAGGTCGTTGTCATCTTGTAAACCTAGGCAAGAAGCACATGAGAAGTCAGGGCGTGCGTTCTTGGGACTTCTGCTAATTCTGCGCACGTCTCCCGGGAACCCAGCAACACTTCGCTGGTGCGTGCAATTCCGAGAGGCTCACAGGGGAGAAAAAGTGAAAAGGCAGCATTGTTGCCTCAGTTGCCAGATCTGTAGTCTTCCATCTTAGGCAGATCAAACTACTGGAGCCAGTTTGGTGTAGTGGTTAAGTGCGCGGACTCTAATCTGGGAGAACTGGGTTTGATTCCCCACTCCTCCTCTTGCACCTGGCTGGATGACCTTGGGAAAGCCATAGCTCTGGACCAGCTGTTCCCTCAAGGACAGCTTGGGAAAGCGCTCTCTCAGCCCCACCTACCTCACAGGGTGTCTGTTGTGGGGAGGGGAAGGGAAAAGGAGTTTGTAAGCCGCTCTGAGACTCCCTTGGGGAGTGGAGGGCGGGGTATAAATCCAATCTCTTCTTCTTCTTCTTCTTCTTTCTTTCTCCCCGAGACCTAGCTACAGTGACCCATGCAATGGTCACTTCCAGGCTTGACTACTACAATTCACTCTACTCAGGCTTACCCCCGAGGCCGATCTGAAAATTACGGCTGGTACAAAACGCAGTGGCGCGCCTGCTGTATGTAGCAGTAATCAACAATATAGGAAAGAAGAACTGCACCGAACCGCAATAATAAAGGTATGCAGAAACAAAATTATTACTGTGTATTATTACAAATCTTCACAATACATAAGGAGTAAAATATACTCACAACAACAGTAACATAACAGACATGCTACAGATCATTAATGAAACATCACAGTTTCTAATGATATCAGGGGTCATTCCGTAGAAAAAGAGGTGCAGGAGCTCATTAGCCTAACTCAATTGCATATGCCACACCCCCTAACATACCGGAAGTGTGTCAGAAGGCAACACCCACCCCTCAGGCTCCACTCCACAGGTGAGCGAAACTGACCTGCTCTTCCTCCATTCCCTTCCCCATCCAATACTTTGTGCAATAAAAATAAGTGTCAAGAACACACCCTCCTTCTCTTCCTGCTCCCTTGAAACCAAGTAGACTTGAGATACCCAGGACATGTGCACCACCCATCCCTTTCCCTTCCCCTCCCCACAACAAGACACCCTGTGAGGTAGGTGGGGCTGAGAGAGGTCTTTTGAGAACTGCTCATGAGAGAACATCTCTGAGAGAACTTGTGACTGGCCCAAGGTCACACCAGCAGCTGCATGTGGAGGAGTGGGGAATCAAACCCGGTTCTCCCAGATTAGAGTCCAACTCCTGACCACTACACCAAACTGATGGGGTGGAAGCTGCTGAAGGGTTGGTGAAATTTCTCCAGTACTTATGTGCCATGTGCCCTGATAAAAAATGGTATACTTAGAAAATTTATATGCCACCTTGAGCAAGTCTCTGGAAAAAGCAGCACACAGTCATAAAAGGAACAATGATAAAATTATCAATATTAAAACAAAACATGAAAAACAATAAAGACCGTAGCAGGGCTTTCCCCGGGGCGCTGCGCCTCTGCACTGCTCGGGGAAGCCGAGGAGGGGGCGGGGCTTGGTCATGTGCCCGCCCCCTGGGCTTCTCACTCCTGGAGCTGCGCTCCTGTGCGCTCCTGCTCCAACGGACCCCTGCTAATAATCAACACCTTCTGGTGGTTCCTGGCCCAAAGGACGTCCGTCTAGCCTCGACCAGGGCCTTCTCTGATTCCCTACCCTGATTTCCAAGTTGTTACCAGATTTTTAACAAAAACAACATTTCAAATCAGGTTAGTAGATCCTTGCTCAGGATTAGTTAAAAGTCCAAGAACAAGGTCCTTTTGTGAACTCTCAGTGAGCGCAGCGGTAAAAAGATCTGACCTTGCCTTATGTTGCCAAAGGTCTTGTTTTCAAGCCTTGGGAAATAGGAAATACAACACAGAGACACACTGTACAAGTCTTCTCTTTGCAATTCTGAGCAACAACTTTCTAAAAAGGAATCATTAGCATTTCCCAGCTTTGAGCAAGTCCATCTTTGTCACCGCAATCTTTTAACAGCCAAGTTCTTTCTCCTTTTCCCCCTCACATGGTGTATACTCCAATAAATTTATCAGTGCTTAAAAAAGGACAGACCTAGGGACAGAACAAAGTCCAAGTCCAGCGCCCCTTTACATCAACAAAGTTTTATTCTGGGTAAAAGCTTTCATGTGCATGAACACTTCTTCAGATACATACCATAGAAAACAGACACAGGTATGTTCCATTAAGTATCTGAAAAAGTGTGCATGCACATAAAAGCTTTTGCCCAGAATAAAACTTTGTTGGTCTTAAAGGTATTTGAAGAAGTGTGCATGCACACAAAAGCTTATACTTAAAACTTTATTGGTCTTAAAGGTATCTGAAGAAGTGTGCATGCACATGAAAACTTATGCCCAGAATAAAACTTTGTTAGTCTTAAAGGTGTTTGAAGAAGTGTGCATGCACACGAAAGCTTATGCCCAGAATAAAACATTGTTGGGTTTAAAGGTATTTGAAGAAGTTTGTGTGCACACAAAAGCTTATACTTTGAATAAAACCTTGTTGGTCTTAAAGGTATTTTTCAAGAACAGTTCTGACAGAACTATGGCTTGCCCAAGGTCATCCAGCAGCTGCAAGTGGAGGAGTGGGGAGTCAAACCCGGTTCTCCCAGATTAGAGTCCGCGCACTTAACCATGACACCAAACTGGCTCTTAAATGGTAAGAGAACACTGCATTAAGGAATTTGGGGGAAGGGTGGAAGGTTAGTCTCTTCAGCCATCACTTCAAGCCATAAGTGTATTCCTCAGCCAAGTTACACCACTTCTAAGCAGAGTTACACCACTTCGAAGTCCACTGAAGTGAAGGGTGTAACTCTGCTTAACATGGCATGCTGACACCCGAGGATGTACCTGGCAATAATCTGTTGCATGGTGTTCCCTCTAAGCGGAGTTAGTGTGAGCTAGCTCACATTCTTTTAGCCTCCGGCTCACACCTTTTTTTGTCTCAGCTCAGGAAGGAGGGCTCCAGATCAAACTGATGTATGCAGCAGCCAAATCGCTCGCTCACAACTTTAATGCCAAGAGCTCACAAAGTAGAGTTTTTGCTCACAAGACTCCACAGCTTAGAGGGAGTATTGTTTGTTTGTTTGTTTGTTTGTTTGTTTGACTTATAGGCCGCTCTCCCCGCAATGCAGGCTCAGAGCGGCAGACACAACTTGGCAAGCCAAGATATATGAATACAGTTAAAATCCGTTAAAACATAATAAAACAATCAGAAACACTCAAATAATAAAAATAAAGTGCTCAATAATTTTCAGATGGCGTAATATATGACCCCATATTTTCTGGCACCGGGTGTCAGTCATTCCCCACTCCGGATGATGATAACTGCGGCAGGTTGCCGCCCATCTGGGTTGCGGTCATTGATGGTCATAAATGGGGGAGGGGGAGAGGAGAGGAGGTAGTGGCCTCTAATTATAAGCCTGGTGGAAGAGCTCTGTCTTACAGGCCCTGCGGAATTGCCTGAGGTCCCGCAGGGCCCTGATCTCCTCCGGGAGCTTGTTCCACCAGAGAGGGGCCGCCACGGAAAAAGCCCTCCCCGTAGTAGCAGTAAGCCTGGCTTCCCTGGGGCCTGGAATGGCCAGCCGATGTTGCGCCCCAGACCATAGCGCTCTCTGGGGTCTATACGGGGAAAGGCGATCCCTCAGGTAAGTCGGACCCAGGCCATTTAGGGCTTTAAAGGCAAGCACCAGAACCTTGAAGCGAATCCGGTACGCGATAGGCAGCCAGTGCAGTGCCTCCAGTGTCGGTCGGATGTGCTCCCGTCTAGGGAGACACATCAATAGCCGTGCCACGGCATTCTGCACTAGCTGCAGCCTCCGGATTTGCAACAAGGGCAGCCCCGTGTAGAGAGCGTTACAATAGTCTAATCTCGAGGTGTCCGTTGCATGGATCACTGTAGCCAGATCAGTACGGTCCAGGAAGGGGACCAACTGCTGCACCAGCTGCAGATGATAAAAGGCCGACTTGGCAGTGGCTGCTACCTAAATTTATGTTGAGCCTTCGGTTGCCTTTGGTTTCTGTTCCAGTTTGTAAGTTTAAACGTATTTTGGAAAGGACAAATCGCGAAAGCTATTGAGAACCCCGTCTTAGAATGATGTGGCCAGGGACGGTATTGGAGGCGCAAAGATATATGACAGCCGAACTTTCTAAATATTCTCACCAGCGTGGTGGAGTGATTAAGAGTGGTGGGCTGTACTCTGGAGAACCGGCTTTGATTCTCCACTCCTCCTCTACGTGACCACATGCTGGGAGACCTTGGGCCAGTCACAGTTTCTCTCTCTCTGAACTCTCTCAGCCCTAGGGCTGCCAAGTAGTACTCACAATTTAGCGGGGGGAGTCCTTGCCGGGTCCGGGAGCGTTCTGGTGTGCGCGCTTTGCGCACGCACTGCAATGACATCACTCAGAAGTGACGACATCGCATCAGGCACGTTGGGGGCAGGACCTCTGTAATTCGAGGGGAAACCATAGAGTTTTCCCTCGAATTATAGAGCACACACCGCCGAAACGTGCCCAGTGCGATGATGTCACCTCTGGGTGATGTCATTGCACCGGGGCACGTCCCCGCAGCACAGCAATTTTGGGGTGGGGTTCCCCCCAGCGGCCCGATCTGGGAACGCGGGGAGCGGGCCAATTGAGTGGGGTTTTCTCCACCCCCCAAGGGGACTTGGCAACCCTACTCAGCCCCCCCCCCACCTTACAAGGTGTCTGTCATGGGGAGAGGAAAGGAAGGCGTTTGTAAGCCACTTTGAGACTCTTTAAGATAGAGAAAAATGGGGTATAAAAACCTACTTGTCTTTTACATTTTGCTGGGTTTCTTTGACACCTTATTTCTCAGGAAATGTGTCTTTGTATCCTTCCAGGACACGCAGGGGGTCTGGGACATATTCAGCTTAGTCCCTCCCTGTTTAAACTTTGAATTCTAAAGTTGGGAGGGGTCTTAGAGATCATCTAGTCCAGCCCCTGGCTCACACTGCATACATGGCACCCTTCGGAGAAAGTGAGGGGTGTTGCCACCTCTCTCTCTGCCCCCGGGAGACAGACCACACGTGATTATTTCTCAGAGACACCGCCGCCGCTGACTAATTCTCGGGTGCTGCATGATGAACGCCTCTCATCATAGACAATTAAATGAGACCGTGTCCTAAATATTCGTGCCAAAGGCACGAATCCCGTCCCCGTCTTGGAGGAAGATAATCTTCTAATGGGACTTTTCTCATGCCCTCCAACCGCTCACTGTTGACGGCCACCCACTTTGGCTCTGTCTAGCAAATCTCTTAAATTAATTTCCAGCTCTGTTAATATAAGGACGACCATATTTCCCGGCTACTCTCTGCCTTCTGGGAACACACGTGGTCCAGTTAATGCCAAGAAGGGATCTGCAGGCTTTGAATATTCGGGGGGGGGGTATTTTGCAATTCTCTATCCCAGTAATTTCCGGAGCATCAAAACCTGCTCTTCACCCAGCGCCGTCTCATCCAGTTAAGACTGCCGTAATCCCACCTCAATCAGGTTACAAACCGCGGACTTCGAGCCTTTTGTTATGCCCTGAAACATCTTTTCTTCTTTCGTCCGCCCTCTATCCCCCATTTTAAAAATACTAAACATTCAGAATGAAGATGAATCCCGGCAGCTGAGAAAGTCTGCACAGTACCTTGTGATATTTCGGCTAGTTCTGGTTAATTAAAGCCCTGACTGGGATGGGCCAGGCTAGCCTAATCTGGTCGGATCTCGGAAGCTATGCAGGGTTGGCCCTGGCTAGGATTTGGATGGGAGACCGACCGCCAAGGAAGTCCAAGGTCGCTAACAGAGGCAGGCAAGGGCAAACCACCTCTGAAAGTCTCTGGCCCTGAAAACCCTATGGGGCCAACATAAATTGGCTGCAAAGGCCCTTTCCACCACCAATAAATTTAAAAAGGCAATATTCTGTTGCCATTCTTTAGTGCGCTTTCATCTTCTGGGCATGGAACAGGAGTCACTGGGGGTGGGTGGGGGGGAGGTATTTGTGAACTTCCTGCATTGTCCAGGGGGTTGGACTAGATGATGAAGAAGAGATTGGATTTATACCCCGCCCTTCACTACCTGAAGGAGTCTCAGAGTGGCTTACAATCTCATAAGAACATAAGAGAAGCCAATGTTGGATCAGGCCAGCGGCCCATCCAGTTCAACACTCTGTCACACAGTGGCCAAAAACACCAGGTGCCCTCAGAAGGTCCAGCAGTGGGGGCAGGACACTATCTATCTATCTATCTATCTATCTGTCTGTCTGTCTGTCTGTCTGACTTATAGGCCGCTCTCCCCGCTATGCAGGCTCCAGAGCAGCTTACATGACTAGAAGCCCTCCCACTGTTGCCCCCCCCCACCAAGCACCAAGAATACAGTCCATCACTTGCCCCAGACTGAGTTCCTATCTATACTTTGTGGCTAATAGCCACTGATGGACCTCTACTCCAGATGTTTATCTAATTCCCTCTTGAAGCCGTCCATGGTTGTAGCCGCCACTACCTCCTTTGCCAGTGAATTCCACATGTTCATCACTCTTTGGGTGAAGAAGTACTTCCTTTTATCTGTTCTAACCCTACTGCTCAGCAATTTCTTGGAGTGCCCACGAATCCTTTTATTCCCTTCCCCTCCCCACAACAGACACCCTGTGAGGTATGTGGGGCTGAGAGAGCTCTTTTGAGAACTGCTCGTGAGAGAACTGCTCGTGAGAGCGCGGCTCCAAAAGAATTTGTAACTGACCCAAGGTCACGCCAGCAGCTGCATGTGGAAGAGGAGGGAATCAAACCCGATTCTCCCAGATTAGAGTCTGCACTCCTAACCATTACATCAAACTGGCTCTCAGTTGACCAGATGACCCTGGAGTTCCCTAACTCTATGATTCTATGATGAACTTGCCAGGGTTACTATATGAGCTATGGAAAAGATAATAAATAGTACAAATTCCCTGGGTGGGGGAAAGTGCTATCGAGTCACAGCTGACATGGTGACCCTGTGGGTTATCAAGGCAAGAGACGTTTCAGAGGGGGGTTGCAATTGCCTACCTCTGCATCATGACCCTGGTATTCCTTGGAGGTCTCCCCCCCAAATACTTGCCAAGGCCGACCCTGCTTAGCTTCTGAAATCTGACAAGATTGGACTAGCCTGGGCTATTCAGATCAGGGCAAACACCCTTAAAACACCCTGGCTGATTTCGCACTGGCCAGTTGCCTCTCGTTCTCTCCGGAATTTCCCCTCCCAGTTTCCTCTGGAGTATTTTCTTCATTTTCCCACTTGGAACCTCAGCCCTATCAATATAGCGTGACAATGGGGTTTTCTCCCAAAAATATTAGAAACTCCCACAATGGGGCAGCATTCATGAAAGGCAAGCAAGTGGGCATGTTTTAATTTTGGGTTCTCCCCCGGAGCAAACAGGAAAATCCTCTAAAAACAGGATTTGTTTGCTCCAGGGAAACTCCGGTGCAGCAGGGCGATACTCCAAAGCAAAACGTGAGCCTGGAGCAACTGGTGTGAAATCGATCAGAAGCTCCAGTGCAAACATGAGGGCAAACCTGGGGCAAACGCTAGTGCGAAATCGGCCCCTGTTTTTTGCAATGTAATCTTCAACGTATCCAAGATGGCCTTTAAATGTTTTAAGAATCTGTCCAAAAAAAAAACAACCCAAAAAAGCAATTGCCCTTCCCCTTAGAAATTTGACCGAACGTCATTTAATCTGGCCATCTCTGCCTTATCCGTTTTTATGATCTATAGTTATGTTGAAACAGAAATTGCATACATATTCAGGAATCAGCTCTGGAAAACGCACACAAGAAACTGGTTCCGCATCTCTCTCATAGGACTGAATGGGATTCAGAAGATTCCAGAAGATCTGTTACTCAGCTTTTCATGATACACAGTAGTGACATAATTCTTCCAAGCACTTCCACCCCACCTCTTCATCACTGTGACTCAAAAAGGGATGATTCCCAAAGAGGTATTCACAAGGAATCCAGCCTGGCTGCCATATACAAGAGTAATTTTTCCTGCTGTTCATGTTCCCCTTAGGTAACTTAGTTTCAGGCCTTCTCCAAAGAGTATGCAGTTCTTGCTAGCAACGGAAAGATGCCCAAGCATCATTTGGAACACGTGAAAGGCAATAATTTCTGGAATGAAGTCATGAGGACTGGAAGTGTCTTGTGATGTAATATGGGCAACAGAGTCATACTGGAAGCCAGGATAGCCGCACTATGAAAGCATTTGTATTTGGAGACTGAAGTGAATGGAGATGGGAATTCCTAAGCAAATTCTATTGGCACAGTTTGGCTTGCAAAAAATATATATCAAATTTATAGTGTTTTAATTTGATCCTCCCCCACCCCAAAACAGAACGACATTTGGCTAATATCTCGATAGATTTTTAGAGAACGAGGTATTTAAAAAATGGCCAGGAATAAGTACAGAAGAAGACAACCATGATGATTGAAGGAGTTGGAGCACCTTACCTATGAGAAAAGGCTGAAGAGTCAGGGACTTTTCAGTTTCGTAGAAAGACAACGGTGAGACACGATAGAGATTTATAAAATTTTGCATGGGGTAGAGAAAGTAGAAAGGGAGAACATTTTCTCCCTTTCCCATAATCCTGAGGCATAACCAATTAAGTTGATGGGCAAAAGATTCAGGACAGACAAAAGTAAACACTACTTTACTCTTGAGTAATTCAGTTCTGAAGCTCACTGCCAGGGAATGTAGTGATGGCTGCAAGCATGGATGGCTTTAAACGGGGATTAGGTAAATTCATGGAAAAGAGACTACAGAGAATCTCCATATACAGAGGCAGTAAACCTTTCAATTCCAGTGATAGAGTAAGGACACATGGGTAAAAACTGATGCTAACAGGCTACTTCATACATTCTTCCCTTCCAAGTCCAGTGCCCTCCTTCACACAGTGGCCAACCAGTTGCCCTACACAGCCAACGAACCGTGCCTAGAGGCCGTCTCTTGTTTTTCTTTGATTCTCCTGATTTCCCATGCAATGGCATTTATTCCTTCTCATCAGATCCTTGCAAGGGATCAGAAGGAGATGGCTCCCAGCCAATCACCACTGGAGACAAACCCCCCCAAAAGTGATTTAGGTATAAGAAGCTCCTCATGGCTCAGAATAACTCTTCCTGGCCTGGATAAAACAGACCTGGGAAGAAGTGCTCCTAGTTCATAGAGGAGTATGTGTCAGACTC
Source organism: Lepidodactylus listeri (assembly GCA_029233225.1). Lineage (NCBI taxonomy): Eukaryota > Metazoa > Chordata > Lepidosauria > Squamata > Gekkonidae > Lepidodactylus > Lepidodactylus listeri. Next base: position 8,376,688 of record JARCFY010000012.1, read on the forward strand.
CCCAGCCCCCACCACCGCTGCCCCCTCCTCCTCATTATATAGTAGTAGTAATTAAGGTACCCCTACAGTGGAGGCTCAGACAAATGTCTCATGGTAACTGCATGTGATTAATCACAAGCATCGCTCACACACCCACTCTGTTTTTATGATTCAAGCTATTTGCAAAGATTGCATGCGGTAACGGGGGGTGGGGGGGATCCACAGATGAAGTCTACCTTCCTTTGTGAAAAGAGACAATGGACAATAACCAGAAGGGAAGGAAACCACAGCAGATGCAGGGGTTTCAGCAGAAAGAGGGAAATATTTCATGATAGTCACGATAACAATAACCAAAGCACTGGTCCCCTCCCCAGTGCACCTGCCGCTTGCAGGGCAGGAGCAGGCTGCCCCCGCTTGAAAAGAGCAAATTCGCAGCTTGTGGGGCAGGCACACACGGCACCCACTCTTTTCAAGCGGAGCCATGGATAACTGTCGGGAGTGGGGCTTCCCCCACCCCGCTAGCCAGCTGGCCTGCATCTGGGGGAGCCCGAAAAATCGGGGGATCCCCGCCTGGGGACTAGCATCCCTAGTTCTGTGCAAATTCGGTGCCGTTATCTTTAAAAAAAAGAAGCTGCATAAGACCCTCAAAAACAAATGGTCCCCACATTCTAGAACCTAAAAAAACACGCCCACAGATTTCAATCCCAAAAGGAAACTATTCTACCCGAAATAAGCACAGCTTCAGGAAGGAACAGCAGTAAAAGTGTCCTCCCCGAATTCCAGATCTGAAGTTCTAACGCTTTTCATGAAACACGTACCTAGCTGCACGCAGGCTTGCCAGTCCATGGCTGACCACAGGTGACCGACTGTGGGGGCAGGGACCTTTTTGGTATTGCACCGGATTGCTTACCACATCAATGCCAGCACGACCCAGAAGTGACATCACGGCATCAGTGTGACATCACGGCATCAGTGTGAAGCTGATCACCTTTCCTCCCCATTTCCTTCACCCTGGCGCCACACTGAGTGGTGGTACACAGCGCAGGTGGAGGGTGGGATGGGAGACCTGCTCACCATAGTGACAACAGGTGATCGTCTTGCCACCCACAGATGGAAATATGATCCCGGCAGAACAGTAAACAAGCCAATTAAAGTGGGTGTGGACCTCATCTCTTCCGGCGAGTGCTGAACTCGCAAAATAAGGTGAAGAGTGTTATGTCCCCTATTTTGTTAGCAGGGTCCCCTATTTTGTTGAGCCCGTGAGTGCTGTGGAAATGCTGAATACAGATAGGGAGTTAGCCCCCGAATGGTGGTTGGGAGGTGCGGCTAACTTCAAAATGGCAGCCATGAGGTCTAAGAATAAGCTAAATAAACATTCTGATGCCATTTCCAGAGCACCCTGTCTGTCCCTCTCTGGTAGGGTTGCCAGGTCTGGTTTGGGAAATACCTGGAGTCTTTGGGGGAGGGGCCAGGAGAGGGTGGGGTTTGGGGAGGGGAGGGGCCTCAGCAGCATACAATGTCCACCCTTTAAAGCAGCCATTTTCTCCAGGGGAGCTGATCTCTGTCATCTGGAGATCAGTTGTAAAAGCAGGAGATCTCCAGGCCCCACCTGGAGGCTGGCGACCCTACTCTCTGGGTTCCAAACTCTCACAAAGAATTGCCCCAACACATTCAAATTTATCTCTGCAGCCTTATGAAGTAGAAGCCTGAACCCTTAAATTAGGATTGCCAGGTCTGGGTTGGAAAATACCTGGAGATGTTGGGGGTGGATTGGGGAAAGGGCAAGGTTTGGGAAGGGGAGGGACCTCAGCATGGTATGATGCCATAGAGTCAACCCTTCAAAGTAGCCATTTTCTCCAGGGGAGCGGATCTCCATCAGCTGGAAACCAGTTCTAAAAGTGGGAGATCTCCAGGCCCTACCTGGAGGCTGGCAACTACTCAGTGCTGACTCTGCCAGGTCAAAAAGAGGAGAGCGATTGGGGTCTTCGGTTTCTATCCCTGCCGGCTGACTCGGAGTTCCACTTCTCTTACTGATCCTGCCCTGCCAGCGTGCTTCTCGCAGTGACTTCGCAAGTTCCTCTGCATCGTCAACATGAAAGTCACCCCGCGAACCGGGGTGCTTAGATCCATTTTTCTGCTTCCCACGTCTCTAAAATCAAAAGTAAAACCTGCTCTTGCCAGTTCGAAAACAGTTTTGAAGTGCGCACGCGGCTCAGGACAAAATGCTAGCATGTTCAGAACTTCGCCTCGCCTTCCAGGAACTGCTAGGGAGGAGGAAGGTTTACACGGTAAGAAAAGAAAAGGGAACATTTAGACCTACAATACTCTGCCTGCATTATGGTAACGAAGAGGAAGGCTGTACCATATTTGAACAGATTGGCCCCCTTTCTGCAGATCTTCTTTTCCCTTTCACACTGGTTGCCCCAAGTTCCTTTCATTTCATATTTTGGCTCTTTTACCCCCTGAGGAAAAACAAAACAAGTTTCAAGAGGGTAGCCATGCTGGTTTGTGGTAGATAAGTTTTGAGTACAGTGGCGTCTTGGAAACCAACAAGATTTTCAGCATATAAGCTTTCGAAAGTCGAAGCCAGTTTGGTGTAGTGGTTAAGAGCAGCGACTCTAATCTGGGAGAACCAGGTTTGATTCCCCACTCCTCCACATGAAGCCAGCTGGGTGACACTGGGCCAGTCACGAGTTCTCTCCGAGCTGTTCTCTCAGGAGCAGTTCTCTCCAGGGCTCTCTCAGCCCCATCTACCTCACAGGCTGAGAGAGCCACCTATCTCTTCCCCTCCGCTGTGGGGAGGGGAAGAGAAAGGAGATTGTAAGCCATTCTGAGACTCCTTCGGGTAGCGAAAGGTGGGGTATAAAAACCAACTCTTCTTTTTCTTCCTTTGTGAGATGTCCCTAAGGAGACTGTTATCCTCCTGAACCCCACTGAGGTTCAGATGCTAGGGAGCAGAGAAAGGCCTAATTTTTTACCCCAGTCAGTGATGTCGTTTAATACCTCAGGGGATGGCGTATCCCCTTCCGACTCTGGAATTATTTAGTGACTCCAGAACGTCCTCCCAAAAAAGGAGAATAAAGACCAGTCAATGTTTTGTAAAATAAATCTTTTCATCAGAAAGTACCAGAAGTCAGCTGGGAACGTTCTCATGAGCGAGCAAAAAACAGAATTGTCCTTGCAAAGGAAAAATTCTTGGCAGGGCTGATTTCCATTCATTTGGATAATTGGAAAGTACATCGAAGGGACGTGAAAAGCAACAGTGAAGACAGCATCTCCTATACGTCACTGCGGTAGCTAGAGATGAGGTAATTCCATCTTACCTAAAGTTGCCAACCCCCAGGTAGGGCCTAGACCCATGGGCGTCAACTACGGGGGGGCTCGAGGGCTCGAGCCTCCCCCGAAATTTCCCGAGGGGGGGCTCAGCCACCCCTGGCAAAATGCTCGCCCAGCCGGCCGTCGCCGCCTCTCCTTCCCCCCCACCCCCGGCTTGCCCTCCTGCCTCCCTGGGGCGGGGGGGGGGGGTAGAGAGGCAGCAGTCAGCCGGCCAGCTGGCTGCCGCCGCCGCCGCGGGTCTGCCTCCCTGGGCCGGGGGAGGGACGGAGCGGCAAAGAGATAGTCGCGCGCTTCGCGCGGGCGACAGTCAGCCGGCCAGCTGGCTGCCGCTGCCGCGGGTCTGCCTCCCTGGGCCGGGGGGGGACGGAGCGGTGAAGAGATAGTCGCACGCGCGCGCTTCGCGCGGGCGGCAGTCAGCCGGCCAGCTGGCTGCCACCGCCGCGGGTCTGCCTCCCTGGGCCAGGGGGGGGGGAGCGGCAGAGACATGGTCCCATGCACGCGCACACACGAGAGAGCCCCTGCCCCCCCCCCCCCGGGGATTTAGAAAGTTGACGCCCCTGCCTAGACCTCTCCCAGAATTACAACTGATCTCCAGACTAAAATAAGTTCCCCTGGAGGAAATGGCTGCTTCAGGGGGTGGACTCTATGCCTCTGGATCCCTGATGAGTTCCCTTCCTCCCCCAGCACCACCCTCAAAACTCCAGAAATTTCCCGTCAGAATTGGCAACTAAGGGAGATGGGGGAAGCAGAGTTGCAACAAACAGTGTTGTGACTACACCGTGATGTCACTTCCAGCATGAACCTGGGCGTGACACCATGTTGGCACAATGCTCTAGGATTCACACACACCCCAAACTCTATAGTAAAACCATAGAATTTGGGGTAAATCCTAGAGTGTCCCACCAAACTGGTGATGTCACTTTTGGGTTCATGCTGGAAGTGATGTCATGGTGTCAGCACAATGCCCATTTCTTCCCTAGTCTTCTGTAGCTGTTCCACCATCAGTTGAGCAGCAGAGCTTGGGTTGGGTCTCCCCGCCAACACGGGATAGCTGGAAAGTCTGCTGGCAACCCTAAACTCACCCCATAATCCCATGTCCAGAAAAAGTGCAGAAAGGACTATTTCCAGACTGGTGCATTCTTAGTTCCCCCTCCTTCTATCCACTCTTAATCTGTCCTGTGTTTGTTTGTTCCCATCTGTAGGATATCTGAAGAAGTGAGCAGTGACGCACGAAAGCTCGTCCCCTGCTGCCTATTTTGTTAGCCTTTAAGGTGCTCCTGGACTCTGGCGCTTTTCTACTTTAGCTGCTGCTAGCACCCTGGCTCTCACTTTGTATATACACTGAGGTAATTCAGTCTTAAAGCCAGTCTTAGAGAGCCAGTTTGGTGTAGTGATTAAGTGCGCGGACTCTAATCTGGGAGACCCGGGTTTGATTCCCCACTCCTCCACTTGCACCTGATGGATGATCTTGGGCAAGCCATAGCTCTGTACCAGCTGTTCTCTCAAGGACAGTTGTTTCAGAGCTCTCTCAGCCCCACCCACCTCACAGGGTGTCTGTTGTGGGGAGGGGGAGGGGAAGGAGTTTGTAAGCCGCTCTGAGACTCCCTTGGGTAGTGAAGGGTGGGGTATAAATCCAATCTCTTCTCTTCTTCTTAAAGGGATTTCTTTAAATTCTTACTTCCTAAATTCCAGGGTTAAGACCTCAGATTGCTATTACATGTCAGGGCCGAACAGGGAGGGGTTTAAAAAAAAAATACTGGTCTACCACAGATGGGCTTCCCCACCCAAAGCCATAAAGTCCAGGAACAGTTTCACTGGATTCTATTTATGTACTTGTCAAGACTTACTTCCCGGTATACAGGCCAGCTCTCATAAGAGTTAACTGCAAATATCGACAAAACACAGCTGAAAGTCACCATAAAACTTGCCATAATCAAAGAATGAAGGGGAACAACACAGAAATGGAATAAAATCTCTCCAAGGGTACTGGGGCAATCTCCTGTTGCATGCTGGGAGAAACATACAACTCTCGCGCTGCTTAGATTTGCCATTCTTGGAGAATTCCAGAAGAACTTGGCAGATGTTCATAGCCTCAACTTGAACTTGGTCTACCCATTTCTAGCAAGCGGTGATCAGGAGTAGGGTTGCCAACCTCCAGGTGGTAGCTGGAGATTTACCACTATTGCAAATGATCTCTAGGCAACAGAGATCAGTACACCTGGAGAAAATGGCTGCTTCGGAAGGTAGATTTTATGGTATCATAACTCCCTGGGGTCCCTGCCCTCTCCAGGCTCCAACCCCCAAATCTCCAGGTATTTCCCAGCCCAGAGCTGGCAACCGCGGGGGAATTCGGGTGAAGCCACGGGTCAAAATGCAGAGCAGGGCAAATAGTGGGAAATTCAGGCATGCAGTCGGGGCAAAGGGAAGAACAATGCCGGAGCAGTGCCTCGTGGGAAATCGGTCATGGTTTACACAAACCAAGATTCACAGTCCAAATTAGGGTTGCCAGCCTCCAGGTGGGGCCTGGGGATCCCCTGCTTTTACCACTGATCCCCAGCTGACCGAGATCAGCTCCCCTGGAGAAAATGGCTGCTTTGAAGGGTGGAGTCTAGGGCATTGTCCCATGCTGAGGCCCCTCCCCTCCCCAAACCCCGCCCTCTCCTGGATCGACCCCCAAAGTCTCCAGATATTTTCCAACCCAGACTTGGCAACCCTAGTCCAAATGCAGGGGGGACTAGCAATGGTGCAACACCAGAATGATGTCATTTCCAGGGTGAACCTGGAAGTGACATCAAGCCATTCTAGGATTCCGTGGCCACTCTATAGCAACACTGAATCCTAGAGCTCCGTGCTATCCCTTCCCGGTCCGCCCCAGACATGACATCCCATCGACAGTGGGGGGGGGATTCATTATCTTTTCCCCTGCTGGCCCACGGGGCAGCAGTGAGGTCAGGCAGTTGCCAGAGGAAGGTCACAGCAGGACGCCTGCCAAGCCGACCTCAGAGAGCAGCAAAGCAGGATAGACAGAGAAAAAGAGGTGCAGGAGCTCATTGGCATAACTCATTAGCATAACTCATTAGCATATGCCACACCCCCTGACATCATCGGGAGTGTGTCAGAAGGCGACACCCACCGCTCAGGCTCCACCCCCAAAATCTCCAGGTACTTCCCAACTCAGAGCTGGGGAGCCAGCTTTACACTTTAACTAAAGGCACTTGAGGTTTCCTTGGCTCTTGCAGGGAAGCTACTCTACAGCAATCATGAAAACACAGATCAAGTTAGCATGCTTTTGCTTTTTCCCACAGCGCATCACCATATGTGCCCGCTCCTGGGCTTGTTACGCCCGGAACGGTGTTCCTGCGCGTTCCTGCTCAAAATGACCCATGGACATACCTGAATAAGTACAAACCAAGTAAATTAAAAGAGATTATGCCTGTAGGTCATCCAGAAGTTGGACTGGAAAAGGTAAAAAAAAAGAGTCAACAATTTGCAGCGCTCCAGTAGTTCTGGAGTTACCTTACTGCCTCTGTGCAGTCCCCTTCTCAGAAAAGGGAAGGGGAGAGAATGAGGAACTAGCCAGGAATTGGCCGGATCGTGGGCACCAAGCAGCCTTGCAAAGCGGGGCTGGCGATCCATGCTGCTAAGAGGCGCTGCGATAGTCTGGCAAGGTTAATAAATTATTTCAGAGCCTGCAGAATATTCCAGACTCTCACACTGCTTTCCAGGGATGCATGGTAGAAACGACACGGCAGCATCATCTGGAATTCCCCCCCTTCCTCCTCTCGTGACAATAGGGTTGCCAAGTCCTACCTTTTGTTTAGTGGAGGGGAGTCCTTGCTGGCACGGGAATCTGGCAGGCACGGGAGTCTTCTGGCACACGTGCAAAGCACATTTGCTTTGGGCACGTTGGGGTGGAACCTCTGTAATTTGAAGGAAAACCATAGCGTTTCCCCTCGAATTATAGAGTGTCCCCCCAAAAACCGTGCCCAACGCGATGGTGTCACCTCCGGTTCTCAAAACAGTTCTCAAAAGTCTTAACAGAGAGGTTAAAAACCTGTTTTTGGGTTGGACTGTTTCTGACTCCAGGTGGGGTTTTCCGCTTAACCACAGTTTTCCATGTGCAGGGAGTTATTTTTATGTGGACTTAAGCCCTTCCTTAAATCTCAGGTGGTACACACCTAATGCCAGTTTACTACCTTGGCCAGAAATAGAACTAAATTTAATGTGATTGTTAATCATTTTCTAAAAGACATTTTATTCCCGTATATATACCCAGTTGGCTTTCTTTCACTGTGTCATCTGAAAGCCGCTAAAGTACACACACATTTATTCTAGAGGATGTGGTTTTAAAACAGTTTTTAAAAACCCTACTAGGTATTTCAAGAGCACATTCGATCGTACTGTTTACTTTGCCGTTCTTATTTTATTTCCTATTCACCAGCACCGAGCTTTGCAGAACCAAAACCACCCAATGAACTTCACAAATACCCGAAAATTCGGGCGCCGCCTCTCCAGCCGAAATTCTCCTCCCATTGCTCCCAGTTCTTTTCCCGACGGATCTCTGTTGCCACCACTGCTGCAGCCCGGGTCCATTTTGCGGATCCCGCAGTGCTGCCACCAGTGATTGTTTGGAGCCAGGGTCGCCAACCTCCAGATGGGGCCTGACAATCTCCCAAAATCACAACAGATCTCCAGACCACATAGATCAGTTGCCCTGGAGAAAATGGCTTCTTCGGTGGTCGACAGGACTCTATGGCTTTATAACCCCCCGAGATTCCTCCCCTCTCCAAACCCTACCTTCTCAAGGCTCCATCCCCAAATCTCCAGTATTTCCCAACCTGGAGTTGGCAACGCTATCTAGGCCAAGAGCCCACCCAGAAATTTCCCAGTAAGTTCAAGGGCCAGTCCACCCCTGGACATTTCTTCCCTACTGTCAACATTTAGACTGTAACTTCTTTCGCATCTACATGTTTGTCTTTCACATACTAATTCTACCTTTCCTTTAACAAGCTCAAGACAGACTGCAAAGTTTTCCATGCCTCTGTTCTATTCTATTCTATTCTATTCTATTCTATTCTATTCCAACAACCCTGTGAGGGAGGTTAGGTTGAGAAGGTGCAACTGGGTAGGCTTGCCAGCCTCCAGGTGAGGTTTGGAGAGCTCCCGCTTTTACAACGGATCTCCAGCTGACCGAGATCAGCTCCCCTGGAGAAAATGGCTGCTTTGGAGGACAGCCTCGATGGCATTGTTCCATCCTGAGGCCCCTCCCCTCCCCAAACCCCACCCTCTCCTGGTTCCCTCCCAAAGTCTCCAGGTATTTCCCAAACAGACCTGGCAACCCTGTCACCCAGTGTGTCTGGGACAGAGACCTACTTTTAAAACTCATGAAACTCTGTAAAGGGCCAGTCTTTTAATGTTCATTGATTGAATGATTCATAGCCCCCTTTCCTAGATAGGCTTGCCAGCCTCCAGATGGGGCCTGGAGATCTCCTGGAATTTTAACTGCTCTCCAGATGACAGAGATCTGTTCCTTTGGCTGCTCTGGAGAGTGGACTCCATAGTATTATACCCTACTGAGCCCCCTCCCCTTCCCAAACATCACGCTCCCCACACTTTCTCCAAATCTCCAGGAATTTCCCAACCCAGAGCTGGCAACTCTATTCCCTATAGTCTCAAGGCAAATCACAAATACAAAATACAGTAATACATTATAAAGAGACCGTAGTGGCACGCACTGTATTATTATTATTTAAGTGGGGGGGGAGGGGTAAATCCAAAAATCAAACCTGCCCCCCCCCCCCACTGCTGAAAAACAACAGTACAACAAGTGAAGCCTAAGGCTGTTTTTACATCTGACTTTCCCGCTGGAATCATTCTAGTTCCAAAAAACCCTGCCCATACTTCTGTGCGGTGTGAAACCGTGCTGCCACTGAAATGTCCACATCTACTAATTGCCCTCCTGTGGTCAAGCTAGTATTCAACCGGCTTTATTCTGCTTTAAAAAATTGCTGTTGATTAGTGCACTTAGACCCCCTGGAGTGAAATTTCACACCACTGTGAAATCAGCACAGGAAAAGACAGCAGTCAAACTACTTTAGAGGGGAGGTGTAAAATGACCCTAAGTCTATCAGCATTTACTCAAAAGTAATCCCACTGCCTTTAATAGGTCTCAGTTGGCATGGCAGACTCGGTGGGATAATAACCTGTCGCCAGGCCAAGAGATCAGCGAGTGCACAGCAATAACAGAAAGCAGGAAATGAAAATTTCCCGGCGATCCCCCGCCCTTCCCAGGGCATGAAAAGTTACTTTTCAGCTTCCTGACCGCACAATCCGTTGCATAAACAGATTTAGGGAAATAAACCACCGCACTGCCCTTCTCAAATGCTCTCTCTAAGCCTCCCGGACTTCAGATCAAAAGCAAAACACAATCTCTAAATCTCCGTTGCCAAAAAAAGAAAACAGGTGCTCTCCAGTCACTCCAAGTAGGCCACCTACAGCGGGCAGGTGCTTCGGAGAGCGAGAGAGAAAGAAAAACCCTTCGGAGCAGCCTCACTCGGCTTAAAAACCAATTTTAGGTTTGCTTTAAGATGGGGTGGAGATTAGAATATCCGCCTCTGCCCGAGGACTGTCGCCAGGAACACGTCCACGGAGGGCATCGGCTGGCATCGGCCTCCTCTTACCCAGGCGTTTCCCGTTCAAAGCTGCTACTTTCCGACTCTCCTCCAGCAAGATACTTTCCTCCGATTTGCTGAGCTTGGGGGCTCTCATAAAGCACTGCATGGTCCTCTAAGAGAGGCACTCCGGTTTGGATGGGCATCAGGGACAGTCTTCAGGCCTCCCGATCACCCCCAGGATCCCACAAACTCCTTGTTGTTCAGCCGGGAGGGAAAAAAGAGTCCCAGAGAGTGAAGAAGAGAGAGGCCGAGGGGGAGGAAACGGCTGGCTTCCAAGGTACAGCTGCGATGTCTGGCAATCGCCTGCTCTCGCACACTGGCCGGCAGTGACAGGTGGATACACTAAAGACTGGCGGGGAAGTGATACTGTGTTTGCATTAGACCAATCCCGAGGCCAGGAAGAGACAAAGTTCCCAGCAATTAAAATTATAATTGCCCCGTGTGTCACAAACCACGGGAAGGGAATGGGGGGGAGGGAATGGTTCTAATGCCTTTCTCTACAGTCCCCTCTCTATTGTCTCCTGGTGTTTAATTGCTGTCTAATTTAGAGCCAGGAAAGTGAATGTATGTGACACACACCCCCTCGGGGGGGGTTTATTGTACTCACCCCAGTCATGGGATAGTGGAAAGGGAAGGGGCAAATGCTGACCACTTTCCATGCTGAGATGAACACGAAAATAACTCCATCGTAGGCACACTTTGTCTGAAGAAGTGGGCATGCACACAAAAGCTTACCCCCAGAAGTAAACTTAGTTAGTCTAAAGGACGCTGCTGGACTCAAACTTTGTTCTGTTGCTTCAGACCAGGGATGGCCAAACCGTGGCTCGGGCATGTGGCTCTTTCACACATATTGTACGGCTCCCGGAAGGTTCGCCATCTATTTGCCCTCTTTCTTTCTATTTCTCTTCCTTCCTTCCTCCCTCCCCCATCTATTTGCTTTGTTTACCTCTCTCTCTTTCCACATCTTTCATTCTTTCTTTCCACCTCTCTCTCTTTGACAAATAAATATCATTAGACAAATAAATATCATTATCAATATCTGTTTTTACCCTTTTTGTTTTTATTTTTCGCAGTCTCATTTAAGAAGAAGAGAAGAGATTGGATTTATATCCCACCCTTCACTCACTCGTAGTCTCAGAGCGGTTTACAAACTCCTTTCCCTTCCCCTCCCCACAACAGGCACCCTGGGAGGTAGGTGGGGTTGAGAGAGCTCTGAGACAACTGTCCTCGAGAGAACAGCTGTGCCAGAACTATGGCTTGCCCAAGGTCATCCAGCAGCTGCAAGTGGAGGAGTGGGGAATCAAATCCGGTTCTCCTAGATTAGAGTCCACGCACTTAATCACTACGCCAAACTGGCTCGCAATTTAATGTTCATAAAAAGCAAATTTGCATATTTTCCAATTAAAACATGTGCGTAATATTTGTTCATGTCTCGCGGCTCTCAAACATCTGACGTCTAATCTGTGTGGCTCTTATGTTAAGCAAGTTTGGCCACCCCTGCTTCGGACCAACAGTGCTAACTACCTGAATCGACCCAAATAACCTGTTTCACCCAAGACTTAGTATTGTGGCTAGCCCAGCAGCATAAGCTAGCAACAGAGGAGAAATCACAGGTCCTGGTTAACCCTTGCGTGGCTGAATCATCCCTGAACGCATAGATGTAGAGTACGGGGGGGCTCGAGGGCTTGAGCCACCCCCGGGAAAACGGAGCGCCTGCCACCGTGCCTCCCCTGGTCCTTCCGAGGCCCAGCCGCCGCTGCTGGAGAGGGAGAGGGAAGGGGTGGGGGGGGAAAGAGCTAGGGCTGCCAAGTCAGCCCGGGGGGTGGGGGATTCCCCACTACAGGGGTTCCCGATCCGCCGGCCAGCATTCGGCCAGCGGGGGGAACCCCACCCCCGAAGTCGTCCTGCCAGGACGACTTTCCCCAACGTAATGATGTCGCCCGGAAGAGTTTTGGGCACCATAGAGTTTTGGGGCGATTGCCAGAGCATCGCCCTGGCAACGCCCCAACATGGTGACGTCACTTCCGGGTGATGTCACTGGGTGCGCGTGCTTTGCGCGCGCACCAAAGGAGCTCCCGGGCCAAGGAGGACTCCCCCCCACCATTAGGTAAGTAGGACTTGGCAACCCTAGAGAGAGAGGCACTGGCAGCAGCGGCTGGCAGGCCTCGGAAGGGCCTGGGGAGGTAGGGCGGTTTCTGGGGAGGGAGAACATCGCTCCAGAGAGCGCACGCGCAAAGCGCGCACGCTAAGGAGCCCCCCCCAGATTTCCAAAAGTCTACGCCCCTGCCTGAACGTGTCATATTTCAGTAGCAGAGCCTCTGCTTGGCATGCAGAAAGCAATGAGGCCGAGGCCTTCCCCTGATGTTACCTCTTAGCACTGGTATTCAAAGGTTAACTTCCTCTGAATGTGGAGGTTCCCCTCAGGCACCCTGGCTAGTGACCACTGATAGACCTATCCTCTATGAATATTAGGGTTGCCAAGTCCTTTTTCCTTACCGGCGGCGGGGGGGAGTCCTCCTGCCGCTGGGAGCTTCCCCGGTGTACGCGCTTGCAACGATGTCACCGGAAGTGACATCATCACGTTGGGGGCATTGCCAGGGCGATGCTCTGGCAATCGCCCCAAAACTCTATGATACCATAGAGTTTTTGGGCGATTGCTAGAGCGTCGTCCCGCCAACGTCCCCAATGTGATGATGTCACTTCCAAGTGACGTCATTACGCTGGGGAAGGGGGTGGGCTTCCCCCCGCCGGCCGAATGCTGGCCGGCGGATCGGGAACCCCTGTAGCGGGGGATCCCCCGCCGCCCCGGGCTGACTTGGCAGCCCTAATGAATATATCTAATCCCCTTTTAAAGCAGTCTAATCCCCTTTTAAAGCAGTCTATGCCGGTAGCCATCACTAAGCCCTCTGGCAGCGAATTCCACAGTAGGTGATACGAAAGACCAGGCCTGAGACCCTGGAGAGCCACGGCTAATCTGAGTAGACAATACTGACCATAACAGGCCGCAGGTCTGATTATTTTATAAGGTAGCTTCCCAAGTTCATGTACAGCAACCCCCCGTATGCACATAGCACAGAAAAAAACCCCTCCTTAGCGTCTTGATTCAATTAAAAGGAAAATGTTTGTTCAAAAGTTGGAAAAGGGAAAAGAGGAATGGAGATTTGAACGGCACTTCTAATGACAGAACTGCCCGGAGAACAGCTCTGAGAGAACTTATGACTGACCCAAGGTCACACCAGCAGCTGCACACGGAGGAGTGGGGAATCAAACCCGGTTCTCCCAGATCAGAGTCCGCACACCTGACCACTGCACCAAACTGGCTCTCACAACGCCAAACGTGACTGAACCTGAGCTACCCTTCAGAAACAATGCTCTCGAGTTTTTAAAAACCTTCACAAATCTTTAAATCCCATTACGGCATTAGCGGATCTGTTCCTTTAGTTCCTAGGGGTTTCTATTGGATCAAACTGCTGCCTGCCCCTTTCGACTGCAAGAGGGGGGTTGTTATAATCCGGCCCCTGGAAGTCACCGTCAGTCAGCATCAGCAGCCATCTAGTGCAAGGGTGGCCAAACTTGCTTAACGTAAGAGCCACACAGAATAAACGTCAGATGTTTGAGAGCCACGAGAGATGAACAAATATTACATACACGTTTTCATTGGAAAATATGCACATTTGCTTTTTATGAACATTAAATGAGACTGCCAAAATAAAAAACAAAAGGGGTAAAACCGGATATTGATAATGATATTTATTTGTCCAGTGATATTTATTTGGCAAAGAGAGAGAGAAATAGAGAGAGAGGTGGAAAGAAAGAATGAAAGATGTGGAAAAAACGAGAGAGAGAGAAACAAAGCAAATAGATGGGGGAGGGAGGGAGGAAGAGAAACAGAAAGAAAGAGAGCAAATAGATGGCCAGCCTACCGGGAGCCGTACAATACGTGTGAAAGAGCCACATGTGGTTCCCGAGCCACAGTTTGGCCACCCCTGATCTAGTGTCAGGGTTCTGGCCAGTCTCCAGCTTCCTGCCGTGTGCCCACAGCCAATGGGCTGTTATCTCTTCATTTTATTGTTTCAGCTCACATGGCAAATGCGGACACCTTCAGAGGGAAGAAGACCCGTAGGATGATTTGGCATCAAGCATCCGCTCCTCATTTTCTCAGGTCGGAGGGAAAAGTGCAGCTCAAAATCACATTCAGATACCTCGGGCATAGGCGTCAACTATGGGGGGGGGGCTCGAGGGCTCGAGCCACCCCCGGCAAAACGGAGCACCCACCGGGCCCTTCCTAGGCTGGCCGGCTGGCCGGCTGCCACCTCTGCTGCCTCCCTTCCCCCGGCCTGGCCTGGCCAGGCCAGGCCAGGCCACTCCTGCCTTCATCCCTCCCTCCATCTGACCATGGCACCATAGAGTTTCAGAGTGATTGCCAGAGTGATTGCCTTCGTCCCTCCCTCCATCCATCCATGGCACCATAGAGTTTCAGAGTGATTGCCAGAGCGTCGCCCCAGCAACATGCCCAGCGTGATGGCGTCACTTCCGGGTGATGCCAGCATGCTGGGCATTTGCCCAGCTGGCCCCTGGACGGACGGAGGGAGGAATGGAGGTAGGAGTGACCAGGCCTGGGGGGGGGAGAGGTGGCAAGGACATGGTCCCAGTGTGCGCGCACGCAAAGCGCATGCACACGCAAGAGCCCCCGTCCCCCCGGGGGTTTTAAAACTCGACCCCCCTGACCTCGGGGCAATGCCATACTGACTGCAAAGCCACCCCTGAATGGCCATAAATCTATGCAGAAGGTACCGTCAAACCCGATGATCAAAGAAAGCGAAAGCGGCATGCAATGCAGAAGGTACCATAAAATCTGGTGATCGAAGAAAGTGAAAGCAGCATGCAACGCAGAGGGGAATTTCTGTCTCAATGTGGGTTCCGTAAAACAACAGAGGGAAAAGCCAGTGCAGAATCCGCTGCTGTAAGGTCGCCTCCAGGCTTGCGAGGAGACGGATGCAGCGTAATGGCAGGGTCTCAGTTAATTACTCTCAGCATTCCACAATTAAGGAAACATCTGCCCATCAGTCTCCAATTCTGACATATTTATTTCCTTCATGTCCCCCCCAGTTAAACCCAAACAAATGGTAACCACATAAACTAAGCTTGTTATTCCTCTTTGATCCTTGAATCTGTTGAACATCTTCATTGTGCTGTATGCTAACTTGCTAAACACCTTCTAACTATACGTATGGACTGGTAATTTCCATTTCATTGTCACTGAAGAAGTGTGCGTGCACACGGAAGCTTATCCTTTGAATAAAACTTTGTTGGTCATAAAGGTGAAACTGGACTTGAACTTTGTTTTGCTGTAAAATAGTTAGGCTGCGGTCACGCTGGAGGCTTAGCGCGATCTGGCGGTGCCTTGATTTGCAGCGGTTTAAATCGTCGCGGGAAAGGGTGAGCAGACAGCACGCCCGGCTCCTCTGTGCGCTGGTCCCATACTGAAGCATCCATGTTACTGGTGCCTCAACCACACAGCATGCCCCTTGTTAGCAGTGGGAGTCGCTCATGCTCATAGTGAGCTTATGCGCACATCCCTACCAGGTGGGGAAAAAAACCCATGACTCAGACGGAAGTGACCGTTCACACTACCCATCCGGCATCGATTCATGACGGGGGAGGAGATTCAGAAGCCTGGAAAAATGGAGTGGGAGCGCTGGCAGACTTTCCCCAGGGTCGGCAAACTCCGCTTCCAGGATGCGCTGGACCTGGGTGCCGACAACTGAAACATAGAAGGCAAATGTTGTCTGACCGTGCTCTTTAAATCTGCAAAGGTAACACAACTATATCGGCATGAACTGCTCGTATGACTGCATTCTTAGATTTGAGTCCAGTAGCCCTTTAGAGACCAACAAGAATTTCAGGTAGAAGCTTTCTAGAGTCAAGGCTGACGAAGGCAGCTGTGACTCTCGAAAGCTTACTCCGTGAAACTCTTGTTGGTCTAAGGCAGGGGTGGGCAAACTTGCTCAGCGTAAGAGCCACCTAGAACAGGGGTGGCCAAACTTGCTTAACGTAAGAGCCTCATAGAATAAACATCAGATGTTTGAGAGCCACAAGACATGAACAAATATTACCTGCTTTTATTGGAAAATGAGCACTCAGGGAAAAAAATTTTCCTGCACAGCCAATCAAATCTCTAATATGCATACAGAAGTTTTGCTGGGCAAAAGTCCCACTCTTCCTAAAAACACTTGGCGAATGTCAGAAGAGGTATCAGTAGGCACCACACTAGGGAAGAAGAAGAAGAAGAAGAGATTTGATTTGTAACTTGCCCTTCACTACCCGAAGGAGTCTCAGAGCGGCTTACAAACTCCTTTCCCTTCCCCTCCCCACAACAGACACCCTGTGAGGTAGGTGGGGCTGAGAGAGCTCTGAGAGAACAGCTCTGACAGAACTTGTGACTGACCCAAGGCGGCACCAGCAGCTGTGTGTGGAGGAGAGGGAGCCCTGCTCTAGAACGAACCCCAAATCCGAGAGAGGAATCGACTCTAACAGCAGCATTTGGCCGTTGAACCAAAGTTTGTGGACAGCTTTTTGGGTGGTTAGTCTTGCCTGTGGCACGGTTGGAAAGTGGTTATGTCAGTTTAGGTCACTTGCTTAGATCACTGCTAGCCGTGACTCACCGTTCATTGGAAACGTGTGACATTCTGGGCCCGGATGTCTCAGTGCTTTTGGGTGACATTCCATGCCGCATCATGATCACATGATGTGGCACATGCCATGCACAGAGACGATGAATACAACATCGTGGGTCGCACTTATCTCTTTACTCATTGCTAAACCACCTTAGGAGCTTGATTCTGGTGAATAAACCCTTATAAATCAGTAAGCTTGCGGTGTCAGTGACAGCAGGTTCATTAGTCAAGAAAAGGCCTTGCTTCTGATGCCATTTCGTCCTTTCTTTTTTAAAAAATATAATCATTTGTGCCTTTGGTTATAGATCTCTAGCTGTTTGTTTATGAGTCAGAAATCCAGTAGTTCCATGAGGAGGTATAAAATTTAACAGCTGGCCAGATTCTCTAGGACCCACTTTGGAAGGAGTCAGTTCTAACAGTTACTAAAAAGGTAAAGGTTTCCCTTCCTTGAATGCCAGTCGAACCCAACTCTAGGGGGGCGGTGCTCCTCTCCGTTTCCAAGCCGAAGAGCTAGTGCTGTCCGAAGACTTTTTCCGTGGTCATGTGGCCGGCATGACTGAACGCCAAGGCACACAGAATGCTGTTTCCTTCCCACCGAAGCGGTACCTATTTATCTACTTGCAGTTTCTTTCTTTTGAACTGCCACGTTGGCAGGAGCTGGGGCCAGAGACGGGAGCTCACTCCGTCTGCAGCACTCGGGTCTCGAACTGCTGAACTACCGACCTTCTGGTCTGCAGCTCAGCATTTTAACCTCTTTGCCTGGGGCAAAGGATGCTTGATGCAAAAAGGGTGGGGGATAAACCAACCAAGCAAAAGTCTCCAAAGGAACTTCAGAAAACTTATTAATGGCCAAAAGTTAAAAACATAAATAGGTATAGACAAAAGAATGTTTATTTGAAAGTCATATAAAACCTTGTAGGGGCCCAAGAAAAGCCTCATAAAATGTTAAAAGTGACAAATGCACAGAAAGGACAGTGTGTGACCTGCCACGTTCCGGCTCACAAGAGCCTTCTTCAGAGGTCAAATAGTGCAAAGTGCAAACACCACGCAACAGAGTCACTGTAACACATATAAGGCAATAAACAATAATATAGGACTAAAAATGGAATGTTCTAATATGGAATTGAATGGCACACTAAAAGATTTCTATTTGGGGCCACAAATATATCTGGCCTTGTGTCAGACGTAGTTGGATGTACTGGAAATAATATCAGTACCAATACGTACCTTCCAGTTTAAGTCTTAAGAGTACAAGTAAAATTGCCTTATCAGGGAAAGTGTGACATCATAAGAACATAAGAGAAGCCAATTTTGGATTAGGTCAATGGCCCATCCAGTCCAACACTCTGTCACACAGTGCCCCAAAATACCAGGTGCCCTCAGGAGGTCCACCAGTGGGGCCAGGACACCAGAAGCCCTCCCACTGTCCCCCCCCCCCCAAGCACCAAGAATACAGAGCATCGCTTGCCCCAGACTGAGAGTTCCTATCTATACCTTGTGGCTCATAGCCACTGATGGATTTCTGCTCCATATGTTTATCTAATTCCCTCTTCCCATGCTTGTAGCTGCCACCACCTCCTGTGGCAGTGAATTCCACGTGTTCATCACTCTTTGGGTGAAGAAGGACTTCCTTTTATCTGTTCTAACCCGACTGCTCTGCAATTTCCTTGAGTGCCCATGAGTTCTTGTATTGTGAGAAAGGGAGAAAAGCACTTCTTTCTCTACCTGCTCTATCCCATGCATAATCTTATAAACCTCGATCGTGTCATCCCTCAGCCATCGCTTCTCCAAGCTAAAGAGCCCCAAGCGCTTCAACCTTTCTTCGTTGGGAAAGTGTCCCAACCCTTTTATCATTCTAGTTGCCCTCATCTGCACCTTTTCCCAGTGCTATAATATCCTTTTTGAGGTGTGGCGACCAGAACTGTACACAGTACTCCAAATGAGGTCGCACCATCGATTTCATACAGGGGCATTATGATACTGGCTGATCTGTTTTCAGTTCCCTTCCCAATAACCCCCAGCAAAGCGCTGGCCTTTTTCATTGCAGTCACACACTGTCTCGCCATTTTCATTGACATCAATGTTGGTGCATTTTTAACATCAATATTGATGCACACTTAACCACTACACAAACTGCCATACAGCCTACGTTTTAAAGCAGCCATTTTCTCTCGGGGACCGTCTGGAGATGAACTGTAATTCCAGGAAATCTCCAAGTCCCACCTGGAGGTTGGCAGCCTAAGAAGGAATATATGGTTTCCACCTATTTCATCCTCCCAACAACCCTGTGAGGGAGGCTAGCCTGAAAAAACATGACTGGCCCAAGTTGACCCAATGAGATTTATGTTCAAGGAAGAAGAAGAAGAAGAAGAGAAGAGATTGGATTTATACCCCGCTCTTCACTCGCAGTCTCAGAGCGGCTTACAGTCTTCTTTCCTTCCCCCTCTCCACAACAGACACCCTGGGAAGTAGTCGGGGCTGAGAGAGCTTTTTCCAGAGCTGCCCTTGAGAGAACAGCTGTGCCAGAACTATGGCTTGCCCAAGGTCATCCAGCAGCTGCATGTGGAGGAGTGGGGAATCAAACCCAGTTCTCCCAGATACAGTCCGCGCTCTTAACCACGACACCAAACTGGCGAGGAAGAAAGTAAACCCTGACCACAACCCCATCCTAATACAACATTCTCACCCCTATAGTCCACTGGCTCCTGTGCATAATTTCTAGAGAAATTCTAAATGTAGAGCGTTTCCAGGGAAAGCCCACATTCTCGAGAAAAGCAAAGGTCCCAAATTAGTGTTGAGCTACTTGTGCAATCCAGTTGTCATTCCCTAGCTTTGTCTCATAAACCTTAAGTTCCACCTTGTGGCAGCAATGCGTGTTAACAAGGCAGATTTTCCATTCTTGCATCAAAACACACACACGCAAAAGCACACACTTCAGAGATATCTATATTTTTATGGATCCCAACCCCCACAGGACCTTCCTGGGAGGGGGAAGGGGGTACATCCTTGCTAACTTTTAGAAATCAATCAGCCCCCAGAGTTCCCCCCCTTTCCCTGCTTCCTTTTCTCTCCTCAGCCATACATCAACCTATCTTTTATTCTCCTCCCATCTTCAGCTATATTTGCTTCATTTATACCCCACATTTCTCCACAAAGGGGACACACTGCAGCTTACATCATTCTCCTTCCCTCAATGTTCACAACAGGTTTGCGAGGTTAGGGATTCGAACTCTGGGCTGGGAAATTCCTGAAGACTGGGGGTGGAGCCTGGGGAGGGCAGGGTTCGGGTCCTCTTTGGGGTATAACGCCATACAGTCCACCCTCCAAAGCTGCCATTTTCTCTGGGGGAACTGATCTCTGCCGTCTGGACATCAGTTGTGATCCCTGGAGATCTACAGGCCCTGTCTGTTGTGAGCGGTGAGCCCAATGAAAAATCTCCTTTTAAAAACTGAAATTAAATTCACAGCAAATAAAGAGTAATTCAAAGGAACTGCCGAAGACTGAAAAATAAGCTCTGCGGCTCACCTTTGCCTGGCTGTGTATAATTTTTTAAAGAATTCTAGAGATAGGAGATAGAGATTCAGCACCAGGACTGAAAGAAACATTTTGTCTGTGTAAATCATCATGGCATTTCACAAAAAGGTGGGCAGGGAAGGGCCGTATTGATTCTAGCTGCAGCATCTCTGTAATTTGCTACTCTTGGATTGCAGTTTGCATTCATGCCCTTTGGATCTACTGCTTTGAATTACCTTTTTAAAAAAATACTGTCTTTCTTAGATTACCAAAAACTTGTTGCTCGCATCCTCTTCTTGCTCAGAACTTCCAAGAATCTAGTTTCCCCTGCTTCTTCCTTCTTTAATGGGTTGGTTGACACAACTCTCTTTTTAAAACAATCCCTACTGGATCACAAAGGGAGGGAAGGCCTGATATCAGATTTCGGAAGCGAAGCAGGGTCTATACTTGGATGGGAGACCCCCCAAGAAGGCTCTGCCGAGGAGGGCAATGGCAAACCAATTCTGCTTTTCCCTTGCCTTGAAAGCAACTTGCTGGGTTCACCTTAGGTCAGCTGTGACTCGATGGCACACAACGAATGTACGTACTGGGTGATGCTCCTAATTTTTGTTTTAAAGTTCATCGTTATCTTCAAAGGTCATTTCGTAGAAAGAGAGGTGCAGGGGCTCATTAGCATAACGCATTAGCATAACTCATTTGCATATGCGACACCACCTGACATCACCGGAAGAGTGTCAGAAGGCAAGAAAGAAAAGGGGAAGGGAGGGGAGGGGAGGGAGAGAGAGAGAGAGAGAGAAAGAAAGAAAGAGAGAGAGAGAGAGAGAGAAAGAGAGAGAAAGAAAGAAAGAGAAAGAGAGAGAGAGAGAGAGAAAGAGAGAGAAAGAGAGAGAAAGAAAGAAAGAAAGAAAGAAAGAAAGGAAGGAAGGAAGGAAGGAAGGAAGGAAGGAAGGAAGGGGACAACTACTAATCCAAGCCTCAGAAATACCACCAGGACTATTTTTGGGCAGGAACGCACAGGAATGGAGTTCCGGCTGGCTTCTGAGTTGGCCACCCCTACAGCCTCCCCCTCCTTGGGTTACCCAGGTGCCTCGCAAGCCATGGGGCACCTGGGAAAGCCAAGCTGATCCAGGAAGGGAAGGCCGTTTTAACTGCCTTCCCCCTCCTCAGGTTTCCTAGGGGAAACCTGGGGAAGCCGATCCAGAAACTGCCTTCCTTCCCTTGGGTTCCCCACACGCCCTGCAAGCTGCGGGACACCTGGGAAAGCCGATCCTGGGAGGGAGCTGCGCTGTCAGGGGTGTGGCCTAATATGCTAATGCGTTTCTGCTGTTGGGTGTGGCCTATTATGCTAATGAGTTCCTGCTGGGCTTTTTCTACAAAAAAAGCCCTGAATACCACTATTCTGGGAGGATAGCTTCAGTGATGGCTGAAGCCTTCAGAAGGCTGGTCGGAGGAACAAGGACCTTTCCAGGGGACGGGGTCATTTTGCTGCAGCCATGACACAAGCAGGCAATCCCCCACGCGCGGGGTGTGTGTGTGTGTTTGGCTGGCACCAATTCCCGGAGCTGAGCTCCCCCCCCCCCAGCTCCTACTCGAAATGACCCCTGGTTACCTTTACTGAACAGAACAAAGGAGCCTTCACCCAGCACTGCATAACCGAGACGCCCCGGAAATCTGTCCGCCACTCTCAGAAGATGATGGGAAGTGAAATAAAAGGCCACTCTTAATTACGTGCGCACAAAGAAGGGCTTTCCTTCATGCACCATTGCTTCCGAACAGGACCAAGACAGAAAGAACAATTCAGCTCCCTTCGATTTCTCTTCCGCTCGCTTAGCTGTGGGCATCACCAAAGAAGAAGTGTAACCAGACGATAAGAAGAAAAACACAGGTTCTCATTTGTTTTCTGTTCCCCATTGATGTTTCTTAAAGGATGAGAGTTAGAAGGGTCATAGCCTTCCCTGGGTTATCCCAGAAATCAAAAGTGCACTCTTGCACAATTTGAATGCTGACGTCTTCAGATTTGTGCCTTGACTCACAAGGATAATTAAGATAGATCCAGGTGGTCAGCTGTGTTGGTCTGAAGCAGTAGAACGAATTTAGAGTCCAGTGGCACCTTCAAGACCCACAAAGGTTTATTCAAGGTATGAGCTTTCATGTGCATACACACTTCAGTGTGCGTGCACACGAAAGCTCATACTGAATAAAACTTTGTTGCTCTTAAAAGGGGCCACTGGACTCTATGGTCAGGGGGCTGCCTACCTGAGGGACCGCCTTTCCCCATATGTGCCCCAGAGAGCACTGAGGTCAGGCTCACAACATCGCCTGACTCTCTCTGGTCCTAAAGAAGCTAGGCTGGCGACCACCAGAGCCAGGGCCTTCTCAGTGGTGGCTCCACACTGGTGGAATGAGCTCCAGGAAGACATCAGGGCCTTGCGGGACCTTTTACAGTTCCTCAGGGCCTGTAAAATGGAGCTCTACCCGTCAGGCCTTCGATTAGGAGCCGCCACTGAGGAACGGGCCAGTGGAACTTCTTCTGGCCTGGGACTCATGGGCTGCGGCATCCATCATGGGGTGTGATTTGATTGCTGCCATCATCAGTCTGTTTTATCTGTAATTTTATATGTAATTTATGCTGTTTTAACTGAACTCTAAATGTTTTATGATATCTTAACCGTGTTAGCCGCCTTGAGCTAGCTTGCCCGGCAAGGTGGGATATAAATATAAATAAAACAATAAAACAATAATTAAATTTTATAGTTAGGGATGCCAACTTTCTGGTGGGCCTGGAGACCTCCCGCTATTATAGTGGCTCTTCAGGACAACAGAGATCAGTTCCCCCGGAAAAAATGGAGGGTGGACTCTATGACATTATCTCCCGTTGAAGCCCCTCCCCTTCCTGTGCCAAATTCACCTTTGGATAATAGTCTCAAGTTGAAGCTGGTATTCTTCACCATTTTAAAAACATGCAAAACTTCTTTGACCCGTAATAACAGAGAAGAGAAATGCGTTTATAGATTTGAACAACATATATTCCCTAAGAATCCACTGCCAGAGAATGTAGTGAAGGCCAGAGGTTCCTAGACAGTTTCAAAAGGGAATTAGACAGATTCATACAGGAGAGGTTTATCAGTGGCTCCTAGCCATAGTGATGGGAAGGGAACTTCCGAATCCCAGTGCCAGGAGGCAACATCCAGGTGAAGGCCTCCAGAGGAACCGTTTGGCCACTGTGTGAGGGAGGATGCTGGACTGGATGGACCACTGATCTGATCCAGCAGGGCTCTTCTGAAGTTCTAGCCGTGGTGACGGGAAAGGAACTTCCACATTCAAAGGCAGTCGATCTCTGAATCCCAGTGCCAGGAGGCAGCATGAGGGGAAGGCCTCCAGAGGAACTGGTTGACCTCTGTGTGAGACAGGATGCTGGACTAGATGGACCATAGGTGCAGACTACGGGGGGGCTTAGGGTTGCCAAGTCTTTAGTACTCACCGGCGGGGGGGAGTCCTCCTCCGGCCGGGAGTTTCCCTGGCGCGCACACAAAGCGCTCGTGCCCAGCGACGTCACCAGAAGTGATGTCAGCACGTTGGGGGCATTGCTAGGGCGACACTCTGGCAACGCCCCCCAACGTGGTGACATCATTACGTGGGGGAAGTCGTCCTGGCTGGACGACTTCGGGGGCGGGGTTCCCCCCACCGGCCGAATGCTGGCCAGCGGATCGGGAACCCCTTTAGCAGGGGATCCCCCGCCCCCCCGGCTGACTTGGCAGCCCTAGGGGGGCTCGAGCCTCCCCCGAAATTTCCCGGGGGACTGAGCCCCCCCCCCCCCCCGGGAAAATGTAGCACCTGCCGCTGCACCTCCCGGGGCCCTTCCGAGGCCGGCAGCTGCTGCTGCCGGTGCCTCTCCTTCCCCCCCCACCCGCCTGGCCACTCTTCCATCCTTCCCTCTCCCTCCCTCTTTTCCCGGCGAAGGGAGAGGGAAGGAGGGGGGGGGAGAGGTCCCGGGGAAGCGCAGAGGTTTCCCGGCGGGGGGGGACAGCCCCCCCCCCCCGGAATTTACAAAATTCTACGCCCCTGAGATGGACCACTGGTCTGATCCAGCAGGGCTCTTCTTAGGTTCTTATCAGGGGAAGGCCTCGGCCTCTCTGCCCTTTTGTTGGCCCTCCAGAGGAACTGGTTGGCCACTGTGTGAGACTGGATACTGGACTAGATGGACCACTGGTCTGATCCAGCAGGGCTCTTCTTAGGTTCTTCTCTGAGGAAGGCCTCGGCCTTCTATGCCCTGTTGTTGTCCCTCCAGAGGAACTGGTTGGCCACTGTGTGAGACGGGATGCTTGACTAGATGGACCACTGCAATGATCCAGTTATGGTCTTATGCATGTTTTCAAGGTAGAAATGATTGTGTACACCATTGGGAAATGGTTCTTTTATCATACCATGTCGTCAGACTATCGGGTACATTTCTGTCTTACCCTTCCTCTAAGGAACTCTGGTCACTATGCACAATTCTTTCTTCCCCACTGTATCCTAAAAATGCCCTATGACAGGGGTGGCCAAATTTGCTCAGCATAAGAGCCACACAGAATAAACATCAGATGTCTGAGAGCCGCAAGACAGGAACAAATATTACACACACGTTTTTATTGGAAAATATGCAAATTTGGGTTTTTTTTAATTAACATTAAATTGGTAACTTTAGATGGGGATGGAGGGGAAAGAAAGAAAGAAAGAGAAAGAAAGAAAGAAAGAAAGAAAGAAAGAAAGAAAGAAAGAAAGAAAGAAAGGAAGAAGAAAGAAAGAAAGAAAGAAAGAAAGAAAGAAAGAAAGAAAGAAAGAAAGAAAGAAAGAAAGAAAGAAAGACATGAGGAGGAAGGGAGGGGTAGAAAGAAAGCAACTTTAAATGCATCCTCTAAGCTCCCCTCTGCCCCCATGCCGGCTAGCTGGGCTTGGAGATGGGATTTAAAGAAACAAATGCCTTTTCCAAGTTAAAGTTGCTTTCTTTCTTTGCTCCCCCCCACATCAACCCTACCCAGGAAGGGGAACATGCCTCCCCATTGCTTCTCCAGCCACCTTGCCAGGAGCCAACAATATGTGTGAAAGAGCCGCATGTGGCTCTCAAGCCACAGTTTGGCCACCCCTGGCCTATGAAGTAGCAGTAGAAAAGAGCAAGAGTCAGGTAGCAGCTTAAATACCAACAAAATTTGTGGCAGGGGATAACTTTCGTGAGTCACTGCTCACTTCTTCAGATTCAGCTAGAACGTGAGTCCATCTGTCATAATTGGAAAGTAAAGTGATTTCAGATGCCGAATGACAATAGTGGGTGAATGACAATAGCAGGCGTGATTGGATTAGGTGTGATATGCAGATGGGTTGAAGACGTGGAGAAATCAGTGCTGGTAATGAGACATGAAACCTAGGTCTTGATTCAGTCCAGGAGGATGCATCGTCTTGAGCGTCATGATCAGTTGCAATTCAGCAGTCTCTCTTTCTAATCTCCCTTTGACATTCCTTTGTAAGAGAACTGCTACCCTTAGGCCAGCAACTGAGTGTCCTGGAAGGTTAAAAAAGTTCCCCTGAAGTTTTTGAATGTTGTGGTTCCTAATGTCAGACTTATGTCGATTAATTCTTTGTCGAAAAGACTGGCCTGTTTGTCCAGTGTAGAGGGTGGAAGGGCACTGCTGACATGTGATGGCATAAATCGCATTAGAGGATGAGCAGGAGTGGAAACCCGAGATGATCTGGCTGACGTTGCCGGGTCCACAGATGGTGTTGCTAGGATTGATATGAGAGCAAAGCTGGTATCTTGGTTTGTTGCAGGCCTGGGTACCAGACTCCACGTGACTGTTAAGGAGTTTATAATTGCTGGTGAGAAGTTGTTTCAGGTTAGCAGGCTGTCTGTAAGCAAGAAAAGGTCGGCCCCCAAGTGCTTGTGTGAGTAGGTTAGGCTGACAAGATCACTGCAGAAATAAGGTATAGTACTGCCTTCAGCCACGGAGTTTTTTCTCTTGTACTGCAGGATCTATGATAGGGCGGCCAACTCCGTGTTGGGAAGTTCCTGGAGATTTGGGGGTAGAATCTTGGAGGGCAGAGTTTGGGGGGGGACCTCAGCAGAGTATAATGCCGGACAGTCCACCCTCCAAAGCAGCTATTTCCTCCAGGGGGACGGATCTCTATCGTCTGGAGATCAGCTGTGATTCTGAGAGAACACTCAGCTCCACCTGGAGTTTGGCAACCCTAATCTATTGTCTGGCTGGGCACTCCTTCATGCTATGGGCTTTTCCCTCGACCACGGCAAATATGTCTTTGCAGCACAATTTCCAGAATGACCTGGATTCAAATTCCCCATCTGGCCACGAAGCTCACTAGATGGCATTCTCTGACTGTAATCTACCTTGCAGGGTTAATGTAAGGGCAAAGTGGGGGGAGGGAAGAGCCATGCCCAGAGATCCTTGGAAGAGGGGTGAGACAAAAATATGCTCGACAGAAGACTGGGATATAATTTGCTGGCCTGGAAGTAACAGTTCTCTTACCAAGGAATTTCAAAGGGAGATAAGAAAGAGAGACTGCTGAATTGCAACTGATCAGGAAGCTCAAGACGATGCATCCACCTGGACTGAATCAAAACTTAGGTTTCCTGTCTCGTTACCAATGCTGATTTCTCCACGCCTATTACCCCTCTGCATATCTCACCTGAATCCAATCACGCCTAGGGCTGCCAAGTCCAACTTGGGAAATATCTGAGGACTTTGGGGGTGGAGCCAGGAGACTTTGGGGTGGAGCCAGGAGAAAGGAAGTGACATCATTTTGTGATGTCACATCCTGTGATGTTGCTTCCACATGCTTCCACATGAACTCATGAAGTTTCCTAATACTGAATCAGGCCATTGGTCCATCAAGGTCAGTATTGACTACTCAGACTGGTAGTGGCTCTCCAGGGTCTCAGGCTGAAATCTTTAATGTCACCTATTACCTGATCCTTTTTTAGCTGAAGAGGCTGATACCTCCTGCATGTCAAGCAGATGCTCTATCACTGAGCAACGGCCCTACTGAATCCTTCCTCATCTCGGCAGAATGTGAAGCACTAAGTGCTACACAAGTGCTAAATATGATTTTCATATCATAAGAACAGGAGAGAAGCCACAGTGGATCGGGCCAACAGCCCATCCAGTACAACACTCTGTGGCCAAAAATACCAGATGCCCTCAGGAGGTCCAGCAACAGGGCCAGAACTCCTGAAGCCCTCCCACTGTTGCCCCCCAAGCACCAAGAATGCAGAGCATCACTGCCCCAGACAAAGTGTTCCATTTAGACCTTGTGGCTAATAATAGCCACTGATAGACCTCTGCTGGATGGGGACAGAGAGAGAGAGACAGACAGACAGAAAAAAGAAAGAAAGAAAGGGGGAGGGGGAGAGAGAGAGAAGGAAAAGAGCTGGCAGACCCCAGCAGCTTACTCCAGCAGCAACTTTGCAAGCCACATGCAAAAGCACAGCCCTTCAGTAGAAAGAGCCTAGTCCCTCCTTAATCTCTGGGCGGGGCTCTCTTGCTCGCTCTGCCTGAACTCTTAAAAGGGAAATGTCTGCAGAGAGCCTGCAGTAAAAAGCCTCAACAGACATTTCCCCTTTAAGAGTTCAGGCTGCGTTCCTGCTGGCAGCCATTGCCTCCCCCGGTGGCCAATTTTGAAAAAGCGGGGGTAAGCTTTAAAAATCGGTGTTTCCCCTGCCCTCCCGGAGGACTTGGCAGCCCTAATCACGCCTGCTATTGTGATTCATCTGCTGTTGTCATTTGCCTGCTGATGTCATCCGGCGTCTGAAACCACTCCACTTTCCAATAAATAGGACAGATGAACTCCCATTCTAGCTGGACCTGAAGAAGTGAGCAGTGACTCACGAAAGCTCATGTTTTGTCCGTCTTCAAGGTGCTGCTGGACTCTTGCTCTTTTCTACTGAAATGTAATTTGTCAACACTGTAAACAGTCAGTTCCCTGGGCTAATAACCAGCAATTATGAGACTGCGAGAAGAACCATCCTGTTCTCTTTGCAGGGCGCATGCCAGATGACGCATGACTTGCATTTGAAGAATGATTTGCAGAGGAAACGAACAACTATAGTTACTGCAATCGCACCTCTTTGGTTTCAATGTGTTTAGACTGGAGTAGCCGTAGAGAATTTCACTGTGAATTGCTGATGTGGCTACCATGGCCGACTGGAGACAAAACTGATCCTGCAACCTCTTGAAATGAATGGGGAAAGGGCTCCGTGGTACAGCATCTGCATGGCATGCCGGACGTCCCAGGTGGTTCAGTCCTTGGCATCTTCCAGTTAAATGAACCAGGAAGAGTAGGAGATGTGAAAGACCTCCGCCTGAGACCCTGGAGATTTGCTGCCAGTCTGAGTAAAGCAGCCATTTTCTCCAGGGAAAGTAATATCTGTATAATCAGAAGATTGGCTGTGATTCTGGAGATCTCCAGGCCCCACGTGGAGGCTGGAACTTCTGCCTGCGCTTCCAATCCCAGCCTCAATGTTTGAGGAAAGGGGTTTTCTTGCAATCTCCCTCCACCAAGAGTTTGGGAAGGAGATGAATGATATGGAGCCAGTCTGATGTAGTGGTTAAGTGCGCGGACTAGGGTTGCCAAGTCTTAGGGACTCACCGGCGGGGGGGAGTCCTCCTCCGGCCGGGAGTTTCTCCTGGCGCACGCGCCCAGCGACGTCACCGGAAGTGACGTCAGCACGTTGGGGGCGTTGCCAGGGCGATGCTCTGGCAATTGCCCCAAAACTCTATGGTATCATAGAGTTTTGGGGCGATTGCCAGAGCGTCGCCCTGGCAACGCCCCCAACATTCTGACGTCACTTCCGGTGACATCATTACGTTGTCCTTGCTGGACGACTTCGAGGGTGGGGTTCCCCCCGCCGGCCAAATGCTGGCCGGCGGATCGGGAACCACTTTAGCGGGGGATCCCCCACCCCCCAGGCTGACTTGGCAGCCCTAGCACGGACTCTAATCTGGGAGAACCGGGTTTGATTCCCCACTCCTCCACTTGCACCTGCTGGATGACCTTGGGCAAGGCATAGCTCTGTACCAGCTGTTCTCTCAAGGACAGTTGTCTCAGAGCTCCCTCAGCCCCACCTACCTCACAGGGTGTCTGTTGTGGGGAGGGAAAGGGAAAGGAGTTTGTAAGCCGCTCTGAGACTCCCTTGGGGAGTGAAGGGTGGGGTATAAATCCAATCTCTTCTCTCTTTTCTATGTGGTTAACAGCATTGCTCCCTCTAAGCTGTGGAGTCTTGTGAGCAAAAAATCTGCTTTGTGAGCTATTGGCACTCAAGTTGTGAGCGAGCGATGTGGCTCCTGCATAGATTTGTTTGCTCTGGAGCCATCCTTCCTGAGCGGAGACAAAAAGGTGTGACCTGGAGGCTAAAAAACTGTGAGCTAGCTCACACTAACTCAGCTTAGAGGGAGCACTGGTTACCAGATGTCCTGTTTTTACAGGACATATCCTCTTTTTGTGTGTGTGTCCATCCTCTTTTGGGTTTGTTTTTTAAAAAAATGTCCTCTTTGGGGGTTGGAAGGTTAGGAATATTCCTAGTTAGCAGCAACTATCACAGCTTCAATCGTAGAGGTATTTAAGAGTGTGTTCAGACGGGCAGCCATTAGCCCGGCTCTAATTTGATCCCGATATTTTTAATCCATCATTGCACAACCAGACAGCCCCCCAGTGAATCGTCTTACCACATGCTGCCTCTGCTGTGGATTGTCTAGACGGCGTCCACTGAAGGAGGCCCATGCGGTGGGTTTTAAAAAATAATAATAATAATAATTTGGGCATGCACATAGGCGTGTCCTTGTTGAACCGCGCATGCACAGAATCAAATGACCAAAGTACCGCATGAGGTATTTATTTATTTATTTCGATTTATATCCATTCGGGACCATCCCAACAAGAGGACTGCATGCTGGAATGAATGATCAGACGAGGGAAAGTCTGCAATTGGCCCATCGGGAACCGAAAACTCCAGATTTAAACTAGTATTTTTTTATGACGACTCCGACCAGACAGCTCGCCCGTGAAGCGCTTTACTGCGCATGACTCCCACAATGGATTGTCTAGATGGCATCCACCATAAGGAGCCGTGCGGTCGGCTTTTTTTAAAAAAAAATCCTGTTTGCGCATATGCGCCTCACCCTATACTTGTTTTTCCACGCATGCGTGGACTAAAATGGTAAAAGCACCGCCAGTGGCACCTTCCTCTAGGTACCCTTTTAGTTTATAAAGTTGATAAAGTTCAGGGGACTGTCCGAAGCATAAAATTATTCGGATTGCTTGAGCAGAGCTCTGGGGATGTTGCATGTTTAAGCGGTTATGCGCACATTTCTAAGACTTTTTTAAAATGGCCATTCGGGATGGTCTGGAGACCATCCCTACGGGCTGATTGCATGCTGGAGGTACAACCTGATGGTGGAAAGTCCGGCATTGGCCCGTCGGCCAGCTTTAGACTGGACTTTAACTAGTATCTTTTAGGTACGGATCCCCGATGGGGATCGACGGGCTCCTCACGGAAGTGGCATGGTTCCCAGATGTTGTGACCTGGACGCACACTTTAAATCCACCAGGCACTCGTGCCTGGCGCAGCTCAAAAGAGCCATCTGATCGCGACCACTGATCACTTGTTTGAAGTAGGCAGTCAAGAAACATGTCCTCTTTTTTGCTTTTCCAACTATGGTAACCCTCGGAATGTGCCTTTCTTTTATACTTTGGAAGTCTGCCAATTTATTTATTTTTTTCAAAGAGAGATTTTTCAAGGCAGTCCGAAATCAATTCCAGTTTCTTTTGGTTTAGGGTGAGAGGAACAGATGTTCCAGACTTGACTAACAATTAACCAGCAACTGTCCCCCTAGAGTGTTCACTGGAAAAGAGCAAAATTGTAGCCACCCAGGGAACAATTTCAATCCTCTCTCGATTCAGTTTTATTTTCCAAGGAGTTGGATAACAACAGCTCATGCAAAAGGTCACTGGCGATCTCTAGGGGCCCTCCTGGAGCAGGGGAGAGCCTTGCTTTCTTAATCTTGTTTCTCCTTCCACTGCTTTGGAGTTTCCATGGTGCAAAATCATGATTAAAAACTAAAGGCCGATATTGCAGGTTTAGGGATAAATGCAAAACCACGGTGCGGTTAAACCAGGTTCTCCAACCTATCTGTGCCTGTGGGTGAA
Source organism: Lepidodactylus listeri (assembly GCA_029233225.1). Taxonomy (NCBI): domain Eukaryota; kingdom Metazoa; phylum Chordata; class Lepidosauria; order Squamata; family Gekkonidae; genus Lepidodactylus; species Lepidodactylus listeri. The sequence continues at coordinate 8,408,060 of JARCFY010000012.1, forward strand.
TTCTGACACAGCGTGGTGGGCGCAGCGCCATGAAACGGCTATACAAAATGGCTGCCGCAGGAGGTAGAGTAGAGTTGCCAGATCCAGGTTGGAAACGTCCTGGAGATTTTGGGGGTGGACCCAAGAAAAAGAGGGGGGGTAACTAAACCAACCAAGCACAAATAGGGCTGCCAGTTCCCCTGGGAAGGCAGAGGTTCCCTCGCTAAAAGGGCCCCCAATCCACCGGTCCGGATCCGGGTGCACGGAAAAACAAGAAGTGGCCCGGAAGTGACATCATCACACTGGGCATGTCACCGGGCGATGCTCTAGCAATCGCCCTGGAAATCACCACCACTCCCCCGCTGCAGACAGTAAGTCACTTGGCAACCCTAAGCACAAACCTCCTAAGGAAGTTTAAAAAACTTATTGAGGGCCAAAAGTTATAAACATAAGCAGGGGTCCGTTGGAGCGGGAGCGCACAGGAGCGCAGCTCCGGGAGTGAGGAGCCCAGGGGGCAGGCACATGACCAAGCCCCACCCCCTCCTCGGCTTCCCTGAGCAGTGCAGAGGCGCAGCGCCCCGGGGAAAGCCCTGCTAGGGTCTTTATTGTTTTTAATGTTTTGTTTTAATATTGATAATTTTATCATTGTTCTTTTTATGACTGTGTGCTGCTTTTCCAGAGACTTGCTCAAGGTGGCATATAAATCTTCTAAGTATACCATTTTTTATCTGGGCACATGGCACATAAGTACTGGAGAAATTTCACCAGCCCTTCAGCAGCTTCCACCCCATCAGTTTGGTGTAGTGGTCAGGAGTTGGATTCTAATCTGGGAGAAGCGGGTTTGATTCCCCACTCCTCCACATGCAGCTGCTGGTGGGACCTTGGGCCAGTCACAAGTTCTCTCAGAGCTGTTCTCTCGTGAGCAGTTCTCAAAAGACCTCTCTCAGCCCCACCTACCTCACAGGGTGTCTTGTTGTGGGGAGGGGGAGGGGAAGGGATGGCTGGTGCACATGTCCTGGGTATCTCAAGTCTACTTGAAACCTAGTGGTTTCAAGGGAGCAGGAAGAGAATGAGGGTGTGTTCTTTACGCTTATTTTTATTGCACAAAGTATTGGATGGGGAAGGGAGTGGAGGAAGAGCAGGTCAGTTTCACTCACCTGGGGAGTGGAGCCTGAGGGGTGGGTGTTGCCTTCTGACACACTTCCGGTATGTTGGGGGTGTGACATATGCAAATGAGTTATGCAAATGAGTTATGCTAATGAGCTCCTGCACCTCTTTTTCTACAAAATGACCCCTGAACATAAGTAACTATAGACAAAAGAGTGTTCATTTCAAAGACATACAAAAAACCTTGCAGGGATCCAAATAAAACCTCGTAAAATGTTAAAAGCTACAAATACACATAAAAGAACAGTGTGCGACCTGACACATTTCGGCCACGCTGGGTCCCCCTTGGGGAGGAAAGCGGGGTATAAATGAAGTAAATGAGTAAAATAAATAAATCCCTTGCAAGTGGAGAGGATAGAAAAGAATTTTCTCTTCCTGAGACCCTGGATGGCTGCTGCTGGTCAGAGCAACACAATACCAAACTAGCAGGTCTGACTCCATAGAAGGCAGCGTCTTAAAATTCTTCTTAACATGGTCTCGCAGATAGGGTTGCCAGCTCCGGCATGGAAATACCTGGAGATCTGGGGGGTGGATTCTGAGGAAGGCTGAGTTTGGGGGTGGGAGGGACTTCAATGGGGCATAATGCCATACAGTCCACAAGAGCCAGTTTGGGGTAGTGGTTAAGTGCGCGGTCTCTAATCTGGGACAACTGGGTTTGATTCCCTACTCCTCCACCTGCAGCCAGCTGGGTGACTTTGGGTCAGTTAAGTTCTCTCAGAGCTGTTCTCTCAAGAGCAGTCCTCAAAAGAGCTCTCTCAGCCCCACCTGGTATTCCTTCAAAGCTGAGTTAGTGTGAGCTAGCTCACAGTTTTTAAGCCTCCGGCTCACGCATTTTTGACTTTGCTCAGGAAGGATGGCTCCAGAGCAAATTAATTTATGCAGTAGCCAAATTGCTCGCGCACAACTTTAATGCCAGTGGCTCACAAAGTAGAATTTTTGATCACAAGACTCCACAGCTTAGAGGGAGCATTGCTCACAGCGTGTCTGTTGTGCGTTGAGGAAGGGGAAGGAGATTGTAAGTGGCTCTGAGACTCCTTCGGGTAGTGAAGGGTGGGGTAAGGGTTCCCAACTTCCAGGTGGCGTCTGGAGATCTCTTGCTATCACAACTGATCCTCAGGTGACACAGATCAGTTCACCTGGAGAAAATGGCTGCCTTGGAAGTTGGACTCTCTGGCATTATACCCCATTGAAGTCCCTTGTCAGCTAATTCTACCATCTCCTGCCTGGGTGGTGGGATGCGTGCCCCTTATGATGTCGGGAGTGCGGAATGTTATGTTATACTTCTCATGGCTTGCTTATCGCTCGCTGTGCCGTTCTGACCTTGGAAGACTGCTGGTGCCTGCCTATGTAACGTTTCTTTGTCTGCCTCTGGTTCTTCCCGCTTTTTCCTTGGGAACCTTTGAGAGCCTTTTTATTCAGTCGTATGACTGGTTACAAGCCATCGCCAGACCCCTTTTGAATTCTGTATAACTATCCTACTTGGGGTCGTGCCAGCCATTACTGACACAAGAAGTGCAGACGACCATAGCAAACCTTTCTCAATAAAGCAGTCCTGTTTAAGGACGCTTGTTGATGACTGACTCTGTAGGACTCTCACATCCCTCCCTCCCCTCCCCTCCCCAAACCCCATCTTCCTCAGGCCCCATCCCTAAACCTCCATTTATTTCCCAACCTGGAGCTGGCAACCCTAGGTGGGGTATAAATCCAATCTCTTCTTCTCTTCTTCTTCTCTTCCAAAGCAGCCATTTTCTCCTGGTGAACTGATCTTGGTTGCGTGGAGATCAGCTGTAATCCCAGGAGATCTCCAGCCACCACCTGGAGATTGGCAACCCTACTGGCCTTAAGCCCACTCACACAAATTTACCACAACATGCTCCATGTCATAAGCATTGTGATTTGTGTGCTTCCTCTGATGCTTCTCCTCCTGGGTTCTGCAGTAACTGAACGGACCATTTCTCTGCCCACTCGGCAAGTTTTCCGGGCTGAGCTTTTAAAATCGTCCCGTCTAGCGGAATCAGTTTTTCCAGTCCAGCCTGTTCAGGTACTCTGGTTTCCTGCACACTCCACACCCAGCCTGCACCCTAAGGGGGGGGGGGATGAGTCGCGTTCTGGATAAGGTGTTTGAAAACAAATCGCTAACGTGGGGAGACTCCGTGAGGGGTGCCGGGCCGGGAGATTTAATCTGATCACTTCGGCCACGCAGGGATCTTATCTCTTTTGGGTCGTTTGAAAAATGCGTGTCAGTTAGCTGGGAAAATAGTACATTAGAGGCGAGGGACGGAATAAAAAGAAAAAATTAATTGCATTAGAAAAGCATCTTGAAACAAAAGCACACGCACACAGACCCAATGGCTCTTTACTCAAAAGTTAACCCCAGTGTGGTGGCCCAGTGGTTAGAGTTCCCGACTAGGATATGAGGGACCCAGGTTCGAATTCCCACTCCACCACGGAAGCTCATCGGGTGGCCTTGAGCCAGTCACTTTCTCCCGACCTAACTTACCACACAGGGTGGTGGTTGTGAGATTAAAACAAAGGAGAGGAATATGTTTACATAAGAAGATAAGAAAAGCCAATGTTGGATCAGGCCAATGGCCCTTCCAGGCCAACACTCTGTGTCACACAGTGGCCAAAAATACCAGGTGCCATCAGGAGGTCCAGCAATGGGGCCAGGACACTAGAAGCCCTCCCATGGTTGCCCCCCCCCCTGTAAATATTTAAGTACACAAATCACACGTAACCATGCGGAAGACTAAGACTTAATTTGCGGGAAGAAGTCCCACGGAATGTATATCATAGATCGACAACTGTTAAAATTGCACCGAGAATGTTTTGAACGTAACACAAGGCTGCGGTCACACGAGCAGTTTGCTGCGATAATAGTGTTAGCTTTGCGAATTTGAAGAGCATGATCAGACGACAACATCAGCCTTCCGTGCCTCAGTCGTTGGCACCCTGTGTTGCCCCACTTCGGAAGCTGAGTAATTAGGCACTAGGGAAAGTCCGATATTAATGGATGCCAGCACTTCCATGCCGCATTCTGGACGTCTGGACTCTTCTGCTGTGAAAGGAACCCGGAAGGGAAGTCTGAACCCAAAGATCCATTTCCAACACTGGGGTTTTTTTTAAAAAAAGTTGCTGCCTGTATGCGCATGAGCGCATATGCGCATGTGAACACCTGATCACCAGATGAGCACGTGGGGAAACTGACCCTGGGTGTGCTGTCTCATTGGTCTGCCCTGCAACACTTTAAACTGGTGCAATTAGAGGCACTCCCAGTTCGCAGTAAGCCTCAAGCGTGACCACAGCCCAAGAGAAGCACCATCGTCCACAGACTGTTTCCTCATCTTGGTAGTGCATCGGGTCAAACAGAGTTCACAGGTTTTGATATTGTTTCAAAACCTGAGGGGAGGGGGATGTTTGAGAAGAAAGTTCTTTTGGAACCAAAAAAGAAATGTTTACGGCTGCAGCCACACACACACTAAATAACCCACTTTCTATCCACTTTCAATGCACACTCCAACTGGATTTTGAAAGTGGATAGAAAGTGGATTATTTAGAAGAGGGGGAGGAGGAGGAGGAGGAGGAGACTGGATTTATACCCTGCCCTTCACTCAGAGTCTCAGAGCGGCTTACAAATTCCTTTCCCTTCCCCTCCCCACAACAGACACCCTGTGAGGTAGGTGGGGCTGAGAGAGCTCTGACAGAAACTACCCTTTCAAGGACAGCTCTGACAGAACTCTGGCTTGCCCAAGGTCATCCAGCAGCTGCAAGTGGAGGAATGGGGAATCAAACCCGGTTGTCCCAGATTAGGGTCCACACACTTAACCACACACACACAAGTGTGTGTGACTGCAGCCCAAGTATACCAGCTGTTTCTCTTAGGCTTAACTCATTCAAAAACCATAATCTCCAGCCTTATGGGATTTACTTCTGTGTAAATAAGTGTCAGATCTGGCTGCACATCTGAGATGTTAGAATACAACATATTTACACTGGCTTATATTTTATTCTTCGGGGGGAGCGGTCAACTTGAATACAGATTTTAGTCCATAAGAAAGATATTATAGGTCAATAACTAATAACCTATCTGTCTGAGAAAAGTTTCAGTGGTGGTGGTGAAAAGTATTGTCAATAGGGTAGCCAGGTCTGGGTTGGAAAATACCTGGAGACTTTGGGGGTGGAGCCAGGAGGAAGAGGAGGAGGAGGAAGAGACTGGATTTATACCATGCCCTTCACTACCCAAAGGAGTCTCAGAGTGGCTTACAATCCCTTTTCCCTTCCCCTCCCCACAACAGACACCCTGTGAGGTAGGTGGGGCTGAGAGAGCTCTCTCAAGGACTGCCCTTGAGAGAACAGCTCTGAGAGAACTTGTGACTGACCCGAGGTCACACCAGCAGGTGCAAGTGGAGGAGTGGGGAATCAAACCCGGTTCTCCCAGATTAGAGTCTGCGCTCCTGATCACTACGCCAAACTGGCTGTCCACCCAATCCTCCACCCAAGCTCTCTTCCCAACCCAAAACAGCCCTAAGGGTTGCAGTTTGCCCCAGTACCTGTGTGTACTTGGAAGGGAGCCCACCAAGGGTCACGATGTGGAGGCCGGCAATGGCAAGCCACCTCCCAAAGACTCTTGTCTTGAAGGTCCCATGGGGGTCACCATAAGTCAACCGTGACATGACAGTAAAAAGGGGGGCGGTATTTCACACTGTGAAAACAGAATGCGAGGAGACATGATCCCACCCCCCACCTCCTCACATACTATGGTCCCGGTCCAAACTGGCCCTGTACACACCTGGGAGGCATGGACTCCCAGAAAACATCTGTCAGCCTGCCTTGTGGGTGCTTCTGGAAAAGATATCTGATGTAGCTAAGCCCTTAGACGAGGAGAGAGACCCCTTCCTGGGGGGTGAGGCGCGTCTGGTTTTGTTCTGTGACTATTCATTTGGTTTATTCAATTTATAATCCACACCCTCTCCTCAACAGAGGACTCGGGGTGGTTTGTGGCATACGCAAACGTAGCATTAAAACCGGAATGGATAATTAAACCGATAAATACAAATAAGTGTAATAAGAACAGGATTCTAATTAAAATTCAACCGGTCATCAGCTCTGGAACAAATCTGGACAACCAAGTAGGTCACCCATTCTCTTGGTTAATTAAACGCTGCACGAAAGAGCAGGGCCTTGCATGCCCTCTGGAAGCTTAAATCGATCCCGCAGGGCACGGACCTCCTCGGGGGGGGCTGGTTCCAGAGGGGAAGGGCAGCTACCAATAAGGCCCTTGCATTAGGGGATGACAAGTGGTCTACATGTGGACCAAGCACCTGCAGGAGACTCTGTGATGAAGACCAAAAGGGGTGAGGAGGTTCACTTTACAGCTTGAAGGTTAAGAACATAAGAGAAGCCAATGTTGGATCAGGCCAGTGGCCCAGCCAGTCCAACACTCTGTCACACAGGGGCCAAAAACACCAGGTACCATCAGGAGGTCCACCAGCAGGGCCATAAAAACATAAGAGAAGCCCATGTTGGATCAGGCCAGTGGCCCAACCAGTCCAACACTCTGTCACACAGGGGCCAAAAACACCAGGTACCATCAGGAGGTCCACCAGTGGGGGCAGGACACCAGAAGCCCTCCCACTGTTGCCCCTCCCAAACACCAAGAATACAGAACATCACTTGCCCCAGACTGAGAGTTCCTATCTATATGGTTCTGTTTCAAAAGTATTGAAAAACAGCATTGGGTATATCTTTTACAGGACTACGGACTGACAAAGGGTTGCGGGGACTCTGAAAGCCAGCCTAGGACTCTGGCCGTTTGAAACAGTGTTCCCTCTAAGCTGAGTCAGTGTGAGCTAGCTCACAGTTTTTTAGCCTCCAGCTCACACATTTTCGTCTCCGCTCAGGAAGGAGGGCTCCAGAGCAAACTGGTTTATGCAGCAGCCAAATGTCTCACTCACAATTTGAATGCCAGGAGCTCACAAAGTAGAATTTTTTGTTCCCAAGACTCCACAGCTTAGAGGGAGCATTGCGTGACAGATTTACAGAATCTGTTTTGTGTCTTCTCTCCTTGGAGACCGGGAAGGCTAATGCAATGCATGGGACTTTAACCACTTTTGTTAGGAACAGTTATCAGAAGACAGCATGCATGCTCATTTGTCAACTGAAGATTCCCCATCTCTTCAAGCGTAGACATGGGGCACCTTTCCGAGTTTTATTTCCTTGTTTGCTTTTCTGTGGATTTTTTTTGGGGGGGGGGGAGTTTCACATATTTGCATGCCTTTGGTAATATTGGGACTACTTTTATTCATAGCTTCCAATACTCGAGGGACAGGAATAGATAAAGAGACTTCCCAAGAGCTAGCACTGATGAGCTGGGAAGACCCCAGTTCAAATCCTCCCTCAGTCCCCCACTAGCTGGCCTATCAGCCTCCAACTCGGCAATATGGGGCAAATCATAGGCCGACCTAATAAGTTCGTTGTTAGGATTACAAAATTACGCAGGCTTGAACTATTTGGAGAGGCTAAGTAACAGGGGGAATGTGAGAGAACGCCCTTATTTTTTTTAGTATATAAATGTTTCTTATTTAAAAGTCTGTTATTCTTTTAATATGGGTTGTATGTAATAGACCTTTAGAGTTAAGGATGATTAATGTTATGCCATGATCAAATCCAGTATATAAATGTTTCTTATTTAAAAGTCTGTTATTCTTTTAATATGGGTTGTATGTAATAGACCTTTAGAGTTAAGGATGATTAGTGTTATGCCATGATCAAACCCAGTGTTTGGAAACCATCTATTTTATTCATTTCACCATAATTTCTGTATTAGTTTTTAATTTACAACAAGCTTTTATATATGACGTATGGTTAGAACAGGTTTAAAGTAATTTCATTCCTTAACATGATGCAAATGTGTATTATTATTATTATTATTATTATTATTATTGCCACAGTCAGATGTTTGACTGGTAGATAGTATTCCGCAGTTCAAGATCTGGCCAAGTTCTTGGGAATCACAGATGTATCTTTGCAGGACTTCGCCTGTCTGTCTTCTGGTGCTGAGCTGGTGTTATTTGTTACTTTGAACACTAAATTATTATTATTATTACTAGGTATTAAGGCAAACAAGTGACTCTCTGGTAGGGAGCCCCCATGCCCTTTCAAATATGTTTTTCAAATCTGAGCTTCAAAACGCAAACAGATCAAGATGGGTCACCGTGCTAGTCTGCCTGTAGCAGTTGAAAAGAGTCCAGGAGCAATTTAAAGACTCACAAAATCTGTAGCAGGGCAGGATCTCTCGTGAGACGCGAGCAGCGCCTCGGGAAAGAACCACGGCCCCCAGATTTTGTTAGCCTTTCCGGCGCGACTCGACTCTTGCTCTTTTAAAATGCAAACGCTTTCCCTACATTCTCTCTCTATATTTCACAAGTCGGATTCCTAAATGTGCATGGTTCTCCCGTCGCCAGAGGGACACCCCTAAGTTAGTCAAACTTACAGCACTCGATCACCTTTTGCAGATTTGTTGTGGCTGAAATCCCAAACCGTAAAACTTCTCCGGCGCCCCCCAAATAAGCACAACAGTCGCACACACGAAGTATGACAACAGCTCCTTTCCCAGAGACGCAGCTTGGAAAGGGACTTGCTCTAAATACCCTGGGAAGCCTTTCCCATAGCATAACTCCAAAGAGACTCAGGAAAAAAGGGAAACGCTTCACTGATTTAACCATCCCCCACCCCCTGCAAAACGTTTTGCAGAAATACGTGAAGACGCAGGAACGACCCGTGGTGGCTTCGCTGGAGCGCCGGGCGCCGGCCCCCGCCGCACACACATGAAAGAATCGCCCCTCTTCACGACTCACCGTTGTGGTCTAAGGTGCCGCCGTTGAGTTCCATGGTGGCGAAATCCGCGGGGGAAGCCACCGGAAGGCGCTCCGCGGCTGGAGCAGATGTGCGCCCAGATGTTCCGGCGAGCCAAGAGCTCAAACCACGTTCCTCCCCTGCCTCTTATAGGCCCCGGGAAAAGTGCTGGCAAGGCCAGTTCGCTGGGTTTCTCTTTCTGTCTTTTGCAGCAGGCGGCCGCACGCTGCGGCGGGGCGCTTTTCTCGTTTTTTTGCAAAAGTGCCGGGGGCCCAGGACGAGTCTGACTCGGCTCTGCTTGCAAAAGGAGGCGAGGAGGAGGAGGAGGAGGCGGCGGCCTTTCTGCGCCCTCTCTGACGTCCCTGCTGGCAGCTGCCGAAGGGCCGGGCCTCCGCCCCGCGGTTCATCACAACAAGCCTGTCATTTGGGCGCCGGCCTGGAGAACTGGGAGCCGGCGACAAAAGTTTGCAGAGGTCTTTAAAGATCCGTGGGGATCGATGCACCGGGAGCAGAGCAGAGAGGGCCGCTGAATCAAGGGCGGGGAGTTCAAATCCCACACCTTTAGGAAGCACCTATCGGGGATTCTTTTATCAGCAGCTAAGACTCCTGTATAGGGTTGCCAGCTCCAGCTTGGGAAATTCCTGGAGATTTTGTGGCGGAGTGGACAGAAGCCAGAGTTTGGGGAGGGGAGAGGAGAGGCCTCCGCTGAATAGAATGCCATGCAGTCCACCCTCCAAAGCAGTTATTTTCTCCGGGCAGGGGAGAGGGGGAGTGAGGAGGAGGAGAGATTGGATTTATACCCCACCCTTCACTACCCAAAGGAGTCTCAGAGCGGCTTACAATCTCCTTTCCCTCCCCACAACAGACACCCTGGGAGGTAGGTGGGGCTGAGAGAGCTCTTTCCATGTCTGTACTTTGAGAGAACAGCTCTGACAGAACTACAGCTTGCCCAAGGTCATCCAGCAGGTGCAAGTGGAGGAGTGGGGAATCAAACCCGGTTCTCCCAGATTAGAGTCCGCGCGCTTAACCACTACACCAACAGAGAGATCGGTTGTCTGGAGTTCAGTTGTGATACCAGGAAATCTTCAGGCTCCACCTGGTGGTTGGCTACCTTGCTCCGATAGTATCATGCTGGAAAACCAAATTTAGAATCCAGTGGCACCTTTAAGACCAACAAAGGTTTATTCAAGGTATGAGCTTTCATGTGCCAGCCACACTTCTTCAAATACATTGGAATGGAAGGTAGAGTTCAAACTTATACAGAGAGGAGAGAATGGAGAGTATCGGTTTCCTTCCCACAATTAGAAAAGATACCTTTACACATTTATCTGCTATTTTGACATACTTATTGCTTTACAGCTGTTGACCTTATAACCTTCGCTTGTTATTCAGTTTGGCTTTGCACATCTCCATCGTGTTATGTGTTAATTTGCTGTTCAGCCCATCTGTAAGTTTGAATCTGAAGAAGTGTGCGTGCACATGAAAGCTCATACCTTGAATAAAACTTTGCTGGTCTTAAAGGTGCCCCCACTGGACTCTAAATTTGTTCTGCTACTTCAGACCAACACGGTGACCCACCTGGATCTTATTTCACTGTTGTTCACAAAGTTGGCAACTCTAGGTTGAGATCAGTTCCCCTGGAGAAAATGGCTGCTTTGGGGGGGTGGACTCTGCTGAAGTCCCTCCCCTCCCCAAACCACAGGCTCCATTCACAAACCTCTAGATAGTTCCCCACCCAAAGCTGGCAATGCTATCACCAGGGGAACCAATCTGTGTCGCCTGGAGATCCATTGCCATGCTGGGGGTTATCTAGAAGAAGAGAAGAGATTGGATTTATACCCCGACCTTCACTACCGAAGGGAGTCTCAGAGCAGCTTACAAACTCCTTTCCCTTCCCCTCCCTGCAACAGACACCCTGGGTGGTAGGTGGGGCTGAGAGAGCTCTGACAGAAACTGCCCTTTTTCAAGAACAGCTCTTATCAGAACTATGGCTTGCCCAGGGTCATCCAGCAGCTGCACATGGAGGAGTGGGGTTTATATATACATACACATGATGTTTGGTTCTTGGAAAACAGGTAAATCCTTTTGCAGATTTGCAACCGGAGATCATCGAAGACTCCTTGGTTGCAAACCCTGGGGGATGAAAATATGTGAAACGACAGAAACAGCCGTGGCAAACCGATCTGGGCCCAAATGAAAGACTCACAGTTTTCGAGGCTATAAAAAGGACACGAAAGAAGCTGTGGTTCCGAACCTTGTCATTTAGAGGCCGTGATGAAAGGGAGGGTGACTCTGAGGACTGCAGCTGGATCTCCGAGGCCTGGCCGGGTAGGGGAAAGTAGAACTCCTAAACGCTTCACAGATAAAGGGGTGGACTGAGATTGGGGAGGACGGAGACAGTATTGATGGAGTGGTTGGAGTGCCGGACTGGAATCCAGGAGACCTGGGTTCAAATTGCCACTCTGCCACCGAAGTACGGTTACAAGCAGTGTTCCCACTAAGCTGAGTGAGTGTGAGCTAGCTCACGGTTTTTTAGCCTCCGGCTCACACGTTTTTGTCTCCGCTCAGGAAGGATGGCTGCAGAGCAAACTAATTCATGCAGCAGCCAGATCGCTCACTCACAACTTTAAGGCCAGTAGCTCACAAAGTAGAATTTTGCTATCAAGACTCCGCAGCTTAGAGGGGGCTTTGGTGACAAGATGGGCAGAGGCACAGCAATATATGGAAACAAGAACAGAATGCATGTGCCCAAATTTTAACACCAAAAATCAATGATTTAATAATCTAAGACAAGACATATAAAGTACTCAGAACAAGTTTTCTTATGCCACAAACAACAGGTAGAAATTCACAGGTAAAGTTGATCGCAGGTAGAAATTCGCAGGTGGAGTTTTTCCAAAAATAATTTGTAATAAATTCCAAAGAGCCCTTGAACTGTAAGGATGAAGCACTGTGTCTGCCAGCTGACTCAACGGACCCCCGGTTATAAATCAATTTCAATAATTTTTTCAACAATCATGCTGGATTCAACATTTCAAAGATACATGATGTAAGACATCCATAAAGTACGTTCAGATGCAGAATTTGTGTAGACAGAGGAGAAGAAGAAGAGGAGGAGGAGGAGGAGAAGGTGGAGGCGGAGATTGGATTTCAGAGCGGCATACAATCTCCTTTCCCTTCCCCTCCCCACAACAGACACCCTGGGAGATAGGTGGGGCTGAGAGAGCTCTTTCCAGGACTGCCCTGGAGAGTACAGCTCTGAGAAAACTGTGACTGACCCAAGGTCACGCCAGCAGCTGCCTGTGGAGGAGAGGGGAATCAAACCAGGTTCTCCCAGATTAGAGTCCGCACTCCTAACCACTACGCCAGACTGAATCCTTTCCTGCTCAGCATTCATCTCTGCATACCGTCTCCTAGCATAATGCTCAAACTCAGTGAGATCTTCCTCTGCGAGTATTTTCTGGGGGGTGGCAACCCATGCTCCCTCTAAGCCATGGAGTCTTGTGAGCAAAGATTCTACTTTGTGAGCTCCTGGCATTCAAGTTGTGAGCGAGCAATTTGGCTACTACATAAATTAGTGTACTCTGGAGCCATCCTTCCTGAGAGGAGACAAAAATGCGTGAGCCAGAGGCTAAAATACTGTGAGCTAGCTCACACTAACTCAGCTTAGAGCAGGGGTGGCCAAACTATGGCTCGGGAGCCACATACAGCTCTTTCACACATATTGTGTGGCTCCCAGCAGGGTGGCTGGGAAGCGAAGGCATGCTTTTTCTCTCTTTCTCCCGTTTCTCTCTCTTTCTTTCCACCTCTTTCATTCTTTCTTTCCACCTCACTCTCTCTCTTTCTGTCTCTCTCTTAGATGAATAAATATCATTAGTAAATGAATAAATATCATTGGATGAATAAATATCATTATCAGTATCTGTTTTTACTCCTTTGTTTTTATTTTTGGCAGTCTCATTTAATGTTAATAAAAAGCAAATTTGCATTTATTTATTTTTTTAAAACGTGTAATATTTGTTCATGTCTTGTGGCTCTCAAACATCTGACGTTTATGCTGTGTGGCTCTTACGATGAGCAAGTTTGGCCATCCCTGGCTTAGAGGGAATGCAACCTTGATTCCCCATTCCTCCACCTGCACCTGCTCAATGACCTTGGGCAAGCCATAGTTCTGGCACAGCTATTCTTAAAAAAGAGCCGTTTCTGTCAGAGCTCTCTCAGCCCCACCTACCTCACAGGGGTCTGTTGTGGGGAGGGGAAGGGAAAGGAGATTGTAAGCCGCTCTGAGACTCCCTTGGGTAGTGAAGGACAGGGTATAAATCCAATCTCTTCTTCTTCTCTGGAGCTCCATGAGCTAATGTTTGGGTCTGCTGCCCCACTGACCCAAATACTTCCCACGTTCTTTGCTCCCCCCGCCTCTCTAGAGGAGAAGCCCTAATCCCTTCAGGCAGGGAAGCTGTGGTACTGGCGACAGTGACTAGAGTCTTTATAGAAATTCAGAGAATGCTGGCCCTGAGGGGCACATGAGTCATTCAGCCAGCCCAGAGCAGGTTTTGGGAACACCCAGAGCGTCCTGAAAGGTGACATTCCTCTGAAGTGACCAAGCAACACCTTCCTGTGTTGTTACTGAGTCAACCTTATTTACAACCGAGGCCTCCAGAGCAGATGAAGAAGAGGAGGAGGAGGAGATGGAGATTGGATTTATACTCCGCCTTTCACTACCCAACGGAGTCTCAGAGTGCTTTACAATCTCCTTTCGCTTCCCCTCCCCTCTCCACAACAGACACCTTGGGAGGTAGGTGGGGCTGAGAGAGCTCTCTTGAGAACAGCCCTTGAGAGAACAGCTCTGAGAGAACTTACGACTGACCCAAGGTCACACCAGCAGCTGCACATGGAGGAGTGGGGACTCAAACCTGGGTCTCCCATATTAGAGTCCGTGCTCCTAACCACTACACCAAACTGGCTCTCCAGCCAGGTATGATGGCATAGAATCTGCCCTTCAAACCAGCCATTTTCTCTACTGGGAACTGATCTCTCTCTTTTAATTTAAATTTTAAAATTTAATTATATAATATTATAATCTTTCAACAGACCTGAGTGCAATAATCCAAATGTACAGAATTGAAATACTGAACAGTATAATAAGGTTACAAAACCATCAGTAAAACTGAGTGTGAACAACTAAACACAGTAAACTAGAAATACGAATGCAGGGTTGAGAAGTTTGTTTAACAACACAAATTTATACCCGCAGTGGAACAGTGTGTTAGACTAAGGAAGAAGAAGAAGAGATTGGATGTATACCCCACCCTTCACTACCCGAAGGAGTCTCAGAGCGGCTCACAATCTCCTTTTCCTTCCCCTCCCCACAACAGACACCCTGGGAGGTAGTTGGGGCTGAGAGAGCTCTTTCGAGATCTGCTCCAGAGAGAACTGTGACTGACCCAAGGTCACACCAGCAGCTGCATGTGGAGGAGTGGGGAATCAAACCCGGTTCTCCCAGTTTAGAGTCAATGCCCCTAACCACTACATGAAACTGGCTGTCAATAGACACAGTCCATTCATTGTGAGCAGAAAAGAGTTGGCTTTTACTTAAAACATAACAATCGTTTGAGAGATCAGACCAACGCTTGCTCATTAGAGGTTGCCATTTGTTTAGGACAGGAGTGGGCAAACTTGGTTAACGTTAAGAGCCGCATAGAATAAACATCAGATGTTTGAGAGCCACAAGACATGAACAAATAGTACCTGCTTTTATTGGAAAATAAGCAGATTTGCTTTTTATTAACATTAAATGAGACTGCCAAAAATAGTAACAAAAGGGGTAAAAGGAGATATTGATAATGATATTAATTTGTCCAATGATATTTGTTTGCTAAGGATATTTAGCTTCCCCAGCCACCCTGCCGGGAGCCACGTAATATATGTGAAAGAGCCGCATGCGGCTCCCGAGCCACAGTTTGCCCACCCCTGCTCTAGGAGACCGGATTGGCCTGAAGTATCTCTAAATTTATCCAGGTTGCATGTAATCTTATCCAGGACGAATAAATCCCATGACTTCAAGTACCATTCTTGCAGCGTTGGAATTGATGCCACTTCCAATGAGAAGTGATGAGACATTTAGCCGCGATTAACATTATCTTAACTGGTTCTTGTTTTGCTTCGTGCGGCGAGCATCTGTTGTTCCAGGCTCCACCTGGAGGGTGGTAACCCTAACTACAGCCCCCGTTGTGAGACACAGCGAGCGGATCCTCGTTATGCTGTTTTACATAGGGGATCTGCTTACGGCGGGATAAAAACACGTTAGTCTTCAAGGCACCACGGGAGGGGGCCGTGTTTTTATTCCTGCAGAACAAGCTGCTCTCTGGAATTACAACCAGCAACAGCCGTGAGGGCAATTGTGACGATTTATTTTCTTGGGGAAATGTGTGCATGCCTTCGCTTCGGAGGACTCCTGGAGACAAGTCATGAAGCCAAGCGAAAACAATTAAAAGTATTAAAAAACCGACAGCACATAACCGCTATTACAACAAGCCCCCACGCATCAGACCAGCAGGCTAAGAAGAACCTAAAACAACATGCAAGGGCAAGCCCCGCACTTCCGAGACTCCGCCCCCCCCTCCCCGGAGCCAATCCCGAGCCCCGCCCGTCAGGCACGAAGCCCCGCCCACCCTTTCCCGCCCCTCCCGGCGCCAGGCGGAAACCGGAAGCCGCCGTTGCTAAGGGCCCGGCGCCAGCCAGCGATCGCGCGCCCTTAGCAACGGGGGACATTCTGGCGGGGAAGATGCAGCCCAGCGGGGACAGGGCCGTGAGCATGGCGGCCCGGCAGAGCCCCGAGCCCTCCATGTACAGGCACAGGCCCGCCTCGGAGCTGACCCAGGTAAAGGCGTTCACACGTGTAGAGTGTACACGTGCACAGCGCCTCCCCTGCCATGGCTGCCGGCGGTGGGGGAACGGGAGGACATTAAGCAGCAGCTCTGGGCCTGCAAATAGCGGGGAGAGCGGCCTGTGAATCGAAGAAATGAAATAAATAAATAAAGTAATAAGTGGCAAGCAACCAGCTCCGTTTACTTTCATGGTTTCCAGTACTTAGCTAGCGTTGCCAACTCTGGGTCGGGAAATTCCTGGAGATTCCGGGATGGAGGTTGGGGAAGGAAGGGTTTGGGGAAAAGAAAGACCTCCGCAGGGTATAATGGCATAGAGTTCATGCTCAAGCACTGCCGTTTTCCAGATGGGAAAATGTCTGTGGAGTTCAGTTGCAATTATGGGAAATCACCAGGCCCCACCTGGAGGTTGGCAACCACCCTTCATCCTTGGATGAGTTCTTTTGTGACTCCTTTTAGCATCACCCCACATAAAATGCACCCGCACAGAGCTCTTTTGCACACTAGAGATGTGCAAGAGATGTTCCCGTCTCCTCCCCAGTGAGATAAAGGGAAGAGAGGAAAGCACTTTGCACATGCCCAGAAACTCTGAAGTTAATCTGTCAAAGTTTACCAAAATCTCAATGAAGCAAACCACAGGGCAGTAAAAGGAGTAGTCTATGCCATGCTTGTCCTCCCTGCTCTTTTAACCCATTTCCTGTCATTGCTTGTGTGGAATTTCCAATCTAGGTACTTAGAAATAAAGTTCAGGTCTCGAAGCCCAAAAATGATCCAGGCACTTCCAGGACTGAGCCTTAGACTCAGACTTGGATTGCTCATTAGAAGTCCTCATAAGCAGTCCGAGCTGGGGATCTTGTTTCAATTATAAAATCTAATCTGGTCAGATTTCATGATCATCCTTACTATCAACCATTCATTGCAGACAATGGGGTTATAACAACTCAGTGTAAAACTATTTCCTCTGAGTGTCTCTTCTGTCTCAAGAATGATTTCGTTAATGCTCTGATGAGCTGAGGTGTTTAGCAACTTTTCCGATTTATTTTAAAATAAAAATTAATGAAAAGTAAATTTAGTTTCTTACCCCCCTCTTGAAATTTTCTCATATCAGCCCCGAACATTAACAAGTTTTTTTCTTTCTCCGCAGGACATTTCTCATTTGTTGGCCGGCATGTTTAAGAACATCTATACTTCAGAGGTTATAGGAAAGGAGGCAGTGGAAAACTTGATAAAGTCCCGGGGAGGAGATAATGCTGATCATGAGAAGTTTGTGGAAGAACTTCAAAAGGTAAAGTGACGGCGGAAAAGAGCAGAGGAACTGATTCAGCGCTGAAGCTTGACCCAGCAAGAGAGGACAAGATCTGTTTCAGATTGAATTATCTTGATCAAACTGTGAGACAACGATTTAAATGGAAAGCTGTGATGTTATCCAGGATTGCAATTAGAGATAAAGTTCTGATAAAGCTAGAATTTTCAACCCGGTCATCTGATCTCCAGACAGTCGAGATTTATTGATTGCTCCCTCTAAGCTGTGGAGTCTTGTGAGCAAAAATTCTACTTTGTGAGCCACTGGCCTTAAAGTTGTGAGCGAGCAATTTGGCTGCTGCATAAATTAGTTTGCGCTGGAGCCATCCTTCCTGAGCCGAGACAAAAGTGTGTGAGCCGGAGGCTAAAAAACTGTGAGCTAGCTCACACTAACTCAGCTTAGAGGGAACACTGCCAATGAAGACACAAAAACAGCTTACGTTGGTCTCCTCGCCTCCATTTTATCCTCACAACAACTGTGAGGGAGGTTAGACTGAGAAGATGTTACTGGCCCAAGGTCACAGTTCTTTCAGGATTCTTTCAGCCCACCTACCCCACAGGGTGCCTGTTGCGGGGGGAGGAAGGAGAAGGCAATTGTAAGCCACTTTGAGACTCCTTAGCGTAGAGAAAAGTGGGGTATAAAAACCAACTCTTCTCCTCCTCCTCCTCCTTAGTTCAGTTTTGCAAATCTGATGGGAAGTCCTCGTGACGGACCTGAGCACCACTCAAGGACCGTGTGACACGTAATGGTGGAAAGTTCCATCAAGTCACAGCTGACTTATGGCGATCCTTTTGGGTTTTCAAAGCAAGAGACAGTCAGAGATGGTTTGCCGTTGCCTGCCTCCACATCATAATGACCCTGGTATTCCTTGGAGGTCTCCCGTCCCATCCAGGTACTAGCCAGGCCCAACCCTGCTTAGCTCCAGGATCTGATGAGATCGGGCTAGCTTCGGTTATGCAGGTTAGGACGCGTACCGTGTAGTTAAGCTCAGTGTCTTCCTTAGCCTTTTCACCCAGCTTGTAATGCAATAAGCCTTTTATTCCCCTGCCTCTCCTCTTAAAGTGGTTTGGAAGGAAGTTTGCTTAAATTCAGCAGGATCCACCTCCCACCCCACCCCACCCCCCACAGGGCAAGTTTTCCTCTGACTTCTTTAGCCACCTACTTGTGCCAACATTTAAAAAGTCTTCAGAAACAAGCATGAAGCAGGTTTTTGTGCTGAATGCCTCTGTCAAGATAAGGTTAGTCAAACATGTTATCGACTGATTGGCACTTCAGGTCCACTTGGAATATAAGGACCGCCTGAGGGAAGCGGAGATGTTAGAAAGGCACATCATTCAGGCCAGAGCTCGAGCGACGGCGGAAGAGGAGAGGGTCCTGAACAGGTACAAGGCTGATGTTCCGGAGGCGTATCAGGATATTGGATTGCCACCAGGTGAGGGGAGAGAAATCTGCCTTCTTTTGCTAATCAATGCCAGGCTGAAGGGGAAATCTCCTTTCAGGTTCATAGAAGAAGTGCCGGTTAAATCCAGTGACATTTCAGAGGGTTGCTGTGTCGGTCTGTAGTAGATGAGCTAAATCCGAATCCAATAGCACCTCAGAGACCAATAAAATGTGGGGGATATCTCCTGAAAATCTTGTTGGTCTCTAAGATGTGACTAGACTTGACTGGAGCTCTTCAGTAAGGTTTAAATGTGATACTCTTGGGTGCTGTTAACATCGAGAGACACCAAGAAGAACAGCTTACAAATAAAGCAGTTGCTTACCTGGGTGTGTCCTTGGCTCACCTGCCAGCTGCAACGGGTGGCTGCATTGATCACTGCTGGGCTTGCAGCATGCCAGAAAGCCGCTTGAGATTCTACTGCTGAGGACTGCCTCGCTTCTCACACCATTTGACAGCTTCTCACACCATCCATCTATCTATCTATCTATCTATCTATCTATCTATCTATCTATCTATCTATCTATCTATCTATCATCTATCTACCTATAGAATCATAGAATTGGAAGGGGCCCTACAGGCCATCTAGTCCAAGCCCCTACTCAGTGCAGGATTAGCCTAGATCAGGGGTGGGCAATTGTTTTGGCTCGGGGGCCGCTTTGTGGAAGCGAAGGTTAGTGGAGGGCCGCACCTTTTAAAATGATTGCATTCATTAGTTAACTTTGCATTTCAGAAAAGGTATAAATTGCATCATAAAAATCCATAAATATAACTTAAATTAAATAGTGGTAGTTTTATTCAATTTATTTATTGTGCTAATTTCATATCATCTATAGCTGCAAGCACATTTAATTTTAGAATCAGTTTAATGAGACAAATGGACCCTATCACACTTTTCTACAATTTTTTTGAAATCAGGAGTGAGATTGCTTGTTGAGATTCTCATCACAGCCTGCAAGTTAATGTCTGTCAAATGTCTGTTAATGTCTATATTTACTCTTGTTGATCTTCATGCAAGAAAAACTTTGCTCACAAATATATGTAGACCTAAATATAGAGAACATTTTCCCAGCAAATTTCTTCATACATGGAAACTTTTCAGCAGACAAAGATTTGTAAAAGTCAACTAATGTCACAGCATTAAACATTTCTTTCACAGTGTGATCTGACTGCATGTCAGTAAGTTCAAGCTGCAGCTCCTCAGGTGCTGACAGTGGCCAACTGTCTTGGTGGGCCGCAAAAAACTCTGTGGCGGGCCGCATGTGGCCCCCGGGCCGCCATTTGCCCACCCCTGGCCTAGATCATCCCTGACAAGGGTTTGTCCAGCCACTGCTTGAAAGACTGCCAGTGAGGGGGAGCTCACCACCTCCCTAGGCAACCAATTCCACTGCTGAGCTACTCTTAACTGTAGAAACTAATCTGACGTGAAGCTGCCTTATACTCAATTAGACCATTGGTCTATCAAGGTGAGTATTGTCTCCTCCAATTAGCGGTGGTTTTCCATGGTCCCGGGCAGAGGTCTTTTTCGTCACCTACGGCACGTTACTTTTGAACTGGAACCTTCTGTGTGCAAAGCAGATGCTCTGCAGCTGAGCCGCAGCCCTCTCCCCATTTTCTCCTGTTCGTCCTAATTTGTTCTGTTTTGATTATCATTTGGGGGGGGGGGAGGCTAGGAGGGTGTGGAATATTGTCTTTGCTCCTCTATGCCGAAAAGGTCAGAACTGCAGTTCTCATTAAACCCTGCTCTCCTTTGAATTTGACCGTTGCAGTGAAATCTTCCTTCAGGTGGTGCGTGGACAACGAACTTCTCAAAAAGCACAATTTAATCTGTCCTGGAGACTACATCACGGACCCGATCCCCCTTACCCGAGCACCAAAAGGTAACGTTTCAAGAGGCAAAATGTGGCCTTCCAAGAATATAATTCCGGGATCCTGTTATCAAGGTGTGAAATTATCATCGTTGACCACTGTTTGTGCGCCACCTCCGTTCCCACAAGATCCCAGGATTGTGTCACTCCAGTGTTGAAAGATCTGCATCGGCTGCCCGTTTGTTTCTGGACAGAATTCAGAGTGCTGGTTCTTACCCCTAAAGCCCTAAATGTCTTGGGGCCGGGAAACTTGAAGGACCACCTCCTCCCGCATTGCCTAGCTGTCGGACTCCTGGACAAGTTATCCTCAACAACACTCTCTTTGACAGTGCTATGTTTATTGAGATATAAGCAAGTTCCAGGTCTTAACAGTACTGTGTCAGATCTGAGGGTTTTCGCAGGTACAATCCAAGATATAGGGAGTTCAAATGTAACCCCTCCTAAAGCCCACTCATACGTCACAGTGCCTAGCTCCAGCGTCTCTACCCCCCTTTCAGGATGAGGCTAACTGGAAACAGTTCCCATGATCTCAGAGACTGGTTTGTGAGTGGCTGGAATAATGGAAATTGGCGCCACAAAGGTGCATTCAGCCCTGGTTGCACATCCCATTCCCGGGGACAACTCTGGCCTGTCACTCGGAAAAGGCTTGGTGCGAGGGTTGCCATCCCCCCAGTCAGGGCAGGGGATCCCCCAATTTCAGGGGCTCCGATCCGCTGCTGGGGAGCAGGGAAGCCCCACCCCGAACAGCAGCATCCCATAGGGACTGGTGGTGACATCGTCACACTGGGGCCACTGTGTGGTGACGCTCTAGCATTCGGGGGGGGGGGGGAGCTCTATGGTTACTATAGAGTTTTTTGCCCTGAATGCTAGAATGTCACCGCACAACAGCCCCAGTGTGATGAGACATCCCAACGAGGAGCCAGGAGCCCCCCGCTGTGGGAAAATTGACCCAGCAGCCCTACTTGGCGTGCATGAACAAAAATGAGAGAGAGAGAAAGATCTTCTGGAAATGTCCTTTGTCTCTGCAACATTTCTGAATAATTTTGCCAAATCCAAGATCGGTAGCCTCAAGTTCCCGGTGCCATTGAAGCGTTTCTTTGAATCGCAGAGATATCAGAGCCCGGCTACCTGGGAGAGATCCTCAGTTTCAAGCTCCGTGTTTCTGAACACACCACGTGTAAAGAAAGCGAACATGTTAAGAAACTACTCGAGACTCTGCCGGAAGTTTCTTTAACCTCTGTCACGAGGGAGTCGTCAGCCACCGAGATTTCACATCCAGTCAGGAAACTACCCTGTAAGGTACCTTTCCGTTCCATTGTCTCGTTGCTTTCAAATTCTCCTTAGACCCATCCGCAGGATTTGGCCGCCAGTTCCACATCACTGCCCTGCTACCTTTCGTGGCCAGATCCTCCCCCACTTTCTCTCAGCTTGCAGACACCGCTTTTCCTGTTTCTCCCGGTAATTGGATCTCGGATTCTGCATCAATCCCACCCCCCACCTGTTTATACACTGACAACTGGGGAACTATATACGACGAAGGGGAGTAGTTGTTACAGGGAATGGCTGTGGCTCAGTGGGAAAGCCTCTGTGTTTCATGCAGAAAATCCCAGATTCAGTCCCGGATCCGTTTCAATCCCGGATCCGTGTTAGTACTTACCTTTAGAGCCCTATACAGCCAGGGGTCAGCATGCCTTTGGGACCGCCTGGGGCCATAGCCAGGATTTTTGAATTTGGGGGGCATTTAAATAGGTCGGGGGGCACCCCCCCCCACACATCCAGGCTGTGTCAGGAGCAACAAGAGAGTACAAGTTTTTAAAAAGCAACAAGAGGGAGAGAGGTGAGAGGTAAGGGCACCGGTGGGCAGGGCAGGGTGCCAGCTCAACACAGCCATGGCACGCGCGAAAAATAAAATAAAATAAACCGGCTGGATGGGAGGTTGGGAGGCCTGGGTGGGAAGTCGGGCCCAGCCCCGAGATGCCCCTGTGTAGCTACGGGCCTGGGACCGCCTCTCCCCATATGAGCCCTTTAGAGCACTAAGATCTACAAATCAACATCTGATGTGCCTTGCATAGGGTCAAGGCTTTTTCGGTGGAATGAACTCCCGTATGAGATCAGGGCCCTGCAGGATTTGTTACAGTACCACAGGGTCTGTAAGACAGAGCTCTTCCGCCAGGCTTTTAGTTGAGACAGTGGATGCTCCCCCCCCCCCCCCATTCTGATTGGCCTCCCTTCAGCATCCTGAACTTGATCAACCATCTGGGAACTATACCGTTGTTTTTAGCTTCTTGTTGTTCAGTCCGGGTGACGTCATCACGCTGGGCACGTCGACCGGATCGGGCCACTACGGGGGTGGGGCTCCCTCCACCGGCCGGATCCAGACTGGCGGATTGGGGACCCATTTAGTGGGAAAATCCCTGCCCCCTCAGGGGGATTTGGCAGCCCTACTGTGAATGAAGCCCTCAAATGTGAGTTTGGGCCTGAGGGCGAGGTGGGGGGAGAGTGAGAGCCTGAGACAGGGCAGCCCTAGAGCAGACTCTCATCCGCTGCCTGCTTGCTCAGAAGTAAGCCCCAGAGCGATTAGTGGGGGCTTTCTTCTAAGTAAGGGTGTGCAAGGTTGCAGTCTTCACCTGACTGCCCACGTTCATTTTCTAAGAATCCAATTACATTTTTACGGCTGTTTTAAAAATAGTAATAGAATTGAATTGCAGAAAAAGCAAAAAGGGAGGGGAGAAATGAGAATGGAAAAGAGAAGCTACAAACGTCTGAAATAAGAGAAACATTCAGAAGATTTCGAGGAGCCTCGGTTGTGTTCACACAAGGCTTTCTGTCGATCGTCTAAATAGTAATCTAATCAAGCCCGAAAGACTTGCATGGCAGAGAAGGCCTCAAACCAGAGATCTTCACTGCGAAAAAATAATGAACAAACGCCTTTTGGCTGGACAAGTATCTGGTTTGATAGGGACTGCTAACTCGTTTTAAAGGGAAAGTTAATTTTCCCAGGGCCGTCTCCCTAATACGATTACTTTCCTCTCCCCTGTTTTATCCCTATCACAAACCTTGAAAGGAAGTTTAGAAAAATGATAGAGGGCCAAAAGTTAAAAACATAAGTAAGTGTACAAAAGGGTGTTTATTACAAAGACATATAAAAACCTAGCAAGGGCCCAAGTAGAGCCTCATAAAATGTTCTGAGTTACATATACACACAAAAGGACAGTGTATGACCTATGAAATGTACAAAGTTACATATACACACAAACGGACAGTGTGTGACCTGACGTGTTTTGGCTCACAAGAGCCTTCTTCAGAGGTCAATTAGTGCAAAATGCAACAAGCAACAGAGTCCCTGTAAAACATGTAAGGCAATTAACAATAAATCAGATAGGACCAAAATTGGAATATTACAATATGGAATTGAATGACACACGAAAAAGTTTCTATTTGGGGCCACAAATATATCTGGCCTTGTGTCAAAAGTCGTTGTATGGTCTGGAGATAATATGTACCTGCTGGTTTAGGGCCTAAGAGTGCAAATAGAATTGCCTTGTCAGGGACAGTGCGCCATCAGTATGTAACAATATGCACAGTCCCTAGGGCTGCCAAGTCCAACTTGGGAAATATCTGGGGACTTTGGGGGTGGAGCCAGGAGACTTTGGGGGTGGAGCCAGGAGAAAGGAAGTGACATCATTTTGTGATGTCACATCCTGTGATGTTGCTTCCACATGCTGACACATGAACTCATGAAGTTTCCTAATGCTGAATCAGGCCATTGGTCCATCAAGGTCAGTACTGACTACTCAGACTGGTAGTGGCTCTCCAGGGTCTCAGACTGAGATCTTTAATATCACCTATTACCTGATCCTTTTTTAGCTGAAGAGGCTGATACCTCCTGCATGTCAAGCAGATGCTCTATCACTGAGCAACGGCCCTACTCAATCCTTCCTCATCTCGGCAGAATATGATTTTCATATCATAAGAACAGGAGAGAAGCCACAGTGGATCGGCCCATCCAGTACAGCCCATCCAGTACAACACTCTGTGTCACAACAGTGGCCAAAAATACCAGGTGCCCTCAGGAGGTCCAGCAGCGGGGCCAGTACTCCAGAAGCCCTCCCACTGTTGCCCCCCAAGCACCAAGAATGCAGAGCATCACTGCCCCAGACAAAGGGTTCCATTTAGACCTTGTGGCTATAATAGCCACTGATAGACCTCTGCTGGATGGGGACAGAGAGAGAGAGAGAGAGAAAAGAAAGAAAGGGGGAGGGGGGGAGAGAGAGAAGGAAAAGAGCTGGCAGAGGCACTTACCCCAGGCCCAGCAGCAGCAACCTTTCAATCTTACACCAGCCGCATGCAAAAGCAGGCCCTTCTGTAAGAGCTTAGTCCCTCGTTAATCTCTGGGCGGGGCTCTCTTGCTAACTCTTAAAGGGGAAATGTCTGGTGAGGCTTTTCACTGCAGGCTCTTCAGACATTTCCCTTTTAAGAGGCCTGGAAGGGAGAGGGCCCGGCAGGCTCCGACGTTCCCCTCCTGTTGGCAGCCATTGCCTCCCCCCGGTGGCCAGTTTTGAAAAGGCGGGGGTAAGCATGAAAAATCGGTGTTTCCCCCGCCCTACCGGGGGACTTGGCAGCCCTAACAGTCCCGTTGACTGTGAATGAATTCCAAGTGAAACGACACCGGGAAACAATTTTCTCCTGCTGTTTTATCTTCCGTTAGAAGCTCAGCCCCTCCCGAAGTTTAGCCTGGAAGAATGACATGTCCAAAACGGAAAGAGAACAAGACCGCGCTTACCTCAAGAGACTCGACGCCCACCATAGCTTCCTGAGGAACCCTCGCTTTTTCCTGCCGAACTCGCTCCATGGGGGCAAGTCCCTGATTTTGCCGCAAAAGAAAGTGCAGCGAATTATAGCAGGAAAACAAAGGACCGTAGTGGAAAGGTAAGCCGTGCGATAAAAACAAACCTTAACAGTAATTTTGATATAGCATTTTGGATCGGTCATTATCTCACCATTTCTTACAACGACCCTGTAAAGTAGACCAGTATTATTATATTGCAGAGGGGAGATTGGGGCTTATCTAAGAGGACAAACAGAGCCAGCTTGGTGCAGTGGTTAAGAGTGGCAGACTCTAATCTGGAAAACCCAGGTTGATTCCCCACTTCTCCTCCACATAAAGTCAGCTGGTTGACCGTGGGCCAGTCACAGCTCTCTCAGAACTCTCTCAGCCCCACCTGCCTCACAAGGTGTCTGTTGTGGGGAGAGGAAGGGAAGGCGCTTGTAAGCCACTCTGAGACTCCTTTGGGTAGTGAAAAGCGGGGTATAAAAACCAACTCTTCTTCATGTGCCAAAGACCACAGGCCTCTGTCTATCTGTAAAATATAAATCCCTTGCACAGCTGCCAGTTGGGTGTCCCAGGAAGGGGAGAGGGGGTTTAACCCTTAAAATCCACCGCTTGCTCAGTTTCACTAATGCAGCCTTTGGGGGACTTTAGAAGGAAGAATTAGAGCACAGAAGAATTGTACAAAAGGGGAGCAACCACCCTTGAAGAATACATCTCCACCTGGTGGAGGGCAGTTCTGGTTAAAAGGGTTCTGGTAGGACCCAAAGAATGGCCCAGAAGAGGAGGAGGACAAGGAGATTGGATTTATACCCTTCCTTTCACTACCTCAAAGAGTTTTGGAGTGGCTTACAATCTCCTTTCCCTTCCCTTTGTGAGGCTTCTGTGCTTAGCAGCCAAAGATCAGACCTTTGTTGATGAAACAGAGTTCTTTATTTCTTAATACTGCATGACAGGTTCTCGAATGTTTGTTAGAGATGCCATACAAAGAACAGTCAGAGTTAATATACCCTCCAGTACAGTTTGAACCCCGACATTCGACCAATCACAAAAAAGGGAGAAAAGTGCAGTTAAAAAGATCTTAGCCGTTTTACTTCCCACAGGAAAGGTGAAGTGTGAAAGTTATAAAATTTCCCCTCCTGAACTGGGCGCCCCAGATGTGAGAAGCATATACATAACAAAGTGGCTGCGGCGGCCTTTCAAGGTCTTCTCATAGCGATAAGGCAGTCCTGTGTCTCCGGGGATGGGGGGGGAGGGAATGCATGGGAGGAAAGGCCATTTGTTCTTGGGTGACGTGTGAGTATGCGGGGTCGCCACTCTCCTGGATGAAATGGTTACATTGACCAGACCTTCAAAGAGCAATATAACTCAGAGCAATAAACAGTTGGGGGGAAACAAGAGACAGCTTGAAAGAGATAGCAATGGTTACACTTTTGGCTGAGCGATAGCAAGTTACCGAAAGCACAATGAAAACCCTGTTAGGATCCTCCGATCCTGACACCCCTCCCCACAACAGACACCCTGTGAGGTGGGCGGGGCTGAGAGAGCTGTTTTGAGGACTGCTCTCGAGAGAACAGCTCTGAGAGAACTTGTGACTGGCCCGAGGTCACACCAGCAGCTGCATGTAGAGGAGTAGGGAATCAAACCAAGTTCTCCCAGATTAGAATCTGTGGTCCTAACCACTACACCAAACTGGCTCTATATAGGACTCATACCATTTAAGCATCAAAAGAACCCGTGAGAGCAAAAGCGGCTTCACAGAGGTCAGCGGCAGGAACTACTGGCAGAAGAGGGTGCTGCCGGAGCGTGTAAAGTAGGGGCTGAACATAGCCAGGGCCGAAGGGAGATCCATCTGCATTTGTCCATGTCTTTAAACCTGCTGTTCTGACTGGTGAACAGTCATGATCTTGCAGTTCTGGAAGCCACCTATCAAAGAAGAGAAGAAGAAGAAGAAGGAGAGATTGGATTTATACCCCACCCTTCACTCACTTGGAGTCTCAGAGCGGCTTACAAACTCCTTTCCCTTCCCCTCCCCACAACAGACACCCTGTGAGGTAGGTCAAAGGCCACGAAGTCACCGGAACAAGCTCTGTGGGACCTAACAACCTTCTTTTTCTTTTTGTTCCCGCAGTTCTGACGCTGTTCCTATCTTTCTGTCAAATCCTCCAGCTGTTTTGTTCTCGGATTATGAAGTTGGCCAAGTTTATGAGGTGAGACCTCCTTGTTGGGCAGAGAAGAGCTTTCGCTCCTGAAGGAATGGCCCTCTCCCCCCATTTTTTCAAATTTCACTGATGTCTTTTTTGTTTTTTTCCTATGCTTGGGAATTTCCCACAAGTTCCTTTTTTTTCACTCTCATATATTTTGGATTCATCAGTAGCTTCGGCTCAGGGAGATCTCTGAAAGGCTTCAATAAAGTTGTACCGTTCGTTTTACCGAATGAAGCACACAGTTCTCTTTGGGCTTTTCAACATTCACATTTCCCTCCCTTTGAGCATTCCTGTTGCTTTGGGTTTTTTTCTTGTTCCACGTGTGTTTTGATCCCTTTAGTAGTCAATTTGATAAAACATTGCTTTATGTCTGTCATAAAAACCTGCAGTTTAAATCTGCAGGAAGGTATGCCGGACACACAGCAATGTAATATCAAATTGACCACTAGTGGGAGTAAAACATGCACGGAACGGGGGGACCCCTGGAACAACAGGAACGCACAAGGGAGGAAAATGCAGAAATGTCCCTTTTAAAAAGTGTCCTTAGGGCCAAACTACATGCTCAGGTTTTTGAGGAGTTAGGTTGAGGTTCTCCAGACCCAACATGGGTTCCCTTCAGTCCCACAGCAGCTGCAGGCAGGGCTCATTTCGTAGCAGGAGCTCCTTTGCATATTAGGCCACACCCCGTGATGTAGCCAATCCTCCAAGAGCTTACAGTAGCGCCTGCAAGAAGAGCTCTGTAAGCTCTTGGAGGACTGGTTATATTAGGGGTGTGTGGCCTAATATGCAAAGGAGCTCCTGCTACGAAATGAGCCCTGGCTGCAGGTAATGGGGTCTGAAAAATAAAGGAGAGCCACAATGGCTCAGAGGTTAAGATGCCGAGCTGCCAACCAGAAGGTCGGTAGCTCGGCAGTTCGAGACCTGAGTGCTGCATGACGGAGTGAGCTCCCGTCTCTGGCCCCAGCTCCTGCCAACCTAGCAGTTCGAAAGCAAGAAATTGCAAGTAGATAAATAGGTACCACTTCGGTGGGAAGATAACAGCGTTCCGTGCGCCTCGGCATTCAGTCGTGCCGACCACATGACCATGGGAAACATCTTCGTACAGCGCTGGCTCTTTGGCTCAGAAACGGAGACGAGCGCTGCCCCCTAGAGTCGGCTTCGACTCGCTTTTGAGCACGGGAGACCTTTTTCTTTATCTTGTAAATGGGCTGTGAACATCACCTCAGTGGGAGGAAGGTCTCCTGCCTCCACACCAAGCTGTTTTTACCGCACAGAAATAGTGTAGGTGTGGGAGGAGTTGTTTCCCTGTTTTTGCCGCTCCGCGTGGAGTGTTCTGTGCAGGAGGCGCATCAAAAGCAGGAAATAACTCCCCCCCCCCCAAAACTGTTTTGGTGCAGGAAAATGGCTTGGGGGGGGGGAATGTTAGAAGCCATTCCTCTTCCCATGGTGGCGTTCCAGGCCCATTTGGGCTCTCCTTTATTTTTAAAAAAGCTGCTTCCCACAGCTGCTACGTTGGATCCAGGGAACCTGGACCCAGCACTTCAAGAACACGACCGCGTAGCTTGGCCCTTTCAGGCAGACGGCGCGTCGATCACTAACTGTTTCTCGGCTGGATTGCAGATGTGACTTGCTGCCGTGTTTCTTGACCTTCCCTTCTTTGCAGATGACCATCGAGTTGCAGAACATGACTTCCACATCTCAGAGTTTCAGAATCATCCCTCCGGCCACGTCCGCCTTCGCCATCGGGTTGGGTGAGTTCCTCCTTGTTTCCAGGGAGGGCAAATTACTCGTTCGTTGATTTGCCACGGGGACTGGATTTCACGCCTCCAGGAGACGGACCCTTGCTCTGTGAATGCACCACATCACATAGGCGTCAACTTCAGGGGGGCTGGGGAGCTGGATCCCCCCCCCCCGAACTTTTCCAGGACGTGCTGAGCCTCCCCTGGAGACAACGGCCTGTAATGTCTCTGGCCCAGCCCCAGCCCCCCCCCCCCTGGAAAATTGGAAAGTCTACGCCCCTGCCACATCAGCCCGAAGAGCAGGGGAAAGCCACCGCTTCTGGCTCAAGAACCAGACTGCGCACTTAACACCAGCTGACCTACTTGGTGCCCGTATCTATTTATTTTTTTCATTTATATCCCGCCCTATCCCACGATGGGCTTGGGGCAATGCTCCCTCTAAGCTTTGGGGTCTTGTGATCAAAAATCCTACTCTGGGAGCTCCTGGCATTAAAGGTGTGAGCGAGCAATCCAGCTACGGCATAAATCAGTTTGCTCTGGAGCCATCCTTCCCGAGCGGAGACAAGAATGTGTGAGCCGGAGGCTAAAAAACTGTGAGCTGGCTCACACTAACTCAGCTTAGAGGGAACACTGCTCACAACAACCAATGCTCCCTCTAAGCTGTGGAGTCTTGTGAGCAAAAATTCTAATTGTGAGCTCCTGGCATTAAATTTCTGAGCTAGGGATTTGGTTCCTGCACAAATTAGTTTGCTCTGGAGCCATCCTTCCTGAGCTAAGGCAAAAAAAATCTGTGAGCCGGAGGTTAAAAAACCGTGAGCCAGCTCACACTGACTCAGCTTAGAGGGAACCCTGCTCACAACAGAGGTAAAACAATAAATCTACGATAAAAAACCAATCAAATAAAAAACAGGGTGGCATAAAAAACCTACATCAGTCCAGAGCAGCCCAATAAACTTCCTCTTAGGTGTGGCATCCACTGCCTCAACCGAAGGCCTGGTGGAACAGCTCCGCTTGACAGGCCCTGCGGAATTGTAGCAAGTCCCACAGAGCCCTGATCTCAATTGGGAGCCTGTTCCACCAGGCGGGGGCCAGGACAGAGAAGTCCCTGGCCCTGGTCGAGTCTAAGCAGACGTCCTTCGGGGCTAGGACTACCGGTAAATGTTGTTCAGTGGCGCACAAGGCTCTCCGGGGCATCTACGGGGAGAGACTGTCCTGAAAGTTTGCTGGTCCTGTGAGATTTCTTATATTTCCTGTGAGACACGTGGGGATTGGGGGGGGGGGGGGGGGAGGGTCGGGTGGCAAAAAGGGCATGGGAAGAGGGCCCTGATCCGCATCCTCCCCACGGGAGATGCATTTTGTCTTGGTGTCCCACCAAGTTTAGAGGTTGTAAGAGCCAGTTTGGTGTAGTGGTTAAGTGTGCAGACTCTAATCTGGGAGTCTCAGGCTTGATTCCCCACTCCTCCACTTGCACCTGGCTGGATGACCTTGGGCAAGCCATAGTCCTATCAGAGCTGTTCTTGAAAAAGGGCAGTTTCAGAGCTCTCTCAGCCCCACCTACCTGACAGGGGGTCTGTTGGGGGGAGGGGAAGGGAAAGGAGTTTGTGAGCCGCTCTGAGACTCTGTTCGGTAGTGAAGGGTGGGGTATAAATCCTATCTCTTCTTCTTCTTCCATTGTGTGTGCCCTTCAACTGCAGTCTGCAGTTCTAACAGATGATCCCGTAGGGCAGGGGTGTCAAACATACGGCCTGGGTGCCGGATGAGGCCCACGGAGGGCTTCTGTCAGGCCTAGACTGGAACTGGCCCTCTCCTGCTTCCAGTTCTGTTGCTGCTGCTGCATCATAGCTTGCTTCGCCAGACTCTCTCAGTCGCTCAGCCATTTCATGTTTTCCCCTGGGTCCTAGACTCAGAACTCTGAGCATGAGATTTCTGTGGTGAATGTCAATCAATCAAAAGTAGGTTTGCAGCTTGCAGGTACACACCTGAACAACATACTCAAGATTGCAACAGCACCGACATTTTGATGCAATAATTCAGGACAAGAAGTGTCCGTTATCAGAGACTGTTAAATAAACAAAACATTGCAAGAGTGCTAGTGTTTTAAGCATGTTTTTATTTTAAGTAAAAAAAACCTCTGCGTTTGTGTCCTTTATAAAGTTTATATCTCCACTACCCGGCATTACATTTTATGACGCACACGGCCCGGCCCAACGAGGTCTCGTTTATGTCAGATCCGGCCCTCGTAACAAATGAGTTTGACACCCGTGCCCTAGGGGTCACAGCCAGCAGGCAGCATCCTGTGATATGGATCTTTAAAAAGGAACTGGTGCGTCTTTCCTAGGGAAATTTCCGGGAGAAGGTGGGATCGTTGCCCCTGGGATGAGTTGCTACTACACAGTCCAGTTTATGCCTGAACATCTGGCAAATTATGAGGATTACATATTGGTCGAGACGCAGTCCCCGTATCCCCTCCTGGTCCCCTTGGAGGCTAGAAGACCGCCTCCGATCTTAGCGTGTAAGTAGAGTGCTGTTGATCTGCGGGGCCGTTTTCTCCGTGTTTTCCCCTCGATTGGTTTTTAAGGGGACGGTCTGAAACGTCTTGTCCAAAGAACCGCAGCGGAGCAAACTTACGAGTGAATATTTTTCGGAGAAGTCTTGGCAATATTGTTTCCCAGCCCAGCATGGCTCTCAGATCAATAATAATAATTATTGTATGGCAGTGGGTGTAGGATAGCCAGGAGATCCTAAGATTGTCTGGCAGCCAGGTCTTTGCGAACAAACTCTGTGTGCACAAGTGTCTGATAGGTTCATATATCCTTCAGTCATGGATGACCCACAAGCCAAAGGCAGGCATAGGTCCTTTTTGCACTTGGATCTCATCCCTGGTTTTATCAGAGTTCATCTTGCAACATAATACCTTGCATTTATCCCTGGTTATAACGGGTGATTCCGCCCTAGACCTTAAATTCTGGTTCAACCCTGTCCCCGAACTTACATTCTACACTACACTCGAGTTCTGGGATCTCCCTCCCCAATCACACACTTTTTATGGCTTGTGCTATAGATTTCTGTGGTCCTTTCCACACTAGACCTTAAATCCTGGTTCAACCCTGTCCCCAAAATTACATTCTACACTACACGCGAGTTCACCCATGTAATTATTTTGAGGTATTTTTACATTCTACAGAGCCAGTTTGGTGTAGTGGTTAAGTCCGTGGACTCTAATCTGGGAGAACCGGGTTTGATTCCCCACTCCTCCACTTGCACCTGTTGGACGACCTTGGGCAAGCCATAGTTCTGTCAAAGCTGTTCTTGGAAAAGAGCCGTTTCTGTCAGAGCTCTCTCAGCCCCACCTACCTCACGGGGTGTCGGTTGTGGGGAGGGGAAGGGAAAGGAGATTGTAAGCTGCTCTGAGACTCCGTTGGGTAGTGAAGGGCGGGGTATAAATCCAATCTCTTCTCTTCTTCTTCTTCTACACTTGAATTCACCCCTGTAATCATCTCGGGGTATTTTTTGTTTCCACATTACACTGAGGTCACCCGGTTTCTCCCCACACTTGTCCCGGGACAAACGGATGCTGTTATAAGCAGGGATAAATGCAAGGTATCATGACGCAAGTTGAACTCTGATAAAACCAGGGATGAGATCCAAATGTGGAAAGGACCAACAGCATCCGTTTATCCCAGGACAAGTGTGGGGTGAAACCGGGGTGACCTCAGTGTAATGTGGAAACAAAAAATACCCCAAGATAATTACAGGGGTGAACACGAGTGTAGTGTAGAATGTAAGTTCAGGGGCAGGGTGGAATGAGGATTTAAGGTCTAGGGCGGAATCACCCATAGAGACAAAGATCACAAAGGAAGGGCAGGAGGGGAGGGGCCGTGGCTCCATGGCAGAGCATCTGCTTGGCATGCAGAAGATCCCAGGTTCAATCCCTGGCATCTCCAGTTAAAGGAATCAGGTAGTAGGTGATGTGAAAGATCTCTGACGGGAGACCTTGGAGAGCCACTGCCAGTTAGAATTGAAATTGCTGACTTTGAGGGCCTGCTTCAGTAGAAGGCAGCCTCGTGTATTCATGTAAGCAGGTAGTCCAGCTGGCCGAGGAATGAACAATGCCTGCTCCTTCCCTTCTGTACCCTTAGAAGCTCACTGATTCGCAAATCTTGAGCAGCAGAAAACACATTTCTTATTTTGTAGAGGCTAAAAGGGCTAAAAGGACCGAGACAAATTTTACAGTTGCTGGGGTGCTCTTGGGAATCTTATAACTGAGCAAAAGAGCCAGGGTTTCTGGAGTATAAGTGGACAGTTGGTTGAATAAAGGCTTAATATCGTCATCCCTCATAATCTCAAAAAAAAAATTCCAGCAGGGCATGAAAGGAGGTATCAATCAAGGCCATGAGGGCAAATTCTGTCAGGATAGGGCCTGTTCAAAAATCTCCCTTGCAAAACCGTTGTAGGTATAACGGTCAGTCTTGCATTCGAAAGAACTCTGCAGTTAGCTGGGGTGGCAATGCCTGTTCCCCACCTGAAGACTGTCTCTGTCAATAAGAAGTCTAAAGGGAGCTGGAAAGGTGCAGAAGTGCCCGTGTTGACCTGCAGCTAGCCTTTGTTCCCTTTAGATTTTTTTTTTTTTTGTGGTGTGGGTATTTTGTTTGTGGGTATGCGCTTGTGTGCCTGGAAGTCCCGGTGACTTCTGGCGACCCCTAGTGGGGTTTGGACGTTTCAGAGAGGTGGCTTGGTTGCCTAACCCTGCCTCCCAGCCCTGGTTATCCTTGGAGATCTCCAGTGCTCCCTCTAAGCTGCGGAGCCTTGTGAGCAAAAGTTCTACTTTGTGAGCTACCGGCGTTAAAGCTGTGAGCCAGCAATTTGGCCGCTGCATAAATCCGTTTGCTCTGGAGCCCTCCTCCCCGAGCGAAGCCAAAAACGTGTGAGCCGGAGGCTGAAAAACTGTGAGCTAGCTCACGCTAACTCAGCTTAGAGGGAACACTGGAGGTCTCCCTTCCAGTTACTCGCCAGGGTCAGCCCTGCGTAGCTTCCGAGATCTGATGGGATGGGGCGTTCCCTTTTTTGGCGGTTGTCGTTGCAGTGCCTCAAGTCTTGGACTGCGGCGCCTGCCTCGTGGGCGGAATCAGGTTCTCCGAATTCCTGTGCAAAAACGAAGGGTGCAGCAGCGGGAAGTTTTGCATCATGCCCAAGGGAATGTGGCCCCCTCCTCACTTCCGGGTAAGCAAGGAAGGGTTGTAGAACCGGATTCGCCTCTCCGTTGCCCCAGCGCACTGTCTCTTGGGAGGGTGTTCGATAAAAGCAGGGGTTGGCTGAGTTTTTGGCCCTCGGCCCTCGGAGGGCTGCTAGTGCTAGAAATGGGGAAAGTCGTATCTGACGTATCAAAAAGGCAGAGGGACTCAGATAGGGCCCCGTTTCCCACTCTGCTGCACTTAATGGCGTCCAGATTTTAAGAGGCCGAACAGCTTCTCAGCCTGTTAGCCAATGCCAAGGTCTCGGCAGGCAAATTCTCTGGATAAATTGTCCGATGGGGGCATTTGCCCATTTCCACTTTGATAAAGTTGTCTGATTGATGTTGACTGCAGCCTTTTAATAACCAGGCTCTCGCCACCTTAAACCATGAGGAAAAGCAGGGAATAATTATTTTAATTAATTAAATTGCAAGATAAGTCTGTCAGTGGCTACTAGTCATGGTGGCTGAGGGGAACCTCCACAGTCAGAGGCACTAAGCCTGTGGATCCCAGAGCCAGGAGGCAACCTCAGGGGAAGTCCTCGGAATCTATGCCATCCTTCTAGAGGAACTGGTTGGCCCCTGTGTGAGGCAGCATACTGGACTAGATGGACCACTGGTCTGAGCCAGCAGGGCTCTTCTGATGTTCTGATCAGGGGAAGGCCTCGGCCTCCATGTCCTGCTGTTGGCCCTCCAGAGGAACTGGTTGGCCACTGGGTGAGACAGGATGCTGGACTAGATGGACCACTGGTCTGATCCAGCAAGGCTCTTCTGATGTTCTTCTCAGGGGAAGGCCTCAGCCTCTCTGCCCTGTTGTTGGCCCTCCAGAGGAACTGGTTGGCCAATGTGTGAGACAGGAGGCTGGACTAGATGGACCCTCACTGGTCTGATCCAGCAGGGCTCTTCTGATGTTCTTCTCAGGGGAAGGCCTCGGCTTCTCTATGCTGTTCTTGGCCATCCAGAGGAACCGGTTGGCCACTGTGTGAGACAGGAAGATGGACTAGAGATGGACTATTGGTCTGATCCAGCAGGGCTCTTCTTAGGTTTTTAATTCATTATTAAATGGTGATTCCCTTTCCCCCCCTTTCTTTTGCAAAGGCTGTTGCCACGTTTGGTTTTGTGGAGCAAGAACCGTTTGGGATCCAACCTGCTCTTTTCGAGCTGTTTCCAGGCCAGTCTATAGTAATCGAGGTTAGTTGTCTGTCCAGCAGGACAATTTCCTATGGGCAACTGTGTCAGTTTCCTACGGGAGGACATTGCAGAGTTTGGGGGGGCCGCCACTGAAAAATGCCCTGCTTCTCATGGAGGTTAATCTCTGCCTCAGGACTCTTCAGGCAGGCTGTTATGACAGATCTCGGGTGGAGGGGTGGGGGGGAGGCTCATGCAGGTGTGGCCTTTCTCTAAAATAATTGAGGAAAGCCCTCGCGATGGTGTAAATCCTAGAAAGCACAGACAATGCATTCCCTGGCACCTCCAGCAAACTGCAGTTCCCGATTCCACAGAGAAAGTGATATCTAAACCATTAAGAGAAATAATTTTTGCAGTCGAGGAAGACTCTCTGAGTGCTACTGTGTTCACAATGCAGGAACCTCTCTTTCAGACGGCGTTCTTTCCCAGTTTCCCTGGAGTGGCATCAGTGGCGTACACCATCGTTTGCGACAATTGCCAGATCAATGAAATCACTGTGACAGGTCTGCTGTGAACACCTTTGTGAGCGTAAATTTCAAAGGGCAAGGGTTCTGCTTGACTGCCTCATCAACCGCAGCGCTGGGAACTGCTGGGCAAGCAAGCCAAGCGCCTCAGTGGCCTCCGCCCAGAGGAGTCTCTTCAGGAAGTCCATCCACCTGTTCTCCAGACTCATGTAGATGACCTGACCTGGATAGCCCAGGCTAGACCGATCTCATCAGAACTCGGAAGTTAGACAGGGTCAGCCCCAGTTAATATTTGGATGGGAGACTTCCGAGGAATACCAGGGCCATGACACGGAGGCAGGCTAAGTACCTCGGAACACCTCTTGCCTTGAAAACCCTGCAGGGTCGCCCCAAGTTGGCTGTGACGTGACGTCACTTTCCATCCATCCGCGGAGAGAACATCACACCACCGTATCCTGTAGAATACAAAATCCCCCTCAGAATCTAAGAGTGAATCCAATGTTCACATATGCTCCTGGATATGCACAGGTACACACTGAAAGAGGGTGAATTAAACACACACACACACTCCAGAAACTATTATTGTCAAAACTAAGGGTGAAACAGAGCTTTTACTAGTAAGCCCAGTGGATTCTGAAGGGCAATCAGAAGCGATGCAGGGCCTATAAGAGCCAACGTGGTGTTGTGGGGAAGAGTGTCGGACTCTAATTTGGAGAATTGGGTTTGATTCCCCACTCCTCCTCTACATGCAGCCAGATGGGGGACCTTGGGCCAGTCCCAGTTTCTCTCTCAGGACTCTCTCAGCCCCACCTGCCTCACAAGGGGCCTGTTGTGGGGAGAGGAAGGGAAGGCGATTGGAAGCTGCTTTGAGACACCTGAGGCCTGCTGGGTGACCCTGGGCCAGTCCCAGTTTCTCTCTCAGGACCAGGGCTCATTTTGTTGCAGGAGCTCCTTTGCATATTAGGCCACACACAGCTAATGTAGCCAATCCTCCAAGAGCTTACAGAGCTTTTCTTACAGGGGTTACTGTAAGCTCTTGGAGGATTGGCTACATCAGGGGGGGTGTGGCCTAATATGCAGAGGAGCTCCTGCTACGAAATGAGCCCTGCTCAGGAGTCTCTCAGCCCCACCTGCTTCACAAGGGGCCTGTTGTGGGGAGAGGAAGGGAAGGCGATTGGAAGCCATTTTGAGACACATGAAGCCTGCTAGGAGACGTTGGGCCAGTCACAGTTTCTCTCTCAGGACTCTCTCAGCCCCCACCTGCCTCACAGGGTGCCTGTTGTGGGGAGAGGAAGGGAAGGCGATTGGAAGTCACTTTGAGACACATGAGGCCTGCTGGGAGACCTTGGGCCAGTCACAGTTCTCTCAGGACTCTCTCAGCCCCACCTGCCTCACAGGGTGTCTGTTGTGGGGAGGAGAAGAGAAAGGAGATTGTAAGCCACTCTGAGACTCCTTTGGATAGTGATGGGCGGAGTATAAATCCAATCTCAGTCAGTTTGGTGAGAGAGCCAGTTTGGTGTAGTGGTTAAGTGCGCGGACTCTAATCTGGGGGAACCGGGTTTGATTCCCCACTCCTCCACGTGTACCTGCTGGATGACCTTGGGCAAGCCATAGCTCTGTACCAGCTGTTCTCTCAAGGGCAGTTCTCAAGAGAGCTCTCTCAGCCCCACCTACCTCCCAGGGTGTCTGTTGTGGGGAGGGGAAGGGAAAGGAGTTTGTAAGCCGCTCTGAGACTCCAAGTGAGTGAAGGGCATGGTATAAATCCAATCTCTTCTTCTTCATCTCCTCCTCCTCTTCTTCTTCCTTTATGAATTATGCATGGCTCGGGCTTTGTTGGATGGCCCCAAGTCCCTGCATTATGGGATTTCCAGCACTGCCTCCAAGCTGTGCAGAATTCTGCAAGTCTGCAACATGCCCCACCCAGTCTTCTTTTTCTCCCCTAAGCGAAAAAGCCCCAAGCCTTTCCACCGTTACAGCATCCTTCCAGCAATACAACAAACACCATATTCCATATGCAGATTTAGACAGGGGCAGACAATCCCAGCTGAACTGGGGTGTCCTGTTGAAAGAACTGTGAGGAACCAGGGCTGGGAAAGATCCGTGCTGGAGACCTTGAAGAGCCACGCCCAGTCAGAGTATACAATACCAGCCATCTGGTTCAGTTTAAGGCAGGGGTGGCCCAACTGTGGCTCGGGAGCCGCATGCGGCTCTTTCACACTTATTGTGCGGCTCCCGGCAGGGCGGCTGGGGAAGCTAAGTATCATTAGCAAACAAATTATCACTGGACAAATAAATATCATTATCGACATCTGCTTTTACCCCCTTTTGTTATTATTTTTGGCAGTCTCGTTTAATGTTAGTAAAAAGCAAATCTGCACATCTCCCAGTAAAAACGTGCAATGTTTGTTCATATCTTGCTGCTCTCAGACCTCTGACGTTTATTCTGTGTAGCTCTTACGTTAAGCCAGTTTGGTGTAGTGGTTAAGTGCGCGGACTCTAGTCTGGGAGAACCGGGTTTGATTCCCCACTCCTCCACTTGCACCTGCTGGATGACCTTGGGCAAGCCATAGCTCTGCACCAGCTGTTCCCTCAAGGACAGCTTGGGAAAGAGCTCTCTCAGCCCCACCTACCTCACAGGGTGTCTGCTGTGGGGAGGGGAAGGGAAAGGAGTTTGTAAGCCGCTCTGAGACTCCCAAGTGAATGAAGGGCGGGGTATAAATCCAATCTCTTCTCTCTCTCTTCTTCTTCTTCTTCTAGGCAAGTTTGGCCACCCCTGGTCTAAGGCATTCCCTGCCTTCACCCCAAACCCGCAGAAGTCCGTGAATGTCTTAACCCTAGAGGTGCTTTCCATTGTTCCTAGGACTCGGGCAGCTGATAAGTCTGAAGCTCTTATCGGTCACCGGCGGAGAAGGCAGCATCACCCCCGGAGAGCTTGTGGACGTTACGTCGCAACACTTTGTGCGCTTCGATTCTCTGAACCCCTATTCCACGTCAGAGAAAAAGCTGGTGATAAGAAACGTGACGTACGTATGACTCCAGTCGTGCGCACTTCTGGCGGGAAACATTTGGATTCAGCCACCGGTGGGCCATGCCACAAGTGTGGTGGGCTCCGGTCTGCCCTCTGGTCCACGGAGACGTACACGGAAGGAGAGGGGGGTGACACAGCGACTGCTTAGAACAGGACATCCCGCCGGTGCTCAGGATCTGAGCGCTGAGAAGACAGAGCGGCATTTTGGAGAGGGGGGAGAAGCTTTCTCCCTTCTTCCTGACCATGCCCAATTTCATAAACTATGGATCTGAACACCTCTCTTGATGGTGGGAAGTGCCACCAAGCCACAGCCGACGTGAAGAAACCCTGCAGGGTTTTCAAGGCAAGAGGCGAACAGAGGCGGTTTGCCGTGGCCTGCCTCTGTGTCTTGACCCTGGTGTTCCTTGGTGGTCTCCCATCCAAATGCTGACCAGGGCTGACCCTCCTTAGCGTCTGAGATCAGGCTAGCCTGGGCCATCCAGGTCAAGGCATAAAGACAAGCATAAGTGGTTGGCCATTGCCTGCCTCTGCATAACAACTCTTGAACTTCCTTGGTGGTCTCCCATCCAAATACTGCCCAGGGCCGATCCTGCTTAGCTTCTGAGATCTGATGTGATCAGGCTAGCCTGGGCCATCCAGGTCAAGGCAAAAGACAAGCAGAGCTGGTTGGCCATTGCCTACCTCTGCGTAGCAACCCTTGAACTCCCTTGGTGGTCTCCCATCCAAATACTGACCAGGGCTGACGCTGCTTAGCTTCCAAGATCTGATATCAGGCTAGCCTGGGCCATCCAGGTCAAGTTAAGAGACAAGCGGGGGTGGTTTGCCATTGCCTGCCTCTGCATAGCAACCCTTGAACTTCCTTGGTGGTCTCCCATCCAAATACTGACCAGGGCTGACCCTGCTTAGCTTCCGAGATCTGATGAGATCAGGCTAGCTTGGGCCATCCAGGTCAAGGCAAAAGGCCGGCAGGGGTGGTTTGCCATTGCCTGCCTCTGCATAGCAACCCTTGAACTTCCTTGGTGGTCTCCCATCCAAATACTGACCAGGGCTGACCTTGCTTAGCTTCCGAGATCTGATGAGATCAGGCTAGCTTGGGCCATCCAGGTCAAGGCAAAAGGCCGGCAGGGGTGGTTTGCCATTGCCTGCCTCTGCATAGCAACCCTGGACTTCCTTGGTGGTCTCCCATCCAAGTACTAACCAGGGGTGACCTGGCTCAGCTTCCGAGATCTGACGAGATCAGGCTAGCCTGGACCATCCAGGCCAGGGCCGAAAAGTTCTCTCTCAGCTAGGTTTCCTCCCTCTCTCTTTCTCTTCCAGCCACGTGGATCTCCCGTTTTTCTGGCAGATCATGAAGCCGAACCTGCAGCCCGTCGTGCTGGAAGGAGATCTGGACCTTGCAAAGATCAAGTACAACTTAGAGACAGACTTGGCGTTCTCCATCACCCCTGCCGTGGGAGTCCTGCAGCCTCACGCCGATCACACCTTTACTCTCCGTTACTTTCCCCAAAAGGTACCGCCAGTGTTTGCACTGGACTCCGCTCCTCCCGGCATTTCCCCAGTATTTTTTTTTTAAATAAGTGACATCCGTGCTGTGTAGCTTTTAGAATTAACTTCAGTCGACTGGGATTCAAAAAAGCAAACAAAGCCGTTTGTTCTACTTAAAGCTTTTGTTTGACTCCGCTCCGCAGTATACCAAAGGTGCTTTTTGGTAAAACTTTAGACTAAGCACTTTTATTGGCTGTTATAATCAGTGTATCCTGGGACCCACCAAGCAAAATACACGTGTTATGGCTTGCCAGGATCTTGTCAATCTTTTTCATTTTTTTGTCCCCCAAACCCCCAGGAG
Organism: Lepidodactylus listeri; assembly: GCA_029233225.1. Taxonomy (NCBI): domain Eukaryota; kingdom Metazoa; phylum Chordata; class Lepidosauria; order Squamata; family Gekkonidae; genus Lepidodactylus; species Lepidodactylus listeri. The sequence goes on from JARCFY010000012.1 coordinate 8,449,083, forward strand.
ATTGTATCTTGCCATGCAAGAGAGCTAGCTTGGTGTACTGGCTAGGAGCACGGACTCTAATCTAGGAGAACCAGGTTTGATTCCCCACTCCTCCGCATGCAGCTGCTGGCGTGAGCTTGGGTCAGTCACAAGTTCTCTCAGAGCTGTTCTCTCATGAGCAGTCCTCGAGAGAGAGCTCTCTCAACCCCACCTACCTCACAGGGTGTCTGTGGTGGGGTGAGGAAGGGAAAGGAGATTGTAAGCCACTCTGAGACTCCTTCAGGTAGTGAAGGGCGGGGTATAAATCCAATCTCTTCTTCTTCTTCAAGTGCAGAGCCTTCCTCTGGCAATGGGAGCCATCTTCCAATGGAAGAAGCTTTTCTTCGGGGTGGGGAGGGGGGGTCCCCCAGCCTTTTCAACCCTGCAGGCATCTTTGGAATTCTGACACAAGGTGGTGGGTGCAACCCACAAATTGCTGCCTCAGCAAGCAGAGCCAGTTACCAAACGGCTTCTGCAGCAGGCAAAGCTGGCCACCAAACGGCTGCCACTGGAGGTGGAGCCAATCATAAAATGGCCGCCACTGGAGGTGGAGCAGCCACAAAATGGCTGCCACTGGAGGTGGAGCCAACCACAAAATGGCAGGGAGTGCTGTTTGGCATAACTCTAGTATCTCACAGCCAGGTACACTTTGCAAGGAGCTGGCTGCATCTCTGTGCTGCGCATGTGTTCCGCAGTGAACCCAGGTTTGCCTTGGCGTAATGTGTGAAATAGCACTCAGCTACAGAGATAAGCTGCTTCAGCTCAAGAGGGGCACTTATGGAGGGCAGCCCTGTGCAGGAAGCTCTTAATTTCAGCAAGAAACTGACTAGAAAGAGTTTTGGTTTTTTTCCCCAAATAAGGCAGCAAATTTAACTATTGGCTTTCTTCGTTTTTTTGCAGCTGAAGGCATATCACAGCGTGCTTCAGATTGTGCTGGAGAACATCCCGGAACCACCCAGGTAAGCAGGAAAGCACGGATGATTTATCATCGCTATAGTGTCCAGATCACACGAAGTGACGGTATCGCTGGACTCTGCTCTGGTTAAGATCTCACCTAGAGTACTGTGTTCAGTGCTCCTAGCCACGACACCAAACTGACTCCTAACCACTACACCAAAACCACTACACCAGAGGGGTTTTCTGCTCAGATAGTCAAGCTGCACTGTACAAAATGGTTTTAGAAACTTGCTTGGATAAATGATTGAGGACTTGATCTATACTGCTGCGTTCAGCTTATGGTAAGCGGGATCCTATTTATTGTAATTTCTGTTCTGCTTAATGTGTCACTTGTATAAATAATAATGATTATTTTTTTGTGTAAAAAGTCTGCTTCTAATCTCCTCTTGCGCAGTCTGCAGAGACACAGGGACTGTCACGAGTACGGAGAATTCCGAGAAGAGGACGTGATTGCCCTGGAGATAGATGTGAAAGGGCAAACGGAACCGTTCCAGCTCCTTTTAGACCCCTACTCCATCATCATCCCGGGAGAGCACTACATTGGCGTGAATATCAGGAGAAGTTTTCGGGTGGGTGTGCTTCATGCCCTGCAGTTGATGCATTTGGGGGCTGCACGTATTCTGTGCCACAGTGGCTTTAACGCACATGTATGGTACCCGTTTGCGGTGTCACCCTGGAAAAGCCCCAAAGAGTCGTTAACATGTGGAATTCACTACCGCAAGAAGTGGTAGTGGCTACAAGCACAGATGGCTTCTAGAGGGGATTGGATAAACACATGAAGCAGAGGTCCACGAGTGGCTATTAGCCATAATGTATAGGTGGAACACTCTGTTTGGGACAGTGATGTTCTATATTCTTGGTGCTTGGGGGGGCAACAGTAGGAGGACTTCTGGAGTCCTGGCCCCGCTGGTGGACCTCCTGATGGCACCTGGGGTTTGACTACTGTGTGACATGGAATGTTGGACTGGATGGGTCATTGGCCTGACCCAACATGACTTTTCTTATGTTTTCTGTATTCTTGGTGCTTGGAGTGGCCACATTGGAAGGACTTCTGGAGTTCTGGCCCTGCTGGTGGACCTCTTGGTGTCATCTGGGTTTTGGCCACTGTTTGACACAGAGTGTTGGACTGGATGGGCCATTGGCCTGACCCAGCATTGGCTTCTCTTATGTTTTCTGTACTCTTGGTGCTTGGAGGAGCCACAGTGGGAGGGCTTCTGGAGTTCTGGCCCCACTGGTGGACCTCCTGATGGCCCTTGGTTTTGGCCACTGTGTGACACAGAGCGTTGGACTGGATGGCCTGATCCAACATGACGTCTCTTATGTTCTTAACACAAATTTCTAGCCCTCGTGCTCATCACCTCAAATAATTCGGAATAGCTAGCTATAAACTTTCTGATTCCAAATAGCTATAAGCTTGGAGTAACGGAAGCAGAATAAATAATGTCGTACTAAGGTTTGTATCCTCTGGCCAGAGTTTCCACTGGTGAAAAATGGGGGGCTCCCCCTTTGACCACCAAAGAGGCTGTGCTGGGGATTATGAGACTTGCATGGACAAAAACCAGCTGAGATGGAGGGGGGGCTGTAATAAGGAAGAGAATTGCCCAAGATTGAGTGAAAAAATTGGCAGGATCCAGGGCTTATTTTGTAGCAGGAGCTCCTCTGCATATTAGGCCACCCCCCCCCCCGATGTAGCCAATCCTCCAAGAGCTTACAGTAGCCCCTGTAAGAAGACCTCTGTAAACTCTTGGAGGATTGGCTACATCAGGGGTGTGTGGCCTAATATGCAAAGGAGCTCCTGCTACGAAATGAGCCCTGGCGGGATCCAACCCTAAGTAAGAGTATAGACGCGCTGTGAAGTTGCGTCTTTTCTTCTGAGGGCTTGATTTGGGTTACAATCAGTGTTCCCTCTAAGCTGAGTTAGTGTGAGCTGGCTCACAGTTTTTTAGCCTCCGGCACACACATTTTTGTCTTAGTTCAGGAAGGATGGCTCCAGAGCAAACTAATTTATGCAGTAGCCAAATTGCTCGCTCACAACTTTAATGCCAGGAGCTCACAAAGCAGAAATTTTTGCTCACAAGACTCCACAGCTTAGAGGGAACATTGGTTACAATCCTAGTTGCGAAGTATGTCAGGTTTTTTTACAGTGCGTTTGTTAGAGAACACTGCTCATAACCCGAGCAGCAGTGTTTATTTAAGTGTAACGTGTGGCTTCATCATGGTCTGTGAGCGCTTGCCGCATGTCTTTGCTTTCGCCTCCGGAAATGCTTCATCGGCTCAGGCCAGAAAGATCTTCTCGGAAATCCCCCATCTGGCGAGCAGAGAGCTTAATTTAGCCATTCCGGATTAGGGAATCCGCGTGGGTGTATGTCAAAATCCTTACCAGTCTGATAAAAATGGGAAGGCGTGCACTGAAAAAAAAATCTCCTTACATAATAATAATGACATTTAAAGTTTCCACTTAAGTTTTGATTCAGGAGGCAGCTGTGTTGGTGTGCGGTATAACAGCTAGGTTTGAGTCCGGCAGCACCGTAGAGACGAACAGGATTTTTGGGGTATGTGGTGTCCAGAGTCAAAGCTCCCTTCATCAGATATGGTAGCTTTGAGGTCTTCCGCATTCACATTTTCTTTGCTTGGATGTCTCCATTCCTGGGGGGAGGGGGTTCTTTCCCACAAATGTTTTGCTCCCTCTGGTGGTGAATTTGATATTACATCGCTGTATGCCCAGCATAAAAACCTCCAGTTTTAATCTGTGGGTTTTTACACAGGACATATAGTAGTTTGGTGTAGTGGTTAAGTGCACGGACTCTAATCTGGGAGAACCTGGTTTGATTCCCCACTCCTCCACTTCCAGCTGCTGGATGACCTTGGGCAAGCTGTAGCTCTGGCACAGCTGTTCTTGAAAAAGAGCAGCTTCTGTCAGAGCTCTCTCAGCCCTGCCTACCTCACAGGGTGTCTGTTGTGGGGAGGGGAAGGGAAAGTAGTTTGTAAGCCGCTCTGAGACTCCCTTGGGTAGTGAAGGTCGGGATATAAATGCAATATTGTCTTCTTCTCTATACCTCGCCTTCTTCTTCGATATACAGTGATATAATATAAACCTATAGGGGCTGCAGTGGCTCAGAGCTTCAGATGCTGAACTACAGACTGGAAGGCCAGTAGTTTGGCAGTTCAAGACCTGAGTGCTGGTGGAGTGAGCTCCCATCTCTGGCCTCAGCTTCTGCCAAAATAGCAGTTCGAAAGCAAGAAATTGCAAGTAGATAAATAGGTACCGCTTCCGTGGGAAGGTAACAGCATTCCGTGCACTTCGGCGTTTAGTCATGCCGGCCGCATGACCACGGAGAAGTCCTTGAACAGCGGTGGCTCTTCAGGTTGACAACGGAGATGAGCACCGCCCCCTAGAGTCAGATTCGACTGGCTTTAGAGCAAGGGAAACCTTTACCTTTACCTAATATAAACCTGCAGGTTTTTACGCTGGACATGGAGTGATATAATATCGAATCGACCACTAGAGGGAGCAAAACACACGTGAGAAAGGATAAAAGCCTCGAAGCAATAGGGCAGGGGTGGCCAACCTTGCTTAACGTAAGAGCCACATAGAATAAACGTCCGATGTCTGAGAGCCGCAAGACAGGAACAAATATCACACACACGTTTTTATTTTTAAAAATATGCAAATTTGCTTTTTATTAACATTAAATGGGACTGCCAAAAATAAAAACAAACGAGGAAAACCGGTTATTGATAATGATATTACTTGTTTGCTAATGATATTGAGAGAGAGAGAGAGAAAAAGAGAGAGATGGAAAGAAAGAATTAAAGAAGTGGAAAGAAAGAGAGAAACTAGGAAAGCAAATAGATGGGAGGGAGGAGGGAAGGAAGGAAGGAAGGAAGGAAGGAAGGAAGGAAGGGAGGGAGGGAGGGAGGGAGGGAGAAAGAGAGAAAAAGCATGCCTCCCCTTTGCTTCCCCAGCCGCCCTGCCAGGAGCCGCACAATATGTGTGAAAGAGCCGCATGTGGCTCCCGAGCCACAGGTTGGCCACCCCTGCAATGGGGACACACAGGCAAAGGAAATGAGAATGCAGAAGAGTTCCTTGAGTCTCAGAGGCTCATACCCTGAAAATCTTGTTGGATTCTAAGGTGCTACTAGACTCGAATTTATCTGCCTAAGATTTGGTTCTCTCTTTGCATTAGTTTAAGCGGGTTTAGGCTGGAATAACTCTGCATAAGACTGCACTGCCCATCATATACAGTGGTTTCAGTGGTAAACCGGTAGTCAGGATTTGCAGTAAACTGGAAGCCAGGATTTGCAGTTCATTGCGGCTTTCACGTTTGAATTTACAGATGCATAATAACAGCAAGTCATCCATCAAGTTTGCGTGGGGGAAAATCAGCGACTGTGACATAATTGAAGTTGAACCTTACATGGGGAAGTTAGGTAAAGTATTCTTCTGTCTCTTACATTTAAAACCTGCACAGAATAACATCACTGGCTACTGTGAGTCTTCTAAAAAATGAAAATAACGCCAGCGTCTGTTTCAGTTGATGCCATTTGGGCTTGAGGAAGCATCTAGGTTTTATTTATCTGTCTTCAGAGAGCACGGTGCAGTGCTTTTAATATGGAGAACCAGGTTTGATTCCCCTCTCCTCCCCCACGTGAAGCCTGCTGGGTGACCTTGGGCCTGACCCAGTTCTCTCAGAACTCTCTCAGCCGCACCTTCTTTAGAGGGTGTCTGTTGTGGGGAGAGGAAGGGAAGGCGGTTGGAAGCCACTTTGAGACACCTGAGGCCTGCTGGGGGACCTTGGGCCAGTCCCGGTTTCTCTGTCAGGACTCTCTCAGCCCCACCTGCCTCTCAAGGGGCCTGTTGTGGGGAGAGGAAGGGAAGGCGATTGGAAGCCATTTTGAGACGCATGAGGCCTGCTGGGGGACCTTGGGCCAGTCCCAGTTTCTCTCTCAGGACTCCCTCAGCCCCACCTGCCTCACAAGGGGCCTGTTGTGGGGAGAGGAAGGGAAGGCGATTGGAAGCCGCTTTGAGACACCTGAGGCCTGCTGGGAGACCTTGGGCCAGTCCCGGTTTCTCTCTCAGGACTCTCTCAGCCCCACCTGCCTCACAAGGGGCCTGTTGTGGGGAGAGGAAGGGAAGGCGATTGGAAGCCGCTTTGAGACACCTGAGGCCTGCTGGGAGACCTTGGGCCAGTCCCGGTTTCTCTCTCAGGATTCTCTCAGCCCCACCTGCCTCACAAGGGGCCTGTTGTGGGGAGAGGAAGGGAAGGCAATTGGAAGCCGCTTTGAGACACCTGAGGCCTGCTGGGAGACCTTGGGCCAGTCCCGGTTTCTCTCTCAGGACTCTCTCAGCCCCACCTGCCTCACAAGAGGCCTGTTGTGGGGAGAGGAAGGGAAGGCAATTGGAAGCCGCTTTGAGACACCTGAGGCCTGCTGGGAGACCTTGGGCCAGCCCCGGTTTCTCTCTCAGGACTCTCTCAGCCCCACCTGCCTCACAAGGGGCCTGTTGTGGGGAGAGGAAGGGAAGGCAATTGGAAGCCGCTTTGAGACACCTGAGGCCTGCTGGGGGACCTTGGGCCAGCCCCGGTTTCTTTCTCAGGACTCTCTGAGCCCCACCTGCCTCACAAGGTGCCTGTTGGGCAGAGAGGCGTTTGCAAGCCACTTTGAGACTCCTTAGGGTAGACAAAAAAGCGGGGTATAAAAACCTTCTCTCCTTTTTCTTCTTCCCCTTAGAGCCAAATGAATTCCAGGACTTCGAGCTCATCATTACAGGAGGGAAACCTGGACATTCCGTTCACGAGCTGCCCTGTAACATCAGCCGCTGCCCAGAGCCGGTGATCTTACACGTGGAAGCCGATTTCAAGGTTTGGAGCAGCTTTAGCTCCTCTGCGCCGTTCAAATGGAAGCTTCAAAAAGTTTAGCAGGGCAAGGACCGAACCCTTTCCACCCCACCAAAGCACCGGAATGAATTGCTCCTGGGAGAGACTCTGCGATCCACCCTGAACTGATGTAGACACAATGTCACCTCTTTTTTCAGGTGCTGGAAATGAGATCGCCTCTCCCTCGGGCGTCCAGGAGCCAATTTGGTGTAGTGGTTAAGAGCGCGGACTCTAATCTGGGAGAACTGGGTTTGATTCCCCACTCCTCCACATGCAGCTGCCAGTGTGACCTTGGGTCAGTCACAAGTTCTCTGTCCCGCCGCGGGGCTCCCGGGAGCCCCGGGAACCACTGTTCCCGCTGTGGCGGGTGCTCCCCGGACTTACCTGGGGCCTCGGAGGGGGCTGGCAGCCCCTCGGGACGGCGCAGAGAGGGGTCGGGAGGAGAAGGAACCCCGGGAGGAGACGCACGGCACGGCCGAGGAGAGCAGACCAGGGACGGGGCAGCCAGGACGCGCCTGGGCGCGGCCGCGGGAGCTGCGAGGACCCAGGGCTGGCCCCGGTGTGCCTGTGGAGAAGGGGGAGGTAGCACCCCAGAGGGGTGTAGAGAGACCGGCAGGGCACACCCGGAGGGGTGTAGAGAGACCAAGGCAGCCACAGGAGCAGGCAAGAGGCGGGCACCCCGGGACGGCCCCGGACTCGCCGCCACGGCTGGAGCCGGGTGGGGCCAGGTGGGACGCCCGGAGCTGCAAGAGGGGCGGGGACGAGTCAAGCCGGGAGGAAATCAAGGAGTCAATGGGAGAGAGCGAGGAGCTGAGTAACAGGGAGCCGCACAATGGGGAGGGTGGAAGGGAAGAGAGGGAGGGGCACCGAGGGGAGGAAAGGGATAAAAAGGAGGCGATACAGGACGGCCGGGGAGGAAGTGGCGTGCGCAGAGGGACAACGGAGAGCTGCAAAGAGGCTGAGACGCAGAGCGGGGGAGAGAGAGCAAGCGACCCAGCCTAGCACTCTCGTGAGTCACTGACCACGCGGGGCTGCGCCGGGTGGTGTTAACCAGGCGCCACCCATTCTGAGGCCACGCCCGTCCTCCCCCTTGCCCGACCTCCGCCCCGCGGGACTTCAACGGGAAGGTGACGGGCCACCCATCACCGCCAGGGGGCGCACGTGGGCATGACATTCTCTCAGAGTTGTTCTCTCAAGGTCCATTCTCGAGAGAGCTCTCTCAGCCCCACCTACCTCCCAGGGTGTCTGTTGTGGGGAGGGGAAGGGAAAGGAGATGGTAAGCCGCTCTGAGACTCCTTTGGGTAGTGAAGGGCGGGGTATACATCCAATCTCTTCTTCTTCTTGCGCATTCACAGAGTGAGTTAGAGCAGCTCTTGGACTTCCGGGCCGTCATTGTTTTGGTTCCATGGCTGTTCCTCTACTCCTCAGCCTTGCTATTTAAAATATTTATCACTGGGGATTGAGCCTGGAACAAAGGTGAGAGCCGCCATGTTGGACCAAATCAGTGCTCCATCTAGTCCAGCATCCTGTTTTCCACTGCGGCTGACTACAGACAGCGGACAAACAGGGTATGGAGACCAAGTTGTTGTTGGGGGAATTAAGAGTCCAGGAGCTTTCCCCAGGGATCCCATCTCCACCCGGCTTGACCGGGGGGGGGGGGGGAGGGGGTTGGAACTGGCAGGAACCCCATAGTTGGACAGAGAGAGAGAGAGAGAGAAACCGTTTCAAAGTGTCTCTGATTTATTGAAAGAAAACCACATTGCACAAATTTTCAAGCAAGTGGCAATTTCAGCATTCATCTTACAGAATGGAACAGACAAACCAACACTTATAAACAAATAGTGCACTTATTATTCATTTAGGAATTATTATCTATTTAGGAACGGGTTCCAGCTGCTCTGGCAGAACCTAACCACGGTGTTGGCCGAGGGCCCTTAGCCTCTCAAACACTGGTGTTAAATGCCTTTAGAATCCAGATTAGCTGTTGATCGAGGAATCGGATGGTCCCGACGAAACCCAGACCCTTCCCTTTTCTGACCAGAAGACTCTGACCGGAGTCATTGTATAGCTAGGGTCCCGGTCACAAGAGCGAGATAATCCGAGGGGGGAAGTGAGGCTATTTGCTCTGGAGTAATTTGACCCACAGTTGCGCGATCACACAGTTCTGTGAAGCTGCGGGTGCAGCCCACCACTGTGTGATCAGACGCAATCGTGGGTGAGTTGGGGTGTTCTTTTTGGCTGTTTTTTCCTGATGCGCTTAAACGGGGGATCGATGAATCGCATCTCCGCCCTGAGGGCTTCCTGTGGCAGTATGCGATGATGCGCATACTGAGAAGGGGGAAAAAAGAACGGCATGGTGTCGGGATAGTCTGATCAGACTATCCCCGACGCTGGAGCGATCACACGGGGAAAGTCCATCTATGGCCCGTAGCAAACCTGTTTGATACTGGACTTTCCCTAGTACCTTTTAACTCCGCTTCTTCGGCGGAGAGAAACGGGTTGCCGTCGGGTGTGGGACGCTTGCCAGATGTTCTGGTGTGATCACGCCCTTAAAATCCGCATTGCATTCGTGCCTATCACGCGGCTAATTCTGTGCATGATCGGGGCCTAGGTTTAAAACACCCTCCCTGTCGAGGCAGGCTCTTGGAGCCACAGGGCCTCCCCTCGAGATGTTTTGGCTTCCAGACTGGAACTCAGAAACGTCAGCAGTTCTTTTAGAGGAGAGTGCAGGTTTCCTTGTCGGGTTGAAAAACCTCCTGCAAAGCCTTATGGGAGAGAGCAAAACAGAAAGGCCGAAGACAGTTCAGGCCGCCATACAGAACTGCGCCGTCTCTCTTAGAAGTCTGCCGCAGTCGCCACCACATTTGGTTGCCGCAGCTAATCAGCACAGATGTACCCTGCACCCCAGGAATTGGCCTTCTTTCTAAGCTGCCCTTAGCGGCCGTCTCTGCATTCCGTGGAAGTGGATCCCATTAGTTATTCTTCTGCACGCAAAGCACGCCCTCCCCCACTGAGTATGGTCCTGGTGCCATTTTTTATCTGGCCCGGCTGTCCGCCAGAACAGACTTCTGGTGCCGAGTCCCCGTTCCCATCTTTGACGTGACGTGGGGTTTTTTTTTAAGTAAACATGAACATGCAGGACGTCATCTGTTGGGCGCCTCCTGTTGGGCACTCGGTGCGATTACCCGCCTGCTTGTTTTGTCCTCCAATCCCAGGGGCCTCTTCTTTCCGTCGATGTCCCGGCGCTCAATTTGGGCCTGGTTAAACTCGGAGAAGCGGTGCGGTGCAAGTTTGAGATAACCAACCTCAGCCAGCTGCCGGGAAGGTGGAAAATGCAGGAAAGCCCTGCTAACCTTGCTGAAAGGAATGAAGAGGTGAGCTGCCAGAAGTGCTTCTGAGACTGGATCATCTGTTGGGCTAGCCAGCGGGATCACCGGGTGGCTGAGCTGAGCTGGGGATTTCGTGTGGGACTCTCACAGGGCTTTTCTGCGTAGGTTTTTCGTCAGTTCCGGCCCAGTACTGCTTTGGTTTCTCCCAATTCCTGCACGCATTTTTGTGACGTAGTTTTCATTTCAGCTTTTTTAAACCCCCCTCCCAGGCACCTCTCCCCCCCCCCCCCCCCCCCCCCGTGGTTGGTTTGAGACCAGTTTTACACTGAGCTTTTCCTGGAAGCCAATTTTGAGTCGCCTTTTTCATCTTTGTGGGTTTTCTTTGTCCTGCCCACCTCCCGCCCACTTTTTGATGATTGGACGGTCATCAGCAGCAACTCACTCCCTCTCCTTCCTCCCCCCGTTTTGTTTTAATTTTTACAAAAACCTGTTCTTGAATTGTGACATATCGATAGACTGTTGTAATAGCAGTTCAAACTCGAGCTGGTTCTCTTGAGTTCCCAGCTTTCATTTAATAAAAAGTAAGTCTCTGGACCTTTCACTTCTGGAGATATGCCTTTTTATGTATATCTCCATGAGGGAATAGGATAGAGACTTACTTAAAAAAAAATATGAAAGCTTGGAACTCAGAGAACTGGCTTGACCTATCATTATGATAGTACAAGGGGGGGCCTGCGATATTCGCGGGGGGGGGGAGAAGCTGACAGCTGCTCCTCCTTCCTCCGCCCCCTTCCCCCCCCCCTTCCTCTGCCCCCTCCCCCCCCCCCCGAGACTCCCGGCGGGCCTCGGCGGCTCTCGCCGGGCCCGCCGCTCGCCCCCTTCCCCCTCCTCCGCGGGCTGTCGGCTGGCCTCGGCGACTCTCGCCGGGCCGCTGCCGTTCCAAGAGCGTTCCCCGCGCATGCGCAGGGGACGCTCTTTTACTTTTCGGGAGATTTAAAGATCCCCCGAAAAGTTTTTGATAGATTTCGGATTTTTCTGCAAGCGGGGGGGTTACCCCCCACCTGCAGAACCCCCCCCTCTGCCCTCCAAGTGCCCCCCCCGCGCGGATTTAAGTATCCGCACGCGGGGGGGGGGCACTTGGGAATTAGATATATAGATATTAATTCATCAATATTTTAGGACCAGGTTTTTTAAAGGGGTGTGTGTGTGCTGTGATGCCACAGATGATAACAGCACCGCCCCTTGAAAATCCTGATTATTTAAGGCACTTGGGGAAGAAAATAAACTGACTCCACCACTGTGAAAGTGCAGAGGGTGGGCACGTCCAGAAGAATGGCCTGGGTCCGACCTACCTAAGGGACCGCCTTTCCCCGTATACACCCCAGAGAGCACTACGGTCTGGGGCCCAACATCGCCTGGTCATACCTGGCCCAAGAGAAGCCAGGCTCACTGCCACTAGGGGGAGAGTTTTCTCGGTGGCGGCCCCTCTCTGGTGGAATGAGCTCCCGGAGGAGATCAGGGCCCTGCGGGATCTGATGCAGTTCCGCAGGGCCTGTAAGACTGAGCTCTTCCGCCAGGCCTATGAATAGGGGGTCGCCGCCTTCCTATCCTCCCCTCGTTGTCAGTAACCACCAATGATCGGTCATAGGCACTGCCCAGTCGCGGGCGATACTGCACACCCAACATCAGTCTGCGATATTGCACGCCATCAGATTGTACTGAGCACTTCATTTAATTGTATTGTTGGCACTGTACTGTTTTAATGACGAAAGCGTATAATTGTATTGTTTTAATGATGAGGGTTTTAACTGTCTATTGATAATGCGAACCTGGTTCACCAGGCCTTGTAAGCCGCTCTAAGCCTGCTGTGCGGGGAGAGCGGCCTAGAAATCGAATTAAACAAATAAATAAGAACCACGCCCAAACCGATTCCAGAGCTTGGGAAATGACTGCCAGGGAAATCAGGAGTCAGTTGAGCACGGGGGAAAGCCCTCCGCCAAACATCTGTGTGCTCATCTGTGGTGGATTTGATTTTCATCTCTGCAGGTCTCTCCATTCATAATCAAACCACCGAGCGGAGAACTGGGTCCTCTCGGCCGTTGCCCCGTGTCCGTTTTGTTCCGATCCTGCGTCTGCCAGAGTCTCCAGACTGTGTTAGAGCTGGAAGTGGAAAACGGGAAGGGAAGGTGAGCCTGTCTGTTGGCTGTCTGGAATTTCAGAGCGGGGGAGAAGAACGCGGGACAAGAACTCGTCACCCCTTTGGTGGTTTCTCAGATAGACAACGGGAACGCTGTGAGAAACGCTACAGCATGATAACTGCAACTGTTTGGGTTGGAGGCCACTAGTGCATTTGGCAAAGGAGACACCTCCAGGCATTGGTGGGTTGAGCTGCTGTGAAGTCATGGAATATCCCTGGCCATTCCAACTGCTGAGGGGATGAAACCTGTGAGGTTTAAATGCTGATCTTTCAAAAGAGTCTGACACCGAAGCTCGTTTAAAACAAATGTTTAAGATACGGTGTTCCTCCTGTATAAAAAAAGAAAGATCAAAGCAGTTTTGTATGACATCACGTTAAGGAGCTAGTGGTGAAATAAAAGTTGGGATTGTGGTTTAAATGAATAGAGACCAGGGCTGCCAACCTCCAGGTGGCCAGTGAAGGTAGAAGCCCTGAAAACCAGGGGAACCCCCCCCCCCAACCACCTGGAGTATTGTCTAAACTTGAAATTCTCTGCTCTTGCACTTTATCTGAATACTGTTCCAGCGCTTTAGGATAACTGATCTGGTTATTGTTTATGGTTTTTGGTTGTTTTTATGATGGATTTGAATTGTATTTATTTATACGTTTCACGGAAGCCGCCCTGAGCTTGCCTCGGCAGGGAGAGCGGGGTATAAATCGATTTAAATGAATAAATAGCAGGACGAACAGAGCGGTTGTGGCTTCGATACGGCCAGAAGGGATCAAGAAATGCAGGATGTCCTGTTTTTTATGATCAAATGCAAGAAAAGCTCAACAGTAACTCACGCCTGTCGCTGCTGGCATTAACCGAGACGACGACGTCTGTGTGTCTGGCAACCTGATAAATTCGATAACCTGATCAAGTGGGCAGTGACCCGTGAAATCTACTGCCACACTAAGGCACCTGCCCCCCAAGGTCCTGCCCCCCCAGTCACCTGCCCCCCAATCTACTGCTGCCTTCTGCACCTGCCCCCCAAGTCTTGCCTTCAGGGGTAGGCCCCAGTGGAGCCCCTGGGACGCAGTGAGGGGCAAAGGGGGGGGGGCTGCTGTGGGAGGGACAAAGGCCCAGATCGCAGGCACACGGGCACATAAAGCTGCTTTCTGCTGAATCAGACCTCAGTCTGTCAAGGTCCGTATTGTCCACTCAGACTGGCAGCAGCTCTCAGGCTGAGGTCTTTCACATCACCTAGTGCTTTGTCAGTGCTCCCCCTAAGCTGCGCAGTCTTGTGAGCAAAAATTCTACTTTGTGAGCTACCGGCATTAAAGCCGCGAGCGAGCGATTTGGCCGCTGCATAAATTAGTTTGCCCCGGAGCCCTCCTTCCTGAGCTAAAAATGGGTGAGCCGGAGGCTAAAAAGCTGTGAGCGAGCTCACGCTAACTCGGCTTAGAGGGAACACTGGATGCCAGGGATTGAACCTGGGACCTTCTGCATGCCAAGCAGATGCTCTAGCCCTTGAGGCATCAGCCCCTTGTGAACACATCAGACACACACCATTTCTGGTGGTGGGAGGCTTTATCCATATTTCAGGTGCAAAACGCTGCTCGTCGGCTTTACTGCGGTAGATTAATGCGGCTAGTCTTGATCCACAGTGACTTTCCTTTCTGTTTCCAGCCATATTCCTGTGTTTGCGGAAGTCCAGACTCCCCGCGTGTGCCTCCTATCGAGCAGTCTACACTTCGACGAGCTCTACCTTGGAATTCCAGCGAAAGCAACGGTCAAGCTTTTTAACCAGATGCTGTTGCCTGCACACTATGAATGGGGGGAGGTGAGCCATCTGGAACGGGGGGCGAGGGCGGCTTAAAATTGTCTCCCTGCCTTCCCAGCTTTGGAGAGCTCGTTTGCAATGTGCCCTCTAAGCAGTGGAGTCTTGTGAGCCAAAATTCTACTTTGTGAGCTGCTGACATTAAAGTTGTGAGCAAGTGATTCATCTGCTGCATAAATTAGTTTGCTCTGGAGCCATCCTTCCTGAGCTAAGATAAAAATCTGTGAGCCAGAGGCTAAAAAACTGTGAGGTAGCTCACCCTAACTCAGCTTAGAGGGAACACTGGTTAGGAGGGCAAACTTTAATCTGGGAGAACCGGGTATGATTCCTTGCTCCTCCACATGCAGCTGCTGGCGTGATCTGGGGTCAGTCACAAGTTCTCTCAGAGCTGTTCTCTCAAGGGCAGTTCTCAAGAGAGTTATCTCAGCCCCACCTATCTCACAGGGTGTCTGTTGAGGGGAGGGGAAGGGGAAGGAGATTCTAAGCTGCTCTGAGACTCCGAGTGAAAGGCGGGATATAAATCCAATCTCTTCCTCTTCTCTCTCCTTTGTTAAACTATCTTTGTTAAACTTTGATAAACCTTGGTTAAACTCCTCCCCATGAAGTTATCTGGGTAACCTTGGGCCAGTGACGATTCTCCCCTAACTCTCTCAGCCCCACCTGCCTCACAAGGTGCCTGTTGTAGGGAGAGGAAGGGAAGGCGATTGGAAGCCACTTAGAGACACATGAGGCCTGCTGGGAGACCTTGGGCCAGTCCCAGTTTCTCTCTCAGGACTCTCTCAGCCCCACCGGCCTCACAAGGCGCCTGTTGTGGGGAGAGGAAAGGAAGGCGATTGGAAGTCACTTTGAGACACATGAGGCCTGCTGGGAGACCTTGGGCCAGTCCCAGTTTCTCTCTCAGGACTCTCTCAGCCCCACCTGCCTCACAAGGCGCCTGTTGTGGGGAGAGGAAGGGAAGGCGATTGGAAGCCGCTTTGAGTCTCCTTAAGGTAGACTTACGAGATCTGACGAGATCGGGCTTGCCTGGGCTATCGAGGTCAGGGTGGATTCTTGTTTGTCTCGGCAGCCCCTTGGAAGTCAGTCCCCTTCCTGTTGGGTTAGCATCTCTCCAGAAAGCGGCACCTTGGCTCCAAACGAAGAGAAGGAACATTGTGTGGAACTGATTGCTACCACTAAGGTTAGTATTAATTTTTTTTTACTTTCTCTGTGGTTCCACCTGCAGCCGTTTTGTGGCAAAATTACCTTCCGAGAGTAGACTCCCCCTTTTCTTGCTTGCTTGCTTTTATTTGGGTGATTTGTAGTCCGCCTTTCTCACTGAGATGCAAGATGGATTCCATAGTGAAGTGCAATCAGCAAGGCGAGACATCCTGTGAGACTAGATTACTGTAACGCTCGCTACATGGGGCTGCCCTTGTTCCAAATCCGGAAGCTGCAGCTGGTGCAGAATGCTGCGGCCAGGCTGTTCTTGGGTCTCCCCATGCGGGAGTACATCCAGCCTGCGCTAGAAGCTCTGCACTGGCTGCCTACAGCATACTGAATTCGGTTCAAGGTGCTGGTTCTTACCTTTAAAGCCCTATATGATCAGGGATCTTCATACCTTAGGGACCGCCTTTCCCCACATGTCCCCCAGAGAGCACTACGATCGGGGTCCCAAAATCAGCTCTGCCAGGCCCCAGAGAAGCCTGGCTGGCTGTGACAAGGGCCAGGGCCTTCTCGGTGGTGGCTCCACACTGGTGGAATGAGCTCCCAGGGCCCTGCGGGACCTTCTACAGTTCTGCAGGGCCCACAAGACAGAGCTCTTCCATACCAGGCCTTCAACTAAGGAGCCGCACTGTATAACTGAGGCCCCAGCCCCCAATATTAACATCATCATCAGTGCCATTATAACACTGTTTAAACAGCCGGATATAATCCAGATTACGCCAGCAGTTGATCCTTTGTGTGTATTGTTGGATGCTGCTCATGCTCGCCATCATATATGAATCATTCTAGCACTAGCACTTTGTATGTTTTTGTGTTGCATCTGTATGGCTTATCTGTAAGCTGCCCTGTATGGCTTATCTGTAAGCTGCCCTGAGCCTGCTTCGGGGGGGGGGGGGGGGGGGGCGGGATAGAAATTAAACGAACGAATGAACGAACGAACGAACGAACAAACAGTGCAGTCGCGTTTGGGTGACGGAAATCCGAAAACCAACAGAAATCTCAGACGGAGCTGAAACAAAAGCATGGACTTTTAAACATGATACGTTAAGTCAGGGGTCCTCAGCGTGGGGCCCATGGGTGCTGTGGCGCCCACTGACACCTTTTCCGGCGCCTGCCGAGTGTTTTGAAGAGGTGGGCGGGGCCAGGCGGGGCTTTTGCCCAGCAAGGCTTCTGATTGGCCCATGGAGACTTGATTGGCGGTGCAGGTTTTTTAAAGTGTGGCTTTGGCGGCAGCTGCCAGCACAGCGCAAGGATCTTCACCGCACGACGGAAAGTAAGCCACGGCAGCCGTTTTGTGGCGGGCTCCACCTCCTGCAACAGCCCTTCCGTGGCAGCCATTTTATGGCCGTGCCCACCGTGCGGTGTCGGAATTCCAGATGCACCCACGGGCTCAAATAGTTTGGGGACCCCTGTGTGAAGTGATCTGGAAACTACCTTGCCTGAAGCTTGCTCACAGTGTTGGCGTGGATTCCCCACCCCCTGAGAAAACCGACCTCCGTTTGTCTTGTCGTGTTTCCGTGGGCCATGTCCTCTTCGGGTTGCCAGGTTCCCCCTGGCCACTGGAAGGGGATGCGGGGTAGGGTTCCCAGATCCAAGCTGGGGCTCCTGGAGATTTCGGGAAGGCGTCTGGGGAGGACAGGGACAGGGTACAATGCCATAGAGTCCACCCTCCAAAAACATCCATTTTCTGCAGGGGGACTGAGCTGTGTAGTCTGGAGATGACCTATAATTCTGGGAGATCCCCAGGTCCCACCTGGAGGCTGGCATCCCTGTGTCCTATTCCAAATTTGTGTATAATTGGGGGGGGGGGTTCCTTTGTAAAGGTCAAGGATCCCCTTGCTCGAAAGCCAGTCGAATCCGACTCTAGGGGGCGGTGCTCATCTCCGTTTCCAAGCCGAAGAGCCAGCGCTGTCCAAAGACGTTTCCGTGGTCATGTGGCTGGCATGACTAGACACCGAGGCGCACAAAACGCTGTTCCCTTCCCACCAAAGCAGTACCTATTTATCTACTTGCAATTTCTTGCTTTCAAACTGCTAGGTCGGCAGGAGCTGGGGCCAGAGATGGGAGCGCACTCTGCCATGCGGCACTCGGGTCTTGAACTGCCGAACTACTGACCTTCCGGTCTGCAGTTCAGCATCTTAACCTCTGAGCCACCGCACTTGCCAAAACCCAGTAGGCTTGTATCAAGATTTGCTCCTGATGAATTAACACCCAACCTACTGATGTCATTTTCCCCCCTTTATATTCACAGTTCTTTGCCTTTTGCATTCTTACAGGACGACCTACGCGACCTCACCCTCTGCTGCAGGATTGGAGACATGCTGGAGCCCCTCTTCCTGTCTGTTTCCGGTCAAGTAAAGGGGCTGCATGTCACATACTCCATTCCTTTGGATGGAGTGAAGAGGTAACAGACAGGCCTCACTAGAGGTAGTGAGAATTCAGGCTGAACTAAAACATACTGCCTTGTTTTGTGTTCATTTTCCGGTAAGCGTTTTTTTTTTTAAAAAATCCCTTTTCTCAACACTTTTGGGCAATAGCGATAACTCAGTGCCGATCTTCTCAGAGCTGTTCTCTGTCTTCTTTGCCCTCACTGCCCTTGGCCTCACTTGTCCACACTGCCCTTTGATTTTGTTGGCTCCAGCATAACATAAGAGAAGCCAGTGTTGGATCAGGCCAACGGCCCCCATTCTGCCTTCCTAAGGGCCACCAAAGCTGCTAATAAACTAAATCAGAAGAAACAAAGAGAGGGAACAACGACGAAACGATAACTAAGCAACGCAAACAATTATATTAGCATCCACTTATACTGCAGAAAAATCATCCATAGGTTCAGTAGAAAGACTCTTAACAAGGTGCAACGCTTCAATCACAGTCCAACAAAGGTACAGTGAAAATTAAAGTTTACCGATATTTAAAGTGCTCTGTGCCATCAATTAGTCCATTCACAATACGCAGGGCTCATTTCGTAGCAGGAGCTCCTCTGCATATTAGGCCACACACCCCTGATGTAGCCAATCCTCCGAGAGCTTACAGTAGCCCCTGTAAGAAGAGCTCTGTAAACTCTTGGGGGATTGGCTACATTAGGGGTATGTGGCATAATATGCAAAGGAGCTCCTGCTGCGAAATGAGCCCTGATAATACATAAGCTTCCAATGGAGACTTTTCCAAATAGTCCAGCTTCAAACGTAGAGATGTGATAAATAGCAAATTGTTTACTTTGCAGGAGGAGATGCGATATCAGGGACACTCCGGTTCTGTCGTTACAACAAACTAAATCATGCGTACTAAAATTGTACCTGAGAAATCATTAAAAGCAACAAATAGCTCACATCATTAAAAAATAAATAAAACCACAATTAAAATGCATACCAAGACGTAAAACAATTAAAATCTCAGCCAGGACGGCGGGATCACTGAGGGAAAGCCAAATGAAACAAAAAAACCCTCTTCCTCTGCTGGTGGAAGACGGTAATGGAAGGGGACAGGCGGGTCTCCCTGGGGAGAGAGTTCCAGAGATCCAGTTGCCACTACCGAGAGGGCCCTGTCCCGGGTTGCATCGGATGGAATATAACAAAGCACCATACTTACTTCTCCTCCACATCTGTTAGGGAAAACCATCCTCTCTCTGGCCGTGAGACCATTCACCACCTGCTGTTGTTTGCCTGCAGTGACCAGGAGCGGTCGTCGGAGTCCTCTCCGGAACTCCTGCTGGACTTTGGGTCGGAAGTGCCCCTGAAGAGCGTGGTGAAACGCCAGCTCATAATCACCAGCCACTCTGCGATAGACGCGCCGTTCACCATCGAGGCCAGCTATTTCAGTAGCGGTCCGCCTCCCCTAGAGGAAGAGGAATCCAATGTGTAAGTGCTGGGCTCGATCCCATGGAAGAATTCTGCTCACGGAAAGAGGGGAGGGGTCTTTGCTGGCTCCGCCCCTCCTGCCACAGACCACCGATTCCCTCCTCTGGGCTGTCTGTGGAGATCCACGACCCCTGAAGGACAGTGGTTGAGACAGACTGTGGTGGGAGCGGGGAGCCCAAGAAATCCCATTCTGCTGATTTTTGAGCAGCAGAAATTTATTGCAGAATCGAGGCTTTTGTTTTTCTTCCACAGAGCTCTGATCAGAGGAGGGAAGAATTGTTCTTAAGCAGCATATTAGAAGACTCCAAGCTTAGTGGAACGTTACTGGATAGAACAGAAGAATTGTGCCTAGTTTCGGAGGGGAGCCATGTTGGTCTTTAGTAGAAGAGCTAGGATCCAGTCCAGGAGCACCTTAGAGACTGACAAGGTTTTTGGGGGTATAATTTTGGTGTAGTGGTTAAGAAGAAGAAGAAGAGAAGAAGAGATTGGATTTATATCCCGCCCTTCACTCACTTGAAGTCTCAGAATGGCTTACAAACTCCTTTCCCTTCCCTTCCCCACAACAGACACCCTGTGAGGTAGGTGGGGCTGAGAGAGCTCTGAGACAACTGTCCTTGAGAGAACAGCTGGTACAGAGCTATGGCTTGCCCAAGGTCATCCAACAGGTGCAAGTGGAGGAGTGGGGAATGAAACCCGGTTCTCCCAGATTAGAGTCCGCGCACTTAACCACTGCACCATACTGGCTCACCAGTTAAGAGAGGCAGACTGATTTGGAGAACCGGGTTGATTCCCCATTCCTCCCCATGCAGCCAGCTGGATGACCTTGGGTCAGTCACAAGTTCTCTCAGAGCTGTTCTCTCAAGGGCAGTTCTCAAGAGAGCTCTCTCAGCCCCACCTGCCTCAGAGGGTGTCTGTCGTGGGGAGGGGAAGGGAACGGAGATTGTAAACTGCTCTAAGACTCCTTTGGGTAGTGAAGGGTGGGGTATAAACCCAATCCCTTCTTCTTCTTATACCCTGGAAACCTCAATGGTCTCTTAAGGTGCAATGGGACTCAATTCAAGGATCGTAGCTAACTTTACTGCAGCATAAGCTATTGAGAATGAGATAACCATCCAAAGGCTCTCTTCAATCCAAGTTTAACTGAGACAAATTTACACATAAATTCCAATTCAGCAGCTTCCTGTTGGATTTCTGTCCTCGATGGAACGTCCCGGTAGACTGAAGTATTCTCCCACTGGTTTCCGGAAATAGCCATTTTTGATGTCAGATCTGTGTCCATTTATTCTTTTGCATAGGGCTGCAGTGGCTCAAGCGGTTCAGACGCTGAGCTGCAGTCCGGAAGGTCGGCAGTTCGGCAGTTTGAGACCCGAGTGCCGCGTGATGGAGTGAGCTCCCATCTTCGGCCCCAGCTCCTGCCAACCTAGCAGTTCGAAAGCAAGAAATTGCAAGTAGATAAATAGGTACCACTTCGGTGGGAAGGTAACAGCGTCCCGTGCGCCTTGGCGTTCAGTCGTGCCGGCCACATGACCATGGAAAACGTCTTTGGACAGCGCTGGCTCTTTGGCTTGGAAACATAGATGAGCACCGTGTCCCTAGAATCGTATTTGACTGGCTTTCAAGCAAGGGAATCGTTTACCTTTACCTAGTCTTTGCATAGAGGCTGGCTGGCTTTTCCTATGTACAGAGCAGGTTTGTCCTATGTACAGAGAAGAGGGGCATTGTTGGTATGTGAGAGCATGGCTCTTTCCGCATCCTTTCTGCATTTCTTACATGGCCCTTTCTTCATCCTCCCCCCCTCCCCGCCACGCCTTACCACCTATATATCTCTGGGCAGTCTCTTCATACCCTCCGTGCATCTGACGAAGAGAGCTGTGTTTCTCGAAAGCTTATGCGACAATAAAGTTTGTTAGTCTTAAAGGCGCCACTGGGCTTTTTACTCTTTCGCAGCAGCAGACCTGACACGGCTGACTCCTCCGGATCTAAGGAGCACACCTGTTTCTGAAAAAGACGTTTTAATAATAACACAGCCCTGGGATCTCCCTCCCCAGTCACACACTTTTTCTGTATCGTAAAATATTTTACGGCTCGTGCTGTAGATTTCTGGGGTCCTTTCCACGCCAGACCTTAAATCCTGGTTCGACCCCGTCCCCGAAATTACATTCTACACTACACGCGAGTTCACCCCTGTAATTATTTTGAGGTATTTTTACATTCCACAGAGCCAATTTGGTGTAGTGGTTAAGTGCGCGGACTCTAATCTGGGAGAACCGGGTTTGATTCCCCACTCCTCCACTTGCAGCTGCTGGATGACCTTGGGCAAGCCGTAGTTCTGTCACAGCTGTTCTTGAAAAAGAGCAGTTCTCGAAAGAGCTCTCTCAGCCCCACCTCCCTCCCAGGGTGTCTGTTGTGGGGAGGGGAAGGGAAAGGAGTTTGTAAGCCGCTCTGAGACTCCCTTGGGTACTGAAGGGCAGAGTATAAATCCAATCTCTTCTTCTTCTTCTTCTTCTTCTTCTTCTTCTGCACTACACTCGAGTTCACCCCTGTAATTATCTCGGGGTATTTTTTGTTTCCGCATTACACTGAGGTCACCCCGGTTTCTCCCCACACTTGTCCTGGGACAAACGGATGCTGTTATAACCAGGGATAAATGCAAGATACTGCGACGCAAGTTGAACTCTGATAAAACCAGGGATGAGATCCAAATGCGGAAAGGAGCTGTGTCCATCTCAGAGCAGCAGCCGTTTCTCCCAGACCCCTGCTCGGCACCTGCAAAAATCCACGCATCCCTCGAGAGCCTCATTCAGGCATTTCCTTTTCCCTCCCCCATGCAGTGTGGACCTGGTCATGGAAAAGACGAGGCGAATAACAAGGCAGACGGCAAAGAGAAAACAATCCGGTAGGCAGCATCTGGAATGTTTATATGGGGGCGGGATGCAGCTGTGCGTGATTCACCAAGAAGGTTTCTTGGGTTATGGGAGGGAGAGAGACTGTGGTTCAGTGGAAGAGCCTCTGCTTGGCATGCAGAAGGTCCCAGGTCCAATCCCCAGCATCTCCAGTTAGAAGATCATTTAGTGGGTGACGCAAAAGACCTCCGCCTGAGACCCTGGAGAGCCATGAAGTGGGGCTGTAGCTCAGTGGCAGAGCATCTGTTTGGCATGCAGAAGGCCCCAGGTTCAATCCCCGGCATCTCCAGTTAAAAAGAACCAGGCAGTAGGTGATGTGAAAGACCCCAGCCTGAGATCCCGGAAAGCCAAGAAGTGGGGCTGTAGCTCAGTGGCAGAGCCTCTGCTTGGCATGCGGAAGGTCCCAGGTTCAATCCCCGGCATCTCCAGTTGAAAGGACCAGGCAGAAGGTGATGTGAAAGACCTCAGCCTGAGACCCTGGAGAGCTGTAAAGAGGGGCTGTGGCTCAGTGGAAGAGCATCTGCTTTGCATGCAGAAGGTCCCAGGTTCAATCCCCAGCAACACCAGTTAAAAGAACCAGGTGGTAGGTGATGTGAAAGACCGACACCTGAGACTCTGCAGAGCCACTGCCAGTCCGAGTAGACAAGACTAACCTGGATGAACCCAAGGTCTGATTCAATGAGAGTTCCATTTAGGGGAGGGTCCATGGCTACTGGTAGAGCATCTGTCTGGCATGCGGAAGGTCCCAGGTTCAATCCCCGGCATCTCCAGTTGAAAGGACCAGGCAGAAGGTGATGTGAAAGACCTCAGCCTGAGACCCTGGAGAGCCATGAAGTGGGGCTGTAGCTCAGTGGGAGAGCATCTGCTTTGCATGCAGAAGGTCCCAGGTTCAATCCCTGGCATCTCCAGTTAAAGGGATCAGACAGAAGGTGATGGGAAAGACCTCCACCTGAGACCTTGGAGAGCTGCTGCCAGTCTGAGTAGACAAGACCGATCTTGGTGGACCAAGAGTCTGATTCAGTATAAAGTGTTCATGTGTTCAAGATGTCCTTTGGAAGAGTCCACTGACCCAGAGGGTGGCTGTAGTCGGAGCATCGCTGTCCTACCTTCTCTCTGCTCTGACCTTTCAGCCTTCCGAGCTGCCTTGCTGTCCAACAGGAAGGGAGTGGCGTTCCACGTGCACCCCACGGCCGGAACCCTGAAGAGCTTCCAGGAAATTACTGTAGAAATCACGGCCTATAATGACATGTGGGGAGAGTACTGGGACGATCTCATCTGTCAGGTAGGTCGGCGTAGCGCGTTCAGCTCCAGCCCACGTAGTCCAGGATCTGGAGCCTCGACTTGGAAGCTGGGAGGAAGGGAATCGGATGAGGTAGATGAAGATGGTTTGTCTGTAGCAGTAGAAAAGTCCTGTAGCACCTTAAAGATTAAAAAAAAAAATTGTGGCAGGGTAGGAGCTTTCGTGAGCAGTGACTCATGACCGCTCATAGCCAGTTTGGTGCAGTGGTTAAGTGCGTGGATTCTAATCTGGGAGAACCGGGTTTGATTCCCCATTCCTCCACTTGCAGCTGCTGGGTGACCTTGGGTGAGTCACAGTTCTCTCAGAGCTGTTCTCTCAAGAGCAGTTTCTGTCAGAGCTCTCTCAGCCCCACCTACCTCATAGGGGGTCTGTTGTGAGGAGGGGAAGGGAGAGGAGTTTGTAAGCCACTCTGAGACTCCGAGAGAAGGGCGAGGTATAAATCCACTCTCTTCTTCTCTTCTACTGGACTCTGAAGACGTGAGCTGTGACTCCCAGTTTGGTGTAGTGTTTAGGAACACGGACTGTAATCTGGGAGAGCCGGGTTTGATTCCCCACTCCTCCACATGCAGCTGCTGATGGGACCTTGGGTCAGTCACAAGTTCTCTCAGAGCTGTTCTCTGAAGGGAGGTCTTCGAAAGAGCTCTCTCAAGCCCGCCTACCTCACATAATATCAGAAGCAACTTGACAGCGCTTGACACACGTACTTCTCAGTCTGCTAGTCTGATGTGCTCTTCACCACTGAATTATGGAAGCTTCTTCGGAAGGTATGCAGAACTCTGCAGCGTGGTCAGAGGTGGCCACCCGTAATTTTTAATAGCTGTCTGGAGGAAGGAATTTTGACAGCCCACCCCAGTCCCTGTAGCATTGGGTCACAGTTAGTGGCCATTAGACCCAGGAGCCTCAACACTCAGTGTTAGTTCCATGAGGCAGCTGTGCAAAGCTATCCTCAAGGACTGATTTCCCATTTGCAGAAGGAAATCCCACTTGCACACCCACTCGGCCGTGAGGATTGCACAGCTAGGCTAACGGTTTATCGAAATGGCTTTCTCTGCACAGGTTGGAGATTTAGAGCCCAAGTCGATCCCTATGCAGATAGACGTGAAAGGCTGCCCGATCTTTTTGCAGATGACGGGACCAAACCATCCGCTGCAGACCCCTGTCATCAGGTATGGCCCAGATGCTCTTGGGGATTCTGTGGGCACATGTGTATGTGCCATCGGGTCACAACTGACTTATGGGCAGCCCAGCAAGGGGCTTTCAAGGCAGGTGAGAAGCAGAGGTGGTTGGCCATGGCCTTCCTCGGCAGAGTCTTCCTTGGTGGTCTCCCATCCAAGACTTATGGTGACCCCAGCCAGGGGCTTTCAAGGCAGGTGAGAAGCAGAGGTGGTTGGCCATGGCCTTCCTCGGCAGAGTCTTCCTTGGTGGTCTCCCATCCAAGACTTATGGTGACCCCAGCAAGGGGCTTTCAAGGCAGGTGAGAAGCAGAGGTGGTTGGCCATGGCCTTCCTCGGCAGAGTCTTCCTTGGTGGTCTCCCATCCAAGACTTATGGTGACCCCAGCAAGGGGCTTTCAAGGCAGGTGAGAAGCAGAGGTGGTTGGCCATGGCCTTCCTCGGCAGAGTCTTCCTTGGTGGTCTCCCATCCAAGACTTATGGTGACCCCAGCAAGGGGCTTCCAAGGCAAGTGAGAAGCAGAGGTGGTTGGCCATGGCCTTCCTCGGCAGAGCCTTCCTTGGTGGTCTCCCATCCAAGACTTATGGAGACCCCAGCAAGGGGCTTCCAAGGCAAGTGAGAAGCAGAGGTGGTTGGCCATGGCCTTCCTCGGCAGAGCCTTCCTTGGTGGTCTCCCATCCAAGACTTATGGTGATCCCAACAAGGGGCTTCCAAGGCCAGTGAGAAGCAGAGGTGGTTGGCCACGGCCTTCCTCTGCAGAATCTTCCTTGGTGGTCTCCCATCCAAGACTTATGGTGACCCCAGCAAGGGGCTTCCAAGGCAAGTGAGAAGCAGAGGTGGTTGGCCATGGCCTTCCTCGGCAGAGCCTTCCTTGGTGGTCTCCCATCCAAGACTTATGGTGACCCCAACAAGGGGCTTCCAAGGCCAGTGAGAAGCAGAGGTGGTTGGCCACGGCCTTCCTCTGCAGAATCTTCCTTGGTGGTCTCCCATCCAAGACTTATGGTGACCCCAGCAAGGGGCTTCCAAGGCAAGTGAGAAGCAGAGGTGGTTGGCCACGGCCTTCCTCTGCAGAATCTTCCTTGGTGGTCTCCCATCCCAGACTTATGGTGACCCCAGCAAGGGGCTTCCAAGGCAAGTGAGAAGCAGAGGTGGTTGGCCACGGCCTTCCTCTGCAGAATCTTCCTTGGTGGTCTCCCATCCAATACTTATGGAGACCCCAGCAAGGGGCTTCCAAGGCAAGTGAGAAGCAGAGGTGGTTGGCCATGGCCTTCCTCGGCAGAGCCTTCCTTGGTGGTCTCCCATCCAAGACTTATGGTGACCCCAACAAGGGGCTTCCAAGGCCAGTGAGAAGCAGAGGTGGTTGGCCACGGCCTTCCTCTGCAGAATCTTCCTTGGTGGTCTCCCATCCAAGACTTATGGAGACCCCACCAAGGGGCTTCCAAGGCAAGTGAGAAGCAGAGGTGGTTGGCCATGGCCTTCCTCTGCAGAGTCTTCCTTGGTGGTCTCCCATCCAAGACTTATGACAACCCCAGCAAGGGGCTTCCAAGGCAAGAGAAAAGCAGAGGTGGTTGGCCATGGCCTTCCTCTGCAGAGCCTTCCTTGGTGGTCTGCCATCCAAGACTTATGGTGACCCCAGCAAGGGGCTTCCAAGGCAAGTGAGAAGCAGAGGTGGTTGGCCATGGCCTTCCTCGGCAGAGTCTTCCTTGGTGGTCTCCCATCCAAGACTTATGACAACCCCAGCAAGGGGCTTCCAAGGCAAGAGAAAAGCAGAGGTGGTTGGCCATGGCCTTCCTCTGCAGAGCCTTCCTTGGTGGTCTGCCATCCAAGACTTATGGTGACCCCAGCAAGGGGCTTCCAAGGCAAGTGAGAAGCAGAGGTGGTTGGCCATGGCCTTCCTCTGTGGAGCATTCCTTGGTGGTCTCCCATCCAAGACTTATGGAGACCCCAGCAAGGGGCTTCCAAGGCCAGTGAGAAGCAGAGGTGGTTGGCCATGGCCTTCCTCGGCAGAGCCTTCCTTGGTGGTCTCCCATCCAAGACTTATGGTGACCCCAGCAAGGGGCTTCCAAGGCGAGTGAGAAGCAGAGGTGGTTGGCCATGGCCTTCCTCTGTGGAGCATTCCTTGGTGGTCTCCCATCCAAGACTTATGGTGACCCCAGCAAGGGGCTTCCAGGGCCAGTGAGAAGCAGAGGTGGTTGGCCATGGCCTTCCTCGGCAGAGCCTTCCTTGGTGGTCTCCCATCCAAGACTTATGGAGACCCCAGCAAGGGGCTTCCAAGGCCAGTGAGAAGCAGAGGTGGTTGGCCATGGCCTTCCTCGGCAGAGCCTTCCTTGGTGGTCTCCCATCCAAGACTTATGGAGACCCCAGCAAGGGGCTTCCAAGGCAAGTGAGAAGCAGAGGTGGTTGGCCATGGCCTTCCTCGGCAGAGCCTTCCTTGGTGGTCTCCCATCCAAGACTTATGGTGACCCCAACAAGGGGCTTCCAAGGCCAGTGAGAAGCAGAGGTGGTTGGCCACGGCCTTCCTCTGCAGAATCTTCCTTGGTGGTCTCCCATCCAAGACTTATGGTGACCCCAGCAAGGGGCTTCCAAGGCCAGTGAGAAGCAGAGGTGGTTGGCCACGGCCTTCCTCTGCAGAATCTTCCTTGGTGGTCTCCCATCCAAGACTTATGACAACACCAGCAAGGGGCTTCCAAGGCAAGTGAGAAGCAGAGGTGGTTGGCCACGGCCTTCCTCTGCAGAATCTTCCTTGGTGGTCTCCCATCCAAAACTTATGGAGACCCCAGCAAGGGGCTTCCAAGGCAAGTGAGAAGCAGAGGTGGTTGGCCATGGCCTTCCTCGGCAGAGCCTTCCTTGGTGGTCTCCCATCCAAGACTTATGGTGACCCCAACAAGGGGCTTCCAAGGCCAGTGAGAAGCAGAGGTGGTTGGCCACGGCCTTCCTCTGCAGAATCTTCCTTGGTGGTCTCCCATCCAAGACTTATGGAGACCCCACCAAGGGGCTTCCAAGGCAAGTGAGAAGCAGAGGTGGTTGGCCATGGCCTTCCTCTGCAGAGTCTTCCTTGGTGGTCTCCCATCCAAGACTTATGACAACCCCAGCAAGGGGCTTCCAAGGCAAGAGAAAAGCAGAGGTGGTTGGCCATGGCCTTCCTCTGCAGAGCCTTCCTTGGTGGTCTGCCATCCAAGACTTATGGTGACCCCAGCAAGGGGCTTCCAAGGCAAGTGAGAAGCAGAGGTGGTTGGCCATGGCCTTCCTTGGCAGAGTCTTCCTTGGTGGTCTCCCATCCAAGACTTATGACAACCCCAGCAAGGGGCTTCCAAGGCAAGAGAAAAGCAGAGGTGGTTGGCCATGGCCTTCCTCTGCAGAGCCTTCCTTGGTGGTCTGCCATCCAAGACTTATGGTGACCCCAGCAAGGGGCTTCCAAGGCAAGTGAGAAGCAGAGGTGGTTGGCCATGGCCTTCCTCTGTGGAGCATTCCTTGGTGGTCTCCCATCCAAGACTTATGGAGACCCCAGCAAGGGGCTTCCAAGGCCAGTGAGAAGCAGAGGTGGTTGGCCATGGCCTTCCTCGGCAGAGCCTTCCTTGGTGGTCTCCCATCCAAGACTTATGGTGACCCCAGCAAGGGGCTTCCAAGGCGAGTGAGAAGCAGAGGTGGTTGGCCATGGCCTTCCTCTGTGGAGCATTCCTTGGTGGTCTCCCATCCCAGACTTATGGTGACCCCAGCAAGGGGCTTCCAAGGCCAGTGAGAAGCAGAGGTGGTTGGCCATGGCCTTCCTCGGCAGAGCCTTCCTTGGTGGTCTCCCATCCAAGACTTATGGAGACCCCAGCAAGGGGCTTCCAAGGCCAGTGAGAAGCAGAGGTGGTTGGCCATGGCCTTCCTCGGCAGAGCCTTCCTTGGTGGTCTCCCATCCAAGACTTATGGAGACCCCAGCAAGGGGCTTCCAAGGCAAGTGAGAAGCAGAGGTGGTTGGCCATGGCCTTCCTCGGCAGAGCCTTCCTTGGTGGTCTCCCATCCAAGACTTATGGTGACCCCAACAAGGGGCTTCCAAGGCCAGTGAGAAGCAGAGGTGGTTGGCCACGGCCTTCCTCTGCAGAATCTTCCTTGGTGGTCTCCCATCCAAGACTTATGGTGACCCCAGCAAGGGGCTTCCAAGGCCAGTGAGAAGCAGAGGTGGTTGGCCACGGCCTTCCTCTGCAGAATCTTCCTTGGTGGTCTCCCATCCAAGACTTATGACAACCCCAGCAAGGGGCTTCCAAGGCAAGTGAGAAGCAGAGGTGGTTGGCCACGGCCTTCCTCTGCAGAATCTTCCTTGGTGGTCTCCCATCCAAAACTTATGGAGACCCCAGCAAGGGGCTTCCAAGGCAAGTGAGAAGCAGAGGTGGTTGGCCATGGCCTTCCTCGGCAGAGCCTTCCTTGGTGGTCTCCCATCCAAGACTTATGGTGACCCCAACAAGGGGCTTCCAAGGCCAGTGAGAAGCAGAGGTGGTTGGCCACGGCCTTCCTCTGCAGAATCTTCCTTGGTGGTCTCCCATCCAAGACTTATGGAGACCCCAGCAAGGGGCTTCCAAGGCCAGTGAGAAGCAGAGGTGGTTGGCCATGGCCTTCCTCGGCAGAGCCTTCCTTGGTGGTCTCCCATCCAAGACTTATGACAACCCCAGCAAGGGGCTTCCAAGGCAAGAGAAAAGCAGAGGTGGTTGGCCATGGCCTTCCTCTGCAGAGCCTTCCTTGGTGGTCTGCCATCCAAGACTTATGGTGACCCCAGCAAGGGGCTTCCAAGGCAAGTGAGAAGCAGAGGTGGTTGGCCATGACCTTCCTCTGTGGAGCATTCCTTGGTGGTCTCCCATCCAAGACTTATGGAGACCCCAGCAAGGGGCTTCCAAGGCCAGTGAGAAGCAGAGGTGGTTGGCCATGGCCTTCCTCGGCAGAGCCTTCCTTGGTGGTCTCCCATCCAAGACTTATGGTGACCCCAGCAAGGGGCTTCCAAGGCGAGTGAGAAGCAGAGGTGGTTGGCCATGGCCTTCCTCTGTGGAGCATTCCTTGGTGGTCTCTCATCCAAGACTTATGGTGACCCCAGCAAGGGGCTTCCAAGGCCAGTGAGAAGCAGAGGTGGTTGGCCATGGCCTTCCTCGGCAGAGCCTTCCTTGGTGGTCTCCCACCCAAGACTTATGGTGACCCCAGCAAGGGGCTTCCAAGGCCAGTGAGAAGCAGAGGTGGTTGGCCATGGCCTTCCTCTGCAGAATCTTCCTTGGTGGTCTCCCATCCAAGACTTATGGAGACCCCAGCAAGGGGCTTCCAAGGCAAGTGAGAAGCAGAGGTGGTTGGCCATGGCCTTCCTCTGCAGAATCTTCCTTGGTGGTCTCCCATCCAAGACTTATGGTGACCCCAGCAAGGGGCTTCCAAGGCAAGTGAGAAGCAGAGGTGGTTGGCCATGGCCTTCCTCTGCAGAGTCTTCCTTGGTGGTCTCCCATCCAAGACTTATGACAACCTCAGCAAGGGGCTTCCAAGGCAAGAGAAAAGCAGAGGTGGTTGGCCATGGCCTTCCTCGGCAGAGCCTTTTTTGGTGGTCTCCCACCCAAGACTTATGGTGACCCCAGCAAGGGGCTTCCAAGGCCAGTGAGAAGCAGAGGTGGTTGGCCATGGCCTTCCTCTGCAGAGTCTTCCTTGGTGGTCTCCCATCCAAGACTTATGACAACCCCAGCAAGGGGCTTCCAAGGCAAGAGAAAAGCAGAGGTGGTTGGCCATGGCCTTCCTCTGCAGAGCCTTCCTTGGTGGTCTCCCATCCAAGACTTATGGTGACCCCAGCAAGGGGCTTCCAAGGCAAGTGAGAAGCAGAGGTGGTTGGCCATGGCCTTCCTCTGTGGAGCATTCCTTGGTGGTCTCCCATCCAGGATTTATGGCAACCCCAGCCAGGGGCTTTCAAGGCAAGGGAGATGTGGAGGCGGCTGGCCATTGCCTTCTGCTGACGGGGCCCACTTGTCTCCCCCCCACACCTGTAAAATCTAAGGAACAAATGTAGATTTGTGTGCAGCTGCGTGATGACAGGTTTTTCTCTTCCCAGGTTTGGGGCCCACCTCTCTGGAGGGGACACGGTCTCGCGCGCCATCCGGCTCAACAACCCCACGCCCTTCGGTAAGAAAAGGATGAGATTTGTATTGCCCTGTTGGGGAAGGCAAAGAGTTTCAGGAGGAGGCTCTGGATTTCTTTCTCAGTTGAGCTGTCTTCATGGAGGGCAGTCGAGGGCAGTCCCGGCGGGGAAGGATCCTGGGAGTTCTGAAAAGGGGCCAAAGGGCGCCAGTGCTTGAAAGCTGCGTGCAGCCCCATCGCCAGAAGTTGTGTCTCTTCCTTCCTTCCTTCCTTCCTTTTTAACCTACCCCTTTACCCAGGGAGCTCAGAATGGTGTGCATGGTTCACTTAGGGTTGCCAGCCTCCAGGTGGGGCCCAGAGATCCCCCAGAATTACAGCTGATCTCCAGAAGACAGAGCTCAGTGCCCCTGAAGAAAACGGATGCTTCGGAGGGTGGATTCCACAGCATTAGACCCTGCTGAGGTCCTTCCTGGACCCAGGCTCCGCCCCCAAATCCCTAGGAATGTCCTAACCGGAGCTCGCAACCCTAGGTTCATCTCTCTTTTATCTTCACAACTGCCCTGCTGAGTGGCAGAGCATCTGCTGGGCATGCAGAAGGTCCCAGGTTCAATCCCCGGAATCTCCAGTTAAAGGGACCAGGCAGCAGGTGATGTGAAAGACCTCAGCCTGAGACCCTGGAGAGCTGTAAAGAGGAGCTGTGGCTCAGTGGTAGAGCATCTGCTTGGCATGCAGAAGGTCCCCGGTTCAGTCCCCGGCATCTCCAGTTAAAAGGAACTGGGTAACAGGTGCACGTGAAAGCCCTCCACCTGAGACCCTGGAGAGCCATGGAGAGGGGCCACAGTTCAGTGGCAGAGCCTCTGCTTGGCATGCAGAAGGTCCCAGGTTCAATCCCCGGCATCTCCAGTTAAAGGGACCAGGCAGGAGGTGATGTGGAAGACTTCTTATCTGAGACCGCGAAGACCCGCTGCCAGTCTGAATAGACAATATTTATTTATCTATTCCTCAAATTTCTGCTCCGCCCACCCAGCCAAGGCCGGCTCAGGGTGGCTTACATAAAAAAAAATCAGCATATGTTTGCAATAAAACAAAACATTTAATACAGTGCTAAAACCAGTCAACAATCACACAGTAGGGGGCTAGTACTGTTGCTGGATCGCCGCCGTATCAGCTCTTTCTTCCCATAACCGGCTCCTAGGTCTACGTCAGGTGTCCTTTGGGTGGCTGACCCAGACTGGTGCTATAAATCCCAGAGACAACAGGGCTCCCTCTTCTTCAACGACTAGGTGTTAACAATGTTTCGTGGCGGCGGGAGCTCCAAAATCCTTGCGGAAGAGCCCCATTTTACAGGCCCTGCAGAACTGTAAGAGCTTCCGCCGGGCCCTGGTCTCATCCGGGAGCTCGTTCCACCAGGATGGAGCCACCACCGAGAAGGCCCTGGCTGTTGTCAGACTCGGGGGGGCCAATCGGCTCCGGGCCCCTGAACGCAGTGCTCTCTGGGGGATACGTGGGGCAAGGCGGTCCCTCAGATACGTAGGCCCCTGACCATAAAGGGCTTTAAAGGTAAGAACCAGCACCTTGAAACGAACTTTGCTGGGTCTGATTCAGCATAAGGCAGTTTCATGGGTTCAACAGGTTCAAGTGACAGCAGGCTCAGGGTCATTCCAAGACTTATTTTTATAACCTGAAGGACTAGGAGCCTGGTTTTCTACAAAAACAAAAGCTGAATTTCGTTTGTAATACTAATTCCCGTGCCATGGGCTTCACAGCTTTGGGTGAAACTAGTTTTGCCGGAGGTGACGCTAGATGACGTTAGAGCTTTTTGTGTCCGGCGCGATGAGCCCGGGGCGGTCCCCTCGTCCCGGCAGGCCACTGCAGTCGCCGATGGGTGAGCATCCGTGCCAAGGCTCCGTTATAATCCCCCGGAGACCCCAAGAGTGTTTCTCCCCTGCCCCTCTTTTCCAAATCCAGACATCCGCATGGACTGGGAGACTTACAATCAGGACAAGGACGACGACAAGCTGGTGGACCTCCTGGTGTTCTACGGAGTCCCCTTCCCCCTCAAAGACACGGCCGGCAACGAGATCGAGTCCCTCTGCGAGGAGGAAACCGCTTCGGCTCAAATGTCCTACGGCGCCAGCAGTGCCACAGCGCCATCTTGTGGAGAAGGCCTAGTAAGGAAACTGTGCACAGTTGCTTTGAAGGTTACCTGACCGTCACAGGGCTGAAAAGACACCATTACAGCTTGTTCACCGCTTTCCCTCTGGGCTCAGCACTCGGATCAGGGTCACGCAGTCAGCTCCATGAACGCCGCTTTGAAATCCTCAGGAGCTGATTTCGCTGACGACGGGTGGCGTGGGTGGAGGAGAGGGTCTAAAGACCCTTTTCCTGGGTCTAAAGAACCCCTGCCCTGCCCTGTACAGCCCCGGCTAGCCCGATCTCGTCAGGCCTCAGAAGCTAAGCAGGGCTTCTGCTTCCTTAGTTCTATTTGCTTCAATAAAAGGTGGGGGAATTATGGTACCAGCGTGCAGTTGGCATAACTACAGGATCGTAGCCCTCGTATTCCAGAGTCCCACCTTATCCAGGTCGCAGAAACAGACGCAGAGACTAGATAACTAAAGCAGTGATCTCTTTACTGAAGGATTCTTAAATCCTTATAAACTATAACCGAACATTCAGACACACCATACAGAACTAAGGAAGCAGAGGGTGATTGATGGGGAATAGGAGGGGGAGGGGTTATTTATTTATTTATTTTTCAAATTTATATCCCGCCCTTCCCGCGAACGGGCTCAGGGTGGCTTATGAGGGCAAGAGGCCAATTCAGTACATTAAAACAGATAAAAACAGCCTAAAAACAATGCCAATAGATAACAGAATTTACCATAAAAATGCTTCCAGATCTCTTATATTCAGATGGCTACCCATCTGCCCCCTTGCCACCAGGATGGACGTTAGGAAAGAGTCTAATTGTCCATAGTCTGTTTCTCCTACCCTGAAAGCTCCGTGGGCAGAAAACTGGGCGGTCCGCTACAGAAGCCCCACCGAAGTTGACAGGGATGACAAAAACAGGACGGCTCTTCTTTTGCCATGAGGAGTCAAATGCTGCTCGGGGTGACTCCAGCGCCCTGGGGTCCTTAAACTCTCCTGGGTTTGTCTGCCGTAGAACCTGAACACGATTTTTGAGGATGACGAAGACAGAAGCAGTTCCGAGACCGAACAGCTGTTGCCCTCGCCGAAAATCATCTCAGTCGTCATCCGGCCGCACGAGGGAGTCCCCTCAGACTACCCTTTCTGCATCACCCCCAAGCAGATAGTGAGTTTTCTTTCCTTTGCTGTGGACCGGTGACTTAAAGAGGAGAAAAGATGGGAGAGGAACCTGCAGTGGGGAAGGGGATGCCATGAAGGAGATCCAAGGAAGGGGACGCCGTGTTGGACCAGGCCAACACTCTGTGTCACACAGTGGCCAAAACCCAGGGGCCCTCAGGAGGTCCACGAGTGGGGCCAGAACTCCAGAACTTAATGCTGCTGGAAGATCCAGAGGTTGGGCCAAGACTCAACACTCCACCTAGTGAGCAGTGGCACTTTTCTCCAGAGCAGGGAACCTTCATCCAGTGCAAGAGCCTTCATCCGAAGCATAGACAGCTTCAAGAGGGGAATTGGGTGAACATCTGGAGCAGAGGTCCATCAGTGGCTGTTAGCCACAAGGTATAGATGGGACACTCTGTCTGAGGCAGTGATGCTCTGGATTCTTGGTGCTTGGGGGGGCAAAAGTGGGAGGGCTTCTAGTGTCCTGGTCCCACTGGTGGACCTCCTGATGGCCCCTGGGTTTTGGCCATTGTGTGACACAGAGAGTTGGGCTGGATGGGCCACGGCCCTGATCCAACATGGCTTCTCTTATGTTCTTATATGGAGCAGAGGTCCATCAGTGGCTCTTAGCCACAAGGTATAGACGGAACACTCTGTCTGGGGCAAGTGATGCTCTGGATTCTTGGTGCTTGGGGGGGGGGGGGGCAACAGTGGGAGGGCTTCTGGAGTTCCGGCCCCACTGGTGGACCTCCTGATGGTCCCTGGGTTTTGGCCACTGTGTGACACAGAGTGTTGGACGGGATGGGCCACTGGCCTGACCCAACATGGCTTCTCTTATGTTCTACGAAGAAGGGTCCTTGTGTCGGAGGAGGGTGCAGTGGCTAATTGAGCAGAGCCCAGGATTGCGTCCAGGAGCAGAGCCACAGGCAGCCCAGCAGCTGTGTTTGAAGTCCCACCAGGAGCCTGATTAGGTTCTTGAGTTCTGCTGCCTGTCTCAGGATGCAGAGACGGGGGGAGGAGGCGTTGATTGTCTGGCGGGACACCAGACACGGCCGGAGGCGTGCGCGTGGCTAGGTTACCCAGCATTGCTTTGTCCAGGGGACTCCCTGAGGTCCAAGGATAGCCAGCAGTGGCCAGGATTTCCACGCCTTAGAGACACAGCATACCACGCTTCTCACGCATCTTCGTTACCTCGCTCCCTCTTGCTCCAGCAATCTCCTGTTCCCTTTTTTTCTGTTCAGATTGGCCAGCCGCCTTTTCTCCCAGAAGGAACTGGAAGGCGGTGACTCTCACACATGATTCTGCATGACCCTGTGCGCCACGCTGCTCCACTTTTAAGAACCTTCTCAGCCCCATCCTCTTCCCCACTTGATGGCAGTTGTGCCAGTTTCCTCCGCTGTTAATGAAATCACTGTTTGATTCCAGGTCATCCCTGCAGGAGGCGCCGCATCCATCCACATTTCCTTCACCCCACTGATCCTACCGGAGATCATTAACAAGTTTGAGTGTGAAGCTTTCGCCCTTGGCTTCATGAGCCTGGATAGCAAGGTAGAGACGGGATAGGGAAAGGCCCCGCCCTCTTGATTTTTTTTTCTCCAATTGAGGCTTCCGACCTTTGAGACCAACCGAGTTCTGTTCAAGGTGTAAGCACTCGTGTGCAAAGCACACTTCCTCAGATACAACGAAATTGAAATTACCAGTTCATACGAGCAAAGGAAATCTTTACCTTTACCTTTACATCTAGGTGGAAGGTGAGCAGTAAATTAGCATGCAGCATAATAAAGATGTTTATTTATTTATTCCTTTTTATTACTTTTATCCTGCCCTCCCCGTTGAAGCGGGCTCAGGGCGGCTTACACCATCAGTAAGCTCAACATACAATATAAATACATAACACAGTAAAATAACACAGTCAGCCACAGTTTCCCGCTCATCTCCCAGTGGCGGCACAGCATGATAAGGTACATCAAGTGCACATAGTCCAGCATAGCGTAGCGCCTGTTGACAGACCGGCACCCAGCTCATCGAAGATATAATGCCTATTGGAACGCCCGTCGGAACAATTCTGTCTTCACCGCCCTATGGAACTGCTGAAGGTCCCCTGTAGGGCTCTGATCTCATTTGGGAGCTCGTTCCAGTATGTCGGTGCCACCACTGAAAACGCCCTGGCCCTAGTTGAGGACAGCCGGGCATCCTTAGGGCCAGGAAGGGCCAGGCAGTTTTGCATCCCAGGAAGGGCCAGGCGGTTTGACAGATTCAAGGACCAAACAGGAACGACAAGCCTAGTTTATATGGTTACCATGCTGGAGACAGTTTAGTTACATGCCCCATTCTAAGAACGAGAGGGTCTTGTCACGCTTGGTAAAAGCTTTCGTGTCCGGGCACACTTCTTTAGATAGATATGTAATGGCTGCCGAAGTCTTGTTTCAGTGTATCTGAAGAAGTGTGCATGCACACGAAAGCTTATGCCCAGAATTAAATTTTGTTGGCCTTCAAGGTGCCGCTAGACTCAAACTTTGCTCTGTTGCTTCAGACCAACACGCCTTCTCACCTGCATCTATCTGAAGAAGTGTGCGTGCACATGAAAGCTTATGCCCAGAATTAAACTTCGTTGGTCTTCATGGTGCCGCCGTTCGTTCCCGTGGGATAGGTCAGGCTGAAAGCACAGCACTGGCCCAAGGTCCCCTCGTGAGTCTTCAATGTAAATTGGAACCTGGGTCTCTCGGATCCCAGTCCACTGCTCTAACCACTGCACCACCCTGGCTGTCGCTGACTGATGAGGCTCTTGCCCGGCCTCGGGGAGCAAAAATCCCGAGTCAGCCCCAGCCGTCCCCAAGGACACTGCGCCGGGCACCCCAGCCGTATGGCAAGTCCGTCAGCCGAGACTGCAGCCCAGGAAGAGCCAAGCCCCAAAGGGGCTCTTCAACGCTCTGCACTTGGATCACCACAGATTTTTTTCCCCCTGCTCCAGGTCGTTCAGGAAATCCCGGAGAAAGTGAGGCGCGCCGACGGCCATGGCGTGGCCCCTCTGAGGATCGATATGCAAGCATTTGTGAAGCCGGCCTTGTAAGTCTCACACACACAGAGACTTATGAAAGCAGCTACATACCGAATCACACCCTTGGCATTGTCTGCTCAGACTGGCAGCAGATCTCAGGCAGAGGTCATTCGCATCGCCTACCACCTGGTCCTTTTGCCTGGAGACGCCGGGGATTGAACAGCTGCCTTGAGAGCCAGTTTGGTGTAGTGGTTAAGTGCGCGGACTCTAATCTGGGAGAACCGGGTTTGATTCCCCACTCCTCCACACGCAGCTGCTGGTGTGACCTTGGGCCAGTCACAAGTTCTCTTATAGCTGTTCTTGAAAGAGCAGTTTCTGTCAGAGCTCTCTCAGCCCCTCCTACCTCCCAGGTGGTCTGTCGTGGGGAGGGGAAGGGAAAGGAGATTGTAAGCCGCTCTGAGACGCCTTCAGCTAGTGAAGGGCGGGGTATAAATCCAATCTCTTCTGTCTACCTGAGGGACCGCCTTTCCCCATAAGTTCCCCAGAGAGCAGTGAGGTCAGGGTCACAAAATCGCCCGACCCTCCCTGGCCCGAAAGACGCCAGATTGGCTATTACTAGAGCTAGGGCCTTTTCAGTGGTGGCTCCACACTGGTGGAACAAGCTCCCGGAAGACATCAGGGCCCTGCGGGACCCCTCACAATTCCGCAGGGCCTGTAAAATGGAGCTCTTCCACCAGGCCTTCGATTAGGAGCCGCCACCGGTGAACGAGTCATCACAAGCTGAGCCTGCTATGGCCCCATGTTACAACGTTGGATATGGCCTCCTTCGAGCCGACCGCTTGCAGAAACCGCCATCTATACTTACTCACACTTTATGTAACTTCTTGCTTATGTGAATTTTATTATATTTCTAGTATTCACTGTATCTTACTGTGTATCGCATTTTAATTGTTGTACGCCGCCTTGAGCAGGTTCATCCGGCACGGCAGGATATAAATCGAAAGTAATGGATAAATAAATAAATGTCAGCCTCGCACAGTCACTGTTCTGCTCAGATTCTCCGTTTTGGCCCTGTTAAGTGCTTTGGTCTATTCCCCCCTGCAGGTTAACTGTGGAAATGGATTATGAGTGCGGGCTGGAGTTTCGCGCGCTGGCCAGCAGTCTTATCCCGGACAAGCCCCTCAAAGGCGTAAGTGCGTCCTGGCAGAAGACCGGGCCTCTCCTCTCAGGCCTGTTGATCAGCAGCCTTTCCGGAGATTCGGCAGGGCGTGTTCAGGAACACTCCAAATGGGAAAGGCAGGCCCTCCTTGGGGACTCCAAGCCTGCATTGCTGCCCCCAAACAATGTCAGAAGAGCATCAGAAGAGCCCTGCTGGCTCAGACCAGTGAGGGTCCCTCTAGTCCAGCATCCTGTCTCACACAGTGGCCAGGCAGTTCTTCTGGAGGGCCAACAACAGGGCAGAGAGGCCGAGGCCTTCCCCTGATAAGAACATCAGGAGAGCTCTGCTGGATCGGACCAGTGAGGGTCCATCTAGTCCAGCATCCTGTCTCACACAGTGGCCAACCAGTTCCCCTGGAGGGCCAACAACAGGACATAGAGGCTGAGGCCTTCCCCTGAGAAGAACATCAGCTGAGCTCTTCTGGGTCAGACCAGTGAGGGTCCCTCTGGTCCAGCATCCTGTCTCACACAGTGGCCAACCAGTTCCTCTGGAGGGCCAACAACAGGACATAGAGGCTGAGGCCTTCCCCTGAGAAGAACATCAGCTGAGCTCTTCTGGGTCAGACCAGTGAGGGTCCCTCTGGTCCAGCATCCTGTCTCACACAGTGGCCAACCAGTTCCTCTGGAGGGCCAACAACAGGACATAGAGGCTGAGGCCTCCCCCCTGAGAAGAACACCAGAAGAGCCCTGCTGGATCAGACCAGTGGTCCATCTAGTCATAAGAACATAAGAGAAGCCAATGTTGGATCAGGCCAGTGGCCCATCCAGTCCAACAATCTGTCACACAGTGGCCAAAAACAGCAGGTGCCCTCAGAAGGTCCAGCAGTGGGGGCAGGACAATAGAAGCTCTCCCACTGCTGCCCACCCTCCCAAGCAGCAATAATACAGAGCATCACTTGCCCCAGACTGAGAGTCCCTATCTATACTTTGTGGCTAACAGCCACCGATGGACCTCTGCTCCATTGTTTATCTAATCCCCTCTTGAAGCCGTCCATGCTTGTAGCCTCCACCACCTCCCGTGGCAATGAATTCCACGTGCTAATCACTCTTTGGGTGAAGCAATTTCATGGCGTGCCCACGAGTTCTTGTCTTGTGGCAAAGGGAGAAAAGTACTTCTTTCTCTACCTGCTCTATCCCATGCATAATCTTATACACCTCGATCATGAGGCTAACCGTTTTACACTTCCTCTCTCTTAGGTCTTGACCGATTCGGCCACTACCCTCAACGTGAAACTCACCAACAACACGGAAGCCCCCCTGTACTTTAAGATCCTTCTGTCGCCACCCTTCTCTGTGTCCGGAGTGGACCCCAAGAAGAGCCCGGCAACATCTCACAGCGACAGGGACGACGGAGGAGACCAGCTTGTACTCTACGCATTACAAAACATGCTGGTAGATCACTTTCCAGTCCAGAACTGGAGACCAGAACTCCCCAAGAGTGACCCGCAGATTCTACATTGCCAGTATTAACATCATCTGTTGAGGCATATGGCATATCTAGTACTGTATTGTGTATATGTTTGGTGTAGTGGTTAAGTGCCCGGACTCTAATCTGGGAGAACCGGGTTTGATTCCCCACCCCTCCACTTCCAGCTGCTGGATGACCTTGGAGAAACCATAGTTCTGGCACAGCTGTTCTTGGAAAAGAGCCATTTCTGTCAGAGCTCTCTCAGCCCCACCTACCTCCCAGGGTGTCTGTTTTGGGGAGGGGAAGGGGAAAGGAGTCTGTAAGCCGCTCTGAGACTCCCTTGGGTAGTGAAGGGCGGGATATAAATCCAATCTCCTCTTCTTCGTCTTAATTTTAACTGATGTATATGTTCCTAATTTTAATTGCAAATCTGCATTATGTGCAGATCAGTTTGTCTGGAACCCACCCTGAGCCTGCTGTGTGGGGAGGGTGGGATATAAATTTAATAAAATAAATAAATATACTGGGAATCAGAGGATCTTTCTCACTTAAAGAGGGAGAAGCACAGTTGTCTCATGGCAAATCCGGAGCACATTAATTGGCCGCTCCACCGAGATTTTCACGACCTGCACATGACTTTAGATTCGGTGCAGTTGGAGCGCTACTGTGTTTGTACACCAGCTTCACAAATGAAAGCACTTCGCCTGAGTTTTCTTTCCTGTAAGCACGGCTCTGCCGGTAACACGTTACTGTGGGCCTCCCCTACAGGCGAAGGTGTCATTCCACACGAGCCTGGAGTTGCTGACCTACCAGCATTTCCCCGAAGACGAGATGTTGCCTGGGGTTCAAGTGCTCCAGCTCGAAAAGGGAGACAGGATCCTGGAGTTTAAGCAAGACCTGGTCATTGAATACAGTAACAAAGCCACGCAGGTAAGATGGGTAGTGGGACTCCCAGAACCATCAGAACACATTGATTTGGGGCACTGTGATCCTTTTGTGGAGGACTTTAGAAGGGCTTGTTAAGAGTCTTGTGCTGGGCTGACTCAGGCGCACAATTGCTTCCTTGCGCATCTCCATTTAAGGCCCATCCATGGGGGGGGGGGATTTGAAGGCTGGTGCATCTCAGTATAAAAGTGATCTGCTGGATCACGCCCTCCCTTCCTGGCTTCCTTTTAGCACAAAACTGCCCCCCCTCCGTTCTCTTGTACCACAGTGAAGCATTAGTAGAGCCAGTTTGGTGTAGTGGTCAAGACAACGGTCTCTAATTTGGGAGAACCGGGTTCGATTCCCCACTCCTCCACGTGCAGCTGCTGGGGTGACCTTGGGTCAGTTACAAGTTCTCTTGGAGCTGTTCTCTCAGGAGCAGTCCTCGAAAGAGCTCTCTCAGCCCTACCTACCTCACAGGGTGTCTGTTGTGGGGAGGGGAAGGGAAAGGAGAATGTATGCCACTCTGAGATTCCTTCAGGTAGTGAAGGGCAGGGTATAAATCCATTCTTATTCTCTCTTGGCAGTGTGAGCAGCAGATAAGGCTGGGTGTCTTCTTTGACCTGGATTCAAATCCATGAATTAGTAGTCTGCTTAAGCAGTGTCCGGATGTTCTTTTAACCATGCTAACGTCGATGCCAATGTATTTCTTGACATGGGGAAGGGATTGCGAAGGTGCAGGGGACCCCACAGCCCATTCTGGATAACCTGTGATTTGATGTTATGCACTATCCCTACAAGGGACCTGATCGACAGAAGCCTGGGGGTGGCTGCATTCTCCCCCATCTGCAGGGGTCCTTTCGTAGAAAAAGAGGTGCAGGAGCTCATTAGCATACCTCATTAGCATATGCCACATCCCCTGACATCACCAGAAGTGTGTCAGAAAGGGAATGTCAGTTTCAGCCCCATTATACCCTATGGGCCATTGAAATCAATGGCAAAAACTCATAGGGTATATGAGGGACTGGAGGAAAGGGGGCTTGAGGGAGAGGCTCCAAACTTGCAGGGTAGCTGCTGGGGCCTCTCCTCGAAATACCCACCAAGTTTCAAGAAGATTGGACCACGGGGTCCAATTCTATGGGCCCCCAAACAGGTTGTCTCATCCCCTCCATTGTTCTCTAAGGTGAGAAAAAATGTTAACTTTTTTCCTACCATAGAGAACAATGGCGGGAATGGGGGCAACCTGTTTGGGGGCCCGTAGAATTGGACCCCCTGGTCCAATCTTCTTGAAACTTGGTGGGCATTTTGAGGAGAGGCCCCAGCAGCTACCCTGCAAGTTTGGAGCCTCTCCCTCAAACCCCCTCCCCTCCAGTGGCTTTTAAAGTTGCCGCCGAATTTCGGATCTGATTCAGCTCACTGCCGAATTGCCGCCGAAATTCAGATTAGATAATCTGATTCAGCCCGTGGCTGCCCTACTGGCCAGTCCTGAGCTGGCGGAGCTTTGCTCCGCCTCGCTCCGACCCCAACGGACCCCTCCCCATCTGTATTAGGCACAGGGAACAGTGAAATCCGTCTTCCCAGCTTGCTTTTCCCCCCATGCTGGAACGAAATGGCATCTTAAGAGCTGGTGTTTGTGAACAGCCATTTTCCCCATCGCTTCCTGTCCCGGTAGGTCCTGCCCATGACCGCCCACCTGACGGTTCCGGTCCTAGAGCTCTCTCATGACTTGATCGATTTTGGAACCTGCCTGGTCAACCAAACGAGGAGTGAAGCGGTCCTTGTGATAAACAGGAGCGGGTGCAGGAGCTACTGGGCGGCTTTGCTGGGTAAGAGAAACCGCAAGGTACGATGCACAAAGACTGTGTGGTGCACATATATCTATTTCAAGATTTCTCTCAAGTGACCATCATAAATACATTCAGACACATTAAAATACAGGTCTCCTAAGGATGCTGTGACAAAGTTTTCCGGACTATGTATTCGTTTCGAGATCTTCTCAACTTGGCCTTACGAAAGTTCTAGGCGAAACAGGTATTGTAAGTTTCACTCCAATAGCAATTGTTAAAGTGCACTCATTAACTAGTTACGGATACCTTTCCCATTATGCCTGAAGGCTACACTATCACTCTAAGATTTTCACGTAGCCTTAGAGTGATAGTGTAGCCTTCGGGCATAATGAGAAAGGTGGCTATAATCAGTTAGTGAATGCACTTTGAAATAGATATATGTGCACCGATGTCAGAGTATGTCTCTGTTTCAGCCTCTGTCATTAATTGTTGGTATCTGGGGTGCCTATCAGTAATTTACGAGTTGCCTTGAGCTTTATTGCATGTCCTGCTTAGTGTGTCTTTTTCCCGGGAGGATGGCTTGCTGCATTCCATCGCGTCACATAAACAGACTGGCTATCTCGTCTCGTCACCTCCCTTTTCTCTCTCCGGAGCCTCGAATGTTTTATCTGCTTGTATAATCTTGAGGAACTGTTGAACTGTTGTTCTAACCAGATGTCTGGCCTGTGAATTGCA
This sequence comes from Lepidodactylus listeri, assembly GCA_029233225.1. Classification (NCBI taxonomy): domain Eukaryota; kingdom Metazoa; phylum Chordata; class Lepidosauria; order Squamata; family Gekkonidae; genus Lepidodactylus; species Lepidodactylus listeri. Next base: position 8,492,150 of record JARCFY010000012.1, read on the forward strand.
ACTAAAGGTCACTGCGGGGCATGGGGGGAAGTTTTTAGTACTTTGCGCCTTTTTGGTGAGAACTAACGGCTTAAGGATTTTCGCGCTTCTTTTGTATTCATCCTGATTGGCCCTCTGCCTACTTGTACCTGAAGGTGGGGGGTATATTAATCCATGATGTCTGTACCCAAGTATCTCTAACAAACATGAAGTACCTGAACCATCATTAAGAATAAAGGAACACTTTGCTTCATCAAAGGTCTGGCTTATTGATTAGATTCAGAAGTCTCACAACCACGCAGTCTTGGGGCAGCATACTTTGCATGTTTGTGGAGTGTGATTCTCTGATTTGCATTGGGTAAGAGAAACCCGGCAGTCCCCCCTCCCCCCCCCCCATTTTGTCATCCTTTACGAGTTGCATTCTGACCCGGACTGCCCAGGCTAGCCCGATCTCATCAGATTGCAGAAGCCCAGCAAGGTCAGCCCTGGCTAGTACTTGGACGGGAGACCACCAAGGAAGGCCAGGGCTGCTCCACTGAGGCAGGCAGTGCAAGCCACCTCTGTTTGCTCCTTGCCTTGAAAGCCCTGTGAGGTCACCATGCGTCAGCTGTGGCAGCACTTTCCACCATCGCAAGCATCGCATTATTTATAATCTTACTGCCTGTGCTGACTCCACAAGGATCAAGGATTTTTCCCGCATTCCTGCCCACTCCCGCAGTTCATTGCCAGGACCAATGTTCCCTCTAAGCTGCAGTCTTGTGAGCAAAAATGCTACCTTGTGAGCTCCTGGCATTAAAGTTGTGAGTGAGTGATTTGGCTGCTGCATAAATTAGTCTGCTCTGGAGCCATCCTTCCTGGGCTGAGACCAAAATGTGTGAACCAGAGGCTAAAAAACTCTTGAGTTAGCACACACTAACTCAGCTTAGCGGGAACACTGACCAGGACCTGCTTGGATGAATAAGCACGGGAGAGGAGACAAAATAGCCCCCTCCCTTGAGGCGAGAGACTGGAGGGCCATCACTATCCTTCCTCCTCAGTGTGACCCCTTAAATTTTGCATCCCTGGGACTAGATTTTCCCAGATACTGCCGGAGGTAAGGGAACGTGAGAAGGACCTGCAGAGGCATCGCTGGACATTTTGTCCTGTTGCTTCAGACCAACGTGGCTGAATCTACCAACAGGAAATGGTAAGATTTTCACTCCCAACAGCCAGTTTTTAAATTTCCCGTTACAGACGAAGCTGAACGGCACCGTGACCCGGAGGTGTTCTCCATCTCCCCAAGCAATGGCATTCTGGAACCCCACTGCGGCGGCTTTGCCACCAAAACACACTTGGTGGTCCGTTTTACAGCGAGGTAGGCGCTATGAAGAGAGTCGTGCCCAGCTTGCGGTTGCTAGGTAGATGTCCACACATTCACCGGTGGGGCCCGAAACAAAGGGGGCCTCCCCCACACTGGATGGACCTTCGCTGGTCTGATCCAGCAGGGCTCTTCTGATGCCCTCACACAGTTCTTTGGGTTGACTGTAACTGTGAATTTATTTATTTATTTGAATTTATATCCCGCCTAGCCAGCCAGCTCTCTGCAAGCTGCAGAAGTTGAGGATTGCTGATCTGACCCAATAAAATGCCTCCTGTCTCCCTCAGCTGAGCAGAACGTTTTTTTCCTTCAACAGAAACAATGCCGACTACGGAACGACGGTGACAGTGGTGGGGATGCTGGGAGAGAGGCCCTGCAAGCTGCACGTCCAAGGCAGGGGCTCTGGCGACGAGAAGTACGAAGAAAGGCGCAAATCGTAACGGCCGACAGAAAGCGGCAGGTCCCTGTAAACTCACTTGGGTTTGGGGCAACAGAACACAAAGACTCAAACCGTCCTCGAAGTAGGCTTGCCTGCTGGATGAACCGCTGCCGAGGACCTTGGTCAGGTGACAGAGCGCGCAGAAGCAGGTTTCCCCCACAAAACAGGCTGCCAGTTTTAATGCCAAGGAGGGCTGCTCTGGCACACCTGCTCGATCTTCTCCCCGCGCCAACGTTGAGGAACGGCAGCTGGTTTCTGAGAATCCGTGATCTCGCTGAAGCTTTTCTTCCCTAACCAGGGCATCCTAGTTCGAGCTGTTAAGATCTTTTCCCCGGAGAAATACAGACAGAGCCACAGCAAGGGAACACTCGTTTCGTTGTTAGGCTTGATTGGTGCCAGCGTATGCTTGTGAGAGGAAATTAAAAGTTACTAAAGATGGGCTAACGCAGAGCAGTGACTTCTCGACAAGTGTCTAGTTCTTAAAATCCTGTAAACCTCAAAAGGAAAAGGCAAACGGGCTGAAGTTGCACTGATTTCAATTTAATTAATGAGTCCAAAGGTACAAAGTTAGCAGATTGCAAAAACTCTTTAAATCAGTTCAGAGTTGGGACCAGTGTCTGGCCAGGGACGCCTCAGATAGAACAAACCCAGACTGTGTCTCTAATACGATCTCCTTTTCCAACTCTGATTCGTTGGCTTGTTTCCTCCACCCAGAAGGCGCTTCGACTGCTGCTTCCCAAAGCAAAGCAAACCCTCAGCCCTCCTCCTCCTCAGCGGTTCTACAGCTCTGGGTCCCTGTGATTTCAAAAGTCACTCAGGGAAGGGATCTCTAGGCAAAAGGGCCCAAGCGCTAAGGTCTCTTCTTGCACAGAACAGATTGTGAAACCCGGAACGGCCCTCCAGGCCGCCATATCCCTCAGATACAAGTCTGGCACCGGTGCCAAAGACCAATTCCCATTAGAAAATTTATTTATTTGCCTTATTTGTATCCTGCTTTTCTCCACAATGGGGCCCCAAAACGGCTCACGTCGTTCTCCAGGCCTCCATTTCATCCGCACAACAATCCTGTGAGGAAGGTTAGGCTGAGAGAGCGTGAGTGGCCCACGGTCGCCCTGCGAGCTTCCACGGCACACTGGGGATCCGAACCCCGAGTCTCCCAGATCCTCGTCCAACACTTTAATCACTACGCCCGACACATTATGCCCCATCACCGACCCTAAATAGGGCACCCAAGACATTACGGCCCACAGGAGACGATTCTTCCGGGAAACCAAGGGCACAAGCTGATTGGTCGCCATGTCGGACAGAGGTCGGGCCTCCGCCAGGCAGGGCTGTGAATCACCAAGAGCAGAAAGACAGTGCAAGAAGGGGGCCGTGGGACGTGCTCCGCCCGCAGGCTGTACTTTTTAAGCATCTTTTCACTGGATGGATTCATGAAGCCAGGGCACCGGGACCATTCCAGGAGCTGGGCCGCCGCACGTCAGTTGCCCGGGTACTCAAACACTGCCGCCGCTCCCATGCCCGTCCCAATGCACATGGAGACCACTCCGTAGCCTCTGCAACAGGAGAGAAAGGAGGTAGATGAAACCCCACTCTGGAACTGCTTTTTTTCTTTGCCGTTTAAACTAAGGCTCACGGTTGATGGCAGCTCAAACAAAAGGGGGAGGGGGTTGCCCAGAAACTAACAAAGGCATTTCTCTGCTTCCTCCGGAGCTCCCATCTGCCGGTATGAACTGGCAGGAAATCAAATTCTGGGGTACCCAACCCCCCAGAAGGCGTTTCTGCAGCAGAGAACCCAAAAAGCAGTTTCTCAATCTGCTCAGCACTTCCTGAGCCTTCTACACAAGTGCAGGCGAAGGATCAAGCGCTTTCTGGTTTCACACACGTGCGCACACACTCTGTCTTAATGACGCAGACCAACCAAGTCTCACCTCTTCCCCCTCCGCTTCAGCTCGTTCAGCAGAGTGACGACCTGCCGAGCTCCGGTGCAGCCCAGAGGGTGCCCCAAGGCGATGGCGCCACCCAGGGGGTTGACCTTCTCCAGGGGGATGCCCAGTTTCTCCACGCAGTACACGGCCTGCGGGGACACAATTGAGAGCACTGTCAGGCACACCTCCCTCGGCCAGTGCCCCAAATGGCGCCTGACATCCGGATCGAACATGGACCCGGCTTCTGACTACTCCGCGCAGTGTTAGGGTTTCATGATTTAAATCTTAAGCAGTACAGAAGTTTCATAGAGCTTCCAGATAGAATCATAAGAGTTGGAAGGGACCTCCAAGGTCATCTAGTCCACCCCCTGTACAATGCAGGGAATTCACAAATACCTCCCCCCACACATCTCCAGTGACCCGTTCCACGCCCAGAAGATGACTAAAAAACTCCAGGATCCCCAGCCAAACTGGCCTGGAGAAAAATTGCGTCCGGACCTCAATGTGGCAATCAGCACTTCCCTGGGCGTGTAAGGGCGGGCCACAAGAACTAAGCGCTGAGGCAACCCTCCCTCGTGATCTGCGTAAGTCCACAGAATCAGCATTGCTGTTGGAGGGCCATCTAGCCTCTGTTTGAAAACCTCCCGAGAAGGAGAGCCCACCACCACCACCCGAGGAAGCCTGTCCTACTGAGGAACCGCTCTAACTGTCAGGAAGTTCTTCCTAAAGTTTAGCCGAAAACTCCTCAGATTTAATTTCAACCCGTTGGTTCTGGTCCAACCTTCTGGGGCCACAGAAAAACAACTCCGCCCCATCCTCTATAGGACAGGCAGATCTCAGTGCAGGCAAGACCCTGCCAGCAATCGTCACTATGGTACAGAATGTGCTACTGACTCTCTTGCTGCCCCGCCCTCGAGATATTCTGGGCTCTGCCACCTCTGGCGCTCCTGTCTGAGTAAGCCCAGGAAGGCCAATTTAATCAGGAGGGCTTGTTGTACAGGAGCAGCTCTGTCGGGGGTCAGATTCACAGACAGCACCGCAATCACACTGGAGGAAGGGTTCTTAAGCCGAACCCCAGCCAGGCCTCTCAAGTTACAGGGTGAACAAGGGAAACTGCTGGAAAAAAAGGGGGACATAAAAAGAGGAACCACAGAGGAGGCATGAGGCAGGCTGTGATAAACGAGGCCGTAAGAGAGTACAGGCACCTACATGTGTTCACATATGTACAACCCCGACCCGGTTAGTCCAGAATATCCCGATCCAGCCAGATCTTGGAAGCTAAGCAGGGTCGGCCTTGGGTAGTATTTGGAAGGGTGACTTCCAAGGAATATCAGGGTCGTGATGCAGAGGTTGGCAATGGCAAACCACCCCTGAAATGTCTCTTCCCTTAAAAACGAGTCTAGCTTGCCACCTAGCGGTGCATAATACTAAAGAGCTAGAACTATTGGCTGCCAGACAATCTTAGGATTTCCTGGCTATTCTACACGCAATGCCATACGATAATAATAATAATAATTATTATTATTACATATGTGCAAGCAAGCACAGTCCGCCTGCAAAAAGGGGCTGGAAGCTTGTTCACTACCAAACCTGAGTTCCTGAACGACCTTTCTGCTTTATTACGGCAATCAGAGTGGTCTTGTTTTATGTTTCAGTCCGTCTGCTGACAATGTTTCAAAAGGAAGCCCTGGAGGACAGGTCCTTCGCTGAACATGCGTGTCCAGCGGGAGACTCAACCCACTCCGTTCTTCTGCTGGGGCAATCCAACAGGGGAAACTGCGCGCCATCGGCAGAGAACACCAAACAGGGCGGGGGCCTCTTACCTGACTGGCGAAGGCTTCGTTGATTTCAAAGATATCAATGTCCTTCACAGTCAAACCTGCAGAGGAGAGAAAGAGATGTTAAGTGAGCTCTTCCAGCAGTTTACAATATAAATCATAATTCACTCAATCCCTGGACAAAACCCACTTCGTACTGTGCATTAAATCTTGACCATCGTCTTCGTATAACTGATGCATACAAATCTCCCACAAACTGTCTCTCTTGTTAATCACCCTGAACGCGAGAAATGGCTGTTAACTGTTGAAATAAATCATTAGCAAAGCAAAACTTCCTAATGTCCATCTGAAGAAGAAGAGAAGAGATTGGATTTATATCCCGACCTTCACTCACTTAAGAGTCTCAGAGAGGCTTACAAACTCCTTTCCCTTCCCCTCCCCACAACAAACACCCTGGGAGGTAGGTGGGGCTGAGAGAGCTCTGAGACATCTGTCCTTGAGAGAACAGCTGGTACAGAGCTATGGCTTGCCCAAGGTTATCCAGCAGGTGCAAGTGGAGGAGTAAGGAATCAAACCCGGTTCTCCCAGATGAGAGTCCACGCACTTAACCGCTCTATAAGCAGAAAGCCTTTTTGGTTTGAAACTGAGATCCAGGTTCCTTCTGTCGCACAAGTAAGTTCTGGGAACCATAAATCAGGTTCGCTTCTCATTTGCCCGTGACTGAACGACCTGGCAGCGAACCAGCGACACATATCTGTTCACACCACACACACACAGAGATCGATTGGTAGCGTGGCCACCGGTGAGCTGTGCCATCTGAGCTTATGCCAAACCACCCACAGCTAATCCACCTACTCAAGACCAAACTGTTGCTTGCAATGGATCTGCCTTTGGGAAGCCCAACATACCTGCAGATCCCCGTAGTCCTACGCTAGCAACAGAGGGAAGCAACGGCCAGCCACCTTTCTCTGAACCTCCCTTCCCCTGAAACCCCTACAGGCCTGCGCAAGTCAACTGTGACTTTATGGCACATTCCTTTCTCGTACTTAGAAGGCTGTGAGGCTTGACTTCAGAGTGGTAAGGCTGTAGGGAGATCACGGCTAGTCCCTTGGAAAATACCACTACATCTTGGCAACCCTGGCACAAACACAGCGTTGCGGGCGCCAAGGGAGGCGTGGGGAGACAAGGAGAGATCCGTCACGTTCCCTCCCTGCTACCACAACAGCCGGAAGGGAAGGAAAGGAGTGGGTGCCAGCACAGCAACCAGAAGAGAAGCAGGACGGGCGATCTTCTGCCCAGATTAAGATATTATTGAAAAATATGAGCAAAAAATTTGTATAATGCACTAGTTATAATCTAAATGGCATATATATATATATATATAAAACAGTGTACAAAATGCAAAAATAATAACAGTATTCACAACACAAAAATACAAAAGTCCTAATAGGGTGAATTCTAGGCTAATTAGGAGTACCACACAGGGTTAGCCTTCATCTCAATAGGTTTCCTTTGCGAGTGATCTGTAGTACTAGCGAGAGCCAGTTTGGTTAAGTGCGCGGATTCTAATCTGGGAGAACCGGGTTTGATTCCCCACTCCTCCACTTGCACCTGGCTGGATGACCCTGGGCAAGCCATAGCTCTGTACCAGCTGTTCTCTCAAGGACAGCTTGGGAAAGAGCTCTCTCAGCCCCACCTACCTCCCAGGGTGCCTGTTGTGGGGAGGGGAAGGGAAAGGAGTTTGTAAGCCGCTCTGAGACTCCAAGTGAGTGAAGGGCGGGATATAAATCCACTCTCTTCTTCTTCTTCTTCTTCTAGTGACTGAATTTTGACCTGATGAAACTGCTGTTCTGCTTTGCTGTGTGCTTTGTGCAACTTTACGTTATTCCTGTTCGGATGAAGTTTGTCTACGAAACGAGACTGTATTCCGGAGAACCCCGCCACTGCTTACCTGAAAATACTTAACCCGAAAAAATATTTACCCTATTCGGACGTCTATATTTTTGCATTGTGAATACTGTTATTATTTTTGCATTTTGTATACCGTTATATATATGCCAGTTAGATTATAACTAGTGCATTACACAACTTTTTCGCTCATTTTTGTCTATGGTTTTGGGGGTTGTGGTTCTCTTGTTATTCCAGATGAAGATGTTAGCCAGGAACTCAAAACAGAATATTACAGAAGTGTGTTTCTGTCACACTTAAAACAAGCCAGGTCTCACCAGCTTTTTCCAGCGCAACCGGAATGGCATAGGCTGGCCCAATGCCCATGACGTCGGGCGGGACTCCGACCACGGCGTAAGACCTCAGCACGCCCAGGACAGGAAGGCCCATCTGGGAGGCCCGGGAGCGCCTGGCCAGGAGAACAGCAGCCGCACCGTCGCTCACCTGGCTGGAATTACCTGCGGGAAAAGGTTTCGCACAGTGGTCTATCGGGCCGGCCGACTGACAAGACGAGGGGAAACTGGCAACACAAAGAGCACGGCTTAGTTCGGCCGCTGTCCTGCCAGACAAGACATGAAGTACGAGCAAAATCCATACACAGACTTTGACAGACCGACTGTCTGTGTGATCCACAGTGGACGGTTGCACATGCGGCCATCTTTGACTTGAGATTCTAGCAGAATTGGGAACTGAGCGGGGCTGCCTGCAGCCCTGAGACTGCCTATATCCAATGAGTACTTAAAGACAACTGAGAATGACGACAGCCACAGAGGTCGCTGGGAGCTGTCTGTCTATCAAGTGCTTCCTTCTGCCTCGACATTCCCTCAGAATATACTGCATTCTCCACCCATCAACTTCCTGCCACCCCAGACTGGAATTCGTATCGCCAGTCTGTGGAATGACGAGAAACTAAGCTGACGGAGAGTGTGCAAGCGCCCTCTCTTTAGTCAGGTGTCCCTGTGGCTTCACCCCCTGCCCATTCTCACCCGCGGTGGTGGTACCGCCCTCCTTGAAAGCCGGCTTCAGCTTGGCCAGCCCTTCCAGCGTGGTGCCCGGCCGGATCCCTTCGTCCTGGCGCACCGTGATCGTCTCCTCCTTGCCCTGGTCGTTAGTGATGGTGGTCGTTACGGGAACGATCTCATTTTTAAACCACCCCATCTGCTGGGCTCGGGCTGCTCTGGAAGCACAACATTAAAAAAAACACAACCCTCTGAGTATCAGCCTGCTAAGCAGAGAATGAAGCCACCAAAACAGCAGACTTGGCAAAAAGCCTGTGCTCCACACACACTGCATCTTCCAGGATGTCCTTGAACTTGTACCAAATGCAGAAGGAAAGAATTGTGTGCAGCGTTCAGAACAGAAGAGAAGCCAATGTTGGATCAGGCCAGTGGCCCATCCAGTCCAACACTCTGTCACCCAGTGGCCAAAAACACCAGGTGCCCTCAGGAGGTCCAGCAGTGGGGCCAGGACACTAGAAGCCCTCCCACTGTTGCCCCCCCCCCCATATCAAGCACCAAGAATACAGAGCATCACTTGCCCCAGACCGAGAGTTCCTATCTATACCTTGTGGCTAATAGCCACTGATGGACCTCAGCTCCATATGTTTATCTAATTCCCTCTTGAAGCTGTCCATGCTTGTAGCTGCTGCCACCTCCTATAGCAGTGAATTCCATGTGTAAATCACTTTGGGTGAAGGACTTCCTTTTATCCATTCTAACATGACTGCTCAGCAATTTCATCGAGTGTCAATGAGTTCTTGTATTGTGAGAAAGGGAGAAAAGGATTTCTTTCTCTACCTGCTCTATCCCATGCATAATCTTGTAAACCTCGATCCTATCACCCCTCAGCCGTCGTTTCTCCAAGCTAGAGAGCCCCAAGCGCTTCAACCTTTCTTTGTAGGGAAAGTTATCATTCTAGTTGCCCTTTTCTGCACTTTTTCCAATGCTCTTTGTACGTGCTGTAGCCGGAAAGGCCACTTGGACGAATACCCTCCCCCAAACTAAACACACAATCTCATGGGAGCACCTCATGGTGACCCACCAAAATCAGCTAAACCCAACTACAGCGAAACATCTTCGAAAAATCTTGGCATTCAAACTGAGCTGTGTTATCTTCGGGATATACGCAGAAACTAGAGTACCTCAACCAGTGCAAGAGCGCAACAGGAAGCAGAGAGAAAACTGGTTGTGTGCAAGAGACTGCTACAGAGCTCCTTTTCGGGCCAGGACAGGGGTTGAGGAGGGGGAAACGAAGAGCAATCATTTACTTTTGCTGGGAAGCCAACGCGAAGGCATCTTGCTTTTGCCGGGAGACACCAAATCTTTCCGCCACGTTCTCTGAAGTTATTCTGAAAAACAAGACCACGACTCACAAGGACTGTTCAATGAAGTTTGGTGGCTCTTTGCCTCTCCAAGACAAAAAAAGAGTGAACCCGTCGGAGCCACGCAGATCTTCCGGCCGTGCTGGAGAACCGCAACGTCCATTGCTTTATAACGAATCAGCAACTTTCTAGCCAAAGGTGAGTTTAGATGCGTGTGAGCAATAAGCACAACTGACAGGATGTCTCAACCTCTACCACAACACCTAACTCTTTCCCTCCGTGTCAGCTTTTCAAAGATAGCAATCTCATGTAATCTTGTGGAACTGGTTTCACTTAGCAGAAGATCTACGTTATCCGCAATGCCAGGGCAGCTTCACCCTTGTTCCACCCTTTTCCCCCCTTTACCAGAATCTCAGCTGGGAACGGTTACTCACAGCCCTTCGTTTACTTAAGTAAGAAGTTCCATCGTAAGAACATAAGAGAAGCCAATGTTGGATCAGGCCAGTGGCCCACCCAGTCCAACACTCTGTGTCACACAGTGGCCAAAAACACCAGGTGCCCTCAGGAGGTCCAGCAGTGGGGCCAGGACACTAGAAGCCCTCCCACTGTTCCCCCCCCCAAGCACCAAGAAGACAGAGCATCACTGCCCCAGACATAAGAACATAAGAGAAGCCAATGTTGGATCAGGCCAGTGGCCCACCCAGTCCAACACTCTGTGTCACACAGGGGCCAAAAACACCAGGTGCCCTCAGGAGGTCCAGCAGTGGGGCCAGGACACTAGAAGCCCTCCCACTGTTGCTCCCCCCCCCCAAACACCAAGAAGACAGAGCATCACTGCCCCAGACATAAGAACATAAGAGAAGCCAATGTTGGATCAGGCCAATGGCCCACCCGGTCCAACACTCTGTGTCACACAATGGCCAAAAACCCCAGGTGCCCTCAGGAGGTCCAGCAGTGGGGCCAGGACACTAGAAGCCCTCCCACTGTTGCCCCCCCAATCAAGCACCAAGAATACAGAGCATCCCTTGTCCCAGACTGAGAGTTTCTATCTATACCTTGTGACTAACAGCCACCGATGGACCTCTGCTCCATATGTTTATCCAATCCCCTCTTGAAGCCATCCATGCTTGTAGTCCCCGCCACCTCCTGTGCCAGTGAACTCCATGTGTTAATCACTCTTTGGGGGAAGAAGGACTTCCTTTTATCCGTTCTGACCCTTTTATCTGTTCTAATCAAATGCTGTAAGACCCCAAAGGCAAGTAGGCTTACCCCATTGGGATCAAGCAATCTCTGGCGTTGCTGTTCTCCATCATACGGGAGCTGACATCCCCAGGATTGCCGACGCTGCGCAGGGACATGCTTTCGACTCTGGAGGAAGAAAAAGAGGGCAGGCCTTTTTATTAGGTGAATGGAGGAGTCCGCGTCGGGGTTGCCGGAAGGGTCAAACGGCAGCTCGCAATGAAGCGGATCACCGATCGTTTTGATCCAGACGGCTGTAAGAAACCAAGACGCCAAGGGACAGAAATAGGAACGCACCGCCTGAATATTGACTGCTTTGACTACCTTGTCGCCACCTGAATGTTGACTATTTTGTTCCAGGGGTCATGAAACCAAAGTTTAATTTTCTCCGCCAAAACGGTATCTGAAGATCTTGAATGCGTTTTGTCACCACCTTAAATCTCATTAATCTTCCATCCGCATCTAATTAAAGCGGTCTCTCACTTGGGAACATCAAGGGTGGATTCGGAACATGCTATTTTTACATCTTAGTCTTCCCTGCATCCACATGAAATCAATGCTCTCCCCAAGGAACCGTACATCGGATCATGGGAAACAAGCAGACTATAAAAGCCAAAGCCCCCTCCCCAACCCCTCTGGACCCTCTTTTACAGCATCTAAAACAAACAGAGCTCTTTGGGGCAGGGAGTCATCTTCTTGTCCTCAATAAACGATCCTATGCATTGACGGAACTAAGCGATGATCTAAATCACCATTTGTGTTATTTTCTGACTTATGACATTCCATCTTGAGAAGAGGAGGAGACTGGATTTATACCCCGCCCCTCACTACCCAAAGGAGTCTCAGAGCGGCTTACGATCCCTTCCCCTTCCCACAACAGACACCCTGGGAGGTAGGTGGGGCTGAAAAAGCTCGGACAGAAACTGCTCTTTTTCAAGAACAGCTGTGCCAGAACTACGGCTTGCCCAAGGCCATCCAGCAGGTGCAAGGGGAGGAGTGGAGAATCAAACCCGCTTCTCCCAGATTAGAGTCCACATCATGACACCAAGCTGGCTGCGTGTCTCAGCACCCCACCTTTAAGATGCCCAGCAAACACAGATGCACAACGGAACAGAAACCCAGAACGCTCAAGGCTGCTTGTCGAAGGCCTTTCCCGGATCCAGTGCGCCATGGTCTTCTGGACAGCTGGTTATGAAAAGCAGTTCCTGTCGGCCACAGAGAAAGCCCAGACCTGAAGAGGTCAAAAGGCCTGTGTGGTATTCAGTCATCAGCCTTCTGATACTGCCCAGAGCTGCGCTACTGTAAAACCAGCCGTTCAGAATTCTGCAAACCTACGCAGAAAGGGGAGTTGTTACCGCCTGTACTGCAGTGAACTCATAATACTGGCCAAAGTTTACAGCCAAGCAGCTTGGAAGGTTAATAACAGCACACAGCCATAAAAAAAAGAAGAACAGAGATCCTTTTCAGGGTGCAAGCTCAACGTCTGTCTGTGTGGAAACACCTCTTTCTGTTGTGCAACAGAAACTCGGGCTTGGAGCACACAATTCAGCAGTCCTACGGCTTTCAACCACCACCACCCTCCCACATCGAATGGGAGATTTTCAAGCCACGACTCACAGCATGGGGAGATTAATCTAAATGAAATCAAGTCATTAAAAAGCCTGTGTGCAGCAGCTGGGTGGAAGAGCCCCTATATTTAAAGTTATCTTGCAGTTTCTTAGGCACAGCTTTGCTTTGGCAGCAAAAGGTTACGCAATCAACCACTCTGAAACATATCAAGTAAGTAGCTGTGTTGTTGATCTGAAGCAGCAGAACAAAGTCCGAGTCCAGTGGCACCTTTAAGACCAACAAAGTTTAATTCTGGGAAGAAGATTTTGTGTGCCTGCACACTTCCATTACGAAACAGACAGGCAGATATAACAGCTGGTAGTTGAAAGGCTATGTCCCAAATCCATGGGTCACCAGTCGGCATGGAAATTTTTTCCCCTGCGGGTTACCTAAGACGGAGTTTTTTGAACAAGCAAATTGCAAAGAATTGCAATTTGGCAGTCATACAGATTATTGTTCTGTTAACTTCTGGTCAGTCATACAAGTCAGAAACACACAACCTTGCTCTGGACTCCTATAAGCAACCAAGACTCCGTTGGTGGATGAGATCTTCTCTGCTGCTTCTTTGAGAGCCAGTTTGGTGTAGTGGTGAAGTGCGCAGACTCTAATCTGGGAGAACCGGGTTTGATTGCCCACTCCTCCACTTGCACCTGCTGGATGACCTTGGGCAAGCCATAGCTCTGTACCAGCTGTTCTCTCAAGGACAACTTGGGAAAGAGCTCTCTCAGCCCCACCTACCTCACAAGGTGTCTGTTGCGGGGAGGGGAAGGGAAAGGAGTTTGTAAGCCGCTCTGAGACTCCAAGTGAGTGAAAGGTGGGATATAAATCTAATCTCTTCTTCTTCTTCTTTGCATGCTGAAGTATCCTCCAAAGGACTATAATTCAAGGCAATGCCCCCTCTAAGCTGTGGAGTCTTGTGAGCAAAAATTCTACCATGTGAGCTACTGGCATTAGTGAGCCAGCGATTTGGCTGCTGCATACATTAGTTTGCTCTGGAGCCCTCCTTCCTGAGCTAAGATAAAAATGTGTGAGCCGGAGGCTAAAAAAACTGTGAGCTAGCTCACACTAACTCAGCTTAGAGGGAACACTGATTCAAGGCACATGCCTTAGCAGTTCAAAAATGTTTGCATTGCTGACTATCCTGTTTATTTTCATTAGCCAAAGAGTGCAAAATTTGCCCCTTCAAAAAACAGGTTTTAAAGGTTGGCAAAGCCAGTGTCTGTCTCTGTTTGCTGCTGCTCCCATTTTATATAGTGTGTGTGAATTACAAAGAGAATGAACCAGTTGTGGTTAGAGTGAATAGAGTAAGCATTTGAGCTGCCGTGAGGTGGATCGCAAAAAAAATTAAGCATGCAATTGTTTAGGAATCAGGTTAGGTTATGCACTGAGCAATACAGTTCCTTTCACTGCTTAATGGAAATGTTTTTTAATTAGTGTCAGCTTTTTTAAAAAACCTGATGGTGTTTTACAATATTTTAATAGTGACGTGTGGGCCCATCTGAATATACTTAAATCCAGAGGTTGAAGCAGCCAACAGACAAGACAGATGTTTGCAGAAAAATCTGAAATTTCAAACAAACAAAAACATTGGGTAGTTAAAAAACCCCAAAATAATAAAAAGGAGCGCCTGTAGCTTTAGAAGAAGAAGAGAGATTGGATTTATATCCCGCCCTTCACTCACTTGGGAGTCTCACAGCGGCTTACAAACTCCTTTCCCTTCCCCTCCCCACAACAGACACCCTGGGAGGTAGGTGGGGCTGAGAGAGCTCCGAGACAACTGTCCTTGAGAGAACAGCTGGTACAGAGGTAGGTGGGGCTGAGAGAGCTCTGAGACAAGTGTCCTTGAGAGAACACCTCTGACAGAACTATGGCTTGCCCTAGGTCATCCATCCAGGTGCAAGTGGAGGAGTGGGGAATCAAACCTGGTTCTCCCAGATTTGAGTCTGTGCACTTAACCACTACACCAAACTGGTTCTAATACATAGATGCTGTCAGTGGCTGCTACTAGGTAACCACAACATTTAGTCCTGCATTCCAGGCTTGGTTTCTGTCAGTAAAATGCAGGATGGGCAGGGCCATTTCCCAGGCTGTTTTGGCATTTGAGGGAGGACTTGCTGGAGCAACTTGATACCACCTAAAAGGCATGACTCATCCAAACCTGGACAATTGCTACTGTTTAGCAGCAGCCACCCCACAAAAGCCAGCGCACTGTAGTGGTTGGAGGTTTAGGCTGGGACCTCAAATTCCGATTCTGGGAACCCACCGGGGGACCTTGGGTCAGTTACACTTTGTCAGCCTAACCTGCCTCACAGGGTTATTGTGAGAATGAAATAGAGAATGGTGTAAGCTGCACTGCATCCCCATTGTGTAGAAAGGCAGGATATTTATTTATTCATTCATTCATATTCCGCCCATCCCATAAACAGGCTCAGGGCGGGTCACAACATTTTGATAAATACAATAAAATCTAAAACACGTTAAAACACGTCATGCTTGCCATAGGGAGAATCCGGTCCACTGATGTAAATAGATATGGCCGTTATCAATGGGTGGGTGACAGCAACCTCGGGGGGGGGGGCATATGTGGACGCCTGCTGCCTCAGCCACTGGCAGAACAGCTCCATCTTGCAGGCCCTGCGGAACTGAATAAGATCCCGCAGGGCCCTGATCTTAATAGGGAGCCTGTTCCACCAGGTGGGGGCCAAGGCAGAAAAGGCCCTGGCCGAGGCTAGGCGGACGTCCTTTGGGCCAGGGATCGCCAGGAGATGTTGCTTATCAGAGCGTAAGCCTCTCTGAGGCATATATGGGAAGAGGCGGTCCCTTAGGTATATAAATGAAGTAAATAAATGAGGGGCAGATAAAAGGTAGAACTGTAGGTGAGTGTGAAGGAGAGAAGGAAGTGGGGGAAGGAAGGGGTACGGAAGTTGACTGGATGAGGGAAAGAGGGGGAGGGGATGCAGGAGAAAGTGAGGTCGCCCCCTGCAAGTCCTTGCAGGTTCCCCCCAGTGCAAAGCACCCAAATCAGTTGGCGCTGCACAGCTGAACCTTAGTTTTCCTGGAAACAGGATGCCGGGGGAGGGAATGAAGGAAAGCCGAAGACGGGATGGAGGGGCTGATAAAAACAGTTGGCTGCTCAGTGGGAAGGAGAAAAGGAAGCAGGAAAAGAGGCAAGGCAGAAAGGGGACGTCGTGAGGAGGGGGGAAATGAGATGCCGCCCGTGAGTTCTCGTGGGTCCTCCGCTTGTACGATTACAAACTGCCAGCGATGAAACCTCATGGAAAAGAGAGTCCCACGGGCTTACTGCAGAAACCGTTATCAATGAGGTAGAGGGGTAAAGGAAACAGCCAGAAATAGCACAAAATGGGAACGTGCCAAAATAAATCAAACTCACCCACAAGCCAAGCCGATGTCGTAGGACCCATTTCGGATGCCTCCTGCAAATGAACAAAGTGAGAGTTGCCAATCTGCTCGCGTGCAATTTCCCCCCTCGCTGATGGGTCATGATTCCGTGACTCAGTTTCCTGGGAAGGAAAGCAGCTTATTCCTTTTCTGAGAGAATTTTCAAGAAGGAATCTCTCTCTACGGATTTGATTCCTTTGGCTACCTCTCCTAAAAAATTGTCCCCAGATCTATTCAGGGGAAAAAAGACTGGACCAAGCACTTCCAGCTCCATCCATCAACGGGGCGTAAATAAATGGCTAGCTACTGGACTGCTCAGACATTTCTAATCTCCACTCCATGTGTCATTAGTTTTGATCAAGATTCTCAAAAAACAATGCCTTCTGTCTACCAGGATCCCACAAATGCAGAGTTTTACAATAACCTCCATCCCTACTATAAAATGGATGCCTGAGGATCTGAAATATCATTGATTTTTTTAAAAGATGGTCTTCAAGGGTGCAAATTTATTTAGAAATGTGCAAGTAACGCCTGCAAGTCGCATTCTGGAGTACAGGTGGAACAGCTTGCGTCCTTTGCATCCCTACTGGTTGTTCCTTCTTTGCTAGCAGTTCTAGTTCTCTTAACTCAGCCTAACTGCTCCTCTTCGGCCACCTCAACAGCTTCCCAAACCAGGCAGAACCGGACGCAAAGCAAGCAATTTCTATATTAAAGAACACTGGGTTGGATCCCGATAAGCATTGCCCTGTTTCCACACTTATTTACACCCGTCACATACGAACATAAGAGAAGCCAATGTTGGATCAGGCCAGTAGCTCATCCAGTCCAACACTCTGTCACACAGTGGCCAAAAATACCAGGTGCCCTCAGGAGGTCCACCAGTGGGGCCAGGACACTAGAAGCCCTCCCACTGTTGCCCTCCCCCCCCCCCCCCCCAAGCACCAAGAATACAGAGCGTCACTTGCCCCAGACTGAGAGTTCCTATCTGAACTTTGTGGCTAACAGCCACTGATGGACCTCTGCTCCGTATGTTTACCCCAATTCCCTCTTGAAGCCGTCCATGCTTGTAGCCCGCCACCACCTCCTGTGGCAGTGAATTCCATGTGTTAATCACAATTTGGGTGAAGAAGGACTTCCTTTAATCTGTTCTAACCCAACTGCTCAGCAATTTCATGGAGTGCCCACGAGTTCTTGTATTGTGAGAAAGGGAAAAAAGGACTTCTTTCTCAACCTGCTCTCTCTCATGCATAATCTTATAAACTTTGATCATGTTGCCCCTCAGCCATCGTTTCTCCAAGCTAAAGAGCCCTAAGCGCTTCAACCTTTCTTCACAGGGAAAGTGTGCCAACCCTTTTATCATTCTAGTTGCCCTTTTCTGCACTTTTTCCAATGCTATAATATCCTTTTTGAGGTGTGGCGACCAGAACTGTACACAGTACTCCAAATGAGGTCGCACCATCTATTTATACAGGGGCACTATGATACTGGCTGATTTGCTTTCAATTCCCTTCCTAATAACCCCCAGCATAGCGTTGGCCTTTTTCATTGCAGTCACACCCTGTCTCAACACATGGATTTCGTTCATGCAGGTCCCAGCATGGCCTTTTGGGTGGCCAACGGGAACTCCTTCCGACCTGGACCCCACAGGTGGTTGGCTCCAACCCATTACAACAGTGAAGTGACTACTTCTTTTTGAGCACAGACAGACTGGAATACAGATACGGGTCTCGTACTTAACCGGCTATATTGATCACGGCTTGCAATCCAGAGGAGCACTGCCTGTTGACACAGGATAATGGAACGGTCTCCGGAATGCCACTGAAAGAAAAAACAGATTAGTTGAAGGAAAGGGAACAGAGCTGAAAAACCACCGCAGGGTTGCCAGTTCAGGGTCTAACTGGGTAATTTTACGAATTTATTGTGCTGAGGATCTCTTGTTCAAAGAATTTCTCTTCCTGCGATACACAGGCGACTTGTTATTAACAAGTAGTGCTCACGCCTGAAGTCAACACGACTGCACAAAGTTTTGGCTAGTCAGAAAACCCTGTAAACCAGCCATTGCGATAGCTGTTAGGAAAGGGGAAGGATTTCAGCATAGTGAACTAGCCTTCCAGAATGCTACTTAACCATGATTCTTTGGCCATCACATTCTGGCTCAATGCATTTTCAAAACTTTTTGAAGTCCACCACAGGTTGTGGTCTGGATAAATGTATGCACTTTCTCCAAAGACCCAATCCATGAAATGCTGCATTATCAGCCTCTTAAACCCCCAACAGGTATAACTCCACCTAATCCACGGGCATAGTCCATCACCTGTGGAGGAACGTTTCTCAAGCCCTCTCTAAGAGGTGCAATCCCAGTTTACTGCAGTTGGTGCAAACGGTCAAGGCAGCCCTACCCCAGGGGTCTCCAACAGGTAACTTACAAGCTACCAACAGTTCATTGGCTACTGCAAAACAGCTCATGCCTCCCCTAGAAGACCCAGGAAAAGACTACAGAAAGATCCACATCAGGGTTTTTAAGATTTTAATTTCATCGGATCTTCCTCTGTGCTGCTTAGCTGACAACTTCCTTTTGGTTCCATAAACAGCACACCGCCTCTCTGATCTTCTGCCACCCCACCTTGAAATGATCAGTGAAGTTACCCAACAGGTTCCTTGCCCCAAAATCAAGCCCCATCTTTTCCTCTACCTGTTTCGTATCCTTCTGCAATCGTTAATTACCACCAGACCGCCTACTCAACCACCCAGTGCAGGACAAAGTTTAAAGGGAACGGGGCCAACAGGCAGCGCTCCAACTTCAAGCACAAGCTGGGAGGCTTGGTGAGCCGGCTGCAGCATGGACTCAGGACCGGGGATCTGGAGGTCTAGTACGTCAAAGAGCAAAGTTCACCTTAGAAACTGTCCAATTCTTGCTGTGAGTGCGCCAGCCCCTGGTTGAAGGACATTCCCTAAGTGCAAAGAGATTAATCCGCTTTGGTTAAAGATGAACCGTCAGATATGTCTAAGGCAACAGGGGGGGATAAAATCACAGCAGTTGGCATTTAGAGGGAGAAATCAGATCACAGCCTGTTCGCTGCCCGCAGGAAAGGCTGAACGCAAAGACAAGGCTCCCCTTTCGGTGATTTAGTGTGAAGGGGGTGGGAGAAGAGAAAAAAAATAACACAGCTGGCATTTCAAAGGGGGTCACTCACCCACACAGATATCCCCCAGGTCTTCGGGCTTCAGTTGGACGTCTTTCAGGACAGCTGTCATGACGGCAGCCAGGAGCTCATCAGGGGTAGTGTCCTGGAAGGGGAAAGAACTGTTTTTTGTTGCATTTTGCCCACATTATTTCCTCCCTCGCCACCCTCCACTTCTTCCGCCTGCAGCTCTGTAGCCCTGCTACATTTCTGCCAGGCAAGGCCAACGGAGAGGCGCTGCCGGCCACGTTCGAAAAAGAAGCACGTCAAAAGCATTTTCTTCAAGGGAGAGAATAAAATTAGTCAAAATTAAGCCCCCCCCCCAATACATCAGGCTGTTTTCCCATACGCAGGAGAAGGCGGTGAATGAGCCTTCCCCCCCCCCACACACACCTTTAGCTACCAACACCATCCCCATAATTTAAAAAGCCAGTGTGGGGTAGTGGTTAAAGCACTGGATTAAGAGCCTGATTAAGAGCCAGGTTCGACTCCCCATGTGCCATGGAAGCTCGCTGGGTGACCTTGGGTCAGCCGCACACTCCCAGACCAGCCTACCTTGTAGGGTTGTTGTGATGATTAAATGGAGGAGAGGAGAATGACGTAAGCTGCTCTGGGACCCCATTGGGATGAAAAGCATGATATAAATAAGTATTTATACCTCATTCTCCACCCCCTACCCCCATTATTTCTTCAATAAGGCATAAATACAGGAAGCCTAACCAGGGAACCACAGATTGGAACTGCTCATCATACGGAAATAAGAGGAAGGAGCCCCTCTCCTGACACCCCCAACCAGAAGCCACCCCCACCCTTCAGTGTGTGGATGGGGAGGTAGGGAGGGAAGGAGACTGAGACTTGCTCTGAGACTTGGACTGAAGGGTGGGGTATAAATCCAATCCCTTCTTCTTTTTCACATAAGAGTGTGCGTGCATACATGCATATATACATGTATGCATACATACATATGTATACATTTTTCTATAATTCATACACACACATATAGATAAATACACACACACACACACACACACACCCATAGGTATACATACACACACACACACAGAGGTATGTATATGTATGCACATACATATGGCTAACATTAACAGGTACAGAGTATGTGTGTGTATGTATATCTATGTGTGTAGGTGCGTGTATGTGTATGTATGTGTGTACATGTGTGTATACCTCCATGTGTGTGTATGTGTATGTATACCTGTGTGTATATGTATGTGCATACATATACATATACACACAGGTATACATACACATACACACACATGGAGGTATACATACACACACATACATATGGACACACAGATATACACACATGTACACACACACATACACGCACGCACCTACACACATAGATATACATACACACACATACTCTGTACCTGTTAATGTTAGCCACCCTGACCCTGTTTGCTGGGAGGGCATGATACAAACAGAACTAATACATAAAAATACATATACACACACACACATATATATAGACACATCCATAAAAACACATATATACACACGCACATATACATATATATATACACACACACACACACACACAGAGTTCCCTCTAAGCCGAGTGAGTGTGAGCTAGCTCACAGCTGTTTAGCCTCCGGTTCAGAGAGTCTTGTCTTCGGCCTCAGAGCAAACTGCCTGATGCAGAGCAGCCAAGTCGCTCGCTCGCGCTCTTTAACGCCCAGGGGCTCCCCGAGGAGGGTTCTTGCTGGCCAGACTCCAGGCCGAGAGGGGGCCCTGCCCCAGACAGACAGACAGACAGCCGTCGCCCTCTCCCGCCCCTGGCCCCCATTTCCTCCGGGGGGGGGGGCGTGTGTGTGTGTGTGTGAACAAGGGGAGGGGTCCCGAGGCGCCCTCAGCACACACACGCCCCCTCCCCCCGGACCGCCCCTCCCCCTCACCTTGAGCCCCCCCCGCTTGGCCTTCCCGACGGGGGTCCTGCGCCCGTGCACGACCACCACCGCATCCTCCTCCGGGGCGGCCGAGCCGGAGGGGGCGAGGCAGGGGCCCGCCTGGAGCTGGACCCCCCGTGGCGGCGGCGGCCGCCCCCCGCCCTGCTGCTGCTGCTGCAGGTGCCCCAGCACCACCTTCACCCGCCGCATCCTCCACACCTCTGGCCACACGGTCGGCAGCCGCGCAGGGCACGCCGGGAAGGAGGTCCGCTCCGCCCCCTCAAGCCCCGCCCCCCTCCGCCGCGCGGGGCACGCCGGGAAGAAGGTCCAACACACGCCCCCCTCAGGCCCAGGCCCCTCCGCCGCCCGGGGCACGCCGGGAAGAAGGTCCGCCCCTCCCCCTCAGGCCCCACCCCCCCTCCGCCGCGCGGGGCACGCCGGGAAGGAGGTCCGTGCCGCCCCCCCCCTCAGGCCCAGGGCCCGCCCTCCCGGCCGCCATCTTGGGCGAGGCAGGCCCCTCCCTCCCGGGAGAACCGCCCAGCCGCCAGGTAGGGAGCGACGGCCAGGCCGCGCAAAGCCTCGGGGGCGAGGGAGAGCCGCTGCTGCCGGGCCCTGGAAGTCGCCGGCGGAGGGTCGCCAGCCTGCCTGACAAGGGCGCGGGTGGGGCGGACGCTCTCGCGCAATGCATTCTGGGGGTCGTAGTTCCCGTTCGTAAGGACGTCAGATCATGAGCCCTGCCGGGACAGGCCAGAGTCCGGTCGAGTCCAGCCTCCTGCCTGCAAACGCAAAACGTTTCCAAATCGATGCTCCCCTCTGAGCAGTGGGGTCTCGTGAGCAGGAATCCTGCCTTTGGGAGCTCCTGGCTTTAAAGTTACGAGCCAGCCGTTTGGCTGCTGCATGAATTAGTTTGCTCCGGAGCCCTCCCTTCCTGAGCTTAAGACGAAAATGTGTGAGCCGGAGGCTAAAAAACTTGCGAGTTAGCTCACACTGACTCGGCTTAGAGGGAAACACTGACTGTCTTGAGCGTGGGAAGGCACATTTGTGCGTTTCTCTGTTTTATGCCTGCGGCTTGCGTCGGGGAGCATGGGATCCTGTTCTCTGGGACTACTAAAAGCTGGGGGTCTACATGCTCTTCCTTTTATTGCTGCTGTGGGAAAGTAAGATTCAAGCCCGAGAGATAAAGTCCAACAAAATGTTCAGGGTGCAAGCTTTGGAGAGTCCAAGCCCCCTTTGTCAGGTATACAGCAAAGGGAGTGTTGACCCGGGAAAGCTTATGCCCTGAAAATCTCGCTGGTCTTTAGGTGCTCCGGGGTTCAACTCTTGCTCTTCGGCTGTCGACCAACACGGCTACCCAACCCACCCGAAACTGTTTGGGCGCGACCATACGCACCCATTTACGACGCAAGCGGTGCGATGAAGCGACGGCGCAAACCGACGGGATCAGACGAGCACATCTGCAAAGCGTCGTGCTACCGGCATAACAATGTCGCGAGCGCCCGTTGATGCGCTTCAAAAAGAGACCGCTAAAACAGAAGTCTTTTCCAGAAAAGCCGGAAGCAGGCGTGCGTGGGATCGCAGCAGCGCACCGACGCTGCTGTGTGATCGCGCACCGACGTTTGCCGTCCGATTCTGTGACGTACCGTGGGATCGCATTAACGCGCCTTTTTATGCAGCGACGCAACGCAGGTACGATTCCCGTCCGCTTTATCGCACTCGTGTGGACGGGCCCTTTGAAAGGTTTTTTTTTTCTGAAGTTGCATCTGAAAACCTCCCTTGCCCACATTTGTAAGGAGCTGATGGACAACATCTTGGAAGTGGCGTTAAACTGGTGTGGTTGGTCCAGTTACCACTAGTTAACTTAAATAAAGCTACAAATGCAGCAGTGTTACTTTACCAGGTCACCCAGCTTACAAAGCTACACAGAGACACATTGCAAGGTTAGAAGATAAACACTTCTCTCTCTGAGAGCCAGTTTGGTGTAGTGGGTTAAGTGCACAGACTCTAATCTGGGAGAACTGGGTTTGATTCCCCACTCCTCCACATGCACCTGCCTTCGGGCAAGCCATAGTTCTGTCAGAGCTGTTCTTGAAAAAGAGCAGTTTCTGTCAGAGCACTCTCAGCCCCGCCTACCTCCCAGGGTGTCTGTTGTGGGGAGGGGAAGGGAAAGGAGTTTGTAAGCCGCTCTGAGACTTCAAGTGAAGGGCAGGGTATAAATCTAATTTCCTCCTCCTCCACTTTATTTGAGAAATACACTTTTGGGTAGGAAAGAGTACAAACAGGATACAGTACTATCTTACTAGCTAAAGGATGGAAGCAGATGACAAGAGGGCCACCAGTCTCAGGTGCCAAGGGAGGACAGCATGTTGGTGGGTGCAAGGGGAGAGATCGTCTTCAACTGAGAGAGAACGGCAGGAACAGGAAATGGCCCCTGAAAACACAATCTACATTTCAAAGGGGACAGTGGCAGAAGAGTAAACACAGGAAAAAAGCTCAGGGTGCCTATCTAGCTGTCTCGTCTCTCTTGTCACGAAGTCTGGAGGTCTGAGACACAGGGGCATCGCACCTCGAATTTCCAGCATAGCAAACCAGTTCTTTCCTTTTTACACGCTTGTTGGTTCTGGAAGAGGCTTGCATCTCTAAGCTGAGTGAGCGTGAGCGAGCTCAGTTTTTTAGCCTCCAGCTCACAGATTTTTGACTCAGCTCAGGAAGGATGGCTCCGGAGCAAACTAAATTATGTGCCTATCTAGCTGTCTCGTCTCTCTTGTCACGAAGTCTGGAGATCTGAGACACGGGCATCGCACCTCGAATTTCCAGCATAGCAAACCAGTTCTTTCCTCTTTACACACTTGTTGGTTCTGGAAGAGGCTTGCATCTCTAAGCTGAGTGAGCATGAGCTAGCTCAGTTTTTTAGCCTCCAGCTCACAGATTTTTGTCTCAGTTCAAGAAGGATGGCTCCGGAGCAAACTAAATTATGCAGTCGCCAAATTGCCCGTTCACAGCTTTAATGCCAGGAGCTCACAAAGTAGAATTTTTGCTCACAAGACTCCGCAGCTTAGAGGGAGCACCGCTTGCATCCATTCCACGCTTCTTGTCTGAGCCGGTTTGCTGGAAAGGCGGGATAAGAATGTGAACAATAAATAAAAACAGTAGAAAGCAAGGAGCATTGCTCACCCGCAGTGGGGAACACACAGATAAAAAGTTCAACAGGACAGGCACATCTCGCTCCTCTAGCAAAGGCATCGATTTCAAATACATCAATAATCTTCCCAGCCAGACACACATGCTAGAGGGGAGCAAAGTGCAAAAAATGAAGCATTCTTATTAGTGTCTAACAATATCAGTGATGACACCTTTAAATGAGATTTTCGCACGTCCTCCTGAACATACATGACATTGCCTTCTACTGAGTTCGAGCCGTTCATTTCAGGTCAGGATGGTCTATACTGGATCCGGCTCTCCCAAGGTTTCAGGTAGAGGCGGTCTTTTGCATTAACTGTGACCTTTAACTGGAGGGAATGCTGGGGGTTGAACCTGGCACCTTCTAAATGCAAAGCAGATGCTCTGCCACTGAGCCACGGCCCCATCCTGGAGTTAAATAACAATGACATGGCTGCCACATGAGAATCCGAAGGCAGCAAACGTGTCTACCCTTCGAAGGACCATCCCAAAAAAAGGTGACCTTTCTTCTTTCAGTCTGTCCTGGGAATTCAGTGAATCCAGCAGTCAGCACACTCTTCCGAGGCGGGAATGCCAAAGAAGAGATAGGTCAGCTTATTTTGGACACAGCTCCGTGTGGGGGAGTGGGGAATCAAACCCAGATCTCTCGGATTAGAGCCCACCACTCCTAACCACTATACAAAACTATACCACTAAGGGTTGTGATGGTAACTCTTGCCTTGAAAAAGGGTCTCTGTGGTTTGAGCTTACCCAGGGGTCATTTCGTAGAAAAAGAGGTGCAGGAGCTCATTAGCATAACTCATTTGCATAACACATTTGCATATGCCACGCCCCCTGACATACCGGAAGTGTGTCCGAAGGCAACGCCCACCCCTCAGGCTCCACTCCACAGGTGAGTGAAACTGACCTGCTCTTCCTCCAGTCCCTTCCCTATCCAATATTTTGTGCAATAAAAAGAAGCGTAAAGAACACACCCTCATTCTCTTCCTGCTCCCTTGAAACCACCAGGTTTCAAGTAGACTTGAGATACCCAGGACATGTGCACCACCCATCCCTTTCCCTTCCCCTTCCCTTGTTGTTCCCACAACAAGAAATCCTGTGAGGTAGGTGGGGCTGAGAGAGGTCTTTTGAGAACTGCTCATGAGAGAACAGCTCTGAGAGAACTTGTGACTGGCCCAAGGTCACACCAGCAGCAGCATGTGGAGGAGTGGGGAATCAAACCCGTTCCTCCCAGATTAGAGTCCAACTCCTGACCACTATACCAAACTGATGGGATGGAAGCTGCTGAAGGGTTGGTGAAATTTCTCCAGTACTTATGTGCCGTGTGCCCAGATAAAAAAATGGTATACGTAGAAAATTTATATGCCACCTTGAGCAAGTCTCTGGAAAAGCAGCACACAGTCATAAAAGGAACAATGATAAAATTATCAATATTAAAACAAAACAATAAAGACCCTAGCAGGGCTTTCCCCGGGGCGCTGCGCCTCTGCACTGCTCAAGGAAGCCGAGGAAGGGGCGGGGCTTGGTCATGTGCCCGCCCCCTGGGCTCCTCACTCCCGGAGCTGCGCTCCTGTGCGCTCCCGCTCCAACGAACCCCTGAGCTTACCCAACCGAAGCACTCAACCATCATGCAATGCATTCTGGGCCTCATCATTCTTTGTTCTTCATCCTAGGCTTGGAGACTGAAGGGGGATTCGGGGTTTCTTATCCTATGTAGTCATTGAATTAACGTAGAGCTTTTCTGCATTCCCCCCCCCCCAATCGGTTCTGGCCCCATACTGCTTTGGTTTATCCAAAAATTTTGCAAGCATTCTTGTGCTTTTTGTTTTCTTGTTGCTGTTGTCCGTCCGTCCCGTCCCCCCCAATTTAGGAGACCACTTTTACCCCTTTTTTCTGGAAGCCGATTGTGAGGCAGCTCCCCTCCCCCCCGCCCCGTAATGCGTAACGCTTCTGTAACCTGTCCACTTCCACTCACCTCCAGCCCGCTTTCTGTGATTGGATTGTCATGGTCAAACCGCCCTGAAGACGAATGTTTTTGTCTCTCTCTTTTTTTAAAAGGTACTAAAATGTTGATATATCACAAGAGCATTTTAACGATAGGCTCAGCAGGTTCGCTGAATTTCCAGCTTTCATTTTTTAGAAGTTCATAGCCCTTGCAGAGATATGAGAAGAACTTCAAAGGGACCTGAAATCTATGAGGTGGTGTGGGAATTTGAACCTGGGCCTCTCAAATCCAGAAGCAAGCTGTCACGGCAGTGGTAATCAAGGGTTAGCAGGCAAACCTGGAACACCCAACTAATTCCTAGAACAAACTACATTTTCTGGTGCAGAGAAACCATGGATACCCTCCAGGTTTATGTGCTAGGCAGAAAAGATGGTGAACCGTACCCCCTTTTCTAAATTTGTGCACCATAAAAACTAAACAGGCATGCATGGTTCTGCCAGTAAATATATTTTTCAACACAAAACTATTCTTTCTTCTAATGCAGTCAGAAGGGCACACTCCCACTTTGTCCAAAATAAGAAAGCTGGTTGCATAATACCACAAAATTTAAAAATATTTTATTTCATGCATTTTGGGGGGGACAGGGGAAGCATTTACAGCATTTAACAAAATACATTCAACAATAAGTTCCACTTGCCAAAAACAGCAGTATCTTCCCCCCCATGGACAAATCCTTTCTAGAGTTGTAATAATTTACAATATTTAAAATTATCCATACCCTAGGCAGTATGAACAAAACATCTCTGGGATACAGAGCTTTAAACAGTGGTCTTTATGAGAAGGGATTGGAAGGCGGCGACTTTCAGAGATCCAGAATTCAGCACACAGCCTATGCTTCGTTCATAGTACAATCTGGAATAGGGTACAATATTTCCTCTTGGTTTTTCCTTGGGGGGTGTGTGTTACGCTACCCTTTGTTTTCTTTGCAGATACGCGACTCGATCTTTCTGACTGGCATTCACATGTTCCTGAGTGAACTCTGTGACAGTGTGAACCAAGCTCACGTTTCTTTACACGACCTCACTGGCCCGAGGCAGGGTCCCCAACTGTTTATGGCTTGGGGCTCCTTTGGGATTCTGACACAGGGTGGAGCACCCAGACAAAATGGCTGCCATGGGAGGTGGCGCGAACCGCAAAACGGCAGGGAGATTATACATAGCCAGTAATAACTCTCCAACGTTCTAGGCAAAAGCTTGACTTAACAGGATGCCTTTTAAAACGAGGATATTATTTTCAGATATTTCCTCACATTGTGCGGTCAACCGCCTTATGCCGATGAGGCAACTGCTTGCTCAAGCTTTTAAAGATCTCCAGGGGCCAATCGAAAGCCCTGCTGGGCAATACCCCCATTTAACCCTGCCCACGGTTAAAAACTGCTTGGGGAGGAAAGGTGTGGATAGACACCACGGCGCCTTTAAACACTATGTTGGGGACCCCAATCAAAGGCCTCTTCTTTGTTGGCCAAGACGCCACAGAAAGGAACGGTTGGGTAGCTTAGATTAAAACTCGGATTGGATTTTGGCTTATGTTCTCCTCAGCAATGCCAGAAGCCTTTGGAGCCGTCCCCCCCCCCCCCACTGGTCTGTTTTGTCGGTGGTCCCACAGCCTAGAGGAAGGCATCCGACATATTTGAGCAAAACGGGAACAGTCTTTGGTTCCAAGCGGAAGTTTCTAGATCACTAGTCTGACCAGATTCTTGGCAGTGTGGACATCTGTTTTCCGGTCAGAACACCTAATCTTCATTCCTTAAAAAAAAATTACAATATGTACATATCCCGTAATAAGCGCCCACCGGATTTAAGTATATAACGCAGGAGTGGTCAGGCTTTGGTAGGATAAAGGAAGGCATCCACGTTTCAAGTTTCAGACCTTAATAGGTTCTTTCTAATAAAGCCCATTAATAACTGGCTCTAAGATTCCCCTTTTCACCCTCCAGTTGATTAAAAAAAATCTATACAGCTGCCCCTGCAGACTTTCATGGGAGGTTTCATTCAAAGCTCACATCCTTCAAGAACTGGCTTTCTCAGAGCCAAAGATTGGGGGGAGGGGGGGTGTTGCCCTTATGTAGTATTTACATTACCAGAGAAATTTTACAGGACAAAATATCTGTTCCTCTCTTGCTAGCTGCAAGGGGGGGGGACTAATTTCATCTAAAGGAAGAGTCAGGCTTGGCAGTAGCTGGAAAGCTGGATCTTCTAGGATTGGATTCCACAGAGAATTTCCACAGATGGTGTGGGGAGCCATTTTTCATTCCTCCATTTCACTGCAGACCTCTTAACTCCCCACTAAGCCATTTCTGGGAGCCCCCCCACCCCCCAGATTGACATTCTGGGGTGCAGCTTGGGGGACATTTGGGGGATGAGTTTAGGCTTCAGAAGGAGAAGGGGATATGAGGAAGTTCCATTCCGCTGATGGAAATTCCTCCTGTCAGCAGAGTTTCGCTCTGGGATCCAAGCCATAAACCGGTTTTAGATATTACAACGAAAACACGAAGGGGGTGAGAATTCCCTTTCGGCTTTGCCCTCGTGTTATGCCATTCAGGCACAAAGCAATGGACTAGATGTCCTTTTGGATTTTTTTCAACTTCATGGATCTACCAGCATGTCCTCGGGCCTTTCTGCATTATCATTTTCCTCACCTGGGAGTTCCTGTTGGTTCGCGGGTGTGCGTCCCCCTGTTCCACTTGTGTTTTGCTCCCTCTAGTGGCCAATTTGATATTACATCGCTTTATATCCGGCATAAAAACCTGCAGTTTAAATCTGGAGGGAGATAAACTGGACACACACCAATGTAATATTCAATCAACCACAAGGAGGAGAAAAACACTTGTGGAATAGGAAAAAAACCCCAAAGCAACAAGAACACTCAAGTGAGGGAACTGAGAAAGTGGAAAGGCCCCTAATTAGGAATTTAAGCCAATTTTGTGAGTGTTTTAGCTCTCATGCCTCCCAACCACGATCTCAAAACTGTTGTTCTGAGGTCAAGAAGGGATCTCTTAACAGCGGGGTTTTTTTGGAGGGGGGACCCCTAAAATTCTCAGGACTCTCTTTGGCAGGAAGCTGTAATTTGGAACCAGTTTAAATCTGAAGTGCAGACATACCAAAGAAACAGAGTGCTCCAAGTTCAAGGGGGGGGGGGGCTCATCTCTAGAGTTCACTGATATACAATATCACTTTTGGACCCTGTTCCTGCATAAGGAAAACAAAATACACAATCCATATACACAATGATACAGTCTTGGAATCAGATTGCGATGTTTGCAAAAAGCAAAGCGTTTCCACGATGCCGTCAGGAACCTACCTCCTGATATACTACATAGCTTTTTTTTTTTTTTTTTTTGTAAATGTACAGGGTACATACATTACATGATCTTTGCCCAGTTCTCTTCTGTAGACCCAAATCTCCACAAAGGGGCTTGACAAAATGGAAAGGCACCTGAGGAATAATTCACATCTGTTTACATATAAACAGAGGGAGGGGGAAAATAATAATTTGATTTGTGGCAGAAGAAGGGGAAGAGAGAAGAGATTGGATTTGTATCCTGCCCTTCACTCACTTGGAGTCTCAGAGCGGCTTACAACCTCCTTTCCCTTCCCCTCCCCACAACAGACACCCTGGGAGGTAGGTGGGGCTGAGAGAGCTCTTTCCCAAGCTGTCCTTGAGAGAACAGCTCTGACAGAACTATGGCTTGCCCAAGGTCATCCAGCCAGGTGCAAGTGGAGGAGTGGGGAATCAAACCCGGTTCTCCCAGATTAGAGTCCCCGCACTTAACCACTACACCAAACTGGCTCTCGCCGAAGGAGGACCATCTTTGTAGGAAACCACCAGGTATGGGTAGCTTCATGAAACCCAAGATAGCCCAGCAAAAGACAGGAGGGAATTTTACAAAACACAGATTAAGTGAACACGACAAAAGGTGAAAGGACTCTCTATACCTGGCTTAACAGCCCCAAATTCATCTTAGCCTCTCCTCTGTTGACACATCCCGGAGTCAATCAAGGGCAGAAGTGAGGGAGTTTTTTTGTGTGTGTATGTGTGTATAAAGTGCTGTCAAACTGACTTATGGTGACCCCAGCAAGGGGCTTCCAAGGCAAGTGAGAAGCAGAGGTGGTTGGCCATGGCCTTCCTCTGCAGAGCCTTCCTTGGTGGTCTCCCATCCAAGACTTATGGTGACCCCAGCAAGGGGCTTCCAAGGCAGGTGAGAAGCAGAGGTGGTTGGCCATGGCCTTCCTCTGCAGAGCCTTCCTTGGTGGTCTCCCATCCAAGACTTATGGTGACCCCAGCCAGGGGCTTTCAAGACAAGTGAGAAGCAGAGGTGGTTGGCCATTGCCTTCCTCTGCAGAGCCTTCCTTGGTGGTCTCCCATCCAAGACTTATGGTGACCCCAGCAAGGGGCTTCCAAGACAGGTGAGAAGCAGAGGTGATTGGCCATGGCCTTCCTCTGCAGGGTCTTCCTTGGTGGTCTCTCATCCAAGTACTGACTGCACTTAGCTTCTGAGATCTGATGAGATTGGGCTATACCATGCCACCTTCCCTCCCAGAAGTGAGTTTAGAGACAGGGAAAGAGCCCCTGGAAAAAATAACAGGGGTTCCTGCCTTGTTTCCCTTTCACCCTCAAATAGGTCAACTTGAAATAATTTTTTTTTAAGTTTCCTTTTCTGTGGTTGCAGCTTGGTATTGATGACCCCCTCCTGCCCCCATTATTAACTTACCAGATAGCATACTCATTGAAGTGAGCATGTGACTGCCAAGTCAGCCCGGGGGGCGGGGGATCCCCCGCTAAAGGGGTTCCTGATCCGCCGGCCAGCATTTGGCCGGCGGGGGGAACCCCACCCCCGACGTCGTCCAGCAAGGACGACGTAATGACGTCGCCGGAAGTGACGCAGCACGTTGGGGGCGTTGCCAGGGCGACGCTCTGGCAATCGCCCCAAAACTCTATGATACCATAGAGTTTTGGGGCTATTGCCAGAGCGTCGCCCTGGCAACGCCCCCAACGTGCTGCGTCACTTCCGGTGACGTCGATGGGCGCGCGTGCTTCGGACTCCCCCCCGCCGGTGAGTTTTCAAGACTTGGCAACCCTATCAGCACCGGAATAACTTTTCTTTTGGGAAAAAACCCGGAATCTGAACGTATATACAGATTCTTAGTGGGATCAAAAAATTAATGGCTCCGCTCAGGTGTCACTGGAAACTGTGGTTTTATTGAACTAACTGGTTAGTGGTAAGTCTGTATGCAGGCTGCTCTGCTAACTATAGTTTGTCAGGGTCCATCAAACCCGGATTTGAAGGTGGTTTGTTAACCAGATAGTTTGGGCTCAGGTTTCGTGTGTTGTGTGAATGCAGACTTTCAGATCTAATCCTGGCTTGTTCCCCAGCGATGCCCTCCCGGACTACAGGGATTAAACAACGAAACCAGCTTTTGTGGAGGCAAAGTGGGATCGCTTGGGAACTGAAACCCAGTTTCACAAACTCACCAATGTTACAACAAACCAGACCCGTAGCCGGGATTTTGTGGCTTAAGGGGCAATTTTTTTTTTCTAGTGGGACTGAAGTTCTCAGTGCAGGGGAAAAAAGCCATTTAGCCAATAGAAAGCTGTTACCAGGCTAGATCTCTGAATTGCAAGCTGTCAGCCACTTGAGATGACAGTTCTCAGCTGCCGCAAGTGAATCATTTCTGCCAGCCTCAGCAACAATTCTGGTAGGTTGGGGTTGATGACTTCTATAATCAAGAAAGCTAACAGGTAGAAAAATCTCTCTTAAAGGAGACCAGTTTCTTGACACAGAGTTAGAAGGGGTCCTAGAGGTCACCTACTCCAACCCCCTTTCTCAGTGCGGGGATTAGTCAATTACAACACCCTACTCTGCTTAAAGGAGTGCACATCTCTAGAACAAGGTTTTAAAAGGGTTGGAAAAAGCATTCGCAGGAGAAATCCTTTTGGGGCTGTGCCTTTCAGAAAGGGGGCAGAGCCCCCAAAAGCCTCACCGTAGTCATGGGCCTGCAACAAACCAGCATGATGTGATATCTGAACTGAGCCATTGTCGGACCCTATTTAAGGATACGGACCTGTCCACTCGGGGAGGGGCCGTAGCTCAACGGAGCATCTGTTTGGTGTGCAGAAGGTCCCAGGTTCTCAGTCCCCTGGTTCTCCATTTAAAAAGGACCAGGCAGTCAGTGACATGAAAAACCTCCGACTGAGTGCCTGGGGAGCCGCTGCCAGTATGAGTAGACAATACTGACCTTGATGGACCAAGGATCTGATTCAGCATACGGCAGCTTTTTGTGCTCACGTATCCTCACCCTAACAGTCAAAAGGTTGACAAAAATGATGGGCCAGGCATACCCCACATATGTTCAATTCCACTCTGAAGTCACAAAATGTGACACCTGGCACGGGAGAGACAACCTCCACTTGTTTAGTATGCCTGGCTCCAGAGATCGTCCGGAAAGTGTGTCAGTGGGGCTGTGAACCTCTGCTGCAAGGGGGCAGGAGGGATGGGGTCAACCACCAGTGGCCTGGGGTTGGGGCTTCTACGTTTTGCCAATGTTCTGCCTCTCTGTGTCCAGCAAAAGACCTAATGCAAAAAAAACCAAAAAAAGAGCAAAACATATCCAAAAGAGCACGGGTTTGCTAAAACTGCAGTTTATTTCGGTCAGATAATCCGGGGCAGAATCGGAAAGGGAGGGAGAGAGGGCAGGGTATAGCCAAACGAACCTCTGAAGTCCCGAGCTATTGCTCAGCAGACATTTAGTAATGTCTGTCAACTCATTAAAGGATGGGCAGAGGCGCTTAGTTTGCCCTGATCGGCTGGTGGGGATGTGGCTCCCTTCCTTTCCAGATCGAGACACGCTTAATGTTAGGGTTCCCACTAAAGGGCTGCGGAAAAGGCCTCCCCTCTGGAGATGATCCGTGCAGGGATTAACGTTTTGAAATGCTTTACTGCGCATGTGTAATGCTGGCGTATCAACACTACCCGGGGCTGCTTCAAGGCACTCTGTTCTCCCAAGCAGAAATGTCAGCCGTCACCTCCACCGGTAGGAATATGTGGAGCTCCGGCAGAACTGGTAGCACTGCAGGGCGTTGGCTTGGCGGAGACAGGTGTAGGCCCAACATGCAACCTCCTCCTACAGAGCTGGCGACCAGAGTAAGCTAGGCCAAAGTGGGGTTCTGGAACTCTCCTGGCTTGACTGCCTGAGAAACCACTTGTGTAGCGAGCCGGCCCTGCTGCTCTCTGGCCAAGGATATGTGGTATAGCCATGGGGGTGTGGATTTTGGATGGCCTCGACATTGAAACTGGCTTTAGGGTTGAGGGAGAACACACCGGGAGCGGGAGGGAGGCCTAGGCCTCGTTGCCGGTGATGTCACTTCTGCCATGCACAGGAAGTGACATCATCATATCTCCTGCGTTGTGGCGACACTGGTATTTGGGCCAAAACTCTATGGTAAAAATGTCTTCTACCACAGAGCTTTTGTTCAAATATCAGAGTGCGATGATGTCACTTCCTGTACACACCGGAAGTGACATCACCATGTCACTGGTGGCAGTGGCCAAGGGCTATCTCCCCTGCTGGTAAGTCCCCCTCCCCCTGCTGGGGGGCTGGTAACTCTACCTTTGTAACTGTGCTGATCAAGGCCTGCCAGAAACATGTCGTTTTGCAAGGTATACCGTAAGAATCCAGGGCAAAGAAACACACTGCACAGCCTCAGAGCTCAGTCCCGGAACCTTGCGGGTTAAGCACTAAGCCCCTTGCTGGTCAGAGGACAGAACTACAGGCCACAGAGAAGGCCGAGATCCAGCCAGTCTGGAAAACCAGAGTCAATCGGTGCTACGGAGGGATAGAGAGATTGGCAGACCCGCTGATTTCCCTCAGTCTGGGCACGTGGTCCCCGGAAGAAGTCATCCAGCCCTCCTCCTGCTCCATCACAGCAGCTTGTCTTTGGCCTCCGAGATCCACTCAACCTCAGCGCCTGCACAGAGGGAGACTGGCAAAATGTCTCCATTACAGGGGGATTTCTAACAACAGATTAAACACGTATTTCTGTTGTGGGTTATATTTACACATATAAAATCGATGCTAACTGGGTCCCAGAGAGGGATAGGTGGCCTCCGAGGGACGGTCCCTGTAAGGTCTATCTCTCTAGAATGTTCCGTTCAACCTAATCCACTTGCGGTCAAGTCTTTGTCGCTATGAGTATAATTGCTGCTTATGATATACAAGCAGCTCTCTTTCCTCTCCTGCTTCCAGTAGGTAGCCGGAGATATTTCTATGTGCACTGGACTTCCTACAGCTTCTCTCCCAATATCACGCTGGATTCCCTTTCAACACCCATCCTTCCGTCAACAAGTACGAAGCTCGGTTCTCCAGAGCACGCTGCGTATTTTGCCACTCTGAAGAAACGTTACCAGGGTGGGCTGACAAGATGGCGGCTAGCTTCCTTCTTTTTGTTCTTCAGTGGCTGGTCAAATCCATGAGGCCTTTGTGAGAAAGCGACACAAAGCAGACAATCCAATGGTGGCCATGAGGCAGCTTATATCCTAGTGCAAAAGTCATCCCTTCAGTTCCTTAAATCCCTCCGTCTCAAAGACTCACCAGTCTCCAAAGCCAAGATGGCCGTTAAGTGCAGCTTAGGAAAAGGCAAGATGGCTGCCTCTTGTCCAATAAGGCTTGATTTGGCAACAATGCAGCGTATTTGGGAGTGACCCAACGAGGCACAGTTTATTGTGTGGACCTTTGGCTTTTGCCCTTCCTCACGTGGGGAAGCCTAACTAGAGGCTAAAGTTCACAAAAGAGTGCCTCAGAATTTCTTCCGCTGTGGGTCTCCGCTTCTCTTCCACAAAGATTATCTTGAGGAAATTGCGGCAGCAGTCCGAGACACCGTCTGGAAGCTGAGGCTTAGTGGGCTGGGTCGCAATTTTGAAAATGGCGGCCATTGCCTCAAATTCCGCCCACGGTGGCTTTTCAGTCAACATTTCTACCACAGTGCAGCCCACGCTCCTGAGGTAGATGAGGGAGGGAAAAAAACAATTAGGAAAAGTTTAAGGTGCTCCAATCACAGTTCTTACAATAGCCTCTAGGCGGCTTTTCAGCATACAAACGACCTTACTGCTCTTATCGAGGTTTTTTTTCATTGTCCTGTGAGGAAGTTTAGGCCGAGGAGAAACTATTTCCAAGACTGGCAACCGGAAGGAGGATTGGGGGTGGGGGAAATGGGAGTGAGCAATACTGGCTACAATTGCAATGTCACTTCTGGGGAAAATGTGGAGGTGACACAGGGTAACTCTAAGAATCACCACAAAATCTATGATAAAACAATAGAGTATGCTGCGATTCCTAGAGCTACCCTATCTCACTTCTATATTTTATCCCTAAGTGATGCTGCGGCATAGCCAACATCATTTAGGCTGCAGCATGAAGTGCCCCCCCCAATGCTGCTCATGTTGGGACAGTGGGAGGGAGAACGTGCCCCCCCTTTGTCAACCCACTCTCCCTAATGCACCACAGTGGCCACAGTTAATGGCCATTTGGGCCATATGAGAGGGGGTTATTTCTTCTCAGTTCAAAGATTTCAGACATATCTGAGCTAGAGGCCCTCAGATGCTGGATAAATTTCGATCTAAACCCACGCGTCATTAAATGTATGGAGGAACTATCCCATATGACTGAAGAAAAACCTAAAAAACAAACTCTCTTACCGCTTTAAAAATTATTGTGTTGTTCATCTTACCAACAATTCCAAACATTCATAATGGTGAAGTTTCTATTTCTATTTCATTTTATTTACAGTCCACAACCAGGTGAAGTTGAACTCTCTGACTTCCCCTACCCCAAGACGTCCACCTTTGCGACTGGCATCTTACCAAATGTCGGCCTTCCTTCCGTATCCTTCCCCACTGATCACCTCAGGGCTCATCCAATATGGCGTCCCCGTGACGGACTTCATCCCTGTTCCAGACATGCAGATGGTCTGAATGCGTTTGCTGGCACCAAAATCTCCCAGTTTCACATTGCCAGAGGAATCTCTCAAAATGTTGGCACCTAAGAAGAAGAGATGGTTTTTATATACCACTTGCCTTCCCTTCCTCTCCCCACAACAGGCACCTCATGAGGCAGGTGGGGCTGAGAGAGTCCTGAGAGAGAAACTGGGGCAGGCCCAAGGTCACCCAGCAGGCCTCATGTGTCTCAAAATGGCTTCCAATCACCTTCCCTTCCTCTTCCCACAACAGGCGCCTTGTGAGGCAGGTTGGGCTGAGAGAGTCCTGAGAGAGACTGGGACTGGCCCAAAGTCTCCCAGCAGGCCTCATGTGTCTCAAAATTCCACTTGTGTTTTGCTCCCTCTAGTGGTCGCTTTGATATTACATCGCAGCATCTGTGGCTTATTACCCTACATTTTTAGGCCACAGATACAGTGATGTAACATTGAAGCAGCCACTAGAGGGAGCAAAACACAAGCGGAAAAGGGGGGGGAAGGATGCAATACGGCCCACAAGACAAAATTAAGTGTGTGGAAAAGCCAAGTCTCTCTTGGAAGGGCTAAGGCATATAAAGGCACAGCCTCTGTTCTGCCAGATTCAATCTATAGAGTTTTTGATGATTCCTAGATTTACCCTTTGTCACTTCCAGGGCAGCTCTAGGAATCACTGGGAACTCTGTGGTTTTAGCTGCCTTTTGTCACATCCGGTAAGAACCTCCTGGAAGTACACAAGGCTGCATTAAAAAGAAATTCTCCCATAATGCTGTCCCCCACAATCCTCCCTCCAGCTGCCAGGCACTGTCTGGCAAACCTGAGGTACTATACTATAGAGTCAACTCTTTCCACTGAGCAGTAAGAATGTCTGTCAACATTCCATGACCTTGAAGCAGCTCAGCCAATGGCAAGTCTCAGCCAGAATGCTGGAAATGTAGGATTATTATTATTATTATTTTGTACTATAGTTTTGCTTAGAGGGTTTCAGTAGGTCCTCCCAATGTGCACCAACTGCTCCCGGGACCCACAAAGGTGGTGCATCTTGACTCTGCTACACTCTGAAGCTACTCCACACAAGCAGAAAGTTCCCATCTGCTCTCCACCTACCTTTAATATCTCTGTGTACAATCATATTGCTGTGCAGGTAGAATACTCCTTGCAGGATCTGCCTGGTGTACCTCCGGGTGACGTTCTCCGTCAGGGCCCCATAGGCCTTCAGCTGGTCTTTGATGGAACCCTACGCGAGCAGGAGAAGAAGGCCTCATTGTCCAACCAAGTGAGACACACCAGCAACACTTAACTTTAATTTTATGCAAGAGAGTGTTGGGGCACTATCGGCCGCCAGGCTGGAGGACTGTTAGAGGGTCCTGGGTCATTTCGTAAAAAAACGAGGCGCAGGGGCTCATTAGCATGACTCATGACCATAACTTATTTGCATATGCCACACCCCCTGGCATCACCGGAAGTGTGTCAGGAGGCAATGCCCGCCGCTCAGGCTCCACCCTAGAAATCTCCAGGTGTTTCCCAACTCAGAGCTGGCGAGCCAGCTTGACACTTTGACTAAAGGCGCTTTAGGTTTCCTTTGCTCTTGCAGGGAAGCCACCCTACAACAAGCATGAAAATACAGATCAAGTTAGAGTGCTTTTGCTTTTTCCCACAGTGCATCACCATATGTGCCTGCTCCTGGGCTTGTTACTCCCGGAACAGCATTCCTGCGCGTTCCGGCTCAAAATGATCCCTCCTGTATCTACTTAGGGCAGAGTGGAGAAAATTCTGGGCTGGTTCACACATACAATTACCAGCATATTCTCCTTGTCTGGCCAGGATGCCATTGGGGAACCCATTCGTATAAACCGGAGCTTCCTCGCAAGGGAATACATCCCCTACACAGTCACCCCGGGTCCTTTAGTGGCAACAGTCTGGGGAAAGCACCACTTACCCCTGGCATGTACTCCACAAAGATGGACAGTTTCCTCTCCTCGGGGTCTCGCAAGCAGCCGTAATACTGAACTATCCGTTCGTGGCGGAGGGTTTTCAGCAGCTGGATCTCACATTCTAAGGCGTTCACCTCCTGCAGTGCAAGAGAGAAAGCACCACGGAGGGTTGTAAATATGGCTGGCGGTGGGAGGGTGTATTGCAGGGGTGTCAAACCGGCTCGTCCGGGGTTCTTGCCTGGCTGGCGAGCCACTGGTGTGGGGGAGGGAAGCAGGAGGCTGCTTGTGGGGGGAGAGAAGAAGACGAAGAAGAGATTGGATTTATACCCCGCCCTTCACTACCCAAGGGAGTCTCAGAGCGGCTTACAAACTCCTTTCCCTTCCCCTCCCCACAACAGACACCCTGTGGGGTAGGTGGGGCTGAGAGAGCTCTGACAGAAACTGCCCTTTTTCAAGGACAGCTCTGACAGAACTATGGCTTGCCCAAGGTCATCCAGCAGGTGCAAGTGGAGGAGTGGGGAATCAAACCCAGTTCTCCCAGATTAGAGTCTGCGCACTTAACCACTACACCAAACTGGCTCTCTTGGCACACCTGGTGAGTTCTGTGTGTTTGTGTGTGTGTGTGACTGAAGCTCTCAAGAAACAGAAGGTAATGCCTAGAGCAGGGGTGTCAAATATGTGGCCCGGGGACTGGATCAGGCCCCCGGAGGGCTTCTGTCAGGCCCGGACTGGAACTGCCCATCTCCTGCTTCCAGTTCAGCTGCTGCTGCTGCATCATAGCTTGCTTCACCAGACTCTCTCAATCGCTCAGCCATTTCATGTTTTCCCCTGGGTCCTAGACTCAGAACTCTGAGCATGAGATTTCGGTGGTGAATGTCAATAAATCAAAAGTAGGTTTGCAGCTGACAGGTACACACCTGAGCAACACACTTAAGATTGCAACAGCACAGACATTTTGATGCAGTAATAACTGACACCTCTTGCTCCGAATTATTGCATCAAAAAGGCCTGTGCTGTTGCAATCTTAGGTGTGCTGTTCAGGTTTAACAGTCTCTGAAACAAAATACTGCAAGAGGGCTACTGTTTCAAGCATGTTTTTTATCTTAAGTCAAAAAATGTTTTTATTTTATTTTGGAAGGTAAAGTGCAAATCCATTCTCATTTGCTTCTCTGCTTGTCTTTCCTTCTCCTTTCCACCGTTCCCCCCACTTCACCCTCGAGCCAGCCCCATCCCTCCCTGAGGCCTCCTCCAGGACATGGAAGAAGGGATCACAACAGAGGTTGCTAAGCAACCATACACCTAGCCAGTCCATTTCCTGCCTGAAAATCCCAAAGTTGCGGAAATCGGAACACTGATGGGACATCTGAGAATTCAAAGCGTTCTTCAATTCTTAACCCGTTTATTCTCAGAAAAGTATTTCTCACTGTGATGTGATAAGTCAAGTGACAGAACTAGGATATGGGGCCCTGAGTTCAAATTCCCACTTATCCAGGAAGCTCACTGGGTGACCCTGGGCCTGTCACTTCCCCTCATCCTAACCTATGCTCAGAGGACTGACTGTTGTGAGGACAAAATGGGGAAAAGAGAATGATATTATGCCGCCCGGACGAAAACTGTGCTAAATAGATTTAGCGCCAATTAACCGCCACCCTCTGAAGACCTGCCCAAATGGTCTGACCCTAGGAGACTGTTTCAAGCACCTTCTGCATGATAAGAAGTCGATATGCTAAACCCAGGGTTTGAACCAATCCAGAAACAGAAAATATACCCAAGGAGGAGAGGGTCAGTGATGGGGGCAATGTTGCTGATGTCACAATGCCACTTCCAGATATAACATGGAAGTGACAATGGGTAGCTCTAGGAACTCTGGGCAACTCTATGGTAAGACTCTTATCATAAAGTTTCCGGCCATTCCTAGAGCTACTTGTTATCACTTCCAGGTTGCGACTGGAAGTAACGTACTAGCAGTTTTATTTTTCTCCTGCTGCCACTCGTTGCAGAAGCAGGCAGTCGGTGGGAGGCCTAACTCAAAGTGACATGAATGTTTAAAAACCACCCTGCAAATGCTGTTCTTATGGCGAGCATGTTTCCACTCTGTGAGCTTCAGAGTGGCACCGTTTTGTCCTAGCCGTTCATACTTACTTTGCTTGTCTCTTGGCTCTCGGGGTCAAAGGGCACCTGCTTTACCGAAAGCTCCCGGCCAGTGTCAACATCGTAGCAGAGATAGACCTCCCCAAAGGCCCCCCGGCCCAGCAGCTTTCCCAGCCGCCAGTTCACCGGGGCCTGCAGCGCTAAGCGAGAAGACAGAAATCGTGTCATGAGAAGGCAAAGGTCCTCCAAACAGCCGTCCCATCTTGACCCCCCCCCCCCTCCTTCCCATCTTAAGACAGATTGCTATCTCATGAGCATTACTACTTAGGAAAACAGTGGCTCTCCGATAGTCCCCGGCAGCCAAGCTCCTCTTAAAAGCCTTTTAGTTTATTTGGGAGTTTTTCACCCCTGCAGCTCACGCCTTCCAGGATCCCTTTTGGCATCCAGGAGGCTTAGCCACCAACACAACATGCAAAGTCCAGGTCCCACAAAACCACAATCGACTCCCCTGTGCACATGACACTTCAAGCCTGTACAAGGGGGCTGAACAAACCACTGATCCCAACAGAGATGCGGAATGCCCGGAGCATAATACTTGCCCCCCACAACGGGAGATCATGAGGTTTAGAAAGCTCTTTGGTCGGCTCCTGTTTCACAAGTCCAGGGAGCGTCTTCACAAGAGTATTAATGCATTTGTAGAGTGCTTTTAGCATCCAGAGAGCTCCACGCGCCCTTTCTGGTTGTGATCTTTACAACAAGCCATGTTGGATCAGGCCAATGGCTAGGCAATATTTCTGACTAGGCAATATTGTATAAGCTATTGTGTCGTATAAACTATGTTGCCCTATATAATTATAAGTTACAATCCTAAATATATGGTATCATATAGTCTCTGAGCTATAATGTCATATTTTCTTTTCCAGTTTTCCGTTATTGTATTCATATACATTTTTTTTGATAAATAAACTTTATTGATATTTATGTAACATACAGCATAGGTGGTTGTTTACATAGCTGTTACCATGTTCAAAAATAGCTGACATCTAAAATAAAGCATTTAATAATTTACCAATAAACAGTTTCCTATTCCTATTTCTATTTTCTTATACTAACCTTTGGTTATTCCAATATATCTAGTAGTTGTATTTCTAGTATTTTTAACGTTGAATTTGGTTGTTCACAGTTGAGTGTTGTATAGTGTGCAAGTGTTTCTTGTAAGGAGTAAAGATTTAGTGTATTACATTAGTATTAGATCTTTACAAAATTTGTTTTGTGGCAGTGTTTCGTGTTTGAGAGCATAGTCATAGAAAGGATACCATTTTTCTATGAAGTTTGTAGTTTTCGGGTAAATTTCTGTTTGATGTAGTCGGTATGTTATTTTTTCCATTAGAAACTGATCCCATACTTTTTTCATCCAGAGGTTTCTTTCAATCTTTTGTGTGGATTTTCAGGTTTGCGCTATTGTTGTTTTTGCTGCTGTTAATAAACTACTGATCAGGTCTCTCGTTGATTTAGAGATAGAGTTTTCGTGCCACATATTTAGTAATATAGTTTCTGAATTTAAAGGGACCGTATAGTTAGTTATTTGAGTTATTACATCTTTCCAAAAAGTGTGTACAATCTTACATTTTGATTAAGGGATGTCCCTAACGTTTGTAAAATTGCCCTTTACATTGTGTTTTTGACAACTATATTTCTTTATGCTTCCCCTCGCCTTCCCCTTTTTTCTTATTCTGCATCCCTTTAAACATTCAAATAAAAATCTATTAACAGAAAAGAAGACGGGGCATCACGGCCCCCGAAAGAGTGTCCTTTATCCTGCCCCAGTAACAAGATTGAACGAGTCCCTGATTACCAGCAATCAATGCTCCCTCTAAGCTGTGGGGTCTTGTGAGCAAAACATTCTACTTTGTGAGCTACTGGGTATCAAAGGGGTGAGCGAGCGATTTGGCTGCTGCGTCAATTAGTCTGCTCTGGAGCCCTCCTTCTTCAGCTAAGATAAAAACAAGTGAGCCGGATGCCGAAACACTTCTAGCTACTTCACACTCACTCAGCTTAGAGGGAACATCTGGAGTCACAGCTGGAAAACAGACAGGCAAAGATCTCAGCTGTTCTCAGGTTCAAGAGGGAGCGGTCGTGCCACGTGATTATGTACGTGTGTGTCTGTCTGCCTGCATAAATGCTCCCTCCCCTGAGCTGTGGACTCTTTTGAGCAACTATTCTACTTTGTGAGCTACTGGGCATTGAAGTTGTGGGCGAGCGATTTGGCTGCTGCATAAATTAGTCTGCTTTGGAGCCCTCCTTCCTGAGCTGAGACAAAAACCTGTGAGCCGGAGGCTAAAAACCTGTGAGTTGGCTCACACTGGCTCGGCTTAGAGGGAACAATTCACCGAGAGACAACTTACTGCTCCTCATCTTGGCAGGAGACGACCCAAAGCCTTGGAAGATCTTGTCGCAGCTTTTCCACCACTTGGTGCCCCCGCGGTCCTCGTAGCGCAAGGTGATGAGCTTGTTGTCTCCGTTGAAGCTCTTTGTCCGGCTGGACGGCACAAGCTGGAAAAGATTCTCCGGGGGAGCGTAACTCCTCGGGAAGGTTCTTCGGCCTTCAGGAGCAACGGAGGGACGAGAGGGAAGAGTTAGATGCGGCTCGGTGGGACGGCCCTCGCTTCGCAAGCTGAAGGCTGCAGCTTCGATCCCTGCTGCCTCCCCTTAAAGGAGCCCCGGTAGCAATTCAAGGTCTCTTTGGTGGATGCCTTGAAGAGCAGATGACGGCCTGAGCAGACTAGACTGAGCTAGGTGGCGGCGGGAAGCACCCTCAAGTCATGCAGCCAACTTATGGAGACCCCTCATGGGGTTTTCAAGGCATGAGACATTCGGAGGTGGTTTTGCCATTGGCTGCTTAGAATGATAGAATCATAGAGTTGGAAGGGACCTCCAGGGTCATCTAGTCCAACCCCCTGCACAAGGCAGGAAATTCACAAATACCTCCCCCTCCACACACACACCCAGTGACCCCTGCTCCATGCCCAGAAGATAACAAAAAACTTCTAGGATCTCCAGCAAAACTGGCCTGGAGAAAAAAAATGCTTCCTGACCTCAAAGTGGCGATTGGCATTTCCCTGGGCGTCTGAGAAAGGGCCACAAGAACTAAGCACTGATGCAACCCTTCCTGACCTCCCTTCTCATGATCTGCCTAAATCCACAGAATTAGCAGTGCTGTCAGACCTCCAAAGGAGAGCCCACCACCTCCCAAGGAAGAAGAAGAAGAGATTGGATTTATACCCTGCCCTTCACTCCCCAAGGTAGTCTCAGAGCGGCTTACAAACTCCTTTCTCTTCCCCTCCCCACCTTGTGAGGAAGGTGGGGCTGAGAGAGCTCTGAGAGAAACAGCTCTTTTTCAAGAACAGCTGTACTAGAACTACAACTTGCCCAAGGTCATCAAGCAGCTGCATTTGGGGGAGTGGGGAATCAAACCCGGTTCTCCCAGATTAGAGTCCGCGCACTTAACCACTGCACCAAACTGGCTCTGTTCCACTGAGGAACTGCTCTGACTGTCAGGGCATTCTTCCTAAATGTTTAGCTGAAGACTCTTCAGATTTAATTTCAACCCATTTGTTCTGGTCCAACCTTCTGCGGCAACAGAAGACAACTCCGCCCCATCCTCTATATGACAGCCCTTCAAGTACTTGAAGATGGTTCTCATATCCCCCCCCTCAGTTGTCACCTCTCTAGGCTAAACATAGAAGAAGAAGAAGAAAAAGAGATTGGATTTATATCCCGCCCTTCACTCACTTGGAGTCTCAGAGCGGCTTACAACCTCCTTTCCCTTCCCCTCCCCACAACAGACACCCTGGGAGGTAGGTGGGGCTGAGAGAGCTCTTTCCCAAGCTGTCCTTGAGAGAACAGCTGGTACAGAGCTATGGCTTGCCCAAGGTCATCCAGCCAGGGGCAAGTGGAGAAGTGGGGAATCAAACCCGGTTCTCCCAGATTTGAGTCCGCGCACTTAACCACTACACCAAACTGGCTCTCCATACCCAGCTCCTTCAACCTCTCCTCCTAGGAGTTGGTCTCCAGACCCCTCACCATCTCCGTTGCCCTCCTCTGGACACGTTCCAGCTTGTCTATGTCCTTCTTAAACTGTGGTGCCCCAAACTGAACACAGTACTCTAGGTGAGGTCTAACCAGAGCAGAGTAAAGTGATACCGTCACTTTGTGTGATCTGGACACCATACTTCAGCACAGGGACTCCGGCCTTCCTTGGCGGTCTCCCATCCAAGTGCAAACCAAGGCCGACCCTGCTTAGCTGCTGAGATC
The DNA here is from genome assembly GCA_029233225.1 of Lepidodactylus listeri. NCBI lineage: Eukaryota > Metazoa > Chordata > Lepidosauria > Squamata > Gekkonidae > Lepidodactylus > Lepidodactylus listeri. The sequence goes on from JARCFY010000012.1 coordinate 8,536,720, forward strand.
TGACAGGATCAGGATTGCCCGGGCCATCCAGGTCAGGGAAGACCGAGACAGGCCGAGAGCGAAACCAGATGGGCAAAGGTATTTGTTGTCTACAGCTCACCTCTGCTTCAAACTTGAGTGATGATGTAACTCAGAGCAAGGCAGGCACATAGAGACATAACAGAGACGATCATGAGATGTACCAGCTAAGCTTTGCCTAGGGGCTTCTGTGGGCACACTGTTCTTTCATAAATACACGCATCTCTTGAGTGGATCCTGGCTTATATTTCTGCAAGGGGTCCTGACACGCACCGCACAGGAGATGGGAGCCCCACCATTTGGGAACCAGTTTGCTAGATCAGCTGGATTCAAGTCCAGTAGAACCTTAGCGACCAGCAAGATTTTGGGTGGGGACTGAGTTTTCAAGGGTCAACGCTCCCTTCATCAGATGCCACCACGGGAGGGTCCCTGATAAAAGGCACTTTGGTTCTCGAAAGCTCATATGTCCCCCAAATCTTATCAGTCTCTAAGGTGTTACTGGACTCAACTCGAATCTAGCTGTCCTCCGGCCGACCAACACAGATACCCTCTGAACACAGTTTGAGTCCAGGGGCACCATTAAGACCAACAAAGTGTAAGTCTGGGTATAAGCTTTTGCGCGCATGCACACTTCTTCAGATATACTGAAACAGGGGTCATTTCGTAGAAAAAGAGGTGCAGGAACTCATTAGCATACCTCATTAGCATGGCCAGCCAAATGTCAGTTTCAGCCCCATTATACCCTATGGGCCATTGAAGTCAATGGCAAAAACTCATAGGGTATATGAGGGGCTGGAGGAGAGGGGGTTTGAGGGAGAGGCTCCAAACTTGCAGGGTAGCTGCAGGGGCCTCTTCCCGAAATGCCCACCAAGTTTCAAGAAGATTGGACCACGGGGTCCAATTGTACGGGCCCCCAAACAGGTTGCTCCATCCCCTCCATTGTTCTCTATGGTGGGGAAAAACGTTACTTTTTTCCCACCATAGAGAACAATGCTGGGAATGGGGGCAACCTGGGGGCCCATAGAATTGGATCCCCTGGTCCAATCTTCTTGAAACTTGGTGGGTATTTGCGGGAGAGGCTCCGGCAGCTACCCTGTGAGTTTGGAGCCTCTCCCTCAAACCCTCTCACCTGCTGAATTTCGTGGCTGCCCTAGTGCCCACTCCTGGGCTGGTGGAACACTGCTCCGCCTTGCTCCAGCCCCAAATGACCCTTGCACTGAAACAAGACTTCCCTCAACCATTACATATGTATCTGAACAAGCGTGAAAGCTTACACCCAGAATTAAACTCTGTGGTTCTTAAAGGTGCCGCTGGACTCGGAACTTTGTGTTGTTGCTTCAGACCAACACAGCTGCCCACCTGCATCTACCTGAAGAAGTGTGCATGCACACGAAAGCTTACGCCCAGAATTAAATTCTGTTGGTGTCAAAGGTGCTGCTGGACTCGAAAACTTTGTCCTGTTGCTTCAGACCAACGTGACTACCCACCTGAATCATAAAGGTAAAGGTTTCCCTTGCTCGAAAGTCAGTCAAATCTGACTCTAGGGGGCGGTGCTCATCTCCGTTTCCAAGCCAAAGAGCCAGCGCTGTCCGAAGACATTTCTGTGGTCATGTGGTCGGCATGACTAAACACCGAGGTGCATGGAACGCTGTTACCTTCCCACCAAAGTGGTACCTATTTATCTACTTGCAATTTCTTGCTTTTGAACTGCTAGGTTGGTAGGAACTGGGACCAGAGAAAGGAGCTCACTCTGTTATGCCACACTCAGATCTCAAATTGCCAAGCTTCCGACCTTCCGGTCTGCAGCTCAGCGTCTTAACCTCTGAGCCACCACGGCCCTCCACCTGAATCGAGCTACCCTCTAAAACGCTCTCCATGGAAGGCTTTGCTGGATATAGCTCTTCTGAGTCCAATTCCAAGACATCACCTTTATTCTCATATACTAACAAGCTCCTTGGTGTGCTTTAACTACAGTGACAGCCCTGGCCCTCGAACTCTTACCGTCGCTATAGTCCTTCCGACTCTGGGAGAGGTGGTACTGCCTTGGAAAGGTCCCTCCCTTCCCGTATCTGTCACAGAATGTGGAATCAAAATCTGGGAAGATTAAAGAGGAAAAGAAATTTAGGCATTAGCATTATGACAAAAAAAAAAGTCATCTAACTGCATTGTTTCCTAGCTTCTTGATTTGAGGCCAGTCGCATCTTAGAGATCAATTTTTTTCCCCAAGGCATAAGCTTCTGAGAGTCAAAGCTCTCTTTGTCAGATATCTACAGGACACAAATCCAGCTGTACAGCTGCAAACCTACACGGCAATCCTCCAAAACTTTCTAATTTCTGCAATCCGCCTTCTGCGTTGCAACGTATGTCAACGCCCAGGGGTCATTTCGTAGAAAAAGAGGTGCAGGAGCTCATTAGCATAACTCATTTGCATAACACATTTGCATATGCCACACCCCCTAACATACCGGAAATGTGTCAGAAGGCAACACCCACCCCTCAGGCTCCACTCCACAGGTGAGTGAAACTGACCTGCTCTTCCTCCATTCCCTTCCCCATCCAATACTTTGTGCAAGAAAAAGAAGCATAAAGAACAGACCCTCATTCTCTTCCTGCTCCCTTGAAACCACCAGGTTTCAAGTAGACTTGAGAGACCCAGGACATGTGCACCACCCATCCCTTCCCCTTCCCCTCCCACAACAAGACACCCTGTGAGGCAGGTGGGGCTGAGAGAGGTCTTTTGAGAACTACTCATGAGAGAACAGCTCTGAGAGAGCTTGTGACTCGCCCAAGGTCACACCAGCAGCTGCATGTGGAGGAGTGGGGAATCAAACCCGGTTCTCCCAGATTAGAGTCCAACTCCTGACCACTACACCCAACTGATGGGGTGGAAGCTGCAGAAGGGTTGGTGAAATTTCTCCAGCACTTATGTGCCATGTGCCCAGATATAAAATGGTCTACTTAGAAAATTTATATGCCACCTTGAGCAAGTCTCTGGAAAAGCAGCACACAGTCATGAAAGGAACAATGATAAAATTATCAATATTAAAACAAAACATTAAAAACAATAAAGACCCTAGCAGGGCTTTCCCCGGGGCACTGTGCCTCTGCACTGTTCGGGGAAGCCGAGGAGGGGGCGGGGCTTGGTCATGTGCCTGCCCCCTGGGCTCCTCACTCTCGGAGCTGCGCTCCTGTGCGCTCCCGCTCCAACGGACCCCTGTCAACGCCTCATCATGAAACGCAACTTCACTGCACAGTTTACGTCTTCCGCTTGTTTCCATTGCATCATGTTTTAAATTCTGCAATCTGCTCAGCAAGGAAAGTGGGCCATAAACAAAGTGAATAAATATTTTGGAGCAGATTAAACTTGAATGCAGGATTCGCATGCAATGTCCAGTTTGCCTGTAGTCACAAACTGAAGCAGCTTGGCTGCGTCGCAGAGACCCGAATGAGGGGAAAACTGCCCGGGATTGATGCAGTAAGAATAATTCAGTGTCTCTTATGTTCCTATAGACATCTTCAAAAGGGGACTGGATAAACATATGGAACAGATGTCCATCAGTGGCTCTTAGCCACAAGGTATAGACGGAACACTCTGTCTGGAGCAAGTCATGCACTGTATTCTTGGTGCTTTGGGGGGGGGGGGGATGGGGGGGCTTCTGGAGTTCTGACCCTACTGGTGGACCTCCTGATGACACGTGAGTTTTGGCCACTGTGTGACACAGAGTGTTGAACTGGATGGGCCACTGGCCTGCTCCAACATGGCTTCTTTTATGTTCTTATCAGCTTCAAGAAGGGAATTGGGTGAACATCTGGAGCAGAGGTCCATCAGTGGCTCTTAACCACAAGGTATAGATGGGACACTCTGTCTGAGGCAGTGATGCTCTGGATTCTTGGTGCTTGGGGGGAAACAGGGAGAGGGCTTCTTGAATTCTGGCCCTGCTGGTAAACCTCCTGATGGCCCCTGGGTTTTGGCCCCTGTGTGACACAGAGTGTTGGACTGGATGGGCCACTGGCCTGATCTAACATGGCTTCTCTTACGTTCTTGTATATGAGCAAGCAGGAAGTCATAGGCCAACTAGAGGCAGTGGTGAGAGACTCTGTAATGGATCTCCCATCTTTTTTCAACGTGTTACTAGTAGGCAGGTGTGTGGATGACTTAGAAGAAGGGCTGGTTTTTATACCCCACTTTTCTCTACCTAAACGAGTCCCACAGCGGCTTACAATCTCCTTCCCTTCGTCTCCCCACAACAGGCCCCTTGTGAGGCAGACTGGGCTGAGAGCGCTCTGAGAAAAAAACTGGGACTGGCCCAAGGTCACCCAGCAGGCCTCCTGTGTCTCAAAATGGTTCCCAATCGCCTTCTCTTCCTCTCCCCTCAACAGGCGCCTTGTGAGGGAGGTGGGGCTGAGAGAGTTCCGACTAGGGCCACTGCACGGAAGAAGGTGGAAAATATACAGGTGTGTGTAATATTCCCCCAGCGGGGCAAGCTACAACAGGTAAAGGAGAGGGCGACTGGTATCTGGAACATGGCGTGCTGGAAAACGGCTATGTCCCCTTCCCCTCACACTCGCAGTCGGAACTGTGGCCTTCTGCAGCTGCAGCACACATTTCAGAAACAAACAGGAGAGATCCATTCACCCATCTCCAAATCTCATGTTTAGTTGGGCTCTCAGCCCTGCAGGGCAAGCGGCCTGCAGTCTGAGATCAGTTTGGTGTAGTGGTTAAGTGCACGGACTCTAATCTGGGAGAACCGGGTTTGATTCCCCACTCCTCCACATGCAGCTGCTGGTGTGACTTTGGGTCCGTCACAAGTTCTCTCAGAGCTGTTCTCTCAGGACCAGTCCTCGAAAGAGCCCTCTCAGCCCCACCCATCTCACAGGGTGTGTTACGTTCTACTATGTTATGTGGCATTGCATTGTCAGGGCTCTAGTATCCCAACTCCCCCGTTCCTATTGGCTGCCGGATAAGGACTCCTTATTGGTCCTGAAGCCAATCCAAGGAACCAATCGCAGAGCCCTGCTTAGGTCCAATGAGACTGCGTGTTTCCAGTTACAATGTATATAGTTATTTGTTGGAACACTGTAAGTTGAGTGCCGCTCTTGCTAGAGCTGTCCCTGAGCTGAACGATGTTTTGAATAAAAGCCTGCATTTGATTTATCGTCTCCTGACTCAATACTTCATAGGGTGTCTTTTGTGGGGAGGGGAACGGAAAGGAGATTGTAAGGTGCACTGAGACTCCGAGTGAAGGGTGGAGTATAAATCCAATCGCTGCTTCTTCTTCTGCAAGCTGATTTTGCAGGAGACAAGACTAGAAGGCACGTGGGGGAATGGTTTCCCCATGGTTGCCTCCAAGCTCTAAGATCTCTGCCCCCTTACTGATGGCCCACCGGAGATCACTTAGAACCGTTCGTTACCAGGGAGCCAGTGAGATGAACCATCTCTCCAAAGCGAATTTTATTATATTTATTTCATTTATTGCATTTGATTTGTTTCGTATTCCGCCTTCCCCACAAGCGGGCTCAGGGCGGGTTCCATCCAATGCTCCCTCTAAGCTGTGGAGCCTTGTGAGCAAAAAATGCTCCTTCTAAGCTGTGGAGTCCTGTGAGCAAAAAATCTACTCTGTGAGCTACTGGCATTAAAGTTGTGAGCCAGCGATTTGGCTGCTGTGTAAATCAGTTTGCTCTGGAGCCATCCTTCCTGCGCTGAGACAAAAATGTGTGAGCTGGAGGCTAAAAAACTGTGAGCTAGCTCACACTGACTCAGCTTAGAAGGAACACTGGTTCCATCACAAAATGCACCACACAACAATCGATAATTGAAATATATCTAGAAATCAATCTAAAAACAGCAATCAGTAAAAAACTGGTGCCCCAACAGATCCCAGAAAGGAACAGTTGGTTCCCAGGTGGCCATTCAGATCTGAAGACACTGGAGGTAGTGGATGTCCACCAATTAGCAGGTGGACATCCACTACCTGAATTAAAAACCTGGCGGAAGAGCTCAGTCTTACAGGCCCTGCAGAACTGTAATAGGTCCCGCAAGGCCCTGATTTCTAATAGGAGCTCATTCCACCAGGTAGGGGCCGGGGTCGATAAAGCCTTGGCCCTCGATAAGGCAAGTTGGACATCCCTGGGGCCGGGAACCACCAGGAGATGTTGATTAATGGATCACAAATTCCTGTGGGGCTCTTATGGGGAGAGGTGGTCCTGAAGAATGCGGGGTTTTGGGGTGGGTGGGAACATATCCTTTTTAAAAAGGTAAAGGTTTCCCTTGCTTGAAAGCCAGTCGAATCCGACTCGAGGGGGCGGTGCTCATCTCCATTTCCAAGCCGAAGTGCCGGCCCTGTCCGAAGGCGTTTCCGTGGTCATGTGGCCGGCATGACTAGACGCCGAGGCGCACGGAACGCTGTTACCTTCCCACCGAAGTGGTATCTATTTATCTACTTGCAATTTCTTGCTTTCGAACTGCTAGGCTGGCAGGAGCTGGGGCCAGAGACGGGAGCTCACTCCGTCATGCAGCACTCGGTTCTCAAACTGCCGAACTACCGATCTTCCCGCCCGCAGTTCAGCATCTTAACCACTGAGCCACTGCGGCCCCTTTCAGGATCTGATAAATGTTGCTGTTTTAATTCTTTTTATCATGAATCTTTTAAGGTTCCCAGCGTTTCAAGGAAGATTTGGACAGGCCGCAGGAAGGATTTGGACTGTGGCCGTTCCCTTTGGCTCATTTTTATGTCTTCGGTGGTGATCTACTTGGCTCTTTCATTATTTGTTAATCTGATACGGCTGCGTTATGTTTCTCTTGCAAGCCATCTGGCCTGCCTCCTAAGTAGAAGGGTGGGATATAAATCTTAATAAAGAATTAACTTTTAAAGGGGCAGCATGAACGCTGCAGGCAGGGAGATGCCTCAGAAGCTCACAGAATCCGCACAGCTGCATTGGAAGTTCGGCTTCCACAGCTCAGCTCGGCATCCCCTGTTTTCTCTTCCTCTGGGCCCCCTGCCATGGGTCCATTTTTTAAGAGCCGAGGTCATCAAGCTATTACGGTGATGCAATTTTCCATGATTTCACCAAGCTGCACATGTACGCTCGCAGTAAAAGCTTCGGCCAAAGGAAAAATCTTTGCAATTCCCATGTAAGACCTTGCAGTCATTTGAGGTACTCTGTGAGCCCTCCGGTCATTCTCTGCCCCCCTCAAGGGCAGCTGCGCAACTTCCTGCAGTGCCCAAACTCTTGCCTTGGTGGCGTTTCAAGGGTGGCGCTGATCATCAGGTCTGCTGGCAAGGTCGCCTGAGCACAAAACATAGATGAAACTGCGGCATTCAAGGTTCCAGCACTGAGAACTCTCCCAAGGGCTATTTTTTTTTTGGGGAGGGGGGGGGATTCTCCTCTTGCCTATAACCACAATATTGTGCAGATTACCTAAGTTATCCAGGCTGTCTTTGGTTTGGTTCGTCCTTCTTGGAACAGGTGTTTGGTTAAAGGGTGGGCTGTGTAAAGAGAGAGAAATGCTGTTTTAGTGCCATGGAAACACCCCCCCCCCTGTATTTTTTTAATATAAATGTTTTTTAAAATATAAACCCCTGTATTTTTAAGAGAGCCCTTGCCCGAAGCGGTGTCCCTTCCCAAATGAAACTGGGCTTTTCCGCATCTCATTTTCCTTGCTTGTTGAGTTCCCATTGCTTCACGGGGATTTCCTGTTCTGCATGTAATCTGCTCCCTCTAGTGGTCGATTCAATATTACATTGCTTTATGCCCAGCATAAAAACCTGCAGTTTCACTCTGCAGGGAGATATGCCGGACATACAGTGCTGTAATATTGAACCCACCACTAGAGGGAGCAAAACGTGTGCAGAACAGGAAAATAACCCTGAAGCAACAGGAACACAAAAGCAAGGAAAACGAGAAATCGGAAAAGTCGAAGTTATCTCATTTATCTACTGATATTGGTTTTATTTTAGCTGCTATACTGACTAACTGCTCAAGTAATCTTTTGGGTGTGTTCAGACTTCTGCTATTGCAATTACTAGATTTAATCTTAATTTTAGAACCACGAGGTATAGCGCATAGAATATTGCTGGATTTGAGTCCGAGGGCACCTTAGAGACCAACAAGCCACTAGGATTGAATCTAGCTGTTCTACTAAAGACCAACACAGCTGCCCACCTGAAAATACCTGCAGAGAGTACTGAATTCCTAGTGGGGAGACCCAGATTAGAATTTTCTACAAACCAGGTGTCCGGGTAAGATCAGGGTCCCCCACCCGCTTTCTGAGATTAAATAAGGGAGAGGAATTTTTCCGCTCCTCTTTAAGAAACCCCTTCCATAAAGAGATCCTCTCATCTTTTCCCAGAACCCTTTGCTGCTGCCATTTAGGAACAAGGAAAAGGTTGCTGAGGTTTTGGGGTATAATATATATATTTTTTCCTCCTCCTGTTGTCTTCCTAGTGGCAATCTGGCTGTTTAAACAGCTTTTCCATCTCATGGGTTTACATCAAAATATGGACTTCATTCCCCTCTTCACTGGCCCTCTTGGTTACATCTCTGCCTGCCCACATCTACTGAAGTTAGGAAATCTGTAACCAGAGAAGACGATCAAATTCCCAGGGCCTTATCTCATCAGAGAGAGAGGAGGGAATTATGCATGCTTGTTGTTTTTCGACATAAGTAATGTCAAACCACATAAAACAGAGTGCTCAAAAAAAAGGAATGTAATTGGAACAGTGCTTGGGGATTAAAACTTTTGCAAGGAATGTTGATCTCAAATAAGAACGTGTCAGCACGTAGGGAGCCTTTACTGGTTACAAAAGGATATCAAGTTTGTATCATGTTGACATTTTAAAATCTTTTTATGGCTTTTAATACAGTGTTTTCACTGAATGACTGTTTAGATATCTTAGATCCCAGGCTGGAAGACAGGTGGCATTAAAATAAGAAGAATACATAAACCCCTGCACAGGTGTACTGTGTACAGTTCTGGTCACCACACCGCAGAAAGGATATTATAGCACTGGGAAAAGTGCAGAAAAGGGCAAAAAGAATGATAAAAGGGTTGGAAGACTTTCCCTGTGGTTGAAGCGCTTGGGGCTCTTTAGCTTGGAGGAACGATGACTGAGGGGTGACATCACTGAGGTTTACAAGATTATGCATGGGACAGAGCAGGTCGAGAAAGAGGTCCTTTTCTCCCTTTCTCACAACACAAGAACTTGTGGGCACTCCATGAAATTGCTGAGCAGTTGGGTTAGAACAGATAAAAGGAAGTCCTTCTTTACCCAAAGAGTGATGAACACGTGGAATTCACTGCCACAGGAGGTGGTGGCGGCTACAAGTATGGACGGCTTCAAGAGGGAATTAGACAAACATCTGAAGCAGAGGTCCATCAGTGGTTATTAGCCACAAGGTATAGATAGGAACTCTCAGTCTGGGGCCATGGTGCTCTGTCTTCTTGGTGCTTGGGGGGGGGCAATAGTGGGAGGGTTTCTGGAGTTCTGGCCCCACTGCTGGACCTCCTGGTGGCACCTGGTGTTTTTGGCCACTGTGTGACAGAGTGTTGGACTGGATGGGCCATTGGCCTGATCCAACATTGGCTTCTCTTACGTTCTTATGTGGCCTTGGGCCGGACATTCTCTTGCAGCTTAATCTACCTCACAGGGTTGTTAAGAGGATAAAATGGGACGAGGTGAAGGAAAGAAGAAGAAACAGCCAGGTACTCTGATATTCGTGGAGGAAGTGCAGGAGAAGATACAACATAAACAGATTTTTTTCCCAAAAAAATGCCATTTGTTTCAGATGGTCGTCTTCCAGTCCTACCTGTCTATGGATCTGTCCAAAGACTGACAACTTCCTGAGAGAGAGTCATCGGGGCTGATAAACGGCTCCAGCACCTGACAAGAGGGGGGCGAAAAAAGAGGAGAAAATAAATAAATGGGACTCATAACAAATTAGAAACAATTAAAGCCCATTTTTGGCATCTAGAAGCACAACGCACAGCTGTGTTCTCAGACCCCTGCCAAAATTCACCCAGAGTGACTTTTGACTCCACTGTTATAATTTTTTTAAAAAATAGAAAGAAAGCAAATGAAAGAACCCGCCCTCTTTGTGGAAATGCTGACCTGGAGTTTCCACTCCAGAACTAGCTAGTGACTCTGCAGAGAAATGGGCTGTTTAACCCACTTCATCTGTTACTTCCCTCCCGCGGACTCTAGCTTCATGCAAAAAAGGGTTCCTTCAGGCAGTGCTGTTCCATTCACATCATGCCTTCCCCTAGGCTGGGGTGGTCAGACTGGCTCAACGTAAGAGCCACACAGAATAAACATCAGATGTCTGAGAGCCGCAAGACATAAACAAATATTACATAGACGTTTTTTATTAGGAAATATGCAAATCTGCCTTTAATTAACATTAAATGAGACTGCCAAAAATAAAAAACAAAAGGGGTAAAAACCGATATCGATAATAATATATATTTGTCCAATGATGTTTGTTTGCTAATGATGTTTCTTTATCTAAGAGAAAGAGAAATAGAGAGAGGTGGAAAGAAAGAATGAAAGAGGTGGAAAGAAAGAAAAAGAGAGAGAGAAACAAAGAAAGAAAATAGATGGGAGAGAGGGGAGGGAGGGAGGGAGGGAGGGAGGGAGGGAGGAAGGAAGGAAGGAAGGAAGGGAGGAAGGAAGGAAGGAAGGAAGGAAGACATGCCTCTCCATCACTTCTCCAGCCATTCAATATGTGTGAAAGAGCTGCATGTAACTCCCAAGCCACAGTTTTGCCACCCCTGCCCTAGGCCAATCAGAATTTATCGATGGGCAAGGCCAGAAGAGCACTTCTGTTTACCAAATACCCTCCTGCTAATCCTGCCTCTCTGGCTAATATCAGCCCTCCGAGACCATATCAGCCTTCTACAAGCATATTCAGACAGATGGACTGACCACACAGAGCAATCCATCTCGTTCCAGAATGCTAGTGTCGGAAGCCACCTTGCTGAGAGCTCCACCCCTCCAGCTTTAAAACAACAAACGAACATCCCTGCATGTGAAAAGCTAGCCCGACAGGCAAACCCAAAACTCCTTTTATTCCCTGACACCCCACTAGCCTTCGGTGTGCACAGAGGGCTTCCCCCCCACACACACCAAGCAACATTCAAACATGAAATCATCTACCTCGGGCATGAGCTGGCACAGCCAAGAAGGGCTGGCGCCGCGTGTCTGAATTAGTCCTAAAGGGTCCCCAGAGATAGACTGGCCTTGGGTCACTAGAAGCAGCCCAATCCAGCTGGGAAAAAAGCTGGAGAGATCCTAGGTATGAAGGATCTTAAAAACCTAACTGGTCCAAGGAAAAGGATGAGACTTAGAGCCATGCTCCCTCTAAGCTGTGGAGTCTTGTGAGCAAAAATTCTACTTTGTGAGCTACTGGCGTTAAAGCTGTGAGTGAGCCATTTGGCCAGAGCGTAAATTAGTTTGCTCTGGAGCCATCCTTCCTGAGCTAAGACAAAAATGTGTGAGCCGGGGGCTACAAAATTGTGAGCTAGCTCACACTAACTCAGTTTAGAGGGAACACTGCTTTATGGCTGGAAGCGCCCAGTCAGGCCTCTCCATGGATCCCTGGTTGCATATTCTCCTCGCTCCCCCATCCCTGGCCACATGCCCGCGATCTCCCTTAAACTAAACCCAAGCAGCATTCGGGTTGGCAGGTTTCAGTTCCTGCAGCTTACATTCGGGTCCATCGTTTCCGGGATGAACTCTCCTTCGCTGTTGATGCTGGTGTAGGAGCCCTGGCGGGCAATCTGCTGTTGCTCTTCCGGAACACTCCCAGGGGGTGGGGAACTCCGGCCTGTGTGCAGTGAGCCTGCAAGGCAGAGAGAGAGAAGTTGCTGGGGAAGAGCGTGAGAGACAAGCGCGAATCGTCGGCATATCCTGAGGTCTGGCGGCTGTCAGGGCCCAGGACTTCTGGCTGTTGACCCCCACCCCCCACTGCCTTATTTGCTAAGAACATAAGATGAAGAACCCTGCTGGATCAGACCAGGGGTCCATCCAGTCCAGCCTCCTGTCTCACACAGTGGCCAACTGGTTCCTCTGGAGGGCCAACAACAGGGCATAGAGGCCGAAGCCTTCCCCTGATGGAGAACATAAGAACAGACCAGCTGGATCAGAGCAGTGGTCTATCTAGTCCAGAATCCTGTCTCACACAATGGCGAACCAGTTCCTCTGAATATCCAACAACAGGGTACGGAGGCCGAGGCCTTCCCCTGACAAGAACATCAGAAGAGGCCTGCTGGATCAGACCAGTGATCCATCGAGTCCAGCATCCCGTCTCACACAGAGGCCAGCCAGTTCCTCTGGAGGGCCAACAACAGGGCATAGAGGCCGAAGCCTTCCCCTGATGGAGAACATAAGAACAGACCAGCTGGATCAGAGCAGTGGTCTATCTAGTCCAGAATCCTGTCTCACACAATGGCGAACCAGTTCCTCTGAATATCCAACAACAGGGTACGGAGGCCGAGGCCTTCCCCTGACAAGAACATCAGAAGAGGCCTGCTGGATCAGACCAGTGATCCATCGAGTCCAGCATCCTGTCTCACACAGTGGCCAACCAGTTCCTCTGAAGGGCCAGCAACAGGGCAGGGAGGCCGAGGCCTTCCCCTGACAAGAACATCAGAGGAGGCCTGCTGGATCAGACCAGTGGTCCATCTAGTCCAGCATCCTGTCTCACACAGTGGCCAACCAGTTCCTCTGTAGGGCCAACAACAGAGTATGGAGGCGAAGACCTTCCCCTCACGTTGCCTCCTGGCTCTGGGATTTAGAAGCTTAATGCCTCTGAAGTTGGAGGTTCCCCTCAGTCACCATGGCTAGTAGCCATTGATGGATCTCTCCTCCATGAATCTATGCTAGCACTCCCCCCTGTTCCCAGCTACGCCTGCTGCTCAGAACCCCCGGGAATGGGCTACAGGTAGGATTGCTAATGTCCAGGCGGGGCCTGAAAATCTCCCAGATTTGCACCTGATCTCCAGAAGACAAAGATCAGTAGTTCCTCTGGAGAAAAGGGTTGCTTCGGAGGGTCGCCTCCGTGGCATTGTACCCTGCTGAGGTCCCTCCCCTCCTAAACTCCCCACGTTCTCCCTTTACATCTTCAGGGATTTCCCAACCAGCATTTGGCAACCCTGGCTGCAGGACAGTGGTGCATACGGGCAAGGAAAGAGCTCACATGTGGGCAGGGGAAAGGAAGGAGGGCCCGTGGAGCAGCCTGGGGGGTGGGAAGAAGGCCGGGCTGGAAACTCTCTTTCAGGGGCCCCTAAAAATGGGGATTGGTGCGGTGCTTTTTATAGAATCCGGGGGACTGTGAGCCGCGGGACAAGTTCGGAGCTCCTCTCTTTCATGTTAACGAGAAAGCACAGCGTGTTCCAAAGGAGCCGGTGAGTGCAAGCCCTGCCATTCTCAACTCGCACACTCTGGACCCCTTTCCGTCTTCCTTTCCACTATGTTATTTTGAAGGAATTTTCATAGGCAGTGTGTGCAGCCGGCCAGACACACAGAGCCAGATCCCTTCGTGACCTGTCCCGGCTCAGCACCTTCCCAAACCAGTTTGTTTTCGTCCTCTCCCGGGCTTTGCTCGTCCGTCTGTCCCCACACACCCTTGTTTTTAGTGCTTCTAACCCTGTCCAAAAAGCAGCTCCTTGAAAAAATGACACGTTTAGGTCCAATTCCTCGGCGATCTGGCTAGGCGGGCGGAGACGAGCGACTGTGGTTGGACTCCGTGGAAAGCCCAGGGATCCACCATGGCTGACGGCTGCAGAAGTCAACAAGTGAGCTGACGGTGGATGTTCGCGCAAGGGTGAAATTGCAAACTGCGGGGTACCGGTCATCTAGGACGTGGGACTTGGTGTCTTAACTCCCTGGGTCATAATGTCAGACCGATTCCCCACAAGCAGCTGTGCTGCTGTCACTCTTCCGTTTGCACCAGTTGCATTGGTCAATATCACACTGTGCTGCGTGACCGCATTTTGACCCTCAGCTCCCCTCGATTTCCCCCGCGTCTTCTCATAAGAACGTAAGAGAAGCCAATGTTGGATCAGGCCAGTGGCCCATCCAGTCCAACACTCTGTGTCACACAGTGGCCAAAAACACCAGGTGCCCTCAGGAGGTCCAGTGGTGGGGCCAGGACACTAGAAGCCCTCCCACTGTTGCCCCCCCCCCCCAAGCACCAAGAATACAGAGCATCACTTGCCCTAGACTGAGAGTTCCTATCTATACTTTGTGGCTAATAGCCACTGATGGACCTCTGCTCCATATGTTTATCTAATTCCCTCTTGAAGCTGTCAATGCTTGTAGCCGCCACCACCTCCTGTGGCAGTGAATTCCACGTGTTCATCACTCTTTGGGTGAAGAAGTACTTCCTTTTATCTGTTCTAACCTGACTGCTCAGCGATTTCATGGAGTGCCCACGAGTTCTTATCTTGTGAGAAAGGGAGAAAAGGACCTCTTTCTCTACCTGCTCTGTCCCATGCATAATCTTATAAACCTCGATCATGTCACCCCCTCAGCTGTCGTTTCTCCAAGCTAAAGAGCCCCAAGCGCTTCAACCTTTCTTCATAGGGAAAGTATTCCAACCCTTTTATCATTCTAGTTGCCCTTTTCTGCACTTTTCCCAATGCTCTAATATCTTTTTTGAAGTGTGGTGACCAGAACTGTACATAGTACTCCAAATGAGGTTGCACCATCAATATATACAGGGGCATTATGATACTGGCTGATTTGTTTTCAATTTCCTTCCTAATAACCTTGTTTTTTGAGATCGAGAAGACGCAGGTGAAATCAGGGGGAGCTGCAGGTCAAAATGCGGCTGCACAGCGAATAGTGTGAAACTGACTAATGCAACCGGAGCAAATGGAAGAGCGATGGCAGCACAGCTGCTTGTGGGAAATCAGCCTCAGTGTGCTGCAGAGCTGACAGGGTGATCTTTCAGGGGTCTCGGAACCACCTGGTTGGAATCTGGTATTGCCTCAATTAGACGGCAGTGGCTAGGCAACCCTGACAATTTCCACGACCCCTAAACAAGGGGCCCTCAGTGTGGATCTTGGGGTGTATCAACAGAGGCACAGAATCCAAATCACAAGATGGCACCCACTAGCACCTTTCCTAGCGCCCGCCAAGTGTTTTTAGAAAGTGGGAGAGGTCAGGCGGGGCTTTTCCCCAGCAAGGCTCCTGATTGGCCACTGGAGATTTGATTACCTGTGCAGTTTTTTAAAAAAGGCAGAAGAATCTTCATTATGCAACTGAAGGGATACAAAGGCAGCCATTTTGTGGCTGGCTCCGCCTCCTGCAGCAGCCATTTTGTGGCTGGCTCCGCCTCCTGCAGCAGCTGTTTTGTAGCTCCGCCCACCATGCCATGTCACAATTCCAAAGGTGTCTGCAGGCTCAAAAAGTTTGGGAGCTTCTGCCCTAGGCACACACATACATTTTCCCTAATACGTGGCACTAACATTTATGGGCCTGTTAAGAAGAATTTTCGTCCCATCCAGCCTTCACAAAGCTCTGTCCTGAGCACTGCCCACATTACAAGGGGATGCTAGGCTTATGGTTTTGGCCAAGAACAAGCTCAAATTAACACTGAATTCCGTAGGGATGGCTGGTACAGGAAAACAGGTTGGCAGGCCAAAACGAAACAAAATAAAAATTTACAACTGTTTTCAAGTACAAGCTGGCCAAGCACATTTTGTTTCGGGAGCGAGCCTCTAAATGCCCTCCAGACTTCTGGCCGAGTACTCAACAGCAGCATTAGGGAGACAAACTTTACATTTTATTTTAACTCTGATCCCCATGGGGTCTCTTCTCAGGAGCTGGGTCAACCATTTATTTTTATTTTAGTTCATTTATACCCTACACCTGTCACCTCCACGAGGACCCAAAGAGGCTTACCCCGTTCTCCTCTCCTCCATTTTATTCTCACAACAACCCTGCAAGGTGGGTTAGGAAAGATGAGAGGATGTGACTGGCTAAAGTTCACCTAGTGAGCTTCCATGGCAGACTGAGGTCTCCTAGACGCTAGTTTGACACCTAACCACTACACCCTCGTTTAATTTCCTGTAAGTCAGACTTAAAGGGTGTGTTCACTGGTCACTGGAGGAGGAGGAGGAGGAGGAGGAGATTATTGGATTTATACCCTGCTCTTCACTACCCGAAGGAGTCTCAGAGCAACATACAATTTCCTTTCCCTTCCCCTCTTCACAACAGACCGCCTGTGAGGTAGGTGGGGCCGAGAGAGCTCTTTTGAGGACTGCTCTTGAGAGAACAGCACTGAAAATAACTTGTGACTGACCCAAGGTTGCACCAGCAGCTGCATGTGGAGGAGTGGGAACTCAAATCCAGTTCTCCCAGATTAGCGCCCCCGCTCCTAACCACTAACACCAAACTGGGAGCTATTACAGAAAGTAAGCTGAAGGGGAGACGATGGCTGCCAGTCACTGGGCTGAGGAGGCCGTGAAAAGAACGGAAACTTCCCCGTGGTCGGCGCCCCGACTTCCACTGACCTGTGGAGTGCTTCCGCGTCCTCTCCGCATCTTTGTACAGCGACCCCATGATATCGCCCATCGACTTGGATATCCTCATCTCGTGCTGCTTGCTGTTGTTGGGCTGCAGGGGCTACAAAAGACACAACAGGAGAGTTGGTGGGCCCCTGAAGTCCGCACGGAAGGAGGGTTCGGGCACTCCGGACTTTCTCGGGCAGCCTCCCGGGGAAAGAAGAACATTTTCACTGCCGGGCATGTGGGGCTTAATTAGGAAAGGTGCACAGAGGGACGAGAGTTGACAAACAAACAGCTTTCCCCGTGTCTTGATCCAAGCCTGCCTACCCTCGTGCCTGGTGAGTTTTTTTTAAAAATGCCAGGACTTGCGTACTCGGGGAGACGTCTTCCCCATAAGAGTCATTAACAAGTGGAATGCACTGCTGAAGGAATAGGTGGCGGCTACAAGCACAGACAGCTTCAAGAGCGGATTGGATAAACATCTGGAGCAGAGGTCCATCAGTGGCTATTAGCCACAAAGTACAGATAGGAACTCTCAGTCTGGGGCAAGCGATGCTCTGTCTTCTTGACGCTTGAGGGACAACACAGTGGGAGGGACCTCCTGATGGCCCCTGGATTTTGGCCACTGTGTGACACAGAATGTCAGACTGGATGGGCCACTGGCCTGATCCAGCATGGCTTCTCTTATGTTCTTATGTCTGGGGCCGTGATGCTCTGTCTTCTTGGTGCTTGGGAGGCAACAGTGGGAGGGATTCTGGAGTTCTGGCCCAGCTGATGGACCTCCTGATGGCGCCTGGGTTTTGGCCACTGTGTGACACAGAGTGTTGGACTGGATGGGCCACTGGCCTGATCCGACACTGGCTTCTCTTATGTTCTTAGACAATTTAACGGGGTTTTATTGCATTCGGTGGGGTTTTCCTTTGAAATAGCAGGCTGCCTTGAGCCCCAAGGGAAAGATATCAGTATTTTAATTCATGGACTCCTGATGTCTCAAACAGTGTCTCATAGTGTCAAACGGTCACTCCAGGCCAAACGACGAGAGATGAGGAGCTCCAGATTCAATTTTAAAAATGGTGGGAGCCCTCATAACCCTTTTGGCCCTAAGTAGGGTTGCCATAGAGTTTCTAGCAATTCCTAGAGTGACTCTACATCACTTATGGGTTTCCTCACTGTGGCTCAGAAAAGTTTAAAAAAATCAATGATGTCACTAGGTCTTCCCATGATAAGAGCATCAGAAGAGCCGTGCTGGATCAGACCAGTGAGGGTCCACCTAGTCCAGCATCTTGTCTCACACAGTGGCCAACCAGTTCCTCTGGAGGGCCAACAGCAGGGCATAGAGGCTGAGGCCTTCCCATGATAAGAGCATCAAAAGAGCCCTCCTGGATCAAACCAGTAAGGGTCCACCTAGTCCAGAATCCCATCTCACACAGTGCCCAACCAGTTCCTCCAGAGGGCCCACAACAGGGCAGAGAGGCTGAGGCCTTCCCCTGATAAGAACCTAAGAAGAGCCCTGCAGGTTCAGACTAGTGAGGGCCCACCTAGTCCAGCATCTTGTCTCACACAGTGGCCAACCAGTTCCTCCAGAGGGCCAACAGCAGGGACTAGAAGCCGAGGCCTTCCCCTGATGTTCCCTCCTGGCACTGGGATTCGGACCGCCTCTGAACATGGGGGTTCATTTCAGTGGCCACTGGCAGACTATCTTCCACGAATCTATGCAATCCCCTTTAAAAGCTATCTATGCCTGTGGTCATTACTACATCCTCTGGCAGTGAATCCCACATTTTAATCACTCACTGTGTCAAGCAGTCTTTCCCTTTCTCCATCCTGAACCTGCTGCTCATCAGCTTCATGGGATGCCTTTGAGTTTTAGTATTTTAGGGGGCGGGGACTCTCTTTTTCAACTCTCTCCACCCCATGCATAATGTGATCATCCTCTATCACGCCCCCCCTTAACTGTCTCTATTCTAAACTGGGAAGTCCCAGACTCTTCAGCCTTTCCTTCAAAGGCCGGATTGCGCGTGAAGGCTTTCAGTTGCTAACCAGCACGTTGGCGGGGTGCAATGGCCGTTCAAACAGCAGTATGAAGGAAAGGACTCCCAAGTCAAATTGAGTGGATTTTATTAAAAAAAAAAGAAAAGAAAGGAAGAGCTGCAAACCGCAAATGGTCTGGGTCTGACCTACCCGCGGGACCGCCTTTCCCCGTATGTACCCCAAAGAGCGCTACAGTCTGGGGCCCAACACCACCTTGTTGAACCAGGGCCCAGAGAAGCCAGGCTCACTGCCACTAGGGGGAGAGTTTTCTCGGTGGTGGCCCCTCCCTGGTGGAATGAGCTCCCGGAGGAGATCAGGGCCCTGCAGGACGTGATGCAGTTCCGCAGGGCCTGCAAGACGGAGCTCTTCCACCAGGCCTTTGAATAGGGGCCGCCGCCTCTCTATCTCTCCCCCCTTTGTTTTTCCATCAACAAGGGGCCCAGTGGACACTGAACATCATCTGGCTCCGAGACATTGTATCGAGGCCTGGTAGGGTATGGGTAGACGGTTCGCCATCTAATTTTAATTTTAATTGAATAGTACTGGACGTTCCTAGGTCTATAAATGTTTTAATCTGTTTGAACTTTTATTGTATGTATTGTTTTATGACTCTTGGCATGTCCAAGTCTTGTAAGCCGCTCTGGGCCTGGGATAGTGGGAAGAGCGGCTTAGAAGTCCAATAAATAAATAAATAAAACGGCCCATTCTAGAGGCCTCCACAACAACCTGACCCGCCGATCCACAGATAAAAGCATCAGCGCGTTTCCACTCCGGGAGACAATAACACCACATTTTGCGCTGTACACAGAGGAATAAAGAAGAGAAACGAGCCACTCACGTTTGTTTTCCTTGGAGTTTTCACAAACACTCGCAGGCTCTTGAGAGATGGGCTGAGGTCCAAGTGTTCCACAGCCCGGTCCAAGTCTTCCTGCGATTTCAGAGGAATCAGGAGCTGGAAAAAGGTTGAACAAACACTGACGCTGCAGCTGAGTTACAAACAAGAGCAAAGGGAGGAAACGGCAAGGCCTGCGGGGGGCATCAAACCCAGGACGGCCGAAGGCAGCCCGAGAGAGCTGGAGGAAAACAGAAACCAAACATCTGGGGGCTTTGGTCTTTCCTTCCAGTCCCCCGCCACCACCACGAGGGCCCGAATAAAGTTATCAAAACAGCAGCCTATGAAAGAAAGGGCACCAAGTATCACTAAATTGGCCATGGGGAAGACCTGCGCAACAAGAATAAAGAATATTTGAGCACTAGATCGCGACAGCAGGGACTGTGTCGAGTAGGGGGACACACACACACGAGGATACAGAATTTCAAACGCAGCATCCAGAAGATCTTGAAGACGGCTTGCTTTTTTAAAAAAAAGATGGCAGTTGTCAAAGGGCACACGAATTTGCCATGAGAACTGATTCAACTAAGCCACGAAGAGGTTGCCCATTGCAACTCTGTAGGAGCCCCTGGTCTGAGTTGGCCTCCTTACAATGAAGGACATAGCAGAAACGGTCACACACACTCCTCCACCCCAAGATCTTGAAGACTGTTTACTTTTAAAAAAATCTGCCTCTCAAGATGGCAATTGTCAAAGGGCACACAGATCTGCCATAAGAATTGATTCAACTAAGCTACAGACAAAGAGGTTGCCCGTTGCAACTCTGTAGGAGCCCCTGGTCTGAGTTTGCCTCCTTCCAGTGAAGAACACAGGAGAACCAATCATCCCTCCCCCCCGGAAAATCCTGAAGACTGCTTACTTTTAAAAAAATCTGCATCTCAGTATGGCAATTGTCAAAGGGCACACAGATCCACCATGAGAACTGATACAACTAAGCTACAGGCAAAGAGGTTGCCTGTTGCAACTCTGTAAGAGCCACTGGTCTGAGTTTGCCTCCTTCCAATGAAGAAACACGGGAGAACTGGTAGGGACCTCAGTGTCAAGCTCCGCCTCCGGCCCCGAGGGCACGCCCCCTGTGGCCGTGGTTCTCCTTTGGGAGAAGGAGGTTCCAGGAGACGGAGGGAGGAAAGACCAAGGAACTAGGCCTCAGAATTGGCAGGGGGTGGGGTTCAACGGCACCCACGTCGCCCTCCTGCCTTCAGGTGTGCCAACAGTTTGCCCAGAGCTCCCTCTCTCTCTCTTTCAAGGCGGTGGCAGTCCCGGATCTTCCTCCCCGGCCTCTCAGTTCGTTCCTCTTTTTATTCCCTCTTCTTCTCTCCCAGAACTCTCCTCGGCCCCTCCAGCCTTCCCCACCCATCTGCCCCGCCTCCCTTCATAGCCAGTGACGCTTCCCTCGGTCCTAACGTGAGGCCTGCCTCCCCCGTCAGTCCCCAGGTGCCGGCAAGCCAGCGCGCCGGCTCCTGCATCTGTGGCGGGCTCCAGAGGCGCCACGCCTCGCTCCTGGTTCAGCGGTGGTGCGGCTGTCGTCTCCCTCGCGCTGCTGCCCCAGGCTCCCGCCGAGGGTCGTTGTTTGGCGGTGCCGGCAGGCCCGAGCAGGCGAGGGGCGCGGTGACTCTCCCAGGCCCGGGGGGACGTCGACTGCTGTGCGGCGGGGGCATCTCCGCTCTCCTCTCCCACGGGCCCACCGGCCAACTCGGTGGACGCTGCGCCCGGCGTTGGGTGTGTCTCCTCCCGCAGCGGCGCCCGCTCCGATGAGTTGGGGACGGGTTCCGCGGGCTGGGGAAGGTCCCGGCCCTGCTGGACAGGACACTCAGCAAGGTACAATGCCCCAGAGGGCACCTTTCAAAGCAGTCATTTTCTCCAGGGGCACTGACCTCTGTAGCTTGGAGATCAGCTGTAATTCAAGAAGGTCCGTAGCCTGGAGGCCGGCAGCCCTGCATCAGCCACAGACTGAATAAATGGTCTTGTGCCAGCCCTCCCTTCATTACAGCTGCAACATGGGGGTGATAACAGAAAGGTTCTGTTTAACTGGCAAGCCTGATCTTGTCAGATCTTGGAAGCCAAGCAGGTATGGTCCAGGCTAGTATTTGGACGGGAGACCACCAAGAGAGAGCTGTTGTAAGGGTTACTTGGATAATACATGACAAATGATTTGGATGCTCTAATTCACCGTGCAAATGCTAAGTTAAAAAAATTACTCTGACAATGCCAGCCTGGCTCTCTCTCTCTCTCTCTGAAGTTTGAGACAAATCTCTCCTCTGACCCCTTCAGTTCCAACTGGGGAAGGTTCCCAATCAGTTTTCCCTTGTGTTGCATGCAACTTGGCTTGCTTACTCGAGTCATCTGGAATTATTTGCTCTCAAGCACTTTGACTGGGGGCGGGTGGCTCTTTGCTATCAGGCCAGGCTGCATGGCTGATCCACAGGCGTCTTCCTTCCATTATGGTCAGAATCTAGTTCAGTACCATCTTAGAGGCCAACAAGATTTGGGAGGTACAAGCTTTCCAGAGTCAAAATTCCCTTCGCCAGTATCTGACGAAGGGAGTATTGACTCTCAGAAGTGTATATCCTGAAAATCTTATTGGTCTCTAAGGTGCTACCGGATTCGAATCTAGCTGTCCTACTCCAAACCAACATGGCTGCCCTCTTAAACTACTTCCATTAGGGTGAAGGATTAAACCCAGCGGCCTTTTTGTCCCTTTGGGGACTCCGTAATTCCCATAAATATGTACCCGCAAGTCTAATTCACCTTCCCTGACAATGCACCCATTTCTTTCCCTCCTGCCACTAGAAAAAGCACAGGGTTTACACTTTGTCATGGGATGTTTTCATTAGCCTCATTCTGTCCTGGAATTTGGGTCTGCTCTCTTGGGGGCAATTCCAAGGCTTCCTCTGCCACCACTTGCCCCCCCCCCCCCCAGTCCCAGATCCACACAAGCCATCCAAAAATCTTTCCTGTTTGGGATAAAAGCGTCCTGCAGGTTTCCGAGCTCAGTACTCTCTTCCAGCTCTGTAATGTTCTGTGCGCTCCCCTGCCCAAGATGCTGGGTCGCGGTTGCCCTCGGCACACTGTTTAATTTGGCTTATGCCGACTGCCCGAATCTGGCAAACCGGTTGGGGTGCCGTCTGCCAATCGGGCTGCCGTGGACACGGACGATCTCTACCAGACACCGGCCTAAATATAGACCCACGTAAACCAGAGACAAGAGTTGGCAGGTCCCCGGCACAGGAAGCAGGGCGAAGTTTTTCCTGCTGCCGGTAAACTGAAGAGCGAAGCCAGTGAGCCGGGGGCACTCGCTGCAGGGAACGGAGGACATTTCTTATTTTGTTTTGTTGACTGCTGATTCATCACTTTGAGAGTCCCTGAACTGAGCCAAAGGTGCTGAAGCTCTGGACCGAAGGGAGTGAAGACAGACGTAATATTTCAGAGAAGCAGAGACGGCTTGGTAGCTTCACGGCCGCCTTCCAAAGAAGTAGAAAAGAGCAGGCCGATTTCACACTAGCGTTTGCCCCAGGTTTGCCCTCATGCTTGCACCGGAGCTTCTGGTTGATTTCACACCAGTTGCTCCAGGCTCACGTTTTGTTCTGGAGTATCGCCCTGCTGCACCGGAGTTTCCCTGGAGCAAACAAATCCTGTTTTTAGAGGATTTTCCTGTTTGCTCCGGGGGAGAACCCAAAATGAAAACACGCCCACTCGCCCGCCTTTCATCAGGGCCGCCCCATTGTGGGAGTTTCTAATTTTGGGGGGGAGAAAACCCTTCGTCACAATATATTGAAAGGGCTGAGGTTCCAAGTGGGAAAATGAAGAAAATACTCCGGAGGAAACTCGGAGGGGAAATTCCGGAGAGAACGAGAGGCAACTGGCCAGTGCGAAATCAGCCCAAGAGTCCAGGAGAACCCTGAAGACCAACAAAATTTGTGGCAGGGGACCAGCTCTCATAAGTCACTGCTTACCTGTCTCGAACAAAATTTGTGGCAGGGAACGAGCTTTTGTGAGTCACTGCTTACCTGTCTCGAATAAAATTTGTAGCAAAAGACGAGCTTTCGCGAGTCACGAAAGCTCGCCTCCTGTCACGAACAAAATTTGTGGCAGGGGACGAACTTTCGAGAGTCACGAAAGCTCGCCTCCTGTCGCGAACAACATTTGTGGCAGGGGACGAGCTTTCGTGAGTCAGCACTGACTCCCAAAAGCTCGTCCCCTGCCACAAATTTTGTTTGTCTTCGAGGTGCTCCTGGACTCCGGCTCTTTTTTACTCCTACAGACAAACTAACACAGCGATCCATCTTGATCTATTTCCAAAGAAGTTTTTTTGTTGTTCTGTTGCGGTGTGAGCTCTCCCCCCCCCCCCCGCAAGCCCCAAACCAAGCAAAATACCTACAAGAAGGGATTCCCAAACTCCCCCCGAATATCTATTATCCTGCCCGTCCTCTAGGGAACTCACAGCAGTGTATTCTTTATTTATTGCATTAGATTGCTTGACCGCCCTTCCCCTCAAATATTCTTCCTAAATATTTTGTCCTTGAAACATGGAATCCACTGCCACAGGAGGTGGTGGCGGCTCCAAGCATGGATGGCTTCAAGAGGGAATTGGATAAACATCTGGAGCAGAGGTCCATCAGTGGCTATTAGCCACGAGGTATAGATAGGAACTCTCAGTCTGGGGCAAGTGATGCTCTGTATTCTTGGTGCTTGGGGGGGAGACAGTGGGAGGGCTTCTGGAGTTGTTGGCGGACCTCCTGAGGGCACCTGGTATTTTTGGCCACTGTGTGACAGAGTGTTGGACTGGATGGGTTACTGGCCTGATCTAACACTGGCTTCTCTTATGTTCTTAAGTTATGTTCTTAACCCTTTTAAATTAGATTAGGATGAGAGAAAGAATTACTAGCCTGACCATCACCAAGTGAGGCGTCTTTTTCCATCTATGCAGCTGTGCTTGGAAGGGACTGGAGGGTTAACCCTTCAACCTCCATTCGATTTTACTACTCAAAAGCAGGTTTCCTGCTTTGTTATTAGTATTGTAATACTAATTTAAATCTGCACCTTCCCCCCCTTTAACATGCTAATGAGAAAGCAGGACATCGGGTTCCAAACAGCAAAAGAAAGTGGCGGTGGAAAGGTTAAACCAACTGAGAGCCAGTTTGGTGTAGTGGTTAAGGCGTGGACTCTGATCTGGGAGAACTGGGTTTGGTTCCCCACTCCTCCACATGGAGCTGCTGGATGACCTTGGATCAGTCACAAGTTCTCTCAGAGCTGTTCTCTCACGAGCAGTTCTCGAGAGAGTTCTCTCAGCCCCACCTACCTCACTGGGTGTCTGTTGTGGGGAGGGGAAGGGCAAGGAGATTGTAAGCTGCTCAGAGACTCCTTCGGGTAGTGAAGGGCGGGGTATAAATCCAATCTCTTTTTTCCTCACAGAGCTCCAAGAATAACTGAGCCTGTGGTTTCTATTTTATGGACAGACGGAGGCATGAGAGCTTTGCAGCCGAGTGGGGATTTGTCTCCTAACACGCTGTCCACTGCACCACACTGGCTTATAGAGAGAGGGACACCTTAAGGGAATGAGTAAATAATAAAGGGAGAGGGGGAACTGTGGCTCAGTGGTAGAGCCTCTGCTTGGCACGATGAATGTCCCCGGTTCAATCCCCAGCATCTCCAGCTCCAAAAATCAGATAGTAGCTGATGGGAAGGACCGGATCCTGGCGAGTCACTGCCAGCCTGAGCAGACAGTGATGACTCTGACGGACCAAACGTCTGATTCGGTAGAAAGCCACTCCGCATTATGAAGTACCTCGTTGTTGGCGTAGTGCAAATCCATCATCTGTCCGAAAGCGTCCATCACTTTCTGCAGGACTTCTTTGAACTTGACTGGCCTCTGGAATTGGATGATCCTGAAACGACAGGCAGGCAAGGGTGTTGTTTTAAACTCTACTCTGCTAAACGAGGGACGGCTACTCGCAGGCAGGGAAACAGAAACCGGCAGGGCTCATTTCGTAGCAGGAGCTCCTTTGCATATTAGGCCACACCCCCTGATGTAGCCATTCCTCCAAGAGCTTACAGTAGCCCCTGTAAGAAGAGCTCTGTAAGCTCTTGGAGGATTGGCTACATTAGGGGGGTGTGGCCTAATATGCAAAGGAGCTCTTGCTACGAAATGAGCCCTGGAAACCCAGAATGGTCCATCTTGTGACCTAAGGAGGAGGAGGAGGAGGAGGAGGAGGAGGAGGAGGAGGGGGAAGAGGAGGAGATTGGATTTATACCCCGCCCTTCACTACCCGAAAGAGTCTCAGAGCGGCTTACAATCCCTTTCCCTTCCCTTCCCCACAACAGACACCCTGGGAGGTCGGTGGGGCTGAGAAAGGGAGGGAACTGGATAAACATACGGAGCAGTGGTCCATCAGTGGCTCTTAGCCACAAGGTACAGATAGGAACTCTCGGTCTGGGGCAAGGGATGCTCTGTGTTCTTGGTGCTTGGGGAGGGGGCAACAGTGGGAGGGCTTCTGGTGTCCTGGACCCACTGCTGGACCTCCTGAGGGCACCTGGTATTTTGGGGCCCTGTGTGACAGAGTGTTAGACTGGATGGGCCACTGGCCTGATCCGACACTTGCTTCTCTTATGTAGGAGGCAGCCACAATATTTAGAGAGAGATTAGGATAGCCCCTCTTGAAGACATCAGGTCGGACAGGAAATAGGACATTCAAATGATGCTTGAAGCCAGGGGGGCAGGGGGGATGGAAAGTGCCCTTGTCCCACCCTGCATTGGGAGTCTCAAAGGCTCAAGGATGTGGACTTCCATTGGAAATGGCAACGTGAAACATTGGAAGAACAGAGTGTGGGGTTTTTTTAGGAGTCACCAAAGCCCCGCCAAGGCCCTTGACTTCTGAACTCCAGGGTTGTACCTTTTCTCTCCGTCATGTTCAAACTTGATCCTGGCGTTCCGCAACTGGAGAGAGAGAGAGAGAGAGAAAAAACAGACTGTTAGCTGCAAAAAGCTGCTACAGTGCAGGGGCTAGGAGAAAGAGCTCAGGAAGCGCCTGGCTCAAATGTCACCCTCTTCTGTGAGCTCACCGAGTGTCCTCCTTCAGCACGCCATGCCCTATCAACCTCAGCTTTAGTCCCATCTGCAAGATGGGGGATAAGGATTCCAGCCTACCTTACAGGGTTGTCGCCAGAATCACATAAGGAACGTGAACTCACTGATGTCCTGTATCAAGGGTGAACAGGTCTTTCAAGGCAACCAAGAAGCAGAAGTGGTTGGCCATGGCCTTCCTCTGCAGAGTCTTCCTTAGAGGTCTCCCAGCCAAGACTTATGGCAACCCCAGCAAGCGGCTATCAAGGCAGGTGAGAAGGTGGGCGGCTACAAGCATGGACGGCTTCAAGAGGGAATTGGGTAAACATCTGGAGCAGAGGTCCATCAGCGGCTATTAGCCACAAGGTACAGATAGGAAGTCTCGGTCTGGGGCAAGTGATGCTCGGTATTCTTGGTGCTTGGGGGGGGGGGCAACAGTGGGAGGGCTTCTAGTGTCCTAGCCCCACTGCTGGACCTCCTGAGGGCACCTGGTGTTTTTGGCCACCATACAACAGAGTGTTTGACTAGATGGGCCACTGGCCTGATCCAACATTGGCTTCTCTTATGTTCTAATGAGAAGCAGAGGTGGTTGGCCATGGCCTTCCTCTGCAGAGCCTTCCTTGGTGGTCTCCCATCCAAGACTTATAGAGACCCCAGCAAAGGGCTTTCAAGGCAACTGAGAAGCAGAGTTGGTTGGCCATGGCCTTCCTCTGCAGAGTCTTCCTTGGTGGTCTCCCATCCAAGTACCGACCCTGCTTCGCTTCTGAGCTCCAGCTAAATCACGCTGCCTTCCCTCATCCAACATGGCCGCCCTCCCGAAATTATTTATGTAAGTTCCCTTCTTACCCTGCCCTTTCTCTGGGGAGCTGAGGCTATACCGTGTGGCTCTCCCTCCCTTTTATCCTGACAACAACCCTGTAAGGGAAGCTCAACAGAGAGGGGAGGGAGAGAGAGCCAGTGTCTAGCCCGAGATCAACCAGTGAGCTTCACAGGCAGGGCAAGAGGCCGATCCCAGAACTAGCCCAGATCTTCCACTGGAAACAGCAAAATGAAACATCGGAAGAACGGAGTATCCTGCAATACGAAAGGGGCCCATAAAAGAATTGGACTGCGGTGCCTGTGTATTGCTATTAATAGTTGTGCCATTTTAAAAAAGGAATGCAAAAAAAAAAATACAATCTCATTTTTCTCCCTCCCTTCCTTTCCTTTCAGAATGGAAAAAACACACACATACACACACTCCTTTAGCAAGCATGGCTTAGAAAGATTGGCCCCACATCGCCTGTATCGAAAACGGAGAATTCCTAGAGGACAGAGAGAGTGACGTCTCTTCCTGAAAACACTCCTTATCTTTCGCTGGAGCTTTACTAAAAGTGTGATCTGCAGTTTCCATACTCCCATCCTAAATAGCCAAAGGGGTGTTATTTAACGGAGAGAATATCTGAGTGATCCCATCAGAATCTTTGTTTTGCTTTAAAAATGTCCGCATTTATCAGGAACTGGCAAAACGCACATCGAATGCGTAGGGAGTGGCTGAGCTGGTTGTCACTCACTTCTGCGCGCCCACCTTCCCACGCAAAAGCATAGAACTCTTTCCCATTACTTTGAGTTGTGTTGGTAGCTAGCCATGCAAATAGGCGTGAGATGATGACAATATTTAAAGCAGCGGCCGCTAATGCTGCTCTAAGGGTCTACGTCCATGTTATGCAGGGTGCATTCATACAGCTCTTTTGAGCTGCACCAGGCACGAGTGCCTGGTGGATTTAAAGTGCACCTGGGAATTGTGCCGCTTCCATGAGTAGCCTGTCGATCCCCATCAGGGATCCGTACTTAAAAGATAGTAGTGAAAGTCTGGTCTAAAGCTGTCTATGGGCCAATGCTGAACTTTCCACCATCAGGTCATACCTCCAAGGCGCAATCAGCCCGTAGGAATGATCTCCAGACCATCCCGAATAGCTGCCAATTTAAAAAACTCTTAGCGATGTGCGCATAACCGCTTAAACATGCAATGTCCCCAGAGCTCCACTCAAGCAATCTGAACAATTTAATGTTTCTGAAGGCCACTGAACTTTATCAACTTTATAATCTGAAAGGGTACCTAGAGGAAGGTACCGCTGGCAGTGCTTTTACCATTTTAGCCCGCACATGCTCAAAAAAACAAGTATATGGTGAGGCGCATATGCGGATGTGCAGACAAACGCTCCCCTGCCACTTATTTTATTGGTCTTTAAGGTGCTCCTGGACTCTGGTTCATTTCTACTGCTACAGACAGACTAACAGACAAACATTTCTACTGCTACAGACAGACTAATGTCTGTGTGAGTGCGCATTATTGTATGTTGTGAGTCACTGAATGATGGCACTTTTTAATTTCATTGTACTATGTACAATGACAATAAAGTATATTATTATTATTATTATTAACAGGGCTAACCCATCTTACTCTATCTGTGTTATGCTGTCATTGTGTCGTGTCCGGATCTGCTGCATGGCTACGTTTCCCTAGTGGGAACTCAATTTGTAGGTGCGCGTCAGCCCAATTCAGATCGGGCCCACAATATGTGGGGACAGGAACCTGAAACAGCTTCGGGGAAGTGCTATTTGCTCCACTGGAGAATCCTAAGAACATCCCATCAGGAGAAGTGAAGCTGCTAAAAAGGGCAAACCGTGGCTGCCTGAAGTAGGGTTCCCAGCTCAAGATGGGGAAATACCTGGAGACTGGGGGGTGGAGCCTGATGAGGGTGTGGTTTGGGGAAGGGAGGGACTTCAACGGAGTATAATGCCATAGAGTCCAACTTCCAAAGCGGCCATTTTCTTCAGGGGAACTGATCTCTCTTGCCTGGACAGCAGCTGTAATTATTTATTTATTTATTATTTATTTATTTATTTATCAAATCCAGGGCTATTTTTGGGCAGGAACGCACAGGAACGGAGTTCCAGCTGGCTCCTGAGTTGGCCACACCCAGCAGGAACTCATTAGCATAACAGGCCACACCCAACAGCAGAAACTCATTCGGATTGGCTACATTAGGGGTGTGTGGCCTAACATGCGAATTAATTCCTGCTACAAAACAAGCCCTGGGTTTTGACAACAAACAAGGTAAACAGAATAAGAAGCAAAAGGTGGGTGTGGCTGGATGACCACTCTTCTGGTAACACGGGGGTGTGGCCTAATATGCTAATAAGCTGTGGTGTGGCCTAAGATGCTCATGAGTTTCTGCTGTTGGGTGTGGCCTATTATGCTAATGAGCTCCTCCTGGGCTTTTTCTACAAAGAAAGCCCTGAAAATCTATAGGCCGCTCTCCCCGCACGCAGGCTCAGAGCGGCTTACATGGCTTGCCTGAAAGCAAAGGTGCATATGTACATTAAAATCAGTTCAAACACAGTAAAAACAGCAGTCTTAACAATGTCAATAAAGTACTCAGTAAGATGACAGTATGGCGTGGCATGTATGCCCAATGTTCTCCAGATGTCAGGCTTGATGGTACCCATGGCCAGTCCCAGCCCATATGAGCTATGGTTGTTCGTGGTCATAACGTAGGGGTGGGGTGGGGTGGCGGCCCCTATTTGTAGGCCTGGCGGAAGAGCTCCGTCTTGCAGGCCCTGCGGAACTGCATAAGGTCCCGCAGGGCCCTGATCTCCTCTGGGAGCTCGTTCCACCAGTAAGGGGCTACCACCGAGAAAGCCCTCCCCCTGGTGGCAGCGAGCCTGGCCAATCTGGGGCCTGGGATGACCAGGCGATGTAGTGCCCTAGACCGTAGTGCCCTCTGGGGTATATGTGGGGAAAGACGGTCCCTCAGGTATGTCGGACCCTGGCCGTAACGGTGGGAAATTGCCAGCCACTACCTGGAGGTTAACTAACAGGAGAGAAAGTTGCAAAAAGAAGGCAATCCAAGAGAAACAGTCGCAACCAAAATTACTAATCCAACCCTTATTTCTATGAAATAGACAGTTATAATCAATACAATACAATACGATATAGTTAAAGGCGTAGTCTTAATGCAAAGTGAAGTCTTTGGTATTTCTCAAATTCATTTATTTATTCGTTAGATTTTTACCCCGCCCTTCCAGCATAGCCAGCTCAGGGCAGTTTACGACAATATAAAAATACAACAAGACGTTACCATATACAATATAAAATCTAGTGATGCAAAAATTTAAAACCATAAATAACCCATATAAAGGGCTAGCATTTAATTCCTCAGCATACAGTCAGCTTCTTAGGCACAATTCCCGTCAGATGACCACGGTACTTGGGTCAGGCTATAATTGCGTGCAGCGGGGAGGGCGGGATATAAATCTCATGAAATAAATAAAATAAATTGAAAAGAGAGAGGGAGAAGGAGAGGGGGGCAGAGGGGTCGGGGCTCACTCGTCATAGCTGTCAGATGTCACTGGTGACAGCGGAGGTAGTGGTGGTAACGGTGGCGGCTCCAAAGGCCTGGTGGAAGAGCTCCGTCTTACAGGCCCTGCGGAACTGTAACAGGTCCCGCAGGACCCTGATCTCTTCTGGGAGCTCGTTCCACCAGAGTGGAGCCGCCACTGAGAACGTCCTAGCCCTCACGGTTACCAGCCTGGCCTCCCTGATGTTCAGGGGGGACAGCCGGTTCCGGGTCCCCGATTACAGTGCTCTCTGGGGGACATATGGGGAAGGGCAGTCCCTCAGGTATGCAGGTCCCTGGCCATAAAGGGCTTTAAAGGATGGAACCAGCACCTTGAACCGAATCCCGTATGCTACAGGCAGCCAGCCAATCAGTTTCTAAAACCACTTCAACTTGAGTTGTGGCTCATATCGAAGTCCCATGGAATTACTCCGTGAGGATCCAGTTTTTAATTTCTCATCTAGATGTTTGATAAATCAATAATCCAAGCACAGTCCTGGCTATGAGGCATCGACTCAGAGTGCCCATTTTAGTCTTAACACAAAGTTAAGTCCTCGGTATTTCTCAAATTCATTTATTTATTCATTAAACTTTTACCCCACCCTTCCAAATTTGGGACAATTTGGGACAATCCGCCAAAAACTCAATAATTTGGGACAATCCGCCAAAAACTCAATAATTAAAACGTCCATTTCAAAGCACAAAGCTTCTCTCAACCACCGGCTTGGTTCGCATTCTTGAAGAATGATTTATCAAACATCTGGCTGAGGAATTAAGGACTGGATCCTCACAGTGAAATTTCATGGTACTTCAGTACGGGGTACGACTCAAGTTGAAAGGGCTTAAGAAACTGGCTGACTTTGAGAAATACCAAGGACTTAACTTTGTGTTAAGGCTACACCTTTTACTGTATCGTATTGTATTGATTGATTATAACTCCCCATTTAATAGAAATAAGCAGGGGTCCTTTCGTAGAAAAAGAGGTGCAGGAGCTCATTAGCATACCTCATTAGCATACCTCATTAGCATATGCCACGTCCCCTGACATCACCAGAAGTGTGTCAGAAAGGGAATGTCAGTTTCAGCCCCATTATAC
Source organism: Lepidodactylus listeri (assembly GCA_029233225.1). Lineage (NCBI taxonomy): Eukaryota > Metazoa > Chordata > Lepidosauria > Squamata > Gekkonidae > Lepidodactylus > Lepidodactylus listeri. The sequence continues at coordinate 8,568,709 of JARCFY010000012.1, forward strand.
CCTATGGGCCATTGAAATCAATGGCAAAAACTCATAGGGTATATGAGGGGCTGGAGGAAAGGGGGTTTGAGGGAGAGGCTCCAAACTTGCAGGGTAGCTGCTGGGGCCTCTCCTCGAAATACCCACCAAGTTTCAAGAAGATTGGACCAGGGGGTCCAATTCTATGGGCCCCCAAACAGGTTGTCTCATCCCCTCCATTGTTCTCTATGGTGAGAAAAAATGTTAACTTTTTTCCTCCCATAGAGAACAATGGAGGGAATGGGGGCAACCTGTTTGGGGGCCCGTAGAATTGGACCCCCTGGTCCAATCTTCTTGAAACTTGGTGGGTATTTCGGAAAGAGGACCCAGCAGCTACCCTGCAAGTTTGGAACCTCTCCCTCAAACCCCCTCCCCTCCAGTTGCTTTTAAAGTTGCCACCGAATTTCGGCAGCAATTCAGCAGCAGGCTGAATCAGATCAGAGAATCCGATTCGGCCGGTGGCTGCCCTAGTGGCCACTCCTGAGCTGGCGGAGCTTTGCTCCGCCTCGCTCCAACCCCAACGGACCCCTGGAAATAAGGATTGTGTTAATAATTTTGGTTGCGATTGTTTCTCTTGGATTGTATAACTGACTGGAAGTCAGCAGGTTTAAAGCCCCTTCTCCTCAGGTGACATAGACCTGATATGAAGAAGAGGAGGAGGAGACTGGATTTATACCCCATCCTTCACTACTTACAATCCCTTTCCCTTCCCCTCCCCACAACAGACACCCTGTGAGGGAGGTAGGGCTGAGAGAGCTCTTTCGACAACTGCCCTTGAGAGAACAGCTCTGAGAGAACTTGTGACTGGCCCAAGGTCATCCAGCAGTTGCATGTGGAGGAGTGGGGAATCAAACCCGGTCCTCCCAGATTAGAGTCCCCACTCCTAACCACTACACCAAACTGGCTCTCCAACTGGCTCTCAGTTTGAATCGGGTCTCCAGCGTGCTCAGGAAATGAGTTTCCACACAGCTGATGGACAGTCCACAATGCAACCCCAAACACGCCTCAAGGTCTACGTAACATATTATTGGGTCCTAAACCAGGGGACAGACACGTTATTCACCTATGTATTTCCACAGGGAAAGAGACACTTCGTGGGGGTTATTTCCTAGTTGTGGATCTATTGGCTTGTGCAAAAAAGCCCCCTTGAATTATTCTATTTTGTGTAGTTTGCGGAAAGCCAGCGGATAATATATTCTGAATACAACGTGGATTTGCTAGCTGCAGAAATCTGAAAAGTACCGTGAGACGCATGTGGATTTTGAGCAATAGGGGGGGAGGGAGTGGGGGAGAGAGAGAGAATGCCCACTGCCCCCCCCCCCCCCGAGACAATGCCAGCCTTTTTTCGCTGATCAGAACAACTCTGTTTAGGAACAACTTGTTGCTGGAAATCGAAGAGGGGAAAAAGAATGACTGCATCGTTTCACTCCGGCCCGAAACAATAACAACAACAGTGGCTTCCACTGGCTGGGGGCCAAAGGAAACAGACCGCCTGCCTCACTCAACAGCGCTTGGCGGGCGAGGAGAGAGAGGCCGGCTAGCCAAACGCTCCACAGAAACCCACGCCGGCTGCGCCTTCCCCTCCTCTCCAGTGTCCAGATAAAAGCAGGGCTTGGAAAAAGAGGCCCACAAGATCATCTTTTTTTGGGGGGGGGGAGTGCAAATGGAAAACGAAGCCAAGCGTAGCATTGTTAAGAGGTCTTCATTCCTCTTTGCCCAATTTCTCCCTGTGGTCCGAGAATCCGTCTCTTTCCCTCTCTCTTTTTAGGAACTCGGAGTGTAATCAATTCCATTTTGATCACAGAGAACTTCGAAGAGGAGGGGCAGGAAGAAAAGTTCTGCAATAGTTTAGGACAGGGGTGGGCAAACTGTGGCTCGGGAGCCGCATGCGGCTCTTTCACATATATTATGTGGCTCCCGGCAGGGCGGCTGGGGAAGCTAAATATCATTAGCAAACAAATATCATTGGACAGATTAATGTCATTACCAACATCTGCTTTTACCCCTTTTGTTATTATTTTTGGCAGTCTCATTTAATGTTAATAAAAAGCAAATTTGCTTATTTTCCAATAAAAGCAGGTAATATTTGTTCCTGTCTTGTGGCTGTCAAACATCTGATGCTTATTCTATGCGGCTCTTACGCTGAGCAAGTTTGCCCACCCCTAATTTAGGATTTCACTTTGCGGCTGCTCAGCTGAGCAAACCGTCCTAGCCTCCTGCTAGAGAGCCACCTTGTGGTGTATAACATCAAACAAGGACAAGGGCTGACACTGCAAAAGGGCATGTCGGTTTCTCTGCAAAGAGAAATGAAGGAGAAACCAGGGAGAAATCCGTCTTTTAAAAGAGGGAGGGGGAAGCGAACAAGAGGAATCAATGGCTATTTCTTAAAAAGGGGATTAAAACAAAAAACAAATTGCCCTCCCCATAATAACACTGGCAGAGGGCAGGCATTTTTCTCCACAAATCCTTCAGTTTCCTGCATGTTATTCTATTACATCTGTGTATGGAAAAGTCACTTCATGTGGCATGATCAATAGGAGGTATGCAGATGATGTGTCTAAGGTGCTAACTTGGTGTAGTGGTTAGTTTGGTGTAGTGGTTGAGAGCGCAGACTCTAATCTGAAAAGCCAGGTTTGATTCCCCATTCCTCCACATGCAGCTGCTGGTGTGACCTTGGGTCAGTCACAGTTCTCTCAGAGTTGTTCTCTCAGGAGCAGTTCTCAAAAGAACTCTTTCAGCACCACCTACCTCACAGGGTGTCTGTTGTGGGGAGGGGAGGGGAAGGAAAAGGAGATTGTAAGCCGCTCTGAGACTCCAAGTGAAGGGCGGGGTATAAATCCAATATCTTCTTTTTCTCTACTAGACTTCATTCTAGCTGGAGGGGAGAGGCTGTGGCTCAGTAGCAGCGGAGAGGAGAAGAAGAAGAGGAGGAGGAGGAGACTGGATTTATACCCCACCTTTCACTTGGAATCTCAGAGCAGCTTACAAACTCCTTTCCCTCCCCCTCCCCGCAACAGACCCCCTGTGAGGTAGGTGGGGCTGAGAGAGCTCTCTTGAGAACTGCTCCTTAGAGAACAGCTCTGACAGAACGATGGCTTGCCCAAGGTCATCCAGCAGCTACGTGTGGAGGAGTGGGAAATCGAACCCAGTTCTCCCAGATTAGAGTCCGTGCACTTAACCACTACACAAAACTGGCCATGGATCCGTGGTAGAGCATCTGCTTGGCATACAGAAGGTCCCCGGTTCCATTCCCGGCACCTCCAGTTAAAAGGATAAGGCGGGGGGGGGGGCGCTATGTAAAGGACCTTTGCCTGAGACCCACGGCCGGTCTGAGAAGACAATACTGACTTTGATGGACCAAGGGTCTGATCCAGTACAGGGCAGCTTTGTGTGTATTCATACTGCCGATTAAGGTGGCAACTTTCGCAAGCTGCCCTGACCATACAGGATCACTCCCCCAGCCAGCAGTCTGTAGGCCAATAATCTCCTTGCCTCTGGCGGCAACATGGACGGATAAATAGAGCCTGTTTCAAGCATACAAAGACCTTGCCAAATAGCAACTGTGGTGGGTGTATGGCTGGCCTCCTTGCTGGTACATGAGGCAATTAGAAATGTCCTCAGATACACCACCCAGGCCAGAACATCTTGTTAAAGGGTGATGAAATACCATGACTGGGGACGAACAGATACTTCTTGGAGGGGTGCTGGAAGACTCAGGCGTAAGGAAAGCTCTCAGGAAAGCATGCTTGCAGACCTGAGGTCGACATGGATTGGTGGTCAAGTTGCGGGGAGGGGCAGTGTCCTGGGAGAAAAAGTAAAAATGGATTTTTAAAAATTTATTTTAAGCATTCCATAGAGTTCCTGGCGACTGCTAGAGCTGCCAGCGTCACTTCCAGTAGCTCTAGGAATCCCCCGGGATTCTATTGTCAGAACTTCCTATAAGCACCCACGGGCTTTATTTCTCTTTTTTTACATTTTTCTGCCCAGGACGACTGCCCCCTCCCCTTGAGTCTGTGCCAGAGCTATGGCTTGCCCAAGGTCATCCAGCAGGTGCAAATGGAGGAGTGGGGAATCAAACCCGGTTCTCCCAGATTAGAGTCCGCGCACTTAACCACGACACCAAACTGGAAGACAGATTCAGCACCGTAATAATTGGTAAGTAGGATGGTGTTTTACTAAGTGAGGGAGAGAAGATGCTGGGATTACCATGTAGGGATAAAAAAAATTGCAGCAACTGCTGTTTTAATGTATGCACACACGTGAATACAGGCTCCACGAATCTCTCTTTCATTGCAGGTTTTAGAAAACCAGCCACGGCTGGCTGGTTTTGATTAGAAGCAAACTGTTGGGGGGGGGGGGGAATCCAGAAGAAATAATAACAAAGCAGTCGCCGAATGAGGTGACTCATGAGCTCGCGCAGAGATCCCTGAAGAAAAGGCTTTTGCTGCTTGTAAGAAAATCCAGAGTGCGCAGTTAAAGACTCGGTGTGGGCCTGACCCGAAGGAGAGGAATGGAGCATTTTCTGAGAAGAACCTCTTCCAAACAGAGGAGATAAGAGAATGATTAGCCTGGAGGTTTGTGATGCATTCTGAGACAGCGGAAGACCTGAGGCTGAGAGGATCTGATCCGTTGCAGGGTTCGGCCCATCTTTACACCAGCCTCTCGCCGGTCTTAATTGTTACCTCCAGCTCACTGTTCAAGCACAGAATCATAGCGTTGGAAGGGACCTCCACGGTCATCTAGTCCAACCCCCTGCACAATGCAGGCAATTCACAGATACCTCCCCACCCACATCCCCATTGACCCCGCCTCCATGCCCAGAAGATAGCAAAGAAACCTCTGGGATCCCCGGCCAAACTGGCCTGGAGAATCATTGCTTCCTGACCCCAAAGTGGTGATCGGCATTTCCCTGGGTGTGTAAGAAAGGGCCATGAGAACTAAGCTCTGATGCGACCCTTCTTCCCTTGTAACAATAATATGGAAGTCCAGCAAAAGTTGCAGGGGAGAACCAGCCGCCTCAGAAAAGGGTTAAGCAGCTGTCTTTTCCACTGGATTTCTACAGCAAGCCTCACCCCCCCTCCCCCAACACATACAGGGCCGGCTCTCCCGTAAGGCAGATTAGACTTTTGCCTAGGACGCCCCCTGGAGGTGAGTGCCGAACTGGCCTGCCGCCCTCCCGCCCGCCAAAAGCCCTGCTATCAACTCGCCTGTTGCTGCTCAGCAACCGTCATTCTTTCAGCACGATCATTCTTTCAGCAAACACACATTCAGGAACAAGAGATCATGTCTATGGCTGCGGCCACACGGGCCTTAAATGCGGGAGGAAGGGCAATTTCCTCCCGCATTTAAAGGGGCCGACCAGACGGCCGGCCCCCTCGTCCCGTGCCGAAGCGGGATCCAATGCGGGTTCCTCCCGCATTTTCAGACCCCGGGAAAATCAAGTATTTTCCCGGGTGCTGCAGGAGGAACCCGCATTGGAGGTATCTGGACAGCCCTCTCTCGCATGCATTGCGAGAGCAGGGCTGTCCAGATAGCCCCGCCGGCCATTTTTTTTTTTCACTCTTTTACACTTGGGCGCATGGCTATACATGCGCCCAAGTGTAAAAGAGTGAAAAAAACACAACACCCCGACTTACCCTGGCGGATGGCGGGTCGGAGGCCGCCACCGCGGCTTCCAGCGCCTCCGCCGCCTCAGCTGAAGTCTCTTCAGCAGCGGCGGCCGCCGCCACCGCCGCCACCCTTTCCGCCGCGGCTTCCTCAGCTGCCCCCACTTCCGCCGCGGCCGCCTCCGCTGCGGCCGCTATTCCCGCCGCGGCCGCCGATCCGGAGGCAGCAGGGGTTGGGATGTTTAGACAGCCCAACCTGCTGTTGAAAAAAGCGGCCCCTTTAAATCCGGGAGTCCTCCCGGATTTAAAGGGGCCATGTGACCGCGGCCTCTATCTGTCCAAATAGTCAGCCCTGTTGGTCTGAAGCAACAGAACAAAATTAGAGTCCAGTGGCACCTTTAAGGCCAACAAAGGTTTATTCAAGGGTGCAATGATTTCAAGTTATAAGCGTATGCTCCTTTGTAAACCACTCTGGTGGTATTTTTAAGGTTGTTAGCCGCCTTGAGCCAGTTCGCCGGCAAGGCAGGATAAAAATGAAATAAATAAATAAATAAATAAATAAAATGGCTGATAAGTGTCAGAAGAACAAGGGGGGAGTGAAAGAGGGAGATGAGTGAGTGAAGTGATTGGTTGGTGACTGAGAGTGTGTGGACGGGGCTAGGAAGTGGGGGGGGGGTGGAGAGACAGAAGGCAGAGGGTTCAGTTCGAGTCTGAAGTGTGAAGAAGTCAGCAGTCAGTAGCTGTCAGTTGTGGTCAATCTACAAAGTCAGAGAAACAGTCTTCCAAGTAGAATCATGCAGAGGTGCTGTGAAAGGCATTAAGATTCTAAAAGAGGAAGAAAATTTAGGCGAAATCTAATACTGTCCGAGTATTTTAAGGGTGTGAGGGAAAAGGCTGACAGAGACCTGAGTAAAATGGGGAAAGATTTTACTGAGCAACTTAACAAAACATCTTGTAACCAATATGCTTCCTTTACCAATAAAGTTCTGTCTTGTTTATGGTTAACCCAGAGTCTTATCCTCAGAACCACATAGTCCAATGAAGCAGCCTTAGAGCTTGGGAACAATACTGTGGGAAAGGTTAATAAAAGACTGGGATTAAATTCCTGGCGGCAGCAACAGCTACTTTAAGTGAGAGAAAGAAGCAACAAGAAATTTAAAACTACTTCACACCTAGCCACACAAAATAAGGGAGACCCTCACAAAGGGCAACAGTCCAATCATTGAATAAACCTTTGTTGGTCTTAAAGGTGCCACTGGACTCTAAATTTGTTCTGTATCTGTCCGAAAACAGAAACAATTTTCACATGTCTCCATGTCATTGGTCTCCATGACTCTCAAACCATCAGGTAGCTGGTGCATCGCTGTAAGGTGCCTGTGGAGGAAACAGCTTCAGATGACTCGAGCAAGTGAGTCAAGCTGCATGCAGCTAGAGAGAGGTCCTCACATTTTACCGCAAACCAACAGCACAGAAAGATGACACCCTGTAGAAGCACTCGAACGCAAGAGTCTGCAACCCAGACCCACTTCCAGGAGGTTCTGAGTTCTGCGTCGCTCGCCTGAACCCCACGGAAAGAAACACCAGGAGGAAACTCACCTGTTTGCTGGAGTGGACGTGGCTTTTGTTCCTGTGGCCGTCCAAGAAGCCTCCACATTTGCCCAGCGCGGCCAAGTCCTTCATAATAGAGTTGAGTGCTTCTTCTTCGTCTGGAAAAGGAAAAGTTTAGGTGAGTAGATGTGATGCTTGGAGCATCTGTTAAGCCGGGATCTCCAACCATTTTGAGCCTGTGAGCACCTTTGGGATTCTGACACATGGCAGGGAGAGCAACTTCAAAATGGCTGCTGCAGAAGGCGGAGCCAGACACATAGAGAGAGGAAGCCCAGGGACAAGGGAGAAGTGGGGCAATTTTAAAGATATACTGGGAAAGAAGAACGAGAGGGAATCAAACCAACAACGTAGGGGATGCCCTTTACTGCCCCTTACATTTTCACCCCACCCTTTCTCCAAGAAGCGCAGAGGCACATGTGTGACCATCCCGCCTCAGTTTCATTTCCAGGACAATCCTGAGGACCAGGCTAAGGGGTCTGCAAATCGGGAGGAAATCCCAGGTTTGTCCCAAAAATACCAACTCCCCCCCCCAAAAAAAACAAATTAAATAAAGGGAGCTAGAAGTAAAATCCCTATGCTCTTCTAAGCCCAATGACTTCGATGGACTTTCAAAGCTGTGACTCTGCTGAAGATGGCACTAAAAGGCCTTGGTTGCAAGATATCCTCATACACAGATGTTGAAAAGTCCATGGATAGAGTTCAGCCTGTGTTGTGGGTTGCTGTAGTGACCACAATGCATACACTTTCGGCACAGGGCCTAGGAGCCAGAGGTGCCCAGGACAAGGAGGAGGGCCAGAGGCCACAGCATTGCCAGACCGAGTGTGGCAAAAATCAGGAGGGTTGGAGGCCGGAACATGGGGTATGTGTGACATCAGCGGTGCTTCTTCATCACTTCCAAGGAAAACCTGTAGATTAATATAGGATTGCTCTAGGAAGTGCCAGAAACTCTACGGTAAAACCAGAGTTTCCGGTGATTCCTAAAGCTACACCATGTCACTTTTGGGTTTGCCCCAGCAATGACATAGTGACACAGCTCACGTTGCTTTTAAACCTTTTTCTCCACAGCAGGAAGCCTGGCAGTCCAACCACTAGGAATGGGGAGAAAAACAGAGATTGGGAATGTGGTGGCAAGAAGGTAGGGGGTTAAGAGGGTAAGTAAAGGGGGGGAAATCAGATTTTTTTTTCCTGCCACTCCAGTACCTTTGCCCAAAGTGATTAAAATTATGCAGCCAAAGTCAAAATCAATCCTGCAACTAAAGGATATAGCCAAAGAAAACAGTTCTGCAGTTACCTGCTTATTTTGATTGATTGATTGATTGATTGATTGAATGAATGAATGATTTCTACCCCGCCCTCCCGGCCAAGAGCGGCTCAGGGCGGCTTACATAAAACACCTAATTTTTTTTAACAATGCTCATAAAATAGGTTAACAACAACTATTATCAACTGAACAGTTTTAAAACCATAAATAAAATAAAGTGCTAGTATCAATAATTCCATAGTTTCACAGCGGTAGTTGTTACACAATTCGCAGTCAGCTCTGTGGTTTCTTAGGTCATCTTAGACGGCTGGCTATAGTTAGAACTGTACTTCTGGATATAGTATATACTAGGTACTTCTGGTTCTAAATTTTAGGTCCGCAAGTAGCTTGTTCCTCTTTGTTTCTTTTTGTGCAAGGCGTGGGAGAAAGGGAAGCTGGAAAAGATGCGGCCTCCAGGCCTAAGCAAACTGCAAAAGTGGGATTACAGAAGTGTCGCCTCAGATGAGAAATAAAGAACTCTGCAGTGTTGGACTGGGATCTGGGAGACTCCAGGTTCGAATCCCCACCCGACCATGGAAGCTTGCTGGGTGACCTTGGGCCAGTCACACTCTCAGCCTGATCTACCTTGCAGGGCTGTCGTGAGGATAAAACGGAGGCAAGGGGAATTATTTACTTATTTGATTCCTATCCCACCCTCCCCAAGGCACAGGGGCAGGTGACAACGAGAAAACAAAACGCCACAAAATGATGAACACAACATCAGCAGCCGCCAAAATCCAAAGACGATTATCATTAATGGCGCCAATTAATACCACTGCTCCTGCATCAATTCCATGTCTGTGCAAAACAGATGGTAACTAATAATGGGGGGGGGGGGGGGAGAGATGAGTACAACAATATGAGATGGAAACACACTGAGGGAATTGATTAGTCACCATTACCTCAACCAATATTGATAAATCACCATTACCTCAACCATAGGCCTGGTAGAACATCCTGGTTTTACGGGCCCTCCGAAACTGCATTGGGTCCCACGGGGCCCAGATCTCTCCTGGGAGAGTGTTCCACCAGGCCGGTGCCAGAGCTGAAAAGGGCTCTGGTTGAGGCTAAGCCAGGTGTGTAGCTATGGTGGGGCTTTTTGGGGCTCTGCCCCCCTTCTTGAAGGCACAGTTCCACAAGAATTTCTCCCGTAAATGCTTTTTTCAACCATTTTAAAACATTTTTTTTAAAGACGTGCGCTTCTTTAAGCAGAGTGGGGTGCTGTGGTTGACTAATTCCTGCACTGAGCAACGGGGTTGGAGTAGGTGACCTCTAGGATCCCTTCTAACTCTGTGTCAAAGAAACCGGTCTCCTTTTCAGAGAGTTTTCCTGCCTAAGTGTTAGCTTTCTTGACTATAGAAGTCATCACCCTCACCTGCCGGCTTGTTATCAGAACAGTTGCTGAAGCTGGCAGAAGTGATTAACTTGCAGCAGCTGAGGACTGTCGTCTAAAGTGGCTGACGGCTTGCAATTTAGAGCTCTATCCTGGTAACAACTCTCTACTGGCTAAATGGCTTTTCTTTCGGCACTGAGAACTTCAGCCCCACCAGACCAAAAATCTGCCTCACAAGCCAGGTTATGGGCCCCGGCTAAGCGGACTTCCTTCGAGCTGGGGATCACCAGCAGATGTTGATCCATAGAGCAAAATGCTCCTTGAGGGACATACCAGTAAACACCTTTGGGTCCCCAATGGACAGAAAGAAAGTAAACAAATACTTCTTAATCTCTAAAACTCTTGGCCAATCCTTCCCAAATATCTGAGAGGTCTCCAGCTACCTCTCATGAGGGCTAGAAACCTTAATTCTCAAGTTACCAAATCTTGGACTAGCTACCAAATCCAGAGCATTGTCTGTCATGCCAGCTACGGTTTTATTGTTTTTATCGTTTTATGGATTTTATCCTGTAAGCCGCCTTGAGCCCACTTATGGGATAGGGCGGGGTAGAAATTAAATCAACAAATAATAAATAAACAATCCCCAAACTGCGCACCAGTCCATACCCCGCCCAACTGACCATTTTGTGGTTACAAGCAAGATATATTGCGCGAATGAGGCCGAATCTTAAAAGGATGAAGACAGACTGGACATTAAAAAAAAAAGAAAAGAAAAAAAAACACCAACATTGAAAATTCTTCGCTCGCAGTACAAACGTGGCTTCCCCAAGCCGCGGCGTCTGGACGAAAGTCTACGGAATTCAACGTTAGCTGAGCCCCCATTTTCGCCCTCCACAGATTTCACGGTGGGTTGCCTGCTTTCGAAAAACCATTCCTACAAAGGGCCACGTCTGTGTTAATTCACTGAATTTTACTAGGGAAAAGGAAACAGGGAAAAAAGCTACAAAACAACTTCAGGGATCGGAGGAACAGGGAATGAGTGACACCACAAGCACTAGCCAATAAGTGCTGTCCACAGTCAGTTCTTGCAAAAAAAAAACCTGCTAGAAAAGGGGCGCCCACTGACTCCTTTTTTTGGTTCCCTAGTGTTTTTCGAAGGTGGGTGGGGCCCAGGTGGGGCTTTTGCCCACCAGGGCTTCTGGCTGGCCCTTTAAGATTGAATTGGCTATGAAGATTAAAATAATGTTGTTTCAGTGGCAGCTGCCATTACAGTGTTTGTTTTATTCTCTCTCACTCCTCTTTCCCAGTATATTTTTAAAATTTTCCCCTCTTCTCCCCCACACTTGAGCTTCCTCTGTGTATTTGGCCCCGCCTCCTATGGCAGCCATTATGGGGTCGCGCTCACCACACTGTCAGAATTCGAAAGGTACCCACAGGCTCAAAAAGTTTGGGGGACCCTGTTGTAGAATTTCTCCCCCCACAAACACCCCAAGCATGACCCTAGCGAGAAAAGAAAAGAGCATTTTTCTTTTGACAGAAATGAGGGTATTTTCTACCCTGGTCGCCTCCCTGCCCTACAATGTCCATCTTCATCCCAAGTCCTTAACCTTTTATCTTTTACATCTCTTATCTGTCTTGAATCATCAGTGAGCACACGAATCCATGCTATTCTCCATGGTCGGTCCTCCAGTATGACCATGAGCCAGATGGCAACCGACAATTACATGGGGGGGGCATGTCAAATGCACGAAAGGTCGCTTGCCCACAGGGGTGGGAGGGGATACAGTGTTCCCTCTAAGCTGAGTTAGTGTGAGCTTGCTCACAGTTTTTTACCCTCCGGCTCACACATTTTTTGTCTTCGCTCAGGAAGGACGGCTCCAGAGCAAACTAATTTATGCAGTAGCCAAACTGCTCGCTCACAACGTTAATGCCGGGAGCTCACAAAGTAGCATTTTTGCTCACAGCATTGGAGGGGAACGGTGTGGAACTCTGAAAACGCGGAACCGTTTCAGGGAACTCCTTGCTACGCACCCGGAACACAGAACAGCTGGCAGGAAGCATCTTCAGACAGCTTCAAAATGCCTTCCTGCATGTGTCTTTTAAATAACGGGGAAACCTGGTCTGTGTAGCATCAGCTGGGAAGGGAGGGGATGCTATGCAATCCCGAAATCGCAAAAGACGGCCTTAACCCGGAGTAGGAGAGCGTCTCAAAAAGCTGTCGTCCACTCGGCCGTTTGCAAAAGGGTCTTGCGAAAGAGACAACGCTTCCCAGCCAGTGTTAGCTGGGACTCCTGGGATCCCCCCCCCCCAAAAAAAAGGTTTCCCTGGAAGGGCGGGGTTCTCCCTCCAAGCAGCCAGTGCAACAATCAAGGTCCCAACGGAGGACCAGGGCTGATTGTCGGCTGATGACCAAGTGTGAATGTCGCCCCTGCCAAGAATCGCCTCCGCGGGTCACGCTCTGCTGGCCTTGCGTGTTTGCCTTAAGAGCTCTTCCCAAGGGTAGAACTGCCCTTTAGCTTAACTGGGACTGTTACCAGCAGGCCTCAGGCTTGGAAGGCCACAGGTGCCTAGCAGCAAGACAAGGCGAGCCTCACTACTGCCAGAAAGGCTTCAAGGCCTGCACACCACACGGATACCGCTAGCGGCATCAGCTGTAGGCTTGCTTGTCGTCTTGTCCTCTAACACGGCTGGCCAGCTCGGAGCTGGGCAGATCCTGTGAAAGGCATACTCTGCTTGTACCGGATCTGTTTCAGGGGCCCAATCCACAATTACTAGGACTTCAGGGCCAGTTCCATTGGAGCAGGGGTGGCCAACCTGTGGCTCGGGAGCCACATGCGGCTCTTTCACACATATTGTGCGGCTCCTGGCAGGGCGGCTGGGGAAGCAAAGGGGAGGCATGCTTTTTCTCTCTCTCTTTCTTCCTTCCTTCCTTCCCTCCTCCCTCCCATCTATTTGCTTTCCTAGTTTCTCTCTCTCTCTTTCTTATAACTGGTTTTCCTTGTTTGTTTTTATTTTTGGCAGTCCCATTTAACGTTAATAAAAAGCAAATTTGCATATTTTAAAAAATAAAAACGTGTGTGTGATATTTGTTCCTGTCTTGCGGCTCTCAGACATCTCTATGTGGCTCTTACGTTTATTCTGTGTGGCTCTTACGTTAAGCAAGGTTGGCCACCCCTGCATTGGAGGAACCCCTCCTTGGGCTGGAGGAAGAAGTTTCAGACTCAGCCAAGTGGAGTGCAAGGCTACAAGAGGGGACTGGATAAACATAAGGAGCAGAGGTCCATCAGTGGCTGTTAGCCGCAAGGTGTAGATGGGACACTCTGTCTGGGGCAGTGGTGCTCTGTTTTCTTGGTGCTTGGGGAGCAAAAGTGGGAGGGCTTCTGGAGTCCTGGCCCCGCAGGTGGACCTCCTGATGGCACCTGGGCTTTGGCACTGGGTGACACAAATCCCAGCTGCTAAAATAAGGGGTTCCAGGGAGGGAGGGATGTAATTACCTTTCGTCAACCTATAGTGAAGGATGTGATGAAAACTTTAAAAGAGAAAATCACGTATCAGGCTGGATGAATTTTTCACATAAACTGACTGTGTGTGTGCATTCTGCACAAGCCCAGAGAAATTCTTTGCTGCACTTATATCCCCGGAATAAGAGTCCTAGAACAAGAAGACCTCATACAACCACAATGCTCTCCCAAATAACTATTAACCATGCATCTTATTTTTGCATTGGACAAAGGCAGAGTCACTGCCGAACCTCAGTTGGACAAATCAGATCTTCTCACATTCTGTCCCCAAGTAACAGAACAAGGAATAACAGTATACGAAACAGGCAGGAGGAGGATTGGATTTATACCCCACCCTTCACTCAGAGTCTCAGACTGGCTTAAAACCTCCTTTCCCCTCCCCACAGCAGACACCCTGTGAGGTAGGTGGGGCTGAGAGAGCTCTTTCGAGGACTGCTCGTGAGAGAACAGCTCTGAGAGAACTTGTGACTGACCCAAGGTCCCACCAGCAGCTGCTTGTGCAGGAGTGGGGAATCCAACCCAGTTCTCCCAGATTAGAGTCCACGCTCTTAACCACGACACCAAACGTCACCACATTCGGGATGTTGCCCGACAAGGTCCCTGTTCGGGGGCAGGGTTTCCCCCACCGGCCAGCTGCCCAGCAACGGGTCACAGCCCCCAAAAGCAGGGGAAGCCCCACTGGGACTTGGGGGCTGGCACAACCCTACCCAGAGTTTAGATTACTTCAGCATGGGTTTTTAAATTTTTTTAAAAGTATACAAACAATACACAATGCTGGATTCTGTCTGTATTTGCACAGTCCGGGTGCTGGCTGGAGTCAGGCAGCCAACCGGTCCTCCCTACAAAGGGTGAGAAGGCGAGCAGAAGCCAAGACTGCAAACCGTAAGACTTGAAATCCAACCAATCCAGCACCGGGAGCCCTGAAGAGAGCAGCGAGCAAACAGCAGCCTCGGAATTGCTCAAACCAGAAGGAGACTACAGGATGCTGATTCACTTCCAGTTTTGGAGCCTCTCCAAGGAAAGATAATCAAACATGGCTCGAGGAAGAGATTTTTCGCGGAAGAGCCGTCAAGCGGGGCAAGGACTAAGCCAGGGGTGGCCAGCCTTGCTCAGCGGAAGAGCCACACAGAATAAATGTCAGGAGTTTGAGAGCCGCAAAACATGAACAAATATCACACGCGCGTTTTAATTTAAAAATATGCACATTTGCCTTTTTGCTAACATTAAATGAGACTGCCAAAAACAAAAACGAAAGGGGTAAAAACAGATATCGATAAGTGATATTTATTTGTTTGCTAATGATATTTATTTGTCTAAGAGAGAGAGAAAGAGAGAGAGGTGGAAAGAAAGAAGGAAAGAGGTGGAAAGAGAGAGAGAGAGAAAGAAAGAAAGAGAGAGAGAGAAAGAGAGAGAGAGAGAGAGAGAAAGAGAGAGAGAAAGAAAGAAAGAAAGAAAGAAAGAAAGAAAGAAAGAAAGAAAGAAAGAAAGAAAGAAAGAAAGAAAGAAAGAAAGAAAGAAAGAAAGAAAGAAAGAAAGAAAATAGACAGGAGGGAGGAGAAAAAGTATGCCTCCCCTTCACTTCCCAGCTGCCCTGCCGGGAGCCACACAATATGTGTGAAAGAGCCACATATGCTACCGAACCGCAGTATGGCCACCCCTGGACTAAGTGCTTCTTGCCGCCCATCGATTAAAGAACTGGGTCAGACCAAAGGTCCATCTCCCCGCACCAGGGCCAATTTCGTTCAGCTCGAGAGCTCACTCGTCTTTGCTACATCATCACTGGAGCTGACCTGTTCTACCACGGCCCGCACAAAATCTTTTTCTGCCTCGCAGTTTCTATATCTGCTTGGGAGGGTGCAGTGTGAGGTTCTGAACTAAAACACTTTTTAATTTCTTTTCATACCCTGCCCACCCCCTGTATCAATGACCTCTTCTTCCTGACTCACTTTCAGATTCGGCGGTCCAACTTCTCCTTTTAAGCAGTTCCTGAGAACCTTTTCTTTTCCCCTCTCCGTCCACCCACCTCGTGTTAATCTGCCTCCTCCATTTGAATTGTTGCTTTTTACCGTTGGCCCACAGAGAGGAAATGCAAGCTTTTAGGAAATCTGAGTTGAATACAGGGCTACTCGGTTACCGCAAACGCAAACCATCTGTATTTTTTCAAGTAAAACCCTTACCTCCCCCCCCCCCGCGCATGCACAATGTCACCCAGCCGTGCTCGCAAGACTTATTTCACACAGACTGATTTCAGTTATGTAAGCAATTTTTCCGATATAACATCCCTCTTCTTCGGCTTTAAACTCAGGGATGGGGAATCAATGGCTGAAAGAAGCTGAAAATGAGAAAAGAAGTCTCTGGTTCTCTCTTTCGGAAACTATCTCTGGATGCATTATTTTTCTTCTATGCAGGGCGGTCAGGATTTGGTACGAGCAAAGCTTGAACTGAGACAGGAAACGAGAAAACGTTGTTGAATAATGCCCGGACCTCATAAGAGTTTCACTTCAGCATAACGCTTCAAGACTCGACTCAGTCCTCTAAACCACGAACGCCGCAACGCTGCAACAGCACCTCGAATCCACCTCTCACTGATCCAGCCGGCTGTGTACTGGCTACAGCCACAGGCCCCATTCCACCGATACCCTTCTCCTGGCCTGATCCTGTATAGAACTACTTACATTACACATGTGCAAATATGGGGGGGGGGGGGGAGAATCCCTACAGGAATTTGCATTCCTAGTTCGACTAGGAAACGGCTACGAGAAACATGTCCGCCAATCCCCATCTCCTGGCCTGATCCTGTATAGAATTCCTGACGTCCCACATGTGCAAAGTAAAAAAAAAGAAGAAAAATTGCATTTCTCGTCTGACGTCATGTTTGGAAGCGGGAGGAGAAAACCGCTACAAGAAACGGGGTCACGCCAGACCACCCAAACAGCTCAGCTGTCAAATGAGGGGGGAATTCGGGAGAGATGAAGGAATAATTTAGCAACATTCGGATGGTCTAGACAGTCCAGTTATTGTTGGCTTTGCTAATAGGCTATTAGTTCGGAGAAATCGGCTGTACGTTCCAAGGATCTGCTTCCCTCAACGGTGGGGGAGGAAAAAGACGGCGACAGCTACGTTTAGAGACTGCATATTCACACAACACGTACATGTACATATAAATACGTGTGTGTGTGTGTGAATCTACATACATGCTTTATAATATATGATGTACATAACAGGACCACTTAGCAACTTTGTAAACCTTCCTGAGGGGATGGAGACTTAAGTCTGGGTTGTGGGCAGACTGGAGATTTCCTCAGGCAGCAGAGGACAAGAGCTATCACAAAGGGCGCTTTCACACACACTGAATCGAAAGGTATAGCTTTGCTTAAGTCTGCGCAGTAATATAATGTAAAATGAGACATTTCTCTGACAATTCAGACATTTTTGTCTGACTCCCATGTAGGTAAAGTAAAGGTAAAGGTTTCCCTTGCTCGAAAGCCAGTCGAATCCGACTCTAGGGGGCGGTGCTCATCTCTGTTTCCAAGCCGAAGAGCCAGCGCTGTCCCAAGACTTCTCCGTGGTCATGTGGCTGGCATGACTAAACGCCGAGGCGCACGGAACGCTGTACGCTGTACCGCAGACGGTACCTATTTATCTACTTGCAATTTCTTGCTTTTGAACTGCTAGGCTGGCAGGAGCTGGGGCCAGAGACGGGAGCTCACCCCGACACGCAGCACTCGGGTCTTGAACTGCTGAGCTACCGACCTTACGGTCTGCAGCTAAATTGATGAGCTTTAGACTGGTATAAATCTGGATTGCATTGCCAGTGTGTGAACATTTTCCCCTTAACCAAGTAATCAAAAATGATTTTTCATCATTACCCAGACCTTGCAATGTGTATTTTGGAGTATGCTGTATTGCTTTGATTAATACAGAAGAAGTCTACATTCATCAGATGGAAAAAGCAACAATTTCTTATTTTTCTTTTTTATCTCCTTCTGCAGTAACCCCCAAAGAGCAAAACAACCCCTTCTAAACGATGCGTACCCACAATTCTTACTGCAACCCATTAAAATGGGCTCTCGATGACTGGTCAATTGAAGTCTATTTGAAGAGTACCAACTAAACCAATCAAAACCTGACACTCTAAGTTTCCTCTATAATTATTAACCCACAACACCATTTTGAAGACTTGAAGAGTTCAAAAGATCATGCATCAAGAAAGCATTCTGGCGCATGACAGATACACAGTGGCATTGATGCCACGGTCCTGGCTTAAGTTTATAATCTTGGCAGAGCCTGGCCGCGGGAAGTGATACAGGTTTTTTCGTTTCTTTGATTGGCTTATGATCTCGTACGTGGAGACAGCGGCTATTAACTCGGAGAACTTGCTCTGATGTGACTATTTATACTTGAAAGTGCCACCCACACGGCGATCAAGAAACCCACCCACACGCCGCTCAAAATAACACTCTAATTCCTTGCAACGCTGATTTGGTCAGGATCTTTTATCGTCCAGACCGGCCTCAAATCTCGGAGGGTGTAAAAATGGAAAACTGAGAGTGAATTTACTTTCAATTAATGCCTAGAATTTAGCTCTCTTTCAGCCTAATTGTATATAAGATAACTAGACGGAAAGAAGAACGATGTAATTAGGAAATTTTGAGAGACAGGAATTTTGGGGACTGTAGAATAGTGTGCAGGGGTAAAACTCTTTTAGCAGTGGGCCACAACCATAAAAGGTTCACCGGTCTTATCCCCCACTGCAATTGGTCACTCTTGCCCTATAAGTGTAGCACAAACACCAAACACAAGAATTCTCAAATTTTAGACACAGACCTTCTAAAAGAGAAGAAGAGATTGGGTTTATACCCCACCCTTCACTCAGAGTCTCAGAGCGGCTTACGATCTCCCTTCCTTCCTCCCCTCCCTTCCTCTCCCCCACAACAGACACCCTGTGAGGTAGGTGGGGCAGAGAGAGCTCTCCCGAGAACTGCCCCTGAGAGAATGACTCTGAAACTACTTATAACTGACCCAAGGTCACGCCAGCAGCTGCATGTGGAAGCGTGGGGACTCAAACCCGGTTCTCCCAGATTAGAGTCCACGTTCTTAACCACTACACCAAACTGGCTCTGGGCAGAGGGGAGGTAGCTGTGAATTTCCTGCGTTGTGGGTCGGACTAGATGACCCATGGGATCCCTTCCAGTTCTATGGCTTCTATGTCTCGAACTATCTTGTAAAACGACTATAATGATATCCTTGTGTGCCCGCCCCCACACAAGGGAGGGGGACTTTGCAAGTGACTTTACCATTTTGTGATCCTATTAAAATGGTACTTTAGAGTTCTTGAAGTTCACTGGAAGCTGTACGTTCCTCCTTCTACTGTACGGGATGACACGCACTGTTTTATTAAAGGCTTCCTTTCCTCCTTGGCAGGTCAAAACGTCACCTCTGCTTTGCCAACATCAGACCGGCTGCATGTTCAACAGAGCTAACACGCATGCTTCGGGGAGCCGCAGTGTGCCTTGTGATACATCAGCAGCAGAGGACAGGCCAATCCGGGCATCCTGCAGAGTACAATTTACAAGATACCACCTGCGTACCTGGAGTGCTCCACTTTAAACATAATGTGCCACAAGTGATTAGTCCGATATGATTTTTCACTCTCCAAGTGTGCTTTCAGAAGGGTCTAGTAGTAGGTGGGATAAACTGATTTTCATACAGAGCTGACAAAACAGGGTTCGAGAGCCTTATCCCTAAAAAAAAATCAATTTATGAAGCAGGTTTTTCAGACCCTCCAGAGTCTACTGATCTTGGCACAGCATTTCTGAAGTATTATGGATCAGTACCAACGATCTTATGAACCCCATAGAGACCCCTTTGTTAATGCAAGGGGAGCCGGCCCTTCGTTCACAAGAGTGACATAAAGAAGCAACACAGTCAGACGGAAGGGCTGTTATCTCCACAGAGATGCTGTAAAGACTGTCCCCATGACTCCGTGGTTTTTACCACAGAGATCGGGGGAAATTCCAAGAGTGTCCCCCAGAAGTGATGTCACATCCTTACCAAATTCTGCCCTCAAAATCTCCTGGCGTTTCCTGAGGCCGTTCTGGCAGTCCAGTTCCAGCAGGATGATCCGCTTGGTGCAGTGGTTAGGATCGTGGACTCTAATCTGGGAGAACCGGGTTTGATTCCGTAATCCTCCATGTGCAGCTGCTGGTGTGACCTTGGGCCAGGCACAAGTTCTTTCAGAGCTATTCTCTCAGGAGTAGTCCTCGAAAGAGCTCTCTCAGCCCCACCTACCTCACAGGGTGTCTGTTGTGGGGAGGGGAAGGGAAAGGAGTTTGTAAGCCATCCTGAGATCCTTTGGGTAGTGAAGGGCGGGGTACAAATCCAATCTCTTCCTCTTCTCTTAATAGTCATTGTTTCCCAACCCAAATGCTGCCAGTTCCTTCATTCGAATAATAACCTCCTCCCCTCCCCTGCAACCTTGTTTCAACAAATAAATTGCACTTATTATTGGTTTAGGTTTATGGAACTGTGTGATCATGAACTCCCAACAAACTCTGCCAGATCAGCTATGGAAGCAAGCTGGCTTTCTTTCTCAGCATTCGATCAACCTCAGAAAGACAGCACTATCTGTAGTTACATGTACTGACTCCCTCATTCAAGGGCCAATTTGACACGGCAGCAGCCATACGGAGATCTTAGTAAAACACTTATCCACTGAGACACTTTAGCGTCAGACTAGCGCCTTGCTATTGGCTTGTGAAGCTCAGAGCAACTTGTGTGGGGCGCATCCATCTAGGGACTGACCCTCTTAGCTTTACAAATCCCAGGGTCTCACGTTTCCTCAATGTCACGCTCTGTGCGCAAGGCAACCTGCGTGCAACTGGAGGCCCTTTTGAATGTTCTTAGGGAGTGCACAGGTTTAGTGCATGTAGAATTTGGCTGCTGGCAGCCTGATAAGTTGCTGTCCAGGTGCTATATGCTTGTGACTAGGCACACAGGTACACAACACATGGCAGAGAGCCAGCATGGTGTAATGGTGAGCCATTGGGAGGGGGAGTCGTACGCAGCACTTCAAAAGGCATATGGGGCAGAGACAACATCCATCGGTGGCTATTAACCATGAAGGAGGAGGAGGAGGAGGAGGAGTCTCAGAGCAGCTTACAATTGCCTTCCTTCCCTCAACAGACTCTCTGTCAGGTAGGTGGGGCTGAGAGAGCGGTGAGAGAACTGCTCTTGAGAGAACAGCTCTGAGAAAACTGTTATTGACTCAAGGTCACCCAGTGGGCTTCATGTGGAGGAGTGGGGAATCAAACCCGGTTCTCCAGATTGGAGTCTGCCGCTCTTAACCGCTACACCATATAGTATAGAAGGAACATTACGTCTGGGACAGTGGTGCTCAGGTCCTTGGGGGGGGGGGGGCAACAGTGGAAGGGCTTCTGGAGTTCTGGCCCTGTTGAGGGACCTCCTGATGGCCCCTGGATATTGGCCACTGAGTGACCCAAGGTGCTGGACTGGATGGGCCACTGGCCTGATGCAGCACGGTTTCTCTTATGTGCTTAACGTCACCTGCACCCGCTGCATCATAACCCAGGATCCCCATGGCACTTTAAAATGGACAAATTCATCTCTAAAATTGTATCAGTGGCCCTACGTCAGACCTGTGGCCACTGTAATGTCTACTTTGGCATTTTGTAACCTGCAAATAAAGTTGTGTGGATGCCCATTTTGTGGGGGAAGGGCTGCATTCCCCCGCTTATTGTTGTCACGATGCTTAGTTCCCTCCCCTATCGACTCTACCAATTTATATCGAGATAGCTGTCATGACTTCCTCCAAAAGAATTCTGGGCACTGTACTTTGATGCCAGTGCCCTTCTCACTAAACTACATTTCCCAGGGTCCCTAGAGAAAAGCCAACTGGTCTTAAGCAAGTAGTGAGATCACCAATGCTCCCTCTAAGCTGTGTAGCCTTGTGAGCGAAAATTCTACTTTGTGAACTACTGGCATTAAAGTTGTGAGTGAGCGATTTGGCTGCTGCATGAATTAGTTTGCTCTGGAGCCTTTGGTCTTCTAACAGCTTGCAACAGGCGGGAATTCGAGCTCAGCGTGGAGTCACAGTGATGGGATATTGCCCTGCTGAATTTCCGCCTGTCGTCCAGCTGTTTAAAGGCTCAGTTTTCCTGGGGAGAAGAAGCAAGATTTGTGATCGTCTCTCAAGAAGCGTTGTCAAGTCCTGGTTGGGGAATTCCTGGGGATTTTGAGGGGGTGGAGCCTGGGAGGGTGGGGTTTGGGGAGGGGAGGGGCCTCAGAGCTCACCTTCCAAAGCAGCCATTTTCTCCGGGGAAACTGACCTCTGTCACCAGGTGACCAATGCCCCCTCTAAGCTGTGGAGTCTTGTGAGCAAAAATTCTACTCGGTGAGCTACTGGCCATTCAAGTTGTGAGCATGCGATTTTGCATAAATCAGGTTGCTCCGGAGCCCTCCTTCCTGAGTGAAGTCAAAAATGTGTGAGCCGGAGGCTAAAAAACCTGTGAGCTAGCTCGCACTCACTCAACTTAGAGGGAACACTGGCGCTAATCCTTATTGAAAACTGGAAGAACCTGGGCAAAACCTGCAGAAGTTTGGGTCGGACCCAAACGTTTTGTACCATGAATAACGGAGCCCTTTAGTGCAAGGCCTATGGCAGAAGAGGCACAGTCCACCAGTGGAAATCTCCTTGTTCTAGAAGAAGACTCCACAGTTGATGGAACTTAATCTTTGCATTGAACACTCTCTCTATAGAGGAGGGGCTGTGGCTCCATGGCTGGGTACCTGCTTGGCATACAGAAGGTCCCAGGTTCAATCTCCAGTAAGAGGTGATGCGAAAGACCTCTTTTCTGAGATCCCGGAGAGCCGCAGCCGGTTTGAGTGGACAATACTGATATGAATTGACCAAGGGCCTGATTCAGGATAAGGCAAGTTTCGTACGTACCGCAGAGCTCTAAGCAAGCTAAATCTGGGACTGACTTCAGCCGGGAGGGCGGCTGTGGGGTTCTAGTGCCTGATCACTTCAATCAAACCGTGCCTCATCACCTCCAGACACCAAGTATTGGCGAGGAAGAGGACTCAAGCATGGCCCATGTTCCTCCATCCCAAAATAAAACCAAGCTCAGGAAATGTAAACAACGGACCAGTGAAGGGGGCCTTACCCATGGCTGTATCTTCATCAGGTCCAAATCCCACGGACTGAGACCACTTGCACCGTCTTGGCCTTCAAGGGTTGCCCCTGCAACAGGAAAGACGAACATAAATGGATGTTGAGTCCCTTCCCACAGGTAGCCACAGGTCAGTGGCAGAGCACACATTTTCCACATGGCCGAATCCCCTATTTTTTATTTAAAACACATATATTATAACCCTTGCTTTTCCTAGTTAGCTCAAGGCAGCTTACACACCCACACCTGCATACACACACACACACCAGACCAATGGTTCCAAGCAAAGCAGCAGAAACACATCATCTTCAGAGAGCTGAAAACCACAACATAAGTGCCATCCTACTTCTGTCTCCGCCCAAACACTGTTACTCCCTTTCAAAGAATAGCCCCATTGTCTTTTACCATTCTGCATCCTCGAGGACTCCTCACTGCCTCTTGCATCTCCCAACAGGCCTATTCAGAGCTTCTCACTTGTCCCAACAGGCCTATTCAGAGCTTCTCACCCCTCCCAACAGGCCTATTCAGAGCGTCTCACCCCTCTCAACAGGCCCATTCAGAGCTTCTCACTTGTCCCATCAGGCCTATTCAGAGCTTCTCACTTGTCCCAACAGGCCTATTCAGAGCTTCTCGCCCCTCTCAACAGGCCCATTCAGAACTTCTCACTTGTCCCAACAGGCCTATTCAGAGCATCTCACCCCTCTCAACAGGCCTATTCAGAGCTTCTCACTTGTCCCAACAGGACTATTCAGAGCTTCTCGCCCCTCTCAACAGGCCCATTCAGAGCTTCTCACTTGTCCCAACAGGACTATTCAGAGCTTCTCGCCCCTCTCAACAGGCCCATTCAGAGCTTCTTGCCTGTCCCATCAGGCCTATTCAGAGCTTCTCACCCCTCCCAACAGGCCCATTCAGAGCTTCTCACCCCTCTCAACAGGCCCATTCAGAGCTTCTCACCTGTCCAACAGGCCTATTCAGAGCTTCTCGCCCATCCCAACAGGCCCAATATTCTTAGCTCTCCTCCCTGTCTGTGTATTTCAGTGTCTTTATATTATGTTTTTATCAAGTTGTTTAAAGATTTTATAAACAATGGTGTTTTAAAATGCTTTTTAATGTTGTAGCGGGAAAGACCCTCACTAAAATGTCTGAAATGTTTTAATGTTTTGTTTCAGTGTTTTTATGTTCACCACTTTGGGAACCCTGAAATGAGTGGAAAGGTGGAACAGAAATGTTTTAAATAATTTTTTTTTTAAATGCATAGTCAGAAGTGTTTTTAGTGGGCCCTAATAAATACACTGAGTAACAACCTCAGTGACAGAAAGCAAGACTTATAACCTTGAACGCTCATTCCAATCCAAAAGAGGAAGCCCATTAAAACATAGCTAGATACCTACATAAGAAAAGCCCTGCTGGGTCAGACCAGTGGTCCAACATCCTGTCTCACACAGTGGCCAACCAGTTCCTCTGGAGGGCCAACAACAGAGCATAGAGGCCAAGGCCTTCCTCAGAGAAGAACATCAGAAGAGCCCTGCTGGATCAGGCCAGTGGTCCATCTAGTCCAGCATCCTGTCTCACACAGTGGCCAACCAGTTCCTCTGGAGGGCCAACAACAAAGCACAGAGGCTGAGGCCTTCATAAAAACATCAGAAGAGCCCTGCTGGATCAGACCAGTGGTCCATCTAGCCCAGCATCCTGTCTCACACAGTGACCAGCCAGTTCCTCTGGAGGGCCAACAGCAGGGCATGGAGGCTGAGGCCTTCCCCTGATAAGAACATAAGAAAAGCCCTGCTGGATCAGACCAGTGGTCCATCTAGTCCAGCATCCTGTCTCACACAGTGACCAGCCAGTTCCTCTGGAGGGCCAACAGCAGGGCATGGAGGCTGAGGCCTTCCCCTGATAAGAACATAAGAAAAGCCCTGCTGGATCAGACCAGTGGTCCATCTAGTCCAACATCCTGTCTCACACAGTGGCCAACCAGTTCCTCTGGAGGGCCAACAGCAGGACGTGGAGGCCGAGGCCTTCGCCTGATAAGAATATCAGAAGAGCCCAGCTGGATCAGGCCAGTGGTCCATCTAGTCCAGCATCCTGCCTTACACAGCAGCCAACCAGTTCCTCTGAAGGGCCAACAACAGGGCAGAGAGGCCAAGGCCTTCCTCTGGTAAGAACATTAGAAGAGCCCTGCTGGATCAGACCAGTGGCCCATCCAGTCCAGCATCCCATCTTACAAAGTGGCCAACCAGTTCCTCTGGAGGGCCAACAAAAGGACATAGATGCTGAGGCTTTCTTGCCTCCTAGCACTGGAATTCAGAGGTTTACTGCCTCTGCATGCGGAGGTTCCCTTTAGTCACATGGCTAACAGCCACTGATAGATCTCTCCTCTTTGAACTTGTCCAAACCCCTTTTAAAGCCATCTATGACTGTGGCCCTCATCACTGTATCCTCTGGCAGTGAATTCCACATTTTAATCACCTGCTGTGCAATGAAGTATTTCCTTTTGTCTGTCCTGAACCTACTGCCCATCAGCTTCTTCCTACTCCCGGGTACACAAGTGCAAAAAGCACAAAATACTATTTGAGCAAACCCATGCCAACGTATATCAGGGATCTGAACTCTCTCATCCAGTCCTGGTTGGTTGCGATCCTCTGCACTTTTTCCAGCTCTGCAATGTCCTGTTGGAGATACGGTGACCAGAACTGTACATGGTATTCCCAATGAGGCCCCACTATAGGTCTACACAGGCACATTACAATATCGGCCGCTTTATTCTTAATTCCTTTCCATAACAAACCCTGACACAGAGTTTGCTTTCTGTAAACCTCCAAGGCGTCTTTGGACTCTAGCAATGCTAGCAGGCAGGAGGATATTTATTCAAACCTATTTTGAGAGATTGGCGCAGGAAGAGAAGATGCATCGTGCCAGCAATCTGAAATGGACATCTGAAGCTAAACATGCCGTTCTTTTAGTTTGTTGTGGCTTCCTATTGGGGGGGGGGGGGGGGAACCCCACACAACTTGGACTGGGAACAGAAACTGGACTGTGTCACTGCACGTTCTTGGATTTTAAGGAAGAGACAAAATAAGGTAGATAACGAAGACTCCAGAAGAATCTGGCAAAAATGTCAAAGTTAATGTAAATTGGGGACGGTGACTTGGGACTCACATCCATCCTCTGTAATGTCACATCAAAAATCCCTACTTCTGTCAATGGGGAAAATAACTAGAAATGGATCTAAAAATGCCTTCATGTCTGACATCATGGCTATTAAAAACCCATAGTCATGAAAGACTGACTCACAAATCAAAGTAGTCAGCAAGACTTACAAAAAAATATTTCTATATATTGCTACCAATAAACACTGCATAACAACAATGAACCAATTCCGTCAAATCCTAAAAAAATACTTATCTCAATAAAAAATCAAAGATATTTTATAATTCATGTAGTAACTGCTGCAAGAATCTTATTTGCCACTTGTTGGAAACTTCCAACAATACCCTCTGAACAAGACCTAATAATGAAGACCATGGAAAGTGCAGAAATGGGCAAACTTAGTTTGATCTTAAAAGGGCAAACGGAAGAAGATTTTGTCGGACAACGAACTCCTTTCTACAACTGGATAAGAAAAAAAAAATAAAGATACGGACTTTTTGATAATATGATATAAAGAAGCCTTTACGAACTTTTAAAATTTCACAGTCTATTCTTTTGTAGTGTGAAACGATATGTGGAAAAGAGTTATATGCAGAAGACTTTGTTCCTTTACCCCTGTACACCCTAAAACTCTAATAAAGTGTATTATGTTAAAAAATCATAAGAAAATCCTTGTATAAGAATAAAACAACGTTGTCTCCAAATTTTATAATAATGTTTCAAAAATCGGATCTTCCTAGGGAAAAGTTTTATACAGTAGTACAAGAGCTTTCATGTTCATATAGTAGGACACTGATCTCAGAGCTATTTAGGCTGCAAACATACTACTCAGTTTCTGACGGATCCCAGTGGTTAAGTGCGCAGACTCTAATCTGGGAGAACTGGGTTTGATTCCCCACTCCACCACTTGCAGCTGCTGGATGACCTCAGGCAAGCCATAGTTCTGCCCGAGCTGTTGTTGAAAGAGCAGCTCTTGAAAGAGCTCTCTCAGCCCCACCTACCTCACAGGGTGTTTGTTGTGGGGAGGGGAAGGAAAAGGAGTTTGTAAACTGCTCTGAGACGCCAACTGAAGGGCGGGGTATAAATCCAATCTCTTCTTCTTCTTCTTCTATGGTGACTACCTTGATTTGTGGGTCAGACTCTCATGACTGTTTTCTCAGTATTTGTTTCTAGACAAGGTTGTGACTGCCCACATTTGTCTTATTAAAGATCCATGCCAGTTGGCTGCCCAGAAAGGTACCTTATGGTACAGGTGCAGGGCAGAGGCCACAGTGCCATAGCCATGAAGAGAGCTGGATTTAGACCACGGAGACTTGGATTCAAATGCCGATTCAGTTTGCTGGGTGATGGAGGACCAGTCACTATTTCTCAGCCTGATCTTGTCTCATTTATTAGATTATTTTTAGACACTGCGCTCACCCAAAGGGTCTCGCAGCAACTTACAACATCAACACAGTATGAGCAAGTTAAAAACAACATAAAAGCAGATAACAAACATAATAAATCGACACTAAAATAGTAAAAAGCCCAGCAGCACTTTTAAGACTAACAAACTCTATTGTAGCATAAGCTTTCGAGAAACACAGCTCTCTTCGTCAGATCATATGCATCTAGCTATGTTTTTAGTGGGCTTCCTCCTTTGGATTGGAACGAGCGTTCAAGGTTATAAGTCTTGCTGTCTGTCACTGAGGTTGTTACTCAGCATATTTATTAGGGTCCGCTGAGAACACTCCTGACTCTGCATTTTTTTAAAAATTATTTAAAACATTTCTGTGCCACCTTTCCACCCATTTCAGGGTTCCCAAGGTGTACATAAAAACACTGAAACAGAACATTAAAACATTTCAGACATTACAAAGCATTTTAAAACACCATTGTTCATAAAATCTTTGAACAACTGGATTAAAACATAATATAAACATATTGAAATACACAGACAGGGAGGAGAGCTAATAAGATTTAGTGAGGGAATATCAAAACAGAACAGGAAAGTCTTTGCCCACTAGCAAAAGGCAACAAAGGATGGAGAGAGGCTAGTCTCACAGGTTAGGGAGTCTCAAAGTTTTTGTGCCCTAGACCAGGGGTGGGCAAACTGTGGCTCGGGAGCCGCATGCGGCTCTTTCACATATATTATGTGGCTCCCGGCAGGGCGGCTGGGGAAGCTAAATATCATTAGCAAACAAATATCACTGGACAAATTAATATCATTATCAACATCTGCTTTTACCCCTTTTGTTATTATTTTTGGCAGTCTCATTTAACGTTAATAAAAAGCAAATCTGCTTATTTTCCAATAAAAGCAGGTCATATTTGTTCATGTCTTGTGGTTCTCAAACATCTGATGTTTATTCTGTGCGGCTCTTATGTTAAGCAAGTTTGGCCACCCCTGTTCTAGGTGGCTCTTACGCTGAGCAAGTTTGCCCACCCCTGCCCTAGAAGAACATAAGAGAAGCCATGTTGGATCAGGCCAATGGCCCATCCAGTCCAATACTCTGTGTCACTGCCCCCCTAAAAATTTAAATGCCCCCCCCAACAAAAAAATCCTGGCGACGGGCCTGACAGAAGTATGGAAATAAAATAGATCATGTCAGGCCGGTTGGCACGTTGCGTGGGCGACAGGAACCTCTGCCATTCCTGCCTGACTGCAAAATATAGTTCCTGACTCCTCACCCGGCAGCCGTTTAAGGCCCAGCGCTGACACACACCCAGCGATCCGGCTATTGTGCAACGGTAAAGTCTGCAAGTCCCAGAAGCCGCACTCACACTTCCCTGCACAGTCACAACGCAATGCTCCCTCTAAGCCGTGTAGGCCGGTGAGCAAAAATTCTACTCTGTGAGCTCCTGGCATTAAAGCTGCGAGCGAGCAATTTGGCTACTGCATAAATTAGAAGAAGAAGAAGAGAGGAAGAGATTGGATTTATGCCCCGCCCTTCACTTGTAGTCTCAGAGCGGCTTACAAACCCTTTTCCCTCCCCACAACAGACACCCTGTGAGGTAGGTGGGGCTGAGAGAGCTCCGAGACAACTGTCCTTGAGGGAACAGCTGGTACAGAGCTATGGCTTGCCCAAGGTCATCCAGCCAGGTGCAAGTGGAGGAGTGGGGAATCAAACCCGGTTCTCCCAGATTAGAGTCCACGCACTTAACCACTACACCAGACTGGCTCTTTAGTTTGCTCTGGAGCCATCCTTCCTGAGCTAAGACAAAAACGTGTGAGCTGGAAGCTAAAAAACTGGGAGCAAGCTCACACTAACTCAGCTTAGAGGGAACACTGGTTACAAGCAAAAAGAGAAACAGGCCCAGTTGGGAAAACTGTAGTGCAAACAGGCCTCCATTGCCATTGGCTGAAAGCGCAAAGATGCCACCAAACCCAACTTCCTTGACCAAACTCCTAAATCAGCGGAGTTCAAGTTGCAAAAGCTGCCCCAATTCAATGCCGCTCAAAACGGGATTTTCCTTGGGGTTCCAAACAGCCCCGAACCAACATGAAGAGCCGGGATAATGTAATGAGCAATTTTGGTGTTTTTTTTAAAGTCCAACCGGGAAGCGGGGGGGCCCTCTTCTGTAAAAAGATTCCATTGCATTAACTTTCAGCAAGTTTCCGGGAGGTCTGCCAGGCAAAGCACAGGAGGCTCTGTGTGTGTGTGTGTGTGTGTGTTTAATGCACTTCAGAACTGTTCAAAAATATTATTGTCAGTGTTATTTTCGAGAGCTCCAGGGGCCAGTGGTGGGGAAGCGCTCCCACCAGCAACAACCAAATAACGCGAAACGGTTCCAAACCTGAGACTCGGGAAGAAGTTGATGCATTTACATCCAGAAGGAGAGAGAGAAACGGCTTGGTTTGAAGGCCAAGTACAAACAGGATTAGTAAGAACATTTCAGAGTAGATTCAAGCGGGTGGCCATGTTGGTCTGAAGCAGCAGAACAAAGCTGGAGTCCAGTGGCGCCTTTAAAACCAACGAAGCTTTATTCCTGGTATAAGCTTCTGTGTGCGTGCATCTGAAGAAGTGTGCTTGCACATGAAAGCTCATACCAGGAATAAAACTTTGTTGGTCTGAAAGGTGCCACTGGACTCGACATTTCAGAGCGTTCAAAGTTGTGCATCTAAACACAGCACAGATCCGGGTTAAGTACTGAAAATTAAAAGGCATGCATCAATCACAGCGCTGCTATGTGACTTTTTTTGGGGGGGGGATCGCCGCATCTGTAATCTCTGCGTAAGATTACAGGATTACAGATGTGGCGGACCCCCCCCCCAAACATTCACACAGCAGCACTGCAATGCATACTTTTTTCTTTTGCTCGCTTTCCTCTCAAAGGGAAGATGTCAGGGCTGGAAAAGGTACAGAAAAGAGCAACTGAAACAAGGTTGGAATGCCACCTCTCACAGCTCCGGCTGGGGTCATCACGTTAAGAGAATCTAACTACACAAGTTCACCGCAGGGACATGCAGCGATACCAGAGCTGACAGTTCCTATTGGCAAATGGTGAACAAATGTGCAGTAGGGGGCTGATTTGGATCAGAACCACTTGGTAGAAGGAGGGAGTCCTGCCTTCTCCCCTGTATTGGGGGGGGGGAGAAGAAGAGAAGAGGAGATTGGATTTATACCCCGCCCTTCACTACCCAAGGGAGTCTCAGAGCGGCTTACAATCTCCTTTCCCTTCCCCTCCCCACAACAGACACCCTGTGAGGTAGGTGGGGCTGAGAGAGCTCTGACAGAAACTGCTCTTTTACAAGAACAGCTGTGCCAGAACTACGGCTTGCCTAAGGTTATCCAGCAGGTGCAAGTGGAGGAGTGGGGAATCAAACCCGGTTCTCCCAGATTGGAGTCTGCACACTTAACCACTACACCAAACTGTGAGGAGGTTGGATTTATACCCCGCCCTTCATTCAGAGTCTCAGAGAAGCTTACCAATACCTTTTTCTTCCCCTCCCCAAAACAGACACCCTGTGAGGTAGGTAGGGCTGAGAGAGCTCTTTCAAGAACTGCTCTTTCAAGAACAGCTCTGACAGAACTACAGCTGGCCCAAGATCATCCAGCAGCTGCAAGTGGAGGAGTGGGGAATCAAACCCGGTTCTCCCAGATTAGAGTCCATGCACTTAACCACTACACCAAACTGGCTCTAAGAGAGCATAAGAGAAGCCATGCTGGATCAGGCCAATGGCCAATCCAGTCCAACACTCCGTGTCACACAGTGGCCAAAACCCAGGGGCCATCAGGAGTTCCACCAGTGGGGCCAGAACTCCAGAAGCATTGAAAAGACCGGCATGTTGGCGAGAAAAGGTCCCTCAGCAGAGGAGAGGGCTTTTCTTGAGTACAGGCAAACCCCCTATCCAGTCAGCCAGCCGAAACATCCAGATGACACTGCAGTAGCCAATTTGTTGCATTCCAGTTATTTTCTGGTGCTCTCCACCTTGCTTCCCTCCCGGTTTTTTTTTAGACTTTAAATGCCACTGCAATTTCAGGCTATTCTATGTGGACAGCCAAAGGCCATCTGAGACTCCCCAGGGTTAAAATTCAAAGGCAAACGTTAGGGATTATTAGGAAAGGGATTGAGAGTAAAACGGCCGATGTTGTAACGCCCCCTGCACAGATCTAAGGGGCGGACTCATTTGGAGTTCTGTCAGAGCTGTTCTTGAAAGAGCAGTTCTTGAAAGAGCTCTCTCAGTTCTGGTCACCGACTCTCCAAAACGACATTGCAGGGCTGGAAAAAGTACAGAGGATGGAGACCAAGATGGTGAGGGGGTTGGAGCGCCTCCCCTAGGAGGAAAGGCTGAAGAGTCT
Source organism: Lepidodactylus listeri (assembly GCA_029233225.1). Lineage (NCBI taxonomy): Eukaryota > Metazoa > Chordata > Lepidosauria > Squamata > Gekkonidae > Lepidodactylus > Lepidodactylus listeri. The sequence goes on from JARCFY010000012.1 coordinate 8,600,216, forward strand.
GGGACTTTTCAGTTTAGAAAAAGAGACGACGAAGGAGGGACACGATAGAGGTTTATAAAACTATACATGGGGTGGAGAAAGTTGAAAAAGAGACATTTTTCTCCCTCTCCCCAAATACCAGAATTCAGAGCATCCAATGAAGCTGATGGGCAGTAGGTTCGGAACAGACAAAAGGAAATACCACTTTACACAGAGTGATTAAAATGTTGAATTTTCAGCCAGAGGATGTAGTGATGGCCATAAAGAATAAACAGCTGTAAAAGAGGATTCGACAGATTCATGAAAAATAAGTCTATCAATTATTAATACAATGGTAACTGAGGGGAACGTCCACATTCAGAGACACTAATTCTCTGAATCTGAGAGTCAGGAGGCAACATTAGGGGAAGGCCTTGGACTCTACGCCCTGTTGTTGGCTGTACAGAGGAACTGGTTGGCCACTGTGTAAGACAGGATGCTAGACTGGATGGACCCTCACTGGTCTGATCCAGCAAGGCTCTTCCGATGTTCTTCTCAGGGGAAGGCCTCAGCTTCTCTCTGCCCTGTTGTTGGCCCTCCAGAGGAACTGGTTGGCCACTGTGTGAGACAGGATGCTGGACTAGATGGACCCTCACTGGTCTGATCCAGCAGGGCTCTTCTCATGTTCTTCTCAGGGGAAGGCCTCGGCCTCTCTGCCCTGTTGTTGGCCCTCCAGAGGGACTGGTTGGCCACTGTGTGAGACAGGTTGCTGGACTTAGATGGACCACTGGTCTGATCCAGCAGGGCTCTTCTGATGTTCTTATCAAAGGAAGGCCTCGGCCTCTCTGCCCTGTTGTTGGCCCTCCAGAGGAACTGGCTGGCCACTGTGTGAGACAGGATGCTGGACTAGATGGACCACCGGTCTGATCCAGCAAGGCTCTTCTGATGTTCTCATCAGGGGAAGGCCTTGGCCTCTCTGCTCTATTGTTGTCCCTCCAGAGGAACTGGTTGGCCTCTGTGTGAGACAGGATGCTGGACTAGATGGACCACTGGTCTGATCCAGCAGGGCTCTTCTGAGGTTCACATCCACACATCCATCCATTCCTTCTCCTTCCAGCATAACTCCTTCCTGATTCTTTCCACATTGCTGAACCAATTCTAAATTTTCAGCTTTTGGGGGGACAGGGAAAGTAGACATGGTTTGTCCCCAAACCTCTGCTCTTTTCATTAACTTTTTAAATATGAGCGTTATGTTATCTTGTAACTGTGCTATTATTATACACTTTTAAAACATCTGCAGTGGCTTTAGCAGGATATAAAGAAGAAAGCTGCGCCGAGACCCCCTCCCACCTAAAAGCTGAAAATAAACCTTTAATTCGTGGGCCAGTCCCTAGAAAACAGGAAGCAACAAATTCACTCAAAAGCAAAGAAACAAAAAGAGAATTGCAGGGGAAAGGAGCAGGACCTTTGCTGAAGGGGATTTTCTTTCAAAGCAGACATCTAGTCCCAGGCAGGATCAACTAAAGGTCACCAACCAGGGGCCAGGAGATCTCCCAGAATTAGAAGCGATCGCCAGAATACAGAGATTGTTCTCTTGGAGAAAATGGCTGCTCTGGAGGGTAGACTCTTATGGGATTATATCCCACTGAGATCCTTCTTCACCCCGAGTCCCACCCTCTATAGGCTCCACCCCCCAAATCTCCAGGTATTTCCCAACCCAGAGTTGGCAACTAAGCAGGATGAAGCGGCTGCAGTGTGAAGCCGCCCAGAAAGACCATCTACGTTTCCTTTCATACCACACACAAAGTTTCTCAAGGTCAAACACACAAACCCATTACAGAAGAGATTACTCCTCTTGACGGGCCAGAGCTGTTGGGCCCCCTAATTTCCATGGATCCTTCTCTCCCCCCCTTGAGGCCACGCAGCTCAGACTTCCTCTTGCAACATTAAATAATGAATTCAGAAAAGGAGGAGGAGGAGATTGAATTTATATTCCACCCCTCACTACCTGAAGGTGTCTCAGAGCAGTTTACAGTCCCTTTCCCTTCCCCACAACAGACACCCTGTGAGGTAGGTGGGGCTGAGAGAGCTCTCTCAAGGACTGCTTGTGAGAGAACAGCTCTGAGAGACCTTGTGACTGACTTAAGGTCACACCAGTGGCTGCAAGCGGAGGAGGAGTGGGGGATCAAACCCGGTTCTCCCAGATTAGAGTCCGTGGTCCTGACCGCTACACCAAACTCAGGTCACACTTGACACACTACAGAAAGGTCTTATTTGCCCACACTGGCCAGAATGAAGCTGTTCTGTCACACTATAAGAATGTCCCACATTTATAGTTTTCAAATATCAGAAGACTTTCTGAAGTCAAACCTCACGAAAGGAGCTGTGACTCTCGAAAGCCTTATGCTCCTGGAACTCTCACTGGTCTTTCAGCTGCCACGAGGATTCAAATCTTGCTCCTCACTGCATTTTGTGGCAGTGAATTCTATAAGATCATTATGCGTGGTGCAAAAAACGTACTTCCTTTCGGTCCGCCCTGAACCTACTTGCCCATCGATTTCATCGAGTGCCCACCAATGCTCCCTCTAAGCTGGGGAGTCTTGTGAGCAAAAATTCTACATTGTGACCTACTGGGCATTAAAGTTGTGAGCGAGCGATTCGGCTGCTGCATGAATTAGTTTGCTCTGGAGCCATCCTTCCTGAGCTGAGACAAAAAAATGCCAGAGGCTCAAAAACTGTGAGCTAGCTCACACCAACTCAGCTTAGAGGGAACACTGCTCTGAAGCCATCCTTCCGGAGCTGAGACAAAAATGTGTGAGCTGGAGGCTAAAAAACTGTGAGCCAGATCATACTAACTCAACTTAGAGGGAACCCTGCTCTGGAGCCATCGTTCCTGAGCTGAGACAAAAACGTGTGAGCTGGAGGCTAAAAAAACTGTGAGCCAGCTCACACTAACTCAGCTTAGAGGGAACACTGCTCTGAAGCCATCCTTCCGGAGCTGAGACAAAAATGTGTGAGCCGGAGACTAAAAAACTGTGAGCCAGCTCACACTAACTCAGCTTAGAGGGAACAATGCTCTGGAGCCATCCTTCCTGAGCTGAGACAAAAATGTGTGAGCCAGCGGCTCAAAAACTGTGAGCCAGCTCACACTAACTCAGCTTAGAGGGAACACTGCTCTGAAGCCATCCTTCCGGAGCTGAGACAAAAATGTGTGAGCCGGAGACTAAAAAACTGTGAGCCAGCTCACACTAACTCAGCTTAGAGGGAACAATGCTCTGGAGCCATCCTTCCTGAGCTGAGACAAAAATGTGTGAGCCAGCGGCTCAAAAACTGTGAGCCAGCTCACACTAACTCAGCTTAGAGGGAACACTGGTGCCCACGAGTTCTAATATTTTGGGAGAGCCCAGCAGAGCTTTCTGTATCCACTTTCCCCAATGTCCATATATTTTCGTACACTCATACGACTTGGGTTTTCCTAAGTTTCTAAGACACCGCCCACACCGCGCGAGGGCACACATTTTCTATTACATATTATTCTGTACTATTCCTCACCCCCTTCCCAAGAATGACACAGGAAATTTTCAAAATCAAAGGGGAGGGTGAGTCAGTCCAGGGAACCCTCAGTGGAAACCACGAAGCCAGTGATTTCACTGTGTAGGAGGCAAAGGAAAGCAGGGACATTTTTCTCCTTAAAGGCTGAGAGTGTAGCTTAAGCTGGAATCACTGGGAAGGGGAAACAGGGTTCTGCAGAAACCCACAAATGCAAGCAGTGGATTAAGTTCAAATTAAAGCTACTTACAGTGCCTCCGTAAACAGAGTTATACCCTTCTAAGCCCATTCGCACCAACAAACTTAGCCAGAAGGGTGTAGGTTAGGACTGGGAGAACTGGGTTTGATTCCCCATTCTTCCTCCATGTGCAGCTGCTGGTGTGACCTTGGGTCAGTCACAAGTTCTCTCATAGCTGTTCTCTCACAAGCAGTCCTCGAAAGAGCTCTCTCAGCCCCACCCACCTCACAGGGTGTTTGTTGTGGAGAGGGGAAGGAAAGGGGGATTTTAAGCCATTCTGAGACTCTGAGTGAAGGGCGGGGTATAAATCCAAACTCCTCCTCTTCGTCTTCAACTTCAAGAATACCACTTTATTTTATGTTATTATTTTATTTTATTTATTTATTTTTCGCATTTATATCCTGCCTATCCCGTGAACAGGCGCAGGGTGGGTTACAACATTACAATGAATGCAATAAACTTTAGAACACATTATAAACATATAAAATCTGGAGTCACAGCTTGCCGTTGGGAGATTCCGGTCCACTGATGTAAACAGATGTGGTCGGTTATCAGTGGGTGGGTGACAGCAACCTGGGGGGGGGGCCTTATGTGGACGCCCACTGCCTCTGCCAAAAGCCTAGTGGAACAGCTCCATCCCGTATTTCTAGAAAATTCTCAAACTCTTTCTTTCTCGCACATTAAAAAGAAAAGAGACGCAAAACGCCCTCCCTCCGACTCCTCGATCGATACGCTTCCCCTGTAGCTGTGTTCCAATTTGCCCTGCACAACGCGATCTTTCTTAACGAGCTCCTCCGCGGCACATCGGACTAGTTAAAACAGCAGCTTCTAATTGGCCGCCAAGGTCAAACACGCCAGACGGCTATCGAGGACACTTCTGGTTCTTGCAGAGAAGGGATTTTGTTTTACACCTCTTTGCGCTTGCACACAAACACAAAAAAAACCCCGACTGACCAGACTATCTTAAGGAAAAATACACCCTTCTCAGAGCACTGACAGACTGAGACGGGCACAACTAAAATTCGGAGGGCATGTAAAGGTGTAGATGAGGAAGCTTGTTAAGCCAGTCCGCAAGAAGTGCTAATACCCTTGGCTTAACTCCTCAAAGCCCATCGGATGACAGAGGCAATGGCCTGTGAAAACTGATGTCACGGTCAATTTGCCAGGCTTTAAGGGACTGCAAGACTCGCTGTTGGTTTCCTAACAAATGAACAAGCAGAAGGAATGGCACCCAACTAGGCTCCAGGTGGTAGCTGGAGATCCCCGGGGATTTTTAGCTGATCTCCCGGCGACGGAGATCAGTTTCCCTGGAGAAAATGGCTGCCTTGGAGGGTGGAGTCTGTGGCACTCTACCCTGCTGTGGTTCTGCCCCTCCTCATGTCCCACCCCCAAATCTCCAGGTATTTCCCAAACCAGAGCTGGTAACCCTCCACAAAACAAGCAGCATCCAAACTGGCTGTCCCATGTGGAGCTCCCCCTACCTTCCTGTAACGGTTAGGAACACTTACACCCATGGTATACTGGGGATGATGAGGAAGTGAGTAGTGAGTGGTGAATGCACATAACGAAATAAAAACACAAGAAGAGCCCTGCTGGATCAGACCAGTCCAGCATCCCATCTCACACAGTGGCCAACCAGTTCCTCTGGTGGGCCAACCACAGGGCAGAGAGGCCGAGGCCGTCCCCTGCTAAGAATATCAGAAGAGCCCTGCTGGATCAGACCAGTGGTCCATCCAGACCAGCCTCCTGTCTCACACAGTGGCTGACCAGATCGTCCGGAGGGCCAGAAACAGGGCACAGAGGCTGAGGCCTTCCCCTGATAAGGACCTAACATGAACCCTGCTGGATCAGACCAGTGGTCCATCTAGTCCAGGGTCCTGTTTCACACAGTGGCCAATCAGTTCCTCTGGGGGTCCAACAACAGGGCATAGAGGCCAAGGCCTTCCCCTGATAAGAACCTCAGAAGAGCCCTGCTAGATCAGACCAGTGAGGTCCATCTAGTCCAGTATCCTGTCTCACACAGTGGCCAGTCAGTTCCTCTGAAGGGCCAACCACAGGGCAGAGAGGCTGAGGCCTTCCCCTGATGTTGCCTCCTGGCTCTGGGATTCAGAGGCTCTGAATGTGGTGGTTTCCCTTAGTGAATGGCTAATAGTCATTGATAGACTTACCCTCCATAAATCTATCTAACCTCCGTTCAAAGCTGTTTATTCCTGTGGCCATCACGACATCCTCTGGCACTGAATGCCACATTTTAATCGTTCTCTATATAAAGTACTATTTCCTTTTGTCCCTCCTGTACCTACTTCCCCTCAGCATCGCTGGATGCCCTTGAGTTCTATTATTTCGGGAGAGGGAGAATAAGTTCTCTTTGTCAACTCTCTCCACCCCTTGCATAATTTTATAAATCTCTATTGTGTCGTCCCCCCCCCCCCTTTCTCTTTTCTAAACCGAAAAGTCACAGAACAATTTCCCACTAGCGTTGCCCCAGCGTCGGGTCCTCCATTTGCCTGCTTGAATTTCGCACTATTTGATGCGGGGCGCATTTTGACCCAGGGCTTCGTGCCATTTCCTCCGCGGCTTCTGTGATCCTGTTTTTTGAGGATCACCGAAGCCGTGGAGGAAATGGCGCAAAGCCCCGGGTCAAAATGCGCCCCGCATCAAACAGTGCGAAATTCGAGCAGGCAATCGGGGCAAACGGAGGACCCGACGCCGGGGCAACGCTAGTGGGAAATCGGTCCCAGACTTTTCACCCTTTCCTCATAGTCTTTAAGGCTCGATCAAATCAAGCCTGAACTCTCCCTAGAAGCTAAAATGACTAAGCTGAGGTTTTCATTCTTTGGCCACACCGTGAGAAGACAAGATTCAATGGAAAAGACAATAACGCTAGGAAAAGTGGAAGGCAGCAGGAAAAGACACTTTAACAACCTCTATACCATGCTGGTACTCTCGTCTAACCAAAAATAAGAAGCCAAACAAAACTGTGTACTATGCTAATTCTAATAAAGTGCATACAACCAGGGCTCATTTCGTAGCAGGAGCTCCTTTGCATATTAGGCCACACACCCCTAATGTAGCCAATCCTCCAAGAGCTTACAGAGCTCTTCTTACAGGGGCTACTGTAAGCTCTTGGAGGATTGGCTACATCAGGGGTGTGTGGTCTAATATGCAGAGGAGCTCCTGCTACGAAATGAGCCCTGCATACAATCAAAATACAATGTAATTATTACAATATAATATGAACTAACGTGAAAAATATGACAACGTTCCGAATGTTGTTCTTGTTTCGTTGATAAACTTCATGCAAATAAAAAGCCTTCAGAAGAAATAGTAATAATATACTAAATTACTAATGAAATAATATATACGGAATAAACAGGGAGAAATCATAAACTTATACATACATACAATCCCGTAGGCAAAAGTTCAGACACCGAGGTGATACCAATTCAATGGCATACAAATCCCCCCTGGTTACTATTTCCAATTTTCAATAAAGCTAAAAGGCCTGCAATGAACATTAACACTATATTAGAAAATAATCTTTTGCAAGTACGTTTACAAATACATACCTTATAATTATGTTGTTAAAAAAAACAGGTAACACAGCTTACCACTCATATAGAACATTCTGAAAGGTGAAGGCTGGCCATCTCGTATGTTCCTGGGTAGCCTGGCCCGGTGCTATCATTAAGGGCGTATAAATAGCAGGTGCCCGAACACAGGGCGGGCAACTTAAAGGTATATAACCTATAGCTCTAAATACTCGTATGTTAAGATCCTAAGACCTAAGACTTAAGTGGAACAGGAAAAACCGAGCATGATTTCGGCCCTCTGGGGGCATGACTAAACATACTGACACCTTGGAAGTACCAAGGACATACAAATCCCACGATTAGTCACACGCAAGCAGAGACCCGTTCCCCTCCCTGCAACGTATCCCGTTCCTAAACTAAAATAAAGAGAGCTAGCTTTGCCTAGCAATTTTTCTCCCAATGCCGGGACGACAGGAAGCCAGCTGCGGCTACCAACCGGAAGCACACCTGACTGCCAAAGAGGAAGTCACGCTGCTTTCTCTAAGCAAGAGTCAGAGGTCGGCGTTCTGGAGGCAATAAAAACCTGCCCACGAAGGCAGATAAAGGGCACTCAAACCGTTTGGCGAGCAGAACAGAGCTGGAGTCCAGCGGCACCTTTAAGACCAACGAAGTTTTATTTAGAGCGTCGGCTTTTGTGTGCAAAGGATAGGATTTTTCTCCACGTTTGGCTAGTGAGCTTGCTGCCTTGGCATCTATCCTGGCATATATAGAGAACGAAGTTTGAGACCACTGGCAACTTGAAGGCCAACAAAGCTGGGTATGTGCTTTCGTGTGCATGCACATGTCTCTGAAGAAGGGTGCGTGCGCAAGAAAGCTTACACCCAGAATTAAACTTTATTGGTCTTAAGAGGTGCCGCTGGACTCAAAACTTTGTTCTGTTGCTTCAGATCAACATGGCTCCCCCCCCCGCCCGAATCATACACACACACACACACACACATGAGAGAGATAATGGAAAGAGCCATCAAGTCGCAAACGACTTCTGGCGACCCCATAGGGCAGTGATGGCGAACCTTTTAGAGACCAAGTGCCCAAACTGCAACCCAAAACCCACTTATTTATCGCAAAGTGCCAGCACGACAACTTAACCTCAATACTGAGGTTTTAGTTTAGAAAAAAGAACTCATTAACATCTTTTGCCTTAAAAGAAAAACACAATAACAGAGCTTTTAATTATACAAACAACTTTTTATTGAAACGTAAAAGTTTGCATTTGGCATGCTTTTGAACAATTAGTGTGATTTTTGCTGTTGTATGCATGCTGATAATTTGTCTAATCTTGGCTCACACTTTGTAAGTTTGAGAGCAGCCCAGCCTCGAGTCTGTGTCGTCTTTTTCCTTTTAGAGACTAAGTACCCAAACTGCGTGCGTGCCCACAGAGAGGGCTCTGAGTGCCGCCTCTGGCACGCGTGCCATAGGTTTGCCACCACTGCCATAGGGTTTTCAGTGTTCCCTCTAAACTGAGTTAATGTGAGCCGGCACAGTTTTTTAGCCTCCGGCTCACCCATTTTTGTCTCCGCTCAGGAAGGAGGGCTCCAGAGCAAACTGATTTATGCAGCAGCCAAATCGCCTGCTCACACCTTTAATGCCAGTAGCTCACAAGGTAGAATTTTAGCTCGCAAGACTCCACAGCTTAGAGGGAGCATTGGTTTTCAAGGCAAGAGATGTTCAGAGGAGCCTTGCCGTTGCCTGCCTCTGCACAGCAACCTTCCATTCCTTGGAGGTCTCCCATCCAAATGCTAGCCAGGGCCAACCCTGCTTCGCTTCTGAGATTTGACAAGATTGGGCTAGCCTGGGCCATCCCACTCAGGGTGCCTCCCCCCAAACACATCTGGCATATATATATAACCGAGAGACAACCAGCATGGTTAAGTGGTTAAAGTGTTGGGTGAGGAACCTGGGAAATCCAGGTTCGAATCCTGACTCATGCCATGGCAGAAAGAGGAGGAGGAGATTGGATTTATACCCCGCCCTTCACTTGAAGTCTCAGAGCAGCTTTAATCTCCTTTCCCTTTCCCTCCCCACAACAGACACCCTGTGAGGTGGGTGGGGCTGAGAGAGCTCTTTCGAGGACTGCTCTTGAGAGAACTTGTGACTGACCCAAGGTCACACCACAGCAGCTGCATGTGGAGGAGTGGGGAATCCCGTTTGCGGGGAGGGCGGGGTATAAATTTGAATAAATAAATAAATAAATAATCAAACCTGGTTCTCCCAGATTAGAGTCCGCGCTCTTAACTACTACAACAAACTGGCAGCTTGCTGGGTGATCTTTGGCCAGTCACACGCTCTCAGCCAAGCCTGCCTCACAGGGTTGCCGTAAAGATAATTCTGAGGCAAGGAGAATAATATAAGCCCACTCCCACTCAGAGAGACAACCAGCATGGTTAAGTGGTTAAAGTGTTGGGTGAGGAACCTGGGAAAGCCCTTTGGGTCCCCATTGCGGTGAAAGGCAGGATATAAATAAATAAAGAACGGCCCATTTCTCTTCACATCAGCTTGGCAAAAGTCAATCAGGAGCAGTCCAAGAGATTTCTGCTGCTTCCTGCCTTTTATAAAAGTCTGGCGCTGAAACGAAACGAAGCCCAGTCCCTTCACGCTACCACCCCCCGAAGTCTCTGGGCATGTACAGATGACTGGGGAGCAGGGTTGCCAGTCTCCAGATGGTGGATGGAGATCTCCAAGATTATAACAGGTCACCAGCAGTGTTCCCTCTAAGTTGAGTGAGTGCCAGCTAGCTCACAGTTTTTTTAGCCCCCGGTTCACACATTTTTGACTTCGCTCAGGGAGGAGGGCTCCGGAGCAACCTGATTTATGCAAAATCGCATGCTCACAACTTGAATGGTCAGTAGCTCACCGAGTAGAATTTTTGCTCACAAGACTCCACAGCTTAGAGGGGGCATTGGTCACCCGGTGACAGAGGTCCGTTTCCCCGGAGAAAATGGCTGCTTTGGAAGGTGAGCTCTGAGGCCCCTCCCCTCCCCAAACCCCACCCTCCCCAGGCTCCACCCCCTCAAAATCCCCAGGAATTTCCCAACCTGGACTTGACAACGCTTCTTGAGAGAAGATCACAAATCTTGCTGCTTCTCCCCAGGAAAACTGAGCCTTTAAACAGCTGGACGACAGGCGGAAATTCAGCCGGGCGATATCCCATCGCTGTGACTCCACGCTGAGCTCGAATTCCCCGCCTGTTGCAAGCTGTTAGAAGCCCAACGATCCAGTGCAGTACGGCTCAGAGGGAATGCTGGTTTGCTCAGAGCAGTTACCATGGAGTTAGAATAATCTTGTAATATGTTGTGTGAGCGGAGCATGTTTTCCAGGTCTGTTTCCAAGAGCAACCCAAACAATCCAAAGCAAGGATTCTCGAGAAAGGACTGATTCACACCGTTCTTTGGGGAGGGGGTCTTACGATGCTTCATGTCTCCGGATGTGGCTCAACTTTTCCTTTCCAATGGGCACTAAATGAAGAGAACGTTTGAGGTGCACTCCAGTACATCAGAGCATCTTAAGCCAGGTTGAGTGGTGGCAGAATCCATGCACCTCACAAGGAAAAATGCCAGGGATCAAACCCAGAGCTCACACCTTCGGAGCCAGCGTTCCTCCTAAGCTGAGTTGGTGTGAGCTAGCTCACAGTTTTTTTAGCCTCCGGCGCCCACATTTTTGTCTTCGCTTAGGAAGGACGGCTCCGGAGCAGACTAGATTGTGCAGGAGCGAAATCGCTCGCTCACAACTTTAACGCCAGTAGCTCACAGAGTAGAATTTTTGCTCACAAGACTCCCCACAGCTGATTTTATTTATTTATTTATTTATTTATTTATTTATTGTTCTCATTTCTGTCCCGCCTTTCCAGCAAACTGGCTCAAGGCGGCTTCCAGCATACAAGCCCGCCAAGATGGTTTACAAATTAAAACATAAAAACCACATCAGAATTAAAAGCAACGGAAGCACAGTGAATACTGGCGGCGATCTGCGTTCTCCTGGTGCAAAGCTTAGAGGGAGCATTACTTCTGACGGTTTTTGCTGAAGCCTGAAACACCGTTTGAGCTCACAAAATGGGTCACGGCTTCTACTGAGATGGGTCGCCGGGTTAGTCTGTCTGCAGCATTAGAAAAGAGCGAGAGTGTAGTAGCATCTTCACAGCTAACAAAATACGTGACAGGGTAGGAGCTTTCGTGAGTCACCGCTCACTGTATCTGAAGAAGTGAGCAGTGACTCACAAAAGCACATACCCTGCCGCATATGTTGCTAGTCTTTAAGGAGCTCCTGGACACATGCTCTTTTCTACAACTTCTACTGATTTATCTGGAATAGGATTTATTTATTTATTGGATTTTTATCCCGCCCTCCCCGCCTCGCAGCAACAATACATAAGACATAAAATTCAATAAAACCATCACATTAAAACAGGGGTGGGCAAATTGCGGCCCGGGGGCCACATGCGGCCCGCCATAGAGTTTTTTGCAGCCCGCCAAGAAGATTTCAGGACTTCAAGAAAATTGAGCCTAAATTCAATTTGCTCTCTTATCCCATCACTGCTGATATTGATACAGCACCTGAGGAGCTGCAGCTTGAACTTATTGACATGCAGTCAGATCACACCGTGAAAGAAATGTTTAATGCTGTGACATTAGTTGACTTTTACAAATCTTTGTCTGCTGAAAAAATTTCCATGTATGAAGAAATTTGCTGGGAAAATGTTCTTTATATTTGGGTCTACATATATTTGTGAGCAAAGTTTTTCTTGCATGAAGATCAAAAAGAGTACATATAGATGCTCTTTGACAGATGTTAACTTGCAGGCTGTGATGAGAATCTCAACAAGCAATCTCACTCCTGATTTCAAAAAAATTGTAGAAAAGTGTGATAGGGTACATTTGTCTCATTAAACGGATTCTAAAATTAAATGTGCTTGCAGCTATAGATGATATGAAATTAGCACAATAAATTGAAGAAAACTACCACTATTTTATTTAATTTATATTTATTGATTTTTATGATACAATTTATACCTTTTCTGAAATGCGAAGTTAACTAATGAATGCAATCATTTTAAAAGGTGCGGCCCTCCGCTCCCACAAAGTGCCCCCCGAGCCAAAACAATTGTCCACCCCTGCATTAAAACATACAGAATAAACTTTAAAACTACATTCCAAGATGGCACTTCATCGCCCCCACCCAGGTGGCGTCACCGGGCACTCTTCAGTTCTCACTCGGTGCTGATTATCCTTGGCGGACTCTAGTAATTGGGCCAGGGCTGTAAAGTCAGGGAGGCCCCTACTCAAAGGCCTGGCGGAAGAGCTCCATCTTGTAGGCCCTGCAGAACTGTAGGAGGTCCCGCAGGGCCCTAATGTCATCTGGGAGCTTGTTCCACCAGTGTGGGGCCGCCACCGAAAAGGCCCTGCTCCTTGTTGCCGCCAGTCGGGCCTCCTTGGGCCCTGGAGGAACCAGGCGGTTCTGGGAACCCGATCGAAGTGCTCGCTGGGTACATACGGGGAGAGGCGGTCCCTCAGGTAACTAGGTCCCTGGCCATATGGGGCTTTATAGGTAAGCACCAGCACCTTGAAACGAATCCGGTATGCTATAGGCAGCCAGTGCAGTGCTTTTAGGGCGGGCTGGATGTGCTCCCGCATAGGAAGGCAAAACATCAGCCTCGCCGCTGCATTCTACACTAGCTGCAGCTTCCGGATTTGGGAGAAGGGCAGCCCCACGTAGAGAGCATTACAGTGATCCAACCTTGAGGTAACCAATGCATGGCTCACCATAGCCAGGTCGTTGCGTTCAAGGAAGGGAACCAACTGCTTGATCAGCTGTAGATGATAGGAGGCCGATCTTGCAGTGGCTGCTACCTGGGCCTCCATCGTTAACGAGGGATCCAGAAGCACTCCCGAACTCCTAACCTCCGGCGCTGGCACCAATGGCGCCTTATAGAAGGTCAGGAGAGGGATCCCTAACCTTGGGCTACTCCGACTCAGGCATAGGACCTCTGACTCCGTCGCATTCAATTTCAGTTGACTCTGTCTAAGCCAACCAGCCACGGCTTTCAGCGCCAGGTCCAGATCTCCCGGACTAGAGTCTGACTGGCCGCCCAACAACAGATAGAGTTGGGTATCGTCAGCATATTGATGACAACACAGCCCATGCCTCCGGGTACACTGACAGAGGGGTAACAGTGTCAGATTAGGCTAATTGCCTTTAATTCCCTAGATCATTCTCCCATAATACTAAAACTGGGGGTGCCCAATGCAGCTAATGGGTAGTAGGTCTGTACCTATACAGACACAAAAAAATTATTCCTTTACTTAATGAGTAATTATATAGTGGGATTCACTGCTGGGGAGACAGTGATGGTCACGAGCAGAGATGGTTATGAAAAGGGGTCAGACAGACCCATGGATGATAAATCCATCCAGGGCTCATTTCGTAGCAGGAGCTCCTCTGCACATTAGGCCACACACCCCTGATGTAGCCAATCCTCCAAGAGCTTACAGCAGCCCCTGTAAGAAGAGCTCTGTAAGCTCTTGGAGGATTGGCTACATTAGGAGGGTGTGGCCTAATATGCAAAGGAGCTCCTGCTACAAAATGAGCCCTGAATCTATCAACAGCTACTCGTCATAGTGGCTAAGGGGAGCCTCCGTCTCCATGGCCAAAATTGCTTAACGTAAGAGCTATATAGAATAAACGTCAGGTGTCTGAGAGCCACAAGACATGAACAAACATTACTCACATATTTTTATTGAAAAAATATGCAAATTTGCTTTTTATTAACATTAAACGAGACTGCCAAAAATAAAAACAAAAGGAGTAAAAACAGTTATTGATAATGATATTTATTTGCCTTCTCCAAGCTTTCTTTCTCTGCTCCCCCACCACCGCAAGCCTACCCAGGGAGGGGAACACTAGCTGGGGAAGGGAACACCAATCAGGGAGGTATGCTGCCCCTTCGCTTCCCTAAATGGCCTGCTGGGAGCCACACAATAAATGTGAAAGAGCCGCATGCGGCTCCCGAGCCGCAGCTTGGCCACGCCTGGCCTAGAGCATCCCTGACAAGGGTTTGTCCGGCCGCTGCTTCAAGACTGCCAGGGAGGGGGAGCTCACCACCTCCCTAGGCAGCCGATTCCACTGTTGCACAACTCTGCTTGTAAAAAAAAGTTTTTCCCTAATATGTTTTGGAGGACATTAATTCATGGGGTAGCCATAAGTCGGAAACGACTTGATGGCCCTTAACATACCATCACGACCTACACTAGCCGTGAGTTCCAGACCTTTAGTGAACCAAGAAGTAATTTCTTCTGTCCATTCTGAACTTGTATAGCCATCAATGTCACAGGGTGCCCCCCTGTTCCAGCCTTGCAGGAGACGGAGAGAAAAAATTCTCCCTCCTCACTTTCTCTACCCCCATTCCTAATTTTATAAACCAACATCCAGCAAGCCAGCAATGAGCCGCCTTGTTTCCCAGGGAAGGACTGGTTCCAAGGGGCTTACGCTGGAGTCGCTCCACACAGGACGGCTCTGTCGGTATTCAACATGTACCCGATCTCGTTTTAAATACGCTTCCCAGGTGTGTCCCTCCTCCATGTTAGTCTGCCAAGGGTTCCTCGCTCCGGCCATCCATCACTGCCATGCTCACGTTGCAGGCGGACAGGATACACGGTCGGCGTATCGAGACGTGACAAGGTGCTCATGAAACACTTAAGGGCTCTGTTTCAGGTCTACATCCTGCGTAAAATCTGGCCTCAGCTGTCCTGGACCATGTCGACTGGAACACCAAACACCAATCAAGTCCTGGACCATGTCGACTGGAACACCAAGCAAATGACATCGACGTGCGCGCAACGGATACCAAACTCATGCACTTGGTTTATTTCTACTGGCATCTTTGCACACCAAACACCAAGCATAATATCCAACAGCTCAGGAAACCACACACTTTTAAAAGGTCCACCTGGGTGCTGTCAAGTTGGCTTATGCTAGACGAGCAATGGTCTCCAATGTGTGGCCTGTGGGTGTTTTTGGGAAGCGGGCGGGGCCAGGTAGGGCTTTTGCCCAGTGAGGATTCCAGCTGACGACTGGAAATTTGATAGGCTGTGCCGATTTTTTAAAACGTTGCTTTAAACCCAACCTGGGTTTAATCAGAGCATGGATAACTGTGAACAAATCCTGCCTCTTAAGGCAGAGCCACAGTTGGTGAACCAGCTGAAGCAGATGGGGTAAGATAAGAACATCCCAGCTGGATCAGACTAATAGCCCATCTACTCCAGCATCCTATCTCACACAGTGGCCAACCAGTTCCTCTGGAGGGCCAACAACAGGGCAGAGAGGCCGAGGCCTTCCCCTGATGAGAACATCAGAAGAGCCCTGCTGGATCAGACCAGTGAGAGTCCATCTACTCCAGCATCCTATCTCACACAGTGGCCAACCAGTTCCTCTGGAGGGCCAACAACAGGGCATAGAAGGCCGAGGCCTTCCTCTGATAAGAGCATCAGAAGAGCCCTGCTGGATCAGACCAGTGAGGGTCCATCTAGTCCAGCCTCCTGTCTCACACAGTGGCCAACCAGTTCCTCTGGAGGGCCAACAACAGGGCAGAGAGGCCGAGGCCTTCCCCTGATGAGAGCATAAGAAGAGCCCTGCTGGATCAGACCAGTGAGGGTCCATCTAGTCCAGCATCCCGTCTCACACAGTGGCCAACCAGTTCCTCTGAAGGGCCAACAACAGGGCATAGAGACCAAGGCCTTCCCCTGATGAGAGCATAAGAAGAGCCCTGCTGGATCAGACCAGTGAGGGTCCATCTAGTCCAGCTTCCTGTCTCACACAGTGGCCAACCAGTCCCTCTGGAGGGCCAACAATAGGGCATGGAATGAACTGAACTTTATATTCTCTAGATGCAACCTGAGTTGTTCAATTACTTTAGAAGAACTGCAGACTATATGGTTTTTTTACTTTATTAGGTCACTTGATTTACTCTGGGGTCATTTTGTAGAAAAAAAGGGTGCAGGCGCTCTTTAGCATAAGTCATTAGCATAACTTATTCGCATATGCTACACCCCCTGACATGACGGAAGTATGTCAGAAGGCAAGAGAGAGAGAGAGAGAGAGACAGAAGGCATTCCACCGCGGGGGGGGGGGGCTGGCACTAACTCTTGGAGAAGCGCTCCCCGCGACCTCCTGCACGAAACGACCCCTGGATTTACTTAATATAGAAACTGTCCATTTGATAATCTAAGAAATAATTTTGGAAACAATGTAGACGATATCATCCTCTGTTTATTTTATGTATATTTGTTTATGTCTTTTATATGTGCATGTCTTTGTTTCGGTTTTGTGTGTGTTTGCAAAATAAAAAACTATTAACCCCGCTTGGGGGGGGGGGGGGGAGAGAAGCATTTCTAAATAAATCAGCAAGCAGCTTTAGCATACATTTCAAATGGTGCACAAATAATATATAAAAATAGTTATAAATGAGGTGGGACAGCTGAGGACCTGCAGGGTGATGTAACACAGCCTGTGCTTAAACTGTAGGAGGATCTGTCTTATTTATGTTGGCTAGGGCTAATCCTCTCCTCTGTTCTCCAGAAAGCTGCACCCGTGTTAAGACGGCAATGGGGGTGGTCCGCATGATGCATCCGTGTTAAGTCCACCTGGCTTTCCCGTGGGACGGTGGACTTTCTGGAAAAGTATTACGAACTGGCACGCCGTGCTGTCTTCTCTCCCTCTCATATACCTCATGGACCACCAACAGACCGGGAAATGTGGTTACCCAAAGTCACCTTCTTTGGTCTCTGGCAGGTGGCCATATTGATGATGGAGGGTTCTGTCCAGTTAATTTTCAGGGGGGAGCAAAGAGTGGGCCCATTCAGAGCTAATATTATCATCATCATCATCATCATATGGCATAGTGTGCAGAATAGCCAGGAGATCCTAAGATTGTCTGGCAGCAACAAGTTCTAGCTCTTTTTAGCGTTATACACCACTAGGTGGCGAGCTTGACTTGTTTTCAAGGCAAGAGAGGTTTCAGAGGTGGTTTGCTAGTGCCTACCTCTGTGCTACAATCCTGGTATTCCTTGGAGGTCACTCTTCTAAATACTAGCCAAGGTCGACCCGGCTTAGCTTACGAGATATGACAAGATCTGGCTAGCCTGGGCTATCCCAGGAGGTAATCAGGGCTCATTTCGTAGCAGGAGCTCCTTTGCATATTAGGCCACACACCCCTGATGTAGCCAATCCTCCAAGAGCTTACAGAGCTCTTCTTACAGGGGCTATTGTAAGCTGTTGGAGCATTGGCTACATCCGGGGTGTGGGGCCTAATATGCAGAGGAGCTCCTGCTACGAAATGAGCCCTGGAGGTAATTCAGAGCTATTAAGGCCATGGAAAACTGGGAAAGTGTTTGGAAGGGGCCGTGGCTCAGTAGAAGAGCCTCTACTTGGCATGCAGAAGGTCCCAGTTTCAATCCGGGGCATTCCCACTTAAAAGGATTTGGTTGTAGGTGATGTGAGTTGGAAGGTGAATAAGTTTCTCCTATAGAATCGCTGCTTGTCTCATACTTTCCACTCTTCCTCCAAGGAGCTCAGAGAGGTGTACATGATTCTCCCTTCTCCGTTTTATCCTCACAACATCCCTGTGAGGGAGGTGTGGCTGAGAGAGAGAAAGAGAGTGTGACCAGCCCACAGATACTCAGCAGGCTTGCTGGCAGAGTTGGGATTTGAACTTGGGTCTCCCAGGTCCTCGTCTAACACTTTAACCACTACACCACAATGGCTCTCGAAGGGAAATTTCCAAAGAAATGGTGCAGAGATTGTTTCTGTGAGCCATCCCCATCAAAACATTAAGGCTGAGGCTTAAAGGACACACCAGGATACATGTTTGGTGTACTGGCTAAACGAGCGGACTCTAATCTGGGAGAACCGGGCTTGATTCCCCATGCCTCCACATGCAGCTGCTGGGGTGACCTTGGGTCAGTCACAAGATCTTTCAGAGCTGTTCTCTCAAGGGCAGTTCTCGGGAGAGCTCTCTCAGCCCCACCTACCTCACAGGGTTTCTGTCATTGGGAGGGGAAGGGAAAGGAGTTTGTAAGCCGTTCTGAGACTCCAAATGAAGGGTGGGGTATAAATTCAATCTCCTCCTCCTCCTCTTCTTCCGAAATCCTAATCCCATTGAATAAAACCCAGCATCTTATTTCCTAAAGACAATGGCATGTTTATATATTAGGGTTGCCAACCTCCAGGTGGTGGCCCGAGATCTCCTGGGATTACAACTGATCTTCAGGCCCCAGAGATCAGTTCGCCTGGAGAAAATGGCCACTTTGGAAGGTGGACTGTATGGCATCATATCCCACTGAGGTCCCTCACCTTCCTAAACCTCCCTCCCCAGGCTCTACCCCAAAATTCTCCAGGAATTTCCCTACCCAGAGTTGGCAGCTGTACCCCCCCCCACACACACAGAGTCCTTATGCATGTACAGAAGGCTTAGAAAAGGAATGGCTAATGGTGACCCACAAATAATGGCCTCAGAGTGGTCTTAAAGCAAACTTCAGCCATTTCAGCTCTCATGCGTTTCCGGACAACGAACCCCAGATGCACATCAAGACATTCTCTGCAGGACTACAATTCCCAGGATTCCACTTCAGGCAGAGGCCGTGACAAGTGAGGCAAATAATGTTGTCAGCCTCCAGGTGGTGGCTGGAGATCTCCTGGGCTTACAACTGATTCCCAGGAAACAGAGACCTAGAGAAAAGGACGGCTCTGGACGGCTCTGTGGAATGATACCTTACTGAAGCCCCTCCCCTCTCGAACTCACACCTTCCTGAGGCTCCACCCCCCCCCCCAAATCTTCAGGTATTTCCCAGGCCAGCGCTGGCAACCCTAGAGCTGAACCTAGTTTCAAAGTCAGAAGGGACACTAAAAGTGGAAAGATGAAGAGGCAGGTTTTTTTAAAAAAACCTGGCTGTTCCTCGGGGCATGGCACGAGTGCCATCTCTTCTCTCCGCCCCCTCCCAGTGGCAGAGAGCCTCCAAAGCCCTCCGAAATCCCAGGTGGGAAAGTTTGGCTTTTGCGAAGACTTGGGCTCCAACTTTACACAAAGCAGCGACCTCAGGAGGGTCATCACCCCACCAGTTCTGCCCCCATGGTTGCCAACCTCCAGGCATGGCCTGGAGAGCCCCCAGCATTCCAACCGACCTCCAAATTAGAGACCAATTTCCGGGGAGAAAATGGCTGCTTTGGAGAGTGGACTCCATGTCATTATACCCCACTGAGGTGCTTCCCTCTCCTCAAATCCCACCCTCCTCAGGCTCCACCCCCAAATCTCCAGGAATTTCCCAACCCAGAGTTGGCAGCTCTTCTGCCCCAATACAGCTACATAACCCCCCAAGATTATTATATGCTCACGGCCTCACTGACCCACTGAATTACATCACTTGCGGATCACTAGCTCATCAAAAATGCCAAAGGAAGAGACAGGAGCTTTGGACAAGACAGAGTGTTAACAGCACATGCAGCCAATGGATGGAACTCCACAGGTGTGCTCCCACACAAAGCTGCTGTTTTTTAGCCCAGAGCTCCTCTTCGAAACGAATAGCTGAGCTGAGGAAAAGTCGACACCGTAATGTGCAAGTTCAGTCACACAGGAGTTCTAACCCAGATACTCAGTTCTGAATCCTCCTTCCATCAATGGGCACAGCGTGGCAGACAGGGTTTAGCCTCCTTGGCACATACATTCTGTCCTCACAACAACCCTGTGAGGTAGGTTAGGCTGAAAGTGACTAGCCTAACATTATCAGCGTGCTTTAGAGATGATTAGGAGAACTTGAATCCAGGTCTTCCAAGGCCACAGTGGCTGGAATGTCAGACTAAGGCACAGGTTCAAATCCCCACTCAGAAGTGAAGCTCACTGGGTTGTGGTAAAGATAAAACTGAAGGATGGGGCGGGGGACGACCATGTAGCTCCTTAGAGGAAGAACAAGATAGAAGAAGAAGAGAAGAAGAAGAGATTGGATATATACCCCGCCCTTCACTCCCTGAAGGAGTCTCAGAGCGGCTTATAAACTCCTCTTCCCTTCCCCTCCCCACAACAGACACCCTGGGAAGTGGGTGGGGCTGAGAGAGTTCTCCCAAGAACTCCCCTTGAAAGAACAGCTCTGAGAGAACTGTGACTGGCCCAAGGTCACCCAGTTGGCTGCATGTGGAAAAGTGGGGAAGCAAAGTCAGTTCTCCCAGAATAGAGTCCGTGCCCTTAGCCACTACACCAAACTGGCTCTCCCAAGATAGAGCCTAGTAGTTCAACACTTTCAACCATTACCCCACACTGGCTCCAAGTCAAGATCAGATCACATCCAAGCTAGACTGCTGTACTTCACTTTATATGGGGCCACTTCTACAGACTGTTCAGAAACGACATCTGCAGCAACGGGAATACACGAGCAAGGAGAATGAGACTGTGGGAAAGCCCGCAGCAAAATCCAGTTGCAAAGTCCATTGACAGTGGGCTGAAAGCACGTTATTCACCATGCGTGAAAGCAGGCTGCAACATCCTTGCCTCTGGAACTTCCCACCTAAGCAGGTCTACCTAGCTGATTCGTCTTCCTTTTTGGAAACTCTGCATGTTATAAAAAGCCACCCTGAGCCTGCTTCGGCGGGAAGGGCAGGGTATAAATCGAATAAATACATAAATAAATATTCAAAAATGTTTCGGGTTGGCAGATTCGAACTGCTCTGTGTCATGGGGTTCTTGGGGTTTTCTGCTTTAAGTGTTGTGCAAGTGCTGTTTAATACTTTTTAAAAAAAATACTGTAGGGGACATGGTGGCTCAGTGATTAAGATGCTGAACTGCAGACCGGAAGGCCGGTAGTTCAGCAGTTTGAGACCCGAGTGCTGCATGATGGAGTGAGCTCCCCTCTCTGGCCCCAGCTCCTGCCAACCTAGCAGTTTGAAAGCAAGAAATTGCAAGTAGATAAATAGGTACCGCATGCCGGCCTCCTGACCACAGAAACGTCTTCAGACAGCGCTGGCTCTTCGGCTTGAAAACGGAGATCAGTACCACATCCCTAAAGTCGGATTTGACTGACTTTCGAGCAAGGGAAACAAAATTACAAGGAAAGTCCATCGTACTCAATGAGCACCCGAATATAAACTCATTTCATCCCAATCTTCCTCAGGAGTAATCCTATTGTATGGAAAGGAATCAGCCCCTTGATACAGTTCAGGGTCTGTTAGGAGCAAACCAATGATGTACTTTCCTTGTGATTTTGTAAAGTTTTATTGAGAGTATGGTGGACTTTTCCTTGTAAAGTCTGATTTATACTATAATATGATCCTTACTAAATGTCCTAGTCATTCACATCGCAGTGTTCGTTTGTTGTATTTTTTGCATGGATACCTGTGACTCCCTCTTGAGTTTTGTTGGTTTTCTTACTACCTGAAGACTGGCAACCCTATTTAGTTAGTAATTTATTTGATTTATACCCCGCCCTCCCCACCGAAGCAAGCTCAGGGCAGCTTACATAAATTTTTTAGAACAGATAAAAACAGAACAAATATAAATATGAATATAAAATCCTATCATGAAGTGCTAGTAGGCAATTTGTATCAAAGTGGCGAAGCATCGGTAGCAATCTCTCTATCTCAAATCTCCCAGTTTGGGGTGGCCATGTACAATGCGCTCCCTCAGCCGTAGGCTGAATGAGCCACCACTCAACCCGGGGAGTTTAACCACTGGCCGATGCACGCCGGCCCAAACGTGCCCTGTGATTCGTCCATGCCGTGCCGTAGTCCCCCCACCCGCCCATAGAACCACCGCCCAGCCTCAGTAGGCTATGAGCCCCCGGACGGGGCGCATGCTCTGCCAGCGGCTGAGAGGTGCGGCCACCGATGCTTGGATGTCGCAGGACGATGGAGCCAGCTGGATGCCAAACCTCAGCCCGCTCCTGCCACCACCGCAGCCAACGCCTGCAGGGACTTACTCCTAGTCGATTATAGTAAGGAGTGCAGTCAGCATTTGATGTTAGGACTGACTCTCAGTCCGGTTCATGCCAGCGAAGCACAGATGGTCGGTGGTGGTATTTAGGGCATAGGCTCTTAAGCTTCTTAGGTGCAGCTCCTTAACCAAAGTTCCAGTGGAAGAGCTCTGCCTTGCCGGCTCTGTGAAACTGTAAGAGGTCCCGCAGGGCCCTAGTGTCTTCGAGGAGCTCATTCCACCAGCGTGGAGCCACCACTGAGCAGGCCATGGTCAAAGCCAGCCTTTGGGACCCGGGAGGGCCAGACAGTTTTGGGACCCTGAACGCAGTGCTTTCTGGGGGACATGTGGGGAAAGGCGGTCCCTCAGGTTTGTAGCCCCCTGACCACAAAGGGCTTTTAAGGTAAAAGCCAGCACCTTGAAGCGAATTGGCAGCCAGCGCAGTGCTTTTAGCGCAAGCTGGATGTGCTCCCGCATGGGGAGACCCAACAACAGCCTTATGAGATGGAATGGGGGGGGAGAGATTGAAGGAGAAAGATAATGGTCCAGCTGCATATGGAAGGAACAGGCTTGTGTGTTTATAGGAGCAATTTACTTCCCCCCCGTGCATATTTAAAATATTATTTTTCCATTGTTTCGTCCTCTGCGCCTTTCTATACAACCCGGGCGGGTGAGAGCCTTACAAGTTACTAATTTCACAACGCAAGGCGGTTCTTTGCATTCTTCTTTTCTTCTCTTTCTAATCCTAGCTTCCTACATCCTGTTCCTGTTGCTCAGAACTGCGCCTTGCGATAGCCAAGCTATACATCAGCCGCCCAGCCTTCTATACGTTTGGAAATCCCCCATCACTTCTCAAACCCAGCCTCCACCAGGCATTTGCTAAAGAAACCAAATGCTCCCCCGTCGGCCCAAGGAATGATCTCAGCCGCTCACAGATCTTTTCTGCCCGGGCATTTCATGACTCATGGAAAACAAGTCTGGTTGCTTGGGTAACTGGAAAGCAAGCACGTCCCTGCTGCGCAAGATGATGTGTCCCACGTTTCGTGGAAAACAAACAGGCCGGGCCGGGTTCCGTCGGGGAGTTCTCCTGCGCAACTACATGCAGCTCACCTGCATTTCCCAGAGCTATGTCTTTGCAAAGAGCTGGGAAGGGGATGCATTCGTTGGCCTTATGGGCCTGTAGCACCGCTCACTTAGCCACCTATGGTGAATAGAGATCACCCCCTGACTATAAACTGACCATAAACTTTAATTTAATGCTAATGGGTATAATAGGGAACTCAGCAGTAAATAAGGAGAATCAAGCTATATTTAAAGATATGATATTAGCAAGCAAAGCAGTGATTGCTCTGGGTTGGAAGGATAAGAGTAAATGGACAGTAGAAACTTGGCATAATTATTTGTTTGATTTTATACAGTCGGCAATGTTCCCTCTAAGCTGTGGAGTCTTGTGAGCAAAAAATTCTACTTTGTGAGCTACTGGCATAAAAACTGTGAGCAGGTCATTTAGCTACTGCATAAATTGTTTGCTCTGGAGCCATCCTTCCTGAGCCAAGACGAAAATGCGTGAGCTGGAGGCTAAAAACTGTGAGCTAGCTCACACTAACTCAGCTTAGAGGGAACACTGACAGTTGGATATAATTGAGAAGCTGAACTGGAAGACAACATGGGTAGACTAGACCACAGAAATTAGGACGAAATGGAAGACCTACCTAGAGTGGATACCAACAGAAGGAAAAAAAGACATTCAGTGCAAGATTCGGACTTTGTGCCCGTGGCTGGGAATAAAGGACTAACGCATGGGAACAGTAGAGGAGCGGGGAGGGAGGGAGAAGGGTTATAAATGGATACGAAATGTACGGGTTAAGAGACAATATGTAATATACAACAAAAACACACAAAAATAAAAATATTTTTTTTAAAAAAAGAGATTACCCCCAAGTAACCAGGCACAAATTTTTTTTAAAAGGAGGCGAAGGAGGAGATTGGATTAATACCCTGCACTTCACTGCCTGAAGGAGTCTCAGAGCAGTTTACAATCCCTTTTTCTTCCCACAACAGACACCCTACGTGGGGCTGAGAGAGCTCTTTTGAGGACTGTTCTTGAGAGAACAGCTCTGAGAGAACCTGTAACTGACCCAGTCAGGGGTGTAGACTTTGTAAATCCCTGGGGGGGGCGGGGGCTCTTTCGTGCGCGCGCACGGGACCATGTCCCCACCGCTTCCCCCCCCCCCCGGCCCCAGGAAGGTAGACCCGCGAAGCGCGGGACCATGTCCCCGCCGCCTCTCTACCCCCCTCCCCGCCCCAGGGAGGCAGGAGGGCAGGCCGGGGGTGGAGGGGAAGGAGAGGCGGCGATGGCAGCCAGCTGGCCGGCTGACTGGCCACTGGCGGGCGCTCCATTTTGCCGGGGGTGGCTGAGCCCCCCCCCCCCGGGAAATTTCGGGGGAGGCTCGAGCCCTCGAGCCCCCCCGTAGTTGATGCCTATGGACCTAATGTCACCCCAGCAGCTACATGTGGAGGAGGAGAGGGGAATCAAACCCGGTTCTCCCAGATTAGAGTCCGCACTCCTAACCACTACACCAAACTGACTCTCTTTTAAGTCAGAAATGTGGACAAAGTGTCTGGCAAACCTTCTCTCTGGACTAGCAATATTTTGTAGACTTGTGACATGGTGAACATATCTCATCCCTTTCCTCTGAGGTAGGGGATCCCAAGGTTTCAATAATGACAGGGAGGGGGGGAATTCTGACTGTACATACACTAGTACTGAAGGAGCAAGAACAACAGTACTGGATGAAATTATCTCGTCTGTATCACTACTGGAGTTAGGGAAGCCCCTGATAAGAACATCAGAGAAGTCCTACTGCTGGATCAGACCAGTGGTCCATCCAGTTCAGCATCCTGTCTCACACAGTGGCCAACCCATTCCTCTGGGAAGGCCAACAACAGGGCACAGAGGCTGAGGCCTTCCCCTGATAAGAACATCAGAAGAGCCCTGCTGGATCAGACAAGTGAGGGTCCATCTAGTGCAGCCTCCTGTCTCACACGGTGGCCTCAACCAGTTCCTCTGGAGGGCCAACCACAGGACAGAGAGGCCGAGGCCTTCTCCTGATAAGAACACCAGAAGAGCCCTGCTAAATTAGACCAGTGAGGGTCCATCTGGTCCAGCCTCCTGTCTCACACAGTGGCCAACCAGTTCCTCTGGAGGGCCAGCAACAGGACAGAGAGGCCGAGGCCTTCCCCTGAGAAGAACATCAGAAGAGACCTGCTAAATTAGACCAGTGAGGGTCCATCTGGTCCAGCCTCCTGTCTCACACAGTGGCCAACCAGTTCCTCTGGAGGGCCAGCAACAGGGCAGAGAGGCTGAGGCCTTCTCCTGATAAGAACACCAGAAGAGCCCTGCTGGATCAGACCAGAGGTCCACCTAGTCCAGCCTCCTGTCTCACACAGTGGCCAACCAGTTCTTCTGGAGGGCCAACAACAGGGCAGAGAGGCCGAGGCTTTCCCTGATAAGAACATAAGAACCACTGGTCCATCTAGTCCATCATCCTGTCTCACACAGTGGCCAACCAGTTCCTCTTGAGGTCCAACAACAGGACACAGACACCAAGGCCTTATCTCTCCTCTCTTGCCACGTGGCCTCCCTCACTTGGGGCATTCACACAACCGGCCAATATCTCCATGGGTCTACAGCAACAGCTCCCACTCCAAACACAACGTGCAACCAGAAATGACAACTCTTGCCCAAATGTAGCATGCCGGGAAGGTGGGGGGGAGGGAATCCCTTTCCCCACCTGCCGAAATCCTCCCACATGAGCAGCCACTGGGAAGGCCTGCTTCGGTTCCAATGTGCAACTCTGGCATGTCTCCATGGTGATGGGGCCAGAGCTTCTAACAAGACCAAAACTGCATGTGGATTGCGCAAGCTGGCCTCGAACACTGAGGTGTGACGCAGTCTCTGCATGAGGCAATCAGAGACATGCTGAATTATGCTCTGTTTTAAGTCAAGTTCTCAAACAGGAAGCACCAAACTGGCATTTAAAGCTCTTCACAAAGGCGCAAGAAAATGACCGAAAAGGTGCGCATTTTCTTCCTCTCTTGGCACTGATGCACCCATTTGGCAAAGGAAGCGAGTCAGAATCGTTCATGGAATGTACTACTGTGTGTGTGTGTGCGCGCGCGCGCGCGCATGCACATGTTCATATTAAAAATCCTCCCCCAGTTCAAATTCCCCACATGTAGCAAACTAGCCCAGAATGGGGAGCCTGTCTCACTCATGTGCTAGATTTCGCAATGCAAGAGGTCATTTCATCACACCACGGATTATTCAAAACCACAGTCCCCCAGCTGCGGTCTGATATGTGGTGTTACGGATAGGGCAGCAGACCAGTATCCAGGGCGACCCAGATTCGAACCCCCGCTTCTACCACGGCAGGTCACTGGGCAACTTCGGGTTTGTCAGAAACTCTCGACCTGGCCTACTTCACAGGGTTGTCGTAAAAAGAATGGAGGAGAGAACAATGCTCTAAAGCCGCTTTAAGTATCAACCAGGGAGGAAAGTGGGATATAGACAGATAAAGGCAAAATAAATGCAAGTGAGCGTCACAGTTCAAATTGGGACGTGAGCATACTGCTGTGCAAACCGGCTCGCCCGCCCTCAGGTCTGATTGCCCAAGAAGCAGATTCCTGATACGGCCACTCCCTCTCGAACCTGAAAACAGGCGAGATCTTTGCCTGTCTGTTTTCTAGCTGTGACTCCAAATGTTCCTTCTAAGCTGAGTTAGTGAGAGCTAGCTCGCAGTTTTTCAGCCTCCGGCTCACAGGTTTTTGTCTCCGCTCAGGAAGGATGGCTCGAGCAACCCAATTTGCTCACTCACAACTTTAATACCCAGTAGCTCACAGAGTAGAATTTTTACTCACAAGACTCCACAGCTTAAGAGGGAGCATCAACCTTCGGTTATGAGGCGCTTCTTGCTAGACAAACCCACAGTTCCTTGTGCTGAGCACGCTATAAAAACACCTCCGGCAGCTGGCAAATTTTGTCTGTTTGTTTTTGAGAGGTGAGGAAACAGTGGCTCAGCAGACATGCCTTTGCTTGGCACGCAGAAGGTCCCAGAACAAAACTTGAGTCCAATGGCGCCTTTAGTGTCACTTAAAGGTGGTTTTCAAAGTGCCGCTGGACTCAAACATTGCTCTGCTGCTTCAGACCAACACGACCACCCACCTGAATCTATCTTCACAGGAGGTCCCAGGTTCAATCCCTGGCATCTCCAGTTTAAAAAGGACCAGGTGTTTGAGCTGTTCCATTCCTTTTTCAATGGACTCTGTACTTTTAAATCATTGGCCAGAAATGAAGTCAACAAAGCAAACCAAAGACTTGGTCTCGCTTTTTATATTAGCGGCAAAAACCTTAATTGCTCAAAAATGGAAGACTAAAGACTGTCCAACGATGCGCCAATGGTTTTTGAAACTATGGGATTTTGCAGTTATGGACAAGCTGGCCCTACAGCTTCAAAGAACGGAAAACCCAGCAGTAAAAAATAACTTTACGGAGAAATGGTTTCGATTCTTTGAGTATATGTCAAAATCATCTACAACTTGTACAGCACTACCAAAGAAGTATTTGAACTTTGTATTTCTCTAGTTAAATGTAATTATTGTGATTCTTCAAAAGTTTAAATTGTATTAACACAGGGTTAGGGGGTTCGTTGTTTGTTTTTGTTTAAGTTGAAAATAAAAAATTTATATAAAAAAAGAAAAGAAAAAAGGACCAGGTGGTAGGTAACGGAAGAGACCTCTGCACGAGACCCTGGATAACCGCTGAATCGGAGTCGACAATACAGACCTCACTGGACTGAGGGTCTGATGCAGTGTACGTTGCAAGAAGAAAACTGCAGGCCAGTTATCAGCAACATAGCAGAGGAAAGCGTTTCTTGGCAGGAGGTGGTGAAGAGAAAGAATGCACCTGTTAAATTCCTGCACATCAGGTGATCGTCAAAACTGCAACAAGCCGCGAAACAGAAAGGTGCTTACAGTTCACCTGGCTTGCTACTGGGTAGACTTTGGCACACACACACCACACCCTGGCCAGGGGACCGGTTCCTGATGTCCTCCCTCTCATTTTCCTGCCTCCTCGGCAGGAGCGCCTCTGTGCTATCCCCGCCCCCAGTCCTAGAAGAAGAGCACACTGTTCAAAAGGACGGACAAACAACTCCTGGGCAGTGTTCCCTCTAATCGGAGTTAGTGTGAGCTAGCTTATAGTTTTTTAGCCTCCGGCTCACACATTTCTGTCTTCGCTCAGGAAGGAGGGCTCCAGAGCAAACGAATTTAATGCAGCAGCCAAATCGCTCGCTCACAACTTTCATGCCAGCAGCTCACAGAGTAGAATTTTTGCTCACAAGACTCCACAGCTTGGAGGGAGCATTGCTCCTGGGTGACAGCTACAGGCGCCAACCTCCAGGAGTTGGCTGGAGATGGCCTGGGATCAAACGGATCTCCAGGCGACAGAGATCAGTCCACCTGGAGAAAATGGCTGCTTTGGATGGGGGACTCTGTGGCTTTATAGCTCACTGAAATCCCTCCACTCTCCAAACTCCACCCTTCTCACACTGCACCCCAAAAAATCTCCAGGTACTTCCTAACCAAGAGCTGACATGACTGAGGTTTATAAGATAATGCATGGGATAGAGCAGGTAGAGAAAGAGGTACTTTTCTCCCTTTATCACAATACAAGAACTCGTGGGCACTCCATGAAACTGCTGAGCAGTCAGGTTAGAAACGGATAAAAGGAAGTCCTTCACCCAAAAAGTGATGAACATGTGGAATTCACTGCCAGAGGAGGTGGCGGCGGCTACAAGCATGGACGGCTTCAGGAGGGAATTAGATAAACGCCTGGAGCAGAGGTCCATCAGTGGCTATTAGCCACAAGGTTTAGATAGGAACTCTCAGTCTGGGGCAAGCGATGCTCTGTTCTTGGTGCTGGGGGGGGAGACAGTGGGAGGACTTCTAGTGTCCTGGCCACACTGGTGGACCTCCTGATGGCATCTGGTGTTTTTGGCCACTGTGTGATACAGAGTGTTGGACTGGATGGGCCACTGGCTTGAGCCAACGTTGGCAACCTTAGGGGTGTCAGAAGCTCCTTCCTTTTCATTTGTAACATTTTTTGTGCCACCTACCTGCACAAGCGTGGGGCAACAACACAGCGAACTATCGAAATGTTGAAACAAGCTTATATAACAATTAAAACCAACCACTGGGGAGTAAAGATGCTACTCACAGAAGATGTTATGTATAAATCCCTATTCCGAAATGTCTGATTTATTTGATGAAGTCATATTAAGGGTAGAATTGTGAAATATGAGGATATACCTAAGGAAAAATATCTTTCTTATAACAGTCATTCCTGCCATACGATTTTATGCTATTTCTTTATTTTATTGATAAAAGCTGCGTGATCGCATGTTCTCCTAAGATTTTTTGGAGATATTTTTAATGTTATTAAGGAGTTCACCGGGCTACATATAGAGAATTATTAGAATTAGAATTAAAATTATGAGAATTAGAATTACTAGAATTAAAATGAAGCACTTAATACTGTATTCGAATTAGAAGAGGAGATTCGATTTATACCCCACCCTTCACTACCCGAAGAAATCCCGGAGCAGTTTACAATCTCCTTTCCCTTCCCTTCCCCACAATAGGCACCAGTGTTCCCTCCAAGCTGAATTAGTGTGAGCCAGCTCACTGTTTTTTAGCCTCCGGCTCACACATTCTTGTCTTCGCTCAGGAAGGAGGGCTCCAGAGCAAACTAATTTATGCAGCAGCCAAATGGCTGGCTCACAACTTCAATGCCAGTAGCTCACAAAGTAGAATTTTTGCTCACAAGATGCCACAGCTTAGAGAGAGCATTGATATTTTATTTATTTGGATTTATAGCCCGCCTAATCAGCACAAGCGGCTCTAGGCGGCTCACAACACCCTATGAGGTGATAGGCACCCTGTGAGGCAGATGGGGCTGAGAGAGCTCTCTAGAGAACTGCCCTTGAGGGAACAGCTCTGAGAGAACTTGTGACTGACCCAAGGTCACACCAGCTGGCTGCCTGTGGAAGAGTGGGGATTCAAACCCCGTTCTCCCAGATTAAAATCCGCGCTCCTAAGCACTATAGCAAACTGGCTCTCAATAGACTCAATATGCACAGTGTGCGAAGTACATAAGCAATCCTACATCCGTGTAGCAACCCAAAGTCAATCCAGCGTATTATTCCGAGCGAAAGATCAAAGAATAAGGAAAATATTTTCAAACAAGATGCCACGATTCCACGGAATTCGAGTAAATGTCCGCTTCACTCCTCTTCGTCAAGAATACTCAATTGCCTTGCTCAAACAGTCACAAAGCTGCAGTGCGGTTCCTTCACAGTACTTCCAAAAACAATGCTTTTAGGAACTTAGCAATTTCACTTGCTTGGAACACAAACCTCAGTGTTTCAAAATGAGGCAAGTCCCCTGTCATCACTTACCAGACTAATGAAGGAGATTGCTCATTTTGTGTATATCGAGTCTTACGAGACTTGTGGGGTTTTTTGGTGTTGTTTGGTATTTTGCCACTGTATTATTCTTTGTTCTATGAGATTTGCATTTTCAGAATACACACGGTGTGGTTGTTTCATTGTGT
This sequence comes from Lepidodactylus listeri, assembly GCA_029233225.1. Lineage (NCBI taxonomy): Eukaryota > Metazoa > Chordata > Lepidosauria > Squamata > Gekkonidae > Lepidodactylus > Lepidodactylus listeri. Next base: position 8,631,166 of record JARCFY010000012.1, read on the forward strand.
TGGCAACCCTACCAGTAGAACCTCTGTTTTTGTCAAGATTAAGTTTCGGTTTGTTAGCCCTCCTCCCTCCCAACCCTGCCTCCAGGCACCTGTTTACAGATTCCACATCTTCCCTTGAACCTATTGGGAGCATGATAAACAGCTGTGTCGTGCGCATATTGGTAACAACCCAGCCCAAACTTCCAGAAGACCTTACCCAGCAGCTTCATAAGAACATAAGCAGAGCAGTGCCAGATCAGACCAACAGTTCATCTAGTCCAGCATCCTGTCTCACACAGTGGCCAACCAGTTCCTCTGGAGGGCCAACATCACGGCAGAGAGGCTGAGGCCTTCCCCTGATAAGAACATCAGCAGAAGAGCCCTGCTGGATCAGACCAATGAAGGTCCATCTAGTCCAGCATCCTGTCTCACACAGTGGCCAACCAGTTCCTCTGGAGGGCCAACAACTGGGCAGAGGCCGAGGCCTTCCCCTGATAAGAACATCAGAAGAGCCCTGCTGGGTCAGACCAGTAGTCCATCCAGTCCAGCATCCTCTCTCACACAATGGCCAACCAGTTCCTCTGGAGGGCCAACAATAGGACAGAGAGGCTGAGGCCTTCCCCTGATGTCGCCTCTTGGCTCAGGGATTCAGAGGCTTAGTGCATCTGAATGTGGAGGTCCCCCTCAGCCACCATGATAGACTTACTCTCCATGTATCTATCACATCCCCTTTTAAAGCAGTTTGTTCCTGCAGCCATCCTTACATCCTCTGGCAGCGAATTCCACCTTTTAATCGCTCTCTGTATAAAGTAGTCTTTCCTTCTGTCCCTCCTGAACCTACTGTCCACCAGCTTCATTGGATGCCCTCAGGTCCTAGTATTTGGGGAGAGGGCGAAAAAGTTCTCTGTGTCAACTCTCTCCACCCCATGCAATTAATTTTATAAATGTCTACCATGTCTCCATGCTTAGGCCTCGGTTTAGAAACACCGCCTTATAAACAAGATCTGAGAATGTTTTCACACATGAGGGTCAAATCAACACAGAATCTCCCCTGAGTTTGGGAGGGGACGACTAATATTGTCCTCGTGGGAGGAGCATGAGGAATCGCAGAGAAGGGGAAATCCCGTTCCCCCTTACTTCCTCCTCACTTAGGGTTGCCAAATGACTAACTGAATGTAGCGGGGGAGCGGTGGTTCCATTCCGGGACATTCGCACGCACCGCAATGGCATCACCTGGAAGTGATATCATCACACTGGGCACACCACCAGGTGTCAAATATGCGGCCCAGGGGCTAGATGAGGCCCCCAGAGGGCTCCTATCAGGCCCACACTGGAACTGGCCATCTCCTGCTTCCAGTTCTGTTCCTGCTGCTTGCTTCGCCAGACTCCCTCAATCGCTCAGCCATTTCATGTTTCCCCCCGGGTCCTAGACTCAGAACGCTGAGCATGAGATTTCTGTGGTGAATGTCAAGAAATCAAAAGTAGGTTTGCAGCTTACAGAGACACACCTGAGCGGCATACTCAAGACTGCCACAGCACAGACATTTGGATGCAATAATTCAGAGCAAGAGGTGTCAGTCATCGGAGACTGTTGAATAAACAGAATATTGCAAGAGTGCTGATGTTTTAAGCAGGTTTTTATTTTAAGTTAGAAAAAAAATCTTTGCATTTGTGTCCTTTATAAAGTTTATATCTCAGCCACCTGGCATTACACTTTATGACACACATGGCCCGGCCCGACAAGGTCTCATTTATGTCCGATCTGGCCCTCACAACCAATGAATTTGACATCCCCAATGTAGGGCTTTAAAGATCAAAAGCAATACTTTGAATCGGGCTCGGGGGTGGATCGGTAGCCAGTGCAATTGCTGTAATATTAGGGTGACATGCTCCCAATAGCGGGCCCTGACCGGCAGTCCAGCCGCAGCATGCTGCACTAGCTGCAGCCTCCAAACACTCTCCAAGGGCAGCCCCAAATCAAGCAGATTGCAGTAGTCCAGTCTAGATGTAACGAAGGCACTGCCCAACTGTGGTTAGATCTGACTGAGCCACGAACAGGCTCATCTGATGCACCTACCAAAGCTGGGCAAACCATTCTGAGTCACAGCAGCCACCTGGTTTTCTAAGATGACCGCTGTGTCAAGCACCACTCCCAAGGCTGTGAAGCTGGGCGCATAATCCCATTCAAGACAGGAGAGATCTGAAGTCTCATCTCTGCCACCAGCTAGTCCTGAGCACAACTAGGCCCGAGATCAGCCCAAGGAAAAGGCGAAAAGGTGGAGTCCTTGGCAGGTGAGGGGGGAAATCACAGCTGTAGGAACCCTTAGGTGTTCTGCCAGCTCTGTCCCCAGCAGGGATTCCTACATCCCTAACCACTGCCTCACCGCCAGAGATGTAGCATCTGCTTGATGGATGCAGACTCCACCTGGCGACAACACTGGCTCCGGTTTTTGGAAAACCTCAAACAACTGAGCCTAGAAGGAAGACAGCATGGTGGAGTGGTTAAAGCACTGGACTATGACCTGGGAAGCCCAGGTTCGAATTCCCTGCCACGGAAGCTTGCCGGGTGACCTTGGGCCAGTCACGTGCTCTCAGCCTAACCGACTTCAGAGGATTGTTAACTTCAAGGGGGTGGGGGGGCGAGGAAAAGACACGCAGCTTCACAAATGGCACTGACATGGTAGGAACAGGTTGGAATCCCGACCTAATCTAAAAGAAGGAGGAGACTGGATTTATACCCCGCCCTTCACTACCCGAAGGAGTCTCAGAGCGGCTTCCAATCTCCTTTCCCTTCCCCTTCCCACAACAGATACCCAGTGAGGTAGGTGAGGCTGAGAGAGCTCTCTTGAGAACTGCCCATGAGAGAACAGCTCTGAGAGAACACGTGACTGACCCAAGGTCACACCAGCAGCTGCATATGGAGGAGTGGGGAATCAAACCTGGTTCTCCCAGATCAGAGTCCGTGCTCCTAACCAGGGCTATTTTTGGGCAGAAACGCACAGGAACGGAGTTTCGGCTAGCTTCTGAGTTGGCCACACCTACAGCCTCCCCCGGCACCCCGCAAGCTGCGGGGCCCCTGGGGAAGCCGATCCTGGGAGGGAGCTGCGCTGTCAGGGGTGTGGTCTAATATGCTAATGAGTTTCTGCTGTTGGGTGTGGCCCGTTATGCTAATGAGCTCCTGCTGGGCTTTTTCTACAAAAAAAAGCCCTGTTCCTAACCACTACACCAAACTGGTACAGATTTACACAGATTGTAAAAGGCGATGATGGAAGGACTTCCTACCTGTCCTGGCAAGGACCCTTCTCTAGGAGGGCTCGTACTATCCCCCCCCCCCGGCCGCTGACTGAGCCGCTCTCCTGAGGTGAGTGGAAATCATCCCCAGGCGACTAGGTCGGAATTTGAAAAAAAGGAGTAGGTTCTTTTCCCTCCTCGGTTTTTCAGGCTATCGATACGCCACAGGTACGAGCAGGCACACGGTCTCAGGTTTCTGTGGATTTTTTGGTGAGACTTTTCTGGCTGGGACTCAGGGCTCAGATGTTCACCTCTGCCAAGGTACACTGCATCCACGCATTCATCTTCATGCCACCGGCTTAACAATATTGGCTGTTGTACTAGTAAGCAGACTGAGTAGGAGTGAGGGAGGAAGAAACAGCGTCATCAGACTCCAGCTCTGCATCTGCCGTGCCAGGACGGCTTAAATTGGGAGACTGTAGCGTTTTAATAGCCGCAGAAAGGAATTCTTCACACACCGCATTTTGCAATTTGTGCAACAGACATATATATCAGAAAACGCTGCATTGTTTCCAGACATAAGAACGTCAGAAGAGCCCTGCTGGATCAGAGCTGTGGTCCATCTAGTCCAGCATCCTGCCTCACACAGTGGCCAACGACAGGGCACGGAAGCCGAGGCCTTCCCCTGATATCGCCTCTTGGCTCTGGCATTCAGAGGATCAGTGCCTCTGAACGTGGAGGTTCCCCTCAGTCACCATGGCTAGTGGCCACTGACAAACTTATTCTCCATGAATCTAATCCCCTTTCAAAACAGTTTATTCCTGTGGCCATCACAACATCCTCTGGCAGCAAATTCCACAGTTTAATCCCTCTTGGTGTAAAGTAGTATTTCCTTTTGTTCCTCCTGAACCTACTGCCCGTCAGCTTCATTGGATGCCCACAGGGGGGAGGGCGAAAAGTTCTGTGTTAACTCTCTCCACCCCATGCATAATTTTTTTAACTCTATCATGTCCTCCCTTAGTCATCTCTTTTCTAAACTGCAAAGTTCCAGGCTCTTCAGCCTTTCCTCCTAAGGAAGATACTCAAACCCCCTCACCATCTCGGTTGCCCTCCTCTGTACTTTTCCCAGCTCTGCCATGTCCTCTTGGAGATACGGGGACCAGAACTGTACACACTATTCCAAATGAGTCTGCCCCTTAGATCTATTACCATAACGGCCATTTTGTTCTTAATCCCTTTCTTTTGTCTTTTCTCTCACTTCAGCTCTCCAGAGGCCTTTTTAAAAAAATGCAGGACATGTAAATCTATATTCTAATTCTGAGAGGGGGGTTTTCTGTGTGGATGCTTATTTCTGCTGAAAGAGAGCTCACTCTCCCCCAAAAGCTTTTCCTACATACTCCGGCCCCTTCCTCGGGCTGCAGAAAAATCCGAAAAGTTAAAAAAGAACCTTTAGGGATAGTAGTATTCCCCAAAATACCTTTTGAAATGGCATCAGCTCCAGGCGTCAGCTGTGAGGAGATTAGAATGTTTGGGGGAGGGGGGGAGATTCTAACGGTTTCTGTCAGTAAAAGGCAGGGTTGCCAAGTACCCCCCCCCTTGGCCACCAGCAGCGGTCCAGATCCAAGCTGGGAAACTCCTGGAGATTTGGGGGTGGAACCTCGGGAGGACAGGGACCTCAGTGAGGTACAATGCCATAAACTCCATCCTCCAAAGCATCCATTTTCTCCATGGAAAGTTATCTCTGTAGTCTGGAGATGAGCAGTAACTCCAGGGGATCCCCAGCTCCCACCTGGAGGCTGGCATCCCTAGCTGTGTGACCCACACGGTTGTTTCAGTATTATATAGGGTTGCCATACCCCTGATGGGGGTAGGGTTTCCCCTGATTTTGGGCCCCCAGAGGATTCCCCTGATTTTGGTTCCCCCCCCCCAGCCCTGTCCCCAAAGAGCGTGTGCCAGATATGTCTAATGCAATGACATCACCCGGAGGTGAAGTCATTGTGCTAGGCACATTGTGTGGGGGAGAAGGGAGGAAGCAAAGGTGTGAGGAATGGGATAACCATCCCGCAAGTTTCTTGCGGGTCTTCACTTGTTTATTCTACTAGTCATGGAAAGTAGAAACATTTCTGAAATTGCAAAACTGTCCAAGGGATTTAGGGGGGGGGGGGGGCAAGGAGGCTCACACACGAAGCTGCCTTATACTGGATTAGACCCTCTGGTCGATCTAGGTCAATACTGTCCACTCAGACTGGCAGCAGCTTTCAAGGGTTTCAGGCAAAGGTTTTTTTTTAATCACCTACAACCTGATCCTGAATGGACGTGCTGGGGATTGAACCTGGGACCTTCTGCATGCCTAGCAGAGGCTCTGCCACTGAGCCACGTCCCCTCTCCTCCACCCGAGACCCTGGAGAGCTGCTGCCAGTCTGAGTAGACAATACCCGAAGAGTGAGAAACACGTGGAATTCACTGCCACAGGAGGTGGTGGTGGCGGCTACAAGCATGGACAGCTTCAAGAGGGAATTAGATAAACATATGGAGCAGAGGTCCATCAGTGTATTAGCCACAAAGTATAGGTAGGAACTCTCGGTCTGGGGTAAGTGATGCTCTGTCTTCTTGGTGCTTTGGGGGGAGGGCGACAGTGGGAGGGCTTCCAAGTGTCCTGGCCCCACTGGTGGACCTCCTGATGGGACCTGGTGTTTCTGGCCACTGTGTGACAGAGTGTTGGACAGGATGGGCCACTGGCCTGATCCAACATTGGCTTCTCTTATGTTCTCCCTCATATTGCAAAGAAACCCAATTCGTTGGGAAGGATCCCTGAAGCCCTGAAAGAATCGGTGTCCCACAGCAGTAACAGGTGTGAAAACTAGACAGCCGTTGTTAGCCATTCTGCCATGGAACCCAGCTCAGCTCGCGCGGCTCCAAAACACACGGCATGCCTTTGATGTCGCCCTGGGGGTGATTCTGAACTGGCCGTTTCAGCCTGCCTTCCTCACAGAGAAACAACAGCAGTTCGGAGGAAATCCACAATGAGGCCGCTGTTGAGGATCAGTGGTCCACGTATCGCTTTCTGGGAAAAGCAAATAGCCCGTCTGGAGTTTCTGAGCTAAGAAAATAACCGTGATGAATCCCATATTTCCTCCTCGGGCTCCTATAATCTATTTTCCATACACGTGAGGCACAGAAAAGACATTCAGTCTGTTTCTTTTTTCGAAAAGGAAAGTTTGTAATTTAATCGTACATGGGAATTTTCGCAGCGGCAAACACCCCAGGAATAGAAGCGGCACGGTCAGAATTCCAAAGCAGATTTGTTCAGACTTTGTGGACTTAACCCAGGTGATGGGGGAAAGAATTCTTTTTAGCCTTACTGGGGAAACACCAGATGCCCTGTCCACACCCACTGGAACGCGGGAAACGTCTCCGTGGAGTGGGGGGCCAGTGTTCCCTCTAAGCCGAGTTAGTGTGAGCTAGATCCCAGTTTTTGAGCCTCCAGCTCACACATTTTCATCTTCGCTCAGGAAGGATGGCTCCAGAGCAAACTAATCTATGCAGAGGCCAAATCGCTCGCTCACAGCTTTATTGCCCAGTAGCTCACAAAGGAGAATTTTTGCTCGTGAGCAATGCTCCCTCTAAGCTGTGGAGTATTGTGAGCAAACATTCTTCTACCACATAAATTAGTTCGCTCTGGAGCCATCCTTCCTGAGCTATGACAAAAATGTGTGAGCCAGAGGCTAAAAAACTGTGAGCTAGTTCACACGAACTCAGCTTAGAGGGAACACTGCTCGTGAGACCCTAGAGCTTAGAGGGAGCATTGGCGGGGGCGCAGGATCACACTAGCCCACCCCGTGCCCTAGGAAAGGGGTCCTCAACCATTTTAAGGCTGTAGGTGTCTTTGGAATTCTGACACAGCGTCGTGGCTCCACCCACAAAATGGCCGCTGCAGGAGGTGTTCCCAGCCACAAAATGGCTGCCGCAGCTTACCTTCATTCATACCAAGAAGATGTTGTGGCGGCAGCTGCTGCCGAAGTGACATTTCTAAAAGTCTGCATGGCCAATCAAATCTCTACAGGTTATCAGCCCCATCTGGTACCATCCACTATCCAGATCCTCTGGAGGGCCAACAATAGGGCATAGAAGCTGAGGCCTTCCCCGGATGTTGCCTCCTGACACTGGGATTAATTTGGCTCTGCTACTGCACCTGACATGGCTACCCACCTGAAACCAGACTGATAAAAATATCTCCTTCCCAGACTTGATATCCAGAGTGTGCAGCCCGAAACAGAGTGGTTAAGTGCACAGACTCTAATCTGGGAGAAGAAGAAGAAGAGATTGGATTTATACCCCACCCTTCACTACCCGAAGGAATCCCAGAGCGGCTTACAACTCCTTTCCCTTCCCCTCCCCACAACAGACACCCTGTGAGGGAGGTGGGGCTGAGAGAGCTCTGACAGAAACTGCTCTTTTTCAAGAACAGCTCTGACAGAACTATGGCTTGCCCAAGGTCATCCAGCAGGTGCAAGTGGAGGAGTGGGAAATCAAACCCGGTTTTCCCAGCTTAGAGTCTGCGCACTTCACCACTACACCAAACTGGGTTTGATTCCCCACTCCTCCACTTGCAGCGGCTGGATGACCTTGGGTCAGTCACAAGTTCTTTTAGAGCTGTTCTCTCAAGGGCAGTCCTCAAGAGAGCTCTCTCAGCCCCACCTACCTCACAGCGTGTCTGTTGTGGGGAAGGGAAGGGAAAGAAGACTGTAAGCCGCTCTGAGACGCCGAGTGAAGGGCGGGGTATTAACAACAACAACAGCAACAACTCTTCCTCCTTTATAGCTTGTAGAAATTGTCCTTTGGCATTATATAGCACAGTTGTCCTGCTTGCTTCAGCCAACCATTGGAAGTGGGGCAGTCCATCTCAGCATCCTGCCAATTCCCGCATGTACAAATTGGGCCTTGGACGGGATTCCCAAAAGACTGGCGCCACCCCAACGTGCCCATCTGCGAGTTTTTGCAGGCGGGGAGAGCCGAACACGCAAAGGGAACTGCAGGCGCGCTTTCAAACCCACAAAACAGCCCAGCAATGCTGGGGGAACAACATCAGGCTGTGTCCGATGACCCGCAAGAAGGCCTGCATTCCATGCGATTCCACCTTGGCCGGCAGTGGGAAGCAAAACATTTCTCCCCTTTTTTGAAAGTCTCAAGCTCTGTCAGTCTTCCGCCTCCCCAGTCTCTGCCAGCGTGGATACCCCCTTCGCTCCTTGGAGGCTCCGACTGCCTTGGACATAAGGCTCCCCTTTCAGCTCTGGTGCGCGCGGCAAAAGTTGTGGGTTTCTAAGAACTGAAAACCAAGACGCGTGGGGGGGGGGGACCCAAAGTCACCACTGCTGCTTTAATAAAGAGCGGGATAAAGAGGCCTTTGAAACGTACAGCTGAACAGCGGCTCATTCAACAGTTTGCCCATGAAACTGCACGCCAGCCGAAATCCCACTCATTCCGGCCGTGGCCTCCACCAAAGCGTTTTGCTTTGGCTACAGTTGCTAACTTCCAGGTGGCACCTGGAGATCTCCCACTATTAGTCTTGGTCCCTGGATGACCAAGATCAGTTCTCCTGGAAAAAATGGCTGCTTTGGAGGGTGGATTCGATGGCATTATGAAGTTCTGAGGTCCCTCCCCTCCCTTCCCCAAACCTTTCCCTCTCTATGTGACACCTCCAAACCTCCAGGAATTTCCCATCCAAGAGCTGGCAACCCAAGTTCTATCCAAATCCCCTTACAGTATCAAGTCAGTCCACTGAGCAAGCAGCAAATATATTTATTTACAAGAGGTGGGACCTGCGGCACTCACAGGGGGGGAGAAGGAGCTCTACGTGAAGAAGCAGCTACAGGTAAGCCTTCCTCCCCTCCCTCGGGCAACGACGGAGATCTCCCCCCACGCCCAGTTCCAACAGCGAGGCCCACACAGCTCAGAGCCACCGGGCCGCCGCAGTTCCCAGAGCGTTCCCTGCACACGCACAGGAAATGCTCTGTAACTTTTGGGGAGATTTAAATATCCCCCCAAAAGTTTTTTTTACTTTTAAGATTTTTCTGCACACGTGGGGAGTCCCCCAAGTGTACAGAAAAATTTCTCTGCCCCCCCAAGCATCCCCTCCATGTGGATTTAGATATCTGCATGGAGGGGGCAACTTGGCTATTAGTATATACCGTATTTTTCGCTCCATAAGACGCACCTGATCATAAGACGCACCTTGTTTTTAGAGGAGGAAAACAGGAAAAAATGAAACAGAAAGAAAGAGAGAGAGAGAGAGAGAGAGAGAGAGAAAGGAAGGAAGGAAGGAAGAGGAGAGAGAGAGAGAGAAAGGAAGAAAGAAAGATGGGGACAGAGAGAGAGACAGAAAGACAGACAGACAGACAGAAAAAAGGAAAGGAAGGAAGGAAGGAAGAAAGATAGAGAAAGGAAAGAAGAGAGACGTCGGCATGCCATGCAAAGCCAGGCTTTTCTGTGCAAAGTAGCCACGGAGCTTAATCTGTGGGCGGGGCTTTCTGCTGCTGGCTGTCTTAAAGGGGAAAAGCACTTAAAGGGAAAGAGCCTGGTGGGTTTTTCCTGCCGTTTCCCTTTTAAGTCTTAACAGCTCAGGCCTAGCAGGGAGGGGCGGGGAAGGCTGGGATGCCAGCCTGAATGGCGTTCCCCTGCGTTCCTGCTGAAGAAAGAGCCCTGTTACAGGTAAGAAAAGCTCCATATTCGCTCCATAAGACGCACACACTTTCCCCCCCACTTTTTGGGGGAGGAAAAGCGCGTCTTATGGAGCGAAAAATACAGTAGATACGTGACTGGAAGTCCAACTGCCCCCATCTCTGGAGCTCGAAACAAGTTCCACCCATTGGCATCTTTTGAGAAGGTTGTCGGCCTCAAATGGGACACTTCACAGAACAAGCGTCGTTCTGTCCCTCCCTGCAACACTGTCTGGAGGGAATACCACAGTCGGAATCTTCCTGGACCTGCAAACGAATCAGGCGATCACCGGAAAGCCTGCCACTGCCTGCTAGAAAGCACCAAGATCCGTCTCCCTACCCTGGTTTGGGCAACTGCAGAATGGGCCGTTCTCTCTCTGCACTGCTTGACTTCCTCCTGATAGGACCCGCTCTTGACTTCTGCCACCTCTCTAGCCAAGGTCGGGGGCAGTGTTCCCTCTAACCTGAGCTGGTGCGAGCTAGCTCACAGTTTTTTAGCCTCCGGCTCACACATTTTCGTCTTTGCTCAGGAAGGATGGCTCCAGACTAATTTATGCAGTAGCCAAATCGCTCGCTCACAACTTTAATGCCAGTCGCTCACAAAGTAGAATTTTTGCTCACAAGACTTCACAGCTTAGAGGGAGCATTGGTTGGGGATAGAGATCAAACCGACCCATGGATCCTCCTCTAGCCCTTCCTGGCTGACCCGGTACAGTACTGCAGTTCCACGGCTCTTGAAACCGCGCGATGTCAGCTACCACCACCGAAAGAGGGCAAACAGCTGCCCTAGTGCCGCACTGGATGCCAGCTTAACAGTCAGCAGAATCAATCAATAAAGCTTTTCTTGGTCTCTAGCCCTTGCTGGCTGCCACAGCGCAGTGCTACAGTTCCACAGCTCTAGAAACCACGCAATGTCAGCAGCCGCCACAAAGAAAGGACATGCAGCCCCCCTAGCGCTGTACTGGATGCCAGCTTGACAATCAGCCGAATCAAGCCAGGTTTTCCTTGGTCTCTGCAGGTTTGGGCTGCAGATCATGGATCCCAGGTCAGAGAGAGAGAGAGAGAGAGAAAGTCCTTCTTGCATAAAAAACCCCCTACCAGGTCAGTGAGAAAGATATGCTGAGCCCCTCTCCTGACAGATGGGCTTTCTGTATACAAAGAAGTCTTTCCCGCCACTGAGTATTCAGATACGTGATCACAACGAACTCACACCTACGCCTTGTGTAAGCACTGACCTGCATCAAGAAACATTTAGGGCGGGGGTCCCCAAAACGGCACCCATGGGCACTGAAAGCTTTGTCAACAACTTTCCCAGAATCCACCATGTGCTTTTAAAAAGTGGGCGAGGCTAGGCAGGGCTTCTGAATGAAGAGATTGGATTTATACCCCACCCTTCACTCGGAGTCTCAGAGCGGCTTACAATCTCCTTTCCCTTCCCCTGCCGACAACAGACACCCTGGGAGGTAGGTGGGGCTGAGAGAGCCCTCTCCAAAACTGCCCTTGAGAGAACAGCTCTGACAGAACTGTGGCTTGCCCAAGGTCATCCAGCAGGTGCAAGTGGAGGAGTGGGGAATCAAGCCCAGGTCTCCCAGATTAGAGTCCACGCACTTAACCACGACACCAAACTGGCTCTCAAAAAGGTAAACAAAACAACATTATTACTGTGTATTATTACAAATCTCCACAATACGAGTAAAATATACTCATAACAACAGTAACATAATAGACATGCTACAGATCATTAATAAAAACATTCACAACAACAATTTCTAATGATATGATCAGTAGTCCAGTGATCAAAATTGCAGTCCAATGAAGGCGCCGGATTACATGCTCCGTTTCGGCTGGATCTTTACCAGAAGACTTATACACGATTCATAGACCAGGACATGTTCAGACTGACAGAATTCACTTAAGAAGAGATGACTTCATCTTATATCAGGTTCATAAACTAGTACATGTTCAGTTCACAAAGAGGAAATGACTTCATCCGAGAGAGAAAATTTCAAGACGGGCTGCCTATTCTACAGACGGAACTGTTCTCAACTAGCTGGTGTGTACTATTTTATGGACCTGATATAAGAAGACAGAGCATCACTTGCCCCAGACAGAGTGTTCCATCTAGACCTTGTGGCTAATAGCCACTGATGGACCCCTGCTCCATATAGGGACATAAAGAGGAGCCATGTTGGATCAGGGCAGTGGCCCATCCAGTCCAACACTCTGTGTCACACAGTGGCCAAAACCCAGGTGCCCTCAGGAGGTCCACCAGCAGGGGCCAGGACTCCAGAAGCCCTCCCACTCTTGCCCCCCAAGCACCAAGAAGACAAAGCATCACTGCCCCAGACAGAGTGCTCCAACTACACCCTGCGGCTAATAGCCACGGATGGACCCCTGCTCCACATGTTTATAACCAGGGGTCATTTCGTAGAAAAAGAGGTGCAGGAGCTCATTAGCAGAACTCATTTGCATAACTCATTTGCATATGCCACACCCCCTCACATACCGGAAGTGTGTCAGAAGGCAACACCCACCCCTCAGGCTCCACTCCACAGGTGAACGAAACTGACCTGCTCTTCCTCCATTCCCTTCCCCATCCAATACTTTGTGCAGTAAAAATAAGCGTAAAGAACACACCCTCATTCTCTTCCTGCTCCCTTGAAACCACCAGGTTTCAAGTAGACTTGAGATACCCAGGACATGTGCACCACCCTTCCCTTTCCCTTCCCCTCCCCACAACAAGACACCCTGTGAGGTAGGTGGGGCTGAGAGAGGTCTTTTGAGAACTGCTCATGAGAGAACAGCTCTGAGAGAACTTGTGACTGGCCCAGGGTCACACCAGCAGCTGCATGTGGAGGAGTGGGGAATCAAACCCGGTTCTCCCAGATTAGAGTCCAACTCCCGACCACTACACCAAACTGATGGGGTGGAAGCTGCTGAAGGGTTGGTGAAATTTCTCCAGTACTTATGTGCCATGTGCCCAGATAAAAAATGGTATACTTAGAAAATGTATATGCCACCTTGAGCAAGTCTCTGGAAAAGCAGCACACAGTCATAAAAGGAACAATGATAAAATTATCAATATTAAAACAAAACATTAAAAACAATAAAGACCCTAGCAGGGCTTTCCCCAGGGCGCTGCGCCTCTGCACTGCTTGGGGAAGATGAGGAGGGGGCGGGGCTTGGTCATGTGCCCGCCCCCTGGGCTCCTCACTCCTGGAGCTGCGCTCCTGCTCCAACGGACCCCTGGATAGAACCTATTCTGGGCTACTGCCGGGGGGGGGGGGGGGGCACACAGCATTGAGCTATTGATAAAGCGCATTCAACTAACCTGGCACACTTTGAAAAATGCAGCTTACTAAAGATAAGTACAGCAAACATGCTAAATCAGATGGGAAACCGATCTGCACTGGAAACTTTCCCAGTTCCCATTTTCTAGACTAGTCAAGCAGTTAGACCAGCCGTACCATACAGTGGAAGAAACTAGCAGGGCACATCTGCCCACCTTCCAGAGCAACTCAGAGAATGGAATGCCATGCACACGCCAGCCCCCCGGCTTGGCCTAGCTTAACTACATGTTTTGCCTTTCCTTCCCAGCTCTTCTTGAAACTGCTTTGGGTTGCAGAGCTCAGTTTTTACGATTTTGAGATCTTCCTGCCTCTCGGCTGCCTGCAGTTGTTGGAAGGTGTCGAGATTCTTACGGGAAAAGGCTTTCCGAGGGTCTGTGACGAGGCCTCGTCATCGGAAGTCCGTGTGAGCAGAGACATCTCTCCCCCCCCCCCCCCCCCCCAGTTTTCATCAGTCTCACACTTCAAGGCCAAGGCAAGACACAACACTTCTAGCAGCGGAGTGCTTTAGGAGGCGCTGCCAAACTTCCTTTCTAAGCATCAAGTTATGGGCGAAGATGAAAAAGAAGAAGAGATTGGATTTATACCCCGCCCTTCACTACCTGAAGGAGTCTCAGAGCGGCTTACAAACTCCTTTTCCCTTCCCCTCCCCACAACAGACACCCTGTGAGGTGGGTGGGCCTGAGAGAGCTCTGACAGAAACTGCTCATTTTCAAGGACAGCTGTGCCAGAACTACAGCTTGCCAGAGGTCATCCAACAGCTGCAAGTGGAGGAGTGGGGAATCAAACCAGGTTCTCCCAGATTAGAGTCCGCACACTTAACCACTACTCCAAACTGGCTCTACTATACAGCTGTACAACCCTGCAGCTGGGGTTGCCACCCTCCAGCTGAAACCTGGAGACCTCCCACAACGACAGATGATCTCCAGATGACGGAGGTCAGTTCCCCTGGAGAAAATGGCGGCTTTGGAGTGTGGGGGTCCCTCCCCGCCCAGCTGTGGTCCCTCCCCTCCCCAAATCCTGCCCTTCTCAGGATCCATCCCTGAAGTCTCCAGGTATTTCCCAATCCAAAACTGGCAACCTGAATTATTTATTTAGATTTATATCCCATCCTTTCCACAAGCAGGCTCAGGGCGTCTTAAATCACAGTCAGTGGCTACATCGCACTGCCATTTTCGTCAGTAATTTGTCTCTATTGCTTCACGGTTTCTTTTCCCCAATATGTTTTGCTTTCTCTAGTAGTCACAGGGGGAGCAAAATGCATGTGGAAAGGGGGGGGGGGGGGGGACAGGCCCCAAAGCAATAGGTGAAAAGTGCCGCAGTGGCTAATAAGCAATTAAAAGTAAATATTAAGCAATAAAAACAGTTAAGAACAGTTAAAAGATGGTCATAGCAGCAATTACGTATTCAGCAATCCCAGAACTGGGAACCACTGGGCCGTGGCCGAGCTGTTCTATCAGCAGAAACCAGCAGTGCATAGTGCTGATTGGCTTTGACCAGTACAGTCACGAATCGAATCAATCCCCCCCCTTCCGTCTTCAGAGTTCTGGATTTTACAAATAGGGAGAGTCTTTCGAGTGGTTTCAGCTTTAAGGTTGTCATCGGGGCTATTTTTGTTGTTTGAGACATCTACTGTTGGGGAATTTCTTTTTCCTCTGATTTATTTCGTTCCCAGTTCACGAATTCTACTGCAACCACTCCTACCAATTCCAATTCATTATATATATAAAATAATATATAAATATATATATTTCTCTCTCACACACTCTCTCTCTCTATATGCACAACCACACCGAGTAGAACCATGTCAGTATAAACCGTGCCCTGGAATGGTTGAGAAAAGAGTCGACACATTTCTAACCTTTCATGAATTTTGCATAGCAAACGGCAACCGGAGAGAGTTCACAGTTACAAAGCAGTTACTGCGTGCTAAGTTGTCTACAGACTGCATCCTCGCACACACAAATGAGTGAGTAATATTGCTCCTGCCAGATTCCGTACAGTTCCAGAACAGTCTGATGCTTAGCCCCTTCCACCCTCGAGTTCATGAGCAAGCCATACCAAGAATAAGACTTGGGGGGGGGGGGGGGATGCATCCCATAACAAAAATTCTTTGGAGTTAGATTCAGGTGGGCAGCTGTGCCGGTCTGTAGCAGCAGAACAAATTTTGAGTCCAGCGGCACCTTGAAGACCGACAACGTTTTATTCCAGCTGCAAGCTTTCCTGTGCACGCACACTTAGAATCACAGAATCATAGAGCTGGAAGGGACCTCCAGGGTCATCTAGTCCAACCCCCTGCCCAAGGCAGGAAATTCACAAATACCTCCCCCCAAACGCACCCCCAGCGACCGCTGTTCCATGCCCAGAAGATGACAGGAAACCTCCAGGATCTCCAGCCAAACTGGCCTGAAGAACAACTGCTTCCTGACCCGAACGTGGCGATCGGCATTTCTCTGGGCATGTAAGAAAGTGCCACAAGAACTAAGCGCTTTATATATGAAGTGTTGTGTGCCCATAAAAGCTGAGACCTCGAATAAAACTGTGTTGGCCTTCAAGTTGCTACTAAACTTGATCTTTGGCGGCAGCACCCAGAAGAAAAGCCATCGAGTTGATCCTGTACTCCTATTTCTCTAGTGCTAAATTCTCCAAAGAAGCCTGTGCACATCTGAAATTAACACACAACCGGATCTAGGCCCTCGAGTTTTGCTTAACCTCAGATGCACATAAACTACTTTGGGTCCCCATTAGAAAGAGAGACAGAAGTCAGTTTAAACACACAAATACGAATGCAGCGCTTGCTAGCAAGATCAGAAAGGCACTCTGTGCATGCACAGAGGCATAGTTATTATTACTAGAACCCCATAGTTGAGTTTACACATTTAAGGTTCTGGGGTTTTCCAGGGCATGGTAGACTTTGACAGAAACTAAATTTTTTAAATTGCACCCCAAATGACCCTGCTTAAACTCCTATTCTTTCAAGCCCAGGGCATTTACCTGGAGTTGGGTCACATGACTTCCAGAAACAAAATACTCTTCCGAGTTCAACTTTATATACTGCTGCATACGCATATTAACAAGGCTGAAGTTCTACTTCCTCTTAACATTAGGAACAGAAGGACATTAAACCATTTCTATTTAAAAGGTGAGTAAAAACAATAAATCACTGAAGTTCAAGGCAGAAAATACTTCCTGTTAATTTCAGATTTGCAGACATTTGCTGTGGTTATTCTATAAGGGAAAAACCTCCTCTGCACATGGACAAAAGCTCTGTTCTGGAGCTGAGCCTGGAATTTCTGCATCAGAATTTTTACAGAAACAGGTTCTGGGCTCTGTGGTTCCTTACAAGTGATTGGATAGCCAGTATAGTAGAGAAGTTGGAGGAAAGACTAGGATCTGGGAGAACCAAATTCAAATCCTGACTCTGCCACGAAACTTGCTGGATAACATTGGGCCAGCCTCTCTCTCTCTCTCAGCCTAACCGACATCATAGACTAAAATGAAAACTAGGAGAACCCCGTATGTCACCCCTGAGCTCCTCTGAAAGAGCACGGTATAAAAATGTACTATTTTATTCAGTAATAAACAGGCGTCTTGCCACACCTTACAAACGAACCAACTTTTAAAACTTTTGTGGACTTTGGCCCGCTTCTGTAAATACGTTTTGAAAAAGCAGTCTCCAGTCTGCTACACTTTCTACTAAGGGGGGGGGGGGAATGAAATTATTTAAGGCGGCACAAGACTTTCATTTATTGTTGCTGCCACAGACACTAAAAGGGCTCACCCTCTGGAACAGAATTCCAGGTGATGTTCACCTTCCTTTGTCTTTTGCTCATAACTTATACTAAAACTTTTATTTATTTATTTTAAAAAAAGAAGTTCCAGATTTAAGATTTGGCTGGAATTAAGTGCTGCTGAATACAGGGGGAGGGGAGGGGGGGGGGGAGTCTCGAAATACCCTCGATGTAGCCTTGAGAGCCACAGAGTCCTTTCAGAGTAGGTTTACAAGCATGGCTGCCAACCTCCAAGTGGGGCCTGGGGCTTTCCTCGAATTGTAACTGCTACCGAGTTCACTCCCCCCCGCCCCCCCAGGAAACGGCTTCAGAGAGCAGAACCTGTGGACACCCCTGCTGCTTTCCCTCACCTGTCCACATTTCATCCTCCCCCACCCCCCGGGACTGCCCCCGCCCAGTCCAAGCCGGAGTCGGCAACCCAAGGAGCAAGGCGCCTCTCACCTATTTGCATGATTCCAACCACCTCGAGCGTAACTCCCGCGCTCCTCGTCCCCTTGGCATGTCGCCACTCAAACACAGCCAGGTGATGGGAGGGGGACGGGGCTTGAGAGACCCCAGAACATCTGGCAAGGGCTTAATATCTTCGCCATCGTCTTTAAGAGCCAACAGGCAGAACAGGAAACCCGAGCGCCGAAAGTTTTTTGCGCGGAGGAGGCGGAGTTGCCCACAACAGGTTTGCTCAACGTCGCAGCAAATCGCGAACAAACAGAAAAGCAACCCGTTTGGGAGGCGATCGTGGGAAAAGGGGGGATTATCGAGACCCCTCCCCCTTCAAGCAAACCCCCTGCAAGGAGGGAGGGGGACTTCTTACCTTTCGGAATCAGCCACCTCCGCTCTTAGCTCGTCCGCTGCATCGCCACCCCCTTCTTCCGCAGCCGAATCCGGAGGAGGAAACTGCCCCGAATCGACGAAGAAGAATCCGCTTCCCAAAAAAAAAACCCAGAAGGGGGAATCTCTCCTGCTTCGGATCCGGATCGGGGCCCCCTCGCCTGCAGCCCCCCCCCCCAAAAAAAACCCCACAGCGTTGCAAACTCCTCCTGGGGTGGGGTACTTTCCCCCGGTGCCAAAAAACCGGACGCAGGGGGAACGGACAGCAAATTTGCCCCCTCTGCTTCGCTTGCAACCGCGGTGTCTCCAACCGGGCCTTCTGTTGCTGGGGTGGTGGTGGGGGGTTTGCAATCGGATCCAACCGGAACGGGGCTCCGGGCGAAGGAAGCGCAGCCAAAGGGCTAAAACCCCGAACAAACTTTCCTCTCGCCTCGTCTTTCCTCTCGCTCTCTTCGCGCACAGCTGCGGCCGGGCGCTCGGCAAAGGGCACGGGGACAAAAGCCAGAGGAAGGGATGACGGCAAAGGCCGCCGCGGCCAATGGGAAGGCGAGAGGCCGGCCTGGCAGGCAGGCGGACAGGCGCGCTTCCCAGCCGAGATCCGCTTTGCAGAGAGGCCGCCGGGGGGTCTGGGCGCCAGGTGAGCTGCAGGGGCGTCCCCAGTCCCCCGAGGAGGTCTTGCCACCTGCTGCCCCAGAGGGACGGTACGCTTCTTCTTCTTCTTCTTCTTTTTCCTTAAAAAAAACCCGCTATTAAATTCGAATTGTGAACCCGGATTCCAAGCGGAATTCGGTTCACTTCCTCCCCTTCCCAAGTTTTTATTCTTGTATAATGGGTCCAAATCAAGGGCGGGAAGGTCCCACTTGGCTCTTAGGAGGAACTTTTTGACACTCAAGAGGCCCCGCTCCCACGAGCAAGATATTCCAGGGGGGGAAATGAGGAGATTTGCTCTGGAGTAATTTGACCTGCCCTTGTAGGGTTACACAGTTCTGTGAAGCTGCAGGCGCAACACGCCACTGCATGATCGGACACAACCATGGGCGGGGGGGGGGGTTGTCATTCGTTTCCGATTAGCTTAAACAGGGGATCGATGAATTGCATCTCCAGTGGCATTATGCGCACCCTGAGGGCTTCCAGTGGCAGTATGCGATGATGCACATACTGAGAAGGGGGGGGAACCAACGGCATGGCGTCTAAATAGCCTGATCAGACTAGTCCTGATGCCGCAAGTATGCGCAGAAACAAGCTGCGGCCCACAGCAACCAGTTTGATACTGGATTTTGGCTCGTGTTGTTTTACTCCGCTTCTCCAGCTGAGCAAAACAGCTTGCCGAAAGGTGCGGGATGCTTGCCAGATGTTCTCTTGTGCTCACGCCCTTAAAATCTGGCTGGGAGTCGTGCCTATCGCGCAGCTAATTCTGCGTGTGATTGGGGCCAGAGTTGTGCAACCATGGAATCAGCTGCCAAGGGAGGTGGTGAGCTCCCCTCACTGGCAGTCTTTAAGCAGCGGCTGGACGAACCCTTGTCAGGGATGCTCTAGGCCAGGGGTGGCCAAACTTGCTTAACGCAAGAGCTGCATAGAATGAACATCAGACGTTTGAGAGCCGCATGACATGAACAAATATTACAGGCATGGGTTTTTTCAACAAATTATATAAATTTGCTTTTTATTATTAAATGAGACTGCCAAAAATACAAACAAAAGGAGTAAAAATAGATATTGATAATGATATTTATTTGTCCAGTGCTATTTGTAGGGTGTGGGGGGGGAACTTTGAGAATGCACTTAAAGTTAAAGTTGCTTTCTTTCTCTGCTCCCCAGTGCCTCAAGCCTACCCAGTGAGGGGAACATTGGCTAGGGAAGGGAAGCCCCTGCCTCCCCTTTGCTTCCCCAGCTACCCTGCCAGGAGCCGCACGACACGTGTGAAAGAGCCGCATGTGGCTCCCGAGCCACAGTCCCCTTCTTCTTTGACCTCCAATCTTTCCCAGCATCGGGGTCTTCTCCAGTGAGTGCTCCCTTCTCATTTGGTGGCCAGAGTATTGGAGCTTCAGCTTCAGGATCTGGCCTTCCAGGGAACAGTCAGGGTTGAGTTCCTTTAGGATTGACCAGGGCTTTTTTTGTAGAAAAAGGCCAGCAGGAACTTATTAGCATAACAGGCCACACCCAACAGCAGGAACTTATTAGCATATTAAGCCACTCCCTCCCAGGATTGGCTTCCCCAGGGGCCCCACAACTTGTGGGGCGCATGGGGAACCAGAGGGAAGGAAGACAGTTTCTGGATCGGCTTCCCCAGGTGCCTTGCAGCTTGCAGCTTGGCTTCCCCAGGCGCTCTGCAGCTTGCGAGGCGCCTGGGGAACCCGAGAGGGGGAGGCTGTAGGCGTGGCCAACTCAGAAGCCTGCCGGAACTCCGTTCCTGTGCGTTCCTGCCCCAAAACAGCCCTGGTTGACTGATCTGATCTCCTTGCAGTCCAAGGGACTCTCAAGAGTCTTCTCCAGCACCATCATTCAAAAGCCTCTATTCTTCGGCGCTCGGCCTTCCTTATGGTGCAGCTCTACCAGCCATACATCACTACTGGGAATGCCATGGCTTTGACCGTACAGACTTTTGTTGGCGGGGTGATGTCTCTAATTTTTGTTATGCTGTCTACTACTATTTAAGCTGTGATCACTGCTACTAACGAGGAATATTTCTGTCCTTCCAACCCCAAAAGAAGACATTTTCATCCATTTTTTTTTAAAGAGGACGGACAGACACAAAAAAGAGGACACGTCGTCTAAAAAGAGGGCCCCAGGTAACCCTACGGGTACGTCCTTTGTGTTTAAACTATAAAAAGTTTTAAAAGGGGGGGGAGATCAAATTGTTGGAATTTCAACTGCTCTCTGTAGCTATGCTTTTAGCAGCAGTTTTATCTGTTGCAGCCAGGAGCTGAATAAGTGAAGGACCACAACTGGTGGTTTATGTAGGCTTCCCATCCTCCAGGCAGCACCTGGAGATCTCCTGCCACTTGGGCCCCAGATCAGCATCTCAAAATTGCCTGGCCCTTCCAGGCCCTAAAGAAGCCAGGCTGGCTGTGACCAGGGCCTTCTCGGTGGCGGCCCCGTACTGGTGGAATGAGCCCCCGGAGGAATCAGGGCCCTGCAGGACCTTTTGCAGTTCCACAGAGCCTGTAAAATGGAGCTCTTCCACCAGGCTTTCGATTAGGGTGCTGCCTTTCTAATACCGAGGCCCTGCCCCCAATACCAACATCATCTTAACAACATGATCAATACCCTGACAACACCTCAGACTACAGTGGTAGTTGATCACGTGGATGTTAAGAATGCCGCCATCGGCACTTTACGACATGTTTTATTCTGTATTGTTGTGATTTTATTCAAGTACTGTGTTTTAATTCTTTTAACATATTGTCTGTGAGCCGCCCTGAGCCTGCCTAGGCAGGGGGGTGGGTGGATTGCAGGATATGAATTAAACAAACAAAATAAAATATGAACATAAGAGAAGCCAGGCTGGATCGGGCCAATGGCCCATCCAGTTTAACTCTCTCTGTCACACAGTGGCTAAACCCAGGGGCCATCAGGAGGTTCACCAGCAGGGCCAGAACTCCAGAAGCCCATCCAATGTTCCCCCCAAGCACCAGGAATATAGAGCATCACTGCCCCAGACAGAGTGTTCCATCTAAACCACTGATGGACCTCTTCTCCATCTGTTTATCCAGTCCCCTCTCGAAGCTGTCTGTGCTTGTGGCTGCCAGCACTTCCCTGCGGCAGTGAATTCCACATGTTAATGACTCTTTGGGTGAGGAAGTACTTCTTAAATCTGTCCTAAGCCTACTGCTCATTAATTTCATGGAGTAACCCCGTATTTTGGTCTTATGAGAAAGGGAGAAAAGCACCTCTTTCTCTACCTTCTCGATCCCGTGCATACTTTTGTAAACCTCGATCATGTCACCGCTCCGTTGTCCTGTCTCCAAGCTAAAAAGCCCTAACCTCTTTAACCTTCTTTCACAGGGAAGGTGGTCCATAGCCTTAAATCATTTTAGTTGCCCTTTTCTGCACCTTATCCAAAGCTATAATATCTTTTTTTGAGGTACATGAACTGTACACAGCATTCGAGATGAGGCTGCATCATAGATTTATACGGGGGCATTATGATACTGGCTGATTTGTTTTCAGTCCCCCTCCTAATGTCCCCAGCATAGCATTTGCCTTTTTTATTGCAGTCACAAAGTTGACCAAGATCTGGTTCTTCTGGAGAAAATGGCAGCTTTGGAAGGTGGACTCTATAGCCTTATACCCTGCAGAGAGGTCCCTCCCCTCTCCAAACCCCGCCCTCTCCAGGCTCCACCCCGGAAATCTCCAGATATTTCCCAACCCAGAACTGGCAACCCTAGTTTTATGACCATAAATTGCAGTACGTTACAGGAGCAGAATGCGCTGTTTTCTTTCTGGTCAGTTGGCAATTCCACAGCTCCTGGGCTTTTTAACAGCTTTTCCGATGCAAAAAAAAAAAAAAAGGCATTTCCCATCAGCCTGCAGACTTCCTGCCCTTATCATCTAGCCAAGCATCAAGCTAGGATTGCAAGACAGAATTTACTTCTCACTGCGATTTGCTACTTTAAACCGAAAGCCGAAAATTCAGAGAAAAGGCTTGGAATATCCAACCCCCGTTACAGCATTAGAGGAAGTACAGCTTGTGCTTCCTTTCCTGTCACTTCTGTGGAATGCAAAAGGCCCTTTACTGTTGTTTGCACATTAACTGTGCGCATAGAGTGCATGGGGAAAGAAACTCCAAAGTGGAGGGTGGGAAGGAATACTGGGGTCAAAGTTGCCATATAGAAAGAAAGTTTTAAAAAACCTGAAAGCCAGAATAATACTTAACCCTCTCGGCTTCATCTTAGACGGCTCTGGAATTTCCATAGTTCTGTGAGAGAAGTAAGAGCACATAAGTGGAATGCACCAAGTGGTCAGAGCTGGAATTCCAACTGTCTTTCTCCCACCAAACTCACTATCCCCAGGTCTGCAGTTCTCGCCAACACTGCAGGGTTGCCGTAATTGTAATCCTTTGGTAATCAAGCATATTCATTCTATTACGGTATGGTCCTGGTCATACAAGTGAGATAATCGGGGGGGGGGGGAAGTGAGGCTATTTGCTCTGGAGTAATTTGACCCGCAGTTGCACGATCACACAGTTCTGTGAAGCTGCGGGTGCAGCCCACCACTGTGTGATCAGACGCAATCACGGGTGAGTCGGGGGGGGGGGTTGCCTTTTTTCCCAATGAGATGAAACGGGATCGATGAATCACATCCCCGCCCTGAGGGCTTCCTATGGCATTATGTGATGATGCGCATACTGAGAAGGGGGAAAAAACAACGGCATGGTGTCGGGATAGCATGATCAGACTATCCCCAACGCCATGAGTGCGCGCTGGAGTGATTACACGGGGAAAGTCCGTCTGTGGCCGGTAGAAAACCTGTTTGATACTGGACTTTCCCTAGTATCTTTTAACTCCACTTCTTCAGCTGAGAGAAACAGGTGGCCAACGGGTGCGGGATGCTTGCCAGATGTTCTGGTGTGATCGCGCCCTTAAAATCCGCATGGCAATTGTTCCCGTCACGTGGCTAATTCTGCATGTGACCGGGGCCGATGTTTTTTTATCAAAAAAACCCCCAGAAATATTAATGTTGTCACTCTGGGAAGATTGTGACTTACATTGGTCAACAAAAACACTAATTGATTTTCTTTTAGCAGCAGCCAGAGCCTCGATAGCTGTTAAATGGAAAAACAAATCACCCCCTTCCATTTCTTTATGGTATAATAAAATCTGGCAGTTTCACATTATGGAAAAGATTGCTTATAATAATACCCAAGTTACTAACGCAAAACAAAGTTCTTGCTTTCCAGCAATTTAATATCCAGTGTTAAATTACATGGTGTCATAGGCGTCAACTATGGGGGGGCTCGGGGGCTCAGGCCACCCCTGAAGTTTCCCAGGGGGGACTGAGCCCCCCTGGCGAAACAGGGTGCCTGCCCCCTGCTGCTGCCCGCCGCCATGCCTCCCTTGCCACCCACCCACCCGCCACTGCTGCTGCCCACCCACTGCCGTCGCCGCTGCAAGAATCTCCCAGCCGGCCAGCCAACCCACTTGCTCTCTCCCTCCCTCCCGGGGCATCCAGGGACCGCCCACTCTAGCAATCGCCCCAAAACTCTATGGCACCATAGAGTTTCGGGGTGATTGCCAGAGCGTTGCCCCAGCAATGTGCCCGGCGTGATGGCATCACTTCCGGGTGACGCCATCACGCTGGGTGGTCCCCGGATGGCCTCGGGAGGGAGGAGGGAGGGGGAGAGAGCGAGTGGGTTTAGGGAAGCCGGCTGGCTGGCCCGCCGGGTGGGCAGGCAGGTGGGCCGGGGGGGGGAGGCTCTTGTGGCAGCGGCAGTGGGGACATGGTCCCCACATGCGCACGCACTTTGCACGCACGCGCAAGAGCCCCAGCCCCCCCCCCCCCGGAATTTACTAACTCTACGCCCCTGCATGGCATTAAGAGGTACAATACCAAATGTTTTTCCCATCAATTTGCTACAATTATAATCAAGTTGTAACGCTTACCCTAACATTGATGTTTTACCTTTAGAACTGTCAAGTAACAGGATTGTATTAGTAAGCTTGGATCAAACTAACTGCAGGTAAATGACTGTTGGAATTTATGTATATTGTTATATGTGAGGTTTTTGTTTTTCTGATGTTTAATAAAAGTAAAATAATAAAAATAATTTAAAAAAGTAATTGTAATCTTTTTAGTATCAGTCCCCCAGCTCTGCAATATGGGCGCTTTTTTTTTTCACCACACAAACACACTGATCTGTAACTTGGGGGTTAAAAAGGGGGGGGGGATGTTTAAAGACACAAAACAATTCTTGTTTTTGTCCACAGTCAAAAGCCTTGCGTTTGAAAGGACTTTCCTTCTTTTTGTGGGTTTGCAAGAACTTTCCTTCTTTTTAAAAGTCACTGCACTGATGGGATCCGATGCCACCAGCCCGTTCCATGCACAATCACGCTTTCCTCGCATTTCATAGCAAGACAGCTCAGGGATACAGCCAGGAAATCCAATCTGCAGGCCAAAGAACGGCTGGATCAGTACTTCCTTATGTTTCTGGCGGCCACTGGGTTACCTGCAGGAAAGATTTCTTTGCGCAAGAACAAAAACGACGCCATGCACCGAGGAGGCCTTTGGAAATGGCAGTGTTTTCGAGCATCCCACGCTTGCGAGTATGTTTTTATTGCGACGGCCAGCTTGATAAATAGGACAGGAACTCTGACAAGGGACCTTATGTCCTTAGGGCTGGAGCTGACCCAGCACAAGCCTTCCAGCGTCTCTGTTTCGGCAGGAGCGAGAGGAACTGTAACACTAGAGTTCAGATGCATTCAAAAGCGCAGACACTTATATGTCATTAGGTTGGTCCTATAAAAGGTATTGGGGCTGCAGTGGCTCAAGTGCTTAAGAAACTGAACTGCAGACCAGAAGGTTGGTAGTTCAGCAGTTCGAGACCCGAGTGCCGCATAGTGGAGTGAGCTCCCGTCTCTGGCCCCAGCTCCTGCCAACCTAGCAGTTCGAAAGCAAGAAATTGCAAGTAGATAAAGAGGTACCACTTCGGTGGGAAGGGAACAGCGTTCTGTGTGCCTCAGTGTTTAGTCATGCTGGCCACATGATCACGGAGATGTCTTCAGACAGCACTGGCTCTTCGGCTTGGAAATGGAGTTGAGCACCGCAGCCCTAGAGTCTGGCACCGCTGATCTTGAAAAAGAGGAGTTTCTGTCAGAGCTCTCTCAGCCCCACCTACCTCACAGGGTGTCTGTTGTGGGGAGGGGAAGGGAAAGGAGTTTGTAAGCTGCTCTGAGACTCCTTTGGGTAGTGAAGGGTGGGGTATAAATCCAATCTCTTCTTCTTCTATTGTCCACGGTTATGTAACAGGGTTGCTGACCTCCAGGCGGCAATATTATACCCTGCTGAGGCCCCTCTTCACATGCCAACCCCCACAACCTCCAGGAATTTCCTAACTGAGAGTTGGCAACCCTAGGAAGCCCAATTTCAGTCAGACGTCCTGTGAGGGGCAGGTCCCACAAGTGAGGGCTTCAGCCTCAGCCAGCATCCCCTTTCAATCGGGCCGAAGTTCTTTCACGCACACACACACACACACACATCAGGAGGAAGTGAGGACATATGGCTCCCGAGATAAGAGATTTATGCTCGCTGTCTGTTGAGCGGCATGGGCCACTTTCCATGCGAGGCCCTTTATGAAAACGAAAATTTGTGCGTAAGCGGCCCGTCGGCTTGTGATTGTTTCTGTGATTTTCCGCCCCACGGCTCGGTCCCTTCCCCTCCCCTCGCCATCCTCTGTGCAGAGGAAAAGCCGCACATTTCCTGCACAGAGATAATTTTAAAGTGTGTGTGTGGTGGGGGGGGGGGGTTGGTTGGTTGGTCCGTTGGCTGTAAACGAGTCAGGTGCTTTAATTAGCATGAGACGGATTGAAAACGAGTTGGAGTCCAGGCCCCGAATGTTATACAAGAACAAGAACTGGGGGGGGGGGGGATAAGATAAAGGATTCATGGGCAGGCTGATTTCACTTTTAAACCTAAAAGCCGTGTCTGTGTGTGACGGCGACCGACCTACAGCTTTAAATGTAGGGCTGCCCCATTCACACGTCCAGTGAAGGATGGGGATACAGTTTAGAGGGGCTCAACTCCAGATGAGGCCCGGAGATGTCCAAGAATTGCAACTGATTCCCAGATGACAGAGATCAGTTCCTCTGGAGAAAATGGCAGCTTCAGAGGGTGGACTCTGTGACGGGTTCCCGAACTTTTTGAGAAGAAGAAGAAAAGAGATTGGATTTATACCCCTCCCTTTGCTTGGGGTCTCAGAGTGGCTTATAAACTCTCCCTTCCCCTCCCCACAACAGACATCCTGTGAGGTAGGTGGGGCTGAGAGAGCTCTTTTAAGGACTGCTCCTGAGAGAACAGCTCTGAAAGAACTTGTGACTGACCCAAGGTCAAACCAGCAGCTGCATGTGGAGGAGTGGGGAATCAAACCCAGTTCTTCCAGATTAGACTCCATGCTCCGAACCACTAAGCCAAACTGGTTCTCTACACCGAAATGAACTAGTGTGTGCCTTTGGAATTCTGACACAGTGTGTTGGTTAGGGTTGCCAAGTCACTCCTGGCAACTGGCAGGGGATGGAGGAGGATTTATCAGAAGGAGAAAGGCCCAGGCCACGTTGCTGGTGTTGCCCAGGAAGTGATATCATCACGCCAGCAACTTCCGGGTGACACTCTGGTATTTGGGCAAAAGCTATATAGTGAAACCAGTTTCTACCATAGAGTTTTTGCCCAAATACCAGTGAGTGGCCTGGAAGTTGCTGGCATGCTGACATCACTTCCTGTGCAAAGCCAGCAACGTGAAAGACTGCCAGTGAGGGGGGGCTCACCACCTCCCTAGGCAGCTGATTCCAGTGTTGCGCAACTCTGACTGTCAAAAAAGTTTCTCCTAATATCCAGCCAGTATTTTCCCACCCTTAATTTCAACCCATCACTGCCCACAGGAACAGCTCCCTGCCCTCCGCTAAGGAACAGCCCTTCACATCCTTCAAGAGAGCCATCCTGTCTCCCCCTCAACCTCCTCTTCCTCAAACTGAACTTTCCCAAGTCCCTCAGCCTTTCCTCCTAGGGCTTCTTGGTCTCCAGGCCCCCGATCATCCCCGTCGCTCTCCTCTGCACCCGCTCCATTCCATCCACACCCTTTTGGAAGTGAGGCCTCCAGAACTGCACACAACACCATACCATTACAATTCTCGAAAACCACAATATTGACCGCAAAAGAAATCATCTTCACGTTGGCGCTTTAAAAGGTGCGTAGGGAAAGCATCTACAACTCACTAAGCATCCTTCATCGCCACCTACTGGTTCTTTGGCTTTTAACAACACGGTTTATCTTGGGCTCCTTGTGTGATTTCTCTCCCTGTATTCGTTCTGCTGCAATTTAACTTCCCTACATGGCAAAGCAGATAACTAGTAAGTTCTCCCCATATACTCCAGCTGCAGTCAGCTCTGGGATTTTGAACCATGGCCAGACTTCCAGCCAGGCAAAAGGGCCTTCCTCCTTCACAGAGGCTCTTTCGCCTTCCCTTCTCTTTGAGTCCCGGGGCACCTTTAAGATGGCCGGAGTTTAATTCAGCACACGAAAGCTTATACCCAGAATTAAACCTTGTCTGTCTTAAAGGTGCCCACTGGACTCAAACTTTGCTCTGTTGCTTCAGACCAACACGGTGACCCCACCTGAACCCATTGGTCTTCAGTCATGCTTAGCAATCAGCAGGTTGTATTTTTAAGAGCTCTTTGATAGTACCTGGGTTTACATGGATTGATACCCATCACCTACTGTTGACCCATGCACCTACAAAAAATTGACACTGCTGAAAATTACACATGCGGGGAAATGAGGTGGGAATGTAATAACAGAACGCACGCAAAGATGGGGATTGAACCTGGGACCTCCTGCAAGATGAGGAGGAGGAGGAGGAGGAGGAGGAGGAGATTGGATTTACACCACACCCTTCACTTGGAGTCTCAGAGTGGTTTACAGTCTCCTTCCCTTCCTCTCCCAATAGACACCCTGTGAGCGATGCTCCCTCTAAGCTGTGGAGTCTTGTGAGCAAAAATTCTACTTTGTGAGCTACTGGCAGAGTTCTCCAGTAAAATTCCAGCACTCAGCAACGTTCCTTAAGCAGGATCAGTTTATTTAGTCAGGTTACTACATTGCTCTAAACACTATCTGTGTTAAGACTAAAGAGGAAAAGTGGGAATGGGATTTTATATGGGGTTCAAACTTGGGTCGTCAGATGGTTACAAGCCAAAGAATGCCAGGATACCCTCACGTGGAAAATAACGACCCCCTAGTTCCCAGTGGGAAACTCACAAGAGAAACCAGAGGTCTTGTCAAAACAAGGACAAATGCTGGGGAATAATTGAAAGTTAGCATCCCAGTGTCAGCTCCCCCCCCCAGCTTTATGGCAGCCAGCCTCCTTACCCCCTCCTTTGAATGGCAGCCTAGCTGATAGCTACTGGCATTAAAGTTGTGAGTGAGCAATTTGGCTGCTGCATAAATTAGTTTGCTCTGGGGCCATCCTTCCTGAGCTGAGACAAAAAGGTGTGAGCTGGAGGCTAAAAAACTGTGAGCTAGCTCACACTAACTCAGCATAGAGGGAACACTGCCTGTGAGGTAGGTGGGGCTGAGAGAGCTCTTTCCAGAACTGCCCATGAGAGAACAGCTCTGAGAGAACTTGTGACTGATCCAAGGTCACCCAACTGGCTGCATGGGGAGGAGTGGGGAATCAAGCCCAGTTCCTCCCAGACTAGAGTCCGCGCTCCTAACCACAAACTGACTCACTACACCAAACCACTACACCAAGCAGATGCCCTACCACTGAACCACGGCTCTTCTCCTACGAAAGGAGAATGGATGGTGCCACTTGGAACTGCAGGTGGCACATTCAGGTTGAAAAGCTTTCCAAAATGATTAAGAAAGTATTCAGCTGGTATAATTCCTGGGGGAGGGGGTCCCAAAGTCTAGTGGTAGCGTCTAAGATGGCCTTTGTATGAGTCCCCAACAAATGAATCTGAGGCAGGGAGAATTCCTGCTGCAGCGAACAAATTTGGATTACTTCAGAATACCAGTAGGCAATACTCCCTCTATACTGTGGAGTCTTGTGAGCAAAAATTCTACTCTGTGAGGTACTGGCATTAAAGAGTTGTGAGCAAGTTATTTGGCTACTGCATAAATTAGTTTGCTCTGGAGCCATCCTTCCTGAGCTGAGACAAAAATGTGTGAGCTGGAGGCTAAAAAACTGTGAGCTAGCTCACACTAACTCAGCTTAGAGGGAATACTGCAGTAGGTATATATGTGGAAACAGTCATCTGGGTATGCTGGGCCCAAACCACTGAGGTCTTTAAAGGTCAAAAACAGCACTTGGGCCCAGAAACAGAATGCAAATGTAGTTTGTTGAAGAGAGGTGTTATGGGCCCCCATTAGCAATATGGCTGCCACATTTTGAACCACCTGGTGTCTTTCAGACTGCCTTCAAAGGCAGCTCCAAACACAGCACATTACAGTAGTCAAACCTGGATGTTAACCACAGTATAGGTAACTGTGGCCAAGTCTACCTACCTAAACTGTATGAACTTGGGTGTACACAAGTATGAATCACAGAATCATAGAGTTGGAAGGGATCTCCAGGGTCATCTAGTCCAACCCCCTGCACAATGCAGGAAATTCACAACTACCTCCCCCTACACACCCCTAGTGATCCCTCTTTTGCCAAAAGATGGCAAAACACCTCCAGGATCGCCAGCCAAACTGGCCTGGAGAAAAGTTGTTTCCAGACCCCAATGTGGCGATCAGCATTTCCCTGGGTGTATAAGAAAAGGCCACGAAAACTAAGCTCTGAGGCAGCCCTTCCTGCCCTCCTTTCTCATGATCTGCCCAAGTTCACAGAAGAAGAAGAAGAGGAGATTGGATTTATACCCCGCCCTCCACTCCCCAAGGGAGTCTCAGAGTGGCTTACAAACTCCTTTCCCTTCCCCTCCCCACAACAGACACCCTGTGAGGTAGGTGGGGCTGAGAGAGCTCTTTCCCAAGCTGTCCTTGAGGGAACAGCTGGTACAGAGCTATGGCTTGCCCAAGATCATCCAGCCAGGTGCAAGTGGAGGAGTGGGGAATCAAACCCGGTTCTCCCAGATTAGAGTCCGCGCACTTAACCACTACACCAAACTGACATTGCTGTCAGATGGCCATCTAGCCTCTATTTGAAAACCTCCAAAGAAGGAGAGCCCACCACCTCCCGAGGAAGCCTTCTCCACTGAGGAACCGCTCTGTCAGGAAGTTCTTCCTAATGCTTAGCCGAAAACTCTTCCGATTTAATCTCAACCCGTTGATTCTGGTCCACCCTTCTGGGACAACAAAAAACAGCTCTGTACCATCCTCTATGTGACAGCCCTTCAAGTATTTGAAGATGGTGATCGTATCTCCTCTCAGTCGTCTCCTCTCCAGGCTAAACTTACCCATCTCCTTCAGCCTTTCCTCATAGGACTTGGTCTCCAGACCCCTCACCGTCTTCGTTGTCCTCCTCTGGGCACGTTCCATGATCAAAAGCAACTCACATGATCACCCTGGATTCCTTTCTCTCAAGATGTCACGATGATAAGGCTGTTCACGGCATCTGAAATTGCCTGCTTCATACATTATATTTGCCCACACAGGACTTTTCCTCATTCTCCGGTTCCTCACTTGTAAGTTCCTGTTTCTTCCCGGGGCAGGGGTCTGCATCTCATGTTTGGCTCCCTCTAGTGGTCGATTCAATATTACACCAGTTTATGTCCAGCACAAAACCCTGCAGTTTAAATCTGCAGGAAGGCATGCCAGACAAAACCCAATGTAATATCGAATCGATGTGCGAGGAAACAGGAACGTGCAAGCAAGGAAAAAGAGAATGGGGGAAACCCATCTGCCCCTTGGATCTGGCAAAAAGTGAGACTGGCAAAGTGGGCGGCATTAGGTTGAGTAAATCATCGGAAAGGACCGTTTACACCTAGCAGGATTGGGTTGCCAGGTCTGGGTTGGAAAATACCTGGAGACTTTGGGGGTGGATCTGGGAGAGGGCGGGGTTTGGGGAGGGGAGGGGCCTCAGCATGGTACAATGCCATAGAGTTTGAAGGGTGCTATCCACCCTTCAAAGCAGCCATTTTCTCCAGGGAAGCTGATCTCTATCAAGGATCAGCTGTAAATATTTATTTATTATTTCACATTTTCACCCCACCCTCCCCGCAAGTGGGAGATCCCCAGGCCCCCCCTGGAGACTGGCGACCGTACAGCAGGAGTTAACACTATTTGGGAACAGCAATTCGGGGCAGGAAAACAGGGCCAGGGAAAGAGTTAAATTGTAATCTGTAAAGGGGCGGGGGGAACGACAGGGAAAAAGGATGACTGAACTGCTCAGAATGTGCCATTCGACACACACCTGAACAGAGAACGCACACAAAAATGAAGTGTCCTTTCGCCCAGTTCAGGATGTTTTATTTAGAAGAACAACTATGAACTTCAATTGCAGATGAAGCTAGGGCGAGAGCCCGGCAGCTTGTAAAATAAAACGATTAGCGCCCTGGCAAACAATAGGAGCATGGTCAGAAACTTAAAAATAGCCCTGTGGCAAATAGGAAGTGTAGTAGATCAACAGAGGAAACATCGTTTTCGTTCTTTCCTTTAAAAAAAAAATGTTTGTTGACACTCAGCGGCATTTTGCAAGATTGTGGAAGTTACAGCACAGTCTTTAAGAATGTTTCCCCGGGAATAAACCCCCTTGCATAGATCCAAGTAGGGCTTTCAGGAGACCGATTTAGGATTGTGCTCTTAGTAATAGATTGCACTAATCTCTCTTTTTTTAGATCATAGGCCTTCAAGGCCTCCCCCCCCCCCCAAAAAAAACCTGAGTTCCTTCTCTTTCGTCTTCTGCATTCCAGCTGTGATGAGGACCAGGGGTCATTTCGTAGAAAAAGAGGTGCAGGAGCTCATTAGCAGAACTCATTTGCATAACTCATTTGCATATGCCACACCCCCTAACATACCAGAAGTGTGTCAGAAGGCAACACCCCCCCCTCAGGCTCCACTCCACAGGTGAGTGAAACTGACCTGCTCTTCCTCCATTCCCTTCCCCATCCAATACTTTGTGCAATAACAATAAGCGTAAAGAACACACCCTCATTCTCTTCCTGCTCCCTTCAAACCTCCAGGTTTCAAGTAGACTTGAGATACCCAAGACATGTGCACCACCCTTCCCTTCCCCTTCCCCTCCCCACAACAAGACACCCTGTGAGGTAGGTGGGGCTGAGAGAGGTCTTTTGAGAACTGCTCATGAGAGAACAGCTCTGAGAGAACTTGTGACTGGCCCAAGGTCACACCAGCAGCTGCATGTGGAGGAGTGGGGAATCCAACCCGGTTCTCCCAGATTAGAGTCCAACTCCTGACCACTACACCAAACTGATAAGGTGGAAGCTGCTGAAGGGCTGGTGAAATTTCTCCAGTAGTTATGTGCCATCTGCCCAGATAAAAAATGGTATACTTAGAAAATTTATATGCCACCTGGAGCAAGTCTCTGGAAAAGCAGCACACAGTCATGAACAATGATAACATTATCAGTATTAAAACAAAACATTAAAAACAATAAAGACCCTAGCAGGGCTTTCCCTGGGGCGCTGCGCCTCTGCACTGCTCGGGGAAGCCGAGGAGGGGGTGGGGCTTGGTCATGTGCCCACCCCCTGGGCTCCTCACTCCCGGAGCTGCGCTCCTGTGCACTCCTGCTCCAACAGACCCCTGATGAGGACTCGGTTAAGAGCCCAGGGGTTATACTGGATCCAACGTTTCCGCTGGAGAAGCAAGTCAACAGACCTGTGGGGAAAAAACGTTCTTCCAACTCTGTTTAGCCTGGAAGATCGCCTCCTACCTCGACACAGCTGATCTGGCCACCTGGATCCATTCCACAGTAACATCGAAACGAGACTACTGTAATGGCACTGTACATCGGACTCCCCTCCAGTCATGTCAGAGATTCTGTTTGGGGCAGAATGCCAAAGTCCTGTTATTATCAAGAGCTGTGTATAGTACTGCCGTTCAGCTATTATTCCACTGGCTGACCATCATTTACCCATAAGAACATGAGAGAAGCCATGTTGGATCAAGCAAGTGGCTCATCCAGTCCAACACTCCGTCACACAGTGGCCAAAAACACCAGGTGCCATCAGGAGGTATTCCAGCAGTGGGGCCAGGATGCTAGAAGACCTCCCACTGTCCCCCCCCCAGCACCAAGAATATAGAGCATCACTTGCCCCAGACAGAGTGTTCCATCTATACCTTGAGGCTAAGAGAACACAAGAGAAGCCATGTTGGATCAGGCCAGTGGCCCGTTCAGTCCAACCCTCTGTGACACCCCGCAGCCAAAACCCATGGGCCATCAGGAGGTCCACCAGCAGGGCCGGAACTCCAGAAGCCCACCCACTGTTGCCCCCTGAAACACCAAGAAGACACAGCATCAGTGCCCCGGACAGAGTGTTCCAACAATACCTTGTGGCTATGAGCCACTGATGGACATCTGCTCCATATGTTTAACCTGTCCCCTCTTGAAGCTGTCTATGCTAGCTGCCACCACTTCTTGTGGCAGTGAATTCCATGTTAATTTTTCTTTTGGTCAGCTTATGCTCAGTTAAGGCTCACCATAAGTCAGCTGTGGCTTGATGGCCCTTTCTACCGCCCACCATAAAATTTTCAGATTAACAAATATACAAATTGGTCCTGCATCCAAACAGTATCATAATGGGTTAATTTGCTTCATAATACAGCTAGAGCTGTCCGGTAACGGCCAATGGGAACATGCATTGGCAACAGTCCACTGGGGGCATTGTACTTCACATCTAAATATTACTAAATATAGAAGCTTATTGTATCTCGTCAGTTCCTGAACACTAACAGCACGAATTAGCTCAGCATCTGAGTAACTGATGAATCACCATACAGACTGCGAGTTTTAGTGATGGAAACAATAGGATGGGAATCAAGAAGACCCTCGAGTCTCAACCGTTCTTTCTGACAGGCTCTAGAATAAAGCTCGTTTCAGAGGATATCTGTGTTGGTCTTCAGTAGAAGAGCTGGATTCAAGCCCTGTATCAGCTTAGAGACCAGTTAAGATTTAAAGAGTATGGACTTCCGAGAGTCAAAACTTCCTTCATCAGATCCCTGATGAAGGTCTCTAAGATGCGACTAGAATCTGAACATCAGAACATCAGAAAAGCCCTGCTGGATCAGACCAGTGGTCCATCTAGTCCAGCATCCTGTCTCACACAGTGGCCAATGGATCAGACCAGTGGTCCATCTAGTCCAGCAGTCTGTCTCACAAAGTGGCCAGCCAGTTCCTCTGGATGGCCAACAACAGGGCATAGAGGCTGAGGCCTTTTTCTGAGAAGAACATCAGAAGAGCCCTGCTGGATCAGACCAGTGGTCCATCTAATCCAGCATCCCGTCTCACACAGTGGCCAAACAGTTCCTCTAGGGGGCTGACAACAGGGTACAGAGATTGGGGCCTTTTTCTGAGAAGAACACCAGAAGAGCCCTACTGGATCAGACCAGTGGTCCATCTAGTCCAGCATCCCATCTCACACAGTGGCCAAACAGTTCCTCTGGAGGGCCAACAACAGGGCAGAGAGGCCGAGGCCTTCCCCTCATAAGAACGTAAGAAGAGCCCTGCTGGATCAGACCAGTGAGGGTCCATCTAGTCCAGCATGCTGTCTCACACAGTGGCCAAACAGTTCCTCTGGAGGGCCAACAACAGGGCAGAGAGGCCGAGGCCTTCCCCTCATAAGAACATAAGAAGAGCCCTGCTGGATCAGACCAGTGAGGGTCCATCTAGTCCAGCATGCTGTCTCACACAGTGGCCAGCCAGTTCCTCTGGAAGGTCAACAACAGGGCATAGAAGGCCGAGGCCTTCCCCTGATTAAGAACATCAGAAGAGCCCTGCTGGATCAGACCAGTGGTCCGTCTAGTCCAGCATCCCGTCTCACACAGTGGCCAAACAGTTCCTCTAGGGGGCTGACAACAGGGTACAGAGACTGGGGCCTTCACCTGAGAAGAACATCAGAAGAGCCCTGCTGGATCAGACCAGTGGTCCATCTAATCCAGCATCCCATCTCACACAGTGGCCAACCAGTTCCTCTGGATGGCCAGCAACAGGGCATAGAGGCCAAGGCCCTGGTAAGAACATCAGAAGAGCCCTGCTGGATCAGACCAGTGAGGGTCCCTCTAGTCCAGCATCCTGTCTCACACAGTGGCCAACCAGTTCCTTTGGAGAGCCAACAACTGGGCATAGAAGCCAAGGCCTTCCCCGGATGTTGTTTCCTTGCTCTGGGATTCAGAGGCTTGGTGCTTTTTGCTTAAGGACAATTCTGCCGAGGACACTTTGGCTTAACAATCATTGGAAGGCACTTTCTGGTCCAGAAATTATCAGGGAAATATCACTTGGCATGTGATTGTTTACACTTTTATTCTGTGCCTTGTGGTTTCCCTTTGGAACAATTCTTTCCTGGTCCATCTTGTATCTATATCGTATAAATGTATGATTGTACTGTAATATTATTTAAGCCAATATATTCCTCACTGTGTTTGACCTCTGAAGAAGGCCTATCCAGGCCGAAACGCATCAGGTCAAGTCTATTAGCCCCTGTGTGTTAGAATCAGTTATTTTTACATGAGGTGTGATTGGGCCCCTATGTATTTTTGAAATATACTGGGTCCAGACATATTGTGTTATCAGCTCATAGTTTATTGTGATTACACCTCAGGTAAAAGACAACGCCAGGAGGGCCAAAGCCCTGCTTATATGCATGCAAAACACTCCACCCCGCACATACCCACTCCCCGTGACCGGCTATTTACAAAACATTACGACTTGATCGGTATACTCCAGAGCAGTGTTCCCTCTAAGCTGAGTTAGAGCTCACAGCTTTTTAGCCTCCGGCTCACACATTTTTGTCTTGGCTCAGGAAGGATGCTCCCTAGCAGACTAATTTTAAGCAGTAGCCAAATCGCTCGCTCACAACTTTAATGCCAGGAGCTCGCAAAGTAGAATCTTTGCTCACAGGACTGTACAGCTTAGAGGGAGCATTGTTCCAGAGTCCTGGTCGGCTATTCTTCTGGTGCTCCAAGCTCAGCCAGTCTCGAGGGTGATTCAATCAGGGCGATTCAATCAGGGATTCAGTCCCAATACATAACATTTTAAAACTCTTTGTTAATAAATACGTGTAACTTTTTATATGCTATATAATAAGCTTTCATTGTTGGCCCTCTACTCTACTTGACGAACCTTTTCAGCTTCCGGATCCCCTTAGTCACCATGGCTAGCAGCCACTGACAGACTTATTCTCCGTGGATCTATCTAATTCCCTTTTAAAGCTACTTACTCCTGTGGCCATCACTACCTCCTCTGATCACTCTGTGTGTACCAACCACCCTGGAATAAAGCTCTAATGCAGAGTTTCCCAAACTCTGTGTGCAATTCTCCTCCCCCAAATTAAAATTGGAGAGATATTTCACGGCTCTTGCTGGCCTGGCGCTATCACCAGAAGTGCAACGTAGGAGGGCATCATTACCACACTGATTGGCATCATTGCCATAAAAGGTAAAGGTTTCCCTTGCTCGAAAGCCAGTCGAATCCGACTCGAGGGGGCAGTGGTCATCTTCCGTTTCCAAGCCAAAGAGCCGGCGCTGTCCGAAGACGTTTCCATGGTCATATGGCCGGCATGCCATACTCACCATCATT
The DNA here is from genome assembly GCA_029233225.1 of Lepidodactylus listeri. Lineage (NCBI taxonomy): Eukaryota > Metazoa > Chordata > Lepidosauria > Squamata > Gekkonidae > Lepidodactylus > Lepidodactylus listeri. The sequence continues at coordinate 8,668,458 of JARCFY010000012.1, forward strand.
TCAGAAGTGAAACTGAGGAAAAAGTGCTGGCACAATACCGATTCTCATATCACGGATCATCCGCAGGTTGTCCGTCTGCTCAAGATCACACCGCCCCTCTTGTCACCGGGGTTCGAAGGAGTGGAGAGTATTGGCTTGCAGAGAGCCGGTTCGGTGTAGTGGTTAAGTGCGTGAGCTGTAATCTGGGAGAGCCGGGTTTGATTCCCCACTCCTCCACTTGCACCTGGCTGGATGACCTTGGGCAAGCCATAGCTCTGTACCAGCTATTCTCTCAAGGACAGCTTGGGAAAGAGCTCTCTCAGCCCCACCTACCTCACAGGGTGCCTGTTGTGGGGAGGGGAAGGGAAAGGAGTTTGTAAGCCGCTCTGAGACTCCTTCAGGTAGTGAAGGGCGGGGTAGAAAGCCAGTCTCCTCTTCTTCGTCTCTTGGAGAAGAGGAGGGCGAGGGGAGATATGATCGCTCACTTGTAGAGTTTGCAAAGCTGTCCCTCGAGCGATTCGGTATTGGCTTTTCCCTCTGTTGTCTTACTAAAGGTGAGTGCACACTTATTCTTACACCCAGAATAAAAGCTTGTTGGTCTTAAATGTGCCACGGAACTCAAAACTTTGACCATTTCCACTGTAGTGAAATTCCCCGCACTGACATTTTAAAAACTGCGCGTGATGTGAAATTTTCCACAGTGGATTTTTCCTCGCCAGGTGCAGGCCAGAAGTTTTCTCCTCCTTACCCCGTGTTTTTGAAACTTGCCATAACTAGAGATTTAGAAAACTTCTGGTTTGTGCCTGGTGAGGAAAAATCGACTGTGGGAAATTTCTCAAAAGGCACAACTTTAAAAATGCCAGCGCGAGGGATTTCACGACGGTAGAAATGGTCTTCAGACCCACATGGCTACCCACCTGAAATTAATGCAGGCGATCGGCCACTAGAGGTCTCCTTGCTCTATAGAAATCTGCCCTACCGCTTGCAAAAGCTTGATTCCTCGGCTCTTGCACTTGCTCTTCGGAGAAAGTTTTATGGTTACTTTCTTTAAAACTCTGTTTTCGGTTGCCCCAGAAGGTCGGACCAGAACCATCTGGATGAAATTAAATCAGAAGAGTTTTCAGCGAAACATGAGGAAGAATTTCCTGACCGTTAGAGCGGTTCCTCAGTGGAACAGGCTTCCTGGGAGGTGGTGGGCTTTCCTTTGGAGGTTTTCAAGCAGAGGCTAGATCAGTGGTGGCAAACGTATGGCACACGTGCCAGAGGTGGCACTCAGAGCCCTCTCTGTGGGCACGCACGGCATCGCCCCAGCACAGAGTTCGCAAGATTGGACAGCAAAAATCACACTAATTGTTCAAAAGCATGCCAAATGCAAACTTTTACCTTTCAATAAAAAGTTGTTTGTATCACTGAAAGCTCTGTTGTTGTGTTTTTCTTTTAAGACAAAAGATTTTAATGTTTGAGTTGTTTCTTCTCAAACGAAAACCTCAGTATTCAGGTTAAATTGCCGTGTTGGCACTTTGCGATAAATAAGTGGGTTTTGGGTTGCAGTTTGGCCACTCTGTCTCTAGAAGGTTCACCATCACTGGGCTAGATGGCCATTTGACAGCAATGCGGATTCTGTGAACTTGAGCAGACCGTGAGAAGGAGGGAAGGAAGGGTTGCCTCAGAGCTTAGTTCTGGTGGCCCTTTCTGACACACCCGGGGAAATGCCAACTGCCACTTTAGGGTCAGGAAGCAATTGTTCCCCAGGCCAGTTTGGCTAATGATCCTGGAGTGGTTTTTTGGCTATCTTCTGAGCATGGAGCAGGAGGTCACTGGGGGTGTAGGGGGGAGGTATTTGTGAATTTCCTGCATTGTGCGGGGGGTTGGACTAGACCAGGGGTCCGATGGAGTGGGAGCGCACAGGAGCGCAGCTCCGGGAGTGAGAAGCCCAGGGGGCGGGCACATGACCAAGCCCCACCCCCTCCTCGGCTTCCCCGAGCAGTGCAGAGGTGCAGCGCCCCGGGGAAAGCCCTGCTAGGGTCTTTATTGTTTTTAATGTTTTGTTTTAATATTGATAATTTTATCATTGTTCCTTTTATGGCTGTGTGCTGTTTTTCCAGAGACTTGCTCAAGGTGGCATATAAATCTTCTAAGTATACCATTTTTTATCTGGGCACATGGCACATAAGTACTGGAGAAATTTCACCAACCCTTCAGCAGCTTCCACCCCATCAGTTTGGTGTAGTGGTCAGGAGTTGGACTCTAATCTGGGAGAACCGGGTTTGATTCCCCACTCCTCCACATGCAGCTGCTGGTGTGACTTTGGGCCAGTCACAAGTTCTCTCAGAGCTGTTCTCTCATGAGCAGTTCTCAAAAGACCTCTCTCAGCCCCACCTACCTCACAGGGTGTCTTGTTGTGGGGAGGGGAAGGGGAAGGGACGGGTGGTGCACATGTCCTGGGTATCTCAAGTCTACTTGAAACCTGGTGGTTTCAAGGGAGCAGGAAGAGAAATGAGGGTGTGTTCTTTACACTTATTTTTATTGCACAAAGTATTGGATGGGGAACGGAACGGAGGAAGAGCAGGTCAGTTTCACTCACCTGTGGAGTGGAGCCTGAGGGGTGGGTGTTGCCTTCTGACACACTTCCGGTATGTTAGGGGGTGTGGCATATGCAAATGAGTTATGCAAATGAGTTATGCTAATGAGCTCCTGCACCTCTTTTTCTACGAAATGACCCCTGGACTAGACGACCTTCTTTGTGGTCCCTTCCCGCTCGATGTTTCTATGTTACAACGTTGTTAGACAAACCAGGGGAACCAGGAGAGCCCCTTCCCTCCGCAGAGAGCAGAGCACACAAGCACGCATACGGGTAGCTCAGGAAAGCCAGCTGTGCTACACAGATGCCAACTCCAGCCCACCCTACCTCAAAAAAGGGACACTTTTTTGCAATGATCAACCCAAGAGACAAGGGTCTCTCCCTAGGAAGAGGAAGAGGTGATGGCAGCGACTCTCTGACCCAACACTTTCCCCATCCTATGGGTGTGCTTCCTCTAAAGTAAGGGGATCGTGTCTGCAGCAACTACGGCCACTGGCTGCATGCCCTGGAGTTGGCAATAACCCAGGAGAAAACAGGAAGCCAGTCGTGTTTGAACAAGGCTCGGATCACGATGACTTCGCAAGTTCTCAGACTTGAGGTCCGGGCTTCCGTTTTCTGCCTCTTCCTTGCCGGGAATGAAGGCTCCACTTTGAGGCCTCTGACAGGCAAAGCCAGAGGAAATTGGCACGGCCGACCCTTTCATAGTGGGAGATCTCACAGAGCCCTCCAGAAATTCGGGCAGGGTTGCCAACCTCCAGGCGGGGCCTGATCTTCCAGAATTGCACCTGATCTTCAGACTGCAAAGATCAGATCCCCGGAGAAAATGGCTGCTTCGGAGGGGGGACTCTGTGGCATTATAGCTTGCTGAGGTCCCTCCCCTCCTTAAACCCCACCTTCCGCGGGCCCTGCCTCCAAAATCTCCAGGTGTTTTGCAACCTGGAGCTGGCAACCCTAAGTCGAGGGTTAACTTATTGCCATCAGTTTTGAGACACGCACTTTCTCAGCCGCTTGGCTGAGGGCCAAGCGCTCGGCTGGACCTACCGAGACGATCTAGCGTGGCAGTTCTTCTTCAAAGACCTCTAACGGACCTGGATGGATCAAGCTAGCCTGATCTCATTAGATCTCGGAAGTGAAGCAGGGTCGGTCCTGGTCAATATTTGGGTGGGAGACGGCCAAGGAAGTCCAGGGTTGCTACGCAGAGGCAGGCAATGGCAAACCACCTATGAATGTCTCTTGCCTTGAAAACCCTACGGCAGGGGTGTTGAACTCATTTGTTATGAGGGCCAGATCAGACATAAATGAGACCTTGTTGGGCCGGACCACGCGTGTCATAAAATGTAATGCCAGGTGGCTGAGATATAATCTTTATAAAGGAGACAAACATGCAATTTTTTTTGCTTAAAATAAAAACAGGCTTAAAACATTAGCACTCTTGCAATATTTTATTTAACAGTCTCCGACGACTGACACCTGACACCTCTTACTCTGAATTATTGCATCAAAATGTCTGTGCTGCTGCAATCTTGAGTGTGCTGTTCAGGTGTGCCTCGGTAAGCTGCAAACCTACTTTTGATTTACTGACATTCACCACAGAAATCTCACGCTCAGAGTGTGGAGTCTAGGACCCAGAGGGAAACATGAAATGGCCGAGCGATTGAGCGAGTCTGGCGAAGCAAGCTATGGTTTATTGATTTATTCTATTTATATCCCGCCTTGCCAGCGAACCGGCTCAAGGCGGCTAACAATACAAAATACCATAAAGGTTTACAATATAAAAACAGTTAAAAACAGTACATTACAATTACAAAAGATGGCGACTTCAGAGTTCTCCAGCAGACAGAGGCAGCAGGGGTGCAACCAACAGGACCAGGGCGATGTTATTAATCAGTTCTCTCCCCCCCCCCCGATGGCAGCTCCTATTTGAAAGCCTGGCGGAAGAGCTCCGTCTTACAGGCCCTGCGGAACTGCAATAAGTCTTGCAGGGCCCTGATGTCATCCGGGAGCTCGTTCCACCAGTAAGGAGCCGCCACCGAGAAAGCCCTGGCTCTGGTGCAGGCCAGCCGAGCATCTTTCAGTCCGGGGAGAGTCAGGCGATTTTGAGTGCCTGACCTCAGTGACCTCTGGGGCCGATATGGGGAAAGGCAGTCCCTCAAGTAGGCCGGCCCCTGACCATAAAGAGCTTTAAAGGTTAACACCAGCACCTTGAACCTGATCCGGTATGCTATAGGCAGCCAGTGCAGCACCCTCAGCACAGGCTGGATGCGGTCCCGCAAAGAGAGGCCCATCAGCAGCCTGGCCGCAGCGTTCTGCACCAGCTGCAGCCTCCGGATCTGGAGCAAGGGCAGCCCTAAGTAGAGAGCATTACAGTGGTCAAGACGTGAGGTCACCATAGCATGGATCACTGTAGTTAGGTCTTCGCATTCGAGGAAGGAGGCCAACTGCCTATGATGCAGCAGCAGGAACAGAACTGGAAGCAGGAGATGGCCAGTTCCAGTGTGGGCCTGACAGAAGCCCTCCGGGGGCCTGACCCAGCCCCCGGGCCGCATGTTTCACACCCCTGCCCTATCGGGTTGCCATAAGTCTACTGTGACTTCATGGCACTTTCCACCACCAAGGCAACAGGTGATAGGAAAGACCTCCCTACTGAGACCTTGGAGAGCCGCTGCCAGTCAGAGTACAAGATACTGACCAGACTGAGGGGCTGATTCAGTATAGAGCAACTTCCTGTGTATGTTTAACGGAAGGTGCCAAGGACTGAAGCTGGCCCCTTTTGGCTGCGAAGCAATACCGCTGAGACACACTGGCCATGCTCGGGGTTCTCTTCAGCGAGCCTTGCTCTCCCAGTGGGATACAGGGCTAGGGCAGCTGCACGGGTCTACCCCTGGTGGTCTGCAGGGAGCGTCTCGGATCCTCAAAAAAGATACCCCGCCGTCTTCCATTTAGCTTCTGCAGGACACAATCCGTCCCCCTGTGCAAAGAGAGCCAGTCTGGTGTAGTGGTTAAGTGCGCGGACTCTGTGTTAAGTGCGCAGACTCTAATCTGGGAGAACCGGGTTGGATTCCCCACTCCTCCACTTGCAGCTGGCTGGATGACCTTGGGCAAGCCGTAGTTCTGTCAGAGCTGTTCTTGAAAAAGAGGTGTTTCTGTCAGAGCTCTCTCAGCCCCACCTACCTCACAGGGTGTCTGTTGTGGGGAGGGGAAGGGGAAAGGGAAGGAGTCTGTAAGCTGCTCGGAGACTCTTTCAAGTAGTGAAGGATGGGGTATAAATCCAATCTCCTCCTCTTCTTCTCAGACTTGAGGTCCCCTTCCTAAAGGAAAGGAAGCAAACTTCCTTGGGGGGGGTCACTTTCCCCACTGCATGCGCACCACCTACTGTCTGGAAAAACAGCATCAGTGCAGCTGTCAAAAGGCACAAGAGCGCTGCCACGGGGGAAAGTTGGCAACTCCCATATTAACGATCCTATGTAGCCGAGAGCTCCTTATTGATGCCCCTTAAAGTGGGGGGGGGGGGGGAGGTATTTCCCTGTCCAGCGTTTCCTCAGGAAGTAATCCTTGCAAGAGAGCTACCCCTTAGCAGTGTTCCCTCTAAGCTGAGTTAGTGCGAGCCAGCTCACAGTTATTTCAGCCTCCGGCTCACACACTGTTGTCTTCGCTCAGGAAGGAGGGCTCCAGAGCAAACTCACTGATGCAGCTGCCAAATCTCTAGCTCACAACTTTAATGCCAGGAGCTCCCAAAGTAGAATAGTTGCTCACAAGACTCCCCAGCTTAGAAGGAGCATTGCTGGTAAAGTAAGTGCACACAGGATCACATAGGAGAGAAATCTCTCTCTCACACGCACACAGAGTTTAATTCTGGGTGCAAGCTTCCGTGCGCACGCACACTTCTCAAAACGCAATGCCTGTTTCAATGTCTCTGAAGACGTGTGCGTGCGCACGGAAGCTTACGCCCGGAATTAAACTTTGTTGGCCTTCACGCTGCCGTCGGACCCAACAGGGCTACCCACCTGCATCTATCTGAAGAAGTGCGCACACGGAAGCTTACGCCTGGAATTAAACTTTGTTGGCCTTCAAGCTGCCGTCGGACCCAACAGGGCTACCCACCTGCATCTATCTGAAGAAGTGCGCGCACGGAAGCTTACGCCCGGAATTAAACTTTGTTGGCCTTCAAGCTGCCGTCGGACCCAACAGGGCTACCCACCTGCATCTATCTGAAGAAGTGCGCGCACGGAAGCTTACGCCCGGAATTAAACTTTGTTGGCCTTCAAGCTGCCGTCGGACCCAACAGGGCTACCCACCTGCATCTATCTGAAGAAGTGCGCGCACGGAAGCTTACGCCCGGAATTAAACTTTGTTGGCCTTCACGCTGCCGTCGGACCCAACAGGGCTACCCACCTGCATCTATCTGAAGAAGTGCGCGCACGGAAGCTTACGCCCGGAATTAAACTTTGTTGGCCTTCACGCTGCCGTCGGACCCAACAGGGCTACCCACCTGCATCTATCTGAAGAAGTGCGCGCACGGAAGCTTACGCCCGGAATTAAACTTTGTTGGCCTTCAAGCTGCCGTCGGACCCAACAGGGCTACCCACCTGCATCTATCTGAAGAAGTGCGCACACGGAAGCTTACGCCCGGAATTAAACTTTGTTGGCCTTCAAGCTGCCGTCGGACCCAACAGGGCTACCCACCTGCATCTATCTGAAGAAGTGCGCACACGGAAGCTTACGCCCGGAATTAAACTTTGTTGGCCTTCAAGCTGCCGTCGGACCCAACAGGGCTACCCACCTGCATCTATCTGAAGAAGTGCGCACACGGAAGCTTACGCCCGGAATTAAACTTTGTTGGCCTTCAAGCTGCCGTCGGACCCAACAGGGCTACCCACCTGCATCTATCTGAAGAAGTGCGCGCACGGAAGCTTACGCCCGGAATTAAACTTTGTTGGCCTTCAAGCTGCCGTCGGACCCAACAGGGCTACCCACCTGCATCTATCTGAAGAAGTGCGCGCACGGAAGCTTACGCCCGGAATTAAACTTTGTTGGCCTTCAAGCTGCCGTCGGACCCAACAGGGCTACCCACCTGCATCTATCTGAAGAAGTGCGCGCACGGAAGCTTACGCCCGGAATTAAACTTTGTTGGCCTTCAAGCTGCCGTCGGACCCAACAGGGCTACCCACCTGCATCTATCTGAAGAAGTGCGCACACGGAAGCTTACGCCCGGAATTAAACTTTGTTGGCCTTCAAGCTGCCGTCGGACCCAACAGGGCTACCCACCTGCATCTATCTGAAGAAGTGCGCACACGGAAGCTTACGCCCGGAATTAAACTTTGTTGGCCTTCAAGCTGCCGTCGGACCCAACAGGGCTACCCACCTGCATCTATCTGAAGAAGTGCGCACACGGAAGCTTACGCCCGGAATTAAACTTTGTTGGCCTTCAAGCTGCCGTCGGACCCAACAGGGCTACCCACCTGCATCTATCTGAAGAAGTGCGCACACGGAAGCTTACGCCCGGAATTAAACTTTGTTGGCCTTCAAGCTGCAGTCGGACCCAACAGGGCTACCCACCTGCATCTATCTGAAGAAGTGCGCGCACGGAAGCTTACGCCCGGAATTAAACTTTGTTGGCCTTCAAGCTGCCGTCGGACCCAACAGGGCTACCCACCTGCATCTATCTGAAGAAGTGCGCGCAGGGAAGCTTACGCCCGGAATTAAACTTTGTTGGCCTTCAAGCTGCCGTCGGACCCAACAGGGCTACCCACCTGCATCTATCTGAAGAAGTGCGCGCACGGAAGCTTACGCCCGGAATTAAACTTTGTTGGCCTTCAAGCTGCCGTCGGACCCAACAGGGCTACCCACCTGCATCTATCTGAAGAAGTGCGCGCACGGAAGCATACGCCCGGAATTAAACTTTGTTGGCCTTCAAGAGGCCGCCGGACCCAAACTTTATTCTATAGCTATATGATCCAAGATCTATCACAAACGCGAAGGCTGCAGCGCGGTGCGCGCCAGGAGTCTCCTTCCGGCGCCGTCCTACTCGCGAGGAGCCCCGCTGGACTTCCGCGGGGCCGGCCCTCCGGCGGGGTGGGGCCGCGCGGCGGCGTCGGAAGCGAACCCGGGTTTGCGGCTGCTGCCGTCCCTCCCTTCCTCCTCCCCGGCGGGGAAGTTGCGAAAGCGGCCGCGGAGCCAGGAAGGAGCCCGACGGGCGGGCGGGCGAGCGAGCGTAGCCATGGCGGAGTCGTCCTCGTCGGGCGCGGAGGTGCCGCTGGCGGCGCTGAACTACTCGGTGCGGCGCCGGCTGGGCTTGTATTTGAACCCGCGGGCGCCGGTGGCGGCGGACTGGACGACGCTGGCCGAGCAGCTGGGCTACGAGTTCCTGGAGATCCGGGCGCTGGAGGGCGAGGCCGACCCCACTGGGCGCCTCCTCCACGACTGGCCGGCCCGCTGCCCGGCCCGCGCCACCGTCGGCCGCCTCCTGGAGCTCCTGCGCGCCCTCCAGCGCCACGACATCCTCGCCGACCTCGGGCCAAGGATCGGTGAGCAGCGCAGGAGGAGGGTGTGGGGGGGGGGGGGTTGGGGGGGAAGCGGCCGCGTTGCTTTTAAGTATTGAGCGGGAGGCGATGAATTCAAACCACAGGCTTTTATTCAGTGATATTGCTCAGCTCCAAAGACAGCTCTATGAGAGCGGCACCTTAATTTATACAGCTCCAACACATATTCAGTGTATTCAAACGATGTATTCAAACCACAGGCTTTTATTCAGTGATGTTGCTCAGCTCCAAAGACAGCTCTCTGAGAGCGGCACCTTAATTTATACTGCTCCAACACATATTCAATGTATTCAAACGATGTATTCAAACCACAGGCTTTTATTCAGTGATGTTGCTCAGCTCCAAAGACAGCTCTCTGAGAGCGGCACCTTAATTTATACTGCTCCAACACATATTCAATGTATTCAAACGATGTATTCAAACCACAGGCTTTTATTCAGTGATGTTGCTCAGCTCCAAAGACAGCTCTCTGAGAGCGGCACCTTAATTTATACTGCTCCAACACATATTCAATGTATTCAAACGATGTATTCAAACCACAGGCTTTTATTCAGTGATGTTGCTCAGCTCCAAAGACAGCTCTATGAGAGCGGCACCTTAATTTATACTGCTCCAACACGTATTCAAACGATGTATTCAAACCACAGGCTTTTATTCAGTGATGTTGCTCAGCTCCAAAGACAGCTCTCTGAGAGCGGCACCTTAATTTATACTGCCCCAACACATATTCAATGTATTCAAACGATGTATTCAAACCACAGGCTTTTATTCAGTGATGTTGCTCAGCTCCAAAGACAGCTCTCTGAGAGCGGCACCTTAATTTATACTGCCCCAACACATATTCAATGTATTCAAACGATGTATTCAAACCACAGGCTTTTATTCAGTGATGTTGCTCAGCTCCAAAGACAGCTCTCTGAGAGCGGCACCTTAATTTATACTGCTCCAACACATATTCAATGTATTCAAACGATGTATTCAAACCACAGGCTTTTATTCAGTGATGTTGCTCAGCTCCAAAGACAGCTCTCTGAGAGCGGCACCTTAATTTATACTGCCCCAACACATATTCAATGTATTCAAACGATGTATTCAAACCACAGGCTTTTATTCAGTGATGTTGCTCAGCTCCAAAGACAGCTCTCTGAGAGCGGCACCTTAATTTATACAGCTCCAACACATAGTCAATGTATTCAAACGATGTATTCAAACCACAGGCTTTTATTCAGTGATGTTGCTCAGCTCCAAAGACAGCTCTCTGAGAGCGGCACCTTAATTTATACTGCTCCAACACATATTCAATGTATTCAAACGATGTATTCAAACCACAGGCTTTTATTCAGTGATGTTGCTCAGCTCCAAAGACAGCTCTCTGAGAGCGGCACCTTAATTTATACTGCTCCAACACATATTCAATGTATTCAAACGATGTATTCAAACCACAGGCTTTTATTCAGTGATGTTGCTCAGCTCCAAAGACAGCTCTCTGAGAGCGGCACCTTAATTTATACTGCTCCAACACATATTCAATGTATTCAAACGATGTATTCAAACCACAGGCTTTTATTCAGTGATGTTGCTCAGCTCCAAAGACAGCTCTCTGAGAGCGGCACCTTAATTTATACTGCTCCAACACATATTCAATGTATTCAAACGATGTATTCATACCACAGGCTTTTATTCAGTGATGTTGCTCAGCTCCAAAGACAGCTCTCTGAGAGCGGCACCTTAATTTATACTGCTCCAACACATATTCAGTGTATTCAAACGATGTATTCAAACCACAGGCTTTTATTTAGTGATGTTGTTCAGCTCCAAAGACAGTTCTATGAGAGTGGCACCTTAATTTATACTGCTCCAACACATAACTTTCAGCAATGAAACTATAGACAAGCAATACTGTTGGACCCAAGGAGGGCTCAGTGATTGGGTATCTAGATTGGCTTTAGGACCAATGGGAGTCTTTATTCATCAGCCAATAAGAATTGGAGCTTTAGGATACCAGAGCCTTTTCAAGCTATTGCTGCTTCAATAATTACAAACACAACAGTTGCCAACTCTGGGCCGGGGGGGGGGGCAGACCTGGAGGTCCATCCCTAGCTCTGAGCCTCAAGGTCTACATAGGAGCTCTCGGTCTGGGGCAAGGGATGCTCTGTATCGGGTGGCCAAACTTGCTCAGCTTAAGAGCCGTTTAGAATAAACATCAGACGTTTGAGAGCTGCAAGACGTTATACACAGGTTTTTATTTTAAAAAGAGCACCTTTGCTTTTATTAACGTGAAAAGAGACTGGCCAAAAATAAAAGGGGGTAGAACCAGGTATGGGTAATGATATTTCTTTCCGATTGTATTTGTTTGCTAATGATATTTATTTGTCTTAAGAGAGAGAGAAAAAAGAGAGGGGTGGAAAGAAAGAATGAAAGAGGTGGAAAGAGGGAGAGAAACAAAGAAAGCAAATAGAGGGAGGGAAGAGGGAGGGAAGAGAAAAAGTATGCCTCCCCTTTGCTTCCCCAGCTGCCCTGCTGGGAGCCACACAATATGTGTGAAAGAGCCGCATGTGGTTCCTGAGCCGCAGTTTGGCCACCCCGGCTCTATATCCTTGGTGCTGGGGGGAAGGGCAACAGTGGGAGGACTTCTGGAGTTCTGGCCCCATTGATGGACCTCCTGAGGGCCCCTGGTGCTTTTGGCCACTGTGTGACACGGAGTGTTGGACTGGATGGGCCATTGGCCTGATCCAACATTGGCTTCTCTTATGTTTTTATGTCTGGGGCAAGTGATGCTCTGTCTTCTTGGTGCTTGGGGGGCAACAGAGCGAGAGCTTCTGGAGTTCTGGCCCCACTGGTGGACCTCTTGACGGCCCCTGCCATAGGTGGCAACTTCAGGGGGCTGGGGAGCTGGAGCCCCCCCCCCCCCCAAATACTTTTCCAGGACATGCTGAGCCTCCGCTGGAGACAATGGCCTGTAATGTCTCTGGCCCAGCCCCCGCCCCAGCCCCCCCCCCCCGGAACTTGGAAAGTCTATGCCCTTGGACCCCCTGCTGTTTTTGGCCACTGTGTGACACAGAGTGTTGGACTGGAGGGGCCATTGGCCTGATCCAACATGGCTTCTCTTATGTTCTTACGAGCTTCAAGAGGGGATTGGGTGAACATCTGGAGCAGAGGTCCATCAGTGGCTATTAGCCACGAGGTCTAGATGGAACACTCTGTCTGGGGCAAGTGACGCTCTGTCTTCTTCATGCTTGGGGGGTACCAGTGGGATGTTCTTATGTTCTGACAGCTCTCTGATACTCTGTAGTCCCTCTCTGAAGGCTGAGGATAAGAGACAGTGCAAAGTCCTTCACTTCAAACAGACCCTTCGTAAGCAACAGGCATTGGAGAACTTGTTTGGGAAGCCCTTGTGATTGGCTTTGGGGTGTTGGCAAAGAGCTGTTCCAGGAAGTGATGCTCCTGGTTTTTCCCAGGGATACTTCCTGTGGGCGCATCCCAAACATCAGAAGGAACATCCTCATACAGGCCTATTTCTCTCTCTCTTTCGTTTTTATATGCACCTTGTGCAGAAGAGGATTGTAAGAAGTACCTGGAGAGGAAACGGCAGGAGGCCGAGCAGCCCGTTCAAGTCCCAGCGGTGGACAGCAGCGAACCGAAGACACTGGAAAGGCAAGGCATCACCATCCGAGACGACCCTTTAGGTAAGACAATTGGTCTGATGAGATAGGTCTGATGAGGGGTGAGATAGGGCTGATGAGGGATGAGATAGGTTTAATGAGGGGTGAGCAGTTTGGGTGGGTGGGTGGGTGGGTGGGGGGGCTCTCTAGGCAAAACATATTGAGGCTTGTTAATCTGTTTTCTGTGCCTAGGGCTCCTGCGCCTTCAACAGCTGCAGGCGGGTAAACAGTTCGACAGGTGAAGCTCTCCCCCCAGTTGTGTCTGCATGCATTGCATCTGTTGCATTTGCTTGCTTTGCACGTGTTAAGGGCGCATGGATTTTCTTGTGACTTCACTCGTCGTCGGTTGCATCAAGCGACCTCTTTCTCTGAGCGCAACAGGTTTCCTGTGTGCATGTCCTGTATTTGGATTTGATTAGGACTCCGGGACCTTGTGTTCCTTCTCAGTGGGAGAGCGTGCTTTGCACCCAGGAAGTCCCAAATCCAATGCCTGGTGTCTCCAGCTAAAAGGATCTGGTAGTCAGTGATCTGAAATACCTTTGCCCGAGATCCTGGAGAGCCGCTGCCAGCCTGTGTAGACAGTGGTAACCTTGGTGGGCTTGTTATAAGCCAGCCGTATGTATGTAACTTATAACTTCTCTCCTTAACGGCTGTCTGTCTTCCATTGGCAAGTCCCTGCTGGCCATTGGCCCAGCAGCCGTATTATGCAAATGTTCTAACCTGTTGGGGAGAAGTTGTCAGTCATAGGATGTTAATAAACTGTGGCTTTTGTGAGGGAGGTGAAAGGTCAGTGTGGCCGGGCGACACGAAGCCCAGGGACAGAAAAATCACACGGTGTCGGTTGAGAGTGGACAAGAGGCAGCGAGGCCGAGGGAGAGAGGGGGAGGGGGAGGCTAAACAAGAAGATATTTGGTTTTTAAATGGAACAACCACCCCTGTGGCTGCAGCACGTTTCTGGCTGGTTTTAGAGGGACCTTGCGGCCAGCAGCTTGGCTCCTACGCAGCTGGAACTGCTGAAGGACGTCTTTCCTGCCTCCTACGCCAGTTTGGTGCAGTGGTTAAGAGTGCGGACTCTAATCTGGGAGAACCGGATTTGATTCCCCACTCCTCCACATGCAGCCAGCTGGGTGACCTTGGGTCAGTCACAAGTTCCCTCAGAGCTGCTCTCTCACGAGTCATTCTCAAGAGAGCTCTCTCCGCCCCGCCCAGTGTTCCCTCTAAGCTGAGTTAGTGTGAGCCAGCTCACAGTTTTTTTAGCCTCCGGCTCACACATTTTTGTCTTAGCTCAGGCAGGATTCCTCCAGAGCAAACAAACTGATGCAGTAACCAAATCGCTCGCTCACGACTTTAATGCCAGGAGCTCACAAATTAGAATTTTTGCTCGCAAGACTCCACAGCTTAGAGGGAGCATTGACAGGGTACCTGTTGTGGAGAGGGGAAGGGAAAGGAGTTTGTAGGCCGCTCTGAGACTCCAAGTGAAGGGCGGGGTATAAATCCAATCTCCTCTTCTGCTGCTGCTGCTGCAGTCTTTTGTACCCTTTGAAACTGGGCCCTTTGGGTTGGTGGACTGGCCCCAGAACACCATGAACACCCAGAACACTCTTCTGCATGCCGAAGGGCCCTGCAGTGTTCCCTCTCATTTCTCCTCCCCCCTCAGTGGAGCAGTTCACATCTTGAGCAGAATATAACTCCTGTAGTCTTTAAAACGGGCAGTGGGCAGTGCAAGGCCCTGCGTGGCTCCGGACTGCTGCTGATCTGGGCTTCCTGTTTAGCATAGTGGTTAAGAGCGGCAGACTCTAATCTGGAGAGCCAGGTTTGATTCCCCATTGCTCCATGTGCAGCCAGCTGGGTGACCTTTAGTCAGTCACAGTTCCCTCAGAGCTGTTCTCTCAAGAGCAGTCCTCAAAAGAGCTCTCTCAGCCCCACCGACCTCGCAGGATGTCTGTTGTGGGGAGGGGAAGGGGAAGGAGGTTGGAAGCCACTCTGAGACTCCGCGTGAAAGGCGGACTACAAATCCAATCTCCTCCTCCATCTTCAGCGCGCAGCTTAGCGGGAACATGGTGTGAGTGGGAATAGAGTACAGGATCCAAGCCGTTGTCTTTGCGACTGTGCTGCAGTGTAGGTCACTACCAAAGGACTGCAGGCTAGTGGTACTGTTTGGAAGGGGTGGGGCTTGTAAAGATAGCCGGGCAGGTGGAAGCCAGAGATAGTTCTGGGCAGTTTTTCTGTGGAATGGCCCGAAAATGGGTCAAAGTAGCCTAGCGGCTAAAGCTAGCCACCTGCTTTTTCTCCTAAACGACATTGCACCATGGGAAATAGGTTTTCCATTGCATGCAGTTTGGTGGTTTCGGTTGTTGCCAGGGAGGGCTTGTGAAGAGTCCCTTGCCTGGTCGCCTGGGGTGAATAATGATCCATTCGCAGGTAACCCAACAGTGAAGTTTCTCTTTCGGGCTGATTAATTAATTAATTGATTATATGGCAGTGTGTCTCATATGCCCAGGAGATCCTAAAATTGTCTGGCAGTCAGATATTCTAGCTCTTTTTTGCATGATACACCACTAGGTGGCGAGCTAGACTTGGGGGGGGGTTTAAGGCAAGGGACGTTTCAGAGGTAGTTTTGCCATTGCCTGCTTCTGCGTCAGACCCCTGGTATTCCTTGGAGGTCCCCCATCCAAATACCAGCCAGGGCCAACCCTGCTGAGCTTCCGTGATCTGACGAGATTGGGCTATCTTGGGCTATCCAGGTCCGGGTCTTTTGCGTTGTTGATGTTTCACGAACGACTAGTATAGTTACGTGCGGGCAAGCAACAAAGGGGGTGGGTTGAGTAACCTTTGAGTCCCCACCTCCCAAGGGTGGCTTTTAAAAAGGCCCGTTGCAATGTGCCCCCCTCGCGTTCTGTTTTTAATTCACTGGTTTCCTTTTGCAGGGCAATCGCCTGAGCTCTTCGATGCCTTCATCTGCTACTGTCAGAGGGACATTGAGTTTGTGCAGGAGATGATCCAAGAACTGGAGCAGACGGAACACAAGCTGAAGCTCTGCGTCTTCGACCGGGACGTCCTTCCGGGGACGTGCGTGTGGACCATCACCAGTGAGCTTATAGAAAAGCGGTGAGTGGCGGGAGGCGGGCATGGGAGGCTGGGGTGAATGAAAGAATGTTGTGGAGGAGGGGAGGAGACAGGAATGCAGCAAAAGATCCCAGTGTCAAATATAGGCAAACCGGGGTCTGAACGTGCTGAGACAGAGAGGAAAAAAGGTCTTGGGGTCATCGTCGGAGAGCCAGTTTGGCGTAGTGGTTAGGAGTGCAGACTCTAATCTGGGAGAACCGGGTTTGATTCCCCACGCCTCCACTTGCAGCTGCTGGTGTGACCTTGGGTCAGTCACAAGTTCTTTTGGAACTGTTCTCTCAAGGGCAGTTCTTGAGAGAGCTCTCTCAGGCCCACCTACCTGACAGGGTGTCTGTTGTGGGGAGAGGAAGGGAAAGGGATTGTAAGACGCTCAGAGACTCCTTCGGGTGGTGAAGGGCGTGTAGAAATCCGATCTCTCCTCTACCTCTTCCTGCGTTACAAATAATAAACCTGGGCCCCAGATTGTAGTTTCAAGGCAAAAATTGCCTTGAATTGCCTTGAAAATTGAGGCCTGATGTGAGGAGAGGAAGGGAGGGAGATTGGAAACCGCTTGGAGACACATGAGGCCTGCTGGATATCCTTGGGCTAGTCCCGGTTCTCTCAGGACTCTCTCAGCCCCACCTGCCTCACGAGGTGCCTGTTGTGGGGAGAGGAAGGGAAGGCGATTGGAAGCCACTCTGAGACACATGAGGCCTGCTGGGAGACCTTGGGCCAGTCCCAGTTTCTCTCTCAGGACTCTCTCAGCCCCACCTGCCTCACAGGGTGCCTGTTATGGGGGGAGAAAAGGAAGGTGATTGGAAGCCGCTTTGAGACACACGAGGCCTGCTGGGTGACCTTGGACCAGTCACAGTTTCTCTCTCAGGACTCTCTCAGCCCCGCCTGCCTCACGAGGTGCCTGTTGTGGGGAGAGTAAGGGAAGGCGACTGTAAGCAGCTCTGAGACACACAAGGCCTGCTGGGTGACCTTGGGCAAGTCCCAGTTCTCTCTGAACTCTCTCAGCCCCACCCGCCTCACAGGGTGCCTGTACTGGGGAGAGGAAGGGAAGGCAATTGGGAGCCACTTTGAGACTCCTTAGGGTTGAAAGAAGTATAAAAAACCCAGCTCTTCTTTTTCTTCTTTCTCTTCTTCCCCCTCCTCCTCGTGTTCGTGTACCCTGGACCGCACCCCCGAGTCCTGATGTGGCCCATTTCCTGATCAGGTTTGTCCGAGGCCCATGCTCGGGTGCTCGTTTCTCCCGCCCCCTTCTCTCCGACGACTGACGCAACTACAAACTTCTGAAATCCCCCCCCCCTCTTCTCTCTCCGACTCCAGGTGCAGGAGAATGGTGGTGGTCATTTCAGACGATTACCTGGACAGCGAAGAATGTGACTTCCAGACCAAGTTTGCCCTCAGCCTTTCTCCCGGTAAGATCGTAAGAATGCCGCTGTGGCTTGTGCCGTGGAAGGGTTTTCTGTGGACCACGGTTTGATCCCGGGAGCTGTAAGGAGGTGGTCGTGTTCAAAGCTTGTCCAGGTCACTTACAGGACCGGTTTCCCCCATTATTGGTGTTTCCTTCTCTTATCCTCACTGACAAGATTCCTAGCATGTGTTAGTGTTAGCCACTTTTCATAAATGACGCATGCTGCAACTCAGTAGAACAGCCCCGCCTTGGCGCATATAATGTCCCCAAATTCAGTGCCTGCCTTTTCCATGTAAAGGATTTCAGGTTGTAAGGCTGGGAAAGATCTTGTGCTGTGATCTTGAACCACCAATCAGAGAGGACACTGGATAAGTAGATCCCTTTTAAAAGGTTAGTTACAGCGCTAAATATAATTCGAAACAGACGAGTCAACTTGTTTTTTACTCGTAAATAATCCAGAAGAAGAAGAGATTGGATTTATACCCTGCCCTTCGCTCACTTGGAGTCTCAGAGCGGCTTACAAACTCCTTTCCCTTCCCCTCCCCACAACAGACACCCTGTGAGGTGGGTGGGGCTGAGAGAGCTCTTTCCCAAGCTGTCCTTGAGAGAACAGCTGGTACAGAGCTATGGCTTGCCCAAGGTCATCCAACCAGGTGCAAGTGGAGGAGTGGGGAATCAAACCCGGTTCTCCCAGATTAGAGTCCGCGCACTTAACCACTACACCAAACTGGCTCCAATCATCATAACGTAATAGTGGGATCCAATTTGCTTTCCAACCTTTAATTTCTTTTGTTATAATCAAAGCGGTAAGCTCAGCTAACTTTACTATCTCCTAAACTTTCCTTAACTGGTTTAGTTTATTTGGAAGATACTTCTGGGCTTTTCAACATTTTCATTTTTCTTGCTTGTAAGTTCCTGTTTCTTCGAGGAGGGTTCTGTCCTGCATGTGTTTTGCTTCCTTTAGTGGTCGATTCAATATTCAATTGGTTTATGTCCAGCGTAAAAACCTGTGGTTTAAATCTGCAGGGAGATATGTCGCATACAAACCCATGTAAACTCTAAGTGACCACTAGAGGGAGCTGAACACATGCAGAACACACACAAAAAACCCAACCCTGAAGAAACAGGAACTTGCAAGTAAAGAAAAGTTCTTTTGTCTCCCAAAAACTTATCCAGGACCCGCCTTGCAGCTGTTAACAAGTATTTAACCACTACTTGTAGTTTTACATCTGGCACCTTAACATAATTCAATACAATCTCAAGGCCCTTTGGTTAGTACTACTCCCGAGAGCTTTCAAATTGTATCAGCTGCCACATTCCTATATTCTCTATACAGTCACATAACTACCAGATAATTTAGAACAGTGGTTCTCAACCTGTGGGTCACGACCTCTTTTGGGGTTGAATGACCATTTCACAGGGGTCGCTGGCTGGTGTCAGAGCCCGCCCCACCAGCAGGAAAGGGCCCCACGCAAGGTCTGGCCTCCCGGCTCTTTGCCCTCAGAGGGAGCTTTCCCTTTAAGGGCAAAGAGCAGGGGTTGGTTGGGGCCGGAGCCCCGCCTCTGCTTCCAGCAGCCCTTCCAGCAGGGGCCACGAGGAGGAAGAAGCCAGCAGGTAAGGCAATGGCCGCCACCCCACCTTTAGGGCGCTCTGCCGTCGCCTTCCCTGGGCTCCATGCTAAAGTGCAGAGCCCAGGAAAAGCGGCAAAAGCCCCCCCCCGGCCGCCTTCCCTGGGCTCTGCGCTGAGGTGCAGAGCCCAGGAAAAGCGGCAATAGCCGCCCCCCACCTACCTACCTTCCTTTCCCCCCTTTCTCTCTCTCTCCCCCCTTTCTCTCTCTCTCTCCCCCCTCTCTCTTCCCCCTTTCTCTCTCTTCCCCCCTTCCCCCTTCCCCATTTCTCTCTCTCTCTCTCTCTTCCCCCTTTCTCTCTCTCCCTCCCCCCCCACCTGCAACAGCCTCTCCCCCCCACCTACCTTCGTTTTCTCATGGAATCTTCTGTTGAAGAAAAGTAAGTCTGAAGCCTGAGTGTTTGTTGTGTCTTGTTGGGACTAGCTTGCAAATATATGTGTGTCTAAAATCTGTATTAAAGTGGTTTGGTGCTAACTGCCGTGCAAGAGAAAACATCTGAAAAAGTAGCTTCATTGTTGTGTGTGTTGGCAGAATTTTATGGTTGGGGGTCACCACAACATGAGGAACTGTATTAAAGAGTCGCGGCATTAGAAAGGTTGAGAGCCACTGACTTAGAACAAAACTAGCATGTGCCTGAGAGATTTGAATAAACCTTTGGTAACCTCCAAGGTGATAGATGTCATTGCCGCTGAAAACCTTCCTCCATTTCTTCAGACCGCAAAAGCGATGTCTCTGGAGCAGGGACTGTATTACCTCTGTTTTAATTTTTTTTGTGGTGCATATTGCTAATGGTAAGATGGTGTCCAGTGGACAGTCCCTTCAGCGACCTTACTAGACCCCGTGTCCAAATTTTATGTGTATTTCACTTTTTGTGATAGGATGACAACTGAGGTTGTCTTTGTGTAATCCTGCAGCACTGAGCAGGTTCAGCACTTGTACAAAATACCAGCAACTGTTTCTAATTGCCATTGATTACCCTGACCGACCTTGTCAGATCTCAGAAGTAAGCAGGGTCAACTCTGGCAAGTACTTGGATGGGAAACCTCTCTGGAATACCAAAGGTGGGAGGCGGGGGCAGGCTTTATTCAGCCACCTCTATGAATATCCTTCAGACCCCCAGTAGGGGTCATTTACCAGAGGTTGCCGTGGCTTCCAGGTGCACATGCGCGCGCGCACACACAAACACACACACAAAATACTAATTGCCGTTGATCGAGAATTTTCTAGAAACCGCAGCTGATATATTTTCTAATCTTGGCCAAATGCAATTTCCTCATGCAGGTTGAAAATTTTGAATTTGGGGTCTAGAATTCGCAGTCACCTGCAGTGCTTGATTTTTAAATGCATTTTTGAGAGGCACTTTCATAAATACCTCAATCTTTGAGAAGCGTGATTATTAGTTCCATGCATTATCTGACCACATTCAGGGTTTGACGTCCCATTTGGATTTCCTTCTAAACCCCTTAGAAGTAACAGATTCATGAAGGGCAGGTCTGTCATCGGCTACTTGCTATGATGACTTAGGGAACCTCCGTGTTCTGAGGCAGTAAACCTCTCAATACCAGCGCCAGGAGGTCTCAGCCTTAATGCCATTTTGTTTGACCTCCAGAGGAACTTGCTGGCCGCTGTGTGAGACAGGATGCTGGAATGGATGGACCACTGGTCTGATCCAGCGGGGCTCTACTGATGTTCTTATCAGGAAGGCCTCGGCCTCCATGCCCTGTTGCTGGCCTTCCAGAGGAACTGGTTGGCCATTGTGTGAGACAGGATGCTGGACTAGATGGACCACTGGTCTGATCCAGCAGGGCTCTTCTGATGTTCTTATCAGGGGAAGGCCTCTGCCTCTATGCCTTGTTGTTGGCTGTCCAGAGGAACTGGTTGGCCACTGTGTGAATTAGGATGCTGGACTAGATGGACCTTCTCTGGTCTGATCCAGCAGGGCTCTTCTGATGTTCTTATCAGGGGAAGGCTTCAGCCTCTGTGCCCTGTTGTTGGCCCTCCAGCAGGGCTCTTCTTAGGTCTCTCTGTGAAGGGGTTGGGGCGATCACACCTTGCTGTCGTTCATGTCTCCCTGGATCCCATTCCCACAGCTGACTTTCTCTCTCGCTCAGGGGCTCGTATGAAGCGTCTGATTCCGGTGAAGTGCAAGCCCATGCGGAAGAAGTTCCCGAGCATCTTGAATTTCATTACGGTCTGCGACTACACCAACCAGCACACCCAGAAGTGGTTCTGGATGCGGCTGGCCAAATCCCTCTTGCTCCCATGATGCAAAGGGGCAAGGCCGGGGATCTTCAGGGGCGGGGCGCGTGGAACCCCTGCCCACGGCCTTCGGCAGAAAACAGAGCGGCTCGCGTCGAATTTCAAATCCCCGAATCAACCCTCCGTCGCCTAGCCTGACTGGTTCAGAAAGGAAAACTCTACAAAATAAGTTTATCGTCGCTGCTTCTGGAATACGTGTCTCCTTCTCATATCGCCGTTTCTGCTGGGAACCTGGAGGAAACGCGCGTGAGTGGGAGGATTTTGAACAGCTGCAGCAGCTGAAACATCTCTTTCATTCTGCAAGGCGCCGGACACTGTCTCTTTATAAGTACTGCAGGGGTGCTCTTTACTGGCCTGCCCCATCTGTTTGACCAGACCCAATGTCCCCTGCGTAACAACAACGAGTTCCGGTGGCAGGAACAGGCCATCGGTCTGCTAGAGTCCAGATCTGAGCACTGTCCATGTTTTACGGGTGGCCGGCACAGAACTACGAAAGGACGGTGCCTGCGTGAATAGATGGACATCTGGATCCTGGACCCATCGGTGAAGGAGTCGTGACTTCCTGGCAAGTCACAACAAGTTGAAAAGCGGGGGTCACAGGTATCAAACCAGAAAACCAAACAAATCACACTGCGATACACATGACATTTGATAAAATTTATATTACTTATCCAAAATAGCAATTTGTTCAACCTGCTTAACTTGACAATATTACACAATTACAATATTACACAATATTACACAATTACAATATTACAATGAGCACCCGGTTTAAACTCATTTCCACAGTAGTCTTCCTCAGGAGTAATTCATTATTGTATATTGTAAGTTCCCTATAGAAGCACTCATAGTGGGATCAGAAGTAGTTATATACTAAATAATTATAAGTTATATATTATGCATTAGATATAAAGTTTAAATTTTTAGTTTCATTCAGCTGCAGGTTGCATAAACTCATAGGAAATATACTAAGAGGTGCAGCTCAATATATGTCATGTAACTTTAAGGAGTGGTTCAACATGCAGCTGTATGGGATTAATCAGAACAACTTTTATAAAATTAGGGTTCAATGTAGTAAGCATTTGCCAGCCAGAACACTGAAGGCTTATTGCTGGGGAAAATGAGAGGATTGGTGTGCTGCTACAGATGGATTGTGTTCATGGAGAGCATTAGCCAGCATGAGGAGGCTTTTGCACCGAGAAAGCATGGGCTAGCTCCCAATATAAACACTTATAAAGGAACCATAAGTAAGTTAGAATAAACATATAAATAATAATATATTATAGTTCATAATGATTGGGTTCCATTCAGCTTCATGTTGCTTTATTAATTACCATGGTTTTTCCAGGATACTTTGAAGAAACTAAGAAGTCTGCTCCTATATATATTTTTGAACTGGATCAAGAATCTGACACCTCCTTACAATATACAATAATGAATTACTCCTGAGGAAGACTACTGTGGAAATGAGTTTAAACCGGGTGCTCATTGTAATATTGTAATTGTGTAATATTGTGTAATATTGTAATTGTGTAATATTGTCAAGTTAAGCAGGTTGAACAAATTGCTATTTTGGATAAGTAATATAAATTTTATCAAATGTCATGTGTATCGCAGTGTGATTTGTTTGGTTTTCCTGGCAAGTCACGGCATTTTGTTACCCCCCATTTATTATTTTTCACTGCTGAAGGATTACTTTCGCAGTCCTTGAGAGCCAGTTTGGTGCTGTGGTTAGGAGTGCAGACATTAATCTGGGAGAACCGGGTTTCATTTCCCCGCTCCTCCACTTGCAGCTGCTGGTGTGACCTTGGGTCAGTCACAAGTTCTCTCAGAGCTGTTCTCTCAAGGGCAGTCCTCTCAAGAGCTCCGTCATCCCAACTTGCCTCACAGGCAGTGTTCCCTCTAAGCTGAGTTGGTGTGAGCCAGCTCACGGTTTTTTAGCCTCTGGCTCACCCATCTTTGTCTCCACTCAGGAAGGAGGGCTCCAGAGCAAACTGATTTTATGCAGCAGCCAAATCACTCACTCACAACTGTAATGCCAGTAGCTCAGGAAGTAGGATTATTGCTCACAAGGCTCCACAGCTTAGAGCAGGGGTCCTCAAACTTTTTAAACAGGGGGGCCAGTTCACTGTCCTTCAGACCGTTGGAGGGCCGGACTATAGTTTAAAAAAAGAACTGTGAACAAATTCCTATGCACACTGCACATATCTTATTTTGAAGTAAAAAAACAAAATGGGAACAAATACAATATTTAAAATGAAGAACAAGTAAAGTTAAATCAATAAACTTGCCAGTATTTCAGTGGGAACTATGGGCCTGCTTTTGGCTAATGAGATGGTCAGTGTCCGGTTCCATATTTGTCACTGCTAGTCGTAACAAGCGATGCAAGTGTGCATCACTTAGTCTAGATCTGGTTGGAGATTTCAGATGTTTCATTCTGGAAAACATCCCCACCCGGCTCCTGGGCGCCCGGGACTGGCACAGGTCTCCTAGCCTGCTCAGAGGCCTCTGAGCTGGCTAGGGGACTTGGGGCCAGCTGGAGCGTCTGTCCTTGCACACTTACCCTCTTCCTTCTGCCTCCTCCTGGCCGACTGGGGGGAGGGGGGGGGCTTGATCATGTGTCCTCCCCCCAGGCTCGTCACTCCCGGAGCAGCACTCCGGTGAGCTCCCCTTCCAACAGACCCCTGGCGGCACACCCGTCGGGCCAGAAAAATGCCCTCGGCGGGCCGCATGTGGCCCGCGGGCCGTAGTTTGAGGACCCCTGGCTTAGAGGGAGCATTGCTCATGGGGTATCTGTTGTGGGGAGGGGAAGGGAAAGGAGACTGTAAGCCACTCTGAGACGTTCGGGTAGTGAAGGGCGGGGTATCAATCCAGTCTCTTCTCCTCCTCTTTACAAAAACATGCCTTCAAGGGAGCTAGAACTTTCTCCCCGCCCATTTGTTTTTCACCCGATCCGCCTACCTGTAGGCTGTGGCCAGGGGAAAACCCTGCAGGAGAACAAGCTGAGACCCGATTTCCCACGAGGCGCTGCTCCGGTGTCGTTCTTCCCTTTGCCCCGATTGCGTGCTTGGATTTCCCACTATTTGCCTCGTGCCACATTTTGACCCACGGCTTCCCCCAAATCCCCCCACGGCTTCAGTGATCCTCAGGAAACGGGGGAATTGTCTCACTTCTTTAACAGAGGCTTAATGGGGCAGTTCGAGCTTCTTTTCAGGGCACAGAGGCCGGTAAAAGAACAAATAACCTGCTCAACAGCATCCTGGCAGCCTGAACCTTGTCAGAGCTCGGAAGCTAAGCAGGGCCAGTCCTGGTTAGTACTTGTATGTGAGATTACCAAGGGCTGCAACACAAAGGCAGGCGGTGAGAGCCAGTTTGGGATAGTGGTTAAGAGCGCAGACTGGGAGAACCGGGTTTGATTCCCCACTGCTCCACATGCAGACAGCTGGGTGACCTTGGGTCAGTCCCAAGTCCTCTCGGAGCTGTTCTCTCTTTTTTTTTTTTTTAAAGAATTTATTATTGCACACAAAAAAATATTTCCAATAGTATACATAGTTTTTATACATTTTTGTAAACATATAAACATTTTCAACAATAAAGAGTTCCCAGAAATTTATAACAGTTAGTAAACCTATAACTAAACTTCATGCCATTTAATTATCTGCTAACCCTTTACTTTCCTCCCTCCCCTTTAATTAAGCAAAAGGTGCTCTATAACTAAAATTTTACCATTCTGGTTAAGGTAAATGTTGAATTCTTAAGATCAGTACTGTTCAAAATTTTAAATGTTTTTTGGTGTTTGTAGAAGTGTTTATATGCGCCTTGGAGAGTTTAGAGACGAAGCCACTTGATATAGTTGGGATTGGAAGGTATCTCATTGTGTTCTGCCATATATGTTACAAAGGGGAACCATTTTCTGACGAAAGATGAGTGTCTCTTTATGGATGCGGCCGTTTGCTCTTCCACTATGTCAGCAATTTTATCCATAATGTAGTGGTCCCAACATTTATTCTTCCATTCTAAGATGCTTGGTATCGTAGGTGCCTTCCACGCCGCTGCAATAGTCAATCTTGCAGTTGCTAGTAGGGTGGCAGTTAGCTTGTTTATTTCAATGTCTAAGTTAATTCCTTCTTCCAGATTAAGTAGCAATACTGCAGGATCTAACGGTAGTCGTTGAGAAGTGATATTTTCAATTTCTACTAAAATTTGTTTCCAAAAGGTTTGCGTTACTGTGCACCCCCACCAACAGTGAAAGAAATCACTGGATTCACCACATTTTTTCCTCGGAGCTGTTCTCTCAAGGACAGCTTTGGGGAGAGCTCTCTCTGCCCCACCGACCTCACAGGGTGTCTGTTGTGGGGAGGGGAAAGGAAAGGAGATTGTAAGCCGCTCTGAGACTAATGTTCCCTCTGAGCCGTGGAGTCTTGTGAGCAAAACTTCTACTTTTTGAGCTACTGGCATTAAAGTTGTGAGCGAGCGATTTGGCTACTGCATAACTCAGTTTGCTCTGGAGCCCTCCTTCCTAAGCTAAGACAAAAATGTATGAGCTGGAGGCTAAAAAACTGAGCTCACACTAACTCAGCTTAGAGGGAGCACTGGTAAAGCGTGGGGTATAAATCCAAACTTTTCTTCTAAAATGGCAAAAACATCTCCAACCTTGAAACCCCTACAGAGTCGCCATATACGTAACATCCCATTAAGTTTCTGCTAAAGGGGCAGGACGTTTCTTCTCCAGACGGTCGGCAACCCTAGCGCCATACCATTTGCGATAGCCCGGTGCACATCCTCTCCCGTTCGTAGTAGAAGAACACAAAAGACAAAGATCAAATTCAACAAGTGCACTGGAAAATTGGATGGATGTGAATGAGATGTAATAACTGCCAAGTTCTACATCTGGGTAGCAGAAATGAGAAACACAAGTACTGGATGGGGGACACACTTCTGGGTAGCACTGTGTGTGTACAAGATCTTGGGGTACGGCTAGAGTGTAAGCTAAATACGAGCAGTCAGCGTGATGCTGCAGCAAAAAGGGCTAATGTGATCTTGAATGTATCGACAGAGGCATAACATCCAAATCGCAAAATGTTATAGTCCTGTTGTATACTGCACTGGTCAGGCCACACCTGGGGTACTGTGTGCAGTTCTGGAAGCCTCCCTTCAAAAAGGGTGTGGACAGAATGGAGCAGGTACAGAGGAGAGCGATGAGGATGATTGGGGGCCTGGAGACCAAGAAGCTCTACGAGGAAAGGCTGAGGGACTCAGGAATGTTCAGTCCGAAGAAGAGGAGGCTGAGAGGGGACAGGATGGCTCTCTTGAAGTATTCGAAGGGCCGTCACTTAGAGGAGGGCAGGGAGCTGTTCCTGTTGGCAGCAGAGGACTTGCAAGAATGGGTTTAAATTCAGGGTGGAAAGGTACTGGCTGAATATTAGGATTTTTTTTTTTTGACAAGAGTTGTGCCACAGTGGAATCAGCTGCCTAGGGAGGTGGTGAGCTCCCCCTCCCTGGCAGTCTTGAAGCAGTGTCTAGCCCTTTCTGATTCTGTGATTCCATGTTCTCCTGGAGTTGGGGCTGGCAGGTATTTTAACTACACCCTCTGGCTGGCTGGGGCAGGTGATCCTTGGGGCATTTCACACTTGCTGCTGATGGCAGACCCCGCCCAACCCTGCCACACCAGAAGTGCTTTGGATGTGGCTTCCAGCAGTGGTGTAGAGAAGGAGGAGGAAAGTTTATCGTAACTGGTGTCTCTTCCTCATTTTTAACGATGCATCCTTTGATTCATTGCCGCTATAACGAAGCCACTCCTGTATCAGTTCTGGATGAGGAATGATATAAACAGTCGCAGAAAGGAAAGTTATAGCGCAAGGTTTTATTATGTAAATAAAAAGTTTTCAAGTGCCAAAACAGAATCATGATTACTCAAAACAACTAAATTAAACCTCTGTATATAGAGGCAGTGTATCTGTCGATACTGGATGGTGGGGGGACATAGGCATCAACTTCAGGGGGGCTGGGGGCTGGAGCCACCGCCCCCCAAACTTTTCCAGGATGTGCTGAGCCTCCCCCGGAGACAATGGCCTGTAATGTCTCTGGCCCAGCCCCCGCCCCCCCCCCCCCGGGAAATTGGAAAGTCTACGCCCTTGGGGGGGACAAATAGTTGGGTGATTGCTTTCACATCTTGATATGGCTGGGCTGGAGACAGAGCTGTTCCGCATTCTAATTTTTGGCACTCGTATGTCCCTATTGCTTCAGGTCCCCCCCCCCCTTCTGCATGTGTCTTGCTCCCCTTATCGGTCAATTTGATAGTACATTGTGCTATGTCCAGCATTACATACCATGATGTAATATCAAGTTGACCACTAGAGGGAGGTAAACGTACGGAAAAGGGAAAAAACGATGACAGAAAAGTGAGGAAAATCAGAATGTGGATGGAATCTGGTTAGGGTGAGAGACCGGGGTCAGGTGACTCAGGGACTGTCTTGTAGAAGAGAAGAGAAATTGGAAAAGGAGTCTTACATTTCCTCCGTAATTTTTCCTACCCTGTTTGCTTGGCGCTATTCCCCTCCCCCCCCCCCGATCCCTAAATTACGCATACTGCTGAAAATCACCACTGAAGCCTTGCATATGAAAGGGAGAGAGAAAAATAAAATCCAGAACATGTTTGTACAGTGGCTACCACACCAAGGTTGGATGTGGGCATGTCTGGTTTAGAGAGAGGCTTATACTGGCTTAGCAAGTTTGGCTCTCAACCTGGATGGTTCAGGCTAGCCGGATCGTTTCTGGTCTCGGAAGCTAAGCACATTGAGGAGGAAACAGCTCCAGGTAAGTCTTCTTCCCTCCCCACCCCCGATCTTCGGCCGCCGATCTTCTCCCCACCACCTGGCACCAGTGGTGAGGCTTGAATGCCTCCCAACCACCAGCCAGCCACAGAGTTCCCAGAGTGTTCTCTGTGCATGTGCAGGGAATGCTCTTTAACTTTTGGGGAATTCAAACATCCCCCTGAATATTTTTAAAATTTTAATGTTAAAATTTTTAGGATTTTTCTGCATACCTGGAGTGTGCAGGAAAATCTCTCTGCCTCCCAAGTGCCCCCAATGTGTGGCTTTAGATATCCACACGCATGGCGGCACTTGGCTATTAGATATACAGATAACCACCGGCAGGGGTCATTTTGTAGAAAAAGAGGTGCAGGAGCTCATTAGCATAACTCATTAGCATACCTCATTTGCATATGCTACTCCACCTGACCTCACCGGAAGTATGTCAGAAGGCAAGAAAGAGAGGAGAGAGAGAGAGAGAAAGAAAGAAAGAGCTGGCAGAGAGGGGACAGCTACTAATCCAAGCCTCAGAAATACCCCTATTCTGGGAGGATAGCTTCAGTGGTGGCTGAAACCTTCAGAAGGCTGGTCGGAGGAACAAGGACCTTTCCAGGGGACGGGGTCATTTTGCTGCAGCCATGACACAAGCAGGCATTCCCCCGCGGGAGGAGGGCTGGCACCAACTCCCAGAGCTGCGCTCCCCCGAGCTCCTGCTCGAAATGACCCCTGACCACCGGGAAGAATTCTGAACTCAGCAGACCCTTCCAGCACTACCAAGCCCTGACCAGTAGAAACAGCAAGGAGACCAAGATCCAATGCAAGCTCAGCTTGGTATGATCCTGGCTACCATTAACTGTCCAGGGCGGTGGCCCATCAAGACTTTTCTTCGTAAGTTTGAGCGGTCATTTCCACCTCGCTAACCCACTTCCCAGATGGGAGGACAGAACACCTTCCTTAGCCTGTTCAAAGGAAGGGATGGATGGGAATGTATTTTTAAGATAATTGATTGTATATGTATTTTTTTTCATTTTTGCAATAAAGATTTCTAAAACGGCTTCTCGAGGTCAAGAACTTATTTACAGCCGCTGTAAGAGGAAAAAGTTGTGCATGTTTTGGAGCGTGCCTTCCGATGCATTTACAGCCATCCTGGTTCGGCTGCGGCAGGCGGAACTGAATGCAGGCTCTTAAAAGCCAACTGCATGATAAAACGTCCAAAGGAGAGCAAGAGGCCGTGGCCGTGTTGGTCTGAAGCAGCAAAGATAGCCAGTTTGGCATAGTGGTTAAGTGCACGGACTCTAATCTGGGAGAACCAACCGGGTTTGATTTCCCACTCCTCCACTTGCACCTGCTGGATGACCTTGGACAAGCCATAGCTCTGTACCAGCTGTTCTCTCAAGGACAGTTGTCTCAGAGCTCTCTCAGCCCCACCTACCTCCCAGGGTGTCTGTTGTGGGGAGGGGAAGGGAAAGGAGTTTGTAAGCCACTCTCAGACCCTAAGTGAGTGAAGAGCGGGATATAAATCCAATCTCCTCTTCTTCTGTTCTCAACGGCAGTGGTCTCAGAGCTCTCTCAGCCCCACCTACCTCACAGGATGTCTGTTGAGGGGAGGGGAAAGGAAAGGGATTGGTAGCCGCTCTGAGACTCCTCCAGTTAGTGAAGGGCAGGTTATAAATCCAATCTCTTCTTCAAAACAATGTTCAAGTCCACTGGCAAGTTTAAGACCAACAAAGTTTTATTCCGAGTATAAGCTTTCGTGGGCATGCCATGGACACGAAAGCTTACACCAGGAATAAAACTTCATTGGTGTTAAAGTTACTAGTGGACTCAAACTTCACTCAAAGGAGATCAAGTAAACTTAGCACAAGGGTGTCAAACATAAGGCTTGGGGGCCGGAACTGGCCCGTCTAGGGCTCTTATGTCGCCTGCGAGCAAGTGATGCAAGGGAGGAAGTGCCGGGGGGAGTGGGCGGAACCACTCTATTGTGGCTTCAGCACAGCAGAGCAACCTCGTCTGTAGCAGTCAAGCAGCGTGGGGGCATATGCCAGCTCTGCCCTGCTGCCTCTCCAGTTTGCCTATGTGGGTTTTCCTCTGCCCCCCCCCCCCAGCCCATGGGGCCTTGTAGTGCGGGTATACCAACTGGGAGCTAACCAGCTGCTGTCCTCTATAAAGGTTATGTCTCCAGTAATTGGCATTATGTTTCATGGCTCACATCAGTGGCCTGGCCCAACAAAGTGACATGGAAGTCCGATCTGGCCCTCATAACAAATGAGTCGGCCACCTCCGACTCGGCGGGTTCATGTGACAGTCTATTCTGAGCTAAAAGCATTTTAGTTTCCTTACATCTGCCGTTGGATAATGGACTAATTTAAATATGCGATGCTATCCGAATGCTCGATACATCTCAAGGAGAAAGAACTAAATCATCTGAGCCTCTATCCCTGCTGGTGATTTAAGAGCGGAAATCAAAATCCAGTAACATCGAAAGGAGATGTGTTTTTTCCCAAATCAGAAACCTGGGTTTTGTTTTACTTTGGCATTTTTTTAAAATCTAAAAATTGCCGAGAAAATGGAGCCGTTTTTACTTACCAGAGGTGATGTTATAACCGTTTCTGATAAATGCATTTACAAAACGGTTAAATCTATGGTCAGGAGCCAGTGTTCCCTCTAAGCTGAGTTGGTGTGAGCTAGCTCCCAGTTTTTTAACCTCCGGCTCACAGATTTTTGTCTTCGCTCGGGAAGGCTGGCTCCAGAGCAAACTGATTTATGCAGCAGCCAAATCATTTGCTCACAACTTTAAAGCCAGTAGCTCACAAAGTAGACTTCTTGCTCACAAGACTCCAGGGCTCAGAGGGAGCATTGATGTTGTACGTTGATGGCGGGGGCCCATCACCTGCTGGATACTGTCAAATACCACGACTGTCAAGTCCTGTCAAATGTTGGCTGTTGATAAAACAATCACTGGATGTCAGGCGTCAAAGCTGAAGACAAAATATTCACAAATGCTCCAGAGACTGTTCAGAGAATATCCACCAGTATCATACGCAGAAGAGAATACTTTTTTCCCTTGGCAAACTCATTGTAGCTCCGTTTCAGCTTGGAACTTGTTGCTACGCAAACCACAACATGGTCATTCACCTGTATATGCAAAGGGAAATGACATTTGAAGTGTACTGCGAG
This sequence comes from Lepidodactylus listeri, assembly GCA_029233225.1. NCBI lineage: Eukaryota > Metazoa > Chordata > Lepidosauria > Squamata > Gekkonidae > Lepidodactylus > Lepidodactylus listeri. The sequence continues at coordinate 8,699,620 of JARCFY010000012.1, forward strand.
ATAAAGAAGGATCTCCTAACTGAATAATCTCTCTCCTCCGCATGCAGCCAGCTGGGTGACCTTGGGTCAGTCACAGTTCTCTCAGAGCCCTCTCAGCCTCACCTGCCTCAGAGGGTGTCTGTTGTGGGGAGAGGAAGGGAAGGAGATTGTAAGCCGCTCTGAGACTCCGAGGGAAGGGCAGGGTATAAATCCAATCTCTTCTTCTTCCTGAAGGTGGGTTGTATGGGCGGGGTTGGGACTGGACTTGGAAAGACAACATTGGTCAATATTTTGGTCTTGCCAAATATTATATATCCTGCTGCATGTGGAGAAGTGGGGACCGACAACATCGGTTAATATTTTGGTCTTGCCAAATATTATATATCCCGCTGCATGTGAAGAAGTGGGGACCGACAATATCGGTCAATATTTTGGTCTTGCCAAATATTATATATCCTGCTGCATGTGGAGAAGTGGGGACCGACAACATCGGTTAATATTTTGGTCTTGCCAAATATTATATATCCCGCTGGATGTGGAGAAGTGGGGACCGACAACATCGGTTAATATTTTGGTCTTGCCAAATATTATATATCCCGCTGCATGTGGAGAAGTGGGGACCGACAATATCGGTTAATATTTTGGTCTTGCCAAATATTATATATCCCGCTGCATGTGGAGAAGTGGGGACCGACAACATCGGTCAATATTTTGGTCTTGCTAAATATTATATATCCCGCTGCACGTGGAGGAGAAGTGGGGACCCAAACCCAGTTCTCCCAGATCAGAGTCCACGTTTCTAACCACTACACCAAACTGTCTCTCCCATCCTAACAAGTGTAGGGTCCTCTGTGGATCAGCGGGGCGGAAAGGAAACAAAGTCGGGATGCCATCCCCTCTCGTGTAGATCAGCCGCAGAAAGAGGAAATAAAGCAGCGGGGTTGGGCCGAGCGGGACTTCTGTTCTTATAATTTATCACATGCCTCCCTAATCTCTCCCCAGTCCGTCGCCCTGCCCAGAAGGATTAAAAAAAAACAACAACTTGGATCAGATTCAGGTTTGTTCAAATTTTTCTTTTGCATAATCCCATCAGAGAAAGTCTTTTAATAGTTTGATGTTCCTCGTTTCCTGGGCTTCTGGCAACTTTCCCGACTTTCGTTCCACATGATTTCCTGCTTCTCTTCTGTAACCGTATGTTTCATTCTAATCCTTCCTTGGTTTGGCTACACACAGAAAGGTGCCTATTTTTAGAAACCGTCAGTCAGCAGAGTGACATTGGCCTTGGCCTTCTAGCGGCAGCTACGTGAGAGGAAGCCAGGTCTACGTGTGTACGTGCGGGGGCAATTTTTTTACAGTGAAAGGGGGGGGGGTGCTAGGCAATGAATGGGGTTACCAACCTCCAAGTGGGGCCTGGAGATCTCTTGGAATGATGACCGATCCCCAGATGACAGAGAACAGTTCCCCGAGAGGAAAAGTCAGATTTAGAAGGAGGACTCGATGATATTATGTCAAGCCTGTTTGGTGTGGTGGTTAAGTGCGCGGACTCTAATCTGGGAGAACTGGGTTTGATTCCCCCACGTCTTCATAGACAGCTGCTGGTGTGACCGTGGGTCAGTTACAAGTTCATTCAGAGCTGTTCTCTCAAGGGCACTTCCCTCAGAGCTCCCTCAGCCCTGCCTACCTCACAGGGTGTCTGTGTAGGGAAGGGAAGGGAAGGGAAAGGAGATTGTGAGCCGCTCTGAGACTCCTTTGGGTAGTGAAGGGTGGGGTATAAATCCAATCTCCTCCTCCTCCTCCTACTCTTCTTCTTCCTCTTCCTCTGTCAGACTGTTCCTACTGCATCGTATTCGAGCTCTGAAATACCATTCTCTGCATTGTCTGATTTATAACACCTGATACTTCTTGGCCTTGTTTCCAATTTTTGTAATCCCCTTGCACAGTTTGTTAGGTATCTCATGCTGCCATTCTATTTGATTGTGCATTGTTTTATACCATGTTATCTGCCTTATGTTGTAGGGTTCCCAGCTCCAGGTTGGGAAATTCCGGGATATTTGTGGGTGGGGCCTGGGGAGCACAGAGTTGGGGGAAGGGAAAGAACCCAGCAGGGATATGATGTCATAGATTCCGGCTCCGAAGCTGCCATTTTCTCCAGGGGAACTGATCTCTCTAGTTCGGAGAAGACAAAGGGATTGGATTTATACCCCACTCTTCACTCGGAGTCTCAGAGCAGCTTACAATCTCCTTCCCCTTCCTCTCCACACAACAGACACCCCGTGAGGTAGGTGGGGCTGAGAGAGCTCTCTCAAGGACTGCTCGTGAGATAAGAGTTCAGAGAGAACTTGTGATTGACCCAAGGTCACACCAGCAACTGCACTTGGGAGGACTTGGGAACTGAACCTGGTTGTCCCAGATTAGAGTCCACCACTCTTAACCACTACACCAAACTGGAGATCAATTGTAATTCTGGGAGAACCCCAGCCCCCACCTGGAGGTTGGCAACCTGTTGTCTCAGTGAAAAAGGAGGGCTACAGATAAACAAAGAAATTGTCAATTTTTTGAAAGGTTTTTTTTAATTATACTTTTGTCATTGAGTTAAAGCACTTTTTGAAGAATCGTATTCTCCAGGCAAGGGCATTTTTATTATCCATCATATTCCTTTTTAAATTAATTATAATTAATGTTATGAATTCATCTTTCTTATTCAGGTGGCTACATAAATCTGGTATGAGTTATGTCTTGGCAGTGGCAGAGACAATAAAATATGGTTTTGAATTCTGGGGAGAGGCAAAATTTGCAATGTGTTTAGTTCTGAGTTTTTTCCCCCCTTCCCTGAAAGGTCACCTTTGATTTCTGTATTGGGATGATTTCTTACTTAACCAGAGATTGCTGAGTTCTCGAGGGATGAGATCTTGTGGATGTACGGCTGAGTACAGACCTATATTAAAAGTACATTCCCAGCACCATAGATGCACTAACATTGCTCAAGGTAGGGGTCCCAGGTTTGGGGAAATACTTTTAAAAATATATATATATTTGCACAGGGGTCCATTGGAGCAGGAGCGCACAGGAGCGCAGCTCCGGGAGTGAGGAGCCCAGGGGGCGGGCACATAACCAAGCCCCACCCCCTCCTCGTCTTCCCCGAGCAGTGCAGAGGCGCAGCGCCCCGGGGAAAGCCCTGCTAGGGTCTTTATTGTTTTTAATGTTTTGTTTTAATATTGATAATTTTATCATTGTTCCTTTTATGACTGTGTGCTGCTTTTCCAGAGACTTGCTCAAGGTGGCATATCAATTTTCTAAGTATACCATTTTTTATCTGGGCACATGGCACATAAGTACTGGAGAAATGTCACCAACCCTTCAGCAGCTTCCACCTTATCAGTTTGGTGTAGTGGTCAGGAGTTGGACTCTAATCTGGGAGAGCCGGGTTTGATTCCCCACTCCTTCACATGCAGCTGCTGGTGTGACCTTGGGCCAGTCACAAGTTCTCTCAGAGCTGTCCTCTCATGAGCAGTTCTCAAAAGACCTCTCTCAGCCCCACCTACCTCACAGGGTGTCTTGTTGTGGGGAGGAGAGGGGAAGGGATGGGTGGTGCCCATGTCCTGGGTATCTCAAGTCTACTTGAAACCTGGTGGTTTCAAGGGAGCAGGAAGAGAATGAGGGTGTGTCCTTTACACTTATTTTTGTTGCACAAAGTATTGGATGGGGAAGGGAATGGAGGAAGAGCAGGTCAGTTTCACTCACCTGTGGAGTGGAGCCTGAGGGGTGGGTGTTGCCTTCTGACACACTTCCGGTATGTTAGGGGGTGTGGCATATGCAAATGAGTTATGCTAATGAGCTCCTGCACCTCTTTTTCTACTAAATGACCCCTGTATTTGCACATTTTCCAACGAACAAATCGCAAATGAAGCAATAAAACTATTGAGGGGACATGGAAACCAGTCCGGAACCATAATAACAAGCAGGGGTCCTTTCGTAGAAAAAGAGGTGCAGGAGCTCATTAGCATAACTCATTAGCATAACTCATTAGCATATGCCACGTCCCCTGACATCACCAGAAGTGTGTGAGAAAGGGAATGTCAGTTTCAGCCCCATTGTACCCTATGGGCCATTGAAATCAATGGCAAAAACTCATAGGGTATATGAGGGACTGGAGGAAAGGGGGTTTGAGGGAGAGGCCCCAAACTAGCAGGGTAGCCGCTGGGGCCTCTCCTCGAAATACCCACCAAGTTTCAAGAAGATTGGACCACGGGGTCCAATTCTATGGGCCCCCAAACAGGTTGTCCCATCCCCTCCATTGTTCTCTATGGTGGGAAAAAGTGTTACTTTTTTCCTGCCATAGAGAACAATGGAGGGAATGGGGGCAACCTGTTTGGGGGCCTGTACAATTGGACCCCCTGGTCCAATCTTCTTGAAACTTGGTGGGTATTTCGAGGAGAGGCCCCAGCGGCTACCCTGCTAGTTTGGAGCCTCTCCCTCAAACCCCCTCCCCTCCAGTCGCTTTTAAAGTTGCCGCTGAATTTCGGCGGCAATTCAGCAGCGGGCCGAATCAAATCAGAGGATCTGATTCAACCCGTGGCTGCCCTAGTGGCCACTCCTGAGCTGGCAGAGCTTTGCTCCGCCTCACTCCGGCCCCAACGGACCCCTGAAATACAAGGTAATTCAGGAACAGAGACTGATAACATTGTGAAAGAGAAGGTTGGGAAATTCCTGGAGGTTTTGGGGTGGAGACTGGGGTGGGACCAATGCTACAGAGTCCACCCTTCAAAGCCGCCATTTTCTCCAGGGGAACTGTTCTCTGTTGTCTGGGGAATCAGGTGTAATTCCTGGAGATCTCCCGTTTCCACCTGGAGGTTAGCAACCCTAGTTCCAGGTGGTGTGCCACTAACAAAAACTGTTATGTATCGGGACTGAAATATTCCACGACTGTTCTACCAGAGACTGGCTGAGCTTGGAGCCCAAGAACAATAGCCCACCAGGACTCTGGAAGTAACCAACCAAGAAGTAATGTTATGTAAATAGCCAATCGTTGGGAGTGGGATGTGTTTGGGTGTGGCAACTGCATGCTATTTAAACAGGGCTGGGGCCCTGGAGTTCACTCTTGTGCTTGCTGAAATCACTAATAAAGTCGAGCTGGTCACTAGTAGTGAGTCTGCTGCTCCACGGAACCCACTATTTGACGAAAACAATATCCAAGTCCCGCATAGCAAACCACCAGCCCTATAAAATCAAATGAAGAAAAGAGCTGTGAAAATCAAACGCAGACCATGGAGCCATCCTGCCCCGCATAAGTTTGCCAGCTCTGGGTTGGGAAATACCTGGAGATTTGGGGGGTGGAGCCTGGGGAGGGCGGGGACCTCCGTGGGAGACAATGCCATAGATTCCAGAGCATCCATTTTCTCCAGGGGAACTGATCTCTAGTCTGGAGATGAGCTGTCATTCCGGGGAATCCCCAGGTCCCACCTGGCGGCTGGCATCCCTACTGTCACCTGGAGATCAGTTGTGATCCCAGGGGATCTCCATATACCTCCTGGAGACTGGCAACCCTACCCATTCTAATGGATCCACTCAAACTTTCCCAGGACTACTTCAGTTTTGGGGAAATGGCACAGGGATGGGGGAAAGGGACAGCTCTGCCTGGGTAAATTGAGCCCCACACTTTCGGGAACTGAATTCTCAGCACGAGAGGGCAACATACGCAGGATTGTGCAGAGCCACCTGGGGAAAACCTAACATGAAGTTAGGCCCAAGTGTTACATACCTACCTACCTACTAGGCGCGTAGCCAGGATTTTGTGGCCTGTGGGGCAAATCTTATTCTGGTGGGGCTGAAGTTCTCAGTGCAGAAAGAAAAGCCATTTAGCCACTAGAAAGCTCTTTCCAGGATCAGTCTCTAAATTGCAAGCTGTCAACCACTTTAGATTCCAGTTCTCAGCTGCTGCAAGTTAATCACTTCTGCCAGACTAAGCAACAATTGGCAGATGGCTTTCTTGGCTTTCTTGATAGTCAATTGATAGACAATTGGCTTTCTTGATAGACAATTGGCTTGACAGACAATTGGCTTTCTTGATAGTCAAGAAAGCTAACACTTAGGCAGAAAAACTCTCTTAAAGGAGACTGGTTTCTTGACACAGAGAAGGGATCCTAGAGGTCACCTACTCCAACCCCCTTGCTCAGTGCAGGAATTAGTCACCTACAGCACCCCATTCTGCTTAAAGGAGCGCATGCCTTTAAAAATATGTTTTAAAGTGATTAAAAAAGCATGTACAGGAGAAATTATTGTGGGGCTGTGCTTTTAAAAGGGGGGCGGAGCCCCCCGAAGCCCCACCGTGGCTACAGGCCTACTATTGACCAATATCATTTTAGATACTGCAGGGTTGCGGAATATGGCCTGGATCTTAGCACAAGACCTCAACATTATTTATTTTAAATCAAAACATTTATATCCTGCTTTTCCTCATGGTTTGGGGTTGCTTACAAGCAATTTCCAGTTAAACATTCCCAGTTAGAAGCAAAAACAGAATAGCAAACCCCAAATTTCTCCCCCATTGTTAGGTTCAAACGGGAACGGCCCAGGCTTCGGATATCTGCTGCGCACAATACACGGTATGTGGATTTATTTTGGGTGTTTCTTGGCAAAGAACAGGGGCAGGGTGCAGACTCTAGAGCTGGCAAAGATCTGCGGGGCGGGGCGGGGGGGGAGGAAAACGGAAGAAACCAACTGGCACGCCGGCTGCGAGATGGAGAAGCAGCTTGTTTGGAAAGTGTTCTGCATTGCACAGAATAAGTGGTGCAGGAAATGTCTTTGGCAAAGTGGGTGTTCAGTTCTGGCTCCTTTTTTGGAAGCCTTGCGGTGTGAGCTGATGGCTGAAGCCACATCAGCAACATGTGTGTGGGAGGAGAAGCATTCAAAAGCATGGCTCTTCGCAGCTCTGAACGAGTGGATTAAATGGGAGAAAATCATTTGACTGGGAAGCACAGAAAATGCTGTTCACAGAAATTACAAAGATGACCTGACTCCAATGGCAACAAGAGAAAGAAATTTTTACTTACAAAAATAGAAGCACATCTTACATGACATAGTCATACTTACTGTGAACAGAAACTCCCCAAAAGTTCACTTGTCACAGTTCCAAGCCCATGTAATAGAGAGGAGGTGGAGGAGGAGGAGATTGGATTTATACCCTCGCCCTTCACTACCTGAAGGAGTCTCAGAGCAGCTCACAATCTCCTTTCTCTTCCCCTCCCCACAACAGACACCCTGGGAGGTAGGTGGGGCTGAGAGAAAAGCTCTGCCCTTGAGAGAACAGCTCCGAGAGAACTTGTCACTGACCCAAGGTCACACCGGCAGCTGCAAGTGGAGGAGTGGGAAATCAAACCTGGTTCTCCCAGATTAGAGTCCACGCTGCTAACCACTACACCAAACTGGCTCTCCTATATGAGAGGTCCTATATATGATGAAACAGAAGGCAAGCCAGGGCCCAAGATGGCTCAGCATCTAACCCCAACTGCCATGTTTACCCCGGAGAGGGAATTCTCTTAACCCTTTCCCTCCCAGATCCCCTTGCATGTGTAACCCTGAGTCCAGAGGGAGTTAAAGAGTTGTGGTATTCCTTATATGGACAAAAAAGTGCCATTTCCCCTGAGGGATTGGAGGGCCTGAGGCTGCGGAGAGAAGCACTCTCACCTCAAAAGCACTCCTTTTTATGAAACTATATATTAATATTTTAGGGATACCAGAAACTCCTGTAAAGAACAGAGGGCATCCCGAGGCACAGCAGAGCTGCCAGCTGGTGCATCTTCAAGGGGCTGACGAGACACAAGTCAGAAAGGCTGAGATCTTGGTCTGCTTGACTTCAACAGGTCAGAATAGTTACCGGTTGGTTGTTCTTGTAAAGGAGCCAGTTTGGTGTAGCGGTTAAGAGCGTGGACTCCAATCTGGGAGAACCAGGTTTGATTCCCCACTCTTCCACATGCAGCCGCTGGGTGACCTTGGGGCAGTCATAGTTCTCTCAGAGCTGTTCTCTCAAGGGCAGTCCTCAAGAGAGCTCTCTCAGCCCCACCTACCTCACAGGGTGTCTGTTGTGGGGAGAGGAAGAGAAAGGAGATTGTAAGCCACTCTGAGTGAAGGGTAGAGTATAAATCCAATTTCCTCCTTTTCCTCCTCCTGCTCCCTTATTGTTCCAAATATGCCGTCTTTTGAAGTCGGTTTATTGTTTTTTTCATAAATGCAGCTGTCGCAAGATGGGATCACAGGGCCATAGATGTGACCTCCCTCAGTTCTTTAATTTTTTTAAAATATTTATTTGAAATTGTTCTTTGATTTAAATACATTATACATGCAGAATTACAATATCCAACACGAACAATGGTAGAGTTTGGAGAAGGCTTAGAAAGGCTTTTTTGTTTGTTTTGTTAGGTTTCCTTTGCTCAAATGCCAGTCGAATCTGACTCTAGGGTTGCAGTACTCCTCTCCGTTTCCAAGCCGAAGAGCCAGCGCTGTCCGAAGACTTTTTCCGTGGTCATGTGGCCGGCATGACCAGACGCTGAGGCACATGGAATGCTGTCACCTTCCCACCGAAGCAGTATCTATTTATCTACTTGCAGTTTCTTGCTTTCGAACTGCTAGGCTGGCAGGAGCTGGGACCAGAGACAGGAGCGGTCTCGAACTGCTGAACTACCAACCTTCCAGTCTGCAGTTCTGTATCTTAACCACTGAGCCACTGTGCCCCCTTGTTTTGTTAACCGCAGAACAAATGTCTGTTTGGCAGTTCCTTTTGCAGGCTGTGTGGGGCTACGGACCGACCTCTGTTGAACAGGCCTGAAAATGTTTCCTTCCGTGGGAGAACGGGAGGCGAACGTGACACTGTGAGACGATCAAGCTTCCCTCGAGCCAGTGCCCACTTGTGCTTTTGTGAACGGGACAGAAGAGGCATTGTGCGTTCGGCAAACTCTAATCACCACAGTGTCAGCCCATGAACTAGGACTCCTATGTTCAGCCCATGAGAGTTTTCCCTCCACTCTCAAGAGTTTAATAGAAGGGGAAATCCCACCTGGTGTAATTTCATAAGGGCGCTCCTAGGAGGATCAGGGAACAGGGGAGGGTTGCCAGCTCTGGTTTGGGAAATTCCTGAAGGTTTGGGGCAATGCCTGAGGAAGATGGCTGGGGGGGGGGGGAGGAAGGAAGAAGCTCAGCGGGGATGTGATGTCAACTCTAGGACTTCAGTTTCTCATAGAGTATGGCATACCACGGAGTCTGCCCTCTGAAGTTGCCTCTTCTGCTAGAGGAACTGATCTTTGAGAGCCAGTTTGGTGTAGTGGTTAAGTGCGTGGACTCTAATCTGGGAGAACCGGGTTGGATTCCCCACTCCTCCACATGCAGCTGCTGGGTGACCTTGGGCAAGCCATCGTTCTGGCACAGCTGTTCTCTCAAGGACAGCTCTGGAAAGAGCTCTCTCAGCCCCACCTACCTCACAGGGTGTCTGTTGTGGGGAGGGGAAGGGAAAAGGAGTTTGTAAGCGACTCTGGGACTCCGAGTGAAGGGCGGGGTATAAATTCAATCTCCTCCTCCTCTGTCGTTGTCTGGAAATAAGGAGGAATTCCAGGAGAACTCAGAGGTTGACAACCCTAGAATAGGTTCCACCCAGAGGTTGACAGCCACAGATCCGAGCATAAGAACATAAGAGAAGCCAATGTTGGATCAGGCCAGTGGCCCATCCAGTCCAACACTCTGTCACACAGTGGCCAAAAATACCAGGTGCCCTCAGGAGGTCCAACAGTGGGGACAGGACACTAGAAGCTAGGGTTGCCAAGTCCAGGTTGGAAAATACCTGGGGACTTTGGGGGTGGAGCCAGGAGAAGGTGGGGTTTGGGGAAGGGAAGGGCCTCAGCATGGTACAATGCCGTAGAGTCCATCCTTCAAAGCAGCCATTTTCTCCAAGGGAGCTGATCTCTGTCAGCTGGGGATCCATTGTAAAAGCGGGGGATCTCCAGTAGGGCTGCCAAGTCCCCCGGTAGGGCGGGGGAAACACCGATTTTTAAAGCTTTCCCCCGCCTTTTCAAAATTGGCCACTGGGGGAGGCAATGGCTGCCAGCAGGGAAACGTCGGAGGCTGCCCTGGCCTCTTAAAAGGGAAATGTCTGCAGAGAGCCTGCCCTGCAGTAAAAAGCCTCAACAGACATTTCCCCTTTAAGAGAGAACAAGAGAGCCCCGCCCAGAGAGGCTCTTTCTGCTGAAGGGCCTGCTTTTGCATGTGGCCTGCTGCTGGAGTAAGCTGCTTGGGGTAAGCTGCTGGGGTCTGCCTGCTCTTTGCCTTCTCTCTCTCTCCCCCTCCCCCTTTCTTTCTTTTTTCTGTCTGTCTGTCTGTCTGTCTGTCTCTCTCTGTCCCCATCCAGCAGAGGTCTGTCAGTGGCTATTATTAGCCACAAGGTCTAAATGGAACCCTTTGTCTGGGGCAGTGATGCTCTGCATTCTTGGTGCTTGGGGGGCAACAGTGGGAGAGCTTCTGGAGTTCTGGCCCCGCTGCTGGACCTCCTGAGGGCATCTGGTATTTTTGGCCACTGTGTGACACAGAGTGTTGTACTGGATGGGCTGTTGGCCCGATCCACTGTGGCTTCTCTCCTGTTCTTATGATATGAAAATCATATTTAGCACTTGTGTAGCACTTAGTGCTTCATATTCTGCCGAGATGAGGAAGGATTCAGTAGGGCCGTTGCTCAGTGATAGAGCATCTGCTTGACATGCAGGAGGTATCAGCCTCTTCAGCTAAAAAAGGATCAGGTAATAGGTGACATTAAAGATCTCAGCCTGAGACCCTGGAGAGCCACTACCAGTCTGAGTAGTCAATACTGACCTTGATGGACCAATGGCCTGATTCAGTATTAGGAAACTTCATGAGTTCATGTGGGAGCATGTGGAAGCAACATCACAGGATGTGACATCACAAAATGATGTCACTTCCTTTCTCCTGGCTCCACCCCCAAAGTCTCCTGGCTCCACCCCCAAAGTCCCCAGATATTTCCCAAGTTGGACTTGGCAGCCCTAGTTAAGCAAGGTTGGCCACCCCTGCTCTAAGCTGTGGAGTCTTCTGAGCAAAAATTCTACTTTGTAAGCTACTGGCATTACAGTTGTGAGCAAGCGATTTGGCCGCTGCATAAATTCATTTGCTCTGGAGCCCTCCTTCCTGAGCCCAGACAAAAATTGTGTGAGCTGTAGGCTAAAAAACTGTCTGCTATCTCACACTGACTCTGCTTAGAGGAAACACTGTTTATGACCTTCCCATCACACGATGCTATAATGCTCAGGTGTATGTTATGATAACTCACACATGTGCACTAGTGGCAAAAGCAGTTTTATGGGATTTTTTGGGGTAGGGGCTGGTGTTGCATCTTCCAGTTGTGGCAGATGGTCAAGAGCAGGGGTGTCGAACATGCAGTCTGGGGGCTGGATCAGGCCCCCGGAGGGCTTCTATCAGGCTCGGACTGGAACTGGCCATCTCCTGCTTCCAGTTCTGTTGCTGCTGCTGCATCATAACTTGCCTCGCCAGACTCTCTCAGTCGCTCAGCCGTTTCATGTTTTCCCCTGTGTAATGTAGTATGCTCTGTGTAGCAACCAGCCTGCCATGTGCTCCCAGGTAATGGCGCCCGCCGCATGGCCAGAGCACATGGTCAGGCAGAGAGGGGAGCTTGAATCTGGAGGAACAATAGACATCCGGATTCAAAGCCTCCACCAATGTGGGACCTAGGTTCTCCCTGGGGAGCCAATGCCATCAAAGGCTCCTCCAGGGAACCTATGACAAACATGCGCATATGTTAAGCCCCTATCAGGTCTTTTGGGTGCGGCCGGAGGTGTGGCTCCGGCCAGCATATAATGAGGGCCCTGGAGCCCTGGAAGCATGCTTGTTCTGACCATCTACTGGGCATGCTGAATCACTCAATAAAGGCTTCATGATTTCACCGTTCCTGGTCTCCTGAGTCCAGTACTCTTCACCCTGGGTCCTAGACTCAGAACTCTTGAGTATGAGATTTCAAGATTGCCACAGCACAGACATTTGGATGCAATAATTCAGAGCAAGAGGCGCCGGTCATCAGAGACTGTTAAATAAACAAAATATTGCAGGAGTGCTAATGTTTTAAACATGTTTTTATTTTAAGTTAAATAAAATCTTTGTGTCCTTTATAAAGTTTATATCTCTGCTACCTGGCATTACATGTTATGACACACATGGCCCGGGACAATTTATGTGAGATCCAGCCCTCATAACAAATGAATTTGACAGCCCTGGTCAAGAGGGTAAGTTTGTTTTTTGGTCAGTAGCTTTGTTTGGGCAGACTTTCTAGCTAATGTGCCACAGACAGGGCCATGAATGGGTTGCAGGATTGAAATAAATGGATAGTGGGAATTCCAGATTAATTCAGCGAGTCCAGATCCGGCCAAACTCACTTAACGTAAGAGCCACATAGAATAAATGTCAGATGTTTGAGAGCCGCAAGACATGGACAGATATCACACACAGTTGTTTTTTTAAAAAAATACCAATTTGCTTTTTTATTAACATTAAATGAGACTGCCAAAGATCAAAACAAAAGGGGTAAAATGGATATTGATAATGATATTCATTTGTCCAATGATATTTATTTGTTTGCTAATGATATTTGTCTAAGAGAGAGAGAGAGAAAGAGAGAGAAGTGGAAAGAAAGAACGGAAGAGGTGGAAAGAATTAGAAACAGAAACAAAGAAAGCAAGTAGATGGGGGAGGGAGGTGGAGGAAGGAAGGAAGGAAGGAAGGAAGGAAGGAAGAGGGAGAAAGAGAGAGAAAGAAACAAAGCAAATAGATGAGGAGGGGAGGGAAGGGAGAGGTGGAAAGCAACTTTAGCTTTAAATGTGCTCTCCAAATGCCCCCACACCCCCACAGCAGCCTGCTTGGCTTGAAGAAAGAATTTAAAGAGACAAATGGTTTCTCCAATCCAGCAGGCGGGGCCATGGGGCAGGGTTTTGGAGAAGGCCTTTAACTTTAAATGTGTTCTTCAATCCCTCTTGGCTTGGAGACGGGATTTAAAGAGGCAAATGCCTTCTCTGAGCCAAGCCGGCCGGTGTGGTGGGGCTTGAAGAACAAAGTTAAGTTTAGATGGGCAGGGAGAAAGCGAGAGAGAAAGAAAGGTGGAAAGAAAGTAAGCGGAAAGAAAGCAAATGGGGGGAGGTGGCAGTGGAAAGAAAGCAACTGTAACTTTAAACGCGTCCTCCAAGGCCCCCCCCCCCCCGGCTGCCTTGGCTTGGAGAAGGGATTTAAAGAGACAAATGCCTTCTCCAAGCTGGCCAGCCCGGGGGGGGGGGGGGTTGAGAACACATTTAAAATTAAAGTTGCTTTCTTTCTCTGCCCCCCCCCCCCTACCCAGGGAGGGGAACACTGGCTGAGGAAGGGAAGATCGATTGGGGAGGCATGGCTCCCCTTCATTTCCCCAGCTGTTCTGTTAGGAGCCACGCAATATGTGTGAAAGAGCCGCATGCAGCTCCCGACCTGCAGTTTGGCCACCCCTGAGCAAGTCCAAGGGTGGCACTTTGCATATATGGCGATTCCTCTCTCTTTCTTTTTCTCTCTCTGCACCTAGGTCTGCTGTTAACCTTCCTCACAAATGCAGTAGTCAGCTTTCCATTGGACTGTCCTTTAGACTCTTACTTGACTGTTCCTGTACCTAAGAGATGACCACAGACGGTATAAAGCCACGGAGCGGCTGCACGTGGTAGAAATGGGACAAACAAGGCCTGTTTGCTTCTGGCCACAGGTTGCCTACGCCAGATTAGCTGGTCTTTCCAGCCACATTAGCATTGCACAAACCAAGCGCAGTCTATGAAACAAAAATAAAACAGGCGGACCACAGATTGGAGCCTGGGTTGCCTCAGAAAGAGACCTTTCTAATTCCTGAAATTAGAAAGCTGTTATGATTCCACTGCCAGTCTCTGAAGAGGCCACAAAATGTGGTACTAATGACATCAAAATTTGAGTCCAGTGGCACCTTTAAGACCAACAAGTTTAATTCTGGGCATAAGCTTCCATGTGTATGCACACTTCTTCAGATAGCTGCAGGGAAGGAGCTGTGTTGGTCTGAAGCAACAGAACGAAGTTTGAGTCCAGCGGCCCCTTTAAGAGCAACAAGTTTGGTTCTGGGTATAAGCTTCCGTGTGCATGCCCACTTCTTCAGATATAAAGATGACACTGCAGCTGAAGTAGAATACATTCAGTATAGGGCTGTGTTCCATGTTCTCCTGTAAAATCCCTCTATTTAATAAATGTACAAATTGTAATACTACATTTCCTGTACAAATCTGTATTTCTACATACATATATATATATATACATATATATATATATATATGCGCACACACACACACATATATATCTATATGCACACACACATATATATCTATATCTAGATGCACACACATACACACATATATATATATTTCCACACTCTAGTTAGGACCTGCGCAAACTCCCCTCAGCCAGCAAGCCCTCCCCTTCCTTCTTTTAACCACGCCTCCTTCGGCGAGGCGGGGTCAATCACGCGTTATTGGCAAGGCGCCATCCAATGGCTAGCAAGATACCCCTTTACGCCCCACCCGTCCACCAATCACGGTCGGAGGGGGAAAAACACCCTCCCCTCTCGCTGTCGGTTAGGCGAGCGAGCCGGCCGCCATCTTGTGTGTGGCGACTTCCCCCACCCTCCCCATCCTCGCCCCTCTTCAATAACCCCGAACTAGAGAGGAGTTTGGGGGGGGGGGGGTGAGGCGGAAGAAACCGAAACGTTGTGAACGTCCAACGTTGGGAACGCTGAAATAACAGCGCTGCTGCCTCTCAGGCGAACGGGGTGTGTGTGTGTGTGAAGGGAGAGGTGGGGAGGGCGGAGAAGGCCGCACCCAAAATGGCGCCGCCGCCGCCCCGACACGCCTCCCGGGCGGGGCCTTGCGCGTGACGTCAGCGCGCGGCTGGGCATGGGCAGGTGGGCAGGAGCAGGCGAAGTTTAGCCCCTGCGAGCCGGAGGTGGAGGCGGTCGCTGCTGGGCGCGGAGCTCCGGCTTCTCTCCTTCCTGCCCCGTGGGCGCGCGCGGGGAGCCAGGCCGGGCCTTCGCCGGGGCCACCACCGCCATGGCCGCGGAGGACTCCAGCGCCCTGCCCTGGTCCATCGACAAGGATGACTACGAGCTGCAGGAGGTGATCGGTGAGTGGCGGCGGGGCACATGGCCGGGGTCGGGGGCGCCAAGGGCGGGCGGGCGGGCGCGGGGCTTCTCCGCTCCGGGAAGGGGCGGGTGCACGTGTGAGTGTGCGGACGCGCGTCTCCCTCTCGCTGCACGGGTGCCTCTCTCTCTCTCTCCTTCCCTCCACCCCTTCCCTTCTTCGCATGTTTGCAGCCGGAGCAGGCGCCGGGTCTGCAGCCAAGGGGGTGTGCCCGGGCCGAGCGTGGCAGGCGGAGGGCGTGGGAATGACGGGCGAGGGTGGGGACCGAGGGGCCTAGCGTTGCACGCTGTTGTGCGGGCTTGTGGCTGCTCCTGGAGGGGGGGGGGGGCGCGCGTCGGAGCCGTGTTCTGCAAGGGAGTGGTGGGGCGGGGCGGGAACGTGTGGATGCGCCTGTGTCGACACGCTTCCTCGGGAGTCGGTCTCTGCCTTCAGTGGGGCTGGCTCCTTTTCCGAGGATGTGCTGTGCTCCCTGGAGGGTGGGCACTTCGGAGGTGGGTTCTACAGGGGAGTTGTGGGCAATGTTCCCTCTGAGCGGTGGAGGCTTGTGAGCAAAAATTCTGCTTTGTGAGCCTACTGGCATTAAAGTTGTGAGCAGTGTTCCCTCTAAGCTGAGTAAGAGTGAGCTAGCTCACAGTTTTTTAGCCTCTGGCTCACACCTTCTCGTCTTAGCTCAGGAAGGAGGGCTCCAGAGCAAACTGCTTTATGCAGTAGCCAAATCGCTTGTTCACAACCTTCATGCCAGCAGCTCACAAAAGTAGAATTTTTGCTCACAGGACTCCCCAGCTTAGAGGGAGCATTGGTTGTGAGCAGTTTGGCTCCTGCATCAATTAGTTTGCTCCGGAGCCATCCTTCCTGAGCGAAGACAGAAATGTGTGCGCCACAGGCTAAAAAATTGTGAGCTAGCTCACATTAACTCAGCTTAGAGGGAACACTGGTTGTGGGGTGGGGCGGGAACGTGTGGATGGGTCTTATCTTGACATGCTCTCTTGGGAACAGGTCTCTGCATTCGGGGGCTTGCTCCTTTCCGAGTGTCTGCGCTGCAGCTCCTGGAGGGGTGAGCACATCAGAGCTCGGCTTTGCGTGGGAGTGGTGGGGGGTTCCTGTGGGTAAGAGGGGATTAGGTAGAATCATGCAGGGAAGTCTGTCAGTGGCTACCAGCCATGATAAGTGAGGGCAACATCAGGGGAAGGCCTCGGCCTCTGTGCCCTGTTGTTGGACCTCCAGAGGAACTGGTTGGCCAGAGACCAGATGCTGGGCTAGATGGACCACACAGCAGGGCTCTTCTGATGTTCTTATCAGGGGAAGGCCTCCGCCTCTGTGCCCTGTTGTTGGCCCTCCAGAAGAACTGGTTGGCCACTGTGTGAAACTGGATGCTGGACTAGATGGACCCTCACTGGTCTGATCCAGCAGGGCTCTTCTGATGTTCTTATCATGGGAAGGCCTCGGCCTCTCTGCCCTGTTGTTGGCCCTCCAGAGGAACTGGTTGGCCACTGTGTGAGACAGGACACTGGACTAGAGGGACCCTCACTGGTCTGATCCAGCAGGGCTCTTCTGATGTTCTTATCATGGGAAGGCCTCGGCCTCTCTGCCCTGTTGTTGGCCCTCCAGAAGAACTGGTTGGCCACTGTGTGAGACAGGACACTGGACTAGAGGGACCCTCACTGGTCTGATCCAGCAGGGCTCTTCTGATGTTCTTATCATGGGAAGGCCTCGGCCTCTCTGCCCTGTTGTTGGCCCTCCAGAAGAACTGGTTGGCCACTGTGTGAGACAGGGTGCTGGACTAGATGAACCACTGGTCTGATCCAGCAGGGCTCTTCTGATGTTCTCACGTATGGGGAGATCATGTGTATGCATCTAGCTTTCCATGCTTTTTTGGGAATAAGTCTGTAAATTCAGTGGGGCTTGTGTCTTTTCAAGTATCTTTGAGATTGTAGCTGTAGAAAGGACCAAGTGTGTGTATATCCATTTAAGAACATAACAGAAGGCAATGTTGGATCAGGCCAGTGGCCCATCCAGTTCAACACTGTGTCACACAGTGGTCAAAAACACCAGGTGCCATCAGGAGGCATTCCAGCAGTGGGGCCAGGACACTAGAAGCCCTCCCACTGTTGCCTCCCCCCCCCAAGCACCAAGAATACAGAGCATCCCTTGCCCCAGACTGAGACTTCCTATCTGTACCTTGTGGCTATCTATACCTTGTGTTTAGTGGGCTGTGTATACATATAGCAAACAAGGTGAGAAGTATTTGTATGCTTGGGGTTGGTGTGTTTCTGTATCTCTTTGCTCTCAGTGACCGTAGAATCTGTCATAACTATGTCTAATGCTGAGGATCAGTGGGCCCGGTGTGTGCGCAAGCCTGTTATACTTTAAGGGTGTGTACACTTGTGCATATGCCTGCACAGAACTGCAGAGTTTGCTCTTGTGTGTATCTTTATTGTTCACCTGCAGAAGTGTGCGTCTGGGTTGTAGGCGCCTCATTAACGACATCATTTGTATTTCGGAGAAGTGCTTACGGTATGCGCGTCTGGCAGTGCCATTCCTTTTTAAAAGATATATTGTTCTTTGTCTGCGCGAGAGACCGGTGCGCCTCCTGAGGTTTTGTGTGCGTGCACGCTCAAGACAGAATGAACTCGAGAAGAGGGGTGGTAGTGGAAAGTACCGTCAAGTCGAAGCCAACTTATGGGTGACCCCATAGGGTTTTCGGCGCAAGAGAGAAACACAGGTGGTTTGTTCTTGCCTGCCTCTGTGTTGCGACCCTGGGCTTGCTTGGCGGTCTCTCGTCCAAGTACTAACCAGGGCCGAACCTGACGAGACTGGAAATGCATGCTTGGTCATGGGATAAATAAAAACTGGCATGGAAGTTGTGAGCGAGCGATTTGGCTGCTGCACAGATTAGTTTGCTCCGGAGCCTTCTGAGCAAAAACAAAAATCTGTGAGCTGGAGGCTACAAAACTGTGAGCTAGCTTACACTTACTCAGCTTAGAGGGAACACTGGTCCTTGGCCTTGTTCTGAATCTAAGCATCTGTCGGTACCCTTTCTCTTCTGTTCACGTTAGTGGGCAGTGTATCCTTCCAAAGGTTTGGACCTCTTCTATGTTGCTGTTAATTTTTTTAGGGGAAGGGGGGGCAGTGCTGCTACGCTGCGCTCTATCTGTCTGGAGACCCAAATCTCTGCTGTCAGTTGAATGCTTCAGGGATTGGGGAGGTTTGAATACCTGTGGTTTAAAGTCTTTGAGGCTCGGGTGTGTGTGGCTCTGCTGCTTGTCATTAAAATTTTTGGGTTTCTGTTGGGTGCCCCCGGATATTTTCTCTGGCCAAAAGCCAGAGAAGCGGGAAATCCCGCATGTGCAGGGGAAGTTTGATTTGGTGCTTCTGTATCTTTACTTGCTGCAACGCATGCCGTCCATTTCTGTTCCTGCTTCTTTGGATCTCAGAGGTACCTGGAGGTTCAAGGAGGAGGCCGAACTTACTTTCTAGGCTTGGGGTGCTGTGGGTCTTGTGTGTGAACATTGCATCAGAAGAGTCCTGCTGGATCAGAGCAGTGGTCCATCTAGTCCAGCATCCCGTCTCACACAGTGGCCGACCGGTTCCTCTGGAGGGCCAACAACAGGGCATAGAGGCTGAGGCCTTCCGCCGATGTTGCCTCCTGACTCTGGGATTCAAAGGCTTAGTGCCTCTGAACATGGAGGTTCCCCTCAGTCACCATAGCTTGTAACCACTTAATAGACCTATCCTTCATGAATCTGTCTAATCCAGGGGTGGGCAATTGTTTTGGCTCGGGGGCCACTTTGTGGGAGCGGAGGTTAGAGGAGGGCCGCACCTTTTAAAATGATTGCATTCATTACTTAACTTTGCATTTCGGAAAAGGTATAAATTGTATCATAAAAATCAATAAATATAAATTAAATAAAATAGTGGTAGTTTTATTCAATTTATTGTGCTAATTTCATATCATCTATAGCTGCAAGCACATTTAATTTTAGAATCAGTTTAATGAGACAAATGTACCCTATCACACTTTTCTACAATTTTTTTGAAGTCAGGAGTGAGATTGCTTGTTGTGATTCTCATCACAGCCTGCAAGTTAATGTCTGTCAAAGAGCATCTATATTTACTCTTGTTAATCTTCATGTTTTGGCGGGCCGCAAAAAACTCTGTGGTGGGCCGCATGTGGCCCGCGGGCCGCC
Source organism: Lepidodactylus listeri (assembly GCA_029233225.1). Classification (NCBI taxonomy): domain Eukaryota; kingdom Metazoa; phylum Chordata; class Lepidosauria; order Squamata; family Gekkonidae; genus Lepidodactylus; species Lepidodactylus listeri. Next base: position 8,719,013 of record JARCFY010000012.1, read on the forward strand.
ATTTGCCCACCCCTGGTCTAATCCGCTTTTCAAGCTGTCTATGTCTGTGGCAACATCCTCTGGCAGTGAATTCCGCATTTTAATCACTTGCTGTGTAAAGTAGTATTTCCTTTTGTCTGTTCTGAACCTACTGCCCATCACTTAAATTGGATGCCCTCGAGTTCTAGTGGTTTGGGAGAGGGAGAAAAAGTTCCCTGTGTCAGCCGTCTCCACCTCATGCGTAATTTTATAAACCTCCATCATTTGTCCCATTAGTCATATTTTTTCTAAGCAGTGCTAGCTGCGCTGTCTCACTGGTACAGTGACCCCACCGTTCTAGCGGAGACGGCTGCTGGAAAATAACCCTTGTGGACATTATAACCTGGAGGCTAGACTAGGTTTTGGAGACTTTCTGGTACCTTATCCTGCATCGGGCTTTCTTTTCCCCCGCTGCTGCCGTCCTTATGTCCCTTTCCGTAAGTAGCAGTTGCCCTGCCACCCTGACCCTTTCTATCTCCGTTAAGTGTAACAAATAAGCTGTTGAAGCGGGTCGGGATGGTAGCCGTGCTTACAGATAAATCTCAGGAAGGTGGCAGGGTTCAAATAGAAATGCCAGCACCTACTCGCTGACTTCATTTTTGTGTCCTTGAAATCGCTCCGGTGCCTGCGCCCAGTTGGCTGTCAAGGGTGAGGGAGTGACTTGTGGGTCAAACTTCAGGGCTGATGGTCCTCCATTTCTCAGGTGATGCCCTGCGTGTCTGCAGTTTGAGGCTTGCTATTTATCCGGCGCAACAGGTGAATCGGTCGGTTCTCTTCAGAGGAAGCGAAGGACACAGTTGTCTTTATGCATGGGCCGTGAGGAATGGGAGAACAGTCTCTGGGTTATATTAGCTGGAATTTTGGAAGTCTTTCCCTTTTCCTAGGTCTGCCCCGGTAGCAGGTTGTTTGTGGGTTTTTTTGTTTTTTTTTGCTGTGTCATGCTTGTGTCTCAGTGTGGTGATACGGCGTTCTGTTGGAATGTTTACGGTCCGAAGGCAAAACTCGAGGTTTGGTTCTTAGTGTTTGTGACTGTTTTGGAGCGGGAGGAGTAGAAGCTTCTCAAAAATCTTTTTCATTCCAAGCTGTGTTTGTTTTGTAAGCAAAACGCGGGAGGGAGAATTTAAAAAATGGCTAATAGGTTTATCCTGTTTTATTTAACCACGAAAGGATATGCAGGCTTTTGGGTTACACAGGAGTCTATTGGTTAGTTCAGAAAGTGGTTGAATTTTTGTCTATGCGCTGAATGAGGCTTCTTGGTAATGTAAAGGGAGAGTGGACGGTGCATTTGCTTGGGGCCCCTTTGTGCCTCTCTGCCCTGTTGTTGGCCCTCCAGAGGAACTAGTTGGCCACCGTGTGAGACAGAATACTGGACTGGATGGGCCCTCGCTGGTCTGATCCAGCTCTCCTTTTGTTCTTATGAAGGCCTCGGCCTCTATGCCCTGTTGTTGGCCCTCCAGAGGAACTGGTTGGCCACTGTGTGAGACAGGATGCTGGAGTGGATGGACCCTCACTGGTCTGATCCAGCAGGGCTCTTCTGATGTTCTGGAAGGCCTCAGCCTCCATGCTCTGTTGTTAGCCCTCCAGAAGAACTTGTTGGCCACTGTGTGAATCAGGATGCTGGACTAGATGGATCTCTGGTCTGATCCAGCAGGGCTCTTCTGATATTCAGGAAGACCTCAGTCTCTATGCTCTGTTGTTGACGCTCCAGAGGAACTTGTTGGCCACTGTGTGAGACAGGAGGCTGGACTGGAGGGACCCTCACTGGTCTGACCCAGCAGAGCTCTTCTTATTTTCTTATGACAAAAGGAAATCTTGTTTATAGAATGAGCGATTAAAATGGGCAGAGGATTTATTGGTGCCACAGGAATAGATGGCTTGATTAAACAGATTGGAGGAGGAGAGGTCTATTGATGGCTACTGGCCAGGACGACTAAAGGGAATTTCCACATTCAGAAGCACTAATCTCCTGAATCCCAGTGCCAGGAGGCAACATCAGGGCAAGTCCTGTTTGGTCTCCAAAGGAACTGGTTGCCACTGTTGGAGACACATGAACTGCCTTGTACAGAATTGGACCAGTGGTCTTTCAGTGTCAATATTCTCTACTCATACTGGCAGCAGCTCTCTAGGGTCTCATCACATCACCTGGTCCTTTTTAACTGGGGATGCCTGGGATTGAACCTGGGACCTTCTGCATGCAAAGCAGAGCCCCTTCCACTGAGCCACACCCCCTCCCAGACAGAGTGCTGGGCTAGGTGGACCCCTAGTCCGATCTAGCCGTGCTCGTCATACGTCCACATCCCCAACTGAAACCAAGCCTGCGTTTGCGTAAACTGCATGTTGCTTGCGTGCATCTCCTCTTCCTGCTCAGTTTCCCTTTTGTAGCCTTCTCCCCCATTTAAATTGTAATCTCGGGACAAACAGCATGTCACTTTTCTGTGCCTTTCTCCAGAGTGCCATGTGCACCCGTGGAGCGACGTAAACAACAATTACTTTTTCAGTTCGGTGCGACGAGCTCGAGCCGATGCCGGGCGATAACCTGTAGGTTCGCTGCATTTGTTCTACAGCGTTGTGAAATTGCTGCTGTCATTTCTTTCTCTCTTTCTTGGGTGATTCACCCCTTAAATTGAGAGGAACGTTTGGGAAATCATGAACTGTGGCGCACGTCCTCCCTTGTCCATTAAAAAGTGTTTCCGTTGCCTTTTGAAACGCCTCTCTGCAGCGATGAGAGCTAGAAATGTCCTTTTTAAAAAAAAGGTAGTCTCTGAGCGTCTTCATGTTATGAAGAACACATAGCTACTGCTGACTGAGAGTTGCTAATGTTTTAGTTCAGGAGTCTGCAGCGTGGCACCTGCTGGCACCTTTCCGGGTGCCCGCCAAATGTTTTTTTAAAATGTTGGTGGGACCAGATGGGCTTTTGCATAGCAGGGTTTCTGTTTGTCCATTAGGGAGCTGACAGCACAGGGATCCTCACTGCATGTCTGAAGGTGTACCCAAGAAAATATTTTAAATACAATATGTTAATTTTGCATACCGGATCCGGTTCAAGGTGCTGGTGCTGACCTTTAAAGCCCTATATGGTCTGGGGCCTGCCTACTTGAGGGACTGCCTTTCCCCATATGTGCCCCAGAGGGCACTGAGGTCAAGCTCACAACATGGCTTGACTCTCCCTGGTCTGAAAGAAGTACGGCTGGCCAGTACTAGAACCAGGGCTTTCTCGGTGGCGGCCCCATACTGGTGGAATGAGCTCCTGGAGGATATCAGGGCCCTGCGGGACTTATTACAGTTCCACAGGGCCTGTAAGATGGAGCTCTTCCACCAGGCTTTTGATTAGGAGCCACCACCGGGGGATTAAGGACTTCACCCTGGGACTTGCTGGCCGAGCCCCTGCCGGAGACGGCTTATTTAGATGCTGCTCTTTTCACTGTATGACTCTGTTGTTGTTCTATCTGTAAATTTTGTTATGTTTTTAAATGATAAACTGTTGTTTTATGGTATTTTAATTGTTGGGAGCTGCCTTGAGCCAGCTTGTCCGGCAAGGCGGGGCAGAAACACAAACAAGCAAACAATAAATAAATAAATGAAGGCGCTGTGTTAAACAGGGCTTTCTGGCTGAAATGTTGAAGAGCGAGTGTTTGAGTGATGCATGACCACATGCCCTGACATCTTGCAGTTGGCCCCGCCTCCCGTGGCAGCCATTTTGTGTTTGAACCCCCCGCCCTGTGTCAGAATCCCAAAGGTGCCCGCGGGCTCAAAAATATCGGAAACCCCTGATTTAGCTGAAGATGGCATAGACCATGTTCAGTTTCTCTGCCCTCTCTTCCGACGCCAGCCAGTAGAGCAGAGGCAGGGGTGGGGCACAGAAACGAGATGCGTCGTCAGGGGTCTAACGCTGCAGCTGCTAAGACATCTTTTTAATTACGGCGGCTTGAACTGGCCGAAAAGAAGCTCGACCAAACCAAAGCTGGATCTCGAAGCAGCTCACAATCAAGGCACAGAAACAGCTAGATTCAAGTCCGATAGCACCTTAGAGATCGACAAGATTTTTAGGTATAAACTTTAGAGAGTCAAAGGATCAGATCTAGCTTTTCTCCTGGAGACCAGCTCTGAAAGAAAGCACAGAAACAATATGATAGAAGGGATGTGTGTGTCTTGTTCTTCTGGAGTTCTGGCCCTGCTGGTGGACCTCCTGAAGGCACCTGGGTTTTGACCACTGTGTGACACAGAGGGTTGGACTGGATGGGCCACTGGCCTGACCCAACGTGGCTTCTCTTCTTCTTCCTTTGATAGTAGTTAATAACTGAGAGATTTCTTGGCTGGAGCTCTCTGTTTAAAAATTGTATGGTGGTGTTGTAAAGGCTGCCTCTAGTGTGTGGCGGAGCCGGGGAAGAAATATAGGTGGAATAACCCTTGCCGTCAAAAGAGTCTGGGGCTTCAAGGGGAGTGGTAGCCATTTTTCAAGATGGCTGCCACAGAAGGCACCACATTGCCATTTTATCCCACGATGCCCTTGTAAGCTAAGTTGGGTTTGAGAGTGTGGCTGGTCCAAGGTTGTCCGGTAAGCTTCACAGCAAAATGGGGAATTGGACCTGCATCTCCCAGGTCTTGGTTGAACATTGTGACTCCTCCACTATATTGTCTCTCCTTGCTTCAAGGAATAAATGATGGATGTGTGTGGGGTGTCCATTCAAAACCTGCTAAGTTGCATATTATCTGTCTTTCGTTCCCTTCTCTTTTCTCTGTGAGGTAAAGGTTTGAACGGCTTTGTCAAAAGACAGTGACCCAGAGTATGAAGAGACTGCCTGTTTGTTTAGGGTTTTCCTTTCATGGGTTGCGTGTTTAGGATCTCCTTCTACTTGGCTTGAATTTTAGTAGCGCTACAGGTGGGTCACCTGTGCAGGTGAGAGAGCTTGATGCGGATGGTGCCCAGAGATTGCCAACTGTTGTGTGGTCCATTGTGGGTCCCTCAAGCGGGAACGGCAGCTGTTAACCAGGAGTCTAAGAGAGCTTCATAAGAACATAAGAGAAGCCATGTTGGGTCAGGCCAATGGCCCATCCAGTCCATCCCTCTGATACACAGTGGCCAAAACCCAGGGGCCATCAGGAGGTCCACCAACAGGGCCCCAACTCCAGAAGCCCTCCTATTGTTGCCCCCCAATCACCAAGAAGATAGAGCATCACTGCCCCAGACATAAGAACATAATAGAAGCCATGTTGGATCAGGCCAATGGCCCTTCCGGTCCAACATTCTGTGTCACACAGTTGCCAAAACCTAGGTGCCATCAGAAGGTCCACCAGTGGGGCCGGAACTCTAGAAGTCCTCCCACTGTTGCCCCACAAGCACCAGGAAGGCAGAGCACCACTGCTCCAGACAGAGTGTTCTGTTTTCTTTTGGATATCTCACCACGCACCTGCACTGTGGAATGTAGGTGGGGCCGTACATGCTAGCAGAGCATGTACCTGTAGCTGTAAATCGGTCCGTGCTGTGTGACCAGGGGTGTGAGTTTGCAGTGGGAAGCAAGCATGCTAGGATGAGTGTGCCAGCGGCTAAAGTTGGCAATAGCATTGTGCTTGGCAGGAACTGTAGCTTGAACTGGTAGAGTGAATGTGTTTAAAGTGCGGTTAAGTCACAGCTGACCCATGGCGACCCCATAGGGTTTTTAGGCAAGAGGTGTACAGAAGTGGCCTGTCGTTGCCTGCCTCTGCATGGTGGTCCTGGACTTCCTTGGTGGTCTCCCATCCAAGGACTAACCAGATCTGACCCTGCTTAGCTTCTGAAATCTGGGCAGCCTTGGGCCTTCCAGGTATACTGAGGCTGTAGGCTTTTGAGACTGGCCCTGGGAGGCAATAGCAACATGCTTTTGTTGTTGTAAAGGTAGGAAGGCTGTTGGAAGGGTTCCCAGGGGTGTTGAGCCTGTCCGTGAACCAGGACCCACCCCAGAGTGCGTTCAGTCTCATGTGTCATTTTGCCAAGCGACTCAAAAGTTAAAAATCTCCCTGCTCTCAGTCGGACACTCTAACCCAGGGGTGTCAAACATGCGGCCCGGGGGCCGGATGAGGCCCCTGGAAGGCTTCTATCAGGCCCGCACTGGAACTGGCCATCTCCTGCTTCCAGTTCTGTGGCTGCTGCGGCATCATAGCTTGCTTCGCCAGACTCTCTCAATCGCTCAGCCATTTCATGGTTTCCCCCTGGGTCCTAGACTCCGAACGCTGAGCATGAGATTTCTGTGCTGAATGTCAATAAATCAAAAGTAGGTTTGCAGCTTACAGATACACACCTGAACAGCACGCTCAAGATTGCAACAGCACAGACATTTGGATGCAGTAATTCAGAGCAAGAGGAAATAAAACAAAATATTGCAAGGGTGCTAATGTTTTAAGCATGTTTTTATTTTAAGTAAAAAAATCTCTGTGTTTGTGTCCTTTATAAAGTTTATATATACGCTAGCTGGCGTTACATTTTATGACACACGTGGCCCGGCCCAACAAGGTCTCATTTATGTCAGATCCGGCCCTCATAACAAATGAGTTTGACACCCCTACTCTAACCACTGCCCCGCATTGGTTTGTAGGGGTGATGTAGTTTTATAATGGAGCGGGAAGGGGGAAGGTTGTCCGGATTAGTGTCCTTGTATGATACCAACCTGTGCAGTCCAGTTCGGAGATTTCTGCCGACCTAAGGAGCGATTCCTCTGGTAGGAGGGCCCTCTTCACTCAGCGGTGGGACCCTTAGGTCGGCCGAAGGCTCCACACTTGAGCAAAGCGGAGTGGTCGGGTACACCTAGAGTTTCCAACAACTGGCTGCTTGTCTTAAAAATCATTTCACAATGTATTGTACTTTAACATGTGTTGAAATCGGGAACTGAGTTATGGCACAGTCTGTCTGTCCCGTCCCGTCCCCAGTTTGTTCCGGAACTGCAATCTCGGCTTCTGGGATGTGACTAACTACATTGCAAAGAATGCGTGTAATTCATAGGAAGGGGAGCGAAGGGTCTAGCGTCGCCTATGGAATTCTTCCTTCCTGACTTGCAAGTTTTGTAACTCAGGCGGAGGGGAGCAAACCACCCTTTGCCTTGTCGCGATCCTTGTGAATATGGTGTGCGCCCCCTCCCTGTAGCGTGCACGGTGCAAAAACTTCCACTTGTGATTTTTCCAGAAATCGAGCAGAGCCAAAATGATAAAAGCCTTTGAGGGTTTTTTTTGAGCTGGCGGCGGCTACGCAGACCATGTTGACACAAGTCACAATGAAAGGGGGGGGGGATTTTCTCGTGCTGTTTTTCCGCTTGAAAAGTACCCACGCAGCGATCTCGTGTTTACTCCACTGGGCACCGTGCCATCTCGGCATCGCTGTTTGCCAAACGCTTCAAAAAAAAGAGGAAATCCCCTTGCGAAACGTCCTTGCTTTATCTAGGGCACGAGGAAGGGGGGGAATCGGTTACTCAGCACAGGTCTGAATCATTCCTCTTTGAAGAGGTATGCGTGGTATCTATGTCATGATCCTAGATTAGCCTGGACTGACAAACAGCTGAGATACCACTGTGGACTTTGGACCCAGATCCTCGGGAGTATGACAAGGACAGCTGTTGACAGAAGATGTGGATTGGCTTGTGTCTGTGCCGTTTTCCCCAGATGGCCAAGTACACATAGGGCACCATGGTTATATGTGCTGGATGCTCTACACTGAATCTTCTTCCCGGGAACACCAGCTTTAACAGCCCGCACTTCTGGCCCTTAGACCCTTCTGTCTTCACTGCCATGGAATTGTGCGAGCCAGTGACTGGTGAGATCTCGAGAACCGCAGTAGAGGCCACGCTGTAAGACTTTCGAGCGGTCAGAGCGGGTGGCTTGAATTTTCCGCGCTACGATGAGCTGAAGAAGTGGCACACAATAGCAAACATTGCAGAATTAGGCAAGGCCAGGGGTGGGCAAACTGTGGCTCGGGAGCCACATGCGGCTCTTTCACATATATTATGTGGCTCCCGGCAGGGCGGCTGGGGAAGCTAAATATCATTAGCAAACAAATATCATTGGACAAATTAATATCATTATCAATATCTGCTTTTATCCCTTTTGTTATTATTTTTGGCAGTCTTGTTTAATGTTAATAAAAAGCAAATTTGCTTATTTTCCAATAAAAGCAGGTAATATTTGTTCATGTCTTGTGGCTCTCAAACATCTGATGTTTATTCTATGCGGCTCTTCCGTTAAGCAAGTCTGGCCACCCCTGTTCTAGGTGGCTCTCGCGCTGACCAAGTTTGCCCACCCCTGGGCAAGGCAGAAAAGACTTGGCGTCATTCATTAGTGCAGAATTGGGATTGCCTTTGAACCAAAGGTCAAGTGCTGAATGTAAGAGAAGCCATGTTGGACCAGGCCAGTGGCCCATCCAGTCCAACACTCTGTGTCACACAGTGGCCAAAGCCCAGGAGGTCCACCCATGGGGCCAGAATGCCAGAAGCCCTCCCACTGTGGCCCCCCCAAGCGCCAAGAAGATAGAGCATCACTGCCCCAGACAGTGTTTTCCGTCTATACCTTGTGGCTAAGAGCCACTGGTGGACCTCTGCTCCAGATGTTTACCCAATCCCCTCTTGAAGCTGTCTATGCTTGTAGCCAACCACCATGTCCTGTGGCAGTGAATTCCACGTGTTAATTACTTCCTCTTATCTGTTCTAAGCCTACTGCTCATTCATTTCCTTGAGTGCCCATGAGTTCTTGTATTGTGAGAAAGGGAGAAAAGTACTCCTTTGGTGTAGTTGTTAGGAGCACGGACTGTGATCTGGGAGAACTCAGCTTTGATTCCCCACTGCTCCACATGCAGCTGCTGGTGCGACCTTGGGTCAGTCACAAGTTCTCGCAGAGCTGTTTTCTCAAGGGCAGTTCTCCAGAGAGCTCTCTCAGCCCCGTCTACCTCACAGGGTGTCTGTTGTGGGGAGGGGAAGGGGAAGGAGATTGTAAGTCAAGTGTCCTCCTCCTGCTGCATGATTTTGTCAACTTCAGTTATCCTTTCCTTATGCTGAAGTTGCTTTCGGAGGCGTGGACTAAAGAGGCGAAGGAGTCCAGATATCCATTCTGCCCCTCTCGCAGCCTGAAGTGGAACTGTCACATCTGTGGGCGGGAGTAGAATGGACCAGTTAGCCAGCACATTACCTTCGGCAGACTGTGAGATTTCCTTGGCCCCTGCTGCTGTTGGAGTCGTGTGTGCCACAGGGCCGCCCCTATGGTGTACACCAGGGATGGGCGGTGTGAGACTACAGCCAAAGATGTTCTTGGAACTTTATTCCTAGAGAGGACTGTCGGAGGGGCTGTGGCTCAGTGGCGGAGCATCTGCTTTGCCCATAGAATGTCCCTGGCTCAGTCCACAACATCTCCTGTTGAAAGATGCAGGTAGTTGGCGATGTGGTGTGAAATATCTTCCACCTGAGATCTTGGCGAGCCGGTGCCGTAGTCGGAGTAAACAGTGATGAGTGACATGTGTCAGGGTTTCTCAAGAACCGGCTCTGAGAAGGACCTGGTAGAGAGGACGCTGGAGTCACACAAGTATCTCTGCCAGGATTGAAACGTTATGACTGTGTAGTTACGGTGGACTGATTGGGACGCGCACAAGAGCTAGTTTTTGTAGTCTGGCGTAGCAGGCTTTTGAAACCGCGACAGGACCCATGCATTTCTTTTTCCTGTCCTAGCTATGCTTTTTACAGCTTAAATATGAGGCATTTTTAATGAGGTTTTTGCAAGCGCCTTAGCTGGGAGTTCTGATTTATACCGCTAATGCATCCAAAATCTATACAAGCTTGTTAGAGTTTGTGTACAATAGCAGATGAACTGTCACATTCAGCGGAATTCTTTATTCAGCGGCTCGGCCAAAGCAATGAAATGTAACATTCTGCGTAGCCTAAATCAATGTACTGATTCCTTTGTGTATTAAGATAAATTTAGGTGGGTGGCTGTGTTGGTTTGAAGCAACAGAACAAAGCTGGAGTCCAGTAGCTCCTTTAAGACCAGGGGTCCTCAAACTTTTTAAACAGGAGGCCAGTTCACTGTCCCTCAGACCGTTGGAGGGCCGGACTATAGTTTTTTTAAAAAAAAACTATGAACAAATTCCTATGCACACTGCACATATCTTATTTTGAAGTAAAAAAACAAAATGGGAACAAATACAATATTTAAAATGAAGAACAAGTAAAGTTAAATCAACAAACTTACCACTATTTCAATGGGAACTATGGGCCTGCTTTTGGCTAATGGGATGGTCAATGTCCAGTTCCATATTTGTCACTGCTAGTCGTAACAAGTGATGCAAGTGTGCATCAGTTAGTCTAGATCTGGTTGGAGAGTTCAGATGTTATTTTGCGGGCCACACCGGGGGTGTGTGTGTGTGTGTGCGCACGCAAGCAAGGCACCCTTGACGGGGCTGTTGTCTTTCCCTCTCCGAAGAAACAAAGAACTCAGCATCCTCACAAACTTTTTAAGGCAGCAAGCCCCCAGCTGCTTCTCCCTGAAACTCCACTACTGCAGGCATCATGATGGGAAAGAGAAACCTCTCTCTCTCTCTCTCTCTCCCTCCGATTTCCAGCAGCACAAAAAGCCTCGAAAAAGACCCCCGCCCGGCTCGTGGGAGTGGCGCAGGTCTCCTAGCCGGCTGAGAGGCCTCTCAGCTGGCTAGGAGACTTGGGGCCAGCCGGAGCGCCTGCCACCCCACACTTACCCTCTTCCAGTCTTCCTTTTGCCTCCTCCGGGCTGACTGGAAGCAGGGGGGGCGGGGCTTTGTCATGTGGCCCGGGACGAGTCGGCTGCAATTTTTCCGCTGCTTTGTGTGCTGCTGGGAATTGGAGGACAGGCAGCGGTACACCTGGCGGGCCAGAAAAATGCCCTCGGCAGGCCGCATGTGACCCCCAGGCCGTAGTTTGAGGACCCCTGTTTAAGACCAACAAAGATTAATTCTGGGTGTAAGCTTTCTTGTAGCGTGCATGCACACGATAGCTTATAGCCAGAATTAAGCTTTGTTGGTATTAAAGGTACCACTGGACTCAAACTTTGTTCTTTGATGATTAAGTCTGGGGTGGAATTCTACAAGACTCTCTTAAGTGTGCAATCCTATATAGAATTGTTCCAGTCTGAATCCATTGATTTCAACAGATATAAGACTTTTAAATATGTACGGGATTGCATGGTAAGTATTAAAACTGGTCTCCCGCCATGTAATTGAAAGTTCAAACCAGTGAGGGAGTTAAGTGTGTGGTTGTGCGATGTAAAGGGAGAAAGCTTCTACTACTAGGAGCCATCTTGGTGTAGTGGTTAAGAGTGGCGGACTCTAGTCTGGAGAACCGGGTTTGATTTCCCACTCCTCCTCATGAAGTCAGGTAGGTGACTTTGGGTCATTCACAGTTCTCGAAAGAGCTCTCTCAGCCCTACCTACCTCACAGGGTGTCTGTTGTGGGGAGAGGAAGGGAAGGCGATTGTAAGCCGCTTTGAGACTCCTTCGGGTAGTGAAAAGCGGGTATTAAAAACCAAGTAATCTTTTTCTATTGATGAGATTCTCTCATTAGCTATTATATCTATGACTTTTGTACAGTGCTGTTGGACTGAGTTATTGTATTTTTAATATGCTTATGGCAAAACATTAATGGGCGAGTTAAGAACATTAGCTTGGTCTTGTACTGTTTGTCTGAAGATGGATTTTAATTTAGCTGAGCTGCAAAGAGATAAAAAATTAGTAGGATAATGGCAACTGCAAGTGGGAAAGACACTTACAGGAACCAAGAATGAATATTAATTACCCAGCATTAAGATGCTATCAAGATGGCTTTTTTTGAAGATCTTAAAGCTGCTGAACTAAAGAACAAAATTATCTCTTGTGATCCACCCTTAGCCCGTTCGCGGGGAGGGTGGCATATAAATTTGAAAAAATAATTAAATAAAATAAACACTAGAAGAAACCAAGAGAGAACTGGATACAAGAAATAGGTTGAGGCAGAAAGAGAAACTAAAATAATGGAAGAAACAATAGTCTGGGGTGCAAAGAATTAAGGTAAAGGCACCCATAGAGCAGGGGTGGGCAAATTGCGGCCCGTGGGCCACATGCGGCCCACCACAGAGTTTTTTGCAACTCGCCAAGACAGTCAGCTGCGTGGTTTCAGTCAGGCCTCTGTTGGGCCCAGAGCGCCGAGAAGCGGCGCTCTGGGAGTGAAGTGTCCGGGGGCGGGCACATTACCAAGCCCCACCTCCTGCTCCCAGCAGCCCTGTTGGGTGATGAGGAGGCAGAAGAAGGAAGGTAAATTACCTTCCCTCCCCCATCCTCCTCTTCCCAGGGCCGCAAAGTTAACTAAAATGCAAAGTTAACTGAAATGCAGAGTTAACTAATGAATGCAATCATTTTAAAAGGTGCGGCCCTCTGCTAACCTCCACTCCTACAAAGTGGCCCCCGAGACAAAACAATTGCCCACCCCTGCCATAGAGTATAGGGATGAAGATAAGCATATAGCTTTGGAAGAACTGGAGAATACAAGAAGGCAAGTGGTACAAGAACTATTGAATTATGAGTGAAGGTTATAAGAACAAGGTTGTAAGATCAAGTGAAGGTTATAAGAGTGAAGGCTCTAAGAACAAGGGCCCCCAGCCTTTTTGAGCCTGTAGGCACCATCAGAATCCTGGCACTGGGTAGTTGGGTGTATTCGCAAGATGGCTGCCTCAGGAGGCGGAGCCATACACACACACACACACAGGAACCACAAGTGCAGGGGAGAAGGAGGCAATTAAAAATCCACTAGGAAAGATGGGGTGATAGAAAAAACAAAAATTGTGGTGGCAGCTGCCACTATCTATTAATTTATCTATTAATTTATCTATTAATTTATCTATTAATTTATCTATTAATTTATCTATTAATTTATCTATTAATTTATCTGTTAATTTATCTGTTAATTTATCTGTTAATTTATCTGTTAATTTATCTGTTAATTTATCTGTTAATTTATCTGTTAATTTATCTGTTAATTTATCTGTTAATTTATCTGTTAATTTATCCTGACGTATGTTTTTAACTTATTTATGAATGTTGGTTTTAATGCTGTTGGCCGCCTTGAGTCGGTACATCCAACTAGGTGGGGTATAAATCTCAACAAGTAATAAATAAATAAATAAATAAATGCTATTTTTAGTCTGCAGAGTCAATCAGAACTTCAGTGGCCAGTCAGAAGCCCAGGTGGGCAAGAGACCTACCTGGCCTCATCAGTTTTCTAAAAACACTTGGTGGGCACCAAGAAAGGTGTTGGTGGATGTTGGGGGACCCTTGTCTAAGAGGAGTCTTTAAATATTGGATCTGGTTCAAATAAGAACTCAGATGCTGCATGCAGAATTCTCAGCCAACAAGGAAGAAAAAGGGGAGAGGCATCATGATGATCTGAATATTAAACCACCTCGAGCAGGCTGTTTAGAGAAGAGGTATAGAAACTGTTCTAAATGTCTTTGCAAATTGTGGGGGGCGGGGGGATACAGTGCTCCAGAGTATATAGGGAAATTATGCAGCTGAAGTAGATGAGCTCTTACTTCATCTGTAACTTAACCTGGCCTGTCCCTTTCAGAAAAAGTGAAACCCAAAGTTTAAGATACAGTTTAGGATAAGAACAATTGGCTGTACTTTGGGCTTCCCATTTTGTTAGTCTATGGTAGCAGGGCTACGGAGGAAGCCGATGAATTACCGTATGTTTTGCTCCATAGGACTCACTTTTTCTCCCAAAAAAAGTGGGGGGGAAGTGTGTGCGTCTTAACCCCCCCTCACCTTTCCCAAGCCACGGCACCGAGCAGAGCTAGGTGCGTCTTATGGTCAGGTGCGTCTTATGGAGCAAAAAATACGGTAATTGAAACTCTAGCGTTGGTGACCCCTTAGAGACTGACAGTTGTATGGGATATTTTTAGATTAACACATCTAACGTGGCTATTCGCCTGGAATTAAAGTAATTAACGGGCATAAAGAAAATTGCTCAGGTCTGATCTGTTAATCAAGGTGTGTTTATTGCTCAGGAAGTACATGGAAGGATTTCTGTAATTGAGCAGAGCAGTTGGTGGGTAATTTTGAAGAATTCTAAACTCATTTTATTTTTGTGTTGCCTGATGCAACATCTTGCATTTGCGTGCATGGGATGTGTCTATCGCAGGAACATATGTGCATTTCCTGGATTATTTGCTTCTTCCTGAAACGAGTCCATAGAAGTCTTGTGTCCATTATATATTCCATTCACGTTTATTAATCTCCTGTGAATGAAGTGAGAGAAAAATTTTCAGTGTGTGCAGAAGGAGAAAGTGTTCTAGGGTGTAATGGGACTGTATTTATGGATAACCAAGAGAGCAGGAAGAAAGAGAGAAACTGAAATTTTAGCATGTTATCTTAAAAAAGGAGCAAGGTGTATTTCCAGTGGAACAACGTGAAGGCTTTGGCGCATGGAAGACAGTGCACGAGGGTCTGTGCCACGGCTTGAGAAATCCCAGGTGCTGTGGCATCTAGGATTTTCAATGGGGTTTCTAGTATTTTCAGCAGTTATTTCTTCTAAGCACGTCTTGGTGAAGAATAAAGCTTATTTAGATGAGGGATAGAGGTTAGCCTTTGCTATGACAAAAGCCAGGGTCGCCTCATATTTATTTATACACTACAACACTTGTTATAGTTTTAGAAAAAGACAAGGAACAGAACAGTTTAGAATGAGGTTTTTGCAGTAGCAATGCGGAGAAGCTGCGGTAATCTATATATTCAATAGCATCATGTGCCCCCCCCCCCCAATCTGTGGATATCAAAATCTGATTTGGGGCCACCCCAGTACTAAACACTTTTCCCTGCAAACCTGGGGGACTCACAAGTAATACACTAACCATGTTTCCGGATGGGGGCCATTGGGAGTTGCTCCAGGCCCGGCTGCAGCTCCCAGACATTGCTACCGTGGTGGCCAGGCTCAGAGGTGAGCGGTGGGGTCCGTAGCCACACCAGACTCAGCGTTGGGGAGGAGATGGGATCCCCCCCTGCAAGTCTCGTGGCCCCCCCTTCTTAAAATATAAAACCCCGAAGGCTGAAAGAAACAGGTCTGGCTCCTGAATTCTTGGGGTGATTTATAAAGCCGGAGAAAACTTGTCAAGGGTCTGGGCCCCTCCATGTTGCAGCAACTGGTGTCCTCCGGAAACGTTACTCTCACAGGTCAGAGAGTCTCCTGGAACAGAGTGTAGATCAGGAGAGCTGCAGCCTGTGGGAAACTCATGCATATCTCCCCTGTCAACAAACTGTTTTCTACTCTTACACGGGCACTTTAGGTCAAAGTCAGTAATTGTTGTATCTAACCACCCTCCGTTCCAAGAGCCAGTTTGGTGTAGAGATTAAGGGCGGCGGACTCTAATCGGGAGAAGTCGGTTCAGTCCCCCACTTGAAGCTAGCTGGGTGACCTTGGGCAAGCCACAACACTCTCAGCCTACAAATAAGCATAGCTCGCCACCTAGTGGTGCCAAAAAAGAGCTACAGCTTCAACAGCCAAACAATCCCTCAGCTCTCCCAGCTATTCTGCACACAACAAATTAATTACCCTCCATTTCCCCTCCTTTCCTTTTTGAAGCATAGCTCGGCAAGCAGAAAAGAAAGTGGTTTTGCTAGCTTTTTCTTCCCGACTGCAGCCACCTGGTCTGCCTGGCTTCTTGTCCTTTTAGATTCTGAGATTGTAACTATCTTTCCGAGGGTCAAAAGAGAACACAAGGCAAATCCATGTGTGGTGTGCAGTTCCCGGGTTGGATACCAACTTCTCTCATGTGTGGGACTTATTCTAGAATCAGTGTGTTTCTGATCTCCACTGATCAGTAGCGTTATTAACAAGAGAGTTGGTATACAGAAAGTATAGTTTCCTAATATAGATTCAGGTGGGTAGCTGTGTTGGTCTGAAGCAACGGAAGAAGGTTTGAGTCTGATAGCATGCACATGAAAGCTTATATCCAGATTTAAACTCTGTTGGTCTTAAAGGTGCCACTAGTTCCCTAATATGTAATCAATGCATTAAAATTTTGGCAAGGGAGAGTGTTAGCTAAATGTATACAGACAAAATGCAATTTTAAAAGTATCAGTGCAGCGTTGGATGCAAAAATATTAAAGTGAAAGCAAGTGTGACCTGCTCTGTATTAAATACGATGTGCTTGTGCAGGCGAAGAAATGAGAAAAGCTAGCCATGTTTAGCAGAGAAAATTCAGTTACGTATAATAGGGCAGAAGCGAAATCTAGTTTAAAAGAAGACACAGCAGGCTTTAAAAATACGATGTATACAAAACAAACGAGCACTGAAGCTTTTGACAGGCCAAGAAAATTACTAGCTCATAAACTGGCACAGGAAGACATGGAAGTCCCAATTCTCACTGTCAGACAAGCGGATACTACACAATTATGTGCAATGAAGCCATTGCACAAGAATTTGTCCAGTACTGTAAAACACTGCGTACTTCACAGGAGCTTCAGAATAGTCACATTCACTGTCCAAGTTGGAAAGTATCCCATAATAGTGAGGAAGATGGTTTATGGACCTCATTATTGAGCAGGAGGATGTGATACATGTTGCGGTAACACTTAGATCCGAGAAGGCTCTTAGCCGAAATCGGTGAAACGAGGTTTCCGAGAAATAGGAATCGGAGAACTTTCCAGTGCCGCTAAAACGGCACGATCTGATTTAGCCCGTTTATTTTGACTTGGTCCAGGTAGCCAGTGTTGTGTCTTGGTTAGAATGTCAAGCTGGGATTTGGGAGACCCTGGTTCTAATCCCCGCTCATGCCATGGAAGCCCGCTGGGTGACCTTGGGCCAGTCACGTGCCTTCTGCCTAACCTACCTCTCAAAGTTGTTGTGAGGATGAAAGGGAAGAGAGGGGATCAATGCAAGCTGCTTTGGGTCCCCATTGAGGGAAAGTTGGGGTGGAAAGAAGCAAAATAGTGAGGTAAATATGTTAATCTTAAATCCCAGTATCAATAAATTCTTCAATTGAAATGTTTGAGGAAGAGAAAAATGTGTGTCTTGAAATAGAATAGTTAGGTTCCAGGCTAGTAGCACTGTAGAGACAAACAACAAGAAGAAGTGATTGGATTTATACCCCGCCCTTCGTTCAGTGTCTCAGAGCGGCTTACAATCTCCTTCCCTTCCCATCCCCACAACAGACACCCTTCGAGGTAGGTAGGGCTGAGAGAGCTCTTTTGAGGACTGTTCTTGAGAGAACTTGTAAGTGACCCAAGCTCGCACCAGCAACTGCATGTGGAGGAGTGGGGGAATCAAACCCGGTTCTCCCCAGATTATAGAGTTCGCGCTCCTAACCACTACACCACTCTGGCTCTCAAAGGATTTCAGGGTGGAAGCTTTTGAGAGTAAGCGCTCCTGTGTCTGACGAAGGGGGCTTTAACTTTTGTAAGCTTTTGCCCTGAAACTCTTGTGGTGTCTAAGGTGCGACTGGACTCAAATTTAAATGCCCCCCCCCCCCCCCCCCAAATCTATGTGGAAATTATTTTAATGGGAATAATGCCTCAAAAATGCAAGGACAATATAACGTACTCCCCCCTTGTACTTTTTTTTAAGTTTAAAAGACCCCAAAGTGCTGCAGACTGACGCACTAATTTTAGTCCATCTGAATAACTGTGTAAGGCATGCCGTCAACCTCCCGACCTCTTAGGTGACAGCCTAGGACATCTCATCACTTGTATAATGTGTCATTTCCAGATTGGATGGATGAATGTTTGCAATGTCCATTCTTCCATGCGAGAGGAGACATCAGTAGGAGTTTTAGCTTTAATGTTGTAGTATAGAATTTAGACTTTGATTCCCCACTTCTCCACATGCACCTGCTGGTGTGACCTTGGGTCAGTCACAGTTCTCTCAGAGCTGTTCTCTCAGAGCTCTCTCAGCCCCACCTACCTCACAGGGTGTCTGTTGTGGGGAGAGGAAGGGAAAGGGGGATTGTAAACTGTTCTGAGACTCCAAGTAAAGGGTGGGGTATGAATCCAATCTCTTCCTCCACCTGGATCTACAGAGCCAATTGGGTGCATTCATAATGGTTTTCAAATTTGAATTATTATATGTAATTGTTTTATCCCCCTCACCAGCCAATGAAACACACATAGCCTTGCTCACTCAATTCCTGAGGACAATCAGTTGGGGGGGACGGGGGACAGACACATTAATTGCAACGTTGCAACTGCGCAGCTTGCCTAATGCTGTTACTGGCAGTGGCCTTAATTCACTGTCCTGTAAGGCAATGAATCTGTAGAAATGGAAAAAATTCCACAGAAGAATGAAGCCCCGGAACGCTGTCTGCTTCACGTCTCTGGCCTGAAGAGCTGAAAACAGACATTTGACATGTTAAAATTGGCTCTGCCAGAAGGATTGCAGGAAATAACACGAAGAAGGAAAACTGCCCAGGATCGTGGCTGGACGATTGAGTGGTAGTAGTGGGAAATAATGGGGAAATTGAGCTAAGACTGGCTTGAGCTAAGTTGTATGATCTTTCCCAAAATGATTACAGAAAGGTTTAGCTCTGTTCCTGTTAGATCAGACCGTTGAATTCATTAATCGATCAAACTGACTTTATGACAACACATAATCCGACTTGTAATTGTAGTACAACACGCAGCTGTTTGGTATGCATCTGATGTTTTCTTGTTTCTCAATTCAGTTAAAGTGTTTGCTAGATCAAATGGAAACCTCTCCTGCCTCATCTACAAAAAGTTTAAATTTGCAGATGTATCCCTGAAACAGATTAAAGAATGTACCTATGTTGGAAAGCAGGAGTTTTGATCAAAGGTTTGTTTCTTAGGTTCACTAATAGTGCAATCTTAGGCTGAGTTACTCCAGTCTAAACTCACTGAAAGCTTAATGGATTTAGGCAGGAGTACCTCAGCACAGGGCTGCAGTGGCTCAAATGGTTAAGACGCTGAACTGCAGACCAGTAGTTCAGCAGTTCAAGACCCGAGTGCTGCATGATGGAGTGAGCTCCCGCCGCTGGTCCCAGCTCCTGCCAACCTAGCAGTTTGAAAGCAAGAACTTGCAAGTAGATAAATAGGTACCACTTCGATGGGAAGGTAACAGCATTCCGTGCCCCTTGGTTTCTAGTCATGCCGGCCACGTGACCATGGAAATGTCTTCGGACAGCGCTGGCTCTTCGACTTGGAAACGGAGATGAGCACCGCATCCCTAGAGCTGTATTTGACTGGCTTTCAAGCAAGGCTTTCAAACCTTTACCTTAACCTCAGTACAAGGTTGCAGTGTTAGCTTGCAATAGAGGTGCCATATAAAGTTGCATCTTCTGCCTCCTTTGCCTTACTGCCTTTCGTTTGCTTTCTATAGAAACATCCCATGCAGTGTAATGAAGTCCAGAGCAGGGATGGGTACGAACGGGAGGTTTGTTCACGAACCGAACTGGTTTGCCGCCCCACAAACCCCATTGAAAGGAACCGCACTCCCTTTGAATGCGGTTTGCAGAGAGCCTGAAAAGCAGCTAATCTACAGGGGACAGCTTCCATTTGAAACCCCTGCTTTCTGCTCCATCAACAAACCGCCACAGAATTTTGTGAATGTTTGTGACGGTAAACCCCTCACGAACTTCTGTTCACGAACCAGGCAAAATTCGTGATGAATTTTGCTTTGTGGTTTGGTTTGTGTGTAATCTGGTCACCAGGGTGAGTTTACCAGGTCTTTTGATTAGAAGGGTAAGTTAAGTCCTCAAACTCTCCCTTCAGCTGAGGCTCGGAGGTGAGAAGTGTCTAGAGTCTTTCCTGCTGCTTCTCCCCCCTCCCCTTGCTGTCAAGCTGCTGTCCATTTAGGCTAATACCCAGGGGTCCGTTGGAGCGGGAGCGCACAGGAGTGCAGCTCCGGGAGTGAGGAGCCCAGGGGGCGGGCACATGACCAAGCCCCGCCCCCTCCTTGGCTTCCCTGAGCAGTGCAGAGGCGCAGCGCCCCGGGGAAAGCCCTGCTAGGGTCTTTATTGTTTTGTTTTAATATTGATAATTTTATCATTGTTCCTTTTATGACTGTGTGCTGCTTTTCCAGAGACTTGCTCAAGGTGGCATATACATTTTCTAAGTAAACCATTTTTATCTGGACACATGGCACATAAGTACTGGAGAAATTTCACCAACCCTTCAGCAGCTTCCACCTTATCAGTTTGGTGTAGTGGTCAGGAGTTGGACTCTAATCTGGGAGAACCGGGTATGATTCCCCACTCCTCCACATGCAGCTGCTGGTGTGACCTTGGGCCAGTCGCAAGTTCTCTCAGAGCTGTTCTCTCACGAGCAGTTCTCAAAAGACCTCTCTCAGCCCCACCTACCTCACAGGGTGTCTTGTTGTGGGGAGGGGAAGGGGAAGGGATGGTGGTGCACATGTCCTGGGTCTCTCAAGTCTACTTGAAACCTGGTGGTTTCAAGGGAGCAGGAAGAGAATGAGGGTGTGTTCTTGACGCTTATTTTTCTTGCACAAAGTATTGGATGGGGAAGGGAATGGAGGAAGAGCAGGTCAGTTTCACTCACCTGTGGAGTGGAGCCTGAGGGGTGGGTGTTGCCTTCTGACACACTTCCGGTATGTTAGGGGGTGTGGCATATGCAAATGAGTTATGCTAATGAGCTCCTGCACCTCTTTTTCTACGAAATGACCCCTGCTAATACCCCCCCCCCCCGGGTTGTAAAGGCAAGAGACGTTCAAAGGAGGTTTGCCATGGCCTGCCTCCGTGTAGCAACCCTGGACTTCCTTGATAGTCTCCTATCCAATTACCAAATCGGGTTACCAGGCCCTCCTACGATGAAACCTGTCTGCAAGGTTGTCGCAGGCATCAGAACTTGGTCATCGTACGTAAAGAAGCTGCGATCCTCTTACTCGTCCCAACAGCTGCAAAGCATACAGCTTAGTTCTCAGTGTGATGTTTTCCAAAAATACCAAGATCCAAGTCACACTTTCCATGCAGCTGAGGAGTCTGCGTATGGCAAAGGATTCTGGGGGGGCATACATGGTTCTTGCTGAGCTGCGGACAGGCTTCGGTTCCTTGTTGTGATTTCCCCCATGAGTGGCGGCCCCGTCTCCTGCGGGTGCCCATCGCCCAGGGAAACCAGCAACGGTGGGCAAATTGCCTTTCAAGGGCATCTCATCAGTTGTTGTGACCTTATCTGGGGTTCCACAGTGGAGAGCTCGGGAAGCGTCCGAGTTCCCAGAACGCAAGGCAGCAGCGCTCCAAATGTCAGCAAACGAAAACGCTCTTTGTAACTGTTGGTTAACATCTGGAGAGAGAAGGATAAAGGAGGATAGGCGCTTTAGTTACGGAAGCTTAATTTTCTGTTTGAAGGAACACGGGAACACGAAGAGCGAATGCTGTGAATGCGGCATTTGTTACCGGCATCTTCTGCAAAGACAGCTGTGGGCCATTATGGAGGGACCGTGTCCCATTCTCTTGATCCTGTCCCTCTGTCATGGGGACTTTACGCTGGATACTTTGGGTGCCCTTTAAATTGGCTTGGGAAGCTTCCCAGCCAGGGGTATGGAAGGAACATGGGGCATGCCTTACAAATGGCAAATCTGATTTGAACCCGTTAATAGTATTGCCAGTAAATAAACAAAAATGGGGCAGTGTTAATAAAGCTTTTCGTTTCTTTGCTTCGCTGTTTTCCAGAGCTGTCAGTGGGAGGGAGGGGCTGATATTTTTTCTTTTTTTGGTGTCTAGGACAGGGGTCCTCAACGTGGGCACTTTGCTGATGCCCGCCAAGCATTTTTAGAAAGTGGGTGGGGCTTTTGCCCAGGAACAGTTCTGATTGGCTGTTGGAGATTTGATGGGCTGTCCTGCCACCACAGCACAAGTAGCTTCACTGTGTGACGGAGGCTGGCTCCGCCTCCTGCGGCAGCCATTTTGTGATTGCGCCCACCACAGTGTCAGAATTCCAAAAGCGCCAAAGATTAGGGAACCCTGGTCTAGGCCATTCCCAAGATGCTGGAAGGCTTTTAATTTTTCCTTGGTGAGCTTTATAGCAGGGCAGGGAACCCTAATTCTGTGTTCAGAATATATATGTGTATGTATGTATGTGTGTGTATATATATATATACGTGTGTGTGTGTGTATATTTGCAAATCATATCTGCATATGCTAACCTAACTTTGTCTTCAAGCCAGTGGTTTTGCAATGGACATGGATTTCTTCTTTTTTTTTTCCTGGGCAAATACTGTCACAGCAGAGGATAAATGGGTTTTGGGTAATGGTGATAAAAAAATGGGAAGAATCATGATAGCCTGAGAGCAAAGGGCTGTGCCGGGTATTTCTGGTTGTCAGAACCTTCTGGAGTTTTGTTCCTTCATTTGTTTCATTCATGAGGTCTAGGAACTTGAAATCAGGGTCAGGATGCCAAATAGGTGTTCTGTTGGGCATGTTTTTTTGGGGGGGGGGAACGTGTATGTTTTATACTATTCTCATTTTCCGTTCTGCACTGATGTGGAAGAAGAAGAAGAAGAGATTGGATTTATACCCCGCCCTTCACTCACTTGGAGTCTCAGAGCGGCTTACAATCTCCTTTTCCCTTCCCCTCCCCACAACAGACACCCTATGAGGTAGGTGGGGCTGAGAGAACTCTTTCCCAAGCTGTCCTTGAGGGAACAGGAACTTGAGGGAACAGCTGGTACAGAGCTATGGCTTGCCCAAGGTCATCCAGCCAGGTGCAAGTGGAGGAGTGGGGAATCAAACCCGGTTCTCCCAGACTAGAGTCCGTGCACTTAACCACTACACCAAACTGGCTCTCAAACAAAGCACTACACCAAAAGCTCTCATTGTCCTGGAAGGGCCGGCGTATTGGGCTGTTAGCGTTTTCAAATGAGGACGAAAGCATCTGATTACTGATCTCTCTCTTTCTTTTGCCGCCAAGTCACAGCTGAGTTATGGTGACCCTGCGTGGTTTTCAAGACAAGAGACATTCAGAGATGGTTTGCCATTGCCCGCCTCTGAGTAGCGACCCTGGGCTTTCTTAATGGTCCTCCCATCCAAATACTCACGGGGCCAACCCTGCTTAGTTTCCAAGATCTGATGAGATCGGACTAGCCTGGGCTATCCAGGTCAGGGCCAGAGTCTCTTAACATTTAAAAAGCTGATATAAATAAAGCAGAACGTGTTTTTTGGCAGAGCGGTTCAGAGGGCCATCCTCTGCGCCCTGTTCTCCATCTGGAGCCAGGGGTGAGTTTGTTGCTCTCTGCCGGACTCAGGAGAGATACACCATATGTGTGTTGCATGTCTACGAATCTCCATCATTTATTGATTGAGTAAAACATTATTTAGTTATTTAGTTCAGTTTGTATCCTGCCGTCCCTGTCAAAGCAGGTTCAGGGCGGCTTCCGTTAAAAGTTAAAATGCATTAAGACAAATTCATTAAACAGAATACACATCATAAAACTCAGAAGCATAACAGATTAACAAATAACAGTAAAAACGGTTAAAGTGCTAGCGATATGTCCTGTTAGGCCATGGTGTAGCCCAGGGGTGGGCAATTGTTTTGGCTCGGGGGCCACTTGGTGGGAGCGGAGGTTAGCGGAGGGCTGCACCTTTTAAAATGATTGCATTCATTAGTTAACTTTGCATTTCAGAAAAGGTACAAATTGTATCATAAAAATCAATAAATATAAATTAAATAAAATAGTGGTAGTTTTATTCAATTTATTTATTGTGCTAATTTTAATTCATCTATAGCTGCAAGCACATTTAATTTTAGAAGCAGTTTAATGAGACAAATGTACCCTATCACACTTTTCTACAGTTTTTTTGCAATCAGGAGTGAGATTGCTTGTTGAGAAACCACGTGGCCGACTGTCTTGGCGGGCCGCAAAAAACTCTGTGGCAGGTCGCAATTTGCCCACCCCTGGTGTAGCCAATATAACAATAACATATGGCCAGAGGTTGCTGCTGTTGACTTCACAGGCAATTGCTATTGACAGAGAGGTCCTTACCCCAATCTTGTCTTACCTCATGGTTCAAGGCAGCTCACGATAACAGTTTAAAAAAAACATTTTCATTAGAACCGAAATAAAATAACGAACCCCAAATCTCTCCACCCTTCCTCCCCTGAAAAGATGTCTGTCGTTCAACCCCCCCTGAAAGCCCTGGCGAAGAGGCAGCCCTCGGGGCACCTCCGCAAGATCTCCAAGGAGGGAAAAGGCCCGGACTTTGGTCAACACCGAGTCCCACAGTTATGGCGATACGATCCCTGGGAAATATCCTCGTGGGGAGGGGTTGCCTGTGCTTAATGTATCTCAGAAAGGCAAAGGCCCAAATGAGGTGATGTCTTTTGGTTTCTGGGACTTCATGGGATCTGTCCAATCTGTCTTCTTTGGGTATGCTACCACAGTCTCCGATCCTTAAAAGAAAAAGCAGCTTCTATCTGGGCAGAAGTTGCCTGTGTCCTTTTCGAAGTGTGTGCTTATAAGGAGAGCTCTCATTTTCTGGTGTTTTCTCTGTCATGTGATGTTCCCTACACACGTGTAAGGAAGGGGTGTGGGATTTGTTTCCAGCCTTTTGGATTCCCAATTCTACAGAGTTCCCAGTTTGACACCCATCCACGCAATGCACTTCAGCAAGTAACTGGCTTCGTGTTCCTCCTGGTTATTCCAGCGGACCACCTGTTTCCTAGAGGTCAGCTTGGACCTTAAGGGGGGGGGGAAGCATGTACGAGGAGAATTAGGGAAGCCTCCTCCCATATTCTGTATTTGTGGCTCCAGTTTCTCTATAGCTTCCAGGCTACAGGTCACCTTAATGCCTTAAGTCAAGGGCCCCCAGCCTTTTGAGCCTGTGGGCATGTTGAGAATTCTACCTGGGGAGGGCAGAGCCCGCTGCAAAATGGCTGCCGCAGGGAGGCGGAGCCAACCACTAAATGGCTGCCACAGGAGGCGGAGCCAACCACAAAACATCAGGGAATGAGGTTGTATCTAACTCTGCTAGTAACTCTTCAGCCTTTCAGGCAGAAGCTCTGCTTAACAGGAGGCCTTTTAAAATGAACCCACTGCTTAAAAAATGTTTTCTGTCATATACCCAGCTTGCCTTCAGTCACATGCTTGCACTGTGTAATCTGCCTTGAGTCTCAGTAAGAGAGGTGAATTACAATGTAAATACAAATAAAACTGTGAAGATCCTTGTGCTGTGGTACCAGCTGCTGTTGAAGCAACTTTTTCAAAAACTGCACAGCCAATCCGGAGCCCTTCTGGCAAAAGCCACGCCTTCTTTCTAAAAGCAGTGGGTGTGCACCATGGTGCCCAGGGGCGCCACGTTGCAGACCCCCACCATAACGTCTTAAAAGCTTTGTTCTGCATTGCTGTGCATGTTATGATACATTCACCCCATCTCTTCCAGAGCCCCGAGGTGCTCTTCCCCTCCCTCCGTCTTCCTCCTGCCCCTCCTGAGGAATTTCACAATTAAATCCCATAGCAACGCAGCCGGCTTCTGGAATTGCAGCTATGCCTTTATTACGTTTTTTCTCAGGCAGCCTGGAAACCTGGCTCGGTTCAGCCTGCGAGGAGTCTTGGCAGGGCGGCTGTCGCTGCCAAAGTGCACGTTCCTTTGAGCGTCTCGCTGCAACTTAGATGTTTTAAAATGCGTTCTCCAGATGTCTTCCTGAGCCTTGTTTTTGTCTAACGAAATACCATGATGGCAGACTATATGAATTGGGAAGGTGGGGGCCAGTTGGTGGAGTGGAGTTTTCGAGTTCTGGAATCCATCCTGACGGTAGAATCTTCTCGTTTCATCCTCTGGAGGAATCTTGCCTTCCGGGTGTATGTAGGGAGCGGTTTTAAGCCGATTTCGACTATCGGACCGTCTAACCCACCTAGCCTAGCGGCTTCCAGATTATGCTGGGAAAAATTTAAACTCTCCGATTAGTAAGACAAATTCCTCCCGCCCTCAAAGGAGGTTTCCCACTGCATCACTGCATGAATCACTGGCCTGAGCGCTTTGTGATCGGAGTGAGCGATCCTCCCTTGCTGTCTGGCAATGGCTGGATAACTTGGTCTCCGTGCCGAAGTGTGTCACAGCTACCTGCCTTGAGAAGGAGGCACACCCAGGACAGTTACTCACTCAGGTGTAAGCTCCTTTTGAGGGTAAATGTAGAGGGAAAGTCCTGCTGGATCCGGCCCGAAGTTTGTATGTTTCCTCAGGCAAGCATCTGGTCGCTTCTTGGAAAGCCGCAAGCCGAGAACAATGCCCTCCCAGCTTATCATTCCATTTTTTAAAATTTGTATTAATGTCTTACGTTTCATATCCATTCGTAATCCTTTTCATCAAGTTTACGTAACCAAACATCAAATACATTAGTTTTCCCCATTATTATTACCTCCCCCCCCCTTACACGAGCGACCAGAAAAAACACACCTTGTTATTATATCTGTAACCACGAGCACACCTTTTGGAGTTTTATAAATACATCGTTATTGCCCCCCCCTCTCTTACCCATCTTATATACCCAAACCCCAGGGCTCATTTCATAGCAGGAGCTCCTTTGCATATTAGGCCACACCCCTTGATGTAGCCAATCCTCCAAGAGCTTACAGTAGCCCCTGTAGGAAGAGCTCTGTAAGCTCTTGGGGGATTGGCTACATCAGGGGTGTGTGACCTAAGCTCCTGCTACGAAATGAGCCCTGACCCAAACCATTCCTTATCTCCAATGCCATATCTTCCCGTGTCTTATCCTGTTTTATTATCAATAAAATATCTGATTGAATCCATTCACATAGGTACCAGTTCCATCTTTCCAAAGTCGATTTTAAAGCATCTTTCCATCCATATGCTATTACTGCATGCACTGCTAGAATCATAGCTTTAAATAAATCCTTTTTGGATTTGTTTACTTTATTATTTCCCCCAAATTCCCATAAATAACACTTTCTCATTCAACTCAATCTTAACATTACATAAATTATCAACTTTTTCCAGGATCAGTGGCCGAAATTCCATTACCTTAGAGCATTCCCACCAAAGATGTGCCCTTACCCTTTTATAATGCCAACACTCTAATTTCATTCCTTAATCATATATGATAATTGAGTAGGTGTCCTGTACCATTTCAGTATTAATTGTCATCCCCAGCAACTGAGTTTCAGGGATATACTGCCTCTAAAAGGGAGGTTCTATTTAGCCATCGGTGCTATTAGCCACTCATGGTCCTTGGAATTTGTCCAGTACCCCTTCCTAAATCAACCTGTGCCAAGTGACCATTGTAGGAAAGTTCTTTTACCAAAATCTTATAACCAGATATGTTTTGTGAGCGGGTTTCATCATCTGTTATAGTATACTGAAGAATTCATGTGGGCATATTTGATTCTGGAATTTAGAATTCCAGTATGTTAGAGAGCCAGTGTGGTGTACGGGATAGAATATTGGATTAGAGTACAGGAGACTCTAATTCAAATCCCCCTCTTTGCTGTGGAAGCTTGCTGGGGTGGCCATGGGCCAGACACACGCTCTCAGCCTGACCTACCTCATAGGGTTGGTTGTGAAGATACAAATGGAGTAGGTCAGAATGATGTAAAAAAATTGATTCCATTTTGAGAGAAAATAAGGGTATAAACAGTGTTCCCTCTAAGCTGAGTTAGTGTGCACTAGCTCACAGTTTTTTAGCCTCCAGCTCACACATTTTTTTGTCTTAGCTCAGAAAGGTTGGCTCCAGAGCAAACTAATTTATGCAGTAGCCAAATTGCTTGCTCACAACTTTAATACCAGTAGCGCACAGTATAATTTTTGCTCACAAGCTTAGAGGGAACGTTAAAAGTAGAGTAAACCAGCTTGTGTAGAATTTATTCATTCTGAAATCTGGCACTTTTTGGGTCCTATGTCAGCTCCGTCATGAAAATCATTTTCAAAATATTTGATCCTGTTGACCAATGTTCCCTCTAAGCTGTGGAGTCTTGTGAGCAAAAATTCTACTTTGTGAGCTACTGGAATTAAAGTTGTAAGCAAGCAATTTGCCTGCTGCATAAGTTAGTTTGCTCGAGAGCCATCCTTCCTGAGCTGAGACAGAAACGTCTGAGCTGGAGGCTAAAAAAACTGTGAGCTAGCTCACACTAACTCAGCTTAGAGGGAACAGTGCTGTTGACACTCTTTAACCCCCCCCCCTCCAGTTTGTTCTTTAACTTTTGCAACTTGTAATTGTCTTCAGTTTTTCCTTGGCAGCAGAAGTGTGCTCCAGGCTCTAGAATTTCCATCCTGAAGTCAATACAGTCCAGGAAACGTCTACCGCTTTTGTTTTTCTCCTTCTTTGAAACAGTTTCTATATTGCCTGAAAGAGAGAGGCTCTCAAGAGGGTGCCTTTAATAAAACAATCAATGAAAAAGCCACAATCTAAGAAAAAAGTTATCAACGCCGGACCACACAACAGCTGCAGGAAGTATTGTTTAAGTCAGGGGTGGGCAATTGTTTTGGCTCGGGGGCCACTTTGTGGGAGCGGAGGTTAGCGGAGGGCCGCCCCTTTTAAAATGATTGCATTCATTAGTTAACTTTGCATTTCAGAAAAGATATAAATTGTATCATAAAAATCAATAAATATAAATTAAATAAAATAGTGGTAGTTCTATTCAATTTATTTATTGTGCTAATTTCATATCAACTATAGCTGCAAGCATATTTAATTTTAGAATCAGTTTAATGAGACAAACGTACCCTATCACAGACTGGGAGCAGGGGGTGGGGCTTGGTAATGTGCCCGTCCCCTGGACACTTCACTCCCGGAGCGTCGCTTCTCAGCGCTCCAGGCCCAATGGAGGCCTGACTGAAACTACGTGGCCGACTGTCTTGGCGGGCCGCAAAAAACTCTGTGGCGGGCCGCATGTGGCCCGCGGGCCGCAATTTGCCCACCCCTGGTTTAAGTGCCAATTTTGTTCCGCTGCAGACGGAGACACTGAAGTTAAAATATTTTAACATATACAGCAGCAGAAAACAGCACAAACAAGATAGCAGTTTTAATACCAAATCTCAGCCAGAAAAAAAGTAGATTAAATTATCTAAGAAAATAAATCTCTTCTGCCATCCCTGTTGCCTAAAACTTTGATGATGCTGAAGGAATACCAGTGGAATGCAGCTCTATGGGCAGTTCTTATTCAGCAGCGAGTAACTAAAATGTGGAATTCCCTACCAGAGGATGTAGTATTGACCACAGGCATAGACGGCTTTAAAAGGGGATTAGAGAGATTCGTGGAGAAGAGGGCTATCAGTGGCTACTAGCCATGGACACTAAAGGGAACCTCCATGTTCAGAGGCAGTCAGCCTCTGAATTGCAGTGCCAGGAGGCAACATCAGGGAAAGGCCTTGGCCGCTGTGCCCTGTTGTTGGTCATCCAGAGGAACTGGTTGTCCCCTGTGTGAGAGAGGATGCTGGACTACTAGTTGGACCCTCACTGGTCTGATCCAGCAGAGCTCTTCTTATGATCTTATCAGGGGAAGGCCTCTGTGCCCTGTTGTTGGCCCTCCAGAGGAACTGGTCAGCCACTGTGTGAGACAGGAGGCTGGACTAGATGGACCCTCACTGGTCTGATCCAGCAGGGCTCTTCTTAGGTTCTTATCAGGGGAAGGCCTCGGCCTCCGTGCCCTGTTGTTGGCCCTCCAGAGGAACTGGCTGGCCACTGTCCGAGACAGGATGCTGGACTAGATGGACCACTGGGTCTGATCCAGCAGGGCTCTTCTTATGTTCTTTCGCTAATCTTTGGAGGCTCTTATGGTATTGAACTGTTTTATAATGAACTGTTTTTAGATGGTTTTATGATGAAAGTAACTGTTGTTTATGTATTTCCTTGTCATGTAAGCCATCCTGAGCCTACCTCAGTGGGGAGGGTGGGGTATAAATTGAAATAATAATAATAATAATAATAATAATAATAATAATATGCTCACTGACTTGGTGGCTCTTCTGAGGGCAGAAGAGCGGGATATCAACTTTGTAAAATAATTATAAAATAATTAATGTCCCCCATAATTCGTTCTTTGCTTCTGGGAATTGGGGGGGGCAGGAGGGTGATTCGCAAGAGGCCTTTGGCACGTGCTGTTCTTATCAGCCGGCCTCTAAACATCTTTTTCCGGCCTGGCTCTCTGTAGCATTTGTAGCTGGGGCACGAGGATGATGCAAGGGGTTTTGTGCGCCGCAACGCCGCGCTGGCCCCTGAACCCCCTTGCTGTTTGAATGGAACTGGGGTGCAGGGAGCTTGTGTGCCATCGTTGGAGCGTGAGCGACCCGTAACTGGAGTCTTCTGTGCGGTTTGCTAATTCTCCATAAATAGCTGCTTTGTGTGGCTGGAGCAGCGCCTTTTAATCTGTGTTCCCGCCTCTTGTGCTGCCTGAGCAACGTCAGTGTAGCTGCTGTGATCCTACCCCCCCCCCCCCCGGTGAACTTTTCTGGGTCTTCTCAACTCCTTGAGGTCCCAGCAATTTAAAGTCAGCTTGGTATGCGGCACTTTTGTCCCTGGGAACCCAACGCCTACGTATAAAATCTGATTCTCCTTTGGCCTTGTATGAAGGGCATCCATGTAGCTTTCACTGAGCACATTTTCATCTTGCCCGTTCTCCAAGGAGCTTGGAGTAACCTGCGGGGTTCTCGGATCCTCCATTTCATGCCTGCCACGGCCCTTTCAGGTAGGTTAGGTGGAGAGAAAGAGATTTTTTTGTCCCAAGGCTGCCTGCTTCATGGTGAGCAGACAGTGATCCGATTTCCCCAGGCGTCCTCTGGCACTTGAACCAGTTTGCGCTGGCTCTGTGCTTTTAAGAACATAAGAAGAACTCTGCTGGATCAGACCAGTGGTCCGTCTAGTCCAGCATCCTGTCTCACACAGTGGCCAACTAGTTCCTCTGGAAGGCCAGCGTCAGGGCTTAGAGGCCAAGGCTTTCTCCTGATCAGAACATAAGAACCCTGCTGGATCAGACCAGTGGTCTATCTAGTCCAGTATCCTGTTTCACACGGTGGCAAATCAGCTCCAGGGCATGACAGCAGAGACCTTCCCCTGATAAGGACATCAGAAGAGCCCTGTTGGATCATACTGGGGCCCATCTAGGGTAGCATCCTGTCTCAGACAGTGGCCAACCAGTTCCCCTGGAAGTCCAGCAACAAGGCAAGGCCTTTCCCCAATGTTGCCTCCGGGCGCTTGGCTTCAGAGGTTGACTGCCTCTGAACATGGAAGCTCTTCCTGACAAATACACACTTTCTTCCAGAATACCCAACCAGCAGTGGCTGGGAATGGATCAGGCCTTTACACATGTGTCTCGTAAACGGACTGGATTGGGCAAGCGGGGCAGCATTGGTCACGGGGACTCCATGCTTGTGTCGATTCGTATCAAAGGATACCAAACACCTAATGCACGCAGCAGCCCGCTGTGCAAAACAGCGACCCAACGAGAACCTTCCCAGCCGTTGAAAGCTTTTCTGATCGCGTTTGTCTTCCGTGTCTTCTTTTTTCCAGGCAGCGGGGCAACAGCAGTGGTGCAGGCGGCCTATTGCAGCCCGAAGAAAGAGAAGGTGGCGATTAAGCGGATCAACCTCGAAAAATGTCAGACCAGCATGGACGAACTCCTGGTACAAAAAATTCCCTCCCATATTCTCGTACTTCTCATTTAGAGGGTAGAGACGTAGCCATGCTGGTTAGATCGCCGGCGGCGAGGATTCTGGGCAGACCTTTTCCCCGGAACGTTGTCTTCAGTGGAGCAGAGTTTGAGTCCACTGATGCCTTTAAGACCAGCAAAGTTTAATGCTGGGTATAAGCTTTCGTGTTCACGCACTCTTCTTCACAGGGCTCATTTTGTAGCTGGAGCTCCTTTGCATATTAGGCCACACACTCCTGATGTAGCCAATCCTCCAAGAGCTTACAGTAGCCCCTGTAAGAAGAAGCTCTTGGAGGATTGGCCACATCAGGGGTGTGCGGCCTAATATGCAAAGGAGCTCCTGCTACGGAATGAGCCCTGCTTCTCCGTATACGTTGTGTGCATGCACATGAAAACTTCTACCCAGAATTAAACTTTGTGGGTCTTGGAGGTGCCACTGGACTTTGTTCTGTTGCTTCAGACCAACGCGGCTACCCACCTGAATCTATTGTCTTCAGTGACTATTGCAAAAACAGAGTTTCAAGATTGAGGACCAGCGTTTTGAAGAACAGTCTAGTGAGCTTCTTTGCGGCTGTCTCCATTGGAGGGCAAAACTGCTCCCTTGGTTTGTGGGGAGAAAGGGGATTCGTGGCAGGCAGTAGCCCCCCCCCCCCCCCGGGTTTGTCTCCTGCCCCAAACTGTGTCTGTTCAGACTGGCAGCAGCTCTCCAGGGTCTCAGGTGGAGGTCTTTCCTATCATCTGCTGCCTGATCCTTTTTTTACCTGGAGATGCCAGATATCGAACCTGACTTTCTGCATGTAAAGCAGGGGGTCTTCCGTGAGCCACAGTCCCCCCCCCCCCACTTGCTTGATTTCAGCGGCAGGGTCCTGACTTTGTGGGTTTGGTTCTGTTGTGGCTTGACAGTGTTCTGGTTCAGTCCTACTGCAGATCCAGCAACAGGTTCCGTGTAATCCCAGAACAGTTCAGTCCCACGCCACGTAAGACAAACTGCAGTATGATTTAACATTCCACTGCAGGTTTGCATAATGGGATGGAGATAAGTCATGACACTGGTTAGCATCTGCCCTAACCTTTGCTCATTTTGATTCATGCATGAAACTGTAATTTACCGGAGCACTTTCCATTCTGTTTGGTACATGGTTGTTTCATTTGTGCTGTTCTATTGCCGTAGATTTCAATTTTCACCTTGAGAGTGGCAGTCTTCTGTTTTGCAAGCTGCTTCCCGGTCTTTTAAGAGGACCAAACACAGCCACCCAGATGA
The DNA here is from genome assembly GCA_029233225.1 of Lepidodactylus listeri. Lineage (NCBI taxonomy): Eukaryota > Metazoa > Chordata > Lepidosauria > Squamata > Gekkonidae > Lepidodactylus > Lepidodactylus listeri. The sequence continues at coordinate 8,751,851 of JARCFY010000012.1, forward strand.
ACACCAAATCTGTTTTTTACCCCCCCACCCCAAGCCCTCCAAGCGTTAGGCTCAGATAGTGATGGTTTGTTTTGATGGGAGCCAGTAACTATAACAACCAAGTTTGGTTTGCTACCCTTTTGCCACTTAAAATTCTTGTTTAAAACCATGCTTTTCTCCCAGTCTGTAAGGCTCAAAGCAGCTTATATCACTTAAAGCCTGCTAAAATCTCAAGTTTGCAGAAATATAATACAAAGAAGAGAGCACGCTTTATTGTAATAGTAGAAAAGAGCCAGAGTCCAGTAGCACCATAAAGACTAACGAAATTTGTGGCAAGGTGTGAGCTTTCGTGAGTCACTGCTCACTTCTTCAGATACCACTTCTTCACATATCTGAGGAAGTGAGCAGTGACTCACGAAAGCTCATACCCTGCTGCTAAGGCTGTTAGTCTTTAAGGGGCTCCTGGATTCTTGCTCTTTTCTGTTGCTACGGACCGACTAACACTGCTATCCATCTTGCTTTTTTGTACTAACTGACCTCCACCCACGAACTACCCGAAGCCTGGTTATGAACTGGGAACCTGAAAGTTTGAACATAATTCAGCATATCTGCCTAGGGGCATCTGGTTGGATGCTGTTAAACAGGGCGCTGACCTGGACGGACTTTTGGTCTGATCCGGCCAGGATGCTCTTACATTCTCCTCTTTCCAGATGCAAGATAATCTCCTTGTGTTCCACTGTGCCCTTTGCACTTGGTGCTCCGTGATAAGACAGTAGTCTCTGGAGACTGGGGGATGCTTATTGGATTTTCCCCATGCCAGTCAGCTGCAGCACAAGGTATGTTGGCGAGTCTCCGTCAATGCTCCCTCTAAGCTGTGGAGTCTTGTGAGCAAGAGTTCTACTTTGTGAGCTACTGGCATTGAAGTTGCGAGCGAGCGATTGGGCTGCTGAACAAATGAGTCTGCTCTGGAACTGGAGGCTAAAAAGTGTGAGCTGGCTCACACTAACTCAGCTTAGAGGGAACACTGGTCTCCACGCATCCTTTACTCTCTCCCTTAAAATGAAGTTGCTACCCATATATTGGCACCCAAAAACATGGTGCTTAACGCTGTGTGGATGTGCGGCTCTTATGGGCATAGAGGGATGGGTTACATTTTCAGTGCATACTAGTTTGTTCTTTCTCCCTTTTTATTTCATTTATAATCTGCCTTTCTGCTCACTGGGGACCCAGAGTGGCTTAGATCATTCTCCTGTCCTCCATGTTATCCTCACTACAACCCTGTGAGGTAGGTTAGGCTGAGTGTATGTGACTAGCTGGAGGTCACCAAGCAAGTTTCCATGGCAGAGTGGGGATTCTTATTGGCCCATCAAGGTCGGTGTCTCCAAAGTCTTAGGTTGAGGTCTTTCTCCTCACTTACTAACTGGCAGGGCTCATTCCGTAGCAGGAGCTCCTCTGCATATTAGGCCACCCCCCCCCCCCCGATGTAGCCAATCCTCCAAGAGCTTACAATAGCCCCTGTAAGAAGAGCTCTGTAAGCTCTTGGAGGATTGGCTACATTAGGAGGGTGTGGCCTAATATGCAAAGGAGCTCCTCCTATGAAATGAGCCCGGCTAACTGGTCCTTTTTGCTGGAGATGTTGGGGATTGAACCTGGGACCATCTGTGTTCCGAACGAACGCTCTTATCATTGAGCCATGGCCCAGTCACCTTCCCACTTTGTGCCTTGGTAGCCATCGTGTCAAAAGCCCCTGTCGTGGCCACAGTAGGGTTGCCAGCTCTAGGATGGGAATGATCTGGAGATTTTGGGGGTGGAGCCTGGGGAGGGGAGGGGCTTCAATGGCGTATCATGCTGTAAAATCTGCCTTCCAAAGCAGCCATTGTCTCCAGGTGGATTGATCTTTATCGCTTGGAGATCAGTTGTGATCCCAGGAGATCTCCAGCTACCACCTGGAAGATGGCAACCCTGATGGATAAGCCAGCAGTAGAATCATCAGAGTTGGAAGGGACCTCCAAGGTCATCTAGTCCAACCGCCTGCACAAGGCAGGGAATTCGCAAATACTCCCCCACATACCCGCAGTGACCCCCTGTTCCATGCCAGTAAGACTGGAATGGAGGCCTCTAGACCTTCTTGTCGTATTACCGTGTTATATCTTAGTGCCTCCTGCGTACATTCAGCCGTGGCTTTGTTTACTCCTTTCCTGCTAAAGCCGTAGCACAGATTATTGGCGTCTGCGTGTTTGCCAGCTTCGGCCTCAAAGGGCCATTCAGAAAGCTCTGCAGTAGAAACTTCGCATGGTGTTGTTAGATAAACCCCCCCGCCTCTAATTAAATGTCTTAATCTCCAGCTAACCCGTTCCTCCAAATACACTGCATTTCAGCAGCTAATGAATGGGACAGCGATGAATTGCCATTTTTCTTCCTCTCCCCGAGTCCCAATTAGTTGACCCGATGGGCAGTTGGCCTTTGTTTGGCGAGCTTTTTCAGCCGGGACGCACGTGGTCTCTCCACTCCCCCTTCCCAGCCAGCGGCTCAAACATAATGCACCATTTCTGAATGCCATTTCAATACTTCTAGTATACCCCAGTGGTTCACCTTAGGAGTCAGAACGATAGAAATCTTCTGCCTTGAAATGATTTAAGAACATAGGAAGAGCCCTGCTGGATCAGACCAGTAGTACATCTTGTATAGTGACCAACCAGTTCTTCTGGAGGACCAACAACAGGGCAGAGAGGCTGAGGCTTTCCCATGATAAGAATGTAAGAAGAGCCCTGCTGGATCAGACCAGGGGTCCATCTAGTCCAGCACCCTGTCTCACACAGTGGCCAACCAGTTCCTCTGGAGGGTCAACAGCAGGGCAGAGAGGCTGAGGCCTTCCCCTGAGAAGAACCTCAGAAGAGCCCTGCTGGATCAGACCAGTGAGGGTCCACCTAGTCCAACCTCCTGTCTCACACAGTGGACAGCCAGTTCCTCTCGAGGGCCAATGACAGGCCATAGAGGCCGAGGCCTTCCCTTGATAAAAGCGCAAGAAGGGCCCTGTTGTATCAGACCAATCTAGGGCAGCATCCTTTCTCACACAGTGGCCAATAGGGTTGCCACCTCTGGGTTGGGAAATACCTGTAGATTTTTGGGATGGAGACTGAAGAGGGCAGAGTTTGTGGAGGGAAGGGACTGCAGTGGGATACAGTACCATAGAGTCTATCTTCCAAAGCAGCCATTTCCTTTAGTCTCTGTCACCTGGAGATCAGTTGTGATAGCGGGCAGTCTCCAGGTACCACGTGGAGGTTGGCAACCTTAGTGGCCAGCCAGTTCCTCTGGAGCACCAAGAATGGGGTACAGAGGTTGAGGCCTTCCCCTGATGTTGCGTCCTGGCCCTGGGATTCAGAGGCTTAAGTGCCTCTGAACGTGAAGGTTCCCCCTCAGTCACCATAGCTAGTCGCTATTGATAGATTTATCCTTCATGAAGTCTACCGAATCCTCTTTTTAAAACTGTCTATTCCCGCGGCCATCTCAACATCCTCCTGCAGCCAGTTCCGCCTTTTAATCACTCTCTGTGTCAAGTAGTGTTTCCTTTTGTCCGTCCTGAACCTACTGCTCCATCAGTTTCATTGGATGCCCTCGAGTTCTAGTCTTTCGGGAGAGGGAGACTGGGTCCCTGTCCCTTCCAGCCATACCTTCTTCTGATACAGTGGTGGTAAGATGCTGGACAAGTGATAGCCCTCCAGAACCTCAGGAAGGCCCAGGTCAAGGGTCTGATCCCATGGATCCCTCAGCTAGCGGTGGCGCTTTCTTCCGACGTTGGGGGCAGCTCATTCTTCCCCATAGGAGGGGAAGGAGCTTATTAAAGGGTCCCTCTTGGGGAGAAAAGTGGGAGCTATAAATGAAAACATTGTGCTGGAGGAATGCTCCACCATCCATGGAACACTGGAGAGCCATTGTGGCATAGTGGTTAACAGTGTCAAACTAGGAAATGGAAGATCTGGGTTTGAATCCCCCACTTGTGCGGTGGAAACTCTCCGGCTGACCTTGAGTCACTCACGCTCTCTCAGCCTAACCTGCCTCACAGGGTTGTTGGGAGGATAAAACGAAGGAGAGGAGAACGATGTAAGCCACTTGGGGGTTCACACTGGGGACAGAGGTCATGAATTAAATGAATTAAATAAACACACAGATGCTTGAAACTTCTTCGCATCCGATCAGATCATTGGTCTGTCGAGGTTGGTGTCGTCTGCTCCGACTGGCGGTAACTCTCCAGAGCCTTGGCTAAAGAGAGCCAGTTTGGTATAGTGGTTAAGTGCGCGGACTCTAATCTGGGAGAGCCGGGTTTGATTCCCCACTCCTCCACTTGCACCTGGCTGGATGACCTTGGGCAAGCCATGGCTCTGTACCTGCTGTTCCCTCAAGGACAGCTTGGGAAAGAGCTCTCTCAGCCCCACCTACCTCACAGGGTGTCTGTTGTGGGGAGGGGAAGGGAAAAGGAGTTTGTAAGCCGCTCTGAGACTCCCTTGGGGAGTGGAGGGCGGGGTATAAATCCAATCTCTTCTTCTTCTTCTTCTTCTAAAGGGCTTTTACATCACCTACGACCAGAGACAAAGTGTTCTAGAGATTCTGTCCTCTGCTGTGCTGAGGATTGCAGCATCCTTTGTGAGATTTTCAGTTCTTATTTACATAACGCTCTCCCAAGAAGACCCTTTCCTGTCCTCGAAGGGCTTGCAGTTTAAAATCAGAGGGAGGAACGGGGGAAGCGTGGATAGACAGGGCTGGATGTGGGCTTTAGCCAAGGCTGTTTTGGCTTCCATTCATAGAACCATAGAGTTGGAAGGGACTTCCTGGGTCATCTAGTCCAACCCCCTGCACAATGCAGGGAATCCACAAGTACCTCCCCCCCCCACGCCCCCCAGTGACCCGTTCCACGCCCAGAAGATGGCAGACAACCTCCAGGATCCCCAGCCAAATTGGCCTGGAGAAAAATTACTTCCTGACCACGATCGGCATTTCCCTGAGCGTGTCAGAAAGGGCCACAAGAACTAAGCACTGACGCAACCCTTCCTGCCGTCCCTTCTCATGATCTGCCTGAGGTCACAGAGTCAGCATTGCCGTCAGATGGCCATCTAGCCTCCGTTTAAAAACCTCCCAGGAAGGAGAGCCCACCACCTCCCGAGGAAGCCTGTTCCACCGAGGAACCGCTCTAACTGTGAGGAACTTCTTCCCACTGTTTAGCCAAAAACTTGATTTAATTTCAGCCGATTGGCTCTGGTCCGACCTTTTGAATTGAGTTTTGTTGTAACTCTTTTGAACATCAGCCGTGAGCCCGTTGGACCACACAAGGTACCTTGTTTGCCTGAATGACTGTGGCTAAGGGGTAGGGCCTCTGTTTTGCACGCAGAAGGTCCCGGGTTCAGTCTCAGGCGTCTCTACTTAAAGTGATGAGGTGAAGGGAAAGACCTCTCTGCCCAAGACCCTGGAGAGCTGCTGCCAGTTTGAACAGGCAATACCAACCTCGATGGACAAATGGTTTGATTCAGTGTAAGGCACTTGGTGTGTGATGTGAGTGTGAACAGTGCTCGTGAAGGCTGATCGGTTAAGATAGTTCTAATATTAATTTGAGAAGGTGTCCGCGAAACGACGGCTGAGGGGTGACACGATCGAGGTTCATAAGATTATGCATGGGATACAGCAGGAAGAGAAAGAGGTCCTTTTCTCCCTTTCTCACAAGACAAGAACTCATGGGCAACGCTCCCTCTAAGCGGTGGAGTCCTGTGAGCAAAAATTCTACTTGGGCTACTGGCATTAAAAGTTGTGAGCAGCTGATTTGGCTGCTGCATAAATTATTTTGCTCTGCAGCCAGAGGCTAAAAAACTGTGAGCTAGCTCACACTAACTCAGCTTGGAGGGAGCACTGCTCATGGGCACTCCATGAAATTGCTGTGCAGTCGGGTTAGAACAGATAAAAGGAAGTCCTTCTTCACCCAAAGAGTGATTAACATATGGAATTCACTGCCACAGGAGGTGGTGGTGGCTACAAACATGGGCGGCTTCAAGAGGGAACTGGATAAACATCTGGAGCAGAGGTCCATCAGTGGGCTATTAGCCACAAGGTATAGATAGGAACTCTCAGTCTGGGGCAAGTGATGCCTTCTTGGTGCTTGAAGGTGGGGGGCAACAGTGGGAGGGCTTCTAGTGTCCTGCCCCCACTGCTGGACCTTCTGAGGGCACTGGGTATTTTTGGCCACTGTGTGACAAGAGTGTTGGAATGGATGGGCCACTGGCCTGATCCAACATTGGCTTCTCTTACGTTCTTATATATTGGACAGCAGCTTCCAGTTTATCAGAACACTTTTTGGAACTTTATACCCCCAGAATCGCAGGCTACTAAAAAGGGGAAGGCCTCTTCTAATCATGGCATCCGTCGCGCATGGGAGGAACTGCCTTGTCTAATCAGATCTTCAACAGTACCCACTGTAACCCACAAACCTGCATGTTAATACATACGGTTGATCTTCCAAGATTTCTTTGAGTGACGACTAGGTCTGTTGATTTCTCTTAGGAACTGTAGCACTAATTTTGTAAAAAAGAAAAGAAAAGAAACAGGATTTTAGTCGAATAAGTCAACTTGGTATGAACAAAGAGTGGCGTGCAACTGAGGAGCGGATCGGTGAGAGCTGAGCCCACTACTCGGGCAGGCTCTTCAATAGGCGAGGAGCTGTTGCCCCCGAGACTCCGCTAACCAAGGGGAGAACCCGAGCCCCGCCTGTTGGTTGGGAGCAGACATTCCATCCAGTCTCTAGGCAACAAAGTCCTGGCTTTTATGCAGCATCGGAAAGCTGTAGCCCCTTGGTGGGAGGGGGTTGATGGGAACAAAGAATAGAATGGGGGGTGAGGAACCAACCTGAAGAATAATATATGCAAATCTTCATGTGGGTGAGTTCCGGAGTGGACGGACATATGACCAGTGCTCCCTCTAAGCTGAGTTAGTGTGAGCCAGCGCACAGTTTTTTAGCCTCCGGCTCTCACATTTTTGTCTCCGCTCAGGAAGGCTGGCTCCAGAGCAAACTAATGTATGCAGGAGCCAAATCGCTCACTCACAACTTTATTGCCTGTAGCTCACAGAGCAGAATTTTTGCTCACAAGACTCCACAGTTTAGAGGGAACATTGCATACGACCCCTTCTCATCAGTCCCTCCAGGTCAGGGGTGGGCAAACTGTGGCTCGGGAGCCGCATGCGGCTCTTTCACATATATTATGTGGCTCCCGGCTGGGTGGCTGGGGAAGCTAAATATCATTAGCAAACAAATATCATTGGACAAATTAATATCATTATCAGTATCTGCTTTTATCCCTTTTGTTATTATTTTTGGCAGTCTCGTTTAATGTTAATAAAAAGCAAATTTGCTTATTTTCCAATAAAAGCTGGTAATATTTGTTCATGTCTTGTGGCTCTCAAACATCTGATGTTTATTCTGTGTGGCTCTTACGTTAAGCAAGTTTGGCCACCCCTATTCTAGGTGGCTCTTACGCTGAGCAAGTTTGCCCACCCCTGCTCCAGGTAGACTTCCTTTCCTAGCCATGCCATTAGACTCCCTTTCCTGTGCTGGCTGTGCAGAGTTTTAATTTTTATTTATTTAAATCATTTATGCCCCTCCTTTCTCCCCAGCAGGGACCCAGAGCGGTGAGGGTAATTCTTCCCTCCATCTTATCGTCACAACCACCCTGTTAGGTAGGCCAGGCTGAGGTCATGTGAGGTCAGTAACCCTACTGGATGAAAACCTGTTCCAATCTCTACAATTAAATTCAGAGGCTTGGCTAGACTGAAGTTTAGATTTAAGGCCTGCTCTGTCCTCCAGTTAATTTCTAAACAGCCTGTGCCAACCGTTCATTATTCCTTAACTTAATTGGTTCTTACGCAGCAGACTGAGTTTTAAATAAGATAACAGTCTGTGTGGAACAGCGGTGACGGAAATTATTTAAACTGGAGATGAACAGCTGTGTTAAATCGGCTGTGGCAAGAACAACCAGGAGAGCTTTGTGGCTCCTTAAAGACAAGCAGGTTTTTATTTTAGCCGAAGTGTTTGCCATCTAGAGCTATCTTTGCCGGATTGATAGCCTGCTGTAGTCCATGCAAGTTTAGTGCCGGAAGCAGATTGGCCTGAAGACTTTCAGATTTTCTCTTTTCGTTTGTTTCTTTGTTCATTTACATTTTTATCCCACTCTTCCGGCCAAGGCCGGCCCAGGGCGGCTGACAACTGATAAAATCAAACGATACATACGACCAGGGGTCCGTTGGAGCAGGAGCGCACAGGAGCGCAGCTCCGGGAGTGAGGAGCCCAGGGGGCGGGCACATGACCAAGCCCCGCCCCCTCCTCGGCTTCCCCGCCCCCTCCTTGGCTTCCCCTCGGCTTCCTTGGCCCTGCTAGGGTCTTTATTGTTTTTCATGTTTTGTTTTAATATTGATAATTTTATCATTGTTCCTTTTATGACTGTGTGCTGCTTTTCCAGAGACTTGCTAAGGTGGCATATAAATTTTCTAAGTATACCATTTTTTATCTGGGCACATGGCACATAAGTACTGGAGAAATTTCACCAACCCTTCAGCAGCTTCCACCCCATCAGTTTGGTGTAGTGGTCAGGAGTTGGACTCTAATCTGGGAGAACCGGGTTTGATTCCCCACTCCTCCACATGCAGCTGCTGGTGTGACCTTGGGCCAGTCACAAGTTCTCTCAGAGCTGTTCTCACATTAGCAGTTCTCAAAAGACCTCTCTCAGCCCCACCTACCTCACAGGGTGTCTTGTTGTGGGGAGGGGAAGGGGAAGGGGAAGGGATGGGTGGTGCACATGTCCTGGGTATCTCAAGTCTACTTGAAACCTGGTGGTTTCAAGGGAGCAGGAAGAGAATGAGGGTGTGTTCTTTACGCTTATTTTTATTGCACAAAGTATTGGATGGGGAAGGGAATGGAGGAAGAGCAGGTCAGTTTCACTCACCTGTGGTGTGGAGCCTGAGGGGTGGGTGTTGCCTTCTGACATACTTCTGGTATGTTAGGGGGTGTGGCATATGCAAATGAGTTATGCTAATGAGCTCCTGCACCTCTTTTTCTACGAAATGACCCCTGGTTGTAAGAAGGGCAGGGTATAAATCCCATCTCTTCTCTCTTCCTCTCGGAGAAGCAGCGTGATAGGTTTGAGGATTCTGTCTTTGGCTCTTCCCTCTCAACATACACTCAACGTGAGTGCCACGTGAGCTCCCGCGACCCTCACACCTTGTCCTCGTGTGGCGGATTGCAACAGCGGCATGTTTATAATTGACATTTCTTGATAAATGCCATCTTCATACCTTGGGGCAGCTCATTAAATTTGGAAGGCCAGGGCTTGACCACACTGAGAATTCAGCTTTAGGGTGGGAATGTGCTTGGAGCCACCCACGTACACCTTGGCTGTTCGGCAGAGTCGGGAGAACGATGTATGGGTGCCCCTTGCTGGAACAGTGCAGGGAAGAAAATGTCATAGAGGGTGGCCAGTAAATTTTATTGGAATGCTTGTAGATATTGTAAGGAGAAGGCCACGGCTGGCTGGGCTGCTGAACCCATCTTTCCTCCATCTTGGTTTGGCGCTCTGAGCTTTGTGCTGTCCTGATGAAGTCTGTCTTCATGGAGAACTCAGAATCTGAAGCAGTTCCCTCTAAGCTGAGTCTAGTGTGAGCTAGCTCAGTTTTTTAGCCTCCGGCTCACACATTTTGGTCTCGGCTCAGGAAGGATGGCTCCAGAGCAAACTGATTTATACAGCAGCCAAATCGCTCACTCACAAGTTTAATGCCAGTAGCTCAGAAAGTGGAATTTTTGCTCACAGGACTCCACAGCTTAGAGGAAGCATTGTTCTGAAGGCTCCGGCGCTCCGGAGGGGCTTCACTTTAGCCCTCGAAACTCCATCGAGGCACGAGAGGAATAATGGAAGACTGAGCTGTCCTCATCAATAATCCATATCCTAAGCACTCCCATTTTAGAGAGAGCTTTTTCTTCTTCCGCCACCCCCCATCACAGAGTGGAACAAATTGCTAAGTGTTTCCTAATAGATACATTTCTCTTTTTGCATAAGTACAGATCTGCAATAATCAAGGCCTGTATTCTGTTCCCCCCTTGTTGGTCAACCCAGCCTGACTTTTGGAAATCAGAGATAATTATGCCAGTTTATTTATATCCCCCATTGTCTTAAGTTCAAAGCAGCTCTCAGGAATGAAGAAGAAGAGATTGGATTTATATCCCGCCCTTCTCTCACTTGGAGTCTCAGAGTGGCTTACATACTCCTTTCCCTTCTCCTACCTACAACAGACACCCTGGGAGGTAGGTGGGGCTGAGAGAGCTCTGAGACAACTGTCCTTGAGAGAACAGCTGGTACAGAGCTATGGCTTGCCCAAGGTCATCCAGCAGGTACAAGCGGAGGAGTGAGGAATCAAATCCGGTTCTCCCAGATTAGAGTCCACACACTTAACCACTACATCAAATATAAAAACAGTAAAATCTCAGTATGAAGTAGTATATGAAAGCCCCTCAGTTAGGGTCGCTAGGTCCCCCCCCCCCTCCCGGCCACGTGTAGGGTGATGGGGTAAGATTGCTGGATCCGGGTTGGGAAACTCTAGGAGATTTGGGGATGGAGCCTGGGGAGGGAGAGGGACCTCAGTGGGGCACAGTGCCGTAATGTCCACCCCTCCAAAGCACCCATTTCCTCCAGGGGAACTGATCTCTGTAGTCTGGAGATGAGCTGTAGTTCCGGGGGATCCCCAGAAATGCTTCCTCTGAGCTGTGGAGTCTTGTGAGCAAAAATTCTACTTTGTGAGCTTCTGGCGTTAAAGTTGTGAGCGCACGATTTGGCCGCTGTATAAATTACTTTGCTCTGGAGCCCTCCTTCCTGAGCGGAGACAAAAATATGTGAGCCGGAGGCTAAAAAACTCTGAGCTAGCTCACACTAACTCAGCTTAGAGGGAACACTGGTCCCCAGGTCCCACCTGGAGGCTAGCATCCCTGCCCTCAATGGTCAACCTGCAGGAAGAGCTACGGTGGTTTCAGACATCGCCAAAATCACAGCAGTGGTCAGGGTCCTGCCTACCTGAGGGACTGCCTTTCCCAGCACGTCCCCCTGAGAGTTCTGTGATCAGGTTCACAAAACCGCTTGGTTCTCCCTGGGCTGAAGGACACCAGGTTGACATTGACGAGGACCAGGGCGTTATCTTTCGCAGCTCCGGCCTATTGGAACAAGCTCCCTAGTGAGATCGGGGCCCCGCGGGACCTCCAGGAGTTCTGCGGGGCCGTGAAAGCGGAGCTTTCCCGGCAGGTATTCCATTAGGAGCTGTGTTTTATCAGCCCTGCCCTGCGTTGATCTAAAGTTAGAAATTACCAGAGTGGTAGCACCGCTAAATGCGTTCTGAAATGCACCTTCTTATGTCGCACCGCCATCGTTATCGCAACTGTTATATCAACTTTTTAAAAATTGTCTTATTATGGATTTTACATTGGAATGTATACTGTTTTATTGGTTTTATGTAAGCTGCCCTGAGCCTGCCTTGGTGGGGAGGGCGGGGTAAAAGTTAAATAAAAATAAATCAATAAATCAATAAAAGCTTCAAGGCTTGTTCGAGTGAGCGGGGCCTTGCTTTTGTTTTCCTCACAAAATTAATGAAGTGGTGTGAGAAGGCACTTCCTCCAGGAGTGTCTTTCATAGCAGTGCGAAGGTGTTCTCCTTCTGGGTTTTCCTCGGTGTACAGAAATGTAGTTAATATACCGTATTTTTTGCTCCGTAAGACGCACCTGACCATAAGACGCACCTAGCTCCGCTCGGTGCCATGGCTTGGGAAAGGTGAGGGGGGTTTAAGACGCACACACTTTCCCCCCCACTTTTTTGGGGAGAAAAAGTGAGTCTTATGGAGCAAAAAATACGGTACATTTTTAAGAATCCGCCTACAGAGAAGTTAGTATCCTTAGAGAGGAGAGAGGAGTGCTTTCTTTGAACAGGCCAGTTTTCTAAACCAGGAGACCTTTCCTCTATATTTTTTAATTTATTCATTATCTCTGTTTCGTACAGGAACTCAAGGTGGGTTACATAGAATGAGTCAATGCAGTGAACAGGATGGGACATTCAATTAAGCGCAATAGGATTTGGGTTGTAGAACCGACCAGAAATTTAAAAAAAAAACAGAACTAAAGCAAATTGTTCACATGACACCTTAAACGATGCAAAATTACATAGGAGGATTCGATTTACAGCAAACTGTACACAGTAGCGTAGACCACAATCCCTGATAATTCATCCAAGTGACTTTGTGAGTAATTTTGTACAGTGCTTCTGTGTTGCCTGCACTCTTGGGTAATTCAGCTTTGCGTAGTTTGTGGAAAGCCAGGATGAGCGGGAGCCTTCCTGACCTCCTGAGGCAGGCCGTTCCACAAGGTGGGGGCCACAATGGAGAAGGTCGCGTATATGAGCAGTGCCTTCTCCGTTGTGGCCCCCCCCCTTTGCAGTTTGGTACCTGCAGAAGGCCCCTGCTCAGTTTGGTGTAGTGGTTAAGTGCGCAGACTCTAATCTGGGAGAACCGGGATTGATTCCCCACTCCTCCACTTGCACCTGCTGGATGACCTTGGGCAAGGCATAGCTCTGTACCAGCTGTTCTCTAAAGGACAGTTGTCTCAGAGCTCTCTCAGCCCCACCTACCTCTCAGGGTGTCTGTTGTGGGGAGGGGAAGGGAAAGGAATTTGTAAGCCGCTCTGCGACTCCAAGTGAGTGAAGGGCGGGGTATAAATCCAATCTCTTCTTCTTTTCTTCTTCTAACATGGTGGGGCATCGGCGCTGGATATCAGGCGACTGTGCTGCCCCTGCAATTTGGCTTTCACGGCCTGATCCTGAATTATACTTTCTGGGGAACCACTCCGCTGATGCGATTTAACATTACCTAGCGTGCTCCTCTTGCTAACGCTGTAATAATCACAGCACGGTTCAATGTTTTGTCTCACTTCTTCTTTCTCTCTCTCTCTCTAGAAAGAAATCCAAGCTATGAGTCAGTGCCATCATCCGAACATCGTATCTTATTATACGTCGTTTGTAGTGAAAGACGAACTTTGGTTAGTGATGAAGCTCCTTAGTGGAGGTAAGTTTAAAGTAGTTAAATGGGAGTTATCCCAGGTTCTGGCATGCCCCTGTCAAAAGGAATGGGTGGTGGATATTATACGTGTCCTAGAGTCCTTTCTGCTGTAACCTGTGGTTTAAGTGCTGGTGGGGTGCTTTTGGTGTGTTTCCCCCTCAGTTGTCTATTGGACAAATATCCAAAATTTCCTCTCCCCCTCTCTGCAGCCTCTGTTCCACAATACATCCCTTTATGAAGGGTCCCCCAACCTCTGGGAATGGTCGGGGTGGGGTGAGGGCACACAAAGGGAGTGTAGCAGGCAAAAGAGTGAAGAGTCCTTTCCCTGTCAGATTTGAGTGTGGTTTTTATGGCTAAAAGCTAATGACTGCGAGAGATGTCTGGCGTACACGTGCATTTGAAAGGAATGATCTTTTGTTTCCCCTCTGAGCTGCGTGCAACAGTCGACAGACGCTAACAGTATGGAATAAAACAAATCCGCCCCCCACAATGTCTATCTCTTGATGACTGTACTCAAGCGCCTGTGTATTTGCATACTCAGAAAAGTATAAGCAGAGAAGTAAAATGGGGGTAACAAGCATTAAAGCAGGGGTCCCCAACATGGCACCCACTGAGCCCTTTCACGACGCCCACCAAGTGGTTTTAGAAAGTGGGTGGGGCTTTTACCCAGCAAGGCTTCTGATTGGCCACTGGAGACGAATGGCTGTGCAGATTTTTAAAAAAACAGTGCTTTGGCAGCAGCTGCCGCCGTAGCACAAAGACCGTCACTCTGTGGCTGAAGGTAAGCTGCAGCAGCCATTTTGTGGCTGGTTCCGCCTCTTGCAGCAGCCATTTTGTGGCCAGTTCCGCCTCTTGCAGCAGCCATTTTGTGGCCGCCATTTTGTTGCCACGCCTACTGCACAGTGTCAATCTTCAAAGGTGCCGAAGGGCTCGAAAACATAAGGGCCCCCTGCAATAATGGGTGGATGGGTTGTGTGGAAGTTAGCAGTGCTTTTCTTACCTTTATCTCTAAAGAATCCACCCCCCATGCTCCCTCTAAGCCATGGAGTCCTGTGAGTAAAAATTCTACTTCCTGAGCTACTGGGCATTAAAGTTATGAGCCAGCAGTTTCGCTCCTGCATAAATTAGTTTGCTCTGGAGCCATCCTTCTTGAGCTAAGACAAAAATGTGTGCGCTGGAGGCTAAAAAACTGTGAACTGGCTCACACTAACTCAGCTTAGAGGGAACACTCCCCTCCAGGGTGTATCGTGTTACTGGAAATTAGGGACACATCTTCTGGTAGCTGCTTCTTGGGTGCCGCATTTGAATTTATTTGGCTGAAAGGCCAAGTATTAACCGATGAAGACTGTTCCTTCATTGATGGACAACCCATGTGTGGACACTAAAAAGACAGTTTGGTGTAGCGGTTAGGAGCGCAGACTCTAGTCTGGGATTCCCCACTCCTCCACATGCGGCTGCTGGTGTGACCTTGGGTCCGTCCCAAGTTCTCTCAGAGCTGTTCTCTCAAGAGCAGTTCTCGAGAGAGCTTTCTCAGCCCCTCCTACCTCCCAGGGTGTCTGTTGTGTGGAGGGGAAGGGAAAGGAGATGGTGAGCCGCTCTGAGACTCTGAGTGAAGGGCGGGGTATAAAGCCAATCCTCTTTTCTTCTTCTTGGCACCCAGCCTGGGGGACTTCCACATCAGCGGCTTCAGATCCTATCTCCTTTTGAGGGGCGTAATTGCCCGTCTCCTGGAGGGAGTCACAGCACTTACTCATACACGGCTCTTCCCCTGTGTGTCATAAATCAACTTTTTATTGACCTTTTCCCCACCCTTAATGATCTTGTTAATTTTTTTGTAACCTGACATTTAAAGAGGGAGTGGTTAAAAGCAGGGAAGGGAGAGGTTTTGAGGCAGTGACTCTTTGTATGTATTATCCTCTTTTCAGAGCTCTCCAATGTTTGCTCTGCCAGGAAATTTATAGCAGTTCAGTTTGTCAGTGATTCCACCCCCCCCCCTTCCACTCCTTACCTCCCGTGAGCCCTTTGCATATTGATCTGTCTGCAGAGGCGCCCGGAAAATTCTGGGGGGCGTTCTGGTGGGGTGTACTCAGCTCAAACGGCTCACCCGCCAGGCATTCGTTCCTTTGCATCTGTTGTGGTGTGTGTCCCAGGAGAAATCTACAGGCTTCTATCTAGCAGGGCTGCTATCAGCCATGGCAAAGAAAGCTGCATTGTAGCAGAGTTTATCTAACATTCCTTGATCTTTTCCATGGAGGAAACCCTGCTTCTAAGCTTCCAAAACCTCTCCCAGGTTCCCTTGGGACTAGAGATGTGAAATTTCTGGAAATTTTGAAGCGCAGAAAAAAACCCTGTTCTTTTCTTGTTTTTTTGGGAAAAAAACAGAAATTTTTGGAAAAATTGAAAAAAGTGCTACATTAGCCCTTCTTTTTTTCAGATTGAAAGTCATTCTGTGACTTTAGGAACATAAAATATGACTATGGACAATTTTACTTGGCATGAAATTATCACAACTGGCATGTTAAAAATATATAGTGTATCCAAACAATTATTACAAACAGAATTTACTTTTTAAATAATATTTATTTGTAATTGTAACAAATGGACCAACAGTCTCCTGAACTGTTTACTAGTTTATGTGGAACAGACAAAAAACCCTCCACAAAACAATTTTTAAAAATCCAGAAGTAACAATTATTCATATTTCCTCTCCACAGTATTAAATAAAAAACCCATTCTCATAAAAATAAATAGAAGAGGGGGGAAGTGTATAGAAGGGAGTGTGGGACTCAGTTTCAATGAATGGGCATGAAATTTAATCGGAATCATTTTCTGAGCTGTAATTATCAGTTTCAGTCTCTGCTTCTGCAGCTCCTCTGTTGTGTCTGTCATTATCACAGTTATTATGGACCTCTAAAAACTGAAGGTTTGCCTGGATTGAAACAGAAATTAGATTAATCTGATACCATACATATTTTTTAGAAATGATTTGGAAAATATCCAGCAGGGCTCTTTCTGGTTTAAGACCTTGTCTTAAAATATTTTATTCATCATGTTAAAATAAAATCATAATCAGTTTCTTTTCTTTTTTCAATTTTTCCAATCTTTTGGGAAAAAAACCAAAAAGGCTTCAGGGAAAAAACGGGAAAAACCCAGGTTTTTCCCGAGCTTTCGCATCTCTACTTGGGACACAGTCTGGAAATCGGCATGTTGCATAGTTCTTTTCCATCATAGTTCTTCTCCAGAATGTAGATTCAGTGGATGTGGATGAATGTAGATGCATTAGATTCAGGACCAATAAAAGGAAAGACTTCTTGGCGTAGAGACTGATTAAAATGGGGATTTCACTGCTAGAGGGTGTTGTGATGGCCACAGGAATAAACAGCTTTAGAAGGGAATTAGAGATATTCATGGAGGAGAGGTCAACTAGCCATGGTGACTGAGGGGAACCTCCATGTTCAGAGGCAGTAGGCCTCTGAATCCCAGTACCAGGAGGCAACATCGGAGGAAGGCCTCAGCCTCTAGCTCTGTTGTTGGCTGTCCAGAGGAACTGGCTGGCCACTGTGTGAGACAGGATGCTGGACCACTGGTCTAACCCAGCAGGGCTTTTCTTATTTTTTTGTGAAGGCCTCGGCCTCTCTGCCCTCTTGTTGGCGCTCCAGAGGAACTGGTTGGCCACTGTGTGAGACAGGATGCTGGACTAGATGGACCACAGGTCTGATCCAGCAGGGTTCTTCTGATGTCCTTATCAGGGGAAGGCCTCGGTCTCTGTACCCTGCTGTTGGCCCTCCAGAGGAACTGGCTGGCCACTGTGTGAGACAGGATGCTGGACTAGATGGACCACAGGTCTGATCCAGCAGGGTTCTTCTGATGTCCTTATCAGGGGAAGGCCTCGGTCTCTGTACCCTGCTGTTGGCCCTCCAGAGGAACTGGTTGGCCACTGTGTGAGACAGGATGCTGGACTAGATGGACCACAGGTCTGATCCAGCAGGGTTCTTCTGATGTCCTTATCAGGGGAAGGCCTCGGTCTCTGTACCCTGCTGTTGGCCCTCCAGAGGAACTGGCTGGCCACTGTGTGAGACAGGATGCTGGACTAGATGGACCACAGGTCTGATCCAGCAGGGTTCTTCTGATGTCCTTATCAGGGGGAAGGCCTCGGTCTCTGTACCCTGCTGTTGGCCCTCCAGAGGAACTGGCTGGCCACTGTGTGAGACAGAATGCTGGACTAGATGGACCACTGGTCCAATCCAGCAGGGCCCTTCTGACGTTCTTAATGTGTGTGGCTTGGCTCTCTGGGACTTTTTGACTCACAGTTATGTTGAGATTGGCACTCCTTTTACTACTTAGGTCTTGTGGCAAATGTCCTTCCTTGTGCCAGGTTTTCTTGAAGGCCTTCATCAGTAGCAAGAAGGAATCCAGTGGGATCTCTAGTAATCCAAGTCAGATGACACAGCTAGGAGCAGTTGCAAACAGGACTGCCAGACTCGAGGTAGGGCCTGGAGATCTCATACAATTACAACTGACCTCCAGAAAATAGAGATCAGTTCTCCTGGAGAAAATGGCTCCTTTGGAGGGTGGACTCCAAGGCATTATACCCTAATGAGGTCCTTCCCCCTCCCCAAACCCCGCCCTTCCTCAGTGCCAACCCCCCCCCAGCAAATCGCCAGGCATTTCCTGACCTGGAGCTGGCAACCCTAGTTGCAAACACAGGCAACTTTGTGCCTTTCTTGATTGCTGAGCCATCCTGTGGCCATCACTCCATCCTCTGGCAGGGAATTCCCCATTTTTAATCGCTCTTCGTGTAAAGTGGTATTTCCTGTTGCCTGTCCTGAACCTACTGTCCATCAGCTTCATTGGGTGCCCTCGAGTTCTAGTCTTTTGGGAGAGGCAAAGGTGGTACAGCCAGAGAAGGCTTGCACATCTTGTTCTGAATGGTCCTTTTTTAAAAAGACGGGATTGAGGTCTTGTCCCATTTTGAATTCTGTGCACGGCTTTCTCCATTCCTGTTGAACAGTCTATGAATGTGTTCTTTTCCTCTCCCCCCCCCCCCCCCCCCCGCCACACTATTTTTGTTTCCTACATATATGTCTGGGATTGGAACCTAACTAGCAATTTTATCGATGCGCGAGGCAGCATAAATATGCCTTTTAAGTCATTTCTGTGGGTGCTGGAGGCATAAACATTTATCTCTTGGTAAATGCTGGTGATTCAGATGGCATTTGCCGCTGCTGGAAGGGGGCTTTTTAAACTCCCATTATCTCTTGGCAGCTTTTAAAAATATATATGTGTGTGTGTTGGAGAATATTTGGGGAGGGCTCTTGGGCTACACAGTCTTGCTTGTCATGTTGAAAGAGCCCTCCTGCCGGTGTTTCTGTTTCTCTTTAAACATCTCAAACTTAAATTGGATGCTAAAAATATTGGGGAGGAGCTCTATGTGCTACTAGATGTACATCACAGGGTGAATAGCAGCTCCCTTTGAAGATCTGCCTCTTTTTTTCTTTGCAATAAAAACATATTTCTCCTTCTGAAAGGGTTCTTCTGATGAGCTGGTTGGTTATAACTGTCTTGCGGCTTATTGAGCCTTCCTCTGGGTATGGAGCAGGGGGTCACTGGGAGAATGGGGGGGGGGGAGGTAGTTGTGAATTTCCTGCATTGTCCACGTGGTAGATTAGATGACCCCTTGGATCCCTTCCCTTCTCTTTGTTTCTGTGCTTTAAGCAGAAGTGTGAATCCCGGTTTTCTTTCTTTGTGTAAACCACAGTTGTTCCCCCAAACGTCCCCAAACCATGCACCCACCTTCCCCACTCAAAAGTCACATTTTGGAGACCAAAAGTCTCCCCCCTTTCCCCAATGTGATTTTGCATGGACTCAGTTTATTTTCTAAACTTCTCTAAAGCCTGTGAAAAAGCCACTGGATATAAGAAGAACCCTGCTGGGTCAGACCAGTGAGGGTCTTTCTAGTCCAGCCTCCTGTCTCACACAGTGGCCTGCCAGTTCCTCTGGAGGGCCAGCAACAGGGCAGAGAGGCCGAGGCCTTCCCCTGATGAGAATATAAGAAGAACCCTGCTGGGTCAGACCAGTGAGGGTCCATCTAGTCCAGCATCCTGTCTCACACAGCGGCCAAACCAGTTCCTCTGGAGGGCCAACAACAGAGCATAGAGGTCGAGGCCTTCCTCGGAGTAGAACCAGAAAGAGCCCTGCTGGATCAGACCAGTGAGGGTCCATCTAGTCCACCCTCCTGTCGCACACAGTGGCCAACCAGTTTCTCTGGAGGGCCAAGAACAAGGCATAGCAGCTGAGGCCTTCCCTTGATGTTGCCTCCTGGCTCTGGGATTCAGAGGCTCAGTGCCCCTGAATGTGGAGGTTCTCCTCAGCCGCATGTCTAGTAGCCTTTGACAGACTAACCCTTCATGATACGTCACTGTTTTGCACGGCTGGCAGCATAGTTTAAACAAGGCCATGAGCCTGTGCAGTGTCGTTCAGGAAACCTTTTATTTGTTTGTTCTGCCTGACTGGAGTCGGATTTAAATTGGGCCCTGGTTCTTGTTCCCAGGGCTGGTTAAGGTTTAGCTCCCATAAACGGCGCCCACTGACACATGGCACAGTTGTCTCTGCGACCAAGGGAGGTTTCCGAATCAGTGTCCCACGAAGCATGAAGGTCAGCCATTCACAGAGCCAGGAAAAGTGAAAGATACAGTGAGTTAGTGCAAACCCCTGGCTCAGGCCGAAGTAGCCCTTGGGACAGCAGTCTTCCCAACATGAGATAGATATCGGCTGTTCACAAGGACTCTTGGTCATGAGTCAAAATTGCAGTAGAGCAGGTTTGTGCCGGGTTGGGCTGTTGTTTAATGCCGCGTTAAAAGGCTCCACATCCTCTGCGCTGCAAAATACCAAATTACTTGGCTGGAACGGCCTACTGGGCATAACTTTATTCTGTGTCATTCACATGGTTCAGGAATTGTGCCGCCCAGCTGTGGGTTTTGATACCGCACGCAGAATTTGGGAGCCTGTATCAATGCATTAGTGTTCTTTGTGGATTGCAGAAAAATGTAAATCCCACAGTTGCACAGGTGAACTCTGAGGGGTCAGGAGCAGTGTTTCCTCTAAGCTGAGTTAGTGTGAGCTATCTCACAGTTTTTTAGCCTCCAGCTCACAGATTTTTTTTTTGTCTTAGCTCAAGAAGGATGGCTCCAGAGCAAACTGATTTATGCAGGAGCCAGATTGCTCGCTCACAACTTTAATGCCAGTAGCTCACAAAGGAGAATTTTTGCTGGAAATTGGTCAAGAGGGCTCAAGTGAACTTCTGACAGGTGTGTAGGAGATGGAAGCTGTTGTGTCCCTTGGTCAGCAGAAGCAAGGTTAAAGACTTCAGTATCTTGGGTGCTGCTGAAGACACATAGAAGTTCCTTTCGACTGCTACTTTCCCACTTTCTCAACCTCTTGCTACTGTTAATTCATTCGAACATTCATATCCTGCCTTTCCTCGAGGTTCAGTGCCAGGGTTGACAACCTCCAGGTGGAGCCTGGAGATCTCCCAGATTTACAACCGATCACCAGACGACAGAGATCAGTTCACCTAGAGAAAATGGCCACTTTGGAAGGTGGACTCTATGGCATTTGAAGTCCCTCCCCTCCAATGCTCCCTCTAAGCTCTACTTTGTGAGCTACTGGCATTAATGTGAGCAAGCGATTTGGCTCCTGCATAAATGAGTTAGCTCTGGAGCCATCCTTCCTGAGCTAAGGCAAAAAAGTGTGAGCCGGAGGCTGAAAAACTCTGAACTAGCTCACACTAACTCAGCTTGGAGGGAACACCCTCTCCAAGGCCTCCCCTCCTCAGGCTTACACCCCCATTATCTCCAGGTATTTCCCAAACTGGAGATGGCAACCCCATTCAAGGCACCCGCTGGAGGTCTACCACAGCTTGAGCATTCAGAAGCAGTTATGCAAGATGGCTGCGGTGATGATCCTTTGGGTGAAAACAAGCTGTCTTTCAGGGGAAATTGTCTGCCTTTGCTGCTGTTTTCATTGCTGAACCCCTCAAAATTTCCAAGGAACCCTTTGGGCACCTTGGAAAGAAGTTTGATAACCACTAGCCTATAACACCAATTTTGAGTGTTCGCCTATATGGTCCCCCCAGGCCACCGGCAGGGAATCGGGGAGGGTTAAGGTTGTCAGCTTCAGGTTGGGAAACTCCTGGAGGTTTGGGGATGGAACCTGGGGAGGACAGGGACCTCAGTGGGGCACAGTACCATAGAGTCCACCCTCTATAGCATCCATTTTCTTCAGAGGAACTGATTTCTGTAGTCTGGAGACTAGCTTAATTCTGAGGGATCCCCAGGTCCCACCTGGAGGCTGGCATCCCTGTTATATGGGGGTGCACGTTCCCCCATTTGAAAACCTCCCGAAATGTGGAAGGCTTATCCATAAGGGAATAGAAGGCCCAGGATGCATTGCTTCTCCCCTATTGTGTTGGCGGGGTTCAAATTTGTACTCCGTTTACACCGTTCACAAGGGAGGTTGTTAAGAGGATAAATGTGGGATTGGGCCCCTGAACTCCTCAGAAGTGCTGGGAACAAAAACCAAGAGACTATTTTCAAAACGCCCACTGAGGAAAATACCACATCGGGACATTTCTGCCAGTGTGAGCAGGATTGCCGGCTCTGGGTTGAGAAATACCTGGAGATTTGGGAGGAGAATCTTAAGGAAGGCAGGGTTTGGGAGGGGAGGAACTCTGTTCCTCCAAGGTAGCCATTTTCTCCAGGGGAACTGATCAAGGTCATCTGGAGATCAATGGTAACAGTGGGAGATTTCCAGGTGCCACCTGGAAGTTGGCAACCCTAGCATCTTTGGTTGTTCATTGGCTGTGTTATCCCCATATGGTCATGGTAGAAAACCCATTAGTTATGTTGCCGTGGCAACACGTAGTGAAGAGTTAAATATGCTTCTAGGTCAGCCAGGCCCTAATGAGGCCCATGCAGCCTGAACCAAAAGTGAGCGTCGAACATGTCCCAGAATCCTTTGCAACACATGCTGGACATCCATTTTAATCATGTTTCTGTGGGAACAACGGAAAGTTCTGAGAAACAGAACTCCCGCTTTAGACTGTGCCACAGGCCCTTCGCCAATTTGTAAATCGGTCATCTGTTATTCTGGATTAATTCAGGCTAAAATGAAAACGAATACTGTTTAAGTCTTTTCAGTAGGTTAGATTTAAGGATTCTGAGGCTTTCTGGGGTCCTGTAACATGCCTGGGCATGGTGTCAGTCTTTATTGCCGCTCCCGGCCCACCGTTTTAATCCGCTAAACAAAACCAACACTCTGACTTTATTTCAAATTAAATCAGTGTTGTAATATTTGTTGCCTTATATGCATCCTAAGGTCTTTATAGAGGCATTTCAATATAAAATGAGATTAAGAGCCTGCTCTTGGCATGCAATTGAGGCGGTGACCGGATTTTTTAAATCTTCTGAAAATCCATTTCAATTGCCACTGCTTGATTACTAACTTAAAGTAACCGACAGTAGCATTATTAGGGGCGGAGAGAAGTGGGGCATACTTGGGGATTCTCAGGCCTGAAATGTAACCTGTTAATCTTCCCTCCTCAACACACATGCTACTTTAGAAAGGTATTCTATAACTCGCAGCAAAGTACGGCCTTGGAAATAGTTGGGGAGAGCCCCCCATAATCTCCTCTCTCTTCTGCAGTTTCTGCTCTCTGGCCCTCCCCAAAAAGTGTTTTTATGTATTTAAATCATTTCTATCCTACCCAATTTCGTCTGATTTAAAGGCAGCTTTCCCATCTCCCTCACTTCTCTCTCTGAAGCCAGATACACAATTATAAACCTGTAAAAGGGATTGGATAGAGCATATGTTTTTTATCCTGTCATTCTATCTCATAGTAGTAGAACTTCGGTTTATTCAGTAAAGTTGGATCAGAAGAGGGCACGCGAGTAATGAAGGGGCATGCTTCCTGTCGTAGCACACAGACATTTAACTTGTGGAACTCACAGCCACAAACTATAATAATGGACATTAGTTTAAGGGGCTCTTTTTTAAAAAACAAAATTAGAATCCTAGGTCTTAGAATGCCATGTCCGGGCATGAAGCAGAGGTCCATCAGTGGCTATTAAGCCACAAGGTAGAGATAGGAACTCTCAGTCTGGGGCAAGTGATGCTCTGTATTCTTGGTGCGTGATATGGGGGGGGGGGGGCAACAGTGGGAGGGCTTCTAGTGTCCTGGCCCCACTGCTGGACCTTCTGATGGCACCTGGTATTTTTGGCCACTGTGTGACAGAGTGTTGGACTGGATGGGCCATTGGCCTGATCCAACGTTGGCTTCTCTTATGTTCTTATTTATTTATTTATTTAATTCGATTTCTAGGTCGCTCTCCCCACACAGCAGGCTGAGAGTGGCTAACAAGACTTGGTGAACCAAGATTCAATGTATCCATAAATAATTAAAACATTATAGGCTATATCACGAAAACGTTACAATACAAATTAATAATAAAGTGCTCAATACAATTCAATGGCGTGTAGTGTCTCAGTCAGTTGTTAGGCATGCAGTATCGCCAGCAACCAGATGGTAACTGATGGTTGATCGTTGGAGAATTGTTTATAAGGAGGGGAGGGTAAGAAGGTAATATGAAAAGGCAGCGGCCCCTATTCAAAGGCCTGGCGGAAGAGCTCCGTCTTGCAAGCCCTGCGGAACTGCATCACGTCCTGCAGGGCCCTGATCTCCTCCGGGAGCTCATTCCACCAGAGAGGGGCCGCCACCGAAAAAGCCCTCCCCCTAGTGGCAGTGAGCCTGGCTTCTCTCGGGCCAGGAACGACCAGGAGATGTTGGGCCCCAGACCGTAGTAAGTAAGGCTACCAAAGGGGTGTGTGTGTGTAAGGCTCCATAGGGCACACACAGCTTCTCAGACATCTGTTTAGTACTGAGTGTGTAAACCATGGAAACTAATTCATAAGAACATAAGAGAAGCCATGTGGAATCAAGCCAATGGCCTGTCCAGTCCAAAACCCAGGTGCCATCAGGAGGTTCACCAGCGGGGCCAGAACTCCAGAAGCCCTCCCACTGTTGCTCCCCAAGCACCAAGATTACAGAAAACATAAGAACATAAGAGAAGCCATGTTGGGTCAGGCCAATGGCCCATCCAGTCCAACACTCTGTGTCACACAGTGACCAAAACCCCGGGGCCATCAGGAGGTCCACCAGTGGGGCCAGAACTCTAGAAGCCCTTCCACTCTTGCCCCCAAAGCACCAAGAATACAGAGCGTCACTGCCCAGACAGAGTGTCCCATCCATACCTTGTGACTAATAGCTGCTGATGGACCTCTGCTCCATATGTTTAACCAATCCCTTCTTGAAGCTGTCTGTGCTTGTAGCCGCCCACCACTAATTGTGGCAGTGAATTCCATGCATTATTGACTCTTTGGGCGAAGAAGTACTTCCTTTGATCTGTTCTGAGCCTACTGCTCATTAATTTCCTTGAGTACCCATGAGTCCTTGTATTGTGAGAAAGGGAGAAAATTCAAGCATTATTGTCCTGGGATAACTGTGTAAACCGATGGCATCTCTCCTCTCCTTTCGTCTACTAATACTTCTCCTCCCATCCGTCTAGGTTCAGTTCTAGATGTTATTAAGCATATTGTGGCGAAAGGAGAACACAAGAACGGAGTGTTGGATGAAGCAACGATAGCCACGATCCTGAAGGAGGTTTTGGAAGGGCTGGAATACCTGCATAAAAACGGACAGATCCACAGGTGGGTTTTGGTTGCGTTCCACTTGTGGTTCATTTCTGTGGCCTTCCTGGTAGGCGGAAAGTGCTTTTCGCCCGGTCTTTTTGTAACGGTGGTCACATCTGTTCCCATTTTGCATGTCTGGAGCCAAGCGTCATCTTCAAACCCTTCTTGCCAGCTTCAGGGGGGCAACGGACTGGTTGCTGTTGGGAACAGGATGTTAAAGAGTAGAAGCGTGGTCTGATTCATTCGGGGAAGTGGTCCTACTCTTAAAGGAAAAAGGACTTTAAATGAAAAACGGAGTGAATGGAAGAGTTCACGTTAGTGTCCATGCGCCCTCTAAGCTGTGGAGTCTTGTGAGCAAAAATTCTACTTTGCGAGCTACTGGCATTAAAGCTGTGAGCGAGCCATTTGGCTGCTGCATAAATAAGTTTGCTCTGGGGCCATCCTTCCTGAGCGAAGACAAAAATGAGTGAGCCGGAGGCTAAAAAACTAGCTCACACCAACTCAGCTTGGAGGGATCACTGGTTAGTGTCTAGAAAGAGAAATGTGACTTTGGTTCAGCTTCAGAAAACCTTTGTGCCTCCGAAGAAGAAGAAGAAGAAGAAGAGATTGGATTTATACCCCGCCCTTCACTTGTAGTCTCAGAGCGGCTTACAAACTCCTTTCCCTTCCCCTCCCCACAACAGACACCCTGTGAGGTAGGTGGGGCTGAGAGAGCTCTGAGACAATTGTCCTTGAGAGAACAGCTGGTACAGAGCTACGGCTTGCCCAAGGTCATCCAGCAGCTGCAAGTGGAGCAGTGGGGAATCAAACCCGGTTCCCCCAGATTAGAGTCCGGAAATAATTGTTCAGATACAAATTACACATGAATCTGCCTTATACTGAACCGGGCCATTGGTCCAGCAAGGTGTTCTGTCTACTCAGTATTGTCTGTTCAGACTGGCCATGGCTTTCCTGAGCCTCAGTCCAGAGGTCTTTCATGTCACCGACTTTCTGATTCTTAACTGGAGATGCTCGGGGATTGAACCTGGGACCTTCTGCATGCCAAGCAGGTGCTATGCTGCCTAGCCACACCCCTCCCGTTCTTCTGCAAGAAGCAACAGAGGCCTCTTTTCTTCCTCGTGCATATGTTAGCAGCGGGTAGCATTCAGCGGATTGTAAGACTCTGTTTCACTGCAGCGGAACAAAGTTTGAATCCAGTGTCGCCTTTAAGACCAACCGAGTTTTATTCAAGGCATAAGCTTTCATGTATATGCACACTTTTTCAGGTACAGTATCTTCTTCACTGTATCTCTAGAAGTGTGCATGCACACGAAAGCTGATGCCTTGAATAAAACTCGGTTGGTCTTAAAGGTGACACTATAGTCAAACTTTGTCCTGCTGCTTCAGACCAACACGGCTGCCCCACCTGGATCTTACTGCAGTGGAGTCATTCCAGTTTCTCTCGTCGCCACGTCATGGCGCAGTTGATCCATGCTCTCCTCTTCCAGTTTGGCGTAGTGGTTAAGTGCGCGGACTCTTATCTGGGAGAACCGGGTTTGGTTCCCCACTCCTCCACTTGCACCTGCATTTCAGTGCTCTGCTGCAAGGAAATTTGTACAAGGGTGAAAGAGACGTACTCTCTTTTTTGGCAAAACAAATAGGAAAGTTGTGGATTGGAGACACAACTCCTTTATGCCTTGGCAAAGAGATATGAACTATTCGTCCATATGGACTATTCGTCCATCCTCAGTCTTCTCTACTCTGCCCAAGATCTCTCACAGAAAGTATTTCCCAACAGTTGCTGCCTGAGATACTTCTAGTGATAATTCCAAGGATTTAATCAGAGACCTTCTATATGCAAAGCAGATGCTGTACATCTGACTGACAGCCTCTTTGACCGTCATGTTTTTAAAGCTTGAACTAATCCCCCCATAGAACAGCACTAATACCCATTGGGTGTTCTCTATTAAACAATAGTTGCGCTTTATTTGTTTCAGATAATAGTATTTTGGTGGGTTCGTGTGGCCTTCCTTGTTAGCAATCATATACTTTTCATATCCTACAAGAATAGCATTAACAAAAACATAAAATCCATTTCTCTGTCACAAAAGGTTAGCCATGCAAATGTATGTGCAAAAAAATATTTACAGCATTATTCACCATATCCTATGGATTGTGGAAAATCCCCTTCTGTATGTTACGTGGAACAGCTCATTGGAAGTGTGACTTGAGAGCAGGGAATGGGAAAGGGGTTTGTAAGCCGCTCTGAGACTCCAAGTGAGTGAAGGGCGGGGGTATAAATCCAATCTCTTCTTCTTCTTCCCACTACACAGTTGTGGCTGGGATGTGCCATCTTACTCCTGATGGCCATGTGTGGCTTCAATCTCATCCCTCTCCAGAATTCCCTGATGTGATCGTGTCTTCCCGAGTTGTGCCCACATGTTTGCTTATTATAAGAGACCCGATGTATAATGAGATATTATATTATTATTAGAGAGAGCCAGTTTGGTGTAGTGGTTAGGAGCGCGGACTCTAATCTGGGAGAACCGGGTTTGATTCCCTGCTCCTCCACATGCATCTGCTGGTGTGACCTTGGGCCAGTCACAAGTTCCTTCAGAGCTTTTTCTCTCGAGGGCAGTTCTTGAAAGAGCTCTCTCAGCCCCACCTGCCTCACAGGGTGTCTGTTGTGGGGAGGGGAAGGGAAAGGAGTTTGTCAGCCGCTCTGAGACTCCCTCAGGTAGTGAAGGGCAGGGTATCAATCCAATCTCTTCCTCCTCCTCCTCCTCCTCCTCCTCCTCCTCCTCTTCTTCTTCTTCTTCCTCAGATCCATTTGTTGGGGACTCATGCAAAGGCCATCTTAGACGCTGCTCCTAGACTTTGGGACCCCCTCCCCCAGGAATTACACCAGCTGAATACTTTCTTAATCATTTTGGGAAGCTTTTCAACCGGAATGTGCCACCTGCACATAAGCCACTCTGAGATTCCTTTGGGTAGTGAAGGGTGGGGTAAATCCAGTCTCCTCCTCCTCCTCCTCAAGTCTCTTCAGTAGAGCCAGATCTGGAAAATGGGCTGGTTCCCCATCACAGCCGCCATGTCCAGTAGGTCTCTCCAGCCAAAGCTGTAGCTTCGGTCATATAAAATCTGTACCCACTGTTACGACCATGGCCGTCATAGGCAGCACTCCCTCCCTTGTCCCCAGATAACCAGTTAGGGATCAGACCATGTGGCTGGAAGGAATTCCATCCTGTTCTCCTTAGACCCGAGGGTCTTCTCACGCAAGGGTTTTAGCTGTATGCATAAGCCGCCCAGAGCCATTTCTGGGCCTTCTGTTACATCAACAGTTATAGTACATGACCCCGAGAGAGTGCAGCTATCTCCAGTACCTGTTGCTGTGGTCGTGTTGGAACTTTTCCCATCTGCAATAGTTACGATAGCCACTTCCAGGTAGGAACTGGACGTTACTAATATATGCTGTGTTTGTCCATACAAGTGAATCCTCAAAGTCAGTCATTGCTCTGTGTGTGTGTGTGTGGGGTGGTGGTGGTGGTATTTTGTTTGGTGTAGTGGTTAAGTGCGCGGACTCTAATCTGGGAGAAGCGGGTTTGATTCCCCACTCCTCCACTTGCAGCTTGGGCCTTGGACAAGCCATAGTTCTGGCACAGCTGTTCTCTCAAGAGAAGGAGAAGAAGAGATTGGATTTATACCCCGCCCTCCACTCCCCAAGGGAGTCTCAGAGCGGCTTACAAACTCCTTTCCCTTCCCCTCCCCACAACAGATGCCCTGTGAGGTAGGTGGGGCTGAGAGAGCTTTTTCCCAAGCTGTCCTTGAGGGAACAGCTGGCACAGAGCTATGGCTTGCTCAAGGTCATCCAGCCAGGTGCAAGTGGAGGAGTGGGGAATCAAACCCGGTTCTCCCAGATTAGAGTCCACGCACTTATCCACTACACCAAACTGGCTGTCTTGGGAGAGCTCTCTCAGCCCCACCCACCTCACAGGGTGTCTGTTGTGGGGAGGGGAAGGGAAAGGAGCTTATAAGCCCCTCTGAGTGAAGGGCGGGGTATAAATCCAATCTCTCCTCCTCCTATTTGGGGAAATGATTCCAAGTGAATGTTACTGGACTGTTAAATTCACTTTCAGGTTAAAAATGGAACAAACTTAGAAGGGGGGAGAGGCAGATCAAGAGATTTTGTGCGGTGTTGTGGCTCGTAGGAAGCAATAAGCTCCAAGAAGTGTGTGTTCAGTTCAGCACAATAAAACGATTCTTCGTGTCTCGTAAGCTTTGCTCTAGCTCAGAGTATGTGAGCCATAGATCTCACCTTTAGTGGAAAAGCTGGACCATTAGAGTCGTGGCGTGGCCAGGGCAAAGGAGGTGAGCCCATCTGTCCAAATTTGGCACCGAGCTTATTGGCTGTTCAGGAAGGGGAGTGATTTCCTGGATTGGAGCCTTATTACTTACGATGCCTGTTGGGCGCGTGATTTGGAGGAGGAGGAGGAGGGGAGAGAGCTGCGCTGTTAGCAAATGATCACGGCCCTTACGACAGGCGTGCTTGGCGTTAGACCTCGTAGAAAAGATGGTGTCAATTTAAGTGATTCCTTAGAGGGAAGCAGTGTGAGTTAACCGCATGTGGAGACGACTTGATGAACGTGCTGCTCGGAGAGTACCTTATTGCCCAGCCAGACACATTTGCTGTTTTTCCCCCTTGTACTGGTTTTTTTTTTTTCCTTAATTGTAATAATTTTTATTAAATAAATAGAAAACAGTTGTCCATCCTTGTTGAAAGATAACCTGATGAGCAGCCCCTCGAAGGTTTTGAAAGGCGGCTTTGCTTTGACTGCAGCGCGCAAGCGTCAAGCCGAGAGGCCCTGAAGCCGCGGATGTGTTCTGTGACTAAGGGGGGAAGGAGGTTGCTCCTAGGGGCGTGAGTGACGAGCCACGCTGGCTCAAATATTTTGCCCGCGCAATTGGTCAGGGATTATTATCAGGAATCGGGTTCCTGGAGGGGATGTGTCCACCCGATCTGTAACCAAAGCAAACCGGAGGAGTGTTGGGAAATCACCAAGCGCAGTCCAGAGCTCAGAAGAAACCTTTTTCAGAGGGTTCTTTTTATGGCTTTCTGACAGGCCAATCATTGTCGGCTTAACGGCGGCATTCGCTGAGCTTGCGGTGTGCTCTTGTGTAACCGAATGTTTAGACAAGTTTAGAGAGGAAGCGATGATACATAAAGTGGCTTTAGACGGCCGCACGGCTTCAGGAGGACAGAACTTTTGACACATCAGTGCTTTTTTTGGCACAAGAGACCTCTCGAGGTTCGCTAGAGTGTGGCTGAAACGTGAGGGCTCGCCATAAAATGTGAATGGCGACAATGTGCATTGAAGTTGGGGGGGGGGGTGCTGATCGTGTTCTGCAAGAGCTCTGTCTTCTGTCCGGTTTTGGTGGTGGGTTAGAGTTAGTCGCTCCGAGGCTGCCGAATGAATATCCTCATTGGTTTAGGGATGCCCTTTGTTGTCCTGCGGTCTCTTCTTACATTTTCCAGTGGCAGACCCAGCCTTTCCCACAAGTATAACTCTGGAGGCTTGTTGCAGCCAATCCCAGATACGTCTGTGTGATGCATAAGCTTTCAGATGCGGGTTCCTCCGAGTCACTCTGTACATACGTGAACTAGGGCTGCCAAGGCAGCCCGGGGGGCGGGGGATCCCCCGTTAAAGGGGTTCCCGATCCGCCGGCCAGCATTTGGCCGGCGGGGGGAACCCCACCCCCGACGTCGTCCAGCAAGGACGTCGTGCTCTGGCAACGCCCCCAATGTGCTGCGTCACTTCCGGTGATGTCAATGGGCGCGCGCGCGCCAGAAGAAACTCCCGGCGGCAGGAGGACTCCCCCCCGCCGGTGAGTTTTCAATACTTGGCAGCCCTAATGTGAACCCATATGAACCCACAAAGCTGCCTTATATTTGTTCCTTATACTAGTGCGCTGTAATGTCATTGTATTTTAACCACCCTGTGAGCCCTTGGGCTGAGGGAACGGCTGCAGTACAAATGCATCTACCTTTCTTATTGAAGAAGAAGAGATTGGATTTATACCCCACCCTTCACTACCCAAAGGAGTCTCAGTGGGGCTTAAAAACTCCTTTCCCTTCCCCTCCCCACAACAGACATTCTGTGAGGTGGGTGGGGCTGAGAGAGCTCTGACAGAAATGGCTCTTTTTCGAGAACAGCCGTGCCAGAACTACGGCTTGCCCAAGGTCATCCAGCAGCTGCAAGTGGAGGAATGGGGAATCAAACCCGGTTCTCCCAGATTAGAGTCCGCTCACTTAACCACTACACCAAACTGGCTCACCAGAAAGGAGCTAGCCCAGACTAGCCTGATCTTGTCAGATCTCAGAAGCTACAGAGGGTCAACCCTGGTTAGTACTTGGAAGGGCAGTCTCCAAGGAATACCGGGGCCAGGATGCAGAGGCAGGCAATGGCAGAACCAACTCTGAAACATCTCTTGCCTAAAAAACAAGTCAGTTCAATGCAATTTTGTTTATTATGGTCAAAGACCCAACAAATAACATTTCATAACGAATCTGTAATACATCCAAATATTACCAAATGTGACAAATATCAAATTATACAGTTCGAAGCAGACACAGGTTAAAACCTAGATATACAAAGTCCAATACCAAATTTTAGACCTAAAACCAGTAAAATGATTAGGTATTTTTGTTTAGCAGCTTTTTCCGGAGTCTTATAGCTTGAATTGAATTGAATCTGTCTGTCTGTCTGTCTGTCTATTTATTTCCATTTATATCCTGCCTTGCCGGACAAGCTGGCTCAAGGCGGCTTACAATATTAAAATGCAATAAAAACAATAAATACAGCATTAAGAACAGAATCAAGTTACAGATAAAACAATACAGATGATGGCGACATTAATGGAATCCGATGGTAAATGCAGCATCCAGCGGAGTCCCATAGGCCAGAAGATGTTCCTATGGCGCGTTCGTCAGTGGCGGCTCCTAGTCGAAGGCCTGGCAGAAGAACTCCATTTTACAGACCCTGCAGAACTGCATAAAGTCCCGCAGGGCCCTGGTATCCTCCGGGAGCTCATTCCACCAGTGTGGAGCTGCCACTGAAAAGGCCCTGACTCTAGTGATGGCCAATCTGGCTTCCTTCAGTTGTAAATAGTAAAGAGTAAAGTTTGCCACTTTTAAAGAAACGTCTTGGTCCCTATCAGCTAAAAGTTGTATCTCAATAAAATCTGGAATCCCTCCCTGGGAACTGGCTACAAATCGGCGATATATAGACTGTTCGAATATTCTGATAAAGTTTACACTCGAGTAGTGCATGTTCCCTTGTCTCTATCTTACTCTCCCCGCAGTTACACAGTCTTTTATCATATGGATGCTTTTTGTATCTGTCCTCTGTAACCACTGAGGGCAGCATATCCGCTCTCATAAGAATAAATGCTCTTCTAGCTCGCCACCTAGTGGCACATAACACTAAAGAGCTAGAACTTCTGGCTGCCAGTCAGTCTTAGGCTCTCCTGGCTTTCCTCCACACGCTGCCATACGATAATAATCATTTTGAAAGAACGTAGGTTTGACCCCCGGATCTTCCTAGTCAAAGCGTAGCTCTCTGTCAACTGCATTACACTGGCTCGCCAGCTATGCACCAGAAGGCTTCCGTACATCCCCTTAACTGTATAACGTGCGTCTCGTTTCTTTTTCCCCCATCTCCCCTCCCACGCTTGCTTCCACTACATTCTCTGGAACACGGTTTTGTTAAACGCACTCCCTTCTTTCAGTCAGTCACTCTGTCTGTCTCTCTCTCTTTGCTTGTCATAAGTTCCAGATCGATACTGCAAGAACATGCAGGGGAAATGTTAGCTGTAATCTCTCTGCCCTGTCTTCCCAAGAGATTCCCAGGCCTCTGGAAGCGCGGAGACAGAACCCGGCTGTTCCATAGGATACCGGCTTGAATTTCTGCCACACTGAGTAACGCTTTGACAAGATTGCTCACAGATGTTGCGGCTTTTAAAAATTTTTTAAAGAGGAGAAAATTCCATTTGTCACCGGGTGGCTGTGGAGGCCACGCAGCACTGTAGCTCTTTTGTCTCTTGTGATCCTTCCATATGGGCTTCTTTCTCTCCCCCCCCCCCCCCCCAAATCCTCTTTTCAAGTATTGGGTTGTTTTTGCTTAAGGGAAGTTGTAAGAGGAGAAGTCCAGCGGGAGCTAGGCCGGTCAGGAGAAGCGATTAGGTGAGAGGTTAGCAAAAGAATGCGGAGTCTGGTGTTGATTCAAGGCCGGGAGATACTGGAATTGATTGAGGAAGGCTTGTTGATAGACAGGTCCTCGCAGCTACCGATGGGGCGTCTGTGGAACAGTGCTCTCATGTTGTTTAATGGTGGCCAAGAGATGTTAGCGGACTCTGGGCTTTTGCCTGTCCTCAGGAGGGAATTCCCTCCCCCTTAGACTGCAGGGGAAGGATAGTTCAGTGGAGATATGAGAACTGTGCCTGAAGTCTAAGAGGCCCATCAGTGACTATTAGTCAGAAGGTATAGATTGGATAGGTTGGCAGTTCAGCAGTTCGAGACCCAAGTGCTGCTTGACGGAGTACAAGCCCGTTCTGTTCTTCTGTGCCTTTTGGGTGCTGGAATTTTGGCATTAACTTTGTCCTGCTGTAGGGTCCACGACTTCATCCTGGGCTTTTCACTTCTGCTTCTGGCTTCTCAAAACCTCTGGGGCCATTGGAGCCCAATCCTGTCAACACCTGTGTGCTTCAGGCGAATGGTGCAAAAACGACAGCAGCGCCCCGCCCTGGCGCACACATAGAAATGGAGCACAAGCGGAAAAATAATAAGGGTGGATTGCACCTCTGATCAAGGTCAGAACTGCTGGCTGGAGAAATGCTAGACTGCCGCCAAAAGTGGTATCCCTGTGTTACTTTCTCCTCCTCTTTCTCCTCCTTCCAGAAAGTATAGTAGGAATCTGGTCACTTGTCCAGTTACAGTATTGCTCCCCATGTGTTGGTGGTACCAGCAAAAAAGAGATATAGAAGAACATTAGAAGAGCCCTGCTGGATCAGACCAGTGGTCCGTGCAGTCCAGCATCCTGTCTCACACAGTCGCCAACCAGTTCCTCTGGATGGCCAACAACACGGCAGAGAGGCCGAGGCCTTCCCCTGATAAGAACATCAGAAGAGCCCTGCTGGATCAGACCAGAGAAGGTCCATCTAGTCCAGCATCCTGTCTCACACAGTGGCCAACCAGTTCCTCTGGAGGGCCAACAACAGAAGAAGAAGAAGAAGAAGAGGAGATTGGACTTATACCCCGCCCTTCACTACCTGAAAGAGTCTCAGAGCGGCTTACAAACTCCTTTCCCTTCCCCTCCCCACAACAGACACCCTGTGAGGTAGGTGGGGCTGAGAGAGCTCTGACAGAAACTGCTCTTTTTTGAGAACAGCTGTGCCAGAACTACGGCTTGCCCAAGGACATCCAGCAGGTGCCAGCGGAGGCCTTCCCCTGATAAGAACATCAGAAGAGCCCTGCTGGATCAGACCAGTGAGGGTCCATCCAGTCCAGCATCCTGTATCACACAATGGCTACCAGTTCCTCTGGAGGGCCAACAACAGGGCAGAGAGGCTGAGGCCTTCCCCTGATGTTGCCTCCTGGCACTGCAATTCAGAGGACTAGTGTAGATAGGAACTCTCAGTCTGGGGCAAGTGGTGCTCTGTATTCTTGGTGCTTGACGGGGGGGGGGGGGGGGGAGGGCAACAGTGGGAGGGCTTCTAGTGTCCTGGCCCCACTGCTGGACCTCCTGAGGGCACCTGGTGTTTTTGGCCACTGTGTGACAGAGTGTTGTACTGGATGGGCCATTGGCCTGATCCAACATTGGCTTCTCTTATGTACCTCTGAATGTGGAGGTTCCCCTCAGTTACCATGGCAAGTAGCCACTTGTAGACCCCCTCCTCCATGAATCTCTCTAATCCCCTTTTAAAGCTATTTATTCCTGTGACCATCACTACATCCTCTGGCAGTGAATTCCACCTTTTAAAATCACTCCCTGTGTCAAGTAGTATTTCCTTTTGTCTGTCCTGGACCATCTGCCCATCAGTTTCATTGGGCATCCTCGAGTTCTAGTCTTTCAGGAGAGGGAGAGAAATTTCTCTTTGCCAACTCTCTCCACCTAATTTTACAAACCTCTGTCATTGTCACCCCAAGTCGTCTCTTTTCCAAACTGAAAAAGTCCCGGACTCTTCACCCTTTCCTCCAAGGGAAGGTTCTCCAACCCCGGAATTGTCTTGGTTGCCTTTGTCTGCCCTTTTTCCAGCTCTGCAATGTCCTTTTGGAGATACAGGGACCAAACTGTACATGGTGTTCCAAATGAGGCTGCACCGTAGATCTGTACAGGGGCATTACAATATTGGCTGTTTTCTTCTCAGTCCCTTTCCTTTGAAACCCCATATTGGAGACAACCGGGATGTTGTTTTTGGCAGCGTGTGGTCCCACCCGTCTAGAGGTGGGTCCTTGGCCGAAGGAGCCGTTTGTCTGTTTCAGTGCGAATTCAAGTCGGAGGGCCCTGCTCTGCAAAATGATGTTCTTGAGCCTTTTCCTTTTGCGTTCGGAGTTACAGTTGCACCAGGGGGAACCCTGAAACGATCAGATCCATGCCCCATAGCTCAGCCAGCAACGAACAGATCTCAAGGCTTGACGACGAATGTCTTTGCCTCCTGATGTTTTGTGGTGGGCAGGGACGTCCTAGTGGTTTGTTGGTCTGTGCTGCCTGGTCCCCTAAGAGCTCTGAGGCCTACAGTGGAAATTCCCTTTTTGTCCTGGAAAGGAACCAAACCCTCCCCTCCCCTGTTCGGTTATGAAACACAATGAAAACAAATAGAACTATTATTCCCCGGACAAAAGCGTTTGCTACCCTTTGGCACTGGACGGAAGGGGGATAGATGGCCGAGAGACAAAGGATACAATGAGGTTTTCCTTGGGCCAGTAGGTTCTTTTAAGAAAGCCGGGTCTGAGTGTGGCTTGCTTCATTTAATGCGTAAACAATTTCTTTTGCTGTAAAGTTCGAAGGCTCTCTTGGCCTTACTTGGTCATAAATGTATCTGTAAACTCAGGGTGAAAGATGAGACGCTTGTCTGCTTAGTATCCAGGTTAGCGGCAGAACGCATCTTCAGACCACAGCGGATAGGAGAATGGCTGGGAGAGTGGGGGAAGGCCCCCTAGCTCGCCAGGGAAGGGCTGCGACTCAGCCATAGAGCATCTGCTTGGCGTGCAGAAGGTTTCGGGTTCAATCCCTGGCATCTCCAGTTAAAGCACTGGCTCCCAAAGTTGGCAGTACTGCCCCCTGGGGGGCGCTGGAATGATCCAGGTGGGTGGTAGGAGCCTTGGGTGCAACTGGGCATTGAATAAAAATAAGGGGGGGGGGCGATGGAAGCATAACGGAAGAAGAGTGCAGAACCTATCTAAAGCAGCCTTTTCCTGCCTTCTCCTGGTCTTCCCTGGGATCAGGGAGGTAGGGGGAGGTGGTCCCCACCGCCAATCACAGGCATGGATTTGCAAAACGCAAATGCAGGTGCAACCTCGTAAGGCTGGTGTTGCTGCTGGGCTCTTGTGTGGGGGCTGCTGGCTTCAGGCCTCCAGCTGCTGCTGCTGCTCTGTGCCTGCCTTGGCCGGCCTGGCTGCCTGGATCGTGGTGGACTCTACCTGCATGTTTTTTGTCCACTTCTTGAAGGTAGATTTCCAGCGGGGCGCTGAGTAATTTTTTTTCTGAAAAGGGGGCGGTAGGCCAAATAAGTTTGGGAACCTCTGGGTTAAAGTATCGGGTAGTGGGTGATGGGAAACACCTCTGGCCGGAGACCCGGGAAAGCCATTGCCCATCTGAATAGACAAAGCTGACTTTGATGGACCGATGGCCTGATTCAGTATAAGGCAGCTGCGTTTGTATGTTTATCTGAACTCTTTTTCTGTGGCTCAGAATAAAAACCGTGTACCTTATCAGGTACAAAGATTTTCTCAAGCTGAATTAAAGTCACATTTCTCTTTCTAGATGCTCATTAGCATAACTCATTAGCATAACTTATTTGCATATGCTAAACCACCTAACATTACCGGAAGTATGTCTGAAGGCAAGAAAAAGAGAGAGAGAGAGAGAGAGAGAGAGAGAGAGAGAGAGGGCAGCTGCTAATCCAAGCCTCAGAAATACCACTATTCTGGGAGGATAGGTTCAGTGGTGGCTGAAGCCTTCAGAAGGCTGGTCGGAGGAACAAGGACCTTTCCAGGGGACGGGGTCATTTTGCTGCAGCCATGACACAAGCAGGCATTCCCCCATGGGGGGGGGGGCTGGCCCCAACTCCCAGAGCTGCACTCCCCCCCCCCGAGCTCCTGCTCGAAATGACCCCTGATCATCATATGGCAGTGTGTGTAGAATAGCCAGGAGATCCTAAGATTGTCTGGCAGCTGAAAGTTTTAGCTCTTTTTTTTTAGCGTTGTGCACCACTAGATGGCAAGCTAGACTTGTTTTTAAGGCGAGATGTTTCAGAGGTGGCTTTACCATTTGCCTGCCTTGGTGTCGTGACCCTGGTATTCCTTGGAGGTCGCCTGTCCAAATAACGAGGCGGGACCGACCTTGCTTAGCTGCCGAGATCTGATGAGATCGCGCTAGCCTGGGTTATCCAGGTCAAGTACTGACATGAAAGACCACTGCCTGAGACCCTAGAGAGCTGCTGCCAATCTGAGTAGGCAGCACTAAGAGTGGCGGACTTCCATGTCTGTGTTCACTGAATGGGTGCATGCCGAGTAACTCCCACCAAATATGCTCACGATCCCCCCCCCCCCCCCCCGGCATAACTGTATGTTCCTTGCAAAAGCAGAATTTTGACCGGCACCTTCAAATCCTTTGCATTAAGAAACTAACGTTTCATCTTGCAGCTGATTGCCGTGGGAAAGAAGAATGCACAGCTAGTCCTTACAGTTGTGTGTGTGTGTCTTTTGTCTTCTCCAGGGACGTGAAAGCTGGAAACATTCTTCTGGGAGAAGATGGCTCAGTCCAGATCGCAGGTAACTTTTAAAATTTGCCTCCCCTGTATCATAAGAACATAAGAGAAGCCAGTGTTGGATCAGGCCAGTGGCCCATCCAGTCCAACACTCTGTGTCACACAGTGGCCAAAAATCTCACACACATGCTAATTATTCTTTGGGTGAAGAGGTACTTTCTTTTATCTCTTCTAATTCTACTGCTCATTCATTTACTTGAGTGCCCACGAGTTCTTGTATTGTGAAAAAGGGAGAAAAGGACTTCTTTCTCTACCTTCTCTATCCCATGCATGATAATCTTAAAGCCGGTCACCACCCACATGGCAATAGAGATCCAGTTTGGTGTGGTGGTTAGGTGTACAGGCTCTAATCTGGGAGAACTGGGTTTGATTCCCCGCTCCTCCACATGCAGCTGCTGGGGCGACCGTGGGCCAGTCACAAGTTCTCTCAGAGCTGTTCTCTCGAGGGCAGTCCTCGAAAGAGCTCTCTGAGCCCCACGTGCCTCGCAGGCAGTGTTCCCTCTAAGCTGAGTTAATGTGAGCTAGCTCACAGTTTTTTAGCCTCCATCTCACAGATTTTTGACATAGCTCAGGAGGGATGGTTCTGGAGCAAACTAATTTATTCAGCAGCCAAATCGCTCGCTCACAGCTTTAAGGCCAGTCGCTCACAAAGTAGAATTTTTGCTCACAAGACTCCACAGCTTAGAGGGAGCATTGTTCACAGGGTGTCTGTTGCGGGGAGGGGAAGGGAAAGGAGATTGTAAACTGCTTTGAGACTCCTTCGGGTAGTGAAGGGTGGGGTATAAATCCAGTCTCTTTTTTTCTTCGCCTCCTTCGATGTGTGAAGAATGTCCCCTCTCCTCTATGTGCTGCTACCCCCTCTCTCCTCGATCTGACCTGGTGATGAGGAATGTGTGTCCAGCATTGTCTGTTCAACCCAAAAGTGGGTTTAGGGTTAGAGGCAGTTCTGATTGTGCAGTGCTTCCTTGGCACGTGGTGGAAAGTGCTATCTAGTCACAGCTGGACTCACGGTGACCCTATAGGGTTTTCAAGGCAAGAGGCGAAGGGAGGTGGTTTGCCATTGCCTGCCTCTGTGTAGCAATCCTGGACTTCCTTGGTGGCCTCCCATCCAAGTACTAACCAGGGCCGACCCTGCTTAGCTTCTGAGATCTGATGAGATCAGGCTAGCCTGGGCCATCCATGTCTAGGCAAAAGACAAAGGGAGGTGGTTTGCCATTGCCTGCCTCTGTGTAGCAATCCTGGACTTCTTTGGTGGCCTCCCATCCAAGTACTAACCAGGGCCGACCCTGCTTAGCTTCTGAGATCTGATGAGATCAGGCTAGCCTGGGCCATCCATGTCTAGGCAAAAGACAAAGGGAGGTGGTTTGCCATTGCCTGCCTCTGCGTAGCAATCCTGGACTTCCTTGGTGGCCTCCCGTCCAAGTACTAACCAGGGCCGACCCTGCTTAGCTTCTGAGATCTGATGGGACAGGGCTAGCCCGGGCCATCCATGTCAAGGCAATAGACAAAGGGAGGTGATTTGCCATTGCCTGCCTCTGTGTAGCAATCCTGGACTTCCTTGGTGGCCTCCCCTCCAAGTACTAACCAGGGCCGACCCTGCTTAGCTTCTGAGATCTGATGGGACAGGGCTAGCCTGGGCCATCCAAATCAGGGCTTCCTTGGCATTTATTTATTTTTCCAATTCATACCCCACCCTCCCTGCCAAAGCAGGCTCAGGGTAGCTTACATAGAGTAAATACATAAATAACAATTAAATTACCATCAAACATCTAAAAGCAGTTCATTATAAATTCAGTATTAAAGTGCTAGCAATGTTATTTTAATTCCATAAAGATGGCGTTACCACATGAGTGCATTCCATAAATTGTCTAAACGTTCACCTTGCTGATCTTTCTCCGATATAATCTGAGATATTGCTGTCAATAGCAAACCAAGGGCCAGGCTCTATAGTTTTCAGTTGTTACTGACAATGGTGGCGGCTCCTAGTTGAAGGCCTGGTGGAAGAGCTCTGTCTTGCAGGCCTTGCGGAGCTGTAAAAGGTCCCGCAGGGTCCCAGTCTCTTCCGGGAGCTCGTTCCACCAATATGGAGCCGCCACCGAAAAAGCCCTGGCCCTGGTTGCAGCCAGCCTGGCATCCGTGGGGCTTGGGAGGGCCAGTCGGTCTTGTGACCCGACACAGCTCAAGCTACACAGCTCAAGCTCTCTTATCTGGATCCGAACAGAATTGGATTTGTTAGAGGAACAGTTGGGCTTTGCTCCGCCGGCACAGCCTCCTCTAGAGCAGCCGCTCGCCCTTATCCCAGAGAAAGCTGCTCTTTTATGTCACTTCCCTGCTATGTCTAATAACAACAAGCGACCCACCATTGTGGATCAAAGGATCTGCAAGAGAAGCAAGCACTTTGGGGTAGGTCATGCGTTTATTTCTGTGAACCCCGGGGTAACCCCAGGCTTTCAGAAGAATATAAAGAGTTGCAAAAATACACAACAGGAGCCCGGGAGCAGTTTTAAAGACTAGCAAAACTTAACTCCACGTCGCCGGGCTCTTGATATATTTGCTGCTGAACTGTGTGACTGCCCATCTGGGGGGAAATATTGGGGTGTTATAGCCCCCCCCCCCCGTTGTTAACAGAAGCTCCTTCTCCTTTTCTCTTCATTTTTTAAAAACTTACATTTTATTAAAATTTCCAAAGAGCAATAGAGAGCACAACAATATATCAAAATGTTCAAATATCACATAGCCTGTAAAGACACAGGTAGAACAAGTGTATAGAGCTGCGTGATGAATGTGCGCAAAAGGTTACGATAGAATAACAGCGACTGTTAACGTGATAAACAGGTGCACAGAAATGTAAAATCTCACCGTTATCATCAGTAGTAGTATTGAAGGAAACCCAGACGAACAACCAGAATAGCAGTAACAATAATGTAAATGATAATAGTATTTGTGTAGAGGTGACTAGTTTGATATAAAGCATGCGAATTTAAAACAGTAGGATAGATCATTAGGGTCCTTTCTGTACTTGGATGTCATCCCTGGTTATAACAGCATCCATTTATCCTGGGACAAGTGTGGGGCGAAACCAGGGTGACCTCAGTGTAATGTGAAAACAAAAAATACCCCGAGATAATTACAGGGGTGAACTCGAGTGTAGTGTAGAATGTAAAAATACCCCAAGATAATTACAGGGCTGAACTCGCATGTAGTGCAGAATGTAAGTTCGGGGACAGGGTTGAACCAGGATTTAAAGCTTAGACCGATTTCCCACGAGGCGCTGCTCCGGGGTCGTTCTTCCCTTTGCCCCGACTGCGTGCTTGAATTTCCCACTATTTGCCCCGTGCCACATTTTGACCCGCGGCTTCGCCCGAATTCCCCCGCGGCTTCAGTGATCCTGTTTTTTTGAGGATCACTGAAGCCGCGGGGGAATTCGGGCAAAGCCGCGGGTCAGATGCGGCGCGGGGCAAATAGTGGGAAATTCAAGCACGCAATTGGGTGCAGCGCCTCGTGGGAAATCGGTCCTAGTGCGGAAAGGACTTAGAACAGTACTCTCCTGTTCTCTTCTGAGTGGCAGTTGCAGCACAGAGGGAGGGAAAGGAGACTGAGGGTTTGCCGTTGTCCCACGCAAACTTGACCCCCGCACCTGTCCTGGTGAACACACTGTCGGATGGGAGTCCCCCACCCCATCAGAAATCCAAGAAGTAAAAGAAGGCTCCCAATTGATGGAGTGGGGGATGGGGTGGACCATGCCATACATCCTTAATGCAAATCTCGGAGTCCTTTTATTTCCCACCCCCAATCATCTCTCAATACTTGGTTTTTTCTTTTTTTAAAAAGTGTACGTGTGTGTGTGTGTGGGGGGGGAGGGTTAATCAGTCTGCCCTCAGTTCATAATGGCTGCCGTATAAATTAAGATCTCCTTTTGTTTCATCTCTTTCCAGAATCACTTAACTGTGTGAGATCATCTCAATATCAAACGACGGGCTCGGGCTTTTAGGCTTGCTTTTTTGAGCAAGCCCTGAATCCTTAATGATGCTTTGACTGGGAGTCTATTGTCTGCACCCTGGAAGGGTCTTTGTGCTCGGAGCTAACAGCCCCCCCCCCCCCCCCCCCCCCCGTGTGCTTTGATATCCTATCTAAAGCAGCCCTTTGGTCCCCACTCGTGTTGTGTTCAATGGGAAGCCATCAAAAGGATGCTTATGTTAGAACTAACCAGGGCTCGGCGCATGCTACGATTCTACACAAGCTCAAAAAAGCCACCGGGTTTGGTATGGGGGACAGAATTCAGCATCCTGCTCATTTCAGCTTTTCAGTTAAATAAAATTAAAAATTGTAGGCCTTATGGTTACTGGGAGAGGCGGCAAAGCAGGGGTCCCCAGCGCGGTGCCCACGGGCGCCCTGGCAGCACTCAGCACCTTTCCTGGTGCTCACCAGGTATATTAGAAGGTGGGTGGGGCTTTTGCCGAGCACGGCCTCTGATTGGCCATTGGAGATTGATAGGCTGTGCAGATTTTTAAAAGTTTTCTTGGGCAGCTCTTGTGCAAGGATCTTTGGTGTGTGACTGCAGCTAAGCTGTGGCGGCCATTTCGTGGCTGGCTACGTGTCTTGCGACGGCCGTCTTGTTGCTGCCCCCGCCACACCGTGTCAGAATTCCAAAGGTGCCTTCAGGCTCAAAAAGGAGATCCCTACTGTAGAATATATTGGGGTGAAATGTTCTAGAGCCTGGAATAGGGAGTTCAGAAGTATTTCACCTTGTCTTGAGGTAGGACGTGGGCGCCTTGCATCGACTCGGTGTGCTTTCCTAGAACAGAGTCATTTTATTTATCTGTTAAGTTACGTCCCCCCCCCCCAAATAAAACAGTACTGTTAACCATAAAAAGCACAGAACAGTTCAGCAATAAAAACAAGCATGAAACCATAAAAGCAGAACCAAGTTAGCAATAAGCAACAATAAAAAGGTGTGATATTATTTCTGCGAATCTGTTTAAAATATGCAAGTTTACGTTGTTATTGTTGTTGTCTCGCACAGTTGAGTCCCTTTGCGGCCCCATCGACCATATCACGCCCGGCCCGCCTGTCTTCCGCTGTCCTTCCGCTTGAGTGTGCTCAATTTCATATTCGTTGCATTGATAACAAGTTGCATCGGTAACAAGTTTATACAGATTGCAAAGTCTGGATATAAGTGTTGCCCTAGTTTTCCCCGGCTGATGGAATTGTTCTTGGACAGCACCCCTGCAACCTGAAATAGTACAGTCCAGGAACAGTGAATTAGGTGACTTGTTTAGAGTGCCCCTGCCCTTAAAGGCTGTGACTATGAAATTTATTTTCTGCCTTAACAATATATACAATACATGGCTCCCTTGCTCGAAAGCCAGTCGAATCCGACTCTAAGGATGCGGTGCTCATCTCCGTTTCCAAGCTGAAGAGCCAGCACTATCCAAAGACGTTTCCGTGGTCATGTGGCCAGCATGACTAGACGCCGAGGCGCACGGAACACTGTTCCCTTCCCACCAAAGCGGTACCTATTTATCTCCTTGCAGTTTCTTGCTTTCGAAGTGCTAGGTTGGCAGGAGCTGGGACCAGAGACGGGAGCTCACTCTGTCATGCAGCACTCGGGTCTCAAAATGCTGAACTATCGACCTTCCAGTCTGCAGTTCAGTGTCTTAACCACTTGAGCCACTGCAGCCCATACAATACATACAACGTTACAATAACTTACAAAGAGACTAGAGTCTGAGTCCAGTGGCACCTTTAAGACCAACAAAGTTTTATTCTGGGTATAAGGTTTCGTGTGCATGCACACAGAAGCTGATACCCAGAACAAAACTTCGTTGGTCTTAAAGGTGCCACTGGACTCAACCTTTGTCCTACAGCTTCAGACCTATGTGGCTACCCACATGAATCTTACAAAGAGACCATTCCTCAGATGGTTTGTTCCATCTGTTTTAAAACTTCTTGCCACATCAAGTCTAGTTCTGCCATATCTTCATTTTTGGGGGGAACAGACATCTTATATATAGATAAGCAGGGGCCATTTCGAGCAGGAGCTCGGGGGAGCGCAGCTCCGGGAGTTGGTGCCAGCCCCCCTCTCCATGGGGGGATGCCTGCTTGTGTCATGGCTGCAGCAAAATGACCCCGTCCCCTGGAAAGGTCCTTGTTCCTCCAACCAGCCTTCTGAAGGCTTCAGCCACCACTGAAGCTATCCTCCCAGAATAGTGGTATTTCTGAGGCTTGGATTAGTAGCTTTCTCCTCTCTGCCAACTCTTTCTTTCTTTCTTTCTTTCTTTCTTTCTTTC
This sequence comes from Lepidodactylus listeri, assembly GCA_029233225.1. Classification (NCBI taxonomy): domain Eukaryota; kingdom Metazoa; phylum Chordata; class Lepidosauria; order Squamata; family Gekkonidae; genus Lepidodactylus; species Lepidodactylus listeri. The sequence continues at coordinate 8,796,001 of JARCFY010000012.1, forward strand.
TTTCTTTCTTTCTTTCTTTCTTTCTTTCTTTCTTTCTTTCTTTCTTTCTCTCTCTCTCTCTCTCTCTCTCTCTCTCTCTCTCTCTTTCTCTCTTTCTCTCTTTCTTTCTCTCTCTCTCTCCTTTCTTTCTTGCCTTCTGACATACTTTCGATGATGTCAGGGGGTGTGGCATATGCAAATAAGTTATGGTAATGAGTTATGCTAATGAGTCCCTGCACCTTTTTCTGTACGAAATGACCCCTGTAGATAAGTCTTTAACTTTATCTAAGAAAGTTTTTCTCACTGGTATTTTTTTTTCGCTCTCAAATTTAGCTAATCTAGCAGCCACTATGACTATAACTTACAATGCTATAATGTGAAACTTTGTGTATGTGGAATAAAGACTACATAATTAAAAAAAAATAGTTCTGGGGTACTTTTAATACTACCTCCCGTTCCCTTTGAAAGCATTATGGTTACTGTTTCCCAGTATTTCCTTGTTCCTCATTCCTAAACCACTTCCCCATACTGGCTGTGTGCTCTGTGAGGCAAAATAACTTACCTGTATGGGGGAAAAATTACCGTGTCCGGGAGAAGTATGAACTAAATCCCTTTTCCTCTGCAGTTTTGGTGTTCTGCAGGCATAGCTCTTTCCCTGAGAAGCTAATTTTCCAGGAACGCGCATGGTTTTTAAAAATGCCTGATTTCAGCTGGAGCTGAGCTGTTTCTCGGATTGATGCCAGAACAATCTTTAGGCGCCTATAATGAATGCAATAATGGGGTTTTTTTCCAACTTGAAAAGGTGTGTTACGAGTGCTGTCACCGTGATTTTGTATTTTGACAGGCTAAATTTGTAAATATTAGGAAGCTAACTTTTCACTGAAGTAAGGTATTTCGGTAAACGCAAACCCACGCTTCAGGGAGAAGTAATTTCATTTCCTAGAAACAAGGTGCCTTGCCTGATTTTTTTTTTTTAAAATAGATGGCTTTTGTGGAGCATGTTGGCATCAGAGAGTGATTAAAAGGGGATTTCGCTGCCCGAGGATGTAGTGGTGGCCACAGGAATAAACAGCTTTGAAAGGGGATTTGATAGATTCATGGAGGAGAAGTCTATCTGTAGCTGTAATTGTGTTTCATAAGACACTCTTCACAGTACTGGTTCCATGAAAGCCTTGGAAAACCAACTACTGGTATGATCAATAAGACAATCGTTTGGAGCAGCAAGTGACGAAGATCTTGTTGATCTTGTTTTGAAAAGGTTTAATGATGGGAAAGGTGAGGCAAAAAAGATGAAGGTAATAGAGAGCTCTTTCATGTGGCTAATGCTCCTCTGAGAACCTCACAAACATCGGAAAAGGCCTCAGCCTCTTTGCCCCGTTGTTGGCCCTCCTGAGGACCTGGTTGGCCACTGTGTGAGACAGGATGCTGGACTACATGGACCACTGCTCTGATCCAGCAGGACTCTTCTGATGCTCTTAAGAGGGGAAGGCCTCGGCCTCTTTGCCCTTTTGTTGCCCCTCCAGAGGAACTGGTTGGCCACTGTGTGAGGCTGGACTAGATGGACCACTGCTCTGATCCAGCAGGGCTCTTCTGATGCTCTTATCAGGGGAAGGCCACGGCCTCTGTGCCCTGTTGTTGGCCCTCCAGAGGAACTGGTTGTCCACTGTGCAAGACAGGAGGCTGGACTAGATGAACTATTGGTCTGATCCAGCAGTGCTCTTATTTTCTAATTAAAATGTGGAATTCGCTGCTAGAGGATGTAGGAATAAACAGCTTCAAAAGGGGATTTGATAGCTTCATGAAGGAGAGGTTTATCAGTGGCTCCTAGCCATGGTGACTGAGGGGAGCCTCCATATTCAGAGGCCCTAAGCCTCTGAGTCCCAGATCCAGGAGACAACATCAGGGGAAGGTCTTGGCCTCTATGCCCTTTTGTGCTTACCCTGCACCATACTTGAGAGAGGCGTAGCAAGCATATGGGGACTCTCTTCTATATAGGGTCCGGAGAGCCCTACCTAAGTTGCTGAAACAGCACGCTGGCTGGCAAAAAGCAGAGACATTGAGCACAGCAGTTATCTCTTGGGACAGACCTCTTTAGCAGCCTCTTTTGGTTGGAAGAGGCACCTGTCAGTTAACTGTCTGGCGGCTCCTCCCCCTGCCCCTGCCTTCCTATAACTGAAAAACTGAACTAATAATGGGGTAGGGAAAGCTTTCTCAGCTCAGTCGGCACGAAGAGGGGCTTTCGTGGAGGTAGAAAGTTCAAAAGCCATGGAAGGACCGTAGTGATAACTTCAGTCCTGGTTGGTAGGTCAGTTATTTGTTTATTTTTAAAAATCCACCTCCAGTACAGCATTCGCAGGGCTTTTGTTGTTCAGTCGCACAGCTGAGTCCGGCTCTTCGCAACCCCACGGACCACATCACGCTAGGCCCTCCTGTCTTCCATCGTGCTCTGGAGTTTGCTCAATTTCATGTTTGTTGCATCGATAACACTGTCTAACCATCTCATCCTTTGCCGTCCCCTTCTACTTTGACCTTCAGTCTTTCCCAGCATCAGGGTCTTCTCCAGCGAGTGCTCCCTTCTCATTTGGTGGCCAAAGTATTGGAGCTTCAGCTTCAGCATCTGTCTGGCCTTCCAGGGAACAACTAAATGCACTTTTGACCCACTAAAGAATGCACTTTCAGTGGACTTTGCAACTGGATTTCACTGCGTGGAATGGCAAGATCCACTTGCAAACAACTGCTGAAGTCGATTGAAACGACGCTATTTAGTATGTGTGAAAGCACCCTAACACACTGTACATTGGGGTTTTTTTAACCCTAAAATACAAAAGAGGAGGGGGGGGGGAGGAAAAAAGAAAAATTGGTGTGCAATTGTACGCCAGCAGCATAAAAATTGGTAATGGCCAGCAACTTATTTCTTTATTTAAAACATTTATTAGCCACCCCTCTCCCTTGCGGAACTCAAGGCAGCTTATAATATAAATAAAACACTATTAAAATAAGTATTAAAAAACACAATTAAAACAACAGGGCCCGTAAGGCAGAGATGTCCCACCAGGCATTTGGTTGAGGACAGTGACGGTTTACGTCACGGCTGACACCCTGCCCTTCCTGAATCTCCTATCCCTTGTGAGTGATTCCCTCCTCATGCCCATGAAGCACTCACAAACCTGGACCGGGAGGGAACCACAAAACACAAATTCGCCACTTGTTTTAACTGTATATAATATGTCAGATATGGTATTATGGTTTTAATAGTTTTATATTTGTCTATCGCCTAGAGCCCCACATTTGTGGGGTTTAAGCAATTTATAAATGTAATGAAATAAACAAACACAACAACAATAAAAACCCAACAAAAGCCAACATTTTAAAAACTCCAATTCGGCCTAGACTGTGGAAATCCCTCTTTTTAAAAGCTGTGTGCCCTCAACAGCTGGCAAAACGTTGGTAATAAGTCGGCCAGGCAGCTCACCCCACCCCCCTGTTGGCAGGGCATGCTGGGAACCCCAGCACTGGTATTGAGAAGCCCACATTTTTAAAAAAACCGAACATTTTATTTATTTATTTATTTATTTATTTATTTATTGAAACAAACTGGTCAACAATAAAACAGTAATGTGACATGAACATAATCAATAATACTGAAATACACACAACATCATCTAAACAAGGAGTGCATGTCTCAAATTCAATTGCAAACTGAACCTGGGCATCGACTTCAACATTGATAACAGTTTATACAGATGAGATTCGTTCCCGGTACTTCTGTGGGACTAGGTACCTGTGAGTTGAGGAACGGTTGTATGTATAGTCTTAAAAATGGAGTCCATTCGGGTAGCCAAGCAAGAGCCGTGGTGAAACCTTCCGCAGCGTTGATCGAATCCAGGATTCTGTCCATTGCAAAAACTTCCCACGCCTTGGCAACCCAATAAGAAGTTAAAAGCGGTTTGGAATCCTTCCCCTGAGATGCCTGAAATGGTGGAGGGCCCCCATGCAAGATGAAGACAGCCTCAGGTCTGTAAGCAAGAACGCACTCCTTAGAATAATTCTGTCCCCAGCACGTTTTTGGTCTTTAATAGCCGAAAGCAACCCTCTGGTTATGGGGGCTGGGGGGACCTAAGGCTGCCAGTCAGATATTTGCGGCGGAGGTGAGATCAGATAGGATTCTTTCTTTTTTTTTGTAAAAAAAATTTTATTTTTCAAAAAAAAAACACACATCAAAAATAATACATTTACCTTATACAAATCCCTTTTTCCATATTATATAACATTTTGTTCTATTTGTACATTCTATTTTTATCTTGTTTTGGTGGTTTCCCACCACCTCTGAAGCATAACACATTTTCCATTTTATTCAAAATAGTAATACTTATATCTATGTTTCATTTCTGGTAACGGTTATATATCTTTAAAATACTTATACACCAATTCTTATTTTCTATACTCTTATGTATTTCTATATAAAAACAGCTTCATTGTCTAATTTTAACTAATACATTCATATAATATATTTCTATTCCTTTATGCTATTATAACCATGTATAAATGTAGTTTTTCATATCCCAGTATTTTTCAACATATTCTTTCAAATCGTTCCAGTCTTCTAGAAAGGTCTCTGAGTACAGATTATTCAATTTTCTAGTCCATTTATCCATTTCAGCCATATATAACAGTTTTTTCAACCATTCCCACACCTCTGGTATTTTTTCATTTTTCCAATTTTGTGCATACACCATTCTTGCTGTTGTAATCATATACCATATTATTGTCCTTTTCTTTACATTTATCTCTTCTAGTTTAAGTCCTAGCAATAACACTTCAGGCAACTTCTTAAATGTACATTTCAAGATTTTTTCCATTTCTGCATGTATTTTGGACCAATAAATCTTTGCTTTATCACAAGTCCACCACATATGATAAAAAGAACCTTTCTTTTTACACTTCCAACATTTGTTAGACATATTCTGACCAATATTTGCAATTTTTTTTGGTGTCATATACCATCTATACATCATTTTAAAACAATTTTCTTTTAAGTTATAACACGTAGATATACTCATAGCATTTTTCCATAAAAATTCCCACGATTCCATTTCAATGTCTTTGTTAAAGTTTATCGCCCATTTTACCATTTGTTCTTTTACCATTTCATCTGCATTAAACCATTTTAGCAAGACTTTATACATTTTAGAAATCATTTTTTTTCCCACCTTCCTCCCAAACTTGTTCTATTTCATTATTTTTTTCCCCTGAAACCGTGTTTTTTATCACTTGATCAGATGGGATTCTTGACCCTTTGAGTGACCTGTGGCCACTTTGTGGAAAGCTCCTCCCCCCCTCCCTTTTCGTTGGAAATACTTTTTTAAAAAGACGAGTGGCGTTTCCTTTATCCTCCAAATGCGACCGTAGAAAAAGATGAAAGGATAATTGGCATGCTCTCGTTTCGGACATGGGCCGCTCACTCACAAGGCCGACTGGCCTCTCAAACGAGATCTGCTGATGGACTTTTTTGTTTCTCGTTGTTGTTCTTAGAAACAATAATGGCTTCATAAGTCTAGTGCATAACAAGCGGAGAAACAACAGTGCCGAAAGCTTGTGACTGGATGATGTGGGTTTGTAATGATCTCTATTCAGTTTAGGATGCCGGGGGTGAGATGGGCTCTCGGGTTTGTTCTCAGGATATTATTTGTATGCCAAGAAAAACTTGAGTTCTACCAACTTGGCGAAGTTATGCAAGCTTTGCACATATTATTCCCCCGTGCATAGAAATACGTGCCTTATTTTGTATCCCTTGGATCCCTGTTTGGAGAAATGGGTTTTTTAAAAAACAACTTTTAAATTTTTATTTTTCAATTAAAATTACGCAACTACCATTTCAGCAAACATAAAGCTGTAAATATGTCAGCCGTGCACTTTCTTAACAGTAAGTTTTAAAGAAGGTTAAAACGGCATATCCTTAATAAAAGACAAAATCCATGTACTTTCTTGGGAAATTACAGTATTCATCTGGATTTAACGTAATATATTCAAAAGAAGGAAACTGTTTTTCAACAAAGTCATTTTTCTTGGGTGGTCCTTCAGCAATTACCAATTGCACGCTATCTTGTCCATTACTGCGATATCCCAAAACTTTAGAAACCATTGTTTCAATGTAGGGATTTTGTTTGATTTCCAGTTTTGAGTTTATAAGGGTTTGGCGAAAAGTTTTAGAGGGAAGCCGTGTTGCTCGTCAGCACAGAACAGCTAGGTTTGAGTCCAGTAGCCCCTTACAAACTGGTAAGATTTTTTTGGGGGGGGGGGGTAGAACCACCCCTCGATCTATACTTCTGCGTTTAGCTTATTGTAAGCAGGATTCTAATTATATAATTTCCGTATGGCTTTATGTGTCACATGAATGCCTATAGAATCATAGAGTTGGAAGGGACCTCCAGGGCTATATAGCCCAACCCCCTGCACAGTGCAGGAAATTCACAAATACCTCCCCCCCTTGAACCCCCGGTCACCGCTGTCCCACACCCAGAAGATGACAAAAAACCTCCAGAATCTCCTGCCAAACTGGCCTGGAGAAAAAGTGCTTCCTGACCCCAAAGTGGCGATCAGCATTTCCCGGGGCATGTAAGAAAGGGCCACGAGAACTAAGCGCTGAGGCAACCCTTCCTGCCCTCCCTTCTCGTAATCTGCCTAAGTTCACAGAATCAGCATTGCTGTCGGAGGGCCATTTAGCCTCTGCTTAAAAACCTCCCAAGAAGGAGAGCCCACCACCTCCTGAGGAAGCCTGTTCCACTGAGGAACCGCTCCAACTGTCAGGAAGTTCTTCCTAATGTTTAGCTAAAGACTTTTTGGATTTAATTTCAACTCGTTGGTTCTGGTCCGTCCTTCTGGGGCAACAGAAAACAACTCCACCCCATCCTCGGTATGACTGCCCTTCAAGTACTTGAAGATGGTTATGCTATGCTTCCAGAGTCTAAAATCCTAATGCAGGGGTGGCCAACCTGTGGCTCGGGAGCCACATGCGGCTCTTTCACACATATTGTGCGGCTCCTGGCAGGGCGGCTGGGGAAGCAAAGGGGAGGCATGCTTTTTCTCTCTTTCTCCCTTCCTTCCTTCCTTCCTTCCTCCCTCTCATCTATTTGCTTTCTTAGTTTCTCTCTCTCTCTTTCTTATAACTGGTTTTCCTTGTTTGTTTTTATTTTTGGCAGTCCCATTTAACGTTAATAAAAAGCAAATTTGCATATTTTTAAAAATAAAAACGTGTGTGATATTTGTTTCTGTCTTGCGGCTCTCAGACATCTCTATGTGGTTCTTACGTTTATTCTATGTGGCTCTTACGTTAAGCAAGGTTGGCCACCCCTGTCCTAATGCATTGGTTACTGAATTTCCCATTCCATTGGTTGTACTGACGCATGATGTGTAATCCACCTAGAGTCCCTGTGAGAAAGGCAGACCATAAATAATGTAAATAAATAAGCTGTAATAGAGTTGCTGTCTTCGCCTTCAGAGGCTTAGCATGCATGTGTTACCCTCCCCCTTCCAATCTGAGAGCCAGTTTGGTGTAGTGGTTAGGAGTGCGGGGTTTGATTCCCCACGCCTCCATGTGCAGCTGCTGGTGTGACCTTGGGTCAGTCACAAGTTCCCTCAGCTGTTCTCTCGGGCAGTTCTCGAAAGAGCTCTCAGTCCCCCACCTACCTCACAGGCATTGGTTCCTCTAAGCTGAGTTAGTGTGAGCTCGCTCAGTTTTTTAGCCTCCGGCTCACACGTTTTTGTCTTAGCTCAGGAAGGATGGCTCCAGAGCAAACTAAGTTATACTGTAGCCAGGTTGCTTGCTCACAACTCTAATGCCAGTAGCTTACAAAGTAGAATTTTTGCTCACAAGACCCCACAGCTTAGAAGGAGCATTGCTCACAGGGTGCCTGTTAAGGGGAGGGGACGGGAAAGAAGATTGTAAGCCACTCTCAAACTCCTTGGGGTATAAATCCAGTCTCTTCCTCCTCCTCCTGTTATTGTTAATTGCCCTAGTTGTTCCAGGCGCCTCCTCCTCTTCCTCTTCCTCTTCCTCCCCCACACCCATGAGGACCAGAGACTTGGGTATTTTTTAAAACTTGTGGCAGCTGGATTCTGCATCAGATCAGTCATCCAACAAGTCTTCTGCGCTCTTGCAGAAACTCGGGATGCACTTACCGTATTTTTTGCTCCATAAGACTCACTTTTTCTCCCAAAAAAAGTGGGGGGGAAAGTGTGTGCGTCTTAAACCCCCCTCACCTTTCCCAAGCCACGGCACCGAGCAGAGCTAGGTGCGTCTTATGGTCAGGTGCATCTTATGGAGCGAAAAATACGGTAATCGCTTGTAAGAGTAGCTTTTGGGCTACCGCTTCATCCTGCAGGTGTTGCTGGGTAGAGTTTAATGCCGTTTGCAGGATTCTCTTTTTTTTTGCAATAAAATTTTTTATTTTTCCATTATTTTCTAATACAATTAGCTTTTATACATATTCCATTCTCTATACAATTGCATGCTTAATTTAAAAATATATATAATCATTAAATGACTTCCCACCCCCCCCGCACCTTCACATATATCAACTGGTAAACATATATTTAAAAATATTTGTCTCTTAAGGTAACATTTTGAGCTATTATAACTTTTATACATTTAGACTAATTATCAAAGTGTTGGTTACAAATAGCTAAGTACGGATTCATTTTTTATGTTATAATTATATTCCCTCATTTCATTAGTTAGAAAGTGTAAAAATATTGTCCTTCATGTTCCAACCTTGCTCCATATATTCCTTCGACTCTTTCCGATCTTCTGAGAACTTCGCTGAGTCTTGGTTGTTTAATTTTCTTGTCCATTTATCCATTTCTGCCATAAATAGCAGTTTTCTCAACCATTCCCATAGTTCTGGAGTCTTCTCCGATTTCCAGTTTTGCGCATATACCATTCTTGCTGTCGTTACCATATACCATATCAATGTCCTTTTACTTATACGTACATCTTCTAACCTAAGACCAAGCAACAACATTTCAGGCAATTTTTTAAGCTTACATTTCAAAATTTTCTCCATTTCATTTTTTTTTTTAACATTGTTTATTAGGTTTTATGTTTTACACAATAATAAATGCCTTTAACAATGTACATCTCTTCAAGAACTCTTTTCTATTAACTGTCAGTCCTTACCAATCAGTATTGGGAAGGAAGATTGGGTTAACAAGACTATTCATTTACATTCACTTGGTCTTCTAGCCTTATTCGCATACCTGTTTTAAACCTTATTCCAACTATTTAAGTTTTACTTTTAACACACCTACATATAAAACTTTTCTGAGAATGGAAACCATTTGTCAGTCGGGTTTCTGAGCTCCCTCTCACCTACTACTGGGTCAAAAAAACCTGAACATTTTTCCTCTATATAGTAATCCCATACTTTATTCCACCATTGATTTATGGAGAGTGGTTTTTCGTTCTTCCAGTTTCTGGCTATTGTCGATTTTGCGGCCGCAGTAAGTATTGTGATTAAGTCTTTGGTTGATCTAGGAATTGGTTTTTCTTGCCATAGGTGCAGAAGTATCGTTTTTGAGTCTTCTGGAATCTCGTGTCCAGTTATTAGTTTGATTTGTGACAGGACTTCTTTCCAAAAGCTCGAAACAGCTGCGCAAGTCCACCAGTTGTGGAAATAGGTTGCCTTATGGCCGCATTTTTTCCAACATAGTGGTGAGTTTTTAGTATTGAAATAGGATAGCTTCACTGGAGTAATGTACCAGCGAAGGAGGAATTTGGTTAAGACTTCTTGAATGGCAAGTGATTTAGTGTGTTTAATTTGGGTTTTCCAGATGTCTTGCCATTGTTCTTCTGTAAGTGTGACATTTAAGTCTTGGTGCCAGGCTTTTTGATATCGTTGTAGTGGGGCCGAATTGATGTCCACCAGTATGCTGTATATGGAGGCTATAAGGCCTTTTTTTGAAGCTGAGTTGTATAGCAGCTGTTCAAAAGGTTTAAGTGGCTGCTGAAGATTCCTCCATTTTCTCCATTTCAGCATGTATCATACACCAAAAAACCTTTTGCTTTATCACAAGTCCACCACAGATGATAAAACGATCCTTCTTTTTGTTGACATTTCACCGTTTGCAGGATTCTCTGATACACAAGAACATTTGTATTGCCAACTCCTGGTCACTGTTCACTGTGCAAGGATGTCGTGCCTGGCGGTGTTCCCTCTAAGCTGAGTTAGTGTGAGCCAGCTCACCGTTTTGTAGCCGCCGGCTCACACGTTTTTGTCTTAGCTCGGGAGGGAGGGCTCCAGAGCAAACTAATTGATGCAGCAGCCAAATCACTTGCTCGCAAAATTAATGCCAGTAGTTCACAAAGGAGAGTTTTTGCTCACAAGACCCCACAGCTTAGAGGGAACATTGAAGGGGTGGTTGCATGTGAATGCTTTCTCCTTTCCAGGCCTGTCTGCACGTTAAAAAGAGAGAGGCCTTTTGCCGCATTTCCATGTTTTTGATTCTTCTTGTCTATGAAAGAATGAGCTGCATCATTAGTAGTCATTTTACATATCTGGGTGTTGACTTCGGTCCAGCGTGCAGCGCAGTCTGCCAGGGTTTTCTTGAAAATGTAACTATTTTGTCAATTGTCAGCAAATGTGATTTCTTGCACACCATTAATTTGCGGATCAGATGGCAAGCGGGGAGTGTGTCATCCAGATGCAAAAGAATTATTGTTATTTTCTTGGAGGGGATGATTTGGTTTTCTTAAAGAGCCTTTCTTTTCGATGTTTCAGACTTTGGCGTTAGTGCTTTTTTAGCCACCGGTGGTGATATTACCCGGAATAAAGTGAGAAAAACCTTTGTGGGCACGCCTTGCTGGATGGCACCTGAAGTTATGGAGCAGGTAAACTTTAAAAAAACAAAACAAAACGGAGAGCCATCGGTGCTTCTGCTAAGGCAGTGGTTCTCAACCTTCTTAATGCCGTGACCCTTTAATACAGTTCCTCATGTTGTGGTGACCCCCAACCATAACATTATTTGTTGTGTTGTCTAAACGGCTTTGACAAAACCAATAAAAACATTATTTTCTGTCCCATCTATACAAAATCTTGCCTGAACCAATATCTTACGTCCAACCATTATTCCTACACTGGATTGGAACCAGTTCCTAAAAGTTAGGTTCCAATGGCAGTCAGCTTGCGTGGGGCCCTTTCCTGCCGGCGGGGCGGCCTTGGACACCAGCCGGCGACCCCTGTGAAAGGGTCGTTCGACCCCAAAAGGGGTCCCGACCCACAGGTTGAGAACCACTGTGCTAAGGTGTTTGTATATTTGCTGTACCGATGTGTTCATTCCCTTTTGCTGTCCACGTGACGGATATCGAGTACCAGCAGTCTTCCTCCGCCTTCTTCCCAACAGCCGCTCTGATTGGCTGGTCCGTTTGGTCCCAGACTTCAGGCAGACGACACCCCCTCCCCCCCGGTCATCTGCTCCTGTTATCATAAAGAAATGGCCCTGGGCAGCTGACCTTAGCATTTGAGTTGCATGGTTCCTGAGAAACTTTGGTGAAAGAGAAATCCTTCATTTGACTGGCGCCCCCCCCAATAATTTGGCGAGACGTTGTCCTCTTCTCGGTTGGCCAACTCATGCTTGTCGTATGATGCATGATCAGGGGTCATTTCTTAGAAGAAGAGGTGCAGGAGCTCATTAGCATAACTTATTTGCATATGCCACACACCCCGACACCACTGGAAGTGTGTCAGAAGGCAACGCCCACCGCTCAGGCTCCACCCCAGAAATCTCCAGGTGTTTCCCAACTCAGAGCCGGTGAGCCAGCTCTACACTTTGATGAAAGGCGCTTTAGGTTTCCTTGGCTCTTGCAGGGAAGCTACCCTACAACAAGCATGAATAATGCACAGCTCCCCCCCCCGCCCCCCGCCCCATTAAATTTGTTTCCAGCCTGCTGGCCGGGGATCCTTCTCTCTTGCAAACAAGATTGCTTGCGCCCCCCCCCCCCCCTTACTCAAAGGGCGTCTGTGTATTTAAGGAGCTTCAGATGCCTAAAAGAAGGATTGTGGGAGGGGCAAGGGGTGGGGGGAGATTAAAATTCAAAGATGAATGCAGCTAGTCAAAAGAAGAATGTGTTTTGAAAGAAAGAGTAGAGACTTAATTAGCGGACCGTGTCTGGCCGAGCAAGGCGAAACCTAAGCAAGACAGGCATAATTAAGCATCAGAACAGAATTTCCTGTTGGTTGGCGGGGGGGGGGGGGGAGTTTCTGGGAGTTATGTGGAATACATAATTGAAAATATAAATATGGCTTCAAGGGCACTAAAAAAACCCACCTTGAATATACTGCTGGATGGTCTTCTGAAAAACTGTTCCTGTCCTGAACATTTACTTAAAGAAGTTTTGTACGAACCCACTTTTTTCTGCCAACAAAGTCTCAAGGAGTCAGTGTAGTTAAGCAGCGTTAAAGGACTGGAGCCTTTCCCTCCATGAGGTTTGGTAGTAAGTCTGGGTGTCCTGGATTCATCAGGGACACAAAGAATCATAGAGTCGGAAGGAACCTCCAGGGTCATCTAGTCCAACCCCCGGCACAGTGCAGGAAATTCACAGATACCTCCCCCCCCACACCCCTAGTGACCCCTGTTCCATGCCCAGAAGATGACAAAAAACCTCCTGGATCCCCAGGCAAAGTGGCCCACAAGGTGACCTTGGGCCAGTCCGAGTTTCTCTCTCAGGACTCTCTCAGACTCTCTCAGGCCTGTTGTGGGGAGAGGAAGGGGAAGGCAAGTGTAAGCCGCTTTGAGACTCCTGATGGTAGAGGAAAGCAATTTATAAAAGACAACTCTTCTTCTTCCATTTGATTTTCACAACCCTGTATGGTCAGCCCCCAAGGGTCACCCAGCAAGCGTTATCCCAGTGTAGGGATTTGAACCAGGGTCTTTAAGACTCTCACTGCTCCACCACTCTGGCTGTTCTGTCTCGTGCAGCTCGCAGCCGTTTAAAGGAGGCGAAAAAGGTGCATGTCTCTGTTAAGTCTGAAGGGTGTGTGCATGGAAAATCTGGCCCCCTCAAAAGACTCAGAGACAGATTAGCTCCTTTTCTAGTAGCTGTTTTTAAGCATTTTACCAGGGGCATCTACTTTGCATGCAGGAGGTCCCAGATGCAGTCCTTGAAGCTCCAGTTTAAAGCTCTGGTTAAAAGTACCAGTTGCAGGTGCTGAGAAAAAGTGTCTTTTTCTGCCCGACGGGAGCTGCCTGTCAGAGACAAACCCGCACTCTAAACAGGGATGTGTTTGTCTCCTTCACAAATTCTGTGTGGCTTTTTTTAGCAGACACCTAAAAAAGATAAGGTGTGAATCGGCTGCTAGATATGCACAGAGATCTGTTTGTACATGTCTTAGGCGTAGCCATTGCTTAGTGACCTTGTATAGGCCCCATATCTGTGAACTTCGTCCCCTCATTGGTAAAGCGGAAATAACGCTGACTATGTAGCGGGTGGAAAGCAAGAAGAAAATTGCACAGTACATCACAGTGCATCGATGTTTTTTTGTTTTGTTTTTTAGCAAAATCTGGCGTGATTTCCCTACATTTCCATCAGCTTTTTTTGCACAGCCCCTTAGGAGGCCAAAAATCTTGAGCTTCAGGGAAATTTTTTAAAAAAACCTTCCCCAAACAGCTGTTGAGTTAGCGAAGTGGCTCTCACTTCTGTCGTATTTCCATGCATCTTAATTTTCTAGCACATTTTTCGGTCTCTCCTCTGGCCAAGATGTTTTGTGCATCTTAAAATCTTGCTGAAGGGAATATTTAGTGTCACTTCTTTGCAGCTGGGAGAGAAATGTTCTGTTTAAAATACCAGGTGGTTACCTAAGGCCAGAGAAGGAAAGTGGCTTTCTTGGAAGAAGTGTCTTTGTATACAGCAAGGTTGAAGGAAGACTTGCTTCCATTAACGACTTTGGCAGTAGCATGTGTTCATAGTATCATAGAGCAGGAAGGGGCCCTAGAGGCCATCTAGTCTATCCCTCTGCTTAGTGCAGGATCAGCGTAGAGCATCCCTGGCAAGGGTTTGTCCAGCCGCTGCTTGAAGGCTGCCAGGGAGGGGGAGCTTACCACCTCCCTAGGCAGCCGATTCCACTGTTGCACAACTCTGCCCATCAAAAGGTTTCTCTTAATATCCAGCCGGTACCTTCCCGCCCTTAATTTAAACCCATTCTTGCGAGTCCTCTCCTCTGCTGCCAACAGGAACAGCTCCCTGCCCTCCTTTAAGTGACAGCCCTTCAGATACTTCAAGAAAGAGAGGCATGAGTAATGTTTGCAACTAAATGGAAAACAGGAGTTCTGCCCAAATCTTGAAGAATGGAAAGATAAGATGGAGGACTATGCTGTAATGGCGAAATTGACAAATTATATAAATAACAGACCAAGTAGTGAATTTGAGAATAAATGGAAAGCTTTTAATACCTGTTATAGATAGAGCTGTAAGAGTGATACAGTATTACGTTTTGATCATTTAGTTAATCGGTGGTTACCAATTCTTCATAGTCATATTATTTTTAGCAGTTATATGGAATCTTCTGTATTTGTTATTTTGTTATTATAAGTAATTTTAAATGGTTTTTCCAGCTATTCTAAATTTATATAAAATATTTTTTTTCTTAGTTCCTTTCAGACAGAGAAAGCGAACAACGTATTTTAGGGAAATGTCGTTAATGCTATAATGTTATAATGATTTACCTAGACCTGTCAATTAATTCACGTTTATATTAACTTTATATCTGTTAAAAAGGGCCTTATGTTGTCTTTTCTTTCTCCCTTGCCCCCCAGTTCTATTTCTGTACCCCATATAAAATCAAAATAAAAAATATATAGTTAAGAAAAAATACTTAAAGAAAACCATCCTGTCCCCCCGCCCCCAACCTCCTCTTCTCCAGATTGAACATTCCCAAGTCCTTCAGCCTTTTCTCCTAGGGCTTCTTGGTCTCCAGGTCTCTGATCATCCTTGTTGCTCTCCTCTGCACCTTCTCCATTCTGTCCACAACCTTTTTGAAGCCCCAAGAAGTAACCAAGGCCTCTAAGTGTCAGAGGGGCCATCAGCACCGTAGGAGAGATGAGAGGAACCTGACGGCCTTGTTTGTCTTTCCAGGTGAGAGGCTACGATTTCAAGGCAGACATCTGGAGTTTCGGAATCACAGCAATCGAGCTCGCTACGGGGGCAGCGCCTTACCACAAATACCCACCCATGAAGGTGAGTTTCCGGCTTGCCTGTCCAAACAGGTAAGCCGCTGTCTGGGAAGCCCTCTGAATCTCTGTGGACTGGTCTTCAAAGAGGCTGTCTCTGGAGACGGAGAAGTGGCCCTTTCTTAACATGCCCAGGGAAATGCTGATCGCCACTTTGGGGGCAGGAAGCCATTTTCCTCCAGGCCAGTTTGGCTGGAGATCCTGGCGGGTTGTTTGGGCAGGTTTTTTTGGCCATCTTCTGGGCATGGAACAGGGGTCGCGGGGGGTATTGGGGGGGGGAGAAGATGTTTGTGAATTTCCTGTATTGTGCAGGCAGGTTGGACTAGATGACCCTGGAGGCCCCTTCCAACTCTTGTGATTCTGTAATTCTACAGTTGGGGGAGGGGTTTCCCTTTTTCAGCACCAGTGTAAGCCATAGTCAGGAGGTCTGCAGCCTGAAGACCAAACTCTATCACCAGAATTCGAAGCTAGCACTCTGCATACATTAAAGTGGTGGTTTTCAGACTCTGTTTCAGGGAAGCCAGGGGTTCCTCCATGAGGCAGTCAGAGGTAGTCAGCCAGGTTCTCTGAAAGGCTTTATCTCTTCTGATCTTCCCTTGTGAACGTTTGTCTTCAGAGCAAAATCTACATTATTATTTGTTTGGCCCTTCTCGTAGCCTTTTGCCTTGATTGCCTTGGCGTCAGTTTTAGGCTGTTTTCTCATTCACCTCTTTCTCCTCAAGCCTAACACCCCTATTTCATAAAAGCTCCATAATCCCAATTTAGAAACTGGATTTATGATTTTGACGCCCGGCTAGACCGTTCTTTGATAATAAAATCAAAAGCAGTGCCATGGTACAAACTAATCAAATTGGACTATACTAGAACTCCGTATTTAGTCAACATCTCCAAATACGTACTTAGAGCGTCCTTCCCTACAGTTTCAATCAGTGCCAACAGCAATTTTGGAGGGCCGCTTTAATCAAACTCCACTGGCCCATTGTCTTGTGTATTTGCGGCACCCATGTGCTTGAGGACTCACCTCACTAATCAGTGTTCCCTCCAAGCTGAGTTCGTGTAAGCCAGCTCACAGTTTTTTAGCCTCCGGCTCACACATTTTTGTCTTAGCTCAGGAAGGAGGGCTCCAGAGCAAACTAATTTATGCAGTAGCCAAATTGCTCGCTCACATCTTTAATGCTGGTAGCTCACAAAGTAGAAGTTTTGCTCAGAAGACTCCACAGCTTAAAGGGGGTATTGCTCACTATATCCTCTTTTGCCCGCTGTACTCCAGTCCGAGGGCTAAATTTTTAGCAGGTATCTTATCTGGTCTTAGTGCATACCCAGCTGAGGATCAAATCTCATTTTTGTTATCTGACATTGATGCATATGTGTCTTACCAAGTTTCATTATTTGCCCTTGCTGCAAAGACTGCGTTCCAAGATGGCAACGGGAAGGGGCTTTATCTAGGTTATTGTATTAAATTTTGTTACTGACTTCTGGTACTTTGTATATTTTGATATTAACCCCATAGCTTGTTCATAATCTATTTTTACTGCTGAGAGTTTTGCAACTTTGTAACGGCCAGGGGCTAATTACAGTAAATTGAACTGAACATAAAAGCACCCGGGTTGGATCCCGTGCCCCCATTCCATTAGCGGAGGCACTTCCCTCTAGCAGAAGAATTCATTCCCTGATGCAAACGTCTTGTATCGAGGGAGCTTCATTCCAAACAAGGAAAGTGCTGTTAGAGGACTGGATCGGGAGAACCAACGTGCCTTTCTCCGTCTTTTCTTCCAACGTCTGAGAACCTTCCTTAATCCTGCACGCCATCCTCCCTTCTTTGGGAACCATCTAAAAATACGTTTTTGCTTGCTTTTTCTTAACTTTGTCTTTACAGACCTTGCATTGAAAAGCTCAGTTTAAAACGTACAGTGCTTTTCAACCCCATGTCGTGTGTACGGCATCTCACTCCTGTTTATATTGTAACCAACTTCGGGCCAGGACTGACTGACTGACCGACCAACCGACTGACTGACTTATTTATTTATTTTTCATATTTATACCCCGCCCTCCCCGCGAATGGGCTCAGGGCGGCTTACAAGGGCACACGGCCAATTCAGTACATTATAAAACAAATAAAATCAGCATAAAAACAATTCCAGTAAATAACATAGTTTACAATAAAATGCTTCCAGTTGTCATTTACTCAGATGGCTATCCAATGGTGAGGTCCGAGCCTCCTTTGCCCCCAGGCCTGGGTTGCGCTAGGGTTATGCAAAATTGCAAATGAATGAACACCTCCAGTGCTTATTATCTCAATGAATGCCAGATGCTTGGCTTGAACAATGGAGGGGGGAGACCCTTGCCTTCGTGCCCTCTTTGTGTCCTTCCCAGAGGAGTCTGGCTGCCTTCTGTAGGAAACAGGATGCTGAGCTAGATAGACCTCTGGTCGGATCCAGCAGGGCTGTGTGTGTGTTCCTTCCCTTAATCTCCAGCCCTTTCCCATAGCCTCGCCTCGCCTCCCCAGTAAAAGCCTTGAAGCCTCTTTGGGGAGGGTCATATGTACATCACTCTGTTTGCCAGTAGATCAGGGAGGACAAAGATGAGGACTTCTGTACTTTTCACAGCTATTTAAATTCTGGTAGATGAATGCAGATTGTTGTGCTGTTAGTCTGTAAAACTGCATCTGCTGGAATTTAGCCCTGACCTAGATAGCCCAGGCTAGCCCAATCTCGTCAGATCTCAGAAGCTAACCAGGGGGATCGGTCCTGGCTAGTATTTGGATGGGCAACCTTCAAGGAATACCAGGGGTGTGACGCATAGGCAGGCAATGGCAAACCCCCTCTGAAACGTCTCCTGCCTTAAAAACAAGTCTAGCTCGCCACCGAGTGGTGCATATCACTAAAAGAGCTAGACCTCCTGGTTGCCAGACAATCTTAGGATCTCCTGGCCTAGTCTACACATGCTGCCATATACTGATTAATTAATTGGCTGGAATTTACATCGTTTAGCGTGACGTAGGCAGTTGGGGTGTTGGAAGGGGGTGGCCGGGATTCAAACCCTCACTGCGATGAAGTTTGCCAGGTGATTTGGACCAGTCTCTTCCTCCCTAACATGCCTCACAGGGCTGTTGGGAGGACAACATGGAAGAAGAGGGGAGAAGTAACGCATAAGGTTGCTATACAGTTACGAGAAGAGACAGACAAACGGGCATACAGTCTTAGAACCTGTAGATGCTGCTTTGAATTTGAGCCATTAGCCCAACCAAGTAATTAGCAATTATTCTAATGCATATACTGGAAAAAAACGAATCCCAAATTGCTCTAGTCAACACTGTCCGTGATCAAATGGTCCTCTTCCAGTGAAGCATGTTAGTTATTTATTGATTTGATTTGATATGATTTATACCCCGCCCTCCCTACCAAGGCAGGCTCAGGGCGGCTTGCACAAAATGCATATATAAATACCGTTAAAATCCATCGTAAACCGATCAAACCATAAACACGTCAGTAATTTGAATGTCCAGCATAAGGAGGCTAGAGAGAAACGGATCAAAACACTTATGTGCCTAATGAAATCAACTTCCCTAAATATTCTAGTTACTACGTTCTCAGTGGATTCTAGGCCAGCAAGTATTCTTTTGTTCGCTAAATCCCTCATTCAGGCCATGAAAGCTTGGGCACCCTGTGACAAGTCACCTTCTCTGATTGCAGTGTAGCCTGCCCTCTCTGGCCTGAATTCTTCTTTTCTTTCTCTTACTCCCAGTTGGGATTGATTGATGGAGACTACTTGACCTTTAGGTCAGAAGAGCAGAGAAAGAAAGAAGCAAGGAAAGACTGGTAGAATTTAAACTTTCTGTGCAAGTACACCCTGCAGTCCATCATTCTTCCTGCGTTTCCTCGTCTTCCCATCTCCTGCTGTCTGCTTCTCTTCTTCACCATCTTCCGATCCGATTTCAGCTGTTTCTTCTTCTCCCACCTCCACCAACTGATTCCTTCCCCCTTGTGCTTTCTTTTGCCCGCATTTGCTGCACTCCCTTCTGTTCACTTTTTCTGCATTCTGTGGAGGTACTGACCGAGAGCCACGTGCATTGCACTGAGCTCCTAGGAGGAATGAGGGAGAAAAGTAGATTTATTCATTTACCTTCTTATTTCTGAAAGCTGCACAGAGCCTCCCACTGAATCAATCAGCCACCTCTGCAGTATAGGTGTGTTGTTGAAGGGGCAGGTAACTGAGGGGGATAGCTTTCAAACCGGCGTGAGTTGATTTAAGTGAGAAATCAAAAGTTAGGGTCTCCTTCATTAGGATGGGTGGCCATGTTAGTCTGTCTGTAGTACTAGAAAAGAGTCAAGAGTGCCGTAGCACCTTAAAGACTAACAAAATGCCACGTTTTGTTAGTCTTTAAGGTGCTACTGGACTCTTGCTCTTTGGTACTTGAAGGTGCTACTGGACTCTTGCCCTTTGGACTCACGGAAGCTCCTACCCTGCCACCAATGTTGTTAGTTTTTAAGGTGCTCCTGGACTCTTGCTCTTTGGTATCTAAAGAAGTGAGCAGGGACTCACGAAAAGCTCCTACCCTGCCACACCTTTTGTGAGTCTATAAGGTGCTACTGGACTCTTCCTGTTTTCTACTTCTCAGTCATTAGTCTCCCCAGATTCTTGGGGCTCATTCAAAACCGTGGCCCTCGATACTTAATGTAGTTTAAAAAACCAGCCTTCTTGGTCCTGACTAATGTAATTCTTCCAGGTCTTAATGTTGACGCTACAAAACGACCCCCCCTCGCTCGAGACGGGGGTGCAGGATAAGGAGATGCTGAAGAAGTACGGGAAATCGTTCCGGAAGATGATTTCGTTGTGCCTGCAGAAAGACCCAGAGAAAAGGTAGTGAAAGCGAAGCGGAGTTGGATAGGCCAGCTCAGTCCTGGGAGGGACCCGGGGTGCTTTACGAAAGTTGGGTGGGTGGGAACAGGGGAATGATCACTGTCTGCAGCTCAGCTGGTTAGAAGAAGAAGAACAAGAGATTGGATTTATACCCCGTCCATCACTCGGAGTCACTCAGAGCGGCTTACAAACTCCTTCTCCTTCCCCTCCCCACAACAGACACCCTGTGAGGTATATAGGGCTGAGAGAGCTTTTTTCAGAACTGTCCTTGAGAGATCAGCTGTGACAGAACTATGGCTTGCCGAAGGTCATCCAGCAAGTGCAAGTGGAGGAGTGGGGAATCAAACCCGGTTCTCCCAGATTAGAGTCCGCGCACTTAACCACTACACCAAACTGGCTCTTGAAACTGGTTATATGGTTATACACTGGGTAAGGCAGTGTTAGTACTGCAAGATGTATAAAATTAGGGGGAGTGGCTACAGACAGATGAGACTTCATTGAGGGCCTGCTTGCATCTTCATCGTGGTCCCTGTGCAGTCCCACACTTGGGTTTCGGGCCAGGCCAGGGCTCATTTCGTAGCAGGAGCTCCATGCCTATTAGGCCATACACCCCTAATGTAGCCAGTCCTCCAAGAGCTTACTGAGCTTTTCTTCCAGGGGCTACTGTAAGTTCTTGGAGGATTGGCTACATCAGGGGTGTGTGGCCTAATATGCAAAGGAGCTCCTGCTACGAAATGAGCCCTGGGCCAGGCCACGAACCCGACCTCGGAGATTTGAAAGAGCTAGCCTCAGACTTTTCGGCAGGCTTTTCTCCTCCGCTTTGGGGAGTGGCCACGGACAGATGAGACTTTGTTGAGCGTAAGCTGTAGGAGGCTCTGCTTGCATTTGTTGTCATGTATGTCCTTGGCTTGGAGTGCACAGAATAGCGCATGATGCTTCTGAAAAAAATCCGTATTTAATTAACCAGTGTGTGTGCAGACTAGTGCCTCTGGCAGCATAACGTCGTTCAACGCATTGGCATCTGTGATTTTACGCGGCAGATATAACAGGATTGCATATGTGGCTAGATATTGTCACTGTAACTGTAGAAGTATTGAGACAATTTCACACATTTTTTTTACTGTTACTTTTATGTAGATATACCGTATTTTTCACTCCATAAGACGCACCTTGTTTTTAGAGGAGGAAAACAGGAAAAAATGAAACAGAAAGAAAGAAAGAGAGAGAGAGCTAAAGGAAGGAAGGAGGAGGAGAGAGAGAGAAAGAGAAAGGAAGAAAGAAAGGTGGGGACAGAGAGAGAGACAGACAGACAGACAGAAAAAAGGAAAGGAAGGAAGGAAGATAGAGAAAGGAAAGAAGAGAGACGTCGGCATGCCATGCAAAGCCAGGCCTTTCTGTGCAAAGTAGCCACGGAGCTTAATCTGGGGGCGGGGCTTTCTGCTGCTGGCTGTCTTAAAGGGGAAAAGCACTTCAAGGGAAAGAGTACTTAGCCTGGTGGGGTTTTTCCTGCCGTTTCCCTTTTAAGTCTTAACAGCTCAGGCCCAGCAGGGAGGGGCGGGGAAGGCTGGGATGCCAGCCTGAATGGCGTTCCCCTGTGTTCCTGCTGAAGAAAGAGCCCTGTTACAGGTAAGAAAAGCTCCATATTCGTGCCATAAGACGCACACACTTCCCCCCCACTTTTTTGGGGAGGAAAAGTGTGTCTTATGGAGCGAAAAATACGGTACATCTCAGATATCTAAACTCTATCTTAGCTAATATGACGGGCCTTCCGGATGCTCGAAAGGTGCATCGCCTTTTGAATGGCTCCTCGCCTGAAATAACAGTAAAGTGTGCTATGTTTTTACAATCAGCTATAAAGCTGCGCCAGGAAAAATGACAGAAGTAAACAATAATATTTTGTAACGTGATGTATTTTATAAAATTATTTTGTAATACGGTTCCCTTTTTCTTTTTAGCCCTTCTCTATTTATATTAATGTTTACGGCACCGTTATACGCCAATAAGGGCTAACTGAACTGAATAGAACTTTGTGTTCTGTGGTGTGAATTAAAATTTACCACTGAGCCACAGCCCCTCCCAACTGTAAACTTTAATGCACGCCACAGAACACAAAGTCACGTTGCCGGAGTCTCTAGTTTGCACACACTAGTTTGTTTGACATGCAGAAGGTCCCAAGTTCTGTCCCCGGCGTTGCCAGTTAAAAGGAGCTGGCAGTAGGGGATGGGAAAGATGCTTGAAGCAGAAGAAGAGGAGACTGGATTTATACCCTTGAGAGAGCAGCTCTGACAGAACTATGGCTTGCCCAAGGTCATCCGGCAGCTGCAAGTGAAGGAGTGGGGAATCGAACCCTGTTCTCCCAGATTAGAGTCCGCACACTTAACCACTAGACCAAACTGCCTTGAGACCTGGGAGATCTGCTGCCAGTCTGAGTAGACAATGCTGACCTTGAGAGACCAAGGCTCTGATTCAGGGTAAGGCAGCTTCATGTGTCTTCATGTGTAATATGGAGCAATACCAGCAGGGCTCATTTCGTAGCAGGAGCTCCTTTGCATATTAGGCCACACACCCCTGATGTAGCCAACCCCCCAAGAGCTTACTGCAGCCCCTGTAAGAAGAGCTCTGTAAGCTCTTGGAGGATTGGCTATGTCAGGGGTGTGTGGCCTAATATGCAAAGGAGCTCCTGCTACGAAATGAGCCCTGAATACCAGGGACCTGGGATTTTTATGGGACATTTGTTAAAAAAAAGAGTGTCATTCAGACATTGTATATCCTGTGAATGGGTTATGTCAGGGGTGGGCAAACTTGCTCAGCATAAGAGCCACCTAGAACGGGTGGCCAGACTTGCTTAACGTAAGAGCCGCATAGAATAAACACCAGATGTTTGAGAGCCACAAGACATGAACAAATATTACCTGCTTTTATTGGAAAATAAGCAAATTTGCTTTTTATTAACATTAAGCGAGACTGCCAAAAATAATAACAAAAGGGGTAAAAGCAGATATTGATAATGATATTAATTTGTCCAATGGTATTTGTTTGCTAATGATATTTAGCTTCCCCAGCCGCCCTGCCGGGAGCCACATAATATATGTGAAAGAGCCGCATGCGGCTCCCGAGCCACAGTTTGCCCACCCCTGGGTTATGTAATATAGCTGGCCACAGGACGCTTGTCTGAAAGTATGGAGCTGTCTTAGTTAAGCTACTGATCCGTCCAGCCCCACATTATCCATACTGACTAGCATCCGCGCTCCACATGGTGAGGCAGTGACCCTGTTCAGGACAGCTACCAGATATCCTTTCGCCGAACTGCCGGGATCTTCTGCATGCAAAGGGGTCGTGCTCTGCCACTCAGCCTCCACCCTTAGTCAGTAACCCCGCGTAAGGGTTCCACATCTGAATAGGGGACCACCCTGATAACCCCCGATCTGTCTCTAGATCACATGGCCTAGGTCCATCAGGCCAAGGAAGGGAGAAAGCCCAGTTCAGACACGATGATCTGACCAAAACCAAACAAAGGACGGGGCACGTGCGGCCCCGCGACTTGCTGCGGCGTTAGCTGTAAGCTCGGTAAACGAATAGATCAGGGGTGGCCAACCTTGCTTAACATAAGAGCCACATAGAATAAACGTAAGAGCCACATAGAGATGTCTGAGAGCCGCAAGACAGGAACAAATATCACACCCACACGTTTTTATTTTTAAAAATATGCAAATTTGCTTTTTATTAACGTTAAATGGGACTGCCAAAAATAAAAACAAACGAGGAAAACCAGTTATAAGAAAGAGAGAGAGAGAAACTAGGAAAGCAAATAGATGGGAGGGAGGAGGGAAGGAAGGAAGGAAGGAAGGAAGGAAGGAAGGGAGAAAGAGAGAAAAAGCATGCCTCCCCTTTGCTTCCCCAGCCGCCCTGCCAGGAGCCGCACAATATGTGTGAAAGAGCCGCATGTGGCTCCCGAGCCACAGGTTGGCCACCCCTGGAATAGATGAAGAAACTCTAGGAATGGATCAGTATCATGGTCCAGGCTAGAGATCGTGAAACCTCCTCCTTTGGAGGTTTTCGGGCAGATGGCCATCTGACAGCAATGCTGCTTCTGTGAACTTTAGCAGATCATGAGAGGGAAGGCAGGAAGGGTTGCGTCAGTGCTTAGTTCTCGTGGCCCTTTCTTACACGCCCAGGGAAATGCCAATTGCCACGTTGGGGCCGGCAGCAATTTTCTCCAGGCCAGGGATCTTGAAGGGGTTTTTTTTGGGTCATCATCTGGGCATGGAACAGCGGTCACAGCGGGTGTGGAGGGGGAGGTATTTGTGAATTTCCTGCACTGTTCAGGGGGTTGGACTAGATGACCCTGGAGGTCCCTTCCAACTCTGTGATTCTAAGCAGGGTCAGCCCGGGTTAGGATTTGGGTGGGGCACCACCCAGGAAGTCCAGGGTCACTACGCAGAGGCAGGCAAGGGCAAACCACCTCTGAACACCTCTTGCCTTGAAAACCCTGCAGGGTCACCTGTAACCTGATGGCACTTTGCACCACCAAGGGACAGAGAAGGAGAATCATTAGATACGAACAAAATAAAATAAAAGTGCCGTAATTCATGGGCATCAGTAGGCAGCAGTGTTCCCTCTAAGCTGAGTCAGTGTGAGCCAGCTCAGTTTCTTAGCCCCCGGCTCACACATTTTTGTCTTTGCTCAGGGAAGGATGGCCCCAGAGCAAACTTAATTTATGCAGTCGCCAAATCGCTCACTTGCTCGCAACTTTAATGCCGGTAGCTCACAAAGTAGAATTTATGCTCACGAGTCTCCACAGCTTAGCGGGAACATGGGTAGGCAGTAGGGTGTAAAACAAATGGGAGGAGGCAGTGCCATGCCGATGCCCATGAATTATGGCACTTTTTCTTTATAGTCTACGGCGTAGTGGTTAGAGTGTCGGACTAGGATCTGGGAGACCCCAAGTTCAAATCCCCACTCTGCTTTCCAGCCAGTCAGACATCCTCAGCCTCACTTAGCTCACAGTGTTGTCGTGAGAATGGAACAGAGGAGAGGAGAACCATGTGAGCCATCTGGGATCCTCCCTGGGGGGAGAGGCAGGGTATAAAAAAAGGAAGTAAATAAAAATTAGTTGGAAAAGTCCATCAGCGGCTACCAGATGTGATGCTCGAAGGCGCGGCCTCCGCTTTCAGAGGTATGTCATGTCTGCCTCAGTTTTCTGCAAGTTGACGTTGCGGGATGGATCACCATGGTCACCCCAATTCATGAGCCCCCCCCCCCCCCCCTCAGCCATCTGGGCAAGCGGTCCTGATAAAAGGTGTGGGGATTGTGTTCTGATTGGGTGGGGGGTTACTTTGGGACCCACATGGCCGCTAACCGTTTCTTCCTGGTCTAACACAGCTTTCTCGTGGTCTTACTAGTGATCGAAGTGGGGAATTCACTCCCAGAGGATGTCGTGATGGCCACAGGAATAAATAGCTTTAAAAGGGGATTAGAGAGATTCATGGAGGATAAGTCCATGCGTTCATGAAGGATAAGTCCATAAGTTCAGTGGCTACTAGCCATGGTGGCTGAGGAGAACCTCCACATTCAGAGGCACCAAGCCTCTGAATCCCAGAGCCAGGAGGCAACATCAGGGGAAGGCCTCGGCCTCTCTGCCCTGTTGTTGGCCCTCCAGAGGAACTGACTGGCCACTGTGTGAGACAGAATGCTGGACTAGCTGGGCCACTGGTCTGATCCAGCAGGGCTCTTCTGATGTGCTTATCAGGGGGAGGCCTCGGCCTCTGTGCCCTGTTGGCCCTCCAGAGGATCTGGTTGGCCACTGTGTGAGACAGGATGCTAGACGAGATGGCTCTTCTTAGGTTCTTTATGAAAACACAACAGGAAATCAGAAGAGGAACTGTACAAACCAGACACTGCTGCTCATCAGGAAAGAAATCAGTATGCGCATCAAAGTGACCCATCTCCCACAAAGACACTGTGCCAGCCCCTGCACAAATGCCGAAGACCTTCTAGGCTAATTGAGCAATGCCAGAGATTGGCCCTCCAGAGGAACCGGTTGGCCGCTGTGTGAGACATTATGCTGGACCAGAAGGACTATTGGTCTGATTCGGCAGGGCTCTTCTTGTGTTCCCGGAAATGAGTAGAAATGTCCAAGAACACCCAGTGACCATCTAATGCCGTAGAAGCATTTAAAAGGCTCACAAAGATGGCCTTGGTTGCCTGCCTCTTCCTGTGTAAAGTTGAGCAGTCCTGTTGCGTAGCTGTCCCTTTATGAGTTTCTTGAGTACAGAAAGCACTGTCTCGGGAGATCCTGCCATACAGCTAACATGTGGATTAAAACACACACATCTGCAGGAAACGGCGGTCTCTCTACTGAGCCAAATTCTTATCTCATGACTCTTCCAACAGAGATGGGCCAAGCTATTTAAAGATTCCTACAACATCATTTGTTTTGCTATAGGAAGGAAAGCAGAAAGTTTTTTTTTTAAAAAAAAAGGAACGGCTCTCTTAATGTCTTCCATCTCTTTCTTTTCCCTTCTAGGCCCACAGCGGCTGAACTCCTAAGACACAAGTTTTTCCAGAAAGCAAAGGTACAGTTACCCGTGCCTTACACATATGCCTTGCATCCCAGACTGGTTCCTCTAAATCTGGGTCACTAATCAGTCTCTGTCTTGAGATCTATTAGATCCTATCCGATTCAGCGGCCAGACTCTCTTGATTTGGAGGCTGTGGGGCCGGGGGGATTTCCAGATTTAACACCACCTCTGGCTTGAATTGGGGATAGATGGTTGTAATAGTCCTCGCCTTCCTGTCGAAGCATGCCTTTGCCATTAAAACAAAATAAACCGGACTGTATAACTGCCTGCAAAAATAGGACAGGAATCGCAGCTGGGTAAAAGACATGTAAAAGCGAAAAGGGCCACAGATGGTCTCTTAAAGACTACCCTGTAGATGGGCTGGACAGCTTCTCCCCAAAAGCCAATTCCCAGGTTGCGGAGCCATCACGGAAAAGGCCCTGCCAGATGTTGTGTCCCACAGCCCTGACCGGGATAGAAGAAGAAGAGATTGGATTTATACCCCGCCCTTCACTACCCGAAGGAGTCTCAGAGCGGTTTACAAACTCCTTTCCCTTCCCCGCCCCACAGCAGACACCCTGTGAGGTAGGTTGGGCTGAGAGAGCTCTGACAGAAACTGTTCTTTTTCAAGAACAGCTCTGGCTGAACTATGGCTTGCCCAAGGTCATCCAGCAGCTGCACATGGAGGAGTGGGGAATCAAACCCGGCTCTCCCAGATTAGAGTCCGCGCACTTAACCACTACACCAAACTGGCTTAGGCCAGAGGTCCCCAAATGTTTTGAGCCTGTGGACGCATTTGGAATTCTGGCTGGCCTGGTGGGCACTGCTACAAAATGGCCACCACAAGAGGCGGAGCCGGCCACAGAACGATTGCCACAGCTTACCTTCAGTTGCCCAGCGAAGATCCCTGTGCTGCAGTGGCAGCTGCTGGCAAAGCAACATTTTTTAAAGAATCTGCACAGCCAATCAGAAGCCTTACAGGGCAAAAGCCCTACCTGGCTCCGTCTGCATCCTCAAAACACTTGGCAGCCACCAGAAAAGTGTTGGGGATCCCTGGCTTAGGCAATCCAGATGGTGTTCTAAGCTAGTGAAAAAGACTCCGTCCTGGCCCATCGTGGCTGCCACCCTCAAGAATCTAGGAGTGCTTCCTGGGCAAGGAGTAACTCCAGACCGCATTTGCCCCTTCAAAAAGGGAGTGAGATCCATTAAGGACGTTCTGCCCCGAGTCGCCAGCCCAGTCCACCGCCAGGAGTTCTGCTCCTTGATTCAGCAAGCTATTTCTTGTTCAGTCTGTTCCGTAGTAGTACCCTGGGACCTGCTCAAAGAAATCTGCCAGCAATCCTGTATTCGATGGAGAATTAGCACGTCGTCGTCAATCTATGATGAACTCCATCCCAGCAGGTGTCAGAACATATTGGAGGGGGACCCTCGCTGCCCTCCCCAAAGCTAATTTCAAGGGACTGGCACCGCAGTCCGGTCTTAGGAAAACAGTAATGTGTTTGTTGCTAGAAAACACTTTCATCAAAAGCTTTTCTGGTTTTGCTCCAATTAAACCAGAGAAATAACCTATGTAGCTGTCATTCCCCCGGCCCCTGATGAGAAATCTTCCTGGAGCCAAATGATGGTCTTTTGAAAGACAGAAAATCCCGGCAATAATTAGATTCTTTTATATTTTTTTTGTCTTTCCCAGAACAAAGAATTTTTGCAAGAAAAAATGTTGCAGAGAGCCCCGACAATCACCGAAAGAGCCAAGAAGGTACCCGGGCTGTCGGGGTGGGATGGGGGGCACCCAGTTTCGGGCTTTGGGTGGACCCGATTGCAGGGCTGAGGAGCAGTGTCTTGAGTTTCCAGATCAATTTTTTGTCCCCTGTGAAATGGCAGTCCCTGTGTTGAGGCGACCAGGATTCTCTGCCAGTGTCTAAGATGTCGATATGCTTGCACTACTGTATTTAAATGGGGAATTGAATTCTCAGGGTCAGACTGCCAGTGACACTCAGGGGCTTGATTTTTTCAGTTCATGGAATCATAGAGTTGGAAGGGACCTCCAGGGTCATCTAGTCTAACCTCCTGCAAAATGCGGGAAATTCACAAACACCTCCCCACATACCCCCAGTTGACCCGTGTTCCATGCCCAGAAGATGACCAAAAAAAAAAAAAAAACCTCCTGGAGAAAAATTGCTTCCTGACCCCAAAGTGGCGATCGGCATTTCCCTGGGCGCGTAAGAAAGGGCCACAAGAGCTAAGCACTGATGCAACCCTTCCTGGCCTCCCTCTCACGATCTGCCTAAATTCACAGAATCTTGCATTGCTGTCAGATGGCCCTCTAGCCTCTGCTTAAAAACCTCCAAAGGAATTCGATGTGTCTTGGATTGTGTCACTCATCTGCAGCATTGCTTCTCAGATCCCCGTGCATCCTTATCCTCTAATTCTGTACTAAGAAGTCATCCCATTGTCAAATGAGGAATCTAAACCGTTCACATTTATTTCACTTCCCCAGCGACTGGTTGTAAGATTGACATGCAGGACCTCTGCATCACTGAACAAGGATCCTTTTGCCAGATGCCCAGAATACATCTTTTGAAAATACTGTTCAACAATTGTGAATATCTAGGGAGGGACTGTGGCTCATTGGTAGAATGTCTGCTTTGCGCACACAGGATCCCAGCTTCAGTCCCTGAAACCTGCAGTTCGAAAAGGATCAGGTAGCAGGTGAAAGACCTGGAGAGCTGCTGCAAGCCAGGAGATCGTAGTGACTTTTAATAGAGTAATGGTCCCATAATAATTATAATAACCATATGGCACTGTGTGTAGTACAGCCAGGAGATCCAAAGATTGTCTGGCAGCCTAAAAGTTCTGGCTCTTTTACCGTGATGCACCACTAGGTGGTGAGCTAGACTTTCTGGGGGGGGCTGAGGGAGCTCTGTAAGAGCTGTGACTGACCTAAGGTCACCCAGCTGGCTCTCATGCGGAGGAGTGCGGAATCGAACCCGGTTCTCCAGATTAGAGTTCGTTGCCCTTAACCACTACACCACGCTGGCTCTCTGACTAATGAGCGGACTTGGTATAAGGTAGCATCGTGTGTGTAGGAATGAGATTATTTTGAGGTGGGGCCATGGCTCATCGGTAGAGCATCTGCTTTGCAGAAGGTCCCAGGTGAAAACTCTGTCATCTCCCGTGAAAAAAATAAACAGGGCCTTTGGAAAGACCTCCTCCCGAGACCCTGGAGTGCTCCTGCCCGTCGGAGTAGGCAACACTGGCTTCAGTAGACCAATGGTATTAGCTTTGTTGGTGCTGAGTTCTTCAAATGCAGTCGCCTCCAGTTTTTCAAGACCGTGAGCCAGTTGCCAGTTCACCATGGTCTCCTGTTCTGACTCGCTTCTGGCTTTCATTGTCCAGGTCCGGAGAGTCCCGGGTTCCAGCGGGCGTCTACACAAGACGGAGGACGGTGGCTGGGAGTGGAGCGACGATGAATTTGATGAAGAAAGCGAAGAGGGCAGGGCGGCGATTTCACAGCTCAGGGTAAGCCACGCGGACTTGCTTCCCAGTTTGAAACCAGCCAATCCCTGGGAGGATGGCTCCATGGGGAACCTCTTTAAAGGATACAGTGTTCTCCACCTCTTTGTCCCTGGCTCCGGTCTGGCGGCACAGTCTTCCAGCTGAGATCTGAGCCCTGCGGGACTTAATGCACTTCCACGGGGCCCGTGAAACAGAGTTGTTCCACCGGGCCCATGGTCGAAGACCGCAACAGGTTCCATCTTTGATTCCCCCCCCCCCCCTTTAGACTAGACAGATTACGCACCACTCCCCTCTTGAGTTTTACGCCATCTTTTAATCGTGCTGTTTAGTTTATAATATAATGGATTTTATTGTACATTAATCTGGTATTTTACTGTGTTTATTGTACTGCGTACTGAAATGTTTTTATCATGATGTTATCCACTCTGAGCCTGGACACAGGGAGACTGAGATACAAATCAAATCGATCTAGTCTAAACCACATGAGACCACAGGTGCGATTCTCCATTCCTTTGGCAGTACTGGAAGGAAATCCTCAGTTGTCCAGAGACTTGTGGAACACATTCACACAATCTTCCTTGGGATCTGCCTGTAAACCGAATCATTTGGCAATCAGAGATACAGTGAATGATATCCCACCCCCCCTCCGAGCTAGCATGGAGTAGTGCTAAAAGTGGTGAGATCCCGGTTCGAATCCCTACTTTTGCCAGTTCGGTGTAATGATTAAGTGCATGGTCTCTAATCGGGGAGAACCGGGTTTGATTCTCCACTCCTCCACTTGCACCTGCTGGATGACCTTGGGCAAGCCACAGCTCTGTACCAGCTGTTCTCTCAAGGACAGTTGCTTCTCTCAGCCCCACCTACCTCACAGGGCGTCTGTAGTGTGGAGGGGAAGGGAAAGGAGTTTGTAAGCCGCTCTGAGACTCCACTTGAAGGGCGGGGTATAAATCCAATCTCCTCTTCTTCTTCTTCTGCCGTAGAAGCCTCCTGGGTGACCTTGGGCCAATCATACACTCTCAACCTAACCTACCTCACAGGGTTATTATGAAGATCAAACAGAGGAGAGGAGAATGATGTCAGCCACTTTGGTGAAAGGCAGGATAGAAATAAAGAAGAGACTGGATGTATACCCCGCCTTCACTTGGAGTCTCAGAGCAGCTTACAGTCTCCCTTCCCCTCCCCTCAACAACCCTGTGAGATAGGTTGGGCTGAGTGAGCTCTTTCGAGGACTGCTCATGAGAGAACAGCTCTGAGAGAACTTGGGACTGACCCGAGGTCACCCCAGCAGCTGCACGTGGAGTAGTGGGGACTCAAACCCGGTTCTCCCAGATCAGAGTCCGCACTCTTAACCACTACACCAAGCTGGCTAAAATAAATAAACACCGTCAAGTAAAATAAATAAAAAATTTAAAATAACCATGAAACGCAACCTTAACCATCATGTCATCGGGAGACCCTGGTAGCTAGCATCCCCCTCCCCCCGGTTTAGAATATCACTGCCGTCGATCCAGTTGTAGCTTCTCTTTCTGTTCCTACATCGCAGAATGCCATCAGCGTCTCCCTCTTGTCAGCTTCTGTGCCAAGAGCGTCTGAGGGGGAGGCACTCAGGAGGAGGAAACGTCTGACTCAATCAGAGGACAATCTTGAGTCCTTCTCTCCCAAAGAGAGCTTAGCTGTCATTTAATATTCGCAGAGGCAGCCAGCGTTTTGCTTGCTCGGGAGAACTTGCTCTTGCGTCTCAGATGTGCCAACAGAAGGTATTAATTATTAAAAAACAAATCGCTAATGTAGTCTCTCGTCAGGCCCTCCGGTTTATAATTAATCTGCACAGACATCTGGCCTGGGAAGTTTTAAAGGCAGCTTACAGAAAAACACGTAATTTTGGGAGGTGAAACGTACCTGGCTAAGGGGTGAACTTGTGTGTATTCACTGATTTTTATGTAACCCACTTATGCTTGATCATACATGGACGGGCCTGGGGAAGACCACCCCTCCTCCCCGAGAAATCGTGAGCCCTGGAAAACCACTGCTTTCTCCTGGGCTTTTCCGTGCCCCCTCTGCTAAATTTTAGGGACCAGCATTCTGCCCCTTCTTATGAAAAAGTAATTAAAAAAAAAAGAGTTTAGCAATTCTTTCCTAAGCTAGCGTCAGTGTGTATATTTAAAACGCAGGACTGAATTAAGATAAGAGCTACGCATGTCAGTGAGCTGATTTGGCCTCTACCCATTTAAATTTTCCAAAAGTTCATTCACCTGTAAATTGAAGCTGCCAGGTCAAGTTTGGTGTACGATTGGCACTCGATTGGCTTTTGACCCTTATACTCAGAGAGATCTAACAATTTGGAAAAACTCTTAGGCTTGGGATGGGGAATAAAGGTGTTTGTTGGAGACAGTGGATCTC
This sequence comes from Lepidodactylus listeri, assembly GCA_029233225.1. Taxonomy (NCBI): domain Eukaryota; kingdom Metazoa; phylum Chordata; class Lepidosauria; order Squamata; family Gekkonidae; genus Lepidodactylus; species Lepidodactylus listeri. Next base: position 8,828,535 of record JARCFY010000012.1, read on the forward strand.
TGGTGGTTTAGCACACTCGTCTCAGCTAATTGGACGAGGGGATGACATTTGGCATTCTGTCCACATCCACCTGGTAGTATAGACAACTAAAATATTGTCTGTTTTCTGTTCTGGGACCACAAGCTTTTGCAAGCTCCACTGTTTTGCCTACTTCCATCCTTAGAAACCCTTCCTGGGCAGCCCATCGGTGTATATATAACTTTCTAAGACACCAAACCAAATTTATTCTGGATTATATCCGCTCCCAGTGGAACCTGGAACTGAGTACTCCAGTTCAACTGACCCAATAGCAAGCTGCACTGAAAGCCATTAAATCCGCCTCTCTGAATTTAAGGTTTATCCATCGAAAAACTCTCTTGCAAGCGTACTGGCGCCCTACTAAATTTTATCATGTTGGTCTTGCCAAGAGCGATTCCTGTCGGCGTTGCCGGAAGCCTGGCGCTAACCCTCGTTCACCTGTTTTGGGAATTGCTCTAAAATGGCACATTTCTGGCAGGAAGTTATATCCTGGATCAATCTCACATTTGCTGCTAACTTAGACTTCACAGCCAATAATCTAATCCTAGTCTATGTACTACCTCTATGGGCACTCTCTAAATACCACATATTTTGGATCCAAAGGGCAACTTTAGTTGCTAAGCAAATCATTTTACAATACCGGAAATCTCAGATATCTCTCTCTAAAGATCGCTGGGTCAATGATATGCTAGATCAGGGGTGTCAAACAGGCGGCCTGGGGGCTGGATCAGGCCCCCGGAGGGCTTCTATCAGGCCCTCACTGGAACTGCCCATCTCCTGCTTCCAGTTCAGCTGCTGCTGCTGCATCATCGCTTCACCAGACTCTCTCAATTGCTGAGCCATTTCATGGTTTCCCCTGGGTCCTAGACTCCAAACTCTGAGCATGAGATTTCTGTGGTGAATGTCAATAAATCAAAAGTAGGGTTGCAGTTTACAGAGACACACCTGAACAGCACACTCAAGATTGCAACAGCACAGACATTTTGATGCAACAATTCAGAGCAAGAGGTGTCAGTGATCAGATACTGTTAATTAAACAATATTTCAAGAGTACTAATGTTTTAAGCATGTTTTTATTTTAAGTTTAAAAAAATCTTTGTGTTTGTGTCTTTTATAAAGTTTATATCTCCGCTACTTGGCATTACATTTTATGTCACACATAATCCAGCCCAACAAGGTCTCATTTATGTCAGATCTGGCCCTCATAACAATTGAGTTCGACACCCCTGTGCTAGACCTTTGTACAAAAAGAGAGAATAGCTTATAACGGCCGAGAAGCTCCCAAAACCCTCACTTCCATTTGGCATGGATCCTTGTACGTACTCGAGCAGTGCTATCTCCTCGCCTTTATTCCCTGCTTATTTGAATCCATAATGTTGTGCCTGACTTTCCTAACCTCCACCCCTGCCCTAACTTCTCCCCATTTCTTTTCCCTTCTTTCCTTCTCTGCTAATAGGACACGTTACGGAAGAGGTGGGTAGTGGGTGGGCTACATGGGGCTCGTTTGCCATCTTAACTTCTTTTGTGTGAAAACAATAAAAATCTTAATTTAAAAAAAGAGCGACATAGAATCAGGGCTGAGGATCTCAGACCCTAACTTTGCCGGGCAATCAACGCTCCCTCTGAGCTGTGGAGTCTTGTGAGCTGGAGGCTAAGTAACTGGGAGCCTAGCTCACATTAACTCAGCTTAGAGGGAACACTGGTAATATAAATAGTATTTCGCCTTCCCATTCAGTTATTGGGGGGAGGGGATCAGGACCTACAATTCTTCCTCCCTCTCCTCAACCGTTCCCCCCCCCCCAGGAGACGGGTTCCACAGCTCAAAGAATGTCTAATGGGGGGCATTTTGCGGGGAACAAGTGGGGGGAAGGTGGTGGGTGGGAATTCCTGCTTGCCTGCCTCTGCCACTACCGGGGCTCATTTCGTAGCAGGAGCTTCTCTGCATATTAGGCCACACACCCCTGACGTAGCCAATCCTCCAAGAGCTTACAGTAGCCCCTGTAAGAAGAGCTCTGTAAGCTCTTGGAGGATTGGCTACATTAGGGGTGTGTGGCCTAATATGCAAAGGAGCTCCTGCTACGAAATGAGCCCCGCTCACTACTGTGTTGGTATTAGCAGGCAAGGGAGGTTTGCTAGCCCCCAGGTGGGGCCCTGGTGTTCTCCCGGAACTACAGCTGATCTCCAGACTACGCGGATCAGTTCCCCTATCTGGCACCAAGCCCTATTGAGCTCTCTCTCCCCTCCCCAAGCTCCACCCTTCCCATGCTCTGCCCTCCAAATCTCCAGGAATTTCCCAACCTAGTGATAAAGTGCACTCTTGGCTCAGATCTCCTGGCACTTAAAAACTGTGTTAAGGCCTATAACGTAATTCTCAACACACTTTGACACTGTTAAGTTTGTTCCAGTATCGCTTGTTGTGTTCCCTCTTAATTTTTCTCCCCTACTGAGCAGAGCAGTTCGCATCCTGAGCAGAATGTAACTCCTGTAATCTTTAAAATGGGCAGTGGGCAGTGCAAGGCCCTGCGTGGCTCCGGATTGCTGCTGAGCGGGGCCTCCTGTGTTAATGAGCGGCCGCTCACATGCACAGCTTGCGGAGAACACCGATTGGCTGCAAATGACAGTGATTTCTGCTTTTCTTTTCTAGTCTCCCAGGGTTAAAGAATCTTCTCAGAACTCAGAGGTAAGTTGTCACCCCAGCTCTTCGTAATTTTGTCTCGTGGTCACTTTGCTACTGTGTTTTTACCTCCCGCAAAGTGCCGAGGTGCTCAGTTAACAAATCACGTCGCGTTTTTAAATGCTGTAGGCGTAACGGCTTTTCATCAGTATCCATTCGTAACCCGTTATTGCAGAATGAGTAATGCTGGCGAGGAAGTCTTCGTGCACGTGGTCACCGAAATGTTAACCCATGCCCTTGTGACGATGTGGATTTTAAAGAAATGTCAAGAATGCTCTTAATATCAAGTCATTCTTTTGATTGTCAAGCTAGGTACACCGTGCAGTTTTACACAATTATCATTGTAAGGAAGGGAACAAAAAGGTTTCGTCTTAAACGAGCTTGATGTATGATTTATAAGAAGCCCTGTTTACACCGAATGGTGCCAGAACCAGCAAAATTTTCGAGGCAGGTCCAATCTGGGATGAAGGCAACAGCAAAGTACCAGGTGTTGGCGCTCATGGAGTAGTTTCGTGGCCCAAGTGTACATTTGCTAGCAAAGGAGGGAGGTAATACTTGCTGGTTCTCCCACTTCTGACTTCTACATCACCCCACTTCTAGCCTGCCTGGGACTGTTCCTGGGGGTCCCCTGAAACACAAGGCACCTTTTTGGGTGGCACGAGGGGCAGAAAATTGTGTTGTGTGAGCTGAGCTCCACCCTAAGAACCGCAGATCCAACCTTGTGACGACCAGAGGAGAATCCAGCGTGTATCTCAAAAAACATGAGTGAATCTTGCCTGGGCAAGACGAGCGAGTTTCCAAGTTGAAGGCTCGGGAACATTGGCAGCTTGGCATAACTTGGCATCAAAATGTCTGCCAACCTAAAGCCAAGGAGGATCCCTGAAGACTCTTGCCCTAAGGCTAGGCAGAGAAATCCAGAGCGAGTTTTTACCCCTTTCCCTCCAGCTGTCAGGGTGGTCCCTTCTGCCAGCCAACCCCTGACCAGTTCAACAAGGAAACCCGTGTGGCTTCGTCTCTGGAGGTTTTGAAGGCTTGTGCGTTTTGACTCCGACGCTTGCCCTGACCCCACTCAAGGGTGTCAGAAGCACAAATGCCTTTGCCCTTTGTTGGGAATACTTTTTCGGCAAGTGGGTTTCGGCTGTTCTGCTTTTGCCCGAAATCTTTTCTTTCTTCTCTGTTTTTTTGTACTTCCAGCTCTTTCCGTCAGCTGAGCCCACGGGCCCGTCGCTCAACATCCCCGCCCAGGCTCCCGCTCAACTACCTCAGTCTGTGGGACAAGCTCCTGCACAGCCACTTCCTGCGGTCCCCCCTCCCACTCCTCAGGCATCCGCCGCAGCTCCTCCGGCAGCACAGGTAAAGCCCCAAGTTTATGACATCCGCAGAGGTCTATGTTTGGTGCAGAAAATCGTATCATTTCTCTAATGTGAGGTTAGAGTTTAGTGTTGGATTTTAGGGTGTGTATGGTGTAGGGGACTCTAATCTGGGAGAGCCGGGTTTGATTCCCCACTCCTCCACATGCAACTGCTGGTGCGACCTCCGGTCAGTCACAAGTTCTCTGAGAGCTGTTTTCTCAGGAGCAGTCCTCGAAAGAGCTCTCTCAGCCCCACCTGCCTCACAGGGTGTCTGTTGTGGGGAGGAGGAGGGAAAGGAGTTTGTAAGCCGCTCTGAGACTCCTTCAGGTAGTGAAGGGCGGGGTATAAATCCAAAACCACTCCTCCTCCTCCGTGTCTCCCTCCAAGGGGAACAAAGGGATTCTAGGGCCGCGGTCACACAGCCCTTTAATGCGGGAGGAAGAGCTGTTTCCTCCCACATTTAAAGGGATGGTTCAGAACGGCCGGAACAACTCCCGCGCCGAAGTGGGCTCAAATGCGGGTTCCTCCTGCATTTTCTGACCCCGGGAAAATCAAGTGTTTTCCCGGGAGTCGCGCAAGGAGCCTGAATTTGATCCATCTGGACAGCCCTCTCTTGTAATCATTGCGAGAGCAGGGCTGTCCGGATGGTCCCGTCCGCCATTTCCGCCCTGCCATTTCTCCCCATTTCTCAAGCGCCCAAGTGTAAAAGGGGAAAAAAACCCTCCAAACTTACCAGGCGGCCGGTGGGGCTTGGGGAAGGGTGCCGCCGCCTCCGCCAGCCACCACCAAATGCCCGTGAATGCCGCCCGCCGCCACCGCCGCTTCTTCCATCGACTCCTTTGCCTGCTGCCACCACCTCCTCCGCCTGTCGTCGCAGGGGTTGGGATGGGTGTACATCCCAACCCGAGGTAAAAAAATGTGGCCCCTTTAATCCGGGAGGGCTCCCGGATTTAAAGGGGCCGTGTGACCACAGCCTAGGACAACTTTTCTTTTTTAAAAAAAACCTGAGGCAGAAATTGCTAGAAATTGGCATACCCAGGTAACTTTCTGATTTTTAAAAAATGGCCGTCTAAAGTTCACGATACTCTACAAACGGTAAAATTAACCATGCTACAGTATCTTGAGGATATAAATTATGAAGAAGAAAGTCGGCACCTTTTAACTGGAGATTTAAATTGAATGGTTGAGCAATGCAGAAAGGGGTGCGATTTTCAAACTGCAGATTCATTTGCACAGTGGTGATACATGTAATGATATTGCAGTTGGATAATATAGATCGAGGTGGCAGCTCTAAGCACAGACAGCTCCAAGAGGGGATTGGATAAGTATATGGAGCAGAGGTCCATCAGTGACTGTTAGGCACAAAGTATAGATGGAACACTCTGTCTGGGGCAAGTGATGCTCTGTATTTGTGGTGCTTGGGGGGTCCAAAGCGGGAAGGTTTCTGGAGTTCTGGCCCCACTGGTGGACCTCCTGATGGCACCTGGGCTTTGGCCACTGTGTGACACAGAGTTTTGAACTGGATGGGTCATTGGCCTGATCCAACATGGCTTCTCTTATGTTCTCTGTAATCTTGGTGCTTGTGGGGTAACAGTGGGAGGGCTTCTGGGGTTCTGGCCCTGCTGGTGGACCTCCTGATGGCACCTGAGTTTTGGCCACTGTGTGACACAAGCGTGTTGGACTGGATGGGCTTTTGGCCTGATCCAACATGGCTTCTCTTATGTTCTCTGTAATCTTGGTGCTTGTGGGGTAACAGTGGGAGGGCTTCTGGGGTTCTGGCCCTGCTGGTGGACCTCCTGATGGCACCTGGCTTTTGGCCACTGTGTGACCCAAGCGTGTTGGACTGGATGGGCCATTGGCCTGATCCAACATGGCTTCCCTTATGTTCTTCTGCTGTTCTCTCTGCCTTGAACAGCAGAGGAATGGCAACACCAGCCTGCTTCTCAGGGCTGTTCAGGGAACGGCCGAGTTACCTACGTATTGTGCTCCATGGTGTTCAAAGGAGTATCATTTTCTCAAATTGCTTTTGTCCCGTAGTGGAGCCAGCTTGTGCCCTGCCCCCCCCCAGGGCTGTCAGGCACCGGTCACTCCTACATACAAATGAACAGCTCCTTGTCATTGGGGCGAGGCCTATAATACTGGCAGCTTCCACAGGCCGAGCCTCGTAACAGGCCCGTTGGGAAATCGTGGGCAGAGTTTGTGGCTGAGGCAACACACGAGGGCCTCAGCTTTTTCCTAGAAGCCTTTTCATGGTTTTCGGAGCTGAGTTATATATAACCCGGTTGGGCCTGCTGCTGCAGGGCTCCTGTTCCTCCTCGTGACAGCACATTAATCTTCGGAGACAAACCTTGGCATGTTCTGGCTTTGGATTCCAGTTGGCTGGAATGAAATAGCCTGTACTTAGCCCCAGCGTCTGCAGATGTTCTCCAGTATTTAAATGCTTCAGGGCCCCTAACCTCCTCTGGAAACAGAATATCCACGGCCATGACTGCCTAGCTCAGGGGTGGGCAAACTGTGGCTCAGGAGCCGCATGCGGCTCTTTCACATATATTATGTGGCTCCCGGCAGAGTGGCTGAGGAAGCTAAATATCATTAGCAAACAAATATCATTGGTCAAATCAATATCATTATCAATATCTGCTTTTACCCCTTTTGTTATTATTTTTGGAAGTCTCATTTATGTTCATAAAAAGCAAATTTGCTTATTTCCCAATAAAAGCAGGTCATATTTGTTCATGTCTTGCGGCTCTCAAACATCTGATGTTTATTCTATGCAGCTCTTTCGTTAAGCAAGTTTGGCCACCCCTGTTTTAGGTGGCTCTTACGCTGAGCAACTTTGCCCACCCCTGGCCTAGCTTCTCACCAGCTCCGAGGACAGTTACGGCTTTCCTGATGTCAGCAGAGCTGTTGTGATCACCAGAATGGAATTGGGGGGGGGGGCAGCTGTGAGGTTGTCCCCTGACCTCTTACGAGGACTGGGAGGCTATAGGCCATCTCTCTTCCTTCCCTCAGGCCCTTTGCTACGTTTCCCTGTTGATGACTGGGAACGGGGTCTCTCCCATCTAGAAATGAGCCTGCCTCAGTGTAATGCTCCCTCTAAACTGTGGAGTCTCGTGAGCAAACATTCTCCTTTGTGAGCCACTGGGCATTAGAGTTGTGAGCCAGCGATTTGGCTGCTGCAGAAATTAGTTTGCTCTGGAGCCCTCCTTCCTGAGCGAAGACAAAAATGTGTGAGCCGGAGGCTAAAAAACTGCGAGCTAGCTCACACTAACTCCGCTTAGGGGGTAACACTGCCTCAGTGGTATCTGGGACAATCTTTCCCTTTCCTAATGGAAGGAGCACCGGCATGGTTCCTTGAGCCCAAGAAGTTGGCTTTTCCCTGGGGAAAAGGGGACAATGGCACCACGGCTGGGAAGGTGATCTGTCTCTCCCCCACCCCAACCATAAGCAGAACAACAGCTATATGGTAGAACAAGAGCAAAAGAAACTTAGAGCTGAAAAGAACACTCAAAAGATCCCTATTTGTGGTATTAAATTGATATTTTTGCATTATTCTGTTAAATGAGTTATCGGTTGCGTGTACTTCTCAGCTATTAGTTTCTTTTGCTCTTGTTCTCCCCCACCCCAAGCAGTTTGGGACTCTACCACGACCTTGGGTGAAGAAACTTGTCTTTGCGGACCCGCGTTGGCATAAATTATACGGTCTCGGGATATGGCTGGAAGGCCTGTGATACGGGTACCTTGCCTCCACTTTTCCTGCCCTGGCTCTGGGCTGGTGGAATCAGCTCCCACCGGAGATCAGGGCCCTACGGGACCTTCTGTCATTCCACAGGGCCCGCAAAACGGAGCTGTTCCACCAGGCCTTTGGGTGAGGTGGCGGGCGTCCATCTCAGGTGGCCTCCCTGCTCTAGTTCCCAACCCGCTGAAAGGGCCCATCTGATTCCACCTTGGGGCCTTACAGATTTGCATGAAATTGTGTCTACTTGTGCGATTTTTGTTGTTCATTTTTTTTAATGATTTTAATGTGATTTTATTGTAATGAGTCTTGAACTCGGTCTGTTGGGATCCGCCCTGAGCCTGCTTTGGGGAGGGCGGAATCAAAATATCAAAATGAATAAATGATAAGGAATTCTCGATGTAATTGGTGCCTGGATTGGGGAAACTTCTTGGGAAGCCCTTCTGGATGCAGCCTTGAGTCCTACGGTGGTTGTAAATGACGAGGGGACCTGCAAATTCGCAGGGGTGGGGAATCGACCCTCCCATCATCCCCCTCTGTCTACATCTCTGCTTTCCTTCCTTCTCTCTCTCCCTCCCCTTGGGTGTGCCCCCCGCCACCTTCTCCTGGTGACAGTAATTGCTGCCACGGCATTGGTCTCCATGTCGACCCACTAACCTGAGATGGACTGACTCAATCGAGGGAAGCCACAGCCCTTGGTTTGCAAGGCTGTTAAGGACATGACATTTTGAAGGACAGTAATTCATAGGATCACTGTAAGTCGGAAGCAACTCGATGCCCCTTCCCATGCCCCCAGTAAAATGCCGAAACTCCGTTCAGACACGGCTAACATTTTTTAAATCTCGAGTTAAGTGTCTTTTTTTTAAAAAAAACAGACTTGTCTGCAGTTTTGGCTGTTAGATGTAAGAATTACATCTGTCACCTGAACTAGATTTTTACTGTTCACCTCTCCCCATCATTCTTCTACATTTCAAGGTCTCAGTCCCCTTCAGCTTCAGTTGTTTCATTCCCAAACTAAAGATCGTTCTTTATTTTCCCCAGGCACCTTCTGCCCCTGTCGCAGCCGCTCCCGCACAAGAAGAGACAAAAGTCCCCATCAGCCTCGTCCTAAGGTTAAGGTAAGCTTGTTGCATCAAAACAGAAATGTCGCCCGGACCAACAGACTGGTGGTTGTTAGTCTCGGCTCGAGAAGCTGTGTGGCGTCCAGCGGGAACTGGAACTTAGTTCCAGGAGAGTTCGGGTTCAAAATTCTCTCAACTTCAGGTCCTGGCCTAGAAGAGTCGGAAATCTACTTTGAGTGTTCTGGAGAGCCAAAGCAGCTGCTCTTTCCTCCAACCTCACGCCGAAGGAGACCCCCCCCCCCTCTTTAGTCCTGGGAAATCCAATTCTTGATCACTGCGCCCAAAATGTTTCCCCAAGTCTGCCCAGAAAAATGCTCAGGTGTCATGATTGGATTATAAAACCTGAGGGAGAGCGAGTTAGGCAATTAAGAACAGAAGGTGTCTGTTCTTAAATGTCAGTTATGCTTTTAGCGGTTTAATTGGATTTCAAGACCACGGGAAAGATTTTGCACTCGTGTTAAAACAGGAGCTGTTGGCTCTGCCATCTTGCTCGTAGGCCTCAGAGGAGTTAAAGCCAGCCTTTTGGAGAGCCCCATGAAAGAGCTGTAGAGTAGGGCTGAACCAAATTGGGGTGTGTGTGTATGCTGTCATACTTGGTTTTTTTTTGCCACTTTGCATTTCCCCTTCCTACAAGATTGCTTGAAAAGGCCAGAGCACTTGTGAACCTGACACTTATTAAGAGAGAACAGCACTTCTGCCCTCTGAATCGATTTCTTGACCTGATTACGAAGTCAAATCTGATTGGCTGTGGAGTAGCATGATGTCACGATGCTTGAAATATGATTCCTGGTCACCTGGGGCTGAAGCAACATCAGTTGGGAAGCAAAACAGGCTAGGACAGCAGCAACAAAGCAAGTAAGGCAGATTTCAGGAGACGCTTTCAGTTCCCCCAAATGCTGGTTTTATGCCGAAATGTTCATTTATGCGAACGTTCGGTAAAGTTCAAGAAGGCTTGCTGTGTTAGTCTGTCGCAGTAGGAAAAAGCAAGAGTCCCATAGCACCATAGAGACTAACAAAATTTGTAGCAGGGTATGAGCTTGTATGTGGGCTGCGGTGGCTCAGAGGTTAAGACGCTGAGCTGCAGACTGGAAGGTCGGTAGCTCCGCAGATCGAGACCTGAGTGCCGCGTGACGGAGTGAGCTCCCATCTCTGGCCCCAGCTCCTGCCAGCCTAGCAGTTCGAAAGCAAGAAATTACAAGTAGATAAATAGGTACCACTTTGGTGGGAAGGTAACAGCGTCCCATGTGCCTTGGCGTCTAGTCATACCGGCCACATGATCACGGAAACGTCTTTGGACAGGGCTGGCTCTTCGGCTTGGAAACGGAGATGAGCACCGCCCCCTAGAGTTGGATTCAACTGGCTTTCGAGCAAGGGAAACCCTTACCTTTGTGAGCTTGAGTAACTCACTGCTCACTTCTTCAGATAGTATTCAGGACGTCTGTGCCCAAACCAGCATCAAGATCCAAAGGATTTTGCGTAAGAGTCTCTTAATACCAGTCAGTTAAGCGACTCTTAGTCACTTGCACTGACAAGCTTATTTTCAGACGTTTTCTCTGGATTTGGCTGTTTGACAGCAGAAACTGTGCACCGACATCTCAGTGTGCCCATTCTAATACTGTCGCTTAGTGGTATCAGAATTGCAAGGTTTTGTTTTACAGCAAACCAAAATGCCACCCAAAATACAGGGTTTTTGGTGATGTTTCTTTGTGCAGCGATGTCAGTATCAACCTCTTTTGAGGCGTTTACTTCAAATTGGGGTTTTTTTTTAAAAAGCTTTTTAAAATTTTATTTTATTTATTCTTTGTATTTCTACCCCACCTTGCCGGACAAGCTGGCTCAGGGTGGCTTCCAGCAGTTAGAATTACCATAAAACAATGGTTTACAAGTTTAAAAGCATAACATAATTCACAAATAAAACAACAGATAAAGATGGCGGCAATCAGAGTCACACGGTGGAAAGGGGAGCATCCAAGTTAAGCCGTCTCCAGCTGGGGCTCAGCCAGAAAGTTCCAGGGGCAAAGTTGTGCTTAATCCTCTGGTGGCAGCTCCTAATCGAAAGCCTGGCAGAAGAGCTCCGTCTTACAGGCCCTGTGGAACTGTAATAGGTCCTGCAGGGCCCTGATGTCCTCCAGGAGCTCATTCCACCAGTATGGGGCTACCACCGAGAAAGCCCTGGTTCTAGTACTGGCCAGCTGAACTTCTTTCGGACCAGGGAGAGTCAAGCGATGTTGTGAGCTTGACCTCAGTGCCCTCTGGGGCACATATGGGGACAGGCGGTCCCTCAAGTAGGCACACCCCCTGCGAACCTGGGATTTCACCCAGAAACCTAAATTGTAGCCATGGCTGTCCCGGTTTTGTAGATCTGCTTATCTGCACTTGGGGCATCCCTTGGCTAGAAGATAACCAGGAAAATCCAAAGTGGCCTTTCACTGCAGCATTAACAAATACATGTGTGCTTTGCCCAAAAGAGATGGTATGCTGAGGTATGGGATTTTTCTGGACAACCGGAAAACGTTTTTAATTTCCTTACAGTGTCCCCCCCTGTTCTTGGACCAGAATTTGCTGGTAACTCGGGATGGGCACGAACCTTGTCACAAACCGAATTTTCCGACGAACATTGCCAAATCGTGGTTCGCGAACTGGAGGTTCGTGCCCATCCCTACTGGTAATGTTTCTGAGGCTGGACTTTGTTTAGTTTCCATGGGGCATGCAAAGCCGAATTGTTTAGGTTGGCCTCTGGAGGATAACCACCCATTTGGGCTGTTTTAATAGCAGTGATAACAACATATTTTAATAGTTTCATGTTAATATTTTATATTTACGATTTGTTTTTTTTGCGTTGTTTTAACCTGATCGGTTTTGATGTTGTAAGTAACGACGTGATCCTTCCGGTGAGCAGTGCCCAGAAACAAATTCCAAATATTGTATTGTAACTATTGTAACGCTCTCTACATGGGGCTGCCCTTGCCGCAAATCCCGAGGCTCCAGCTGATGCATAATGCCGCAGCCAGGTTGTTGATGTGCCTTCCTAGACGGGAGCACATACGACCGGTGCTGGAGGCACTGCACTGGCTACCAGTGGCGTACCGGATTTGCTTCAAGGTGCTGGTGCTCGCCTTTAAAGCCCTAAATGGCCTGGGTCCGACCTACCTGAGGGACCGCCTTTCCCCGTATAGACCCCAGAGAGCACTACGGTCTGGGGCCCAAGATTGCCTGGTTGTTCCCGGCCCAAGAGAAGCCAGGCTCACTGCCACCAGGGGGAGGGCTTTTTCGGTGGCGGCCCCTCTCTGGTGGAATGAGCTCCCGGAGGAGATCAGGGCCTGCGACACCTGATGCAGTTCTGCAGGGCTTGCAAGACGGAGCTCTTCCGCCAGGCCTTTGACTAGGGGCCGCTACCTTTTCGTATTACCTTTTTACCCTCCCCTCCTTATAAGCAATTCTCCAATGATCAACCATCAGTTACCATCTGGTCGCTGGCGATACTGCATGCCTAACAACTGACTGAGACACTACACGCCATTGAATTGTATTGAGCACTTTATTATTAATTTGTATTGTAATGTTTTAGTGATATAGCCTATAAAGTTTTAATGTTTTATGGATACTGTGAATCTTGGTTCGCCGAGTCTTGTTAGCCGCTCTGAGCCTGCTATGCGGGGAGAGCGGCCTAGTAACCGAAATAAATAAATAAATAAATAAATAAATAAATAAATAAATAAATAAAAACTTCTTTGGAGGGTTGTGGGCAGCCGGGTTTTCCATCTTCCTCTTGACCAAGAATAAAAAAACAGGTTTGCATTTCATTTGGAGCGCCCGATGTGCTTTGCGTTGAACATTGCACTTCGAAGGCTAAGTTCTAACCATTCTCTTCTGTCTCTCCCCCCCGCCCCCCCCCCCCCCCCCCCCCCCCCCAGGAATTCAAAGAAAGAACTCAATGACATTCGGTTTGAATTCACCCCCGGGAGAGGTGAGGATGTGGGAAATCGGACTCTGCTGGGAGGAGGCAGAGGAACTCTCGCTGTAACTGTTACATACTGTGAACATACCGCCATCATGACTGGGCTTTTAAAATCCGAGAATAACTGGCAGCAGGCTGGGGAGGCGCATGCAGTGTGGAAAATGCGTCAGTTCTGCTGCCTCTGTTCCCTCATACTAGGACTGTGTGCTGCCGGGGCTGGAGGATTCTGGACTGCTCCTGGTTAGACAGGAACTTCCTGTCTTCATATAGCAATGAGTGGGAGACACAGGCAGTCCCTCCTTTGCCAGTTTGGTGTCGTGGTTAAGTGCGCAGACTCTAATCTGGGAGAACCGGGTTTGATTCCCCACTCCTCCACTTGCACCTGGCTGGATGACCTTGGGCAAGCCATAGCTCTGTACCAGCCGTTCTCTCAAGGACAGCTTGGGAAAGAGCTCTCTCAGCCCCACCCACCTCACAGGGTTTCTGTTGTGGGGAGGGGAAGGGAAAGGAGATTGTAAGCCACTCTGAGACTCCGAGTGAAGGGTGGGGTATAAGTCCAGTCTCTTCTTCTTCTTCTTCTACAAGGCAGGGAGGTGTGCAGCTAGCAAGTTAGGTGGTCGTGAGCAGAGAAAGTGATAGAAGCTGCAAACCTGTCTCAAGCATAGGCTGATTTATTACTTTTGTATTTAGGCTGTATATGCACCACCTTCCACTTCAAAGCAAGAGCCAGTTTGGTGTGGTGGTTAAGAGCGCAGACTCTGATCTGGGAAAACCGGGTTTGGTTCCCCACTCCTCCACACAAAGCCTGCTGGGTGACCTTGGGTCAGACAAGTTCTTTTAGAGCTGTCTCAGGGGCAGTCCTTGAAAGAGCTCTCTCAGCCCCACCTACCTCACAGGGTGTCTGTTGTGGAGAGGGGAAGGGAGAGGCGATCATAAACCACCCTGAGGCTCTGGGTGAAGGGCAGGGTATCAAATCCAACTCATCTTTTTCTTCAACCACCTACAGCAGGGGTGGGCAAATGGCGGCCCGCGGGCCACATGCGGCCCGCCACAGAGTTTTTTGCGGCCCGCCAAGACATGAAGATTAACAAGAGTGAATATAGATGCTCTTTGACAGACATTAACTTGCAGGCTGTGATGAGAACCTCAACAAGCAATCTCACTCCTGATTTCAAAAAAAATGTAGAAAAGTGTGATAGGGTACGTTTGTCTCATTAAACTGATTCTAAAATCAAATGTGCTTGCAGCTATAGACGATATGCAATTAGCACAATAAATAAATTGAATAAAACTACCACTATTTTATTTAATTTATATTTATTGATTTTTATGATACAATTTATACCTTTTCTGAAATGCAGAGTTAACTAATGAATGCAATCATTTTAAAAGGTGCGGCCCTCCGCTAACCTCCGCTCCCACCAAGTGGCCCCCGAGCCAAAACAATTGCCCACCCCTGACCTACAGCCTTTTGGACCTTAGTGTATTTTGTAAACTGTTTTGCTTTAATTTTGTACTTTGTACCACTCAGTTGTATCGTTGTATTTAGCGCACTGCTTTTTTGCCATCTATGTCTCTCCCGTCTTTAGGGCTGTGATTCTCTTATTCTGTTTGGATTGCTGTTGAATATGGCACTACAGCTTTCTGGCCAAGTCACCTTTAGAGAAAGGTGCCTTACGAGCAATGGACAGTTAACCGGAGTCCAGGCTCAGATTGCTTTGAGTGGTCCTTCCGCTCCCAAACCAGCAGCCAGAATCAGATCCTCCACTGCCTGAGATGGGGGGGGCGGGGGGCACTTTCACATCTCAGGGAGTGGCCTTCAGAGGGGGTTGGAAACCTTCTCTTTGAAAGAAATGGGATTTGTCTGTACCCATATATGGTGGGATCTGAATTGATCCGTAGCCTTTGTGTGCATCTCCGACCCTTTCTTGATTATCTCCTTTCTAGATACTGCTGATGGGGTATCCCAAGAACTCATCTCGGCTGGGCTTGTGGACGGCAGAGACTTAGTAATAGGTAACGCTGGACGCTGTCCCCCTTACCCTGCATGGTGCTTTGTGGGGAAACAGGGTGCCCTATTTCTTCCCTGGAGAAGGAGTGTCCCCGGCGCATCTCTTGTCGAGCGCTTTAGGAGACAAGCCGCGTTTTGTTTGGAAGGCAAGCGCTTCCCTGCCTCCGTCTTGGACTGTCCCCACCTTGTCTTTGTGTCATTTCAGTTGCCGCCAACTTGCAAAAAATCGTGGAAGAGCCCCAGACAAACCGGTCTGTCACTTTCAAACTGGTACGTCCTACTTTCTCCTAATCTGTGTAAGGGACGGTGCCTCCATTCGGGCTCCGTTAGGGCACGTGGCAGGCAATTGCCGCCGAAGCGGTAGTCCTTAGATCGTCCGGGATGCAATTTTGGATGGATGCTGAAGCTCTTTTTCCTGAGCCAAGCCCAGACCCAAGTTCAGCGCAGTGGAAGCGTCCACCCAGTGTGCTGCAGCCGTGAAAAAGGCAAACGCCATCTTGCTCGTCATCACGTTGCATGTTAATTTCCTGTTTATTCTCTGGCTATAAGTTTGAACCTTGCCTGCCATTCTAATGTATTTGAAAAAGTTTGCCTTGCACACGAAGGCTCATACCTTGAATAGACCTTTGTTGGCTTTAAAGGTGCCCCTGGACTCTAAATTTGTTCTGTGTTAGAGGATTGTTATGAAAGGGATTGAGACTAAAATGGCCGCTATTGTAATGCTCCTGTATAGATAAGAACATAAGAGAAGCCAATGTTGGATCAGGCCAATGGCCCATCCAGTCCAACACTCTGTGTCACACAGTGGCCAAAAACACCAGGTGCCCTCAGGAGATCCACCAGTGGGGCCAGAACTCTAGAAGCCCTCCCACTGTTGCCCCCCCACCCCCAGCACCCAGAATACAGAGCATCACTTGCCCCAGACCGAGAGTTCCTATCTATACCTTGTGGCTAATAGCCACTGATGGACCTCTGCTCCAGATGTTTATCTAATTCCCTCTTGAAACTGTCCATGCTTGTAGCCGCTGCCACCTCCTGCGGCAGTGAATTCCGTGGGTTAACCACTCTTTGGATGAGGAAGGACTTCCTTTTATCCAGCCTCCTGTCTCACACGGTGGCCACAAGACCCTCTGGAGGGCCCAACAACAGGGCACAGAGGCCGAGGCCTTCCCCCGATATTGCCTCCTGGTTTTCGGATGTAGAGGATTAACGCCGCTGAATGTGGAGGTTCCCCTCAATCCCCATGGCCATTGAGAGACTTATTCTCCATGATAAGTCCTTTTAAAGCTGTCTATTCCCGTGGCCATCCCTACATCCTCTGGCAGGATGGGATTCTCATGGCACTGAGGTTCTTCTTCCATCTAGCGCTTCAATGAGTCATGTACTGTGGCCCCTTGTTTTTGAGGCATGTCACCTGCTGGCATCCGTCAGCTGCCGTAGTTGGAATTTCCGCTTGCACGCCTGCCTTCGGAGGGGGCTACAAAATCTCAGTTTTTCTTCGCTTAAAGTTCTAGCGCAGTGGATCCCAGGGCCTATGGAGCTGTAAATCCAATCGAGCCGCCTTTGGGGAAAGAATTGCTGCTACTTGCATGTATAGGGTAGCCAGGATACCCTGCATTCCCCTCCTTTTTGCGTGCATGCTGAGAGGAACAGCAGGACGGTGGGGGGAGGATTCCTTTTAGCTCCTCCCTACAGTACACCACCTCGTGTGCCAGCTTGTGTTTCCTCGAGCCAATGTGGCTTAGCGGCTACGAGTGGCAGACTCTAATCTGGAGAACCGGGTTTGATTCCCCACTCCTCCGCATGAAGCCTGCTGGGTGACCTTGGGCCTGTCACTTTTCTCCCAGGACTCTCAGCCCCACCTGCCTCACAGGTGCCTGTTGTAGGGAGGAGAAGTGAATGCCATTGTAAGCTGCTTTGAGACTCCTTAAGAAAACCAGGGTATTAAAACCTTCTGTCTGAGGTTCCTGGTCAGCTGCCCATGGTCTTGTCCTTTACACTGTCAAGGTCATAATTCTGACACCTCTTCTTCCTGTCACGTGATTCTGAAATCACTGACTTCCTGCCGCGTGCTTGAAGCTCTATGGGTCCTGTTCTCCTTCTTGGGGGTTATAAGCAACGCTGCCTCTAAGCTGTGGAGCAGGGGTCCTCAAACTTTTTAATCAGGGGGCCAGTTCACTGTCCCTCAGACCGTTGGAGGGCCAGACTATAGTTTAAAAAAAAACCCTATGAACAAATTCCTATGCACACTGCACATATCTTATTTTGAAGTAAAAAAAACAAAATGGGAACAAATACAATATTTAAAATGAAGAACAAGTAAAGTTAAAAAGGCACCCTTGACGGGGCTGTTTTCTTTCCCTCGCCGAAAAAACAAAGAACTCGGCATCCTCGCAAACTTTTTAAGGCAGCAAGCCCCCAGCTGCTTCTCCCTGAAACTCCACTACTGCAGGCATCATGATGGGAAAGAGAAACCTCTCTCTCTCTCTCTCTCTCCCCCTCCGATTCCCAGCAGCACAAAAAGCCTCGAAAAAGACCCCCGCCCGGCTCTTGGGAGTGGCGCAGGTCTCCTAGCCGGCTGAGAGGCCTCTCAGCCGGCTAGGAGACTCGGGGCCAGCCGGAGCGCCTGCCACCCCACACTTACCCTCTTCCAGTCTTCCTTTTGCCTCCTCCTGGCTGACTGGAAGCAGGGGGGCGGGGCTTTGTCATGTGGCCGCGGATGAGTCGGCTGCAATTTTTGCGCTGCTTTGTGTGCTGCTGGGAATTGGAGGACAGGCAGCGGCACACCCGGTGGGCCAGAAAAATGCCCTCAGCAGGCCGCATGTGGCCCGCGGCCCGTAATTTGAGGACCCCTGCTGTGGAGTCTTGTGAGCAAAAATTCTACCTTGTGTGCTACCGGCATTAAAGTTGTGACCGAGCAGTTTGGCTACTGCATAAATGAGTTTGCCCTGGAGCCCTCCTCCCTGAGCTAAGACAAAAATGTGTGAGCCGGACACTAAAAAACTGTGAGCTGGCTCACACTAACTCAGCTTCAAGGGAACACTGGTTACAAGTGGATGCCGGGTCTGGAACGGTCAAAGACCGCTTTTCTAGAGGACTGAATGGCCAGCAAAGCTGGCATGTGCTCTTCTCCCTCCTGATAACTCTCCGTCGCCCTCTTCCTCCCTCTCTTCCACAGGCATCAGGCGTCGAAGGCTCGGATATCCCCGACGACAGCAAACTCATTGGCTTCGCCCAGCTCAGCATCAACTAAGACGACACTCCCAAATGACGGTGCCTGCGGGCACAGATTTTGAATGCTTCTCTTGGCCTGAAAGCAAAACCACTACTGCCAAAGAATCAAACGACGGGCCCCTTTCTCGGGAGCGTTGACCTACCTTCTTCCCCGAGTAGCATCACACCAGTCTCCCGGCGTGCCCTCCCCGCCCCCTCCCCCCGCCCACCATTAGAGACAGTCGACTCGTCATCCACACTCAGTTTCTCACATTTCCTTCCTCTCCGATGTGCAGACCTCCACCCCTCCATCGCCTGCATGCTTGTGGTTCATGATTGCCTTAACTATTTAAAGAACAAGAAAATAAGAAACACCGAGAGTACGAAAATGGGGGTTCCTCTCACTCTTAACAACTCTTCCGCTTGTGTGTTTGTTCTTCCTGTGTGTTCGTTTGTACTTCCTACCGACTCTGGCCACATAGCCTTGTGCCACCGCGAAGGATTTGTCGGGGGAGAGGGCTCGTTTGGATCCGCCTTAAATCACGCAAGGTGGGAAAACCGGCAAGCCAGTGGTTGGGATGTTAGGAATCCAACTAGCGAAGGCTTAGGTAGGAAGAAAACCTTTGCCCGATTGACCTCTTCGAATGGATTTAGGGCAAAAGAAAAAATACTACGCCCGCCCCCCCCCCCGCCCCCCGTGATTAGCCTCAAACCCCTCCTCCATCTTTGCATTAACGGAAAGCATCCTTGCAGGCCGATTCTTGGCGGTTGTTGTTTTTTTCTTGCTCTGCAATTCAGAAAGCCGCCAGATGGGTCGCTCTCTTGCCCGCATGCTTCTAGACACCCTTGCGGGGCTCTGCTCGATTGTCACTCCGCCCACGTTAGATGTCACACCACATCTCCGGTTGTATATCCCCATCACCAGAGGAACGCCAAGAAGTGGGTGGGTGTGGGCGACAGCTAAAGCGCATGCCGCTTTCTGGATTTTTGCAACTACGGAATCCTATCAGGGAGGGAGGCGTGAAAAAGAGGCCACAGGTCGCTTCCAAAGTGGCCTTTTTGAGCTGCTCATTGCAGTCCATTCAACCTGTGCCTGTTTTTCCTCACCTGGGATTGTTCCTTCACTGATGGGCTTCCCATGTAGGAAGGTGCCGGGAGATGGTGCGGGGGTGACCGTTGGTCACCAGCGTTCCTGGAAACGGGAAATATCTCTGAGACCAGCATTTCTGTCCCAGGAATTTTGCTGTCCTTGGTTTTCTTGTGCCTGTTCCATTCCCTCAAGACCCTTTCATGGGATCAATCCCCGTGTTAGACTTCGAAAAGCGTGAAGGTATATTGCAAGCTGGTTTTTCCTTCCTTCTGTTTGTCTTGCATCTTAACAGTGGAACCCTGGGAACTGTAGTTCTGTAAAGAAGCTAGGAATCTATTACTCCCCCATCTCCCTAGCTGACTACAGCTCCCAGAATTTGTCGGGCACAGAATAGCTGGGTTGTCTGTAGCAATGCAAGGGGATCCCTTTAAAAGTAGGCTTTGGAGGTGGGTATTGCTAACTCAAACAAGGTTGTGGGGGGTGGTTTTTTGGCGTGGTTTAACTTTGTAGAGTAGGGATGCTGATAAGAGCACAGTGGTTTATAAAACACGAATGTTCGGAACGAAAGTAGATCACGCAGCGTGGCAATCAGAAGTCATTTCTCTGTGTGAGCGTGTGTGTGTGTGTTTCTGTTTCTTTCGAAGCCAGTTCATTTTCCGCGACTGTTCTCCCGGCAATTTCAAGACAAACACACTTATCTGTCCCCTTTCCGCGCAGATTGGTACATACGGAACCACCCCCTGTTCTGTTTCACAGCAATAAAAAATAAAATATTGCCAGTAGATTCATACCTGGCGAGATTTAAGCTCCGGACAATGTCGTCCCCTCTTGCTGCACTAACTGCTTGGAATTTGCAGTCTTTTTTGGGTTTCTTTTGTAGTCTCAGCCCGAGCGTCGGAGTTTGATCAAGACGATGTAACTGAAACCAATATTACTTGTGTTTAGTATTTTTTAAAGCAAACAAGAGCAACGAAAAGAGTATGTGGTGTTTTTTTTCCCCTTCATTTTTTTTTTAAATTTCTACATATAAATTATACTTTTCAGTTTTTTGGGGAGGGGGAGGAGAAACAATTGTAATGCAATATGTGAATAAAAAAATAGTGTTTGATTCCTTTTCTCCCCCCCCCCCCCCCCAGTTTTTTTTTCCATCCCACAGTGGGCCTTGTGCGTTTTTCTCTCTCCTTGGCTTCGAGGCATTTTATACAAATGAAAAAGTAAGCCTGTAACTAATTTTTCTACATAACAAATTAATGGATTTAGGTTCTCAATTCTGCCTTCAGTTGCGCACGGAGCGGGCCCAGCGCAGACCCAAGGCCACGGCTCACGTAAGCAGAAGAGATCGGAAGCCGCCCTTCCGGCCTCCCTCTCCGGTGTGAATTCATTCCTTCTTTCGTACGCCTCCCCCTCAATTCTGTCCTTGCGTTTGCACCAAGTTTAGCTTTGGAAGATGGCTAGAAAGCCCCGTTCTAAGAACCCCCTTGCTTACTATTAACCACAGTTAAGCATTTGTGTAGATGCATGAGAGTGGCAAGAAGAGAATTCCCACTGGAGGGGAACCGAGCATACAGGTCTGAAGCTTTACACCGGATGGCTTGGTGAAACAATCGGCCATCCTGTGTGCATGAGCTTGGCCCCCTGTCGGTTTGGGGAAAATGGGGACACCGCGATTCTGTAGGGGGTCTTTTATTTTCTAAGGCTGCTAAATATATTTTTTCCTGTACAGACATTTATGGAGGCGTCCCCCCCCCCCCCCCCCCGGGGCATGGTTTTCATGAAATTTTGAGTCCATAGGCTTAATATCGGCTGGATCTTCCGACAGGTCGCAATCAAAGCTGCTGCAGTGTGGAGATGAAATGAAAAAGGCGGAAGAACTCTGGTAGGAGAGCAATAGGCTAGGTGGTGGTAGGAGGACAGGCAGTCTGAAAAATAGGGCATATTTTTTGATTTGACGTGCCTTTTGGAAGGTTTAGCATTCCCTACGCCTTCTGGAGCACCAGATTTTTCTTCAAATGTGCTGGTTTGCAAGAGAGCAGATTGCAACCTGTCCGTTCACGAAAGCCTTTGAATAGCTTACAGGGTTTCTTTTTTTTTCCCCAAAAGAAAACTTAAAAACAGGAGGGATAGCAACGAAACAGCCTTTGAGCAACTTTTTTGGGTGGGTGTCTATTCAGGGTGGGGGGATATCCATGATGGGAGCGGCCCTCGGAGACTCCCGAGAGATCCGGAGGCGTGGAACCCTTGGTGCGTTTCGGTTGGCCCGGATTCTCTCGGAGCCCGCGACAGCACATCACCAAAGCGGGCGGTGCTTGCCTCGAGTCCCCACCCCCCCTTGTATGGTGATGTGAAAAAACAGGCAGAGCTTGTTGAGGAAATGGTCGCAGCCCTTAAAAGATGAGAGACCAGGTTTGCCCCTGGAGCGGTGGTCGGGGGAAGCTGGGGGATTTATAATGCTCCCTCCTTGCCCTGCGCAGTTTTCCTGCCCCATCTTTAACCCTGGAGACCAAATTATTTTGGTACAGTATTACTTCTCTTTTGCCATACTTTTTATTCCTCACTGGGAGTACCAAGTGTTCCAGTGAAATGAAGCAGTATCTATTTATTTACTCCTGTCTCTGCCTAAACCAGGTCCAGCAGACAAGGTTATCCATGCTGTTTTAAGTTCCCGTTTTAAAAAAAAATGGTATACCAACCAACCTTCAGCTACTGTTGCTATTAGATTTCTAGGAACATGTCTCTTGGTAGTAATAAACTTTAATTATTATTTTTCTCCCCTTGGGATACTAAAAAACGCTAGGTTAGCTATTTTTTGTTCTTGAGGTTCAAAAGTGCCAATGTTTTTTGTTTTGTAAGAAATTATTTCTAACATTTTTACCCTTATGGATCAGAGGTTTGGGGGTTGTTTTTGTTTTTGTTTTTTTAAAAATTGGGTAAATTCTAAACTTGAACCTAGAAATCAGTCGGGTGTTTCCCCCCCCCCCCTCATTTTGGACGTAGTCGACACTCTAAGGATGATGGTGTATTAATATTACAAGCTCTTCTACACAATTTTGGTGTACTGTAGATTTTAATGAGAGATGTAAAATATTCAGCCTTTTTTTTCCCCTTTTGACTTTGTATTTTACTGCATGTATTTCTCTAATTTTTAATCAATAATAATAATAATAATAATAAACAAATTGTCCATTGCTACAAGGCGAGGTGCTGTGTTTGTTCTGAGGACTTTCACACGCTCCTTGTGTGGTACAGAGCTCCAAAGCAGCAGTCTCGCATTGACATTGTATAAATGTAACGGGGTAGCCCTGCTGGATCTGATTGCGGGTGTGTGTGTGTGTGGGGGGGGTCCATCCAATCATGCATCCGGTTCCCCAGGCAGGAAAACCCCAGTCTGGTTGACATTTCAGACTGATGCTGGACAGTTCACTGCAATCCCGTGGGCAGTGCGTTAACTGATGGGTTTACTAAGGGAAAGGTTAGGCCATCTTTCCTCCGAGAGCTGGCATGGTGTAGAGGTTAAGAGCGGCGGACTCTACTCTGGAGAACCAGGTTTGATTCCCCACGCCCCCACACAAAGCCTGCTGGGTGACCTTGGGCCAGTCCCAGTTCTCTCAGCCCCACCTGACTCACAAGGTGCCTGTGGTGGGGAGAGGAAGGAAAGGCGATTGGAACCCTGTTTGAGGCTCATGAGGCCTGCTGGGTGACCTTGGGCCAGTCCCAGTTTCTCTCTCAGGATTCTCTCAGCCCCTCCTGCCTCACAGGGTGCCTGTTGTGGGGAGAGGAAGGGAAGGCGATTGGAAGCCGCTTTGAGACACCTGAGGTCTGGGAGACCTTGGGCCAGTCCCAGTTTCTCAGGACTCTCTCAGCCCCACCTGCCTCACAAGGGGCCTGTTGTGGGGAGAGGAAGGGAAGGCGATTGGAAGCTGCTTTGAGACACATGAGGCCTGCTGGGGGACCTTGGGCCAGTCCCAGTTTCTCTCTCAGCCCCACCTGTCTCACAAGGTGCCTGTTGTGGGGAGAGGGAAGGCGATTGGAAGCTGCTTCGAGACTCCTTAAGATAATAGTAATAATAATAATAGAACTTTTATACTGCCCTCTCCACAAAGTGGGCTCAGAGTGGTGCACAGACGAAGGAGTAACACAATTCATTAATTTATACATACAAGTACTACAAGTATCTTCTGGTTGAGGATAGCCTTACATTTTGGGCCAGGGACTTCCAGCAGATGTTGTGTCTAACAGCGGGGTATAAAAATCAACTCTTGTTCTTCCCTCAACTGCACCCAAATGTGTTCTGAGGAGTGCCGTTGAGTGGCATTCGTAGCACAGCAAAATTTTGAGCCATATTTGCCTCCACTGAAGGCTGTCGGGGCTCTTGGCCTACACTTTCTGAACCGCTGATTAGAAGCCAGAAGACAAGTTCTTCACAACCCAGCTCCTCTGAGAAGCACAACTGATCCTAAGCTGGAGGGTGGAGCAGCTTATGAGGCAGCTTCACGTATGTACAACTGGAACGAACACGGCTTCTTTGCTCTGCGTTCCAGCCTTTTCTTCCTTTTTTTTTCCTTTTAATAAATTAAATTTATTAAATATAATGGAGAAATGTATGTATCTCCACGAAAACACAGGCAAGAGGAAAGAAGTAATAACACAGCGGCGGGAAGGTAAGTGACATTCATACTATTAAGGGCATGAAGCCAGATCATAACCCCCTCAAGAGACAGTTAACAACCGAACGCTCAGAAACGAATCCTGTCCTGACAGTGTACATTAGAGGGAATAACCCCATTCTTGGCTAGATATTGCGGTATAGGCAGCCAGGTGGCTTCGAAGGTGCTTAGAGCATCGGCGATCTTTCCCATCGCAAACTGTATCCATAGTTTATTGAACCATAGCTCGATAGTCGGTGCTTCCTTGGCTTCCCATTTGGAAGCAATGGCTAGCCTTGCTGCTGCCAGTAGGGTAGAAATCGTAGCCTTCTTGCCCTTTCCTTCCTAGGGCTTTTCTGC
Organism: Lepidodactylus listeri; assembly: GCA_029233225.1. Classification (NCBI taxonomy): domain Eukaryota; kingdom Metazoa; phylum Chordata; class Lepidosauria; order Squamata; family Gekkonidae; genus Lepidodactylus; species Lepidodactylus listeri. Next base: position 8,852,711 of record JARCFY010000012.1, read on the forward strand.
ATTTTTGGTTGTTGTTGGTTCTGGCCCTGTACTGCCTCAGTTTGGTGTAGTGGTTAGGAGCCCGGACTCTTAATCTGGGAGGACCAGCTTGGATTCTCCACTCCTCCACATGCAGCTGCTGGTGTGACCTTGGGTCAGTTACAAGTTCTCTCAGAGCTGTTCTTGAAAGAGCAATCCTCGAAAGGGCTCTCTCAGCCCCACCCTCCTCACAGGGTGTCTGTTGTGGGGAGGGGAAGGGAATGGAGGTTAGAGGCCTCTCTGAGACCCCTTTGGGTAGCGACGGGTGGGGTATAAATCCAGTCTATTCTAATTCCTGCAAGGTTCTTTCGCACCTTTAGTTTTCACTTCATCCCCCCCCCCCCAATTCCCCCCCCCCCAGTTGTTTTGAGACCACTTTCTACCCCCGTCTTTTTCTGGAAGCTGGTTTTGAATCATTTTTTTTCCTCGTGTGTATTGTTTCTGTTGTTCTCCTTTGTCCTGCTGAGTCCCACCCACCTCCAGCCCCCTTTTCAGTGATTAGACGTCATCACCAAACCATTCCCTCTCCTCTCCCCCTCCCACCCTGAAGTTGAGTGGTTTCATTTTTGAGTTTTTTTAAAAAAAGGTACTAAAATATCAATGTCGCAATATATCGTTGTAATGATAGGTCAGCGGGTTCTCCAAATTCCCAGGTTTTATTTTTCAAAAAGGAAGTCTCTAGGCTGGGCATGGAAAGGGGGGGGGGGGTCACTGGATGTGTGTGGGGGGGGGGGAGGTATTTGTGAATTTCCTGCGTTGTGCAGGGGGTTGGACTAGATGACCCTGGAGGTCCCTTCCAACTCTATGACTTTAGGCAGTTCCCTTGCTATATGATCGATACGATCTAATTTATTACGGCAAGAGCCAGTTTGGTGTAGTGGTTAAGTGCGCGGAAGCTAATCTGGGAGACCCGGGTTTGATTCCCCACTCCTCCACTTGCACCTGCTGGGTGACCTTGGGCAAGCCATAGCTCTGTACCAGCTCTTCTCTCAAGGACAGTTGTCTCAGAGCTCTCTCAGCCCCACCTACCTCACAGGGTGTCTGTTGCAGGGAGGGGAAGGGAAAGGAGTTTGTAAGCCGCTCTGAGACTCCCTTAGGTAGTGAAGGGCAGGGTATAAATCCAATCTCCTCCTCCTCCTCCTCTTCTAAAACAGTACAGTTCTGATATAAAAGAGATCAAAACAGTAATAACATAGCTGTAGTATAAAAATATTAACGAGAAAATTAGCAGTAGTATAAAACGTTAACAAGAGTTCCCTTGCAGAGATAACGCCTTTTTCATTATATCTCTGCAAGGGCAAAAGCTTAGAGACTTTCTTTTTTCTTTTTAAGGAGAGCTGAGAATTCAGAGAACTTGCTTGACTTATCAGTGCAATGGTACATCGATCCTTTAGTGCCTTAAAAAATGCAGCTACAATATCAATAGGAGAGCCAGTTTGGTGTAGGTTAAGTGCGCGGACTCTAATCTGGGAGAACCGGGTTTGATTCCCCACTCCACTTGCACCTGCTGGATGGCCTTGGGCAAGCTGTAGTTCTGTACCAGCTGGTCTCTCAAGGACAGCTTGGGAAAGAGCTCTCTCAGCCCCACCTACTTCACAGGGTGTCTGTTGTGGGGAGGGGAAGGGAAAGGAGTTTGTAAGCCGCTCTGAGACTCCAAGTGAGTGAAGGGCGGAGTATAAATCCAATCTCTTTTTCTTCAATATACGGATATAAGCATGCACAAAAAATACAAAGGGGGTGTTGTACTATCCAAGACAACGGCGCCCTCCTTTGAAAATCCTGATTATTGGAGGCACTTGCGGAAGAAAATAAACTGACTCCGTAACTGTGAAAATGCAGACAGAGGGCAGACGCGCAGAAGAACCCTGCCCACACTAATTCCAATGCTTATGGATCAACTGCCAAGAAAATAGGGAGTTAAGTCAGTCATGCAGAAAAGCGCATGTCCCTAGGTGAAAGCTCAGTCCCGTTTATGACTTGTGCTCCCAAGTCAAAAGCAAGATGCAGGAGAGAGAGTCTTCTCTATGTCCTGAGAATTTATAAGCTGCATTGGCAGAATTTGCCCTCCTGGGGTCATTGTGATCTTCCGTTTGACCGTTTCCATCTCTGTCCCTGGGTGTCATCTTCCGGCAGGGCATGGAGCGGTAAACTATTGTCCTACTTCGGCCAGAGTCATTAGCGTCACCAAAAGCGTCAGCGCTCTGTGCTTGGAGCTTGATGGCTCATGTCTTCAACACCTCCTCTTTCTGCCATCGATGAGTTTGCAGCTGGGTACCAGAGCACACGCAGAGTGTCATCACCAGGGCTATTTTTGGGCAGGAACGCACAGGAACAGAGTTCCAGCTGGCTTCTGAGTTGGCCACGCCTACAGCCTCCCCTCCTCCGGGTTCCCCAAGCGCCTCACAAGCCAAGCCGATCCAGGGAGTTTAAACTGCCTCCCCTCCTCAGGTTCCCCACGCGCCCTGCAAGCTGCGGGACACCTGGGAAAGCCGATCCTGGGAGGGAGCTATGCTGTCAGGGGTGTGGCCTAATATGCTAATGAGTTTCTGCTCTTGGGTGTGGCCTATTATGCTAATGAGTTCCTGCTGGGCTTTTTCTACAAAAAAAAGTCCTGGTTGTCACAATAATTGAAATATTGGGGCTGAATTCTGGGGTGGAAGGCATTTCTCCCCACAGTGTGATGTCTCCCTTTATGGCAATTTGAAGTTTTAATCTCCTTCAGGCCATGTGGTGTGCTCCATAAAGCACTGTGGGGGCCTTTCCCCCCGTCAGTTTGGTGTAGTGGTTAGGAGAGCAAACTCTAATCTGGGAGAACCGGGTTTGATTCCCCGTGCCTCCACATGCAGCTGCTGGTGTGACCTTGGGTCAGTCCCAAGTTCTCTCAGAGCTGTTCTCTCAAAAGCAGTCCTCGAGAGCTCTCTCAGCTCCAGCTACCTCACAGGGTGTGTGTTGTTGGGAGGGGAAGGGGAAGGAGATTGTAAGCCACTCAGACTCTGAATGAAGGGCAGGGTATAAATCCAATCTCTTCTTAATTTTTTTTTGAAAAAGAGAAAAATACAGAAAAAATAAGGAAAAGGGGATATTAATATTTATATGTTACAAGGATGATAAAAATCTTACTAAGCCTATAACAAAAGTCTTAATAAGCATATAACTTTAAGATGCTAATTTCAAATATAAAATATTCAAGAATAATTTATCTCCCAATCTCAATATATCTTTATTACAGTTCCATTGATTAAGTGTTTAGGGATAAAAAGGGATTAAATGGGCCATTTTATATAAGTATTCAGTGTGAAAAGGTTACTACATTTAACTTTAAATCTCGCCATAGCAATAGATTGATTCTTAAGATGTCCATAATTACTATAGACAAACTATAATAAAAAATAGGTAACATAATTCAGAGATATTTCAAATAGTGACAAACTAAATATAGATCGACAAGTAATTAAATATACAATAGACGACTTGTTATTGTGGTGGCCTTATATAAATAATAATCAAGTGTTTGGACTCAGTCAATTAACATTTAATTAGACTGTTAATTGATTGTGTTAAATCACTTGATTATTATTTATATAAGGTCATTCATATAAGGCCTCTATTTAATAAGAGACTGTTTTTGTAAAAAAAAAACCCAAAACCTTTCTTCTGAAGCTGCTTTTGCAAATGCCTAGTAGACAGAAATCTTCCGAAACTTGAGGCCATTAACCCCTGTCTCCTCTGTCAGTGATAGAGACTTACAGCCTTTCAGCACAATGAGCTGTCAGATTAGAAGGATCTAGGATGACAGGTAACTGAGAGTCAGGTGACTAAGATGAGTGGAAACTGTACAGGGACTTGTACAGAGGAAACTGTAAAGGGACTTGTACAGGCTTGTTCTGTAATGTGACAGTGATTGATGTCCTCACCATGACTCAGCAGCTCACCCATTGGCTGATGAGTAGCTACATGACTGTATATATGTAACTGTACAGAGTGTGTTTTCTCTTCTCACTAATCAGTTGTCTGGCGTAGCACTTTGTTGGTGAACGTTAGAATTTTATAGCACTGTAAATAAACTGTAAATACACTTCGCTGGTGTGTTGCAGTTTGGTGTGGTCTTGTGAACTCAAGTCTCCTGAGGTTGGTCCATGGACTGTTATATGATCATTCATGTGGTGACGGCAGCTAGAACTTTGTACGCTAAGATGTGGAAGAGAGAAGATATACCCTCAGGGGAGGATTTGCATAACAAATCATATGAGACAGCTGAAATGGATAAACTGACAATGATACTAGAAGGTAGAGAGGATAAGACTTTTGAAAAATCCTGGGCTAAATTTTATAACTAGGCTCAAAATGTTCATGCATGATTAAAAGTAAATATTTATTTAATGGGAATGATTAGTTTGAATTTTTATATTTGGTGCATTAATGGAGAGGAAGCAAAGGACTTAAGAACCAACGTGGGTTGGAGATCTTTTTCTTTTACTTATTAGTTTTATATTTTTTTGCTGTCCATGTCTCTTATTTATTTATTTATTGAGATTTATATCCTGCCTAGCCAGTGTGAGCTGGCTCTTGGCAGCTTACAACATTAGTCAATATACATATGAAATCACAACTAAAACATAAAAAAAAGATTCACAGGAATCCACCAAATATGGCGGCCAACATTACTTCCGAAACGGACCACAGCAAATTCCAGGCCCACGACCAATAAACTTGCACCCGTAGATTGTTTTGGCGCTAACCAAGGGCCTCCTTCCCCCCACTGGCGGCTCCTAAATGAAAGCCTGGTGGAAGAGCTCCGCTTCGCAGGCCCTGCGGAACTGCATAAGATCCCACAGGGCCCTGATGTCATCTTGGAGCTCATTCCACCAGTGGGGAGCCGCCACTGAGAAGGCCCTGGTCCCGGTGGTCATCAGCCTAGCCTCTCTAAGGCCGGGGAGGGCAAGGTGATGTTGAGTGCCTGAGCGCAGTGCTCTCTGGGGTATGTATGGGGAAAGGCGGTCCCTTAGGTAGGCAGGCCCCTGACCATACAGGGCTTTAAAGGTTAAAACCAACACCTTGAACCGGATCCGGTATGCTATAGGCAGCCGGTGCAGTGTCCTCAGCACAGGCTGGATGTGGTCTCACACCAAGAGACCCATCAACAGCCTGGCCGTGGCATTCTGCCCTAGCTGCAGCCTCCGGAGCTGAGACAAGGGCAGCCCCAAGTAGAGAGCGTTACAGTAGTCCAACCTCGAGGTGACCATTGCGTGGATCACTGTCGCGAGGTCATTGCGTTCAAGGAAGGGAACCAACTGCCTAATCAGCCGCAGGTGGTAAAAGGCTGCCTTGGCAGTGGCTGCTACCTGGGCCTCCATTGTTAACGAGGGGTCCAGGAGCACTCCCAAGCTCTGGACCTTTGGCGCTGGCACCAATAGCGCCCCCCAAAGGCCGGCAATGGGATCCCTACCCCTCATCTGCTCCGACTCAGGCACAGGACCTCCATCTTCATTGGATTTAATTTCAGTCAGCTCAGCCTGAGCCAGCCCGTCACATCCTGAAGCACCCGCTCCAGGACATCTGGGTTAGCCCCGGACTGGCCACCCAACAGCAGATATAGCTGGGTGTCATCAGCGTACTGGTGACAACCCAGCCCGTGTCTCTGGGCAATCTGGGCCAGAGGGCGCATGTAGATGTTAAACAACATCGGGGATAGCACTGCCCCTTGTGGCACACCACACACTAGCAGGTGCCTCCGGGATGTCTGTTCCCCCAGCGCCACTCTCTGTCCCCGACCTTGGAGAAACAAGGGAAGCCACTGCAAGGCAAGCCCCTGAATCCCCATGTCGGTGAGGCGGTGGATCAGTAGCTGGTGGTTGACCGTGTCGAACGCGGCCGACAGATCTAACAGCACCAGCACAGCCGTAACGCCCCGATCCAGATGCCGCCGGAGGTCATTCGTGAGGGCGACCAGTGCCATTTCTGTCCCATGACCTGGCCGGAAGCCGGACTGAAACGGGTCTAGCGCAGAAGTGTCATCCAGGAAGCTCTGCAACTGAATCGCCGCTGCCCTCTCCAAAATCTTGCCCAAATAGGGCCAGTTGGACACCTAAACTTTCTCTGTATTTAGTTAATTTTAACACATGCAGTACAAAAATACATATACGTAAGGTCAGTTTCCAAGGTGGCGGCTTGTAGGGGCCCCTGCCTTGGATACTCTTGATAAAAGAATATATGTATGGTTAGAGACCGAAATAGAAATGAAGACTCGATAAGTATGATATGTGTAAAGATGCGGTACAGAATTTATGTAACAGTGTTGTTCTTTTTTGTGATATTTAAACAAGGATATTCTTTAAGTTGTCAACTGTACTACATGGAAGATTTAAAATGTATACATTAAAAAGAAATGAAAGGAAATGGCTAGGGGGCAGGTATGGTATTCCTTGGGGGGAAAACTAGTCTCACATATGATCAAATACATTTATGGGGGGGGGGGAGGGTTGCGGATTCCCCAGTAAAACAATCGCTTTCACTCCTTAGAACCAATTGCCTTTATTTGTATTTGAGTAAAAAAATAATACCGTTTAAAAAAAGTCTCCTGTGGTTGGCACTGTGCGGTCAAACACGTTGCACAAACCTCTTCTATCCACTAGACATGCTGGCCCTGGTCTTTACCGCTCTGTTTCAGTTAATGATGTTGCAAAACTGTGATCTATTAGAAGTGCCAGTGACTCTTCACCCCTCCTAGATGCCCAGTGCCATCGGAAAGTTTATTCTGGGCTTAAATATTAATTCCGGACACTGAGTGAAAAGTCTCTTGGAGCAAAAGAGAACCACAGAGGGACGGCTGGAAAGAGACGACAATGGCGGACGTAGGGGAAATCCTCAAATCACTGAATGAGTTTGGGCGGTTCCAGTTCTGGCTGGTTCTGTTGATCACTCTGTCCTCCCCTAGCATTGGCTTCCACATGTTCAGCCAGCTATTCATGGTCGCCTATGAGCCTCATTACTGCAACACCAACTGGCTTGCCGGCGTCGGCTTCAACCTGACCGAAGAAGAGCGGCTGAGCTTAACTCTTCCGAGAATGTCTGATGGGACTTTTGAAGAATGTCTGATGTACACTCCGGTGGACCGGGAGCTCGAAACCATCGTGCGATATGGCCTCAATTCTACCGAGAGCTGCCGGGATGGATGGGTGTACCCTTCCAAACGAGAGCCCTCGTTGGTCAAGCAGGTTTGGAATTTCTGCTGAATTAATGCTGGCTTCCCTTTGCTTTGTGGGTGATTTTGCAATGTCTGGATGAGGGGGTATAACAGAACACACGTTGTAAGGGATGGAATTCCACAGGAGAATTTACAAAACAGAGGTGGGTTTAGACTTAATGCTGTATTATCAGTGCACATGGAGTGCCCTCTTGCAATAGCTGGCTGCTGAATTCCAGTCAGCTTTGCTTGCCTTGGTCAGCCTCTGATGTTGCCCTATTGGAAACGGGAGAGAGAGGGGCCGGAGCTCAGTGGAAGAGCATCTGCTTGGCATGCAGAAGGTCCCAGGTTCAATCCCCGGCATCTCCAGTTAAAAGGACCAGGCAGGAGGTGATGGGAAAGACCTCTGCCTGAGACCCTGGAGAGTGGTAAAGAGGGGCTGTGGCTTAGTGGAAGAGCCTCTGCTTGGCATGCAGAAGGTCCCCGGTTCAGTCCCCGGCATCTCCAGTTGAAAGGACCAGGCAGGAGATGATGTGAAAGACCTCTGCCTGAGACCCTGGAGAGCTGTAAAGAAGGGCCATGGCTCTGTGGAAGAGCCTCTGCTTGGCATGCAGAAGGTCCCAGGTTCAGTCCCCGTCATCTCCAGTTGAAAGGACCAGGCAGGAAATGATGTGAAAGACTTCTGCCTGAGACCCTGGAAAGCCATGAAGTGGGGCTGTAGCCAGTGTTCCCTCTAAGCCGTGGAGTCTTGTGAGCAAGAATTCTACTTTGTGAGCTACTGGCATTAAAGTTGTGAGCGAACAATTTGGCTACTGCATAAATTAGTTTGTTCTGGAGCCATCCTTCCTGGGCTAAGACAAAAATGTGTGAGCCGGAGGCTAAAAAACTGTGAGCTAGCTCACGCTAACTCAGCTTAGCGGGAACATTGGCTGTAGCTCAGTGGAAGAACATCTGCATGGCATGCAGAAGGCCCCAGGTTCAATCCCTGGCATTTCCAGTTAAAAAAGAGCTAGGCAAGAGGTGATGGGAAAGGCCTCTGCCTGAGACCCTGGAAAGCCATGAAGTGGGGCTGTAGCTCAGTGGAAGAGCATCTGCTTGGCATGCAGAAGGCCCCAGGTTCAATCCCCGGCATCTCCAGTTAAAAGGATCAAGAAACAAGTCACGTGAAAGAATTTCCTGAGACCCTGGAGAGCCACTGCCAGTTTGAGTGGGCAATACTGACCTTGATTGACCAAGAGTCTGAATCAGTTTAAGGCAGTTCAATATATGAGAGACTTGATTAAGACCTCTACTGAGTGCACGGATGGTCAAATCTGAACTCAAGTGTTCTCGATTTGTAGCTCAGTTGCTCCAGTATATATGCCATTGCTGTGAGCTGAATTGTGAAAACACCCCTCCTCACCTACAGATGCCTTTCAAATTGCTCTCATTTTGCTTTCCTTTAGTTTGACCTGGTGTGTGAGAGGAAAGATTTAAAGGACATCTCACAATCCGTTTACATGGTGGGCCTTCTCGTTGGAGCCCTGGGACTGGGTCCATTAAGTGACTGGTAAGGAAGACGCTCTCTTGAAGTATTTGAAGGGCTGTCACTTGGAGGAGGGCAGGGAGCTGTTCCCGTGGGCTCGCAAGCACGGGTTTTAATTAAGGGTGGGAAGGTATTGATTGGGGCTAGGATGCTCCCAGCCAGGGCTTTTTTTTGTTGGAAAAGCCCAGCAGGAACTCATTAGCATAATAGGCCACACCCCTGACAGCACGGCTCCCTCCCGGGATCGGCTTCCCCAGGTGCCTCGTGGCTTGCGGGGCGCATGGGGAACCCGAGGGAAGGAGGCTGTAGGCGTGGCCAACTCAGAAGCCAGCCGGAACCCCGTTCCTGTGCGTTCCTGCCCAAAAATAGCCCTGCTCCCAGCTGAAGAGATCTTGCCGTTCAAAAGTGAGGGCCTCAACGAAGATCCGTGGGCTGATTGCGAGTCCTCTTTGCCATTGCCCTGATTTCTGAGTCTCAGAGACTGATAGTCTTCTGGCAGAGACTTGAGGTTTTTTTATTCCTAGAGGGCTTGAGGAGGCAGGCATGGCTGAAGGAGCGCTCTCTTCCTAGCTGATTGCTAAGCTTTTTCTGGTTTATATTTTCATTTGCCAGGATTTAATGACCCCACAGTGTTAAACTAGACTCGAATGGGCCGTGGGAGAGAGATTTTAACTGTGACTGCTTTTTCTGCCATCCGTGTTACTTGTTCTGTTTGATTTTTATGGTTTTAATTGTTGCCATCGTATTCCAGTAGAAGGACGGGATATAAGTCTTTATGTATGGGTGAATTTGAACACACACCTTGATGCAGAGCCTGGATTTGCCTCTGTGTATAACCTGTACTGGTTGTCTAATGTCCTAGGGATAATTTGCTTGCGCCTGCTAGGTGTTTTTCTGTGATACATCTATTAGCTTTGGGACTCACTTGATTTTGCTGCAGTAGACAACACTCCTTCACACGCGCACACGGAGTGGAAGTCTTTCATAGAGGGGAATGCCAACGTTTCTCAACTTACAGTTTCTCGCATTTTGTCATGTTTGCAGTCCAGGGTTGGTACTTTGAGGAACATATTTGAATGTCTACCACAGAATGAGAATATGGTGTAGGGCTGGGGCTTACAAGGGGTGTGTGTGTGAGAGTCCTACAGAGTCAGTCACTACAACTTCCAAGAAGTTGATCTTTATTGAGAAAGGTCTGCTACGGTCATCTACATGTCCTGTGTCAGTAATGATTAGAACAATCCCCGGGCAGGGCAATTGTAGAGAATTCAAAGAGGGTCTCACGAAGGAATGCAACCAATCGTACAAATCAAGTAAAAGGCGCCCAAAATACTGGCTTCAGGTTCTCAGGGAAAAAGCGGGAAGATACATAGCCAGACACGAACAAGCCTCCATCGTCAGGGCCAGGCAGTGAGCGATAAGCAAGCTATAAGAAACAAAACATAACATTCCATGCACCCGAAGTCACAGGGTGACTCATGTCACCTCCCGGGCAGGGGATGGCAGCATTAGCTAACAGTGTGGCTCAGTGGCAAAGCATCTGCTTTATGTGTAATCCAGAAGGTCCCGGGTTCAGTCCCTGGCATTTCTAGTTAAAGGGACCTTGATGGGGAAATTTTTGAGGGTCTCAGTGAGGGGTTTAATAGAGACAGTGGACTTCAGCAGAAAATAATTAATGAAGTAATTCGAACTACAGAGAGAGATCCTATCCAAACACTGATAATAAATTCTCCAAACTTCTAACAAACACACCATGCACGATATAGTATGATCTTCCATCTCCAGTTACCCTGTAACCTATTCACTACGTTTTCGTTATCATTTACTTCGTTTACCAATTACATGCCTTTAATGCACATTTCAGCACTTGGTGACATAGGCGTCAACTTCAGGGGGGCTGGGGAGCTGGAGCCCCCCCCCCCCGAACTTTTCCAGGAAGTGGTGAGCCTCCCCTGGAGACAATGGCCTGTGATGTGTCTGGCCCAGCCGCAGCCCCCGCCACCCCCACCTGGGAAGTTGGAAAGTCTACACCCTTGCTTGGTTACCAAGGCACCCTAACCCGAAAGATCACGGGCATTAACTCAATAGTAGGCAACTGTTCGTGGTTTATGTCTTCCTGTTCAAACTTCTGTACCTTATCTCTGAGGCTCGGCTCAGAACAGACATCGCCAGGCACCAGTTGATCAGGCAGAGTTCAGGAATTTGGGACACACCGAGAGTTTACGTTGTGAGGCACACGAAATGGAGTTGCTTTTGGTTAACCTCTCTGTCAACCTCCACCTGAGGCCCCTGGAGAGCAGCTGCCAGTTTGAGTAGGCAATACTGACTTTAGAAGAAGAGAAGGGAAGAAGAGATTGGATTTATACCCCACTCCTCACTACCCAAGGGAGTCTCAGAGCGGCTTACAATCTCCTGTCCCTTCCCCTCCCCACAACAGACACCCTGTGAGGTAGGTGGGGCTGAGAGAGCTCTGACAGAAACTGCTCTTTTTCAAGAACAGCTGTGCCAAAACTACGGCTTGCCCAAGGTCATCCAGCAGCTGCATGTGGAGGAGTGGGGAATCAAACCCGGTTCTCCCGGATTAGAGTCCGCGCACTTTAACCACTACACCAATGGTCCAATTCGGTATAAGGGAGATTCACGTGTTCGCTATGTAGACCTAGGTTGAAATCTCCACTCTGCGGTGGAGCACACTGGGCAGTTTTGAGCCAGACTCTCTCTCTCAGCCTAATCTACCTCACAGGGTAGTTGTGAGGTTAAAATGGGGAAGATACAGGTGTGCACCGCCCTGCGCTCCTGGGGAGTGAAATGATAATGTGACAGGTAAGGATTAAACTCAGGATCAGTGGCCAGCTCTGCTGAAACTTTTCAGGTGCGAAGAGTTGGTGTTAACCTGTTGAGAAGATAAAATGCCTTTTGTCCTCCCAGGTTTGGACGACGGCCAATGATCCTGTTGTCCGTGCTCATAGAAGGCGTGTTTGGAGTCGCTGCAGCTTTCGTCCCAACTTTCCCTCTCTACTGTGTGTTCCGATTTCTCTTGGGTGTTGCTATTTCTGGACTCACGATAAGTTCTCTAGCTCTAGGTAAGAGCCCACCCCCTTACCTCTGAATCCCAGAGCCAGGAGGCAGCATCAGGGGAAGGTCTCGGCCTCTGTGCGCCATTATTGGCTGTCCGGAGGAACTGGCTGGCCACTGCGTGAGACAGGATGCTGGACTAGACGGACCCTCACTGGTCTGATCCAGCAGGGCTCTTCTGATGTTCTTCTCAGGGGAAGGCCTTGGCCTCTCTGCCCTGCTGTTGGCCCTCCAGAGGAACTGGCTGGCCACTGTGTGAGACAGGAGGCTGGACTAGACAGACCCTCACTGGTCTGATCCAGCAGGGCTCTTCTTAGGTTCTTCTCAGGGGGAGGCCTCAGCCTCTCTGCCCTGCTGTTGGCCCTCCAGAGGAACTGGTTGGCCACTGTTTGGGACAGGATGCTGGACTAGATGGACCCTCACTGGTCTGATCCATCAGGGCTCTTCTGATGTTCTTCTCAGGGGGAGGCCTCAGCCTCGCTGCCCTGCTGTTGGCCCTCCAGAGGAACTTGCTGGCCACTGTGTGAGACAGGAGGCTGGACTAGAGGGACCCTCACTGGTCTGATCCAGCAGGGCTCTTCTGATGTTCTTCTCAGGTGAAGGCCTCAGCCTCCATGCCCTGCTGTTGGCCCTCCAGAGGAACTTGCTGGCCACTGTGTGAGACAGGACGCTGGACTAGATGGACCGTTGGCCGGATCCAGCAGGGCTCTTCTGTTCCTCTTATGTTTGACATGCAAGGCTGCTTTCCATTGCTAGGAATGTCTGAATTGCAGGACATAGCCCACCTGTTCATAATTTTAAAGCCACTGCCGGCCACCGAGTATGCAGCGTTATCACTGAATGTCCATTCAAGCCACAAAAGTTAGGACCTAGGAAGAACCCTCCAGACAGGATGCCTTTATATAGGTAGATTGCTTATGTACATGTATGATTTACCTGGATGTCCCAGGCTGGCCTGATCTCGGCAGCTAAGCAGGATTGGCCCTGGTTAGTATTTGGATGAGAGACCGCCAGAGTCCAGGGTTGCTACGCAGAGGCAGGTAATGGCAAACCACCTGTGCCCTGACCTGGGTGGCCCAGGCTGGGCTGATCTCGTCAAATCTCAGAAGCTAAGCGCAGTCAGCCCTGGCTAGTATTTGGATGGGTGAGCTCCAAAAAAAATCCCAGGGTTGTTACGCAGAGGCAGGCAATGACAAACCACCTCTGAAGGTCCGTTGCCTTGAAACCCCTGTGAGGTCGCCATAAGTCGGCTGATGACCTGACAGCACTTCATACACATGCGCACACGTCCGATGCCCGGACATCGCTCAACGAGAACCATGCCTGACAGCACTCAGCCAATTCCTCGATTCCTTTTTTGCTGAGTGTGCCTTTTAAAGCGCTCAGCGGAGAAATCGGGGGTTTTATCCCAGGGAGAAACTGGGACAAAACGGCTCTTTTCTGCTAGCTGCAAGAGGCTGCTGCAGGCGGAGGGAAGCCGCTGCTTTGAATCCCGAAAGCCCCTCAAGGTTTGTTGATCACCTCCAGGGAAAGGGGTGGCATATGGCCCCTGTTAAGCATCACTGACATAGACATTAATGCGCATCTGGCTGGAACATTTCCAGGTAATGCTGGCGCTGCGTTAAGCACAAAGACATGCAGATGGCTTGTCGAATTAGCATTCTGCACAAGGCACTTATCAGGTCTCCGACAGCTTGTCCCCGGTTTGCCTTTTGGAGCATGTAAACTGAGCGCAACCATTTTTTAAAAACTGCCCCCCCCCCATTTCTGCTCAGAAGAATGCTGAGATGTGGGGGCGGGAGGGGGAGGTCAGAAATGCTCAGAAAATGGCTGTGCAGCAAGGGTAAACAGCTCCAGCTTTGGAAATACCTGGAGGTTTGGGGGGTGGAGCCTAAGGTTTTGGAGGGAGGGGAGGGACTTCAGCGGGAGGGGAGGGACTTCAGAACTGCCGTCATGTTGCGTCCGACCTATGGCGACCCCAGCAAGGGGCTTTCAAGGCAAGTGAGAAGCAGAGGTGGTTGACCATGGCCTTCCTCTGCAGAGTCCTCCTTGGTGGTCTCCCATCCAAGACTTATGGTGACCCCAGCCAGGGGCTTTCAAGGCAAGTGAGAAGCAGAGGTGGTTGGCCATGGCTTTCCTCTGCAGAGCCTTCCTTGGTGGTCTCCCATCCAAGACTTATGGAGACCCCAGCAAGGGGCTTCCAAGGCAAGTGAGAAGCAGAGGTGGTTGGCCATGGCCTTCCTCTGCAGAGCCTTCCTTGGTGGTCTCCCATCCAAGACTTATGGCGACTCCAGCAAGGAGCTTTCAAGGCCAGTGAGCAGCAGAGGTGGTTGGCCATGGCCTTTCTCTGCAGAGTCTTCCTTGGTAGTCTCCCATCCAAGACTTATGGCAATTCCAGTAAGGGGCTTTCAAGGCCAGTGAGAAGTAGAGGTGGTTGGCCACGGCCTTCCTCTGCAGAGCCTTCCTTGGTGGTTTCCCTTGGTAGGCTTCTGACTCCTTTGGCATCTGCACCAGGGCTCCTATGGTTGTCCTGGGGTTGACATCTCACTTTGTTTTTATGCCCTTTAGGTACCGAATGGGTCGGGGTCACCTACCGTCCGCACACGGTCATTGTCAGCCACGTGGGCTTTGCAGCGGGGCAGATGATCCTGGCCAGCTTGGCCTATGCTATCCGTGACTGGAGGCTGCTGCAGGTGACAGGGTCGGCCCCCATATTTGCCCTCGTCGTCTACTTCTGGTGAGTCACGGATCGGGCAATCCATTGTGCTGGACCCCAAATGCCCTTCCTCAATGCAACGAAGGACTCACTCCACCCAAATTTATTTACTCATTGATTTGTTAGATTTATACCCTGCCATCCCTGCCAAGGTGGGCTCAGTGCAGCTGTCCTTGTGTGCCAATTACAGGCACTGGTGGGGGATGGGGGGTTGGGTTACCAGATCCAGGTTGCGGAACTCCTGGAAGAAGAAGAAGAAAAGAAGAAGAAGAAGAGATTGGATTTATACCCCACCCTTCACTCACTTGGAGTCGCAGAGCGGCTTAGAAACTCCTTTCCCTTCCCCTCCCCACAACAGACACCCTGTGAGGTAGGTGGGGCTGAGAGAGCTCTTTCCCAAGCTGTCCTTGAGGGAACAGCTGGTACAGAGCTATGGCTTGCCCAAGGTCATCCAGCCAGGTGCAAGTGGAAGAGTGGGGAATCAAACCCGGTTCTCCCAGATTAGAGTCCGCGCACTTAACCAGATCTTCAGGAAGTGCTGCAAGGCCTCACATATGAGCACAACCCCCCCCCCCACACACACACATACGAATCCTTGGGCAACCCTTCCCCCCACTTCCTTCAGTTGTGAGAAGTCTTTTGTCTGTTGGCTTTACATTCTTTAACCAGTTTTTATCAATCCCTAAGCAAGACCTAGTGGCTGCAATGGCTCAGATGCTGAATTGCAGACCGGAAGGCTGGTAGTTTGGCAGTTCAAGAATCGAGTGCCGCGTGACAGAGTGAGCTCCCGTCTCTGGCCCCAGCTCCTGCCAAATGAGCAGTTCGAAAGCAAGAAACTGCAAGTAGAAAAATAGGTACTGCTGCGGTGGGAAGGTAACAGCGTTCCGGGCGCCTCGGCATTTAGTCACGCCGGCCATATGACCACGTAAACATCTTCAGACAACGCTGGCTCTTCGGCTTGGAAACGGAGACGAGCACCACCCTATAGAGTCGGATTCGACTGGCTTTCGAGCAAGGGAAACCTTTACATTTAAGGAGACCTACCTACTCCATGATCATTCAATATTCTGAGGAGTCTTTGGTGAAGGGCTTTGTCAAACTTTGGGAAAGTCACATAGACTAATAGGAATACAAGAAGAAGAAGAAATTGGATTTACTCGAAGCAGCTTACAATCTCCTTTCTCTTCCCCTCCACACAACAGACACCCTGTGGGGTAGTTGGGGCGGAGAGAGCTCTTTCAAGACTGCCCGCGAGAGAACAGCTCTGAAAGAACTTGTGACTGACCCAAGGTCCCACCAGCTGGCTGCATGTGGGGGAGAGGGGAATCAAACCCGGTGCTCCCAAATTAGAGTCCATGCTCCTAACCACTACGCCAAGCTGGCTCTCTAGGAAGGCTGAGGCATGATTTCTCTTTGATGATCCTGCCCTGTCAGGGTTACCGTGTGCCCGCTGTTGGTGTGGGAGGTCTCCGCTGCCTGCTGCTGTTCACCACTGCTCAGGTCAGTGGCAGGAGGGAATTGGCAGGTGAAATGGGGGCGCGATTGTCACCCTTGGTGCAGTGACGTCACTGCAGGCCATGCCAGAACTTGTGTCATTGCGCAGGCACAACAGTCCCTGACCCCTCGATAAGTCCCTGCTTCCCCACACCTCCTGCTGGCTGCCAGGCCATGCCTGGAAACCCAATGCCCTGATAAGGATCGTCTCTGCACACTGACCAGTTTTAGCCTGAATCATGTTTTCCATTTATGTAGCTGGGTCAAAAGTTAAGCTGACGAGTTTGCCATTGGCCGGCACCGCTCTGCATTCTCCTTTCCGGCGAGGGGCCAGCGTGACCCGCTTTCCCAAGTCTCTGGAAAAGAGGCCAATTCTAGCGATGAATGAGTAACTAAAATGATGCGGCGTGACCCTCTGAAGCCTGAGGTCGAGGGCTCTCGGGGAGGTGCCACCTGCCCTTAGCCACGTGTTGATGTTGGACTCGCCAATTCAGTCTGAATGTTGTCGGCTCCATCTGATGCAGTTCAGGTTTGGTTGCCGCCAATGCTCCCTCCAAGCTGTGGAGTCCTGTGAGCAAAACTTCTACTTTGTGAGCTCCTGGCGTTAAAGTTGTGAGCGAGCGATTTGGCTGCTGCATCAATTAGTTTGCTCTGGAGCCCTCCTTCCTGAGCCGAGGCAAAAATGTGTGAGCTGGAGGCTAAAAAACTGGGAGCTAGCTCACACCAACTCAGCTTAGCGGGAACACTGCCGCCAACACCCCCTCCAAGAATCAAGTCTTTCCCCAGTCCCCGTTTATTCCACACCTCCGTATTGAGATGCCCTCACTTTTCACAGCCAGGATCAGGTTCCCCTGTAGATGGCGACTTTTATGTTAAAGACGGTGGTGGAGTCCCTGTGCACAGGTGGAGGAGGAGAGTGTAGGGTAGGGGTTGCCAGCCTCCAGGTGGGGCCTGGAGAGCTCCCGCTTTACAAATGATCTCCAGCTGACAGAGATCAGCTTGGCTGCTTTGGAGGCTGGACTCTATGGCATTGGTGCCATGGCGAGGCCCCTCCCCTCCCCAAACCCCGCCCTCTCCCGGATCCACCCCCGAAGTCTCCTGGTATTTTCCAACCCAGACCTGGCAGCCCTTCTGCAGACTGCAGGAGTTTGTGCCAGTTTTGGGCCACCGTGTAGTGACTAAAGTTTTGGTCTAGGACCTCAGAGATCCGGGTTTGAATCCCCACTCTGCCATGGAAGCTTGCTGGGTGACCTTGGGCCAGTCACCCACACTCAGCCTCACCGGTTTGTTGTGAGGATTAACTGGAGGAGAGGAGAATGGTGTGAACCACTTTGGGTCCCCACAGGGTAGAAACGTAGGATATAAATGAAATAAAACCCTATAAAAATAGCAAGGTTGGGTGTCATATAGAACTGACTTGTTTGCACATGCCAATCTTTCCCAGGCTGCTCCCTGAATCCGCTCGGTGGCTTGTGACCAAAGGGAAGGTGGGGGAAGCCAAAAGACTCCTCCAAAAAGCCGCTGTGATGAACAAACGGACTATCCCACCCGAACTATTAGAACAGGTGAGTGAGGTTTGGATTTGTAGTACATTGTCTGTAAAAGGTTAGTTCCGCAACTGATGGGCTAAAAGAGGGAAAAGTGAGAGTTCTGGAGGTGGTAGGGTGGGTTGAAACAGTACAGTTTTCAAGTGAAGGAGCAAAGGTTAAAGCAGGGGTGTCAAACATGCGGGCCGGGGGCCAGATCAAGCCCCCAGAGGGCTTCTATCAGGCCCGCGCTGGAACTGGCCCTCTCCTGCTTCCAGTTCGGTTGCTGCTGCTGCATCATAGCTTGCTTCGCCAGACTCTCTCAGTCGCTCAGCCATTTCATGTTTCCCCCTGGGTCCTAGACTCAGAACTCTGGGCATGAGATTTCTGGGGTGAATGTCAATACATCAAAAGTAGGTTTGCGCTTACTTGAACAGCATACTCAAGATTGCAACAGCCCAGACATTTCAATGCAATAATTCAGAGCAAGAGGGGTCAGTTATCCGATACTGTTAAAATAAACAAAATATTGCAGAAGTGCTGATGTTTTAAGCATGTTTTTATTTTGAGTAAAAGAAAAATCTTTGTGTTTGTGTCCTTTATAAAATGTATATCTCCGCTACCCGGCATTACATTTTATGACACAGATGGCCCGGCCCGACGAGGTCTCATTTATGTCAGATCTGGCCCACATAACAAATGAGTTTGACACCCCTGGGTCAAAGTATCTCTTTTATATAGCGGGCATGCCAAGCTGTCTGTCCGTTTTGATTCTTTGCTTGTGACTCAGTCCTTTTTCTAGGATTGGTTGCAAATCAAACATTTCAGAGCAGAACAAAGGAGGAGTCCAGCGGCACCATGAGGAGATCTTATTCCATTTGTTTGAAGAAGGGTGCGTTGCACATGGAAGCTTGCACTTTGAATAAAACTTGGTTGGTCTTAAAGGTGGCACTGGACTCCAACTTTGCTCTCCTTCATCATTCTGACCACTAGATGGCAGAGTCCAACCAGGCTAGGTGTCACCAGAATGGCCCATAACCCCTAGTTCTTGCTTGTGATGAGTGAACAGCAAATGCGGCCTCTGTACGATGGTAGATTTAGCTGTCCCAGGTCATGTTCCCAATATCCAGGTGGGACCTTCGGAGAGCTCAGAATCACAGACAACAGAGATCAGTTCCTCTGGAGAAAATGGCTAATTCGCAAGGTGGGCTACATGCAGGGCTCATTTTGTAGCAGGAGCTCCTCTGCATATTAGGCCACACACCCCTGATGTAGCCAGTCCTCCAAGAGCTTACAGTAGCCCCTGTAAGAAGAGCTCTGTAAGCTCTTGGAGGATTGGCTACATTAGGGGTGTGTGGCCTAATATGCAAAGGAGCTCCTGCTACGAAATGAGCCCTGGCTACGTGGCACAGGGTTACAAGATGTCCTCTTTTTTAAAAAAAAACTGATGAAAATGCCCTCTTTTTGGGTTGGAAGGTTAGGAATTTTCCTTCTTAGTAGCAATTATCACAGCTTCAGTAGTAGGGGTATTTAAAGTGAGATTTGTCATAGTGATGATCACTTGTTTGAAGTAGGCAGTTGGGAAATGTGTCCTCTTTTTTGCTCTATGGCATTACACCCCGCTGCGGATCTTGCCCTCTACAGGTTCTACCACTACATGGTAGATGGGCAAGCCATAGCTCTGTACCAGCTGTTCCCTCAAGGACAGCTTGGGAAAGAGCTCTCTCCGCCCCACCTACCTCACGGGGTGTCTGTTGTGGGGAGGGGAAGGGAAAAGGAGTTTGTAAGCCACTCTGAGACTCCCTTGGGGAGTGGAGGGCGGGGTATAAATCCAATCTCCTCCTCCTCCTCCTTCTTCTACATCTCCAGGAATTTCCCAGCCCAGAGCTGGCAACCTCAGCTTCTGGTAGAAAACAAATTACCCAAATTACTGGAATTCTTTCTGTCATGTGTTCATGCCTTAAAGACATAACAGATTGACTGAAGAGCAAGAGTCCAGGAGCACCTTAAAGACTGACAGAATTTGTGGTGGGGTTGGTGCTTTCGTGAGTCACTGCCCACTTCCTCAGATGTATCACTTGGGAGATTTCAGAAACTAATGTTAGGAGCAATTCAAAGATAAAAGCAGGGGTCATTTGGGGCCGGAGCTAGGTGGAGCGGAGCTCCGGCAGCCCAGGAGTGGGCACTAGGGCAGCCACAGGCCGAATCAGATTCTCTGATCTAATTCGGCCCACCGCCGAATTGCCGCCGGAATTCGGCGGCGGCTTAAAAAGCAGCTGGAAGGGAGGGGGTTTGAGGGAGAGGCTCCAAACTTGCAGGGTAGCTGCTGGGGCCTCTCCCCGAAATACCCACTGAGTTTCAAGAAGATTGGATCAGGGGGTCCAATTCTACGGGCCCCCAAACAGGTTGCCCCCATTCCCTCCATTGTTCTCTATGGTGGGAAAAAAGTAACGTTTTTTCCCACCATAGAGAACAATGGAGGGGATGGGGCAATCTATTTGGGGGCCCATAGAATTGGACCCCGTGGTCCAATCTTTTTGAAACTCGGTGGGTATTTCGGGGAGAGGCCCCAGCAGCTCCCCTGCAAGTTTGGAGCCTCTCCCTCAAACCCCCTCTCCTCCAGCCCCTCATAAACCCTATGAGTTTTTGCCATTGACTTCAATGGACCATAGGGTATAATGAGGCTGCAACTGACTTTCGGCCGGTGATACAAGTGGGTGTGGCATATGCTAATGAGTTATGCTAATGAGCTCCTGCACCTCTTTTTCTACAGAATGACTCCTGGATAAAAGTGTTATATTTTATCTAGTCTCACAGAAGAAGGAATATGAAACTATGATTTATGGTTTAGTTACATTAATATAGTGCCTTTGTTATAATGGTATATGACTCAGAGACCGATTTCCCACGAGGCGCTGCCCCAGGTGTTGTTCTTCCCCTTTCCCCAAATGCGTACTTGAATTTCCCACTATTTGCCGCGGGGCGTATTTTGACCCGCAGCTCCGCCCAATTTCCCCCGTGGCTTCAGTGATCCTCAAAAAACAGGATCACTGAAGCCGCGGGGGAAATTGTGCGAAGACGCAGGTCAAAATGCACCCCGTGGCAAATAATGAGAAATTGAAGCATGCAATCGGGGAAACTGGAAGAGCGACGCCGGGGCAGCGCCTTGTGGGAAATCGGTCAGGGAGTTTCAAAAATTAACGGGCTAGTAGGTAAACAAACAAATTACTTTAATTTTAACCGTGGGCGTTACGAGGAGGGAGAGGGAGTGCCCCCCCCGAAGACCTCTCACAGGTGGGGGGAAGGCTTTCTTCCCGCTGAGATGCTCAGCTCCAGGAATGAGAGGCATCTCCATTTGGTTTTCTTTCTTTTTTTTGTAGGTGATGCAGGTTTTGCTGAAGAATAAAGTTAACTAGAATTATAGTTAATAGTAAATTGAAGAATGTCCAATGTTGTTTAATAAGTTCCATATTTTTCGCTCCATAAGACGCACCTGATCATAAGACGCACCTTGTTTTTAGAGGAGGAAAACAGGAAAAAATGAAACAGAAAGAAAGAGAGAGAGAGAGAGAGATAAAGGAAGGAAGGAGGAGGAGAGAGAGGGAGAAAGAGAAAGGAAGAAAGAAAGGTGGGGACAGAGAGAGAGACAGAAAGACAGACAGACAGACAGAAAAAAGGAAAGGAAGGAAGAGAGACGTCGGCATGCCATGCAAAGCCAGGCCTTTCTGTGCAAAGTAGCCACGGAGCTTAATCTGTGGGCGGGGCTTTCTGCTGCTGGCTGTCTTAAAGGGGAAAAGCACTTAAAGGGAAAGAGTACTTAGCCTGGTGGGGTTTTTCCTGCCGTTTCCCTTTTAAGTCTTAACAGCCCAGGCCCAGCAGGGAGGGGTGGGGAAGGCTGGGATGCCAGCCTGAATGGCGTTCCCCTGCGTTCCTGCTGAAGAAAGAGCCCTGTTACAGGTAAGAAAAGCTCCATATTCACTCCATAAGACGCACACACTTTCCCCCCCACTTTTTTGGGGATGAAAAGTGCGTCTTATGGAGTGAAAAATACGGTAGATATAGGTAAGAAGTTTTAAGCGTTCATGGGAAAAGACCTCTGGAAACTGAATGGAAGTACATTTAGCGGGTGGTATAAGAGCGGAGCTACCGCTAAAGACAGACTAACATGGCTACCCATATTTACCGGTGGAAGTACTTCGGGTGTCTCAGGACTCCATTTGGATTTTGCTACAACAGGCTAGGGCAGGGTTCCCTGAGCTTTCTGATCCTGTGAAGCACCTTTGGAATTCTGAAAGAGGGTGGTGGGGGGCACCACAACCACAAAATGGCTGCCACAGGAGGCGGAGCCAGCCACACAGAGGAAGTCTGAGTGCAGGAGAGAAGAGGGTAAATTTTAAAGATATACTGGGAAAGAGGAAAGAAAGAGGGAGGAAATCCAGTACTCTGGTGGTAGCTGCTGCTGGAACAACTAAAAAAAAATCTGGCATAACCAATTGGAATTCCAGTGGCCAATCAGAAGCCCTGCTGGGCAAGAGGCCCACTTAGCCACACCCATTTTCTAAAAACACTTGGTGGGCACCAGGAAAGTTGTCGACAACTGGGCTAAGGCCCGATGTAAATGTGAGGCCAAAGCACTCACCCAAGGGACTTCACACCTGTGCACTGTTAGTGCAGATACCCTGCACTGGCATGTATGGATTCTTTGCACAGGTGACAGTGTGGTTTAAGTGCGGCATCGTGCGAGTATACAGTCTGCCAGGTGACTGCTTTTGTATCAGCTACCATCATGTTTCATTTGGCCTTTAGCTTTGCTGCCCATCTAGAATATATTTTTTGACATGTTTTCTTTCTTTCTTTCTTTCTTTCCTTCTTTCTTTCTTTCTTTCTTTCTTTCTTTCATTCTCTCTCGCTTCTATTTCTCTCTTTCATAGTTTCTGTTTCTCTTTCCCTCTTTTGCTCTCTCTCTCTTTCTTGCTTTCTCTCTTGCTTCTATTTCTTTCTTAGTTTCTTTCTCTATCTCTTTCCCTCTTTCGCTCTCTCTCTCTCTCTTCCTTCCTTCTTTCCTCCCTCCCTCCCACTTAAATAAAAGCTCCAACCTGAGGCAAAGGCCAAATCTGGGAGTATTCTGGATCTCTTCCGAAATCCCCACTTAAGGAAGGTGACTCTCCTCATGTCCTTCGTCTGGTAAGCTTGCCCTATTTTGTTACTTTAATAGAATCCTCCAGGGCTTAACAGGGACACAGGATTCTTATCAGTCTACAGATACTAATTTCCTGCCTCTAAGCATCCCCCCCCCCAAATTCTAATCAAGCCAATTACATTTTGCATTGTGTCTTTCCATCCTGACTGTCTTGTTTGAAATGTTCCTCCCACCTTCTGAATGGGATATAAGGACTCCAAGATCTCCACTCCTATTTGTATCTGATGAAGGGAGCTTTTTGACTCTCGGAGGCTCATACCTCAAAAACCTTGCTGGTCTCTAAGGTGCTAGTTGATTTGAATCTACCTTTCGTATCAGGCAGCTTTACTAAGCAGTTGCCTGTTTGAACTTGCTGGCTTGTTCCTGACTCTCCCATTTTAAGTCACATTTTAAAAAAAGAATCTCTGCTCCCATAAGGACTACAAAACAGCAATCGCCAATATTCTCTGTATACAGCGGACTTGGACAGTGCTGTTCAGCTGGCCATCTGTTTCTTTCAATGCATTTTTATCCCACCCTTCCACCAAGCAGATTGGGATGGCATACATGCTGCTCCCCCCCCCCCTATTTAATCTGCAAAACTGTCCAGTGAGTGTCATGGGAGCGTGGGTACATGGGAGACAGTTTGGTGTAGTGGTTAGGAGCGCGGACTCTAATCTGGGAGAACTGGGTTTGATTCCCCACTCCTCCATGTGCAGCTGCTGGCGTGACCTTGGGTCAGTCACAAGTTCTCTCGGAGCTGTTCTCTCAAGGGCCGTTCTCAAGAGAGCTCTCAGCCCCACCTACCTCACAGGGTGTCTGTTGTGGGGTGGGGAAGGGAAAGGAGATTGTAAGCCGCTCTGAGACTCCTTCGGGTGGTGAAGGGCGGGGTATAAATCCAATCTCTTCTCTCCCTCTTTTTCTCTTCTCTTAAGCCAAGGTTCTAGCCCTGCAGTCTTGTAGGGCTACCAGCTTCCAAGCACGGCCGGGACGGATCTCTCTGAATTAAAGCTGATCTTCAAACTACTGAGATCAGTCCCCCTACAGGGAACGGCTTTAGAGGGTGACCTCTGTGGAATTATACCTTGCAGAGGTCCCTCCCCAAACCCGGCCTGCCCCAAGCTCCACCCCCAAATATCCAGGAATTTCCCAACCTGGAGATGGAAAGCCTAGCACTTCCGTGAAACTCGTGTCACTCACGTTGCCCGCTCCTGGCAAATGATTGCTCTTTGTTTAAGCATTCTCTGTTTCGGGTGTTCAGGTTTGTCAACAGCTTGGCCTACTATGGCCTAAGCCTCAACGTGGGCAGTTTTGGCTTGGATATCTACCTGACGCAGCTTTTCTTTGGTGCTGTTGAAATACCGGCACGCATCACCTGCATCTTCCTGCTCCAGTGGCTGGGGAGAAAGAAATGCCAGGCGCTCTGCTTGCTCTTGGGGGGAGCCGCCTGCCTCCTCATCACGGCCGTTCCAAAAGGTATCTGTTGACTGAGCAGAATGCTCTAGAGTGCCCCACATCACATGTGTCACAGTGTTGCTCAATTATTAGGTATGTTCAGCTCACCCCGAACCCATTGAATGCTTGCCAAACAGGTTTGCAATTATTTGTATTTTTTTTGCAAAACTGTGCGTGTGGGAAAACGCTGTTGACGCAAGTCGGTTGACAGCCGTCAGTAGTGCCGGGGACTACCTGGGTGAACACGAAACACGGTTTAACAGAGAAACAAACAACCAGAACAAAACAGAGCATTTTAGGATGACCAATTTATATTTGACTTGCAGCTGGAAGAGTGGACTGACCAAACACTCTGGCCCAGGGGTCCTCAAACTTTTTAATCAGGGGGCCAGTTCACTGTCCCTCAGACCGTTGGAGGGCCGGACTATAGTTTAAAAACAACAACTATGAACAAATTCCTATGCACACTGCACATATCTTATTTTGAAGGAAAAAAACAAAATGGGAACAAATACAATATTTAAAATAAAGAACAAGTAAAGTTAAAAAGGCACCCTTGACGGGGCTGTTTTCTTTCCCTCTCTGAAGAAACAAAGAACTCGGCATCCTCGCAAACTTTTTAAGGCAGCAAGCCCCCAGCTGCTTCTCCCTGAAACTCCACTACTGCAGGCATCATGATGGGAAAGAGAAACCTCTCTCTCTCTCTCTCTCTCTTCGCCTCCTATTCCCAGCAGCACAAAAAGCCTCGAAAAAGACCCCCGCCCGGCTCTTGGGACTGGCGCAAGTCTGCTAGCCGGCTGAGAGGCCTCTCAGCCAGCTAGGAGACTTGGGGCCAGCCGGAGCGCCTGCCACCCCACCCTTACCCTCTTCCAGTCTTCCTTTTGCCTCCTCCTGGCTGGCTGGAAGCAGGGGGGTGGGGCTTTGTCATGTGGCCCGGGACGAGTCGGCTGCAATTTTTCCATTGCTTTATGTGCTGCTGGGAATTGGAGGACAGGCAGCGGCACACCCGGCGGGCCAGAAAAATGTCCTCGGCAGGCCGCATGTGGCCCACGGGCCGTAGTTTGAGGACCCCTGGTCTATCACATCCCCCTGTAGTCATCTCTTTTATAAACTGCCAAGTCCCAGACTCTTCAGCTTTTCCTCATAGGGAAGGTGCTCCAACCCCCTAATCATCCTGGTTGCCCTCTTCTGTATTTGCATAACCTGTGGAGCTAGAGGACTTGGATCTAAAGTCTTTAGAGTTGCACTGTCAGGTAAGCTTACCTATATCAACACGTCGGTGAGCTGCAAAGTAACTCTGCTGGCGGAACTTGGCTTGTTTCCATCTGGGTATTTAGAAGCTCTTGGGCAATATAATTTCACTGACAATAAGTGTATCCACACACCTTTGCACTCGTTTCATGCATGAGCATTCAGGAAGGATTGTGAGGCACTCCAAAGGGATCTGTCGAGGATGGGCGAGTGGGCATCAACGTGGCAAATGGGGTTCAGCGTGGCCAAGTGCCAAGTGATGCACATTGGAGCCAAAAATCCTAACTATAAATACTGGCGGAGACTGACCAAGAGAGAGATCTTGGAGTCGTAGTTGATAACTCAATGAAAATAGCGAGACAGTATGCAACTGCAATGAAAAAGGCCAACACTGTGCTGGGGATTATTAGGAAGGGAATTGAAAACAGATCAGCCAGTATCCTAATGCCCCTGTATAAATCGATGGTGCGACCTCATTTGGAGTACTGTGTACAGTTCTGGTCGCCACACCTCAAAAAAGATATTATAGCCTCTTTAACCTGAAGATTCGGGCGGCAGCAGAGCTCCTCCACTAGTTGACTGAACGTGTTGCGCCACAAACCGGAACTCTCAGGGAGTTTTTGTACCACCGCAAATTCCTCGAATCCTTCCAATGTGTGGTGGTGGAGGAAAGTGTGGTCAAGTTGCAGCTGGCTTATGGGCAACCCTGGAGGGTTTTCAAGGCAAGAGCCGATCATGGGTGTGTGCAATTACCAGCCTCTGCATAGCGTCCCTGGACTTCCTTGCATTGGGATACTTGGTTAACTGGGTTTTGCCCAGACATAGAAGTGTGAAGCTGAGTGCAGTAAATAAATCTCCAAAGAAGTATATTGCAAAGAAAGTCCACTTACATTTATTCAAGTAGATCCAGTTCACACTCAGTTTGCAGTCTAACGGAGAGAGAGAAGCTTAAACTAAAGAGGACATTCCCTATCAGAAATGGCCATCATGTGTGTGGGAGTGTGAAGGCATCGTCTCTACAGGAGAGACCTGCAGAGATGTGTGTCTCCATGGAAGGCCATGTGGGGAGTGAGAGGGCAAAGGGAGAGAGAGAGGAGGGGGCCAGAGGGCAGCTCCAAGGTTAAGAGAAAGAGAGGCATCCCATTCAAGGTTGGAGTCGAATGGAGAGAGAAGCTCTCTAATTTAAAGAGGACTTTCCCTATCACAAATGGCCAGCTTGTCCAGCATCACGTGTGTGGGAGTATGAGGGCATTGTCTCTACAGGAGAGACCTGCAGAGACACGTATCTCTATGGAAGGCCATGTGCAGAGAGGGAGAGGAGAAAGGGAGAGAGAGAGAGAGAGAGAGAGAGAGAGAGAGAGAAAGGGGAGGAGTCAGAGGGCAGTTCCCAGGTTAAGAGAAAGAGAGGCATCCCATTCAAGGAGATAACACCTGTACACACTGAAGAGTGATGTAGCACTCCCCAATGTCCAGGCATGCTGGGTCGCTCACTCCAACACCTTGGTGGTCTCCCATCTAAGTACTAACCAGGGCTGACCCTGCTTAACTTCTGAGATCTGATGAGACCAGGCCAGCCTGGGCCATCCAGGTCAGAGTGCCTCTACTTACCACACCCATTGATACCACACTCAAACTTGTCAGTGTATTGTACTTTTGTGGCCTTTTTGTAAACTGAAGAGTTCAGTCATTGGAAGGCAGGTGGGGAAACCTGTGTGGTCTCCCTGCCACCTCAGTTATGCTCCGCTGGTGGACCTCCTGATGGCCCCTGGGTTTTGGCCACTGTGTGACACAGAGTGTTGGCCTGGATGGGCCATTGGCCTGATCCCACATGGCTTCTCTTATGTTCTTATGTCTGGGGCAGTGATGCTCTATATTCTTGGTGCTTTGGGGAGGGCAATAGTGGGAGGGTTTCTGGAATTCTGGCCCTGCTGGTGGACCTCCTGATGGCCCCTGGGTTTTGGCCACTGTGTGACACAGAGTGTTGGACTCCATGGGCTACTGGCCTGATCCAGCATGGCTTTTCTTATGTCCGGGTCAGTGATGCTCTGTCTTCTTGGTGCTTGGAGGACAACAGTGGGAGGGTTTCTGGGGTTCTGGCCCTGCTGGTGGACCTCCTGATGGCCCCTGGGTTTTGGCCACTGTGCGACACAGAGTGTTGGACTGGATGGGCCATTGGCCTGATCCAGCATTGGCTTCTCTTATGTTCTTATGACTTCAAAAATATATAATTTTCCTCCTCAGATTTGCCTGTGGTGATAACAGTGTTGGCCATCATTGGGAAGTTTTCCATGTCTGGTTCCTTCTCTACGTCATACGTGTTCTCTGCAGAGCTGTTCCCCACGGTCGTCCGGTGAGGCTTCCTTTGTCTTTTAGTATAATATAATTGGGTCAAAAACTGGATTCAGACTAACAGGTGGTCTGAAACAAGTAGTCATTTCCCTCAAAAATGTTTTCAAATATCAAGTCCGGCCTTATCGTTTTTCAAACTGGAAGTAATGGCAGCAAAGGACCAAACATTTTGCCTTGTTATACTGGAGGCCATTTCATACCTCACTGAACAGGTCTGGGAAGCTGCCTAGGGGTTCACCTTTGACCTTGGGGTCAGACTATATGTTCTTGTATATTTACTCACAGGTCATCCTGATCACTCTAGAAATGAAAGGTGAAATGGAAGATCTGTTCGTTTTCAATAACAGCACGTACAGCTGCTGAGCTTTCCCCTACTTCACCCATCTTCCAGGCTTCTGAGGGTTCACTAGGCATTTTTTGACTTCACGCTTAAGAACATAGGAGAAGCCATGTTGGATCAGGCCAATTGCCCATCCAGTCATACAGTGGCCAAAAACACCCGGCGCCCTCAGGAGTTCCACCAGTAGGGCCAGGACACTAGAAGCCCTCCCACTGTTGCCCACCAAGAATATAGACCATCACTTGCCCCAGACAGAGTGTTCCATCTAGGCCTTGTGGCTAAGAGCCACTGATGGACTTCCATATGTTTATTCAACCCCCTCTTGAAGCCGTCCATGCTTGTAGCCGCCACCACTTCCTGCGACAGTGAATTCCATGTGTTAATGACTCTTTGGGTGAAGAAGTACTTCCTTTTATCTGTTCTAAGCCTACTGCTCTTTCATTTAATTGAGTGCCCACGAGGTCTTGTGAGAAAGAGAGAAAAGTACTTCTCTCTCTACCTTCTCTATCCCATGCATAAGTTTGTAAGCCTCGATCATGTCACCCCTCAGTCGTCATTTCTCCGAACTAACGAGCCCTAACCTCTTTAACCTTTTTTCACAGGGAAGGTGTCCCATCCCCTTAATCACTTCCAAGTCTATCTGTTTAAGATCAAGAACCTGAAATGTATGTCGTGCAAAAGTTGTGATTTTCACAATGATGAATACAGCATGGGGGTGCTGAGCTCCTATTGGGGACGGGGCTTTCGTGCCCTAGGTTCTGGGTAGCTCTAGAAATCTTTGGTAAGAGCAGGGGTCCATTGGAGCAGGAGCGCACAGGAGCGCAGCTCCAGGAGTGAGGAGCCCAGGGGGCGGGCACATGACCAAGCCCCGCCCCCTCCTCGGCTTCCCCGAGCAGTGCAGAGGTGCAGCGCCCCGGGGAAAGCCCTGCTAGCGTCTTTATTGTTTTTAATGTTTTGTTTTAATATTGATAATTTTATCATTGTTCCTTTTATGACTGTGTGCTGCTTTTCCAGAGACTTGCTCAAGGGGGCATATAAATTTTCTAAGTATACCATTTTTTATCTGGGCACATGGCACATAAGTACTGTTTCACCAACCCTTCAGCAGCTTCCACCCCATCAGTCTGGTGTAGTGGTCAGGAGTTGGACTCTAATCTGGGAGAACCGGTTTGATTCCCCACTCCTCCACATGCAGCTGCTGGTGTGACCTTGGGCCAGTCACAAGTTCTCTCCGAGCTGTCCTCTCATGAGCAGTTCTCGAAAGACCTCTCTCAGCCTCACCTACCTCACAGGGTGTCTTGTTGTGGGGAGGGGAAGGGAAAGGGATGGGTGGTGCACATGTCCTGGGTCTCTCAAGTTTACTTGAAACCTGGTGGTTTCAAGGGAGCAGGAAGAGAATGAGGGTGTGTTCTTTACGCTTCTTTTTATTGCACAACGTATTGGATGGGGAAGGGAATGGAGGAAGAGCAGGTCAGTTTCACTCACCTGTGGAGTGGAGCCTGAGGGGTGGGTGTTGCCTTCTGACACACTTCCGGCATGTTAAGGGGTGTGGCATATGCAAATGAGTTATGCAAATGAGTTATGCAAATGAGTTACGGTAATGAGCTCCTGCACCTCTTTTTCTATGAAATGACTTCTGGGTAAGAGCTTCTGGGAAGCAGATGAGGCCTTATTATTCTTTTAAAATTTTCTTCGGGGACACTGCCCCTCCCACAATGCTCCCACCAGCATCCCATATGAAACTCTACAACTGCTTGGTGTGGTCATACGGAATCCTGTGTAAAATCTGCTAGAACCTTGTGCCCCATTGGCGGTGATGGTCTCCAAAAATATATGGTATTTCTCTGCGTAGCAACCCTGGACTTCCTTGGTGGTCTCCCATCCAGGGGTCATTTTGTAGAAAAAGAGGTGCAGGAGCTCATTAGCATACATTTTAGCATAACTCATTAGCATAACCGGCCGAATGTCAGTTTCAGCCCTATTATATCTTAAGGGCCATTGAAATCAATGGCAAAAACTCGTAGGGTATATGAGGGGCTGGAGGAGAGGGGGTTTGAGGGAGAGGCTCCAAACTTGCAGGGTACCTTCTGGGACCTCTCCCCAAAATACCCACCAAGTTTCAAGAAGATTGGATCACGGGGTCCAATTCTACGGGACCTCAAACAGGTTACCCCATCCCCTCCATTGTTCTCTATGGTGGGGAAAAACGTTACTTTTTTCCCACCATAGAGAACAATGGAGGGAATGGGGGCAACATGTTTGGAGGCTTGTAGAATTGGACCCCCTGGTTCAATCTTCTTGAAACTTGGTGGGTATTTGTGGGAGAGGCTCCAGCAGCTACCCTGCAAGTTTGGAGACTCTCCCTCAAACCCCCTCCCCTACAGCCGCTTTTAAAGCTGCCGCCGAATTTTGGCGGCAATTCGGCGGCAGGCCGAATCAGGTCAGAGAATCTGATTCCACTGGTGGCTGCCCTACTGCCCACTCCTGAGCTGGCGGAGCAGCGCTCCACCTCACTCTGGCCCCAAAGGACCCCTGCAATCCATGTAGTAACCAGGACATGGCATATCTAAAATGTTGACAAGAGAGTTGACAAAGCAACGTTTTCTGCCTCTCCCAAAATACTAGAACTCGAGGACATCAAATGAAGCTGATGGGCGGTAGATTCAGGATGGACGAAAGGAAATACTGCTTTACACAGAGAGTGATTAAAATGGGGAATTCGCTGCCAGAGGATGTAGTGATGGCCACAGGAATAAACAGCTTTGAAAGGAGGTTAGATAGATTCATGGAGGAGAAGTCTTATCATTGGCTTCTAGGCATGTTGACTGAGGGGGGCCCTCCACATTCAGAGGCACTCATCCTCTGAATCCCAGAGCCAGGAGGCAACATCAGGGGAAGGCCTCGGCCTCTGTGCCCTGCTGTTGGCCCTCCAGAGGAACTGGCTGGCCACTGTGTGAGACACGATGCTGGACTGGATGGACCCTCACTGGTCTGATCCATCAATGCCGTACTTACAGCGGTCACCCCTGAATGGCCATAAATCTATGCAGAAGGTACCATAAAACCCAGTGACCAAAGAAAGTGAAAGCGGAATGCAGCATAGAGGGTACCATAAAAATCTGATGATCAAAGAAAGCGAAAGCAGCATGCCGTGCAGAGGGTACCATAAAATCCGATGATCAAAGACAGTGAAAGCAGCATGCCGTGCAGGGGGGAACTCCGGTTCCAACGTGGGTTTGGTAAAAGAACGGAGGGAAAAGCCAATGCAGAATCGCCCTGTGTTTCGCTTCCTTCTCAGGCAGACAGGCGTGGGAGTCTGCTCGGTATCAGCCAGAGTGGCTGGGATAATCTCGCCTCTGATTGGTCTCTTGGGGAAGTACCACGCCTCCATCCGTGTGGTGATATTTGGGAGCACGGCCGTGGCCGGGGGAATCCTTTGTTTCCTTCTTCCGGAGACTCGTGGTAAAGACCTTCCCGACTGCATAGATGACGTTGTTGGGAACAGGAGGTGAGTCCAGTCGTCCTTTCTAAAATTCGGCCCTCGTGCGTGTTCCTTCTCCCACTCCGCTCCCATTGGCTCCTCCCTAGATATTCCATCTGAAGGGGGATAGCGACTGGAAATGATCTCATATAATGGCAGAGCCATGCATGCCAGTCATCACTTGGGATTGCAGTTATCCTTTGATAGCCACAGATTTGTGAACTGGACATTGGGTTGTAAAGATTACATGTTCAGTTGCTGAGTTCTGTGCATTAATTCTTAGATTGCGAGAATCGCATTTTAAAAGTTCTTAAATTCAGATTTCTATTTTTTAATATTATGACTGTTCTTTCCCCCCCTCTTGTTCACATATTATGCTTACTCTGTCTGCTGGTCTTAAGACGTTAATAATAAACTAAACTAAATTAAGCCACTCAGAGACTCCGAGTGAAGGGTGGGGCATAAATCCAATCTCCTCCTCCTCCTCTTCTTAAGAACATAAGAGAAGCCAATGTTGGATCAGGCCAGTGGCCCATCCAGTTCAACACTCTTGTCACACAGTGGCCAAAGATACCAGGTGCCCTCAGGAGGTCCAGCAGTGGGGCCAGGACACTAAAAGCCCTACCACTGTTGCCCCCCCCAGCACCAAGAATACAGAGCATCACTTGCCCCAGACTGAGAGTTCCTATCTATACTTTGTGGCTAATAGCCACTGATGGACCTCTGCTCCATATCTTTATCCAGTCCCCTCTTGAAGCCGTCCATGCTTGTAGCCGCCACCACCTCCTGTGGCAGTGAATTCCATGTGTTCATCACTCCTTGGGTGAAGAAGTACTTCCTTTTATCTGTTCTAACCCGACCGCTCAGCAATTTCATGGAATGCCCATGAGTTCTTGTATTGTGAGAAAGGGAGAAAAGGACTTCTTTCTCTACCTGCTCTATCCCATGCGTAATCTTGATCATATCACCCCTCAGCTGTCATTTCTCCAAGCTAAAGAGCCCCAAGCGTTTCAACCTTTCTTCACAGGGGAAGTGTTCTAACCCTTTTATCATTCTTCTTCTTCTTTTTCTTCTTCTTCTTCTAGAATTCCTTCATCTCTTGCCACTTCTGTAAAATTATTCTGAACCTAATAATTATATCTAAAGAAAACGTAATCCTGTACTTAACTTTTTGCCCTGTCCCTAGGCCCTGCAAGACCGTCAACATTAGCTTGGAAAATGGACACTTAAAACCAAATGAAGATGGCGAAGTTATAGAACAGACACTGAATACTCGCTTGTAGTCAGGGCAGCAAATTACCCCGAATAAAGTAAAAGGAAGAACTAAGGGATCTTTTTTTTTGTTTTGCAACTCAGAATCGAGTGGATAAAAATCACTCCTTTCTTTAAAAATGGAACTTTTACCTAAAAAGTTCAGCAATATTTTTAGCATTGGCATTAAAAGACCTGAATGTAATTCAAGTGGACGTCGTAAAACCAACATGCACGGACTTTTAAAACAGAGTCTGTGACACTCGATCAAACACATTTAAAACCAGTAGCTTGGGAATTGTTCTTTAAGGTTACAGCTCTGTCTGTTTCTGCTGCATCATAAGCTGACCTGGACACCTGTGGAAAGATAAGGTATAAATGCTCCAAATGAATCAACTGGAGGTAAAAACTGCTCTTCAATGAAAATTTGAACGAACCCAGGGTAAAGCGAATTTTTCAAGTCAAGATAGGGTTGCCAGCTCTGGGCTGGGAAATTCCTGGAGATTTGGAGGCGGAGCCTTGGGAAGGGCAGGGTTTGGGGAGGGGAGGGACCTCTGTGGGGCACAATGCCACAGAGTCCACCCTCCAAAGTAGCCATTTTCTCCAGAGGAGCTGATCTCTGTTGGCTGGAGATTCTGGGCGTTCCCCGGGATCCGCATGGAGGTTGGCTACTCTACGTCAAGCATTGTAAATATAAATCGATAAGTCCTGTATTGTATTTATTATTGTGCAAATGATAAATAAACATTGTGACTCTGTCAACCAAACAGCCCAGTTGTTTAAATATGGCCGTAATGTCTTTGCTGTCAATATGGCCTCTCCCTTCTGGGGTTCCATCGGCGGCCTCCCAATCTCCAGCTTGGCAGAAAGAGAGAAAGCAAGGCCCATTCCAGCATCCTGCTTGGCAAAGCTGATCCCCCCGGGCCTCTGCTAGCACCACTGGGAAGAAGAAGAAGAAGAGGAGGAGGAGGAGAAGGAGATGGAGATGGAGAAGAAGAAGAAGATGGAGAAGAAGAAGATGGAGAAGGAGGAGGAGGAGGAGATTGGATTTATACCCTGCCCTTCACAACCTGAAGGAGTCTCAGAGCGGCTTACAAACTCCTTTCCCTCCACCTCCCCACAACAGACACCCTGTGAGGTAGGTGGGGCTGAGAGAGCTCTTTCCCAAGCTGTCCTTGAGAGAACAGCTCTGACAGAGCTATGGCTTGCCCAATGTCATCCAGCAGGTGCAAGTGGAGGAGTGGGGAATCAAACCCGGTTCTCCCAGATTAGAGTCTGCGCACTTAACCACTACGCCAAACTGGCTCTCAGAGAAAGAGGGACAGAATATGAGGCAGTGTCCCTTGGTCCATCTTCCTCTGTCTCTCTTTAAATATTGGAGCAGTGTTTTAGGATGAGTTCGATTTCTTGAAAACTGCCGTGTGTGTTTTCAAATAGAAAGGTGGGATTTTTTTTTTAAAAAAGGCCTTGAGTCCTTTCTTTTGGAAGGTTCTAGGCTTTTAGGGAGGAGGAGGAGAAGATTATTGAATTTCTACCCTGCCCTTCCCTACCTGAAGGAGTCTCAGAGTGGCTTACAATCCTCTTTCCCTCCCCCTCCCCACAACAGACATCCTGTGAGGTAGGTGGGGCGGAGAGAGCGCTTTCAAGAACTGCCCTTGAGAGAACAGCTCTGAGAGAACTTGTGACTGACCCAAGGTCACCCCAGCAGCTGCATGTGGAGAAGTGGGGAATCAAACCCGGTTCTCACAGGTTAGAATCCACGCTCCTGACCACTACACCAAACTGGCGCTGTAAGATCCAGTGCTGTAAGATCCATGACTGGATCTTCCCAGTACGTTTCAGTTTGAAAATAGTGCCCCCCCCCCCCCAAGTTGCACGGGCTGGCAAATGGCAGGAGATGAGAGTATACAAGTTCTTACCACAGGGGGGCATCATTATTGCTGCATGATGATGTGACTTCCGGCAAACACGGAAGTGCTAGCGCCACACCGGCACGACGCTCTAACACTTAAGGACATAAGAGAAGCCAATGCTGGATCAGGCCAGTGGCCCATCCCGTCCAACACGCTGTGTCACACAGTGGCCAAAAATACCAGGTCCCATCAGGAGGACCAGCAGTGGGGCCAGGACACCAGAAGCCCTCCCACTGTCACCCCCCTACCACCAAGAAGACAGAGCATCACTGTCCCAGACATAAGAACATAAGAGAAGCCAATGTTGGTTCAGGCCAATGGCCCATCCAGTCCAACACTCTGTGTCACACAGTGGCCAAAAACACCAGGTCCCATCAGGAGGTCCACCAGTGGGGCCAGAACTCTAGAAGCCCTCCCACTGTCACCCCCCTACCACCAAGAAGACAGAGCATCACTGTCCCAGACATAAGAACATAAGAGAAGCCAATGTTGGATCAGGCCAATGGCCCATCCAGTCCAACACTCTGTGTCACACAGTGGCCAAAAATACCAGGTCCCATCAGGAGGTCCAGCAGTGGGGCCAGGACACTAGAAGCCCTCCCACTGTTGCCCCCCCAAGCACCAAGAAGACAGAGCATCACTGTCCCAGACATAAGAACATAAGAGAAGCCAATGTTGGATCAGGCCAATGGCCCATCCAGTCCAACACTCTGTGTCACACAGTGGCCAAAAACACCAGGTGCCCTCAGGAGGTCCACCAGTGGGGCCAGGACACTTGGAAGCCCTCCCACTGTTGCCCCCCCCCCAAAGCACCAAGAACACAGAGCATCATCTGCCCCAGACCGAGAGTTCCTACCTATACTTTGTGACTAATAGCCACTGATGGACCTCAGCTCCATATGTTTATCCAATTCCCTCTTGAAGCCGTCCATGCTTGTGGCTGCCACCATTTCCTGTGGCAGTGAATTCCACATGTTCATCACTCTTTGGGTGAAGAAGGACTTCCTTTTATCCATTCTAACCTGACTGCTCACCAATTTCATGGAGTGCCCACGAGTTCTTGTGTTGTGAGAAAGGGAGAAAAGGACCTCTTTCTCGACCTGCTCTATCCCATGCAGAGCCAGTTTGGTGTAGTGGTTAAGTGCGCGGACTCTAATCTGGGAGAACCGGGTTTGATTCCCCACTCCTCCACTTGCACCTGGCTGGATGACCTTGGGCAAGCCTTAGCTCTGTACCAGCTGTTCCCTCAAGGCCAGCTTGGGAAAGAGCTCTCTCAGCCCCACCCACCTCACAGGGTGTCTGTTGTGGGGAGGGGGAGGGAAAAGGAGTTTGTAAGCCGCTCTGAGACTCCCTTGGGGAGTGGAGGGCGGGGTATAAATCCAATCTCTTCTTCTTCTTCTTCTTCTAAACCTCCATCATATCACCTCTCAGCCATCATTTCTCCAAGCTAAAGAGCCTTACCCCCAAACTCTATAGACACCATAGAGGTTTGGGGGTGACTGCTAGAGCATCACCCCAGCACCATGGTAGTGCTTGTGAGTCACGCCAGAAGTGACGTCATCACTATTGTAGGAAAAAAGAATCATTTACCTGGTCACTAAGCTTCCGCCTGGTGTACCAGCTTCACTTTGGTTCACTGGGCTGGATGGAATTCTGGCAGGTCACCAAGTCGTGGGAGGAAAGAGAAGCGAACACAAGCCTGCAGTGCAATCTGTTTAGTTCAACCTTACCAAAATATAAAAATATAAGCTCAGAGCATTCACCAAAAATGGCAGTGCCCGCAATTAAGAAAGAGGCATCTTTTGACCACCACCTGACGACCCCAAAAGGACATTCAGGTGGTGGGGCTGAACAATGGAACCTGGACAATGGGTGCGTTCAGACGGTGTGCCGGCTCCAAAACGCCCCATTGCAATCACACTCACCCCAGCTCGAAGTGCGCTCAGGCAGCTCCCCGGTGTCTACATGGGAGCGTGTGTCTGGACCCTTTTTAATTTTTTTAAATTTTTCGCTGCTTGCGTATGCGCATGAGCAATCACCCGAAAATACAATCACCCAAGCTCCGTGACTTCCTTGCCCTGAGAGAATATGTCCCTTTAAACTTTTACCCCGAAACTGGTTTACGTGGCATCCGGAACGGAGAATTAGTGTCCTTTAAAAAAAAAAAAAATTGGGGAGGGGGAGTTTATAAGTGCTCATGCGAATCTCGCTGACAGTAAAAAAAATGGCGGCCAAAAAGCGGAAGCCAGAGGCTTCCGTGGGGGGGGGGGTTTAAGACTCGGAGGTGGCTCGGCGACGGCTCCACATTTAGACAGGGAAAAGACGGCTGGAGCTGGAAGAGGACAGCTGAGACCACCAGAGGACCTGGTCTCTGAAATGCGACGGTTTGAGACGGCATTTGGTCCGGTAGGTGACGGCTGGGGATGGGAGCCAGTTGTGGCTGTGTGAACAAACAGATTTGAGCTGGCTCGAAGCATTACCAGCCGGCTCAAATCTGTGCGTGTGAATGCACCCTACATGTATTCCCTTTTGCAAGATCATAAAAGACACGCATCAAACGTCCTCGCGAGTGTACCAGTAGCCAGACCCGTCTCCTGGATGGCAAACACAAAACCATAAACTTGTCCTCCCTAAGGGCTGTCATTTAGGTCAGAGCCTCTGGCCAGAACAGGTGATGTGTAGATAAAAATATCTAGAGCTTCAGCTTTCGGGCTGAGTGCATTTTGGCTACAGGAAGGTGAGGTATGTTTGGGAAACAGTTCTGTTCTCAGCCGGGTACCACTCTGCAACCGGGAAAGAGGCCTTGGACATCTTGCAGTGCCTCATGGGTAAAAAACCAAAGTCTGCTTTTGCTACATCTGTTCAATAGACCTTATACCGAAATGGCCAACTCTCCCTTTATCCAAAATTGGGCCACGATCACGTAGCCATGATTGCTTGTCCATCCGTCCTCCCCCGGTCTGCCCGCCAGCTAGCTGACTGTCTGCAGGCAAGGCCCAAAATTTCCAGGACATTGCCCGCCGTAAGCGGGTGGGTTCTATTGCATCGTGCCCTGCTGAGGTCCCTCCCCCGCTGAAACCCCTGCTCTTCCTAAACTCCACCTCTAAATCTCCAGGAGAACATCTGCCTGGAGTTGGCAACCCCACCCTTTAGTCTTTGCCGGGAGAGCTGAGGCTGCTAACTCTCTGTTATCCTGGGAAAGGGAGAAGATCCGTGCGCGTCCTCCTGAGTTCCTTGGAGGAAAGAGGTCTCAAAATGTGATCGATATTTTAAATCTCCCTGGAAATTGGAAAGTCTTGTTAAAAAGTGATGCCTGCCGACCTCAAGGGGAAGTGGCAGTGTGGCCAGCTCTGGGTTGGGAAACACCTGGGAATTTGGGGGGGGGGGGGGGTGGAGCCTAAGGAAGGGCGGGGTTTGAGGAGGGGAGGGACTTTGATGGGGTATCATGCCACAGAGTCCATCTTCCAAAGAGAGCCAGTTTGGTGTAGTGGTTAGAAGCATGTACTCTAATTTGGGAGAACCGGGTTTGATTCCCCACTCCTCCACATGCAGCTGCGAGTGTGACCTCGGGTCAGTCACAAGTTCTCTCAGAGCTGTTCTCCCAAGAACAGTTCTTGAGAAAGCTCTTTCAGCCCCACCTACCTCACAGGGTGTCTGTTGTGGGGAGGGGAGGGGAAGGGAAAGGAGATGGTAAACCGCTCTGAGACCCCGAGTGAAGGGCGAGGTATAAATCCAATCTCCTGTTCTCTCTCTTATTGGTGTAGTGGTTAGGAGTGTGGACTCTAATCTGGGAGAACCGGGTTTGATTCCCCACTCCTCCACATGCAGCTGCTGGGGTGGCCTTGGGTTAGTCACAAATTCTCTCCGAGCTGTTCTCTCAAGGGCAGTCATCGAAAGAGCTCTCTCAGCCCCAAGATCTCTAATCTTGCTGAACTCTGCTCCTCTTGAGTTTATAATTTTCTTTCTTTCTTTTTCTTTCTTTCTTTCTTTCATCAAATTTCTACCTCACCCTCCCAGCCACAGCCGGCTCAGGGTGGCTGACATAAAACCGATAAATGACATTAAAACATACGTTACAATTTGAAAAATTCTAAAGGTAAAGGTTTCCCTTGCTCAGAAGCCAGACGAATCCAACTTTGGGGAGTGGTGCTCATCTTTGTTTCCAAGCCGAAGAGCCAGCGCTGTCCAAAGACATTTCCGTGGTCATGTGGCCAGCATGACTAGATGTCAAGGCGCACAGAATCTTCCCACCAAGTTGGTACCTGTTTATCTACTTGCAATTTCTTGCTTTCGAATAGCTAGGCTGGCAGGAGCTGGGACCAGAGACAGGAGCTCACTCCATCCCACGGCACTCAGGTCTCAAACTGCTGAACTACCGATCTTCCGGTCTGCAGTTCAACGTCTTAACCACTGAGCCACCACAGCCCTCAAAACAATTCTAAATCCATAATAAAGTGTTAGTAATTGTCATTCGTTTGCTGGTGGCAGCCATTATTTTACACCCCCTGATCTATTGCAGGGGGTGTAAAATAAACATTGATGCTGGTGGTTGAATTTATTTTCAGCGATGCATTTTATGCAATTTTTCATCTCATCCCACCCTTTGCCTCCCTGTTATTTGCGGCCAGGGGTCATTTTGTAGGAAAAGAGGTGCAGGAGCTCATTAGCATAACTCATTAGCATAACTCATTTGCATATGCCACACCCCCTAACATGCCGGAAGTGTGTCAGAAGGCGACACCCACCCCTCAGGCTCCACTCCACAGGTGAGTGAAACTGACCTGCTCTTCCTCCAGTCCCTTCCCCATCCAATACTTTGTGCAATAAAAAGAAGCGTAAAGAACACACCCTCATTCTCTTCCTGCTCCCTTGAAACCACCAGGTTTCAAGTAGACTTGAGATACCCAGGACACGTGCACCACCCATCCCTTTCCCTTCCCCTCCCCTCCCCACAACAAGACACCCTGTGAAGTAGGTGGGGCTGAGAGAGGTCTTTTGAGAACTGCTCATGAGAGAACAGCTCTGAAAGAACTTGTAACTGACCCAAGGTCCCACCAGCAGCTTCATGTGGAGGAGTGGGGAATCAAACCCGGTTCTCCCAGATTAGAGTACAGCTCCTGACCCCTACACCAGACTGACGGGGTGGAAGCTGCTGAAGGATTGGTGAGATTTCTCCAGGACTTATGTGCCACGTGCCCAGATAAAAAAATGGTATACTTATTAGAAAATGTATATGCCACCTTGAGGAAGTCTCTGGAAAAGCAGCACACAGTCATAAAAGGAACAATGATGAAATTATCAATATTAAAACAAAACATTAAAAACAATAAAGACCCTAGCAGGGCTTTCCCCGGGGCGCTGCGCCTCTGCACTGCTCGGGGAAGCCAAGGAGGGGGCGGGGCTTGGTCATGTGCCCGCCCCCTGGGCTCCTCACTCCCGGAGCTGCGCTCCTGTGCGCTCCCGCTCCAACAGACCCCTGTTTGTGGCCATCCCTCTGGAGTTAGATCTGGCTGGTAGAGAAACAGAATCTGGGCCTCAGACTGGGGGAGGAGAACTGTGGGAGACGCCAGGTTCAAGATCTCTCACTGATACCGCTTTAACTTTTGAAATCCGTCCCCACCCTTCCCTGTTTGGGGGTGGCACCAGGTTTAAAGAGCCTTTGCGTTTGGGTTTCCGCCTGAGAGCGAGGCGTGTTAAAATGAAATGACCACAATCATCGCTTTCTAACAAGTGGAATTTCTAATAGCATAGTTAATGTCACAGTGGATCTGATTGTGTTTATTGCAGGTAATTACAACACCAGTTTGGTGTAGTGGTTAAGTGCGTGGACTCTAATCTGGGAGATTAGAGTTTGATTCCCCAATCCTCCACTCACAGCTGCTGGATGACATCAGGCAAGCCTTAGTTCTGTCAGAGCTGTTCTCTCAAGGACAGTTCTGGAAAGAGTTCTCTCAGCCCCACCTACCTCACAGGGTGATTCCTCTCAGCCCCACCTACCTCACAGGGTGATACCTCACAGGGTGGATTCATATCCCACCTTTCACTTGGAGTCTCAGAGTGGTTTACCATCTCCTTTCCCTTCCCCTTCCCACAACAGAAATCCTGTGAGGTAGGTGGGGCTGAGAGAGCTCTCTTGAGGACTGCCCTTGAGAGAACAGCTCTGAGAGAACTTGTGACTGACCCGAGGTCACACCAGCAGTTGCATGCAGAAGAGTAGGGAATCAAACGCAGTTCCCACTACACCAAACTTGTTCTCAGTAACAATTATTCTCTAGATTTCTTAGTAAGATCAGTTTAACCATAAGTACTGGAACGTAGTTCCCTTTTGATGTTTGTCTTGTTTAGTGTTGTGTGTTAGTGATATTATATGAAGAAGAAGACGAGATTGGATGTATACCCTGCCCTTCACT
This sequence comes from Lepidodactylus listeri, assembly GCA_029233225.1. Taxonomy (NCBI): domain Eukaryota; kingdom Metazoa; phylum Chordata; class Lepidosauria; order Squamata; family Gekkonidae; genus Lepidodactylus; species Lepidodactylus listeri. The sequence goes on from JARCFY010000012.1 coordinate 8,893,877, forward strand.
ATCCAAAGGAGTCTCAGAGCACCTTACAAACCCCTTTCCCTTCCCCTCCCCGCAACAGACACCCTGTGAGGTAGGTGGAGCTGAGAGAGCTCTGAGTCCCTGAGAGAACAGCTGGGCCAGAACTATGGCTTGCCCAAGGTCATCCGGCAGGTGCAAGTGGAGGAGTGGGGAATCAAACCCGGCTCTCCCAGATTAGAGTCCACTGCTCTTAACCACCACTCTGTAGCTAAAAATAAAAAAAAAACATTTGGAGAGGAAAAAAAAGTAATAATTATTATCAAGCATTTATATTATGGTCCAAATGCCAAAACATATTCCGGTACAAAACAGACAAATATTTAAAGTGTCCTTGCAAACCAAACTGTGCTCAAAGTTCCTCTGAATCGTGTTGCGTTAAGCTGAATGGGATCGTAGATGTCAAGGTCTGCTGCGTAAAACACTCTTCAAAACAGACTGAATAAGCAGAGAAGACAACTTTTTTGACTGCCACGGTACCTTGAAAGGTAGGGCCGGACACGGGTGTGGAGCTGGCCCCGAGCCATGACAGTTGATCAGATAGTGGGGATAATTTATCTCTGCGTCAAAGAAGGACTCTGTTAAGCGACTTTGAGCTGTGTTATTCGGAGGAACTTCCAGCGCGGACAGGTTGGTTTACAAGGACACTTTCAATATCTGTCTATTTTGTGCTGGAATGTGTTTTGCGATTTGGTGCCATAATGTAAATGCTTGATAATAATGATTGAATAGATTGCAAAATAGTAGCACGGTTGTTTTTTTTGTTTTTTGAGAGCCAGTTTGGTGTAGTGGTTAGGAGCGCGGACTCTGATCGGGGAGAACCGGGTTTGATTCCCCACTCTTCCACAGGCAGCTGCTGGCGTGACCTTGGGTCAGTCACAAGTTCTGTCGGAGCTGTTCTCTTAAGGGTGTCATGGGCTGGGTGCAGGCAGGGCGAGAGAGAGAGAGAAAGTCCAAGTCTGGTCCGAGGTCAGAGTCGAGGGGTAGCAAGCAGGAGCCAAAAGAACAGAGTCTGAAGTACAAACCGGGAGCGTGGTTTTTGGAAGCCGGAGTCAAGGAGCCGAGAGTTCAAAGCACGAATCAGGAATCAGGAGCACGGGCGAGGGAGGGGCAGAGCGTCGTCAAACTGACTAGTTGCTGGCACGAGGAACCAGCCTCGGGAGGGGAAGCTAATTACCCCTCAGGTGCCGGGGTTCATTAGTGCTCGGCATGTGCATCCCGGCTCCTGTTAGAACTCAGGGCTGAGGGACCGCCTGCTGTGTGGGCGCACCTCCCTCCGTCTTGCCTGAGCTGGTTCCGCAAACGCACCATTTGAGGAGGGAAGTCAGGGGGGCTGCTTGTCAGGCGTTGTCCCTCCACCGCTGTTGCTGGGACAGGTGGTAGGGATACGCTGGCGAGCTCCGAGGTTTCATCAGGGTCAGGTGTGGGCTCTGCTGAAGCCGGGGCCGCATCCTCAGCAGGACTCATGACAAAGGGCAGTTCTCGGGAGAGCTCTCTCAGCCCCACCGACCTCACTGGCTGTCTGTTGTGGGGAGGGGAAGGGAGACTCCAAGAGGCTCTGGGACTCCAAGTGAAAGGCAGGGTATAAATCCTATCTCCTCCTCTTCCTCCTCCTCCTCCTCACTTAAAGATCTGGGAGAAGGGGCTGAGATCTCTCCAGTCCTAGTGTGCATTAACAATTTTTTAAAAAAGTATCCTCAGTCTTTCCCCCTAAATCAGGGGTGGCCAACCTGTGGCTCGGGAGCCACATGCGGCTCTTTCACACATATTGTGCGGCTCCTGGCAGGGCGGCTGGGGAAGCAAAGGGGAGGCATGCTTTTTCTCTCTTTCTCCCTCCCTCCCTTCCTTCCTTCCTTCCTTCCTTTCCTTCCTTCCTTCCTTCCTTCCCTCCTCCCTCCCATCTATTTGCTTTCCTAGTTTCTCTCTCTTTCCACTTCTTTAATTCTTTCTTTCCATCTCTCTCTTTTTCTCTCTCTCTCTCAATATCATTAGCAAACAAGTAATATCATTATCAATAACCGGTTTTCCTCGTTTGTTTTTATTTTTGGCAGTCCCATTTAATGTTAATAAAAAGCAAATTTGCATATTTTTAAAAATAAAAACGTGTGTGTGATATTTGTTCCTGTCTTGCGGCTCTCAGATATCTGACGTTTATTCTATGTGGCTCTTACGTTAAGCAAGGTTGGCCACCCCTGCCCTAAATCTAGGAGTGGGGCATCAGAAAATAGGGATTGTTCCTGATATAGAAAGAGTGGTGTGTCATAGAGTGAACCCCCAAGCACAGGGGTTGTAAAGACCACCTCCAAATTTATACACACTTTGTTTTAAGACTTAGAGGGCTAGAGAGGGGTCGAGTGGGCAAGTTCTTTCAGGCACTGCAGGTGTGCTTTGTAACTAGGGTTGCCTTGCCAGCTCTGGATTGGGAAATACCTGGACATTCTGGGGGTGGAGCCGTGGGAGGGCGGGGTTTGTGGAGGGGAAGGGACACCATCAGGGTGCAATGCCACAGAGTCCACCCTCCAAAGCAGCCATTTCCTACCAGGAAAATGTTCTATATTTTCTGAAGATCGGTTGTAATGGTGAGAAATCTCCAGGTCCCACCTGGAGGTTGCAATACAGAGAGAATCATGGAAAGATTAGACAAAGCCAAAAAGCAACCGTGAAAAAATAACAATGGAAAACATTAAACGATGTTCAATTATCTATCTATCTATCTATCTATCTATCTATCTATCTATCTATCTATCTATCTATCTATCGTATTGTATTTATACCCTGCCCTCCCTGTGAACAGGCTCAGGGCGGATTACGATGGTTGGTACGATGTACCTGGCCTGCATAAAACATTTAAAACCTTTAAACAAATTAAAACAATCCTACATTTAAAGGGCTCGCAATGCTAGTCATTCATTCATTAAATTAGATGGTGCGCTCTACGGTCTACTATCAGAGTTCCCAACCCAGTGATCTTCTGGCCTCCTTCAGAGCTATGGCTCTGTCTCCACACTGGGTCCAGTCCTAAACCACAGATGTTCAGATGGTAATAATTGGTGGTGGTGGTGGGCGGCTCCTAGTTGAAAGCCTGCTGGAAGAGCTCTGTCTTACAGGCCCTGTGGAATCGTAAGAGGTCCCGCAGGGCCCTGATCTCTTCCAGGAGCTCATTCCACCAGTAAGGGGCTGCCACTGAAAAGGCTCTGGCCCTCGTGGCTGCGAGCCTGCCATCCTTGGGACCTGGAATAGTTAGTCGATGTTGTGACCCCGACTGTAGTGCTCTCTGGGGTATATATGGGGAAAGGCGGTCCCTCAGGTATGCCGGACCCTGGCCATATAGGGCTTTAAAGGTAAGTGCCAGCACCTTGAAGCAAATTTGGTATGCTATAAGCAGCCAGTGCAGTGACTTTAGCACAGGCTGGATGCGCTCTCAGCGAGGGAGACCCATCAACAGCCTGGCTGCGGCATTCTGCACTAGCTGCAGCTTCCTGATCTGTGACAAGGGCAGCCCCATGTAGAGAGCGTTATGGTAGTCAGTGTCTAATTCACGTAAAGAATTCCATATATATTAATGTTCATATATATACATATATGCCATCCATTCATATACATGTGTGTGTGTGTGTGTGTGTGTACACACACACACACACGAAAACAAAATTTATTAATTGCCCCATCCCTGCTATTAATCCAAAAAGATAACACACCCTTCTTAACAGAGACATTAATGCCATTAATTGCTGTGTCTCAATTAAGAAGGGCGTGCTATCTTTGCATCTTGGAAGACTTGAGTTTCGTGCCTGTAAGAGTTGGTTTCATGACAATTTCTGGATGGTTGTGGCGTGATGCGGCTCAGTATGGCTATGCAGGGCCTCGTCCTGGCCGGCTTCATTAGAGGACTGAGCAGTGGCGTCCTTGAAGTTTGTCAAGATCTTTGAAGGACGTTTAAATTTATCACGCAGCCCCTCTCTAGTAACTTCCTTGTGAATAATTGTTTGGAATAAGACTTAACGAGCATTGCTATTTTTCCTTCCAGGCGCCATGCCCTTTCTTGCCTTCATCACCTGGATTTGAAAGTAATTCACCCATTGTAAAGTGTTTCTTGGATGGTTTGATACTATGCATGAACGAACAGAATACGTGTTTTTATATGAACTTGAATACAGATTGAATTTGTTGTGTGAAGTAGACACTGGGTTAAATTAGACATTTAACGTTTTCAGCATTATTTTTTCCATGGTTGCTTTTTGGCTTGGTTTAACCCACCTGGAGGTTGGCTACCCCATTTGTAACCAACGCCCCCTCGAAGCTGCGGAGTCTTGTGAGCAAAAATTCTACTTTGCGAGCGACCGGCATTCAAAGTTGTAAACGAGCAGTTTGGCTACTGCATAAATTAGTTTGCTATGGAGCCCCCCCTTCCTGAGCTAAGACAAGAATGTGTGAGCCGGAGGCTTTAAAAACTGGGAGCTAGCTCACACTAACTCAGCTTAGAGGGAACACTGTTTGTAACTGACTTTTCTTAAGGCCACAAGCCCTCTTTGGCAATCCGGAGGCCTCTTTTGTTTCCGTGCATGTAACTACGTTGAGCCATCACTTGCGCTGGAAGAGGAACTCCCTTGGCTCTGACGGGCAGGTGCTTCGTTACCATATCTCAGCATTATGTAACCTGCCACATTATCAGACGGGTGTGTCAGCCTCTTACCAGTGTCACAACCCCCTCAGTTGCTCCATGCCTTCTTCTTGTCTTCGAAAAGCATCCTGGGCCTTCTTACTTTCCTCTTATGGAACCCATGAGGAAGGAGGCAAGACAGGTAAGGTAAGGGCTATGGCTTGGGCGGGCGGAGGCGTGCAGGTGGAAGTGCTTCTGGGCCTCAGATCTGGAAGCAACAACTGACTTAACAGATATTTGAGAAGCTGCATGAACCACGGTATGACTTAACACCCGGTGTGGGTGTGTGTGTGTGTCGCAGAGGGTGGTGCAAGGGCTTGGGGCTCGGAGCAGGGTTCACATGTCAGGGAAGAAGCTGAAGACTGCCTGGGGGTTTAGGAGTGTTTTGGACCCAGGAGGCCTTTTGCCAAATGCGAGAAGGACAATAACTTGGGCGGCCATCTTATACACTCATCCCTCTAGCTGTTCCTGGAATGTCAGTTTGAAGATCAGCTGACCTTGGACGGCCTGGAGACCAAGAAGCCCTAGGAGGAAAGGCTGAGGGACTTGGGAAGGTTCAGTCCGAAGAAGAGGAGGTTGAGGGGGGAGAGGAGGGCTCTCTTGAAGTATCTGAAGGGCTGTGTCACTTAGAGGAGGGCAGGGAGCTGTTCCTGTGGGCAGCAGAGGAGAGGACTCACCAGAATGGGTTGAAATTAAGGGCGGGAAGGTACCGGCTGGATATTAGGAGAAACTTCTTTAGAGTCAGAGTTGTGCAACAGTGGGATCAGCTGCTGTCATGAGTCCTGCTGAGGATGCGGCCCCAGCTCCAGCTGAGCCCGCACTCCCGGCTTCAGCAGAGCCCACACCTGACCCTGATGAAACCTCGGAGCTCGCCAGTGTATCCCCACCACCTGTCCCAGCAACAGCGGTGGAGGGACAACGCCTGACAGGCAGCCCCCCTGACTCGCCTCCTCCGACGGTGCGTTTGCGGAACCAGCTCAGGCAAGACTTAGCGTCCCGGCGGAGGAAGGCGCACCCGCACAGCAGGCGGCCCCTCAGCCCTGAGTTCTAACAGGAGCCGAGATGCATACACTGAGCACTAATTAACCCCGACACCTGAGGGGTATTTAGCTTCCCTTCCTGATGCTGGTTCCTCGTGCCAGCGACTAGTCAGTTTGACAATGCTCTGCCCCTCCCTCGCCCGTGCTCCCGATTCCTGATTCACGCTTTAAACTCTTGGCTCCTTGACTCTGGCTTCCAATGGCTACGCTCTTGGTTTGTACCCTTGTCAGGGATTCTCTAGGCTGATCCTGCATCAAGCAGTGGGTTGGACTAGATAGCCTGTAGGGGCCCTTCCGACTCTATGTGATTCTGTGATCTTCAAGCAATTTTCAGGTGACATTATTGTCCTTCATGCCATGGAAAGCTTCAGTTTCCACTCCTAAAACCTCTCCTAAGGGGACAGGTCCCTGACCAGCATTACCCACGCTAGCCTGACCTCATCAGATCTTGGAAGCTAAGTAGGGTCAGTTGTGGTTAGTATTTGGATGGGAGACCACCTAGCACTATCACACGGGAGTCGTGGGTTCTCCTCCATCCCTCTGTGTGATCCCTCAAGCATCAGTATTGCCAAATAATACGGCGAAGACAACAGTTGATCTAATTCTAAACATATTGCCATTTGCACTTGCCATGCTTGGCACATCGATGCGTCCTGGAGATCAGGTGTGCAGGTCACGGGATTTAGCTGATGTTCTGGGTCAGTGTGGGCTATGCGAACTGGCCCCATTGCTCGAAAACCAGAGGCTATTTCTTCTTTGGGTCCAAATCTGGTGCTAGTTCGTAACTTCATAAGGTTAGTGTGCAGAGTTCGTGGCTCTCTAATACAGACTGGACCAATTGCAAAATCATCAACATGGTACAGGTAGTGCGCCACAACCTCACAGGGTCCAATCCTGGAGGTTTTTGGGTCATCTTCTGGGCATGGAACAGGGGTCACTCGGGGTGTGTGGAGAAGGAGATATTTGTGAATTTCTTGTGTTGGGCAGCGGGTTGGACCAGATAGCTATGGAGGTCCCTTCCAACTCTGTGGGAGGGCTTCTAGAGTCCTGGCCCCACTGGTGGACCTCCTGGTGGCACCTGGTGTTTTTGGCCACTGTGTGACACAGAGTGTTGGACTGGATGGGCCACTGGCCTGATCCAGCATTGGCTTCTCTTATGTTCTTATGCTCTTATGTAATTCTGTGATTCTGTGTCCATGCGTGCTATGCAGAGGCAGGCAATGGCACCCTTTGACTTGGAAACCCCACGAGCTTGCCATCAGTTGTCTGCAACTTAAATGCATTCTCTTACATTGGTTAAGGAACAGTAATTTCTGGACATCATGTGGGGCTGTAGTAGTCGAAAGAGAAGCCCGGAAAAACTGCTGAGTCATTCCAGTGAGACATGTTCAGAATTTACCGTTGATTATGGTCCTGGTTTGTCCTTGAGGGTCTTCTTGAACTCCCAGTGAAGCTGTCCTGTGGGTTACCAGCAGATGGTCTCTTGATGGCCTCTGTACCTCCTAGTTCCTTTTCCCCTGTACCCCCCTTTCTAAGTTCTCAAACTATTTCCCACACATTTTTGTAGTAATCCCATAGCACTGCTGTAAGTTGGGCCTCTGTGATCTTCGTATTTACAGATGGGGAACTGAGACTGTGAGGGATAATGGCTTTTCTAAGACTGTTCATGGGAGGGGAGGCAGCATAGTACAGCCTGATCTCATCCGATTTTGGAAGCTAAGCAGGGTCAGCCATGGTTAGTACTTGGATGGAGGTCTCTAAGGGAGACCCTGCAGAGGAAGGCAATGGCTGACCACCTCTGCACTTGCCTTGAAAGGCCCTTGCTGGGGTCACCATAAGTATTGGATGGGAGACCACCAAGGAAGACTCTGCAGAGGAAGGCCATGCCCAACCACCTCTGCTTCTCACTTGCCTTGGAAGCCCCTTGTCGGGGTCACAATAAGTCTTGGATAGTAGGCCACCAAGGAAGGCTCTGCAGAGGAAGGCCATGGCCAATCACCTCTGCTTCTCACTTGCCTTGAAAACCTCTTGCTGGGGTCACCATATGTCTTAGATGGGAGACCACCAAGGAAGGCTCTGCAGAGGAAGGCCATGGCCAACCACCTCTGCTTTTCTCTTGCCTTGGAAGCCCCTTGGTGGGGTTGTCATAAGTCTTGGATGGGAGACCACCAAGGAAGACTCTGCAGAGGAAGGCCATGGCCAACCACCTCTGCTTCTCACTTGCCTTGAAAGCCCCTTGCTGGGGTCACCATAAGTCTTAGATGGGAGACCACCAAGGAAGGCTCTGCAGAGGAAGGCAACAGCCAACCACCTCTGCTTCTCACTTGCCTTGAAGAGCCCCTTGCTGGGGTCACCATAAGATGCAATTACTCTGCAATTACGACAGAGGAGAAATGCTTAGAGCAGAAAATTAGCCTCTATAGTAAGATAAGAAAGCACTTCACATGCACAAGTCTGCCCAGAATATGGTTTAGCTGAGATTCAGATGAGACGCTTCCCAGCTTTTTACTCAGGTTCTTTACTACTGTGTTACATCCAATGCTCCCTCTAAGCTGTGGCGTCCTATGACCAAAAATTCTACTTTGTGAGCGACTGGCATTAAAGTTGTGAGCGAGCAATTTGGCTACTGCATAAATTAGTTTGCTCTGGAGCCGTCCTTCCTGAGCCGAGACAAAAATGTCTGAGCCGGAGGCTGAGAAACTGTGAGCTAGCTCACACTAACTCAGCTTAGAAGGAACACCCGTTACATCCATGCCTCAAGTTGTCTGCGAGAAGGCTCTGGAAGTCTGCAGCCCGTGTACCAACTGTCTGGTGTAATGGACTCATATTTCATGTCGTGGAGCTGGTATGGGGATGAATGAGTGTGGAATGCACCTTCCGTCCCACGCTGAATGTTAACAATTAGCCTGGAGTCCAGCGGCACCTTAGAAACCAACAAGATTTCAGCAGGATAAGCTTCCGAGAGCCAGAGCTCCATTTTGCCAGCTGGAATGGTGATCTCCGAGTCCTTATATCCTAGTCAGAGGGTGGCAGGCAGAGGGGAGACTCCGAATGCAAAGGCGCAGTACCTGTTGTGATTGCCTTGATTACAACACAGGAGAAATGCTTAGGGTAGAAAATTAGCCTGAGATAAGAATTTAGCTAGTATCACAGTGATTTAAGTTGCACAGGCTTAATTGCAAGTGATGAAAGCTGCTGAAAGCCAAATGTTGCTTCAGAGTGAAATGGGCCTCACCAGTGCTGGCGACCTCGGAGATTTTTTAGGGGGGGAGGTGGAAAGGGGGGAGGGACAGAATTGCTGATGTGGTGATGTCACTTTCGGGTGGTCAACAGGAAGTAACGTCGCCACATCGGCAAGAGCTTCGGCATTCCCTTGATCTCTGTGGTTAAGACCATAGAGCAGGGGTGGCCCAACTTGCCTAACGTAAGAGCCACATCGAATAAATGTCAGATGCTTGACAGCTACAAAGACAGGAACAAATATCACACATACATTTTTATCAAAAATATGCACATTTGCTTTTTTATTAACATTTGATGCGACTGCCAAAAATAAAAACAAAAGGGGTAAGAAAACCAGATATTGATAATGATATTTATTTTCCAATGATATTTATTTGTTTACTAATGATATTTATTTGTGTAAGAGAGAGAGAGGTGGAAAGAAAGAGAAACAAAGAAAGCAAGTCGATGGGGAGAGGGAGGGAGGGAGAAGGAAGGGAGGGTGGGGAAACGAAAGGGAGAAAGACAGAAAAAGAGAAAGAAAGGTGGAAAGAAAGATTGGGGAAGCTGCATGTGGAGGAGTGGGGAATCAAACCCAGCTCTCCCAGATTAGAGTCCGCGCTCTTAACCACTACACCAAAGTTGCAGGGGAGGGGAAGTTCTGTGTCTCATGTAGTATTTAGTGCTTTCGACATCGAGGAAACTGTCAGCTGACTTATCCAGCTTCCATACTTAATGGAGTAATGCGTTCAGCAGTGTTTCCAATTTGTTTCCAATTTGTAAATGTGTAGCATTTCCCCAGTGTAGGAATGAAGTCCTTCTTCACCCAAAGAGTGATTAACACATGGAACTCACTGCCATAGGAAGTGGTGGTGACTACAAGTGAGGACGGCCTCAAGAGGGAATTGGGAGGGCTTCCAGTGTCCTGGCCCCACTGATGGACCTCCTGATGGCACTTGGTGCTTTTGGCCACTGTGTGACAGGGAGTGTTGGACTGGATAGACTATTGGCCTGATACAACATTGACTTCTCTTATGAAAAGGGATCAGTGCTGGCCAATATAGAACCTATCTTCACCCCAAGGATATTTTAAGGCAGGGGTGTCGAACTCATTTGTTATGAGGGCCGAATCTGACCTTAAATGAGACCTTGTTGGGCAGGGCCATGATCTTTACCAGACTCTCTCAATTGCACAGGAGAGGCTTGCCTATCTATCTCTCCTGTGTGGTTGAGAGAGACTAGTAAAGCAAGCTGTAACATGGCGGCAGCAGCAGAACTGCAAATGGAAGTAGGAAACAGCCAGGGCCTTGCAGGTTGGATTGGGTCCCTCCGAGGGCCTGATCTGGCCCGCGGGCCACATGTTTGACACCCCTGTTTCCAAGTATGTAGACTTGGTTGACTGATTTCAAGATGTCATATTGACAATCTTGACTTTGAAAGACGGAGTTTCTCTGACAGAAGCAACGATTCATGGACCATTAATACTAGCCATCCAACATCAACACACAATATTCAGACACTTTCCACTGAAATACGATGTGCATCGTTGCTCCGAGAAGTACAAGAGGGTCTACACTGTACCATGATATTCACTGACTGCTGCTTTCCTCTGGTTCCCGTAAGATTCTTAATATTTCTTGTGGTGTCGGTGAATGGCCAAATAAATGGATGCGAGGCCGAATGCTATTGAAACACAATAATCCAGTGAATCCACAAAAAAAGATAGAAAATGGGGGCCCTGTTTACATGTGGTAGCTACTGAATCCATCAGGACACCAGAGAAAGAACATACTTGGAAGGAAGAGGTCATTCTTAGGAAAAGTCATGAAAGCCGTGAGGCACGTGTTATTTTATTTCTGCAGTTGACCTGATTTGTAGCTCAAAAGTATTGTACCAGGTACCTAGGAATGTTACATACTGCCCTTTCTTGCTTATAATGACAATTCTTTGGTCTTGTGCTTCACTGTGGTCAAGCACTGAAGGGCCTTAGCTCAATGAGCAAAGGATTATTTTGCAGGGAAAGTATGGTTTAATCCTTGGCAGCTACTTGGTAGGTTGCGATGCCATCAGTTTAATAGAAGACGAATCCTGATTAATTATTGCCTCTTTTGATCCTTTACAGCTGCAGTTGTGTTTAACCATTAATCCCAGGACCCAGATGTGACGGAGATAGATGCCAGTCACCGGCGAAGACAGAAAGATGGAATTTGGAGACCTCTTGAAGGTGATTGGGGAATTTGGGAGGTTCCAGAAACTGCTGGTGTTCCTCCTCTGCATCCCGAATTTCCTCACGCCCTTTCACATGTTTGGCCAAGTGTTCATTGTCATGGACGTCCCTCACTATTGCAACACGAGCTGGATCCGCAAGCTTGACTTGAACTTAACTGAAGACCAGGAGCTGAACTTGACCATTCCGAGGAAACCAGATGGATCTCTCGAGGAATGCCGTATGTTTACTCCCGTGCAAGGGAGTCTTCAGTTCAATTCCACAGAAAAATGCCGAGACGGTTGGGTGTATCCTGAAGAGCAGCCGCCGACATTGCTAACCGAGGTGTGTACTTTAGATCTGTTGTTGATGTCAGAAGGTGCCTTATAGAGAGTTTTGACCTTTGGTCCATGTAGCTCAGTGTGGTGTATTCTGACTGGTAGCAGCTCTCGAGCAGAGAAAGGTGTTTCCCAACACTTTCACCTTTAACTGGGGATGCCATGGATTGACCCTGGGACATTCTGCAAGGAAGGCAGGTTTTCTACCACTGCGCTGAGCTGAATTTCAAGATTTCTGTTTTGAAATGTTTCACCACTTCAGACACGGCCTATGCATGGAAATTGCTTTGGGCTAGCCTGAATGGATTTCAAATGAGTGTTCTCCTGATCAATTCTCCTGCTAAGCCAGGGGTGTCAAACATGCGGTCCGGGGGCCGGATCACACAGTTTGTGCATGCGCATATGTGCATATGTGCTTATGTACATATGTGCCTCACCCTCTGCAGACGTCACATGTTCCAGCGGTTATGCCTGCATCGCTAAGACTTTTTAAAAATGGCGGCCATTTGGGATGGTCTGGAGACCATCCCTATGGGTGGATTGCGCCCTGGTTTTAATGACCTGACGGTCAAAAGTCCAGCATTGGCCCATCTGCCAGCTTTAGACCAGACTTTAAGCACTATCTTTTAAGTACAAATCCCCGACGGGGATCGACGGGCTACTAACGAAAGCAGCATGATTCCCAGATGTGGAGGCCTGGACGTGCACTTTAAATCCACTAGGCACTCGTGCCCGGCGCGTCTCAAAAGAGCCGTCTGAACACACCCTAAGCCTCTGAATCCTGGAGCCAGGAGGCAACATCAGGGGACGGCCTTGGCTGGTTGCTGGTCCTCCAGAGGAACTGGTTGGCCACTGTGTGAGACAGGATGCTGGACTAGTTGAATCACTGGTCTGATCCAGCAGGGCTCTTCTTATGTTCTTAGACAGAGACATACATTTTACATATTTGTAATATACCACATTACATGTATTGTAGCCTGGGCAGAGGAACCCTAACACTTTTGATACTTCTGTGAGATGGTTAATCCCCCAATGTATGAAATGATGAAGCCCAAGCATTTATAGGTAATGGATTATCTACTAAGGGAAATGCTTTGCCCCTTAATCCAAGTCTGAAGAGGCAGCAAAACTCCCACAATCCAACATTTCCCTCCCATATCCAGCTTGTTATATCCTGTGCTGGAATATTGGCCACAGATATGAGGTAAATTTTGTGCCTCATCATCGGCTTTTTCTATCAGTATATTTAAAGCCACACATGAGGCAAATTTCAACTTTCTAAATGTGAACTTTCCTAACTAATGAGTTTGGGGTACAATCTGAGTCCCCTGTTGGGGGTGGAGATATAAGATTGCTGGTCCTTTTCTAGTGATATGAGATCTAGTTTGATGTAGTGGTTAAGTGCGTAGACTCAAATCTGGGAGAACTGGATTTGTTTCCCCACTCCTCCACTTGCACCTGCTGGATGACCTTGGGCGAGCCATAGTTCTGGCACAGCTGTTCTTGAAAAAGAGCAGCTTCTGTCAGAGCTCTCTCAGCCCCGCCTACCTCCCAGGGGGTGTCTGTTGTGGGGAGGGGAAGGGAAAGGAGATTGTAAACCACTCTGAGACTCCTTTGAGTAGTGAAGGGCGAGGTATAAATCCAATCTCCTCCTCCTCCTCTTCTTCTTCCTTGGATAATAGATCTGTTTAGGCATGCCAAACTCCAGGTGGGGCCTGGAGATCTCCCAGAATCACAATGGACTTTAGGACTACAGAGATTAGTTCTTCTCAGGGATTTTTTGGGGGGGGTGGGGTGGGGTGGTTCTGGAACTCTCAAGGGGGAAATGAAGTTTTCAGTCTGTATACTGAAAATTCATACACTTTTAAACATTTTTAAAGGATTTTAGTCGAAGAGGTTCCAGAACTCCTTTCCGGCGCATTCCCCCAGAAAAAAGATGACTAGGAATTTTCCAGCCCAGAGTTTTTAAAAAAAATTCAAGGCTCCTGCTCATAGGGGAACTGGGTAATCATTTTTGCGGATGAGTGAGATGTAAATGTTGCTGTCTATCATTCTTTACATACACCTGGATCACATCACTTACGTCATGAGACTTCCCCTATGCTGCCCGTGCAGCCAACTGAGTCTCTGGAACGTCTGTTCTTTGGGGACAAGCATGAACATCATAGCACAGCAAAGTGGGAGACTGAAGTGGACGGGGGAATTAGCAGAAATTGACGGAAATGCCCTTTCTGTCACTGGAAACAGATTTTGGGCTACAGGAAACTGATTTGGGATTTTCCACCTCTCTGAGAACCCTATTTGCACTGATTTGGCTGCTGAGAACCTCTGGGAGTTGCAAAGAATTCTGGGGATGCATTCCAGGATACGACCGGAGGTCACGTGAAGTAAATGCCAAACTAGGGTTGCCAACATCCATGTGGGGGCTGGAGATCTCCCAGTATGGCAACTGATCCCCAGGCAACAGAGATTGGTCCACCTGGAGAAAATGGCAGCTTCCAAAGGTGGACTCTATGGCGTTGTACCCCACTGAAGTCCGGCAACCAGCAGAAGATGGGGACTTACCAGGAGTGGGAGGGAGGCTCAGAAGACACCACCAGTGACATAGCTACATCACTTCTGGTGTGTATAGGAAGTGATGTCATCACATCACAACATCAGGACGGTGCTCTGGTATCTGGGGAAAAAACTCCATGGCAAAAATGGCTTCTACCACAGAGTTTTTGCCCAAATACCAGAGTGTCATCAGCTACGTGATGATGTCAATTAAAACGCATGTCGAAAGTGACATCACCACATTGCCAGCAATGAAGCCTGGGCCTTCCTCTCTCTCCTGGTAAGTCTCCCCCCCCCCCCGGCCAGTCGATTGACAGCAGGGGGTGGGACATGGCAGCGGAGGACCCTTGCCTCCACCAGGGGGTGTGGCCACCCTCTAATCCTCCCTTCCCCACACCCTGCACTCCTCAGGTTCCATCCCCCAGATCTCCTGGTATTTCCCAACCTGGATCTGGTAACCCTACGCCAGGGGTGGTGAAACTGCGGCTCGGGAACTGCATGTGGCTTTTTCACACATATTGCCTGAGAAGTGAAGGGGAGCCATGCCTCCCCGGTTGGTATTCCCTTCTCCTTGCTTTCTTTCCTCCTTTACCTCCCCCATCTTCCTTCCTTCCTTCCTTCCTTCCTTCCTTCCTTCCTTCCTTCCTTCCTTCCTTCCTCTCTCTTTCTCCCCTCTCTCCCCATCTAGAGTTAAATATCATTATCAACATCTGTTTTTACCCCCTTTGTTTTTATTTTTGGCAGTCTCATTTAATGTTAATAAAAGCACATTTGCATATTTTCCAATAAAAACGTGTGGGTTATATATTAGTTCATGTCTTGCGGCTCTCAGATATCTGACGTTTATTCTATGTGGCTCTTACGTTAAGCAAGTTAGGCCACCCCTGCCCTATGCCAAACTGGCCGTATTGCCAATACCCCCTTTGTGGCCACATATTGCAAGGGAACCAGAGAATTATGGGGGAAATTCTGTTCAGGGGAACTGGTGAGCTTTGACTGCCATTCCAACTGAGGCTAAGCTCCACGGGGCTAGGTAGTTTCTGGCTTATAACGATACTGAAACACATTAAGGGGAATGGCTTGCCCTGAAAAACGAAAAGGTGAGGCAAAGGAGAAAAGGTGGCTGCTGCATGCAGAAGGAAAATATAACACTGGTGCTGACAGGAGGCTTAGTAAAAGGACTGCGTGTTTTTCTTTTGCTAGTTCAACTTGGTCTGTGAGCAAGAAAACTTAAACAGCATCTCGCAGTCCATCCTCATGGCGGGCGTTCTCGTTGGAGCTCTGGTCTTCGGGCCGCTGAGTGACAGGTAAAGAGAGGTGCATCTCTGCAGCAGTTTGGCGGTGCTTTCCCCACTCCTGCCACCCTGGAGCGGGTCGGTTGTTGCAGGGGCTTCATGTGCACACAGACAATGCGCTCAGTCTCCATTCGTGGTAGCACTTCGGGTTTCGCCTTGTGTCCCCCACATCCCCATACTTGTTCTGCCAAAGGCACCAAAACTGTTCCAAGAGCAGGGTGCCTCTGCCAAAGAATCTGAGGCCGTGGTCACACGGCACCCTAATCCCGGATAAAGTCAAGCTGGGATAAGTCCTGGCTGTTTATTATACCCTGGCTCGGCGGGGTATAAATAGAAGTAAATAAATAAATAAATAAAAATATCCGGGATTTTTTTTTTCAGGTTAGGATGTTCACACATCCCAACCCCGGTGGTGGCGGCTGGCAGTGGCAGCGGCTGGCGGGGATGGCTGGGGGAGGCACCCTTCCTGCTTGGCTCGCAGGAGACCACTCTACAACACCTCTCTGCCACTGCTGCCAGGACAGCGAATCCGGACCTGTCCTGGCTGGCTGGCTCGCCCCGTGCTCTGCTCCGGCCCCGAGCCCTGCCGGCTGCCGCCTGGTAAGGCTAGGGGCCGGAGCAAAGCACGGGGCGGGTTCCCCCCTTTTGCACTTGGGCGTTTGAGTGCCCAAGCGCCCAAGTGCAAAAAATGAAAAAACAAACAAACCCGGGAGGGATGATCAGATAGCCCCCTCTCGCAATCATTGCGAGAGAGGGCTGTCCAGATTAGCTCAATCGCGGGTTCCTCGCGCGACTTCCGGGAAAATACTTGATTTTGTTTTCCGACCCCGGGGATACTTGATTTTCCCAGGGTCGGAAAACGCGGGAGGAACCCATGATTGAGCCCGCTTCGGCGCGGGAGTAGTCGCAGCTGATCTGGTCAGTCCCTTTAAATGCGAGAGGAAACAGCAGTTCCTCCTGCTTTAAAGGGCCGTGTGACCGCGGCCTCAGTTTCTAGCTGAGCTCTTCATCCTTCGCAAGGCAGCAGAATAAATAATGCAAAAGGTGCCTTTCCTAGGAACGTTTCCTGTTCTTCTGGTTGCACACAGAAAAAGCACATTAGGGCTGTCGGCAGCTGTTGTGTGGGTGTGCCTGAAAAGCAGAAGCATACTACTGGGACCAAGAACCTGGTCTAAACCCCTCCTCTTCTCTTCTTGTGCGGACTGAGTCCCGCATGAGCTGGCCTTTAGTTTAGCTATGACTGTCGCCAGCTTTTCTTTCATGGGTCCCAAAGCAATGCATGGGGGTTTCTCCTACCCAGGCACTGCCCCATTGTTGAAGCCAAAAATGAGAGATCACGGGAGGAAGTGGAAATCCAAAACAACATTCGTGACGAAAATAACGAAGAGTCAATAAAGATAGGTTTGCAGAATCATTTACTGCAGTAATTACTGTAGTAATCCTGCAGAAAATTCTCTTCTATAATCGCTCGCATGCAACGAATGCTGCGCAATGTAAACAATTCGTTTCACAATAATTGCTTTATCTGAGCGTGTAGCAATCACAATTCTTATCAAGTTCTACTTATCAACTCTTGAAGTAAACTCTCTAATAACAGAACTCTTGGGTTCCTTCAAGATAAGCTGAAATTGATAAGAATTGTGATTGCTACATGCTCAGATAAAGCAATTACTGTGAAACGAATTGTTTACATTGCGCAACATTCGTTGCGTGCGAACGATTATAGAAGAGAATTTTCTATAGGATTACTACAATAATTACTACAGTAAATGATTTTGCAAACATATCTTTATTGACTTTGTTATTTTCGTCATGGATGTTGTTTTGGATTTCCATTGCCCTGTTGTTGGTTGGATTACCTTCCCTAATGATAGATTCACTGGTGTGGTATGACCATGAATCTCTGTTGGTAGCAGGGTGCACTAGGCTTACCTGCAGCAGCAGCGTCTTGTTACTGTGTGTGCTTGATGAAGCTACAAAAGTACTCAGAGCCACTTGTAAGTCGCAAACAAATAAGAGTTCTTTACTCAGATAACTCCATTCTAGATAGTGTAGGTGAGAGATAGGGAGGGAGTCTAATCTAAGTAGCTAGGATGGATGCAGAATGCATGTGCCAGAGATGGAGAGCGTGCTCATTCTTGGTGTGTGTGAGAGAGAGGTGTTAAGCCGGAAGGAAGGAAATCTTGTCCCTAAGAATAGCATTCTACCTAGCAGGAAGGAAAGGATAATCTGTGTGTCCTGACCACTCTATCTAAATCTATGGTTCTGTCTCCGAAGTCTGAGTCCTCCACTTCCAACACCTAAATGAAAATTTGCTGCATGTGGGCAGATTACCTCCATACAAAGCTAAAAAGCTTTTAATATACCTGTGTGCATGTATACTTGTGTCCAAGTAATGACCTTTCTCTACTGACCTTGCATTTCTTCCCCCCAGGATCGGGAGCCGAAACATGATCTTGTTCACCCTTCTCTTGATGGGCTCCTTTGGCGTCGGAGCAGGCTTTGCACCCAATTTGTATGTCTACATCGCCTTGAGATTCGTTGTGGGTTCTGCTTTTGCTGGAATCAGTATAAGCATGGCGGCTTTAAGTAAGATTCCCCTACCTCAGCTTCTTTGGGGAGGGCTTCGCCTTGCATTCAGAAGTGACAACCCTTGGGAATTCAATTTATGCTCCCTCCTTTTTTAAAGAGTCTTTTGCCCTCTCGATAGACTGCTATGGCAGGGAATGACAGGCAGCAAAGGTGATTGGTTGGGAGTGGTAGACTGTGGAAATATTACTTAAATAGGCTGATCTCGAGTGGTCAAATGTGACAATTTTGTCCCAAGGAGCTTCTTTAGATAGCAGAGCAGTCTATCGTAGCATCTGATTTGAATATCCATTCCCTGAATTGGGAACTGACATCTGAGGTGGTCATCAGGTACGGTGTATCTACTAAGGATATTGCTAAAAAAAAAAAGCCAGGATGTGCAGGGTCTTTTGTTAATAACGATCTAACAGATTGATGGCTTGACCTTGCATATTCCGACAATGCTGAGGCCGATCATTTGTCCGTTAGGGTGAATACTGCTCACTCGGTATCTATGCTTTTTCAAGGATTTGACTGCCTCTGTTCCCTCCCAGGTTCGGAGTGGGTTGGGGCCTCCTACCGCCCCCTCGCGATGATTGTTACTCACTGCTGCAATGCGTTGGGGCAGGTGGCCTTGGCCGGCTTGGCGTACGGCATCCGGGACTGGAGGCTCTACCAGATTGTTGGTTCTGCCCCGGCGTTATGTCTCTTCTTTTACATATGGTGAGTGGTCGCAGGTATGGGATATGGTCACAGTGTCTGGATAGATCCTTTATACGAAGTACATGGCTGGAAGCGCAAGTTATTTTTTTCACTGAAAAGCAGGAGGTGAAACAAGGAGGGAGAGAAGGGGAAGAAGAATCACAGGCATTGAGCCCCGGGTACATTCTCCAAGCGCCAAGCAGAGTCTGGCAACTGTGTCTGTCACACACTTTGCTTTTTCTTTCCCCCTGGGCGGCTCAGCCTTGCTGAAATTACGCTCTGAATGCTGATGGTCTTCAAGAGTTTTTTTCTCTTTCAAGAGTTAGATTTCTCTCCCGCCCGCCCTGCCACTTGGCAGGCTCAGGGCGGCTGACAACACAATTTCTACACAATAAAATTCCATAAAAACTACCAACAATATAAAAACATACAGTACAGACTTTAAAATACGATACAAGATGGCGATCTTCAACGCCCTTATCCGAGTGGTGCCGGCAGGCGTCTTCAGACTTCTGAACTTCCAATTTGTGGTGGAGATGCTCCTGATTGGCGAACTTTGATGGTCGGACCAGGGCTGTAAAAGTCAAGGCGGCCCCTACTTGAAAGCCTGGTGAAAGAGCTCCATCTTACAGCCCCTGCGGAACTGTAAAAGGTCCCGCAGGGCCCTGATGTTGTCCGGGAGCTCATTCCACCAGTGCGGGGCTGCCACTGAAAAGGCCCTGGCTCTTGTCCTTCGAAACATAGAGCTGGAAAGGACCACAAGGGTCATCAAACCCTGGCACAATGCAGGAAATTTACAACTATCTTCCGTCCCCAGTTCCTTCCCCAGTTCCTTCCCCACTTTCCCCCTGCTCTAGGCCCAGAGAAGGCGTTAAACCTCCAGGATCCCTGGGCCAGTCTGCCATCAGAAATCCAAGCCCGGGTCTGCCCTGGGCTATCACTCCTTGTCCCTTGAGCAATACCCAGTCCTGTGGGTCCCCGAGACGGAATGCACAGAACAAAAACAGACCTTTAATATATATATATATATATATATATATATATATATATATATATATATATATATATATATATATATATATAAAGGTTTATTAAAGGATTTCACTACGGCGATACAATCTCTATAACTTAAGAAAAGAGAAAACAAAGTTAACTGTTCTGTCTAATCAGGGCTCCGTTGGGGCCGGAGCGAGCCGGAGTGCCGCTCCGGGAGAGAAGGGGCCGGGGGCCCCCGCAAAGGAGCCCCGTCTTGCCCCCAGCCACCTTCCGTGGGGCCGCGGCTGGCCACCGGCCCCGCAAACGAGCCCCGTCCGGCCCCCAGTCACCTTCCGCGGGGTCGCGGCTGGCCGCCGGCCCCGCAAGCGAGCCCTGTCCCGTCCCGCCCCCAGCCACCTTCCGCGGGGCCGCGGCTGGCCACCGGCCCCGCAAGCGAGCCCCGCCCCCAGCCACCTTCCGCGGGGCCGCGGCTGGCCGCCGGCCCCACAAGCGAGCCCTGCCCCCAGCCACCTTCCGCGGGGCCGCGGCTGGCCGCCGGCCCCGCAAACGAGCCCCGTCCCACCCCCAGTCACCTTCCGTGGGGCCGTGGCTGGCCGCCGGCCCCAGGAAAAAACCTCTCCCTCCCCCAGTCACCCCCAGAACCCCCCCTCCCTCCCCCACTCAACAGTTCCCTGGGCCCAAGGGAGGGAGAAGCCGGGCCTGAGTGGCTTAACACCACTCAGGCCCAAGCAAGGGGGGGGGAGGGAAAGCCAGCCCCAGTGTGGGGAGAAGCGCCCCTCCCTTCCTTCCCTCTCTCCCCCCACCTACCTACCTGTTCCTTCCTTCCCCCCTTCCTCCCTCTCTCCCCCCTTCCTTCCTTCCTTCCTTTCTTTTCTCTCTCTCCCAACTACCTACCTACCTTACTGTTCCTTTCTTTCTTCCTTCCCCTTTCTTCCTCCCTCCTTCCTTCCTTTCTTTCTTCCTTCCCCCCTCCCTCCTTTTTTTTCTTTCTTTCTTTTCTCTCCCCCACCTACCTACCTTCCTTCCTGTTCCTTTCCTTCTTTCCTTCCCCCTCCCTCCCTCCCTCCCGTCTGGCCTTTTGACACACTGCCCATGACGTCATTCCGGTGACGTCAGGGGGTGTGGCATATGCAAATGAGTTATGCTAATGAGCTCCTGCACCTCTTTTTTTTACGAAAGGACCCCTGTGTCTAATACATCGATTACCAGTTTGGTGTCGTGGTTAAGAGTGCAGACTCTAACCTGGGAGAACTGGGTTTGATTCCTCCATTTGAGACTCCTCCATTTGCAGCTGCTGGGGTGACCTTGGGTCAGTCACAAGTTCTCTCAGAGCTGTTCTCTCAAGGGCAGTCCTCGAAAGAGCTCTCTCAGCCCCACCTACCTCACAGGGGGTCTGTTGTGGGGAGGGGAAGGGAAAGGGGACCTCTCTGAGACGCCATGTGAAGAGTGGGGTATAAAATCCAATCTCTTCTCTCTCTCTCTCTCTCTCTCCCTCCCTCCTACCTGGCAGTAGATGGTAAACCTTCTTGTAGCATGAAATCCAAGCAATAGCGTAAAAACATTCTATACGTTGCAGTCCGTTGTGACGAAGCATAACATATCAAAGCATACTAGCATGGCAGGAGCATAAAGTTAGCATGGCTTCCCTTTGGCCTATACCCTTATTATAGCTTTTTGCCCTCTGGCATCAAGTGGTCTCTTAGATCCAATCAGGAATCTCTCTTAATGGAACTTTCCAGAAGATGTTAATGTCCGCTCCTGATTCCCCGCCTCCCACCTGGTTATACAACTGAGTACCGGTTCTCACAGTTAACCAATTATCACATTCTTGAGTCTGGCCTTGAAAGAGATAAGGATGGTATATGCAGGAGGGACCAAATCATAAACACCCGTGAGCCAGACTAGGACATCTAATAATCACCTACTGACCAGTTGCACCCAGAAGAGCCGTGGCATTGGGTTGCCAGCCCCCAGGCGGGGCCTGGAGATCTCTTGCTTTTACAGCTCATCTCCAGCTGACAGGGATCAGCTCCCCTTGGAGAAAACAGCTGCTTTGAAGGGCAGACTCTGTGGCACTGGACCATGCTGAGGCCCCTCCCCTCCCCAAACTCCACCCCCTCCTGGCTCCACCCCCAAAGTCTCCAGGTATTTTCCAACCCATACCTGGCAACCCTATGGCCTGGCACAAAGTACAAAGTAGGAAACAGCCAGGGCCTTGCGGGCCTGATTGGGGCCCTCCGCATGTCTGACACCCCTGAACTAGAGTGTCGCCCCTGATGTGCCTACATCACCTGGAAGTGACATGGGGATGTTGTGCTTCTTCCCTCCCCGCTTCGGGAGCCTGCCAGTAAGTCCCCTCGCCAGCTTGTCCGTCTGACTTGGCAACCTTACCCTCTTCCTACCTAAATTCACTTGCGGCGCTTCATGATACCCCCTCCTTTGCAGGATCCTCCCGAGTTCTGCTCGATGGCTCCTGACGAGAGGGAAGATCAAAGAAGCAAAAAAGACGATCCGGAGGGCAGCCTCGATCAACAAGCGAAGCGTCTCAGAAGAATTACTCAACCAGGTCTCAGAGGCTGGGATTTCTAATGCTTGTAGGTCTGCCAACCTCCAGGTGGGGCCTGGAGATTTCCCCCAGAATACAAGTGATCTCCAGGTTGGGTTGCCAACCTCCAGGTGGGGCCTGGAGACCTCCCACCATTACAAGTGATTTCAGGCGACAGAGTTCCGTTCCCCTGGGGGGAATGGCTGTTGTGTGTGGGGGGGGGTGTGTGTGGCCCTTATGGCATTATACCCCACTGAAGTGCCTCCCCTCTCCAAATCTCGCCCTCCCCAGGTTCTGCCCACCCAAATCTCCAGGGATTTCGCAACCCAGAGTTGGCAAGCCTACCTCTAGATGACAGAGATCAGTTCCCCAGCAGAAAATGGCTGCTTTGGAGGGTGGACTCTATGGCATTGTACCCTGCTGAGGTCCCTTTCCTCCCCAGGCTCCACCCCCAAATCTCCAGGAATTTCCCGACTTGGAGTTGCCCAACTCCCAAATGCTTGTTTTTCAAAAAAAGTTTTGTGATGAATGTGGTTTGGGAGAGATCTCGGGGAAGCGGCATGCGGTTGTGGGAAGGCGTGGGGCAGTTTTTGCTGGATCTAGATAGGCAAAGCATCATTAAAAAATAGTTCCTTCATCAAAAAAGTACAGTGGGGAGAAGAAAACTGCCCCCCGGCTTTTGCTTTTCTACCAACTGGTCCCAGTGCCAACCCCCCCCCAACAACAACAACAACACAATCAGGCTGTTGGCTGACACCTCTATGAATGTTGGTATCCTAAGCTGCGCATAGGGTCGCCAACCTCCAAGTGTGGCCTGGAGATCTCCCACCTTTACACCTGATCTCCAGCCTACAGAGATCAGTTCCCCTGGAGAAAACGGCCGCTTTGGTTAGTGGACACGGTGGCATTGTACCATCCTGAGTTCCCTTACCACCCTAAATAGGGCTGCCAAGTCCCCCCGTGGGGTGGGGATTCCCCTGCTAAATGGGTCCCCAATCCGCCGGTCAGGATCTGGCTGGCAGGGGGAACCCCACCCCCGAAGTGGCCTGATCAGGCTGATGTGCCCGGCCTGATGACATCACCCAGAAGCGACGTCATCACACTGGGCGTGTCACTGGGTGAGGCTCTAGCAATCGCTCTGGAAAACTCTATGGTACCATAGAGTTTTAGGGCGATTACCAGAGTGTTGCCCCGGCAACATGCCCAGCGTGATGACATCACTTCCAAGTGATGTCACTGTGGCATGCGCGCGCTTTATGCGCACACGGGTCTCCCAGAGAGGGATTGGGACTCCCCCACTGTTATGAAGGTAAGCAGGGGTCCTTTTGTAGAAAAAGAGGTGCGGGAGCTCATTAGCATAACTCATTAGCATACCTCATTAGCATATGTCACGTCCCCTGACATCACCAGAAGTGTGTCAGAAAGGGAATGTCAGTTTCAGCCCCATTATATCCTATGGGCCATTGAAATCAGTGGCAAAAACTCATAGGGTATATGAGGGGCTGGAGGAAGATTGGAGCAGGGGGTCCAATTCTACGGGCCCCCAAACAGGTTGCCCCCATTCCCTCCATTGTTCTCTATGGCAGGTCCAATCTTCTTGAAACTTGGTGGGTATTTCGAGGAGAGGCCCCAGCAGCTACCCTGCAAGTGTGGAGCCTCTCCCTCAAATCCCCTCCCCTCCAGTGGCTTTTAAAGTTGCCGCCGAATTTCGGCGGCAATTCAGCAGCAGGCTGAATCAGATTAGAGAATCTGATTCGGCCCGTGGCTGCCCTAGTGGCCACTCCTGAGCTGGCGGAGCTTTGCTCCGCCTCGCTCCGGCCCCAACGGACCCCTGAAGATAAGACTTGGAAACCCTAACCCTAAACCCCTCCCTTTCCAAGCTCTGCCTCCAAAATCTCTGGGTATTTCCCAACCCAGAGCTGGCAACCTTGGCTGTGCAGCATCTCAAGGCTTTCCTGAGGACCCAGTTCACAGAGGCCAGCAGCGCAAACAATAACGTTAGGCCTGTATTGTGGACCTGTCGATTCTGGCTGACGTTGTTATCTTTCTCATTTTGTACGATCTGAAGCTGGCTCCTGAAAAGAAGGCCAAATCTGGAAATATCCTGGATCTTTTCCGGAAGGCATACCTAAGGAAACTTATTTTAATTATGGCTTGGGTCTGGTAAGTCTTCTGAACTGTGCTAAATCAATAAAAGCAATAAAACCGCAATAAAACACACACACACGCTTTCTATTTGATGTGTGGAAGGGCTGCTGCCACTTCTTGGTCTCGGGTCTCTTACCTGTCCCTGCCTCGCGCTTTTATGGGCTTCATAAAATGGGCTTCATAACTATATCCCTAATTACAGCTTGGAAATGTGCTAAAATTAGGACGAGAGCAATCTCTTATTGTGTGGCTACCAAGCAGTAAGTGCTTCATTTCTGCACAGCATATCTGCATTCTGCTGAACAGCTTATTGCTTCATGCAAAAAAAAAATCCATGAAATATCTTAGAGAGGCAGGAAGATGGTTGCACAGGGATTATACAGTACTGTAAATATTAATAGTAACACAGAACTCCAAACTCTTGGAGCCTGTCTCTTGCTGGAAATCACTGTTTCGCCTGTTGGGGTTAACTAGTGTGGTTAGTACAGTTCCCGCTAGTTAGCAGAGTGTTTAAATAAAGCTACAAACAAAGCAGGAGTGTCACTTTACCAGGTTACTCTGCTTACAAAGTTACGCAGAGCCACGTTGCAAGTTTAGAAGAGAAATACTTCTCTCTTTATTTGAGAAGTACACTTAAACTGAGGACAGACTGGCAGCTTGCCGTGATAGAGTGCCTCCTCTAATTGACCCAGTTTAAAATGTTGCGGGATATATTAGCCACATGGCACACCCTACTGCGGGTTACCCACGGAGACATCCCATGGGAAAGCATCCACATTATTGTAACGCCATGGAGCACACTGCAAAAACAGCCAAAATATATGCGTGCGCATATGTGCATGTGCGCACATGGGCATTTTTTTTAAAAAAAAAAGCTGCTTCCCTAGTGGCAGAATGGATCTGCAGGTTCAGACTGCCAAATCTGTTCTGTGCGCGCTCCCCCGTGTTCAGACAGCCACCATGCACGATGAATGCACAAGGAAACAAAAATTCCACTTCGGAGGTGGTGGCTTTTTAACCTGGCTCCTAGTCATCCTCTGATGGGGTGATTATGCCTGGAGAACGCCTGACAGCTGTGGCTGTGTGAACAGGCCCATTTAATCCATTTGTGAAAGGTGCCTATATTGGGCCAAACTGAATGCAGCCTTAGGGTAGGAAAGAGCAGAGACAGGATAGAGTACTAACTTACTAGCGAAGGATGGAAGCACATGGCAAGAGGGCCACCTGCCTCATGGGGCCACGAGAGGACCGCATGTCTGTCTCTTGGTGCGTGCAGGGAGAGACCTTGCCTTCATCTGAATGCGAGAGAAGAAGGAAGAGGAAATGGTCCCTGAGAACCCAGTCTGCATTTCAAAGGGGACAGTGGCAGAAGACAGGAAGAAAGGTCAGTGTGCTGATCTAGCTATCTAGTCTCTCTTGCCTTGAAGTCTGGAGGTCTGAGACAGGGGACATCGCACTTGGAACATCCAACATCACCCACATCCTGTTGCCATCTTTTGAGATGATAGTCTTTTGACTGGAAATTCCAGCTCTGCCTTACCCAGAGTTTCCTATTCGCATTTTATTATGTGGAGCTGTACCTCAGTGCAAGAGCACGTGTTTCGCATGGGAGAGAGATCCCAGGCTCCGTTCCTGCCAGGTCCAGTTTAAGGATGCCCGGTGGGAGGTTTTGGGAAAAACCCTTCTTACCTGAAAACTTGGAGAGTTGCAGACAATCAGAATAGAGACCGACTTCCCACGAGGCACTGCTCTGCTGCCGCCCTTCCCTTTCCCCCAATTGCATGCATCAATTTCCCACAATTTGCTTCGCACCGCATTTTGACCAGCGGCTTTGTTCATTTTTCGCCACAGCTTCGCGATCCTCAAAAAACAGGATCGCGAAGCTGCGGGGAAAATTGGGCGAAGCCGCGGGTCAAAATGCGACGTGGGGCAAATAGTGGGGAAATGGACGCATGCAATCGGGGGAGAGGGAAGAGTGGCAGCGGATCAGCATCTCGTGGAAAATCAGTTAGAGAGTAGTTGTGATAAGTTAGGTTGTATGAAGGACATATCAGTGTTAAATTCAGGTGAATAGCTGCATTGGTCTGAAGCAAGAGAACAAAGTTAAGAGTCCAGTGGCATCTTTAAGACCAACAAAGTTTAGTTCTGGGCATAAGCTTTCATGTGTGTGCACACTTCTTCAACACCAAACTTAACATAAGCGTTTATTGCTGGTCACTCTATTCCCCTAGCTTCCCTGAATGCTTTCTAACTCCTGATCAAGATGGCGCCGAGGCAGCTGTTCTGTTCTGACCAGGGGTCATTTCAAGCAGAAGCGCACAGGAGCACCGTTTCGGGAGTAACAAACCCAGCAGCAGGCACCTATGGCGATGCGCTGTGGGAAAAAGCAAAAGCATACTAACTTGATCTGTATTTTCATGCTTGTTGTCGGGTAGCTTCCCTGCAAGAGCAAAGGAAACCTAAAGTATCTTTCGTCAAAGTGTAAAGCTGGCTCGCCAGCTCTGAGTTGGGAAATACCTGGAGCCTGAGCGGTGGGTGGTGTCATCTGACACACTTCTGGTGATGTCAGAGGGTGTGGCATATGCAAATAAGTTATGTTAATGAGTTATGCTAATGAGCTCCTGCACCTCTTTTTTTACAAAATGACCCCTGGTTCTGACTATAACGCTACGCAAGTTATTTGCTGATTTCCCCCCCTGCTTTCTAACTACTACCACTTACTACTCTTCACCTCTAGCCAGCACAGCTCCCCTGTAAATACCCATCCCCTACAAGGATGTGTGTCTAAGGCTCCTTTTACACCCCCCCTCTGAAGTAGTTTGACTGCTGTCTTTTCCCAAGCTCATTTCACACTGTTTTCAAATTTCACTCCAGGGGGTCTGAAGAGTACTAAGCAACAGCATGTTTTTAAAGCAGTATAATGCTAGCTTGAGCACAGGAGGGCAATTAACGAATGTAAACAATAATTTATAAACTAGAACAAGTATGGTTTGAAACTAGAAACAGGTATAGACAGTTTTTTTTGAAACTAGAATGATTCTAGCGGGAAAGTCAGACGTAAATTTGACCTAAATTATGACGGTCACTACAATAATGACCTAGGCTGATTCTGCATTGGCTTTTGCTTCTGTTTCATGAAACCTATGTCGGAACAGAAATTCCCCTCTGCATTGCATGCCGCTTTCGCTTCCTTTGATCATCGGATTTTATGGTAGCCTCCACACTTCGTGCCGCTTTCGCTTCCTTTAATTGCCAGATTTTATGGTAGCCTCCGCACTCCGTGCCGCTTTCACTTCCTTTGATCACCAGATTTTATGGTACCTTCTGCATAGATTTATGGCCGTGACTTTGCAGTCAGTACAGTGTTGCCCTGAGGTATTTGCATGTGGTTTTGAGCTGCAGCTTTCCGAGAAAATGTGGAGCAAATGCCAGATGTGGAATTGCCCCTAAATGGGCCCGTGGTCTGACTTGGTATAATGCAGATTCAGGTGTGTTGCTGTGTTGGTCTGAAGCAGCAGGACAACGTTTGAGTCCCGTGGCACCTTTCAGACCGAAAAAGGTTTAATTCTGGGTATGAGTTTTTATCGGCATGCACACAAAAGCTTATACCCAGAATAAAACTTTTTGGTCTTAAAGGTGCCTCTGGACTCAAACTTTGTTTTGGTATAATGCACTTTCGTTCCTGTGCAGGGCCCCGCAACAACAGTATGTAAGGTGAACCGTGTATTATTGTCTGGGATGCTAACTATATTGGCACAGATATTATTTTTGTATTCTCAATATGATGTATTTGATTCCTTTCCTTCGTGGTTCAGGCAGTTGGTGGGGAACAGAAGCCCTTTAAACAAACCCCCTGTGATGGAGGGGTTTTCTCCCAGCTAGAAAGCCGCTAAGTTTCTTGTCCTCTGAAAGGGTGAGCAGGATCCCTCCAAGATTAATAAGGCAGGTGCTTCTGGTATTTGGACACCCTTTGTGGCTGCATGGAGTTAGGGTTGCTGTTCCCCAGTTGGGGGTGGGGGGAATCCCTTGGTTTTGTGGGCTTCTGCCACTGGCCAGCTGGCCATTGGGAGGAAACTCCCCCCCATAGCAATGTCGCCAGAAATAAATGTGATGTGCCTGTGTTATCCAGAAATGACGTGAACAAATTGGTGATGTCGGGGGGGGGGGGGGCAGGACACTTTGGTTTTTGGGCAAAACTCTATGGTTTGAGGCTGATTTTACCATAGAGTTTTGCCCCCAAACCAAAGCATCACCCCCAATGTGCCAATGTCACTTCCTGTTCCTGGAACACCCCTCCATCCCCCTGCCGGCGTTTCCAACAGATCTGGCAATGCTCCATGGGGTACCTCTTTGGAGGGGCTGGCTCTCTGTTTCTGTGCCAAGTAGGGTTGTCCGCTTTGGGTTGGGAAATACCTGGAGATTTGGGAGGTGGAAACAGAGGAGGGAGGGGAGAGATTTCAATGGGGGCACAATGCCATGCAGTCTACCTTCCAAAGTGGCCATTTTCT
The DNA here is from genome assembly GCA_029233225.1 of Lepidodactylus listeri. Lineage (NCBI taxonomy): Eukaryota > Metazoa > Chordata > Lepidosauria > Squamata > Gekkonidae > Lepidodactylus > Lepidodactylus listeri. Next base: position 8,922,676 of record JARCFY010000012.1, read on the forward strand.
CCAGGGGAACTGATCTCTGTTACCTGGAGATCAGTTGTAATCCCAGGAGGTCTCCAGACACCACCTGGAGGATGGCAACCCTAGTGCCAAGTTCATGCCCCAGGTGCCGGTGAAAGATTAGCCTCTGTGGTTCCTTCGCAGTCATGAGACAACCTTCCCTTTCAGGTCAGAGCCTGAGAATTTCTGAAACTTCAGGTTCGGAGTTGGTGTTGGCCCTGGACTTTATTGCATTTCTTCAGATTACAACAAGGCTGTCTGGAGTCCTTGTGGAAAGAAATTTTAGCAATTCTGCACCCTCCTCCAAAAAAAGCAAAGTCCCGTGTGTCAATTCTGCAAATTAGTCAAATGCATGGAATTCCTCTCATTTTGCATAATTTATTTTGGGTTTTTACTAACCTCGAGAGAGGCATTGAGCTGTACAGGGCACTGGAGTCCCGCCCGCTCTGGTTAGTGGAAATCTTCAGCCCCTGTTGCTGACTTCTGTCTCCGCAGGCCACAGTTTCAAGCATTTCTTTGCCGCTGCAAGGAATAGAGACTGAGGTTGCGATCACACGCACAATTCGCCCCGGCATAGGCGTGAATGCTGGGCGGATTAAAGGAGTGCAATCAGACACCAACATCTGGGAAATGCCCTGCAGCCGTCGGCAACCCATTTTGCTCCGCTGCACACACGGAGTAAAAAAAACACCTCAGAAAGTCCAGTCGCAAATGGGTTGCCATGGGCCAAAGATGGACTTTCCTGCGTCTGATCACGCCAGTGCACTCCTATGGCGTCAGGATAGTCTGATCAGGCTATCCCGACTCTGTGCCATTGTTTCCCCCCCTCGTTGGAGTATACACATCAGTGCATCCCCCCCGCACATTCCATAGGGAGACCTCATTGTGGAGGTGTGATTCATCGATTCCTCGTGTAAGCGCATTGGGAACAAATGGTTAACCCCCCCACCCCGACTCACCGGCAGTTACGTGTGATCACGCAGTGGCAGGCTGCACCCACATCTACAAAAATCTGTGTGATTGCGCAACAGCAGGTCAACTTCCGCCAGAGGAAATAGCCTCATTTCCTCACCGCTTTATCTCAGGCGTGTGACCGCAACCTTACATTGTAGAAAAAGAACCCGAAACCTGAATTTCGCAGGAAGCTCAATTCAGTACCCACCTGTACCATTCTCTACTCCTGTGGAATCTCATGGCGCACACAGACCACTTTTGATAAAACCCTGCACCAAGCTATAGAAATAAAGCGGTATGGATATTAAAATACATTCACAAATGAACTCAGACCCAAACTGTATTTTGCTTTGCTCTCAGGTTTGTGGACAGTCTGGTGTACTATGGAGTGAGCCTTCAGGTTGGGGATTTCGGCCTGGACATCTACATGACCCAGCTTGTCTTCGGAGCTGTTGAAATTCCGGCCCGTGCCTCCTGTATCTTTCTGCTGGAGTGGCTGGGGAGGAAGAAATGCCAGGCTGGTTGGCTTCTCCTGTCAGGAGTCATATGCCTGATCATCCCTGCAATTCCAAAAAGTACAGTCATTCTTTGCGTAAAATATAAACTTGGCAGATGAGGTCCAATATGAGAGGGTGGTGATAGGGGCTGGAGGAGTGGACCAGGCTCTGGGAGACATGCACTTAAGTCTCCGCTCTGCTGTGAAGCGGAGCCATAGGAATGAAATCCCTAGTCTGTTGGGAAGCAAAACCATAGAAATGAAACCCCCAATCTGCTAGGAAGTGAAGCTATAGGGATAAAATCCCCGCTGTGCCAGAAAATGGAGCCACGGGGATGAAGTCCCCACTGCTGGGAAGCAAAGCCATAGAAATGAAATCTCTGCTCTGCTGGGAAGCAAAACCATAGGGATGAGTTCCTCATCCTGTTGGGAAGCAAAGCCATAGGGATGAAATCCCCATTTGGCTGGAAAGCAAAGCCATAGAGATGAAATCCCCGCTCTGCTGGGAAGCAAAGCCATATGGATGAAATCCCCACTGCTGGGAAGTGGCGCCATAGGGATGAAATCCCCATTTGGCTGGGAAGCAAAGCCATAGAGATGAAATCCCCGCTCTGCTGGGAAGCAAAGACATATGGATGAAATCCCCACTGCTGGGAAGCAAAGCCATAGGGATGAAATCCCCATTTGGCTGGGAAGCAAAGACATAGAGATGAAATCCCCACTCTGCTGGGAAGCAAAGCCATATGGATGAAATCCCCACTGCTGGGAAGTGAAGCCATAGGGATGAAATCCCCACTGTGCCGGGAAGTGGAGCCATAGGGATGAAATCTCCACTCTGCTGGGAAGTGAAGCCATAGGGATGAAAGGATATTGCAGCATGGTTAGAAGAGAGCTGTCAGAAAGGACTAAAAGGAGAGGGGGCAGTAGTCCTTTGTGAGAGAAGGGGGGTGTTACATGTGCTGGAGGGTGCTGGGGTGCACCAGGCTAGGGTTGGGAGGTCTCTCCTGGCAACTGGGGGGTGGGTGAAGACATAGGCGTCAACTTCAGGGAGGCTGGAGAGCTGGAGCCCCCCCCCCGAACCTTTCCAGGACATGCTGAGCCTCCCCCAGAGACAATGGCCTGTAATGTCTCTGGCCCAGCCACAGCCCCTTCCTGGGAAATTGGAAAGTCTATGCCCTTGGCCTGGGACTTACCATGAACGGGACAGAGGTCCAGGCCGTGTCACTGGCAATCTGGCAAAATCACTTCAGATGTATACTGTAAGTGACGTCAGCGCGTTGTAACATCACAGCGATGCTATTGTGTTTGGGCAAATACTCTATGGTAAAAATGGCTTCTACCACAGAGTTTTTGCCCAAATACCAATGTAACCCCCTTGAGTCCCAAGGGCCAGGTTCAAAGTCTAGGGTAATATTCATAAACTTGAAACATACACTCAATTAATTTTAATACAACAGAAAGCAACAGTGAAAAAACATTCCCAAGCGTCGCTGCAACGTCACCGATGCAGTCACTTCCTGTGCATGCAGGAAGTAGGGTCAGCACATTATCGGTGATGTATCCCGGGCCTCCTTCCTGGTCTTGGTAAGTCCCCCTGCCAGCCAGCTGATTGGCGACAGGGGACAGGACCTGGCTGAACAAAATCAATTAGCATTATATCCCAGCCTGCCAGGGGTTCAGCATCTCCCCTGTTTTTGCTCTCTGGGCAACCAGTGAAGACCGGAAGCTTATATTTCTTCTGCCGGGCTACTGTATACGGCTAGAGGGCTATGCGAAAACACTTCTGTGCCAAATCCTTGTGAAGTGATGGCAGCTTTCCAGGAAGGCGATTGTCGTTCATCTCTAATTTCTTCCCCGTGGTCTGTTCTTTGCCCAGCGTTCCCTATCGCCGTGACCGTGCTGGCTGTTATCGGCAAGGCTTCTCTTTCGGCCTCCTTTTCAACCACCTACGTGTTCTCTGCGGAAGTATTTCCCACAGTTGTCAGGTGAGGATCTCGTTCTGGTTTCAGTTCGCATCGATTTAGAAATTGCTGGTCAGGGGAGAGTCCTCCGGAGGCATGACGGGAAAAGCTCCCAACGAGGCAGGAAACACATTTTGGATTACTCTAGCCCAGGGGGTTCCCGGCATAGTGCCATGAGTACCGCGGCGCCCTTCGGCACCTTTTCTGGCACTCACCAAGTGTTTTTGAGAAGTGGGCAGGGCCAGATAGGGCTTTAGCCCCGCAAGTCTTCTGACTGACTATCAGAGATTTGATTGGCTGTGCAGATTTTTTTCTCGATATTCCTGAACCCCAGTATTGGTATTATACGGGGATTCGGGAAATATTCAGCATTGCTGAAAATATTTGACTGGTCATTAGAGTGTGTCAGTTTTACTCCTCTGAGCTCCCCTAGCCGGCCTGCCAAGGTGGGTCGGCTGGAGAAGCAAAGAGAGAAGGGGTTTAAACTTTTTAACTTTTAAAAAAGTTTAAACCCCTTCTCTGGAACCTCTCTATTGTATCCTATGGAAAGATTGCGCTGTGGCTGCAGTGCGACTCTCAGGCCTGGCTGGAAAGTGGATGGCAGGCTGGCTGGCTGGGGAAGGGAATGGGAGGTAGGATGCGTCAGTTTCACTCCCCTTGGTTTCCCTCCCCATGGCAGGCCGACTGGGGGAAGCGACGACAGATCGGGGAGGCTTTTAAAGATGTCTCCCCTTCGCTTCCCCAGTCGGCCGCTGTGGCAGGCTGGCTGGACAAGCGAAGACTGATTGGGGAGGCATTTAAAGCACGGGCGGCTTCAAGAGGGAATTGGAAAAATATATGGAGCAGAAGTCCATCAGTGGCTATTAGCCACAAGGTACAGATAGGAGCTCTCAGTCTGGGGCAAGTGATGCTCTGTATTCTTGGTGCTCGGGAGGGGGCGACAGTGGGAGGGCTTCTAGTGTCCTGGCCCCACTGGTAGACCTCCTGATGGCACCTGGTATTTTTGGCCACTGTGTGACACTGAATGTTGAACTGGATGGGCCATTGGCCTGATCCAGCATGGCTTTTCTTATGTTCTTATGTCTGGGTCAGTGACGCTTTGTCTTCTTGGTGCTTGACTGGACTTGCTGGATTTTCCACAGTCAGGTTGTACCTCCAGCGCACAATCAGCCTGTATGTTTGACTTTGAACCTGGCCCTTGGGACTCAAGGGGGTTCTTATGTTTTCCCTTCTCTCTCTGATTTGGGGATAGGCACCCAAATAAAAGCCGAGAGCACCTTATTGGTAGGCGAATCAGTTCAGAGAATCTGATTCGGCTGAATACATACTTGAAAAATATCGATAATGTATTTTTCGGGTATTTATTCCATTTGGCAAAGCCGAATGCACGCCCCAAATCTAGAGTGATGGTGGCAGAAATCTAGGGACAAGTCTCAGGGCACACTGTCGAGTCTATTGGGAAACCTATGAGGCAGCAGGGACGGTGGCAAAGACTTCCTTCTCTGCTGCCATTGCATCAGCTGAATCGCATCCAGCACAATCATTTAGATTAATTAGGCAGCTGACAAACTCCCAGGAGGGAGTCTCCAAATGTTAGTGATTTGGCTTTCAGCGGTGATGTTTCTGCACAGTTTTTTTGCCAGTGAAATCTCTCAGAACAGTTCCAAATTAGACACTCAGCTAATTCGCACACAGGTGGTAGAGGTATCTGCCACCTAACTGCTGTTGCTGGGATCAGTTCTGTCCGGTTTTCCAGACTGATGTTGACTAGTTTCTGGGAAGTGTGACTGTAGGACTGCCAGATTCCTGCTGGGATGGGGCATGCCCCGCTCCTGGTCCACATTTACCGCTGCTCCAGTGGCTAATGGGAGAAAAAAAGTTGGAAAAAAAATGCTGTTTGTGTTATATCACTTCCGGTGAAAACCTAGGGCTAGCTGAGAGTCAGTTTGGTGTAGGGGTTAAAAGCAGCAGACTCTAATTTCATAGAACCATAGCGTTTGAAAGGGCCATACAGACCATCCAGTCCAACCCCCTGCCCCACGCAGGACCAGCCTAAAACATCTCTGACAAATATTCGTCCAGCCTCTTCTTGAAAGCTGCCAGTGAAGGGGAGCTCACCACCTCCTTAGGCAGCTGATTCCACCTTTGAACCACTCTGACTGTGAAATTTTTTCCCCTAATATTCAGCCGATACCTTTCTGCATGCAATTTAAACCCATTGCTTCGGGTCCTATCCTCTGCTGCCAACTGGAACAGCTCCTTGCCCTCCTCCAAATGACAGCCTTTCAAACATTTAAATATTTCAAACATTTAAAGCCCCCTCAACCTCCTCTTCTCCAAACTAAAAATTCCCAAGGCCCTTAGCTTTTCCTCGTAGGGCTTGGTCTCCAGACCTGATCATCCTTGTCGCTCTCCTCTGCCCCCTCTCGATTTTGTCCACATCCTTTTTGAAGCGAGGCCTCCAGAACTGCACACAGTACTCAAGGTGTGGAGAACAGAGTTTGATTTCCCCACTCCTCCATCTGCAGCCAGCTGGGTGACCTTAGGCCAGTCACAAGCTCTCTCAGAGCTGTTCACTCAAGAGCAGTTCTCAGTCAGAGCTCTCTCAGCCCCACCTACCTCACAGGCTGCCTGTCGTGGGGAGGAGAAAGGAGACTGTAAGCCGCTCTGAGACTCCTTCGGGCAGTGAAGGGCAGAGTATAAATCCAACTCTTCTTCTGATGGGAACTATCGGTAGCATGCTGATGCCACGATGTTACTTCTTGTGCAACCTGGAAGGGATGTCGTTGTGTCAAGTGACCCTCATTTTTGACCAAATGCTTGTTTCACCCAATGTGATCGGGTCACTTCTGGGTTGCTCTGGAATCGATGTCATAGCACTGGTGCCACCCGCCCCACCCCAAATCCTCACAATCATGCTGGTTGCCAGCCACATGCCAGCAGCTCTAGTCCTCCTCCTTCCTCTGATGATGATGCCACTTCCGGGTGATGTCATCGCATGAGAGACTGCCTTTCCCCACGTGTTCCCCAGAGAGCACTGAGGTCGGGATCTCAAAATCATTTGGCCCTCCCTGGACCGAAAGATGCCAGACTGGCCTTCACCAGGGCCAGGGCCTTCTTAGTGGCGGCTCCACACTGGTGGAATGAGCTCCCGGAAGGCTTCAGGGCCCTGTGGGACCTCTTACAGTTCCACGGAGCGAAATGGAGCTCTTCCACCAGGCCTTTGATTAGGAGCCGCTACTGATAACAACTGAATGGAGGTAAGGCCCTCTGTTCTGTCACCAACAGCTTGTGATATACTGGATACTGACTTTGGCCACACTCCTTTCTCATTATCTTACCATGGCTTATTGGGCTCACCTTGTATGGTTATAACGCCACCAGCACTTTATTTGCAATGTCTATGAGTTTTATGATATTTATCGTTTGTGTTTTAATGCTTTTTAAACTTTTAATGTCAGCCGCCCTGAGCCTGCTTGGCAGGGAGGGTGGGATATAAATCGAAACAAACAAACAAACAGACAAGGGACGTCATGCAGGCATGTAGCTGTTTGTGGGTGGGGCTCCCCCTGCTGGCCAGATAGCCTGCGGCAGGCAGAAGCCCCCAAAACTGGGGGAACCTCTGCCCAGATCTGAGGTCTGGGAACCCTAGCAAAGGGGGAATACACACAGGTGATAACGGTATAAGGTGTTTTTAGACTAGTTTTTAGGATTCTTGCTGGGGTTTTTTGTCGACTTGTTTTTATATCACCATTACCTGCTTCGGGCCTGAGATGATTAGGAGAAAGGGGGACATTAGCATATTTAAAATAAATAAAATAAAAAATGTCTTTGTATTGAGCCTCGCCGTTCCTCTGCCACGATGCCCATTCAGTCTCAAGTCTTCCTGTGCTTTCCTCCCTCCCTCAGGCAGACCAGCTTAGGTTTGTGCTCCATGTCGTCCAGAATCGGCGGCATTTTGGCTCCCCTGGTCGGTCTTTTGGACGAGGTCCACCCCGCGATTCCGATGGTGCTACTTGGAGGCATGGCGTTGGCTGGGGGCATCCTCTGCTTCTTTCTTCCCGAGACGCGGAACAGAGATCTTCAGGATGACACAGCGGTGTCTCCGTCGAGCCAGCAGTGAGTGGGCAAACATTATCAAAGAGCCCTTTGCAAGAGGCAAAAGATCCTCACCTTTTTTCACAGTAGGAAATACCAGCAAATGAAAACACAGCCAGGGACTACACTGGGAGGAATGTAGTGTAGTGGTGAATCAGGCCCTCTCTACTGCTGATGTTAACTTGGTGTTGGCAGTTGATGGGTGATGTGGAGAGAGGCTTTGGTTAACAACCTCCCCACCCCTAGAAATTGCCATGCTTCTAGCTGCTGCAATTTTTGCTAGGTCAGCTGCAGCCATGCGTCCAGGCTTACTGGCGCATGAAAGTAAAGAACCAACTCTGATGTTTTCCACATGAACGGGTCCTCCCCTACTCCTGCATTTGTATACCTCTGCCTCTTTCACTCATTTCCGCAGTGGTATTTTCAGTCCAAGGTGCAAAATCAAAGTTTCTTCTCTCTTCCCTGTTTTTGGGAATTCCCTCGCTGTGCCACAAGAGGGAGCAAACTTCGTTTTTGCTTCCAGGACTGAACATATCTCTGCGGAAACTAAAGAAAGCCGCGGAGGGATACAAATGCAGGAGCGAGGAGACGCGTTTGTGCGGGAAACGTTTTTCAGTTCGCAAAGGTGCCACCTCCTGGTTGCTTGGTGATTCCCTGCTCTTTGGAAACCGTTCTCTTCTTACTCAAAGATAAGGACCTGAAAAGAACATTGGGTGTGGCTAAATATGTATCGGTCCTTTTAACTCTTGGTCCAAATAGAATGTCTAGAAACTTTCTGCTGCTCAAGATTATATATCTGTGAGCCTCCAGGGCTGAAAGGAAGGACGGCACCTTCGGGAGCCGCTAGGTGACATTCTGAATTGATGGAATTTTAGTGCAGGGAAAGTATATTGTGCGTTATGTGAAGTCACTTCTGACGTATGGAGACCCTATGAATTAATGACCTCCAAAACCTCCCATCATTAACAACCTTGACATGTCTTGCAAACTGAAGAAGACCATGGCTTCCTTTATTAAATCATAGAATCGCAGAGTTGGAAGGGGCCGTACAGGCCATCTAGTCCCACCCCCTGCTCAGTGCAGGACCAGCCTACAGCATCCCCGACAAGTGTTGTCTTAAGCCACTGCTTAAAAGACTGCCAGTGAGGGGGGAGCTCACCACCTCCTTGGACAGCTGACTCCACTTTTTACTTGCTGCAAAAAGGTTTTCCTAATATCCAGCTGGTACCTTACTACCCAGCCAGTTTGGTGTATTATTTATTTATTTTCCGTACTTCTACCCTGCCCTCCCCGCGAACGGGCTCAGTGTGGTGGTTAAGTGCGCGGACTCTAATCCGGGAGAACTGGGTTTGATTCCCGTCTCCTCCACTTTCACCTGCTGGATGACCTTGGGCAAGCCGTAGTTCTGGCACAGCTGTTCTTGAAAAAGAGCAGCTTCTGTCGGAGCTCTCTCAGCCCCACCCACCTCACAGGGTGTCTGTTGCGGGGAGGGGAAGGGAAAGGAGTTTGTAAGCTGCTCTGAGACTCTGAATGAAGGGCGGGGTACAAATCCAATTCTTCTTCCTCCTCTTCTTCTTTTAAACCCATTCTTGCGAGTCTACTCCTCTGCTGTCACCAGGAACAGCTCCCTGCCCTCCTCCAAGTGACAGCCCTTCGAATACTTCAAGAGAGCCATCATGTCCCCCTTTCAGCCTCCTCTTCTCCAGAGTGAACATTCCCAAGTCCCTCAGTCTTTCCTCGTAGGGCTTGGTCAATCCATCTCATGTCGGTTCCTCTTTTCCTGTTGCCTTCAACTTCTTCCCAGCATTATTGTTGTTTCCAGTGAATCTTGTCTTCTCATGATGCGGCCAAGATATGATAGCCTCCAGTTTAGTAGTTTTAGCTTCTGGGCAGAGTTCGGGCTTGGTTTGATCTAGGACCCACTGACTGGATATTGGATTCGGCGGGCGGGCGGAACCTTTTCCTGATATTTAACAACATTCCTTTTTCTTTAGATCCGAGAAGCCAGTCCACAACAGTGTCGAAAACGGACCCGTGGAGGAGAAGGGTGGGGACTGGACGGCAGAGACCACAAGTACATACTTCTAGTGACGTGATCAGATCTCCTGGCTTTGAAAAGAAAGATGGAACGTTCCGTTTTTTAAAAAACCAAGAACTTTATTTGTTGTTGTAGATTTTCCGGGCTGTATGGCCGTGGTCTTGGTCATACAGCCCAGAAAATCGACAACAACAAATGAACTCCGGCCGTGAAAGCCTTCGACAACATAAAGGACTTTATTGGAAAATGTCCTGGGTATCCTCCTTCGTTCTGCCTTCAGGTACGAAAAAGGTAGATCTCTCCACCATTTTTGAAAGCCAGTGCATAGTCCAGCGGGTCTGGATTAACCCCGATCAGGGGTGGGCAAAGCGTGGCTCGGGAGCCACATGCGGCTCTTTCACATATATTATGTGGCTCTCGGCAGGGCGGCTGGGGAAGCTAAATATCATTAACAAACAAATATCATTGGACAAATTAATATCATTATCAATATCTGCTTGAGAGCCAGTTTGGTGTAGTGGTTAAGTGCGCGGACTCTAATCTGGGAGAACCGGGTTTGATTCCCCACTCCTCCACTTACACCTGGCTGGATGACCTTGGGCAAGCCATAGCTCTGTACCAGCTGTTCTCTCAAGGACAGCTTGGGAAAGAGCTCTCTCAGCCCCACCCACCTCACAGGGTGTCTGTTGTGGGGAGGGGAAGGGAAAAGGAGTTTGTAAGCTGCTCTGAGACTCCAAGTGAGTGAAGGGCGGGGTATAAATCCAATCTCTTCTTCTTCTTCTTCTACCCCTTTTGTTATTATTTTTGGCAGTCTCATTTAACATTAATAAAAAGCAAATTTGCTTATTTTCCAATAAAAGCAGGTAATATTTGTTCATGTCTTGTGGCTCTCAAACATCTGATGTTTATTCTATGCGGCTCTTACGCTGAGCAAGTTTGCCCAGCCCTGACCCAGATCATACTTGGGGGACTCTTGAATCTCATTACCAGCCCTTTTAGCATTGTACACCCCCATACTCTCCAATCATGGCTGCTATTGCTTCACAATGGAGTTTTAAATAAAGTAATATTTCGTCTTCCTGACATTTGGTGCGCTTCCGTATTGGTCTGTGCAGTTGAGGAATATCTGAAGCATGCCAGCAAGACTGCCGGGGGATATCTTAATTACATTGAACTTAATTACAGTGAATTACAGTGAACTTAAGAGGAGAAATTGCTAGACAAAGGGTCCTTCGATCACCATGGGACTTAGAATTTCTGCTAGCAATGGCTGCTGTGGATAGATCATCCTCCTCCAGTAATTCCACACTATAACCATGACTGTAGAGGACCGCAGGAGGACCGCAGAGACTAACAAAATTTGTGGCAGGGTGTGAGCTTTCATGGGTCACTGCTCACTTCTTCAGATACGGCTAAAATGAGAGTCCACCTGCCCTTATATCTTGGAGAGTGGAGTGGTTTCAGATGTCGAATAACAATAGCAGGCAAATGACAACAGCAGGCAAATAAAAGCGCAAGAGTTCAGTAGCACCTTAAAGACTTAACAAAATTCGTGGCAGGGTGTGAGCTTTCGTGCGTCACTGGTCACTTCTTCCGATACAGCTAGAATGAGAGTCCGCCTGTCCTTATACCTTGGCGAGCGGAGTTGTTTCAGATGCTGAATGACATGAACAGGCAAATGACAACGGCAGGTGTGCTTGGACCGGGCGTGATATGCAGAGGGGCAGTGAACGTGGCGAAATCAGCATTAGTAACGTAGGCCACGAATGACTGTTCAAGAAACGTCATCTGATTTGAAGATACTGTATTGTCACAAAAGGTAGTTAAGCACGCTGCTGAATCAGACCAGAGGTCCATCCAGTCCAGCACTCTCTTTCGAGCAGTGGCCCGACAGATGCCGCAGGACAAAGAGGCCAATGCCTTCCTCCAGTGCTGCCTCCCGGCACCGGTATTCTGAAGTTTTCTGCCTCTGAATGTGGAGTCATTATGGCTCGGAGCCAGCGGAGGTTGTGAGATATAAAACACACAGACACGCATGGGTGACCCATGAAGCTCTCTGCCACCGGACGTGGTGGCTGGCAGCTAATCATTGTCTAAAGGCTTATGCTGCAATCATGAGTTTGCTAGTCTGGGCATGACACTGCTTTTATTTCTGCCGCAACAGACTGAGCATGGCTACCACACTGGCAGCAGTACTGGGCAGCTTCATATGCATGAGAAGAAGAAGAAGAGATTGGATTTATATGCCGCCCTTCACTCACTTGGAGTCTCAGAGCGGCTTACAAACTCCTTTCCCTTCCCCTCCCCACAACAGACACCCTGTGAGGCAGGTGGGGCTGAGAGAGCTCTGAGACAACAGCTGGTACAGAGCTATGGCTTGCCCAAGGTCATCCAGCAGGTGCAAGTGGAGGAGTGGGGAATCAAACCCGGTTCTCCCAGATTAGAGTCCGCGCACTTCACCACTACACCAAACTGGCTCTCAAAAAACATGAGCAGTCATATTCCTGCTGCTCTGAGACAACTGTCCTTGAGAGAACAGCTGGTACAGAGCTACGGCTTGCCCGAGGTCATCCAGCAGGTGCAAGTGGAGGAGTGGGGAATCAAACCCGGTTCTCCCAAATTAGAGTCCGCGCACTTAACCACTACAGCAAACTGGCTCATATAACATGTGAGCAGTCATATTCCTGCTGCTAATGCGTCTAGGGGGCACGGTACTTCCAGGCTGCGGAGTTTGGCCTGCAGGCAGAGGTTCAGGGTTGCCATCCTCCAGGTGTTGGCTGGAGAGCTCCGTGTGACAGAGATCGGTTCACTGGATGCAAATGGCCACTTTGGAAGGTGGGGTGCATTCAGACGGGCAGCAGATCCCGCCACTGGCCCGGCTGTAATTTGATCTAGATCTTTTTGATCCAGCGTTGCACGACCAGACAGCTCGCCTGTGGAGAGCTTCACTGTGCATGACTCCAGCAGTGGATTGTCTAGATGGCATCCACCGTAAGGTCGGCTTTTTAAAAAAAATCCTGTCTGCGCATGCGCATAAGTGCAGCACCATATACTTGTTTTTCCGCACTTGCGTGGACTAAAATGGTAAAAGCACCGCCAGTGGTACCTTCCTCTAGGTACCATTTCAGTTAATAAAAGTTGATAAAGTTCAGAGGACCATCAGAAACATAAAATTGTCTGGATCACTTGAGCGGAGCTCTGGGGATGTCGCATGTTTAAACGGTTGGAGACCATCCCTATGGGCTGATTGCACGCTGGTGGAACAACCTGACGGTGGAAAGTCTGGCATTGGCCCATCAGCCAGCTTTAGACCAGACTTTCACAGCTATCTTTTAAGTACGGATCCCCGACGGGGATCAACAGGCTACTCACAGAAGCGGCATGATTCCTAGATGTTAAAATCTGGATGTGCACTTTAAATCCACCAGGCACTTGTGCCTGGCGTGGCTCAAAGGAGCCATATGAACTCACCCATGGATTCTATGGCATTGTGCCCCATTGAAGCCCCTCCCTTCCACCAAACCCACCCTCCTCTGCCTCTATCTCCCAAATCTCCAGGTATTTCCGAACTTGGATTCTGTTAGCCAGATTGCTCTACCTCTCAACAATACATCGGGGAATTATGATATTAATGAGCAACTGGCATAACTATAGGATCAGACCCGTGTATACTGGAGTTTGATTTCCCAGTCCCAGGAATAGACGCAGAGGCTGGATTACTAAAATAATGATTTCTTTACTGAAGGATTCTTAAACATACAAACATAAAATCAAGCATTCGCACACACACAATACAGAACTAAGAAAGCAGAGGTGATTGATAGATAATAGAGGGCTGAGTTATGGGGTGATGCTACCTGTCCAGATGTGCAGAGGTCCATGAAGAAGGGATTATGGCCTAAACCTCAAAGGTTTAGGGGTGGACTGCCAGTTGGCATCAGGGCAGTTGTCATGAGGCCATGTGCTGACAGATATAGACAGGGCTCATTTCGTAGCAGGAGCTCCTTTGCATTTTAGGCCACACACCCCTTATGTAGCCAATCCTCCAAGAGCTTACAGAACTCTTCTTACAGGGGCTACTGTAAGCTCTTGGAGGATTGGCTACATCAGGGGGGGTGTGGCCTAATATGCAGAGGAGCTCCTGCTACAAAATGAGCCCTAGATATAGACATTGGAAAACAATGCAGACCAATGGAAGGTCTTGGGGGCTGGTCTCAGGTGAGAACAATAGATTACCTGGACCAATGATGAGTCCCAGGGGTGCCTGACATCAGGATGGGCAAGGCCTAGATGTGACCAATGAGATCTCAGAGGGGGCAGAGCCTGGATTAACACTAGAAGCCAGGTGTTGGATGACTGTACTGGGGCTAGCGGAATGGATTTTATGACCACTGATGGTCCTGCCAAGGCAACTGAATAGGTTCCCAGATTCAGACAAAAGATGGGAGATGGGTCCCTGATTAGTGTCAAGAACGATCGTTAATAATTTGAATGTTTGGTTGGTTTATCTCAGTATCCTGAGAGATGGTGAGCAAGGAAGGACAAGTACCACACGTAGACACGAGATGACAACAAAAAAAAAGGGCTGGGTGAGGTTCTGGAGATAGAGGAACTATTTGCCAGGTGGCCTCTGAATAGCCTTTAGAAATGTAGATGTTTCACCTGATGGAACCCATTGTTATTCCATAAGCATAATCTCTTATGGAGAGAGCCAGTTTGGTGTAGTGGTTAAGTGCACGGACTCTAATCTGGGAGAACCGGGTTTGATTCCCCACTCCTCCACTTGCACCTGGCTGGATGACCTTGGGCAAGCCACAGCTCTGAACCAGCTGTTCCCTCAAGGACAGTTGTCTCAGAGCTCTCTCAGCCCCACCTACCACCCAGGGTGTCTGTTGTGGGGAGGGGAAGGGAAAAGGAGTTTGTAAACCGCTCTGAGACTCCCTTGGGGAGTGGAGGGCAGGGTATAAATCCAATCTCTTCTTCTTCTTCTTCTGGGTGGAGGGGGAAGACCAGAGGCTTGCTGAGGGCTGTCTTGGTTTGTCACCTGAATATGAAATCCCTGTTTCCAGAGCTATGACTTGTTCTGTGTTTCAGAACCAGGAGTGTCTTTCTTGGCCTGAGTTTTGTGGGTCTCTGGTTCAGGTTAGAAGTGGGGTGCCCCTGCTCTTGGGGCTACCTGAGAGTAAAAGCAGCACATCTGGCAACTATCCGGCAGCCCTACAAGAGGTGGCCTCAGGTGACTCCCGTTCATGGAATTCACTGGGCAGGAGGAGGAGGATTTTCCAATGGGGGGAGAAGCAGCCGCCAAGACTGGGGCGGGGCGATATCTCAGGGGCAGAGCATGCCCCTGGCACGCAGAGGGTCCTAGGTTCAAGCTCCCTGACTCGACAGCCTGAGCACGATGGGGCGATTTGCATCCGTGACTCAGCAGAAAGCAGCTTTCCATATTCAGAAGTCACCGGAAGGGATTGCTACTGTGCCGGCGGGAAGCAAGGATGCTGTCAAGAAGCAGCATTCCATCCGTGACCTGCGTGATCTCCTGTAGACCCACAGCTCCAGAGTTAATGTGTAACATGGAATAAGAAGCGTGGGCAAGCCAGAAGAGCAGCTGCAGACAGCCACCCACCCATCACTGACTGCTACAAAGTGAGAAACGATGGCGCATCTGGGTCGACGTCTTTTTAAGACGGCCCCGCTCCTAAGGAATTCAGCATTGGGCTGGATTGTACTACTCGCTCGGAAGAGCAGAGCAGTAGGATCCAGCCCATTAAGCTTATAGGTTTTGGACCAAAAGGGAAGACCGGGGGAAATTCGGCAAGGTTCAGTGAAAGGGATTTTCGGGTTTTTGACTTGAACGGATAGGCAAGAAGAAGAGCCCTTCCGACCTAGGCTAAGGGGCCGTCTAGTCCAGCATCCTGTCTTCATCAGAGTTCTCAGGCAGTGCATTAAAGGATGACCGTATGTTAGAATCACAGAGTCACAGAGTGGTAAGGGAACCTCCTGGGTCATCTAGTCCAACCCCCTGTACAATGCAGGAAATTCACAAATACCCCACCCCCACCCCCTCTGTGCCCAGAAGCATGAAACACCCCCCCCCCCCCGGATCCCTGGCCAAACTGGCCTGGAGAAACAATCGCTTCCTGACACCAAAGTGGTGATCAGCATTTTCCTGGGTGTGTAAGAAAGGGCCGCAAGAACTAGGCACTGAGTCAACCCTTCCTGCCCTCCCAGTTTGGTGTGGTGGTTAACAGCGCAGACTCTAATCTGGGAGAACCGGGTTTGATTCCCCACGCCTCCACATTGCAGCTGCTGGTGTGACCTTGGGTCAGTCACAAGTTCTCTCGGAGCTGTTCTCTCAAGAGCAGTTCCTGTCAGAACTCTCTCAGCCCCGCCTACCTCACAGGGTGTCTGTTGTGGGGAGAAGAAGGGAAGAAGATTGTAAGCCCCTCTGAGGCTCCGAGTGAAAGGTGGGGTACAAATCCAACTCCTCTTTGACTTCTTCCTCTCCTCCTCCTCCTCCTCCTCCTGCCAACCACCCATCTGGCTCTTGCTCCTCCTAGCCTGCCTGTCAAGCTCATAGGGCAGTGTCTTTGGGTCCCTCCTCCTCTGTCTCTGCCTGCCTGGCCACTTGCTCACCTGGCAGCGGTGTTGCTTCTGGCTCCTTCCTCTGGCCACCTCCAGGCCACAGGGCCACACCTGTACCTCTCTTCTCTCTCTCTCTCTTTTTTGCAAACCTGGCAGGTTCCCCAAGACTGCAGAAGAATAACCCATATCTGAACCTGGCCCCATTCTTTGAGTTTATCGATCCGCACTGGGGGGGGGCAGGTTCAGAATTAGATATAGGATAGGGCGGGATTGATGAGTAACCGCAGAGTCCTTGTAACTAACTAGAGATCTATATGGCCAGGCACATCACTCGATTATTCTCGGCACTTGGTAACTTTCAGTGCAAGATGCCTCCTTTGAAATGTGTTTTCTCTGAGCTGATATGTCCATCTGCGAGACTCCCTCTCTCTTGTGTGCATTCTTGTGATTGCGCACAGAGATTCATCTGATGATTCGATGATTCTACGACACCGCAGGCCCCGGTCATTGAGCATATATGTGTGAACAGGACCAATTTGCTAGAATAACGGCTAAAACCAGGCTACGCATAACTGTATTTCAGGAGGATTTTGTCTTTAGGAGACTGGTATTGCAGGGCTATTTTTGTGTGGGAACACACAGGAACGGAGTTCCGGCTGGCCCCCGAGTTGGCCACGCCTACAGCCTCCCCCCCAGCTCCCCAGGTGCCTCGCACCTGGGGGGGGGCCCTGGGGAAGCCCAGCCAATCCAGGGAGGAAAGGCAGTTTAAACTGCCTCCCCTCCTCGCACCTGGGGAAGATGATCTTGAAACTGCCTTCCTTCTCTCAGGTTCCCCAGGCGCCTTGCAAGCACCTGGGGAAGCCAATCCTGGGAGGGAGCTGCGCTGTCAGGGGTGTGGCCTAATGTGCTAATGAGTTTCTGCTGTTGGGTGTGGCCTATTATGTTAATGGATCCCTGCTGGGCTTTTTCTACAAAATAAAGCACCGCAGTAATGTATGGCAGCACTCCCAAATCCACCGTTTTCCAGGGAATAGTATTTTGAATACATGTAGCCCATCTATATGTTACTTAGCATAAGGATATAGAACTCTGGGACTGTACTCGGTCAGACCAAAGGTAAGGAGAGTCACAGATTGAGGCTCTCCATCGCATACAGAGATGCCCCCATGTACCTCGTAGAGGAGGGGGGGGGATAGCAGAGCCTTCCCTCATTTTCTACTTGATGTTCACATATTTTGTGGCTTAAAAAAATTGTACCCAGATCAACATACGCCATGACTACATACATAACGGGCCAAAATGTTAACTGAGATATTACCTAATAATGAGCGAAGAAGAGAGAATGCAAAAAGGACCCTGACATCGGGCTCATTCCATTAATGAGCCAGGAAGTGAAAAGGCGCCTGCTCCTTGGGAGGAAAGCGATGGCAAACCTAGACAGCATAATAAAAAGCAGAGACATCCCCCTGCCAACAAAAGTCCGTATGGTCAAAGCGATGGTATTCCCAGGAGTAACGTATGGCTGCGAGAGTTGGACCATAAAGAAGGCCAAGCGCCGAAGAATCGATGCTTTCGAATTCTGGTGCTGGAGAAGACTCCTGAGAGTCCCTTGGACTGCAAGGAGATCAGATCAGTCAATCATAAAAGAAATCAACCCTGAATGCTTCCTGGAAGGCCAGACACTGAAGCTGAAGCTCCAATACTTTGGCCGCCAAATGAGAAGGGAGCACTCCCTGGAGAAGACCCCGATGCTGGGAAAGACTGAAGGTCAAAGAAGAAGGGGACGGCAAAGGATGAGATGGTTAGACAGTGTCATCGATGCAACGGACATGAAACTAAGCAAACTCTGGAGCATGACAGAAGACAGGAGGGCCTGATGTGATGTGGTCCATGGGATTGTGAAGCGTCGGACTCGACTGTGTGACTGAACAACAACAACAATTTGTCACTAGTAAGATCTTTCCAGGAATTGAAGCCACTCTGGCCAAATGGACACCTTCTAGAAGGCATTGTGGAATCCGAGGTTCTATCTCGTCAATCCAGGGCAGGTCATGAGACTAAGCACAGTACCCATTGTATTTATGCTCTTGAGATATGTTTGACCCTCCTCAGCCGTAACTCTAACTGTAGGCAAGAATCAGAAGAGAGATTTCACCTCCTACTTGCAATGTTCTAAGTGGATAGGATTACCTTATTTTCCCGGTTCTCAGGATAATAAATGTTTCAAAGAAATAAAAATATTAACTCTTGGCAGCTACTGTGGTACGATTGGTTCCATTTGTTTAAGAGATGACAAACCCTGATTAATTATTCACCTTGCCCACTTTTTTATTATGTCTTTGCAGACCTGATTGTGCTTAACCGTTCATTTCAGTCCCCAGATGTGAAACCGATACACACAAGCGACCGGTGAAGTCGGCGTGATGGAATTTGGAGACATCTTGAAGGTGATCGGGGAATTTGGGTGGTTCCAGAAGCGGCTGGTTCTCCTGCTCTGCATCCCGAATTTCCTCACAGCCTTTCACTTGTTCGGCCAAGTGTTCATTGTTATGGACGTCCCTCACTATTGCAACACGAGCTGGATCCGCAAGCTTGACTTGAACTTAACTGAAGGGCAGGAGCTGAACCTGACCATTCCTAGAAAGCCCGATGGATCTCTCGAGGAATGCCGTATGTTTACTCCTGTGCAAGGGAGTCTTCAGTTCAATTCCACAGAAGAATGCCAAGACGGTTGGGTGTATCCTGAACAGCGGCCGCCGACTTTGCTGACCGAGGTGTGTGCTTTAAATTAGCTATTTGTGTAAGAGGGGGCCTTATCCCGAGTTCAGTCTTCAGCCTGCCTGCCTCAGTATTCATTATTTATATATTTATTCATTCAGATAATTATATCCCGCTTTCTCCCCAAGGCGGACCCAAATTGCCTTACATCGATCTCTTCTCCTTCACTGTGGTGTAGTGCTTAGGAGTGCGGACTCTAAACTGGGAGAACCGGCTTTGATTCCCCACTCCAACACGTGCAGCTGCTAGTATGACCTGGGTTCAGTCACAAGTTTTTTCAGAGCTGTTCTCTCAAGAGCAGTTTTCACAGAGCTCTCTCGGCCCCACCTGCCTCACAGTGTGTCTGTTGTGGGGAGAAGAAGGGAAGAAGATTGTAAGCCCCTCTGAGGCTCTGAGTGAAAGGTGGGGTATAAATCAAACTCTTATTCTTCCTCTTCCTCTCAACCTCCTCCTCCTCCTGCCAACCGCCCATCTGGCTCACCTTCCAAAGCATCCATTTTCTCCAGGTGAAATGACCTGAGCCAGTTCGGTGTAGTGGTTCGGTGTAGAGCTATTCTCTCAAGAGCAGTTTTCTCAGAGCTCTCTCGGCCCCGCCTACCTCACAGGCTGTCTTTTGTGGGGAAGGGAAAGGGGATAGTGAGCCGCTCTGAGACTCCGAGTGAAGGGTGGGGTATGAATCAAATCTCTTCTTCTCTTCTTCATTTTATCATCACAACAGCCCTGGCAGGTGGGCTAGGTGGAGAATGGGTGACTGGCCCAAGGCCATCCAGCGAGCTTCTGCAGGGATTCGAACCTGAGTCTCCCAGATCCTAGTCCAACACTCGAACCCCTTCATTACACTGGCTCTCATACAGCACTGTCCCCACTCCTCCACTTGCACCTGCTGGATTACCTTGGGCAAGCCACAGTTCTGTCAGAGCTGTCCTTGGAAAAGAGCTCTCTCGGCCCCACCTACCTCACAGGGTGTCTGTTGTGGGGAGGGGAAGGGAAAGGAGTTTGTAAGCCACAGGCTGTTCCTGTGGTCAGCAGGACTGGCAAGAATGGGTTTATATTAAGGGTGGGAAGGTACCGGGCTGGATATTAGGGGAAAACTTTTCGACAGTCAGAGTTGTGCCACAGTGGAATCGGCTGCCTGGGGAGCTGGTGAGCTCCCCCTCCCTGGCAGTCTTCAAACAGCTGCTGGACAAACCCTTGTCAGGGATGCTCTAGGCCGATCCTGCATTGAGCAGGGCGGTGAACTAGATAGGGTTGCCAAGTCACTTCCGTGTCCGAGCGGGGGAGTCCCGCTCCTGATCCGGGACCCTCTCTCTCGCGCGGCGCGATGACGTTGCCTGGAAGTGACGTCATCGCGCCAGGTGCATCACTGGGTGACGCTCTGGTAATCGCCCCCAAAACTCTATGGTACCATAGAGTTTTCAGGGCGGTTGCTAGAGCGTCGCCCTGCGACGTGCCCAGTGTGATGACATCACTTCCGGGCAGCGTCATCGCGCCGGGCATGTTGGCCTGATGTGGCCCATTTGGGGGTGGGGTTCCCCCTGCCGGCCGAATCCAGACAGGCAGATTGGGGACCCATTTAGCGGGGAATCCCCACCCCCCGGGGGGACTTGGCAGCCCTAGGGCTAGATGGCCTGTATAGCCCCTTCCGACTCTGTGATTCTGTGAAACAAAATATTTCCGTAATACCGTACTCAACACATCAGTGTTCCTGTTAGGATAATCTCTAGCATTGTTCACTTAGCTTAGGACAGAGGTGTCAAACTCAGTTGCTACAAAGGCCGGATCTGACATAAATGTCACTTTTTCGGGCCGGGCCATGTGTCCCATAAAACATAATGCTAGGTACTGGAGATAGAAACGGTATAAAGGATGGCAGCTGGCAAGCTCCAAGCTGGTGTATCCTCACTGCAAGGCCCCATGGGCTGGGAATGGGGTGCAAACTAAAACCGACATGATACATTGAAATGGAAGTTAACAGTTCATATATACAGGCAGATGCCTTGACATAGGTGAACAGCAAATTAGCATACGACTTAATGAAGATGTTCTGACGTATGCAAAAACTAAACAGCAATAACAAGCTGAGTTCATACGGTCACCATTTGTTTGAATTTAATTGATGGGGGGAACAGTGAAGTAATAAATATGTCAAAATAGGAGACAGATGTGTAAAAGTATCCTTCTAAGGGTTATAAACTGTGACTCTGTTGTTACGCTCCATTTGTCTTCTTTCAAGCATGGAGTTAACCAACATCATCCTTTTCTTAGAGGTGGGGTGCAGCGTTATGTCAGAGAAATACATTCCAATAGTTGTTGCATTACATTCACTATTCCAATATAAAGGTGAAGGTTTCCCTTGCTCGAAAGCCAGTTGAATCTGACACTAGGTGGGTGGTGCTTCTCTCCGTTTCCAAGCCAAAGAGCCAGCACTGTCCGAAGACGTTTCCGTGGTCATGTGGCTGGCATGACTAGACATGGAGGCACACGGAACGCTGTCACCTTCCCACCGAAGCGGTACCTATTTATCTACTTGCAATTTCTTGCTTTCGAAATGCTGGGTTGGCAGGAGCTGGACCAGAGCCGGGAGCTCACTCCCTCACGCGGCACTCGGGTCTCGAGCTGCCGAACTACCAATCTTCCGGTCTGCAGCTCAGCGTCTTAACCACTGAGCCACCACAGCCCCTATTTCGATATACCATTCCAAAAAATAAATACACTAAAATACAGAGGAGCTATAGCCCTCCTTGGTGAGAATACATATGTAAAAACTGAATGAGTTTAGCATGTGTTTTATTGTTGCAGTTTTCGCATCCTTTCCCAGATGTTGGAGAGTGCTCCTGTGCCTGGCACATTCCGTCCAGTTCACCTGGACAGAGTGACTTCCTGTATTGCACAAACCCTGAATGCTTTTTCCAATATCCAGTCTGCATGTCCCAGCGGCCTGTCCCTAAGCCATTTAACTACGGCAGTCAGAAAATGGCGCTGCCACATGCAGAAGAATACGACGCCGGCGTCGACAGGAAACTGAATAAAGGGACTGTCTGCTCTTTCCCCTCCAGTTTAACTTGGTCTGTGAGCGAAAAAACTTGAATGACATCTCTCAGTCCATTTTCATGGCGGGAGTTCTCGTCGGAGCTCTGATCTTCGGGCCGCTGAGCGACAGGTAAGCCGACGAGCATCTCTGTGGCCACTTGGCTGCAGCCGCTATCCTGAAGGAGGCCTGTTTTGGTGTATAGATCTGGGCCATTTGCTCCATCCTCATAAATGTCGTCACTTCAGCTGGGCTATGCGCCCTTCATGGTTCCATAAATTATAATTTAGTCACAGGCATCGTCACTGGTCCAAGCATCTTCCCAGGAACCCGAGTTTCTGACTCAGCTCTTTGTCCTTTGCTAGGAGGCCGAATCAGGGGCCTCGAGTTTTAAAATCCCCAGGGAGGGGGGTGCTCTTAGTTGCGCATGCGCGAAGTGTGCACGCATGCCGGTACCATGTCCCCACTATCTCTCCCCGCCCCCGGGCCTGGCCACTCCTGCCTCCATCCCTCCCTCCGTCCATCCAGGGGCCAGCTGGGCAAATGCCCAGCGTGCTGGCATCACCCGGAAATAACGCCATCATGCTGGGCACGTCGCCGGGGCGACGCTCTGGCAATCACCCTGAAACTCTATGGTGCCATAGAGTTTTGGGGCAATTGCTAGAGCGTCGCCCTGGCAACATGCCCAGCTGGCCCCTGGAGGGAGGGAGGGAGGGAGGGACGGAGGCAGGAGTGGCCAGGCCGGGGGGGGGGAGACACGGTGGCGGCAGCCAGCCAGCGGGTGGGCCTAGGAAGGGCCCGGTGGGTGCTCCTTTTTGCCGGGGGTGGCTGAGCCCCCCCTGGGAAATTTCGGGGGCGGCTCGAGCCCCCCCGTAGTTGACGCCTATGGGCCGAATGAAGGATGCGAAAGATATGCCTTGTTCTTCTGGTTGCCTCCAACCACACGCATTAAAGTGTGTGTACATGATTAGATTGCTTTCTAAAGGGGTATCGCCCCTTTCTAAAGCTGAAAAGCACCCGTATTTTAACATACCTGGGTAAATGCAATGCGTACTGTCGTCCAAACAATGACCTTCCCCTACCAACCTCCTTGCATTTCTTCCCCCCCAGGATCGGGAGCCGAAACACGATCTTGCTCACCCTTCTCTTGATGGGCTCCTTTGGCCTCGGGGCCGGCCTTGCACCCAATCTGTATGTCTACATCGCCTTGAGGTCCATTGTGGGTGTTGCTTTTGCTGGAATCAGTATAAGCATGACGGCTTTAGGTAAAGACTCCGCTGATCCGAGCTGCTTTGGGAGGGGTTGGCCTTGCATTCAAAAGTTACTATAAAGTACTGAGTGCAGAGACGCGTTGCAGTGAAATCAGCTCATAAGTTTATTGATGGTACAATTCCAGGCTACTGAACGGGGCTCAGGGGTCTGCTTAAATATACGTCTTAACCGCGCCCCCGGCCTTGCCCAAACTCCCTGATAGGATCACTCCCTGACAGGATTACCTTGATAAGATTACACCCAAACTCCCTGATAGGATTAATCATGAGTCACCTTAAACCATAGGTCCCCTGGTGGAACTTGGGTGGCCGCTTGGTCTAATTTACAATCCGGCTGGGCTATAGTCTCCTGAAGCGAAGCTCCGGTAGCCAGCCCGGCCACGTGCATTTCTCTGACTGTGTGCGCGGTTGCCATTAGGACATAACAGTGACCGCCTCTGGGGTCATGAGTTAGTACTTCTGGGGTCATGAGTTAGTACTTCTGGGGTCATGAGTTAGTACTTCTGCAACTGCAAAGATAATTGCTAGGATGTGAAACTTTAAGGTCCGGAGATTATCCTTGCTTGAGGCAAGGTGAATCTCACAAACTCATATGGCGGAGAAGGCAATATTGTTGGATGCATAGAAACAAGGGGTTATCAGGCGCTGAGCATCTCAGGGTTCTCAGGAAACCTGATCACCCAGCTTCAGCACATCCCAGGCACCTTGGCGGGGGGGGGGGGGGGACCTCGACATCCCTTCTGCTTTCCCCTTGGATGGGGTTGGGGCGGGCCAGCGGCACTGGGGCAAAAGATTTGCACAGCCCTCTAACAGGGGGAGGCACTGGGACCGGGGTTGCCACGAGGACGCCTCCCTCTGGGTCTCTCAGTGGGTCACTGAGGTGCCCTGCTGGGTCCCTCTAGCATGAAAGGAGCCAAGTAAGAGGGCAGATCTTATTGGTTGTTGGTATTATTGTAAAAAGGGGCCGCGGTGGCTCAGAGGTTAAGACCCTGAGCTGAAGACTGGAAGGTCTGTAGTTCGGCAGTTTGGGACAGTGGCTGATTTTACATGTGCATTTTTGTAACAGCTTCATTCCAGCGCTCCCTGCACCGGTAACACATTGGTGTCAAAGCTGTTGTAGGGGAATGCCCACATCTGATTGAACTGGAGTGAAAGGGGTCATTCTTTTGAAGTGCTGTTAAGAACAGGATTTGTTTACAGAGGTGTGAAGCCAGCTTGAGAGCCAGAGGGCAATTAGCAGATATGGACAGTGGAGAAGGAATGCAGATTCACACTTGAAAGAGCTGTGGGCGAGGTTTTTTGGAAGTAGAATGATTCCAGCAGGAAAGGCAGATGTAAAACCAGCCAGTGACTGGCTTATCGTGGAAGAAAAAAGTTAAGAGTCCAGCGGCACCTTTTAAGACCCAACAAAGTTGCATTCGAGGGGTGAGCTTTCGTGTGTGCGCACGCTTCGTCAGGCGATAAAATGGAATTACAGGACACAGTTGTGGACCTCGGGGTGGCTTGCTCAATTAGCATGCAAAATAGTAAAGATGTTTATTAGCAGATCAAAAGAATGACAAGCTCGGTTTCTGGTTAGCATCTGTTTGGGTTCGACTGGTATATAGCGAGTCACTTCTGATACGACCTGAACTGACCCCTATTAAAAATACTGGGCTTCAGGCTGCTCTTATCAAACAGTGATTTCGTTTATTCAGCTCAAAAACACAACACACGGAACAACCCAGCAACAATCCCCACATATACAGTCAAGAGCAGTCAAAACCACACCTCCCGACATAGTATTAACCAATCGTAGTGAACCCTACAGCATATCTTATTTGCATTTCCTGTTTCGTTCTAGACTTCTCTGATCGGTCTGTTATTTAGGCAGCCAATCAGAGCACGTGCTCACGCATACTAGCAAGCAATGATATCTAACACAAGGCTCAGGCATTAGCTGCTTCAATATAACTACCTCTGTTTGGTAAGAGCCCGTAGCAATGATCCCCTCCAAAATATGCCCTCTTCGGATTGGCGACAAGGAGACTCTCAGGATCCTTGCAGTCTATGAGGCTTGGCATGAAGCTCAGCCACAATAAGAATCCGTAACAACTCTGAAAGGTGATTGGATGCTGGAGACCCACTCCCATTGGCCCAGGGATGAAATAGCTGCTGAGTGGCTGTTTTTCCCTTTGGGGGCAGGACAGCCTCCTGTCCATCACACAGACCCTACTCTGACGCTACTCTGACGCCCAAATGGTGGCACCAGTAGACGGGGCGGGGCGGGGGGGGGAAAGAATAAAGCAGGCGGACGGTGAAAATATTTATTAGAGCTTTGTCGATCCCTACCTGTGCCGCAGTGAAGCCTCTTCAGGGGATCTTCTACAGCAGGGGTGGGCAAATTGCGGCCCGCGGGCCACATGCGGCCCGCCACAGAGTTTTTTTGCGGCCCACCAAGACAGTCTGAGTCTGTCTCTGTAGAATTGTAGAAAAGTGTGATAGGATACATTTGTCTCAGTAAACTGATTCTAAAATTAAATGTGCTTGCAGCTATAGATGATTGAAATCAGCACAATAAATAAATGGAATAAAACTACCACTATTTTATTTAATTTATATTTATTGATTTTTATGATACAATTTATACCTTTTCTGAAATGCAAAGTTAACCAATGAATGCAATCCTTTTAAAAGGTGCGGCCCTCCGCTAACCTCCGCTCCCACAAAGTGGCCCCCGAGCCAAAACAATTGCCCACCCCTGTTCTACAGGGTTTTTCAAATGCTGCCTTGAGCAATGAGCGTTGCTCTAATAAATACTTTTACCTTGCACCTGCTCCCCCCCATCCTAATCAGTACACCACACTGATTCTTACTTAAACTAAAAGCAGACACGAGGACATATTTCCGGACTGACTACTTCAAACAAGCGATCTCTACAACGAGTCTCATTTCAAAGACCCCTGCTATTTCAGTGGTGACAGCAGCTACTAGCTAGGAATATCCCTAACCATTCAACCCAAAGAGAAGATGTTTTTGTCAGTTTTTTAAAAGAAGAAAAAGTGATTGGATTTATACCCCGCCCTTCACTCGGAGTCTCAGAGCGGCTTACAAACTCCTTTCCCTTCCCCTCCTGACAACAGACACCCTGTGAGGTAGGTGGGGCTGAGAGAGCTCTTTTGAGAACTGTCCTTGAGAGAACCGCTCTGAAAGAACTTGTGACTGGCCCAAGGTCACACCAGCAGCTGCAAGTGGAGGAGTGGGGAATCAAACCTGGTTCTCCCAGATTAGAGTCCACACTCCTAACCACTACACCAGACTGGCATAAAGAGCCCAAAAGAGGACGGTCGCCAAAAAAGAGGGCATGTCCACCCTACTTAAGCCGGTACCCCAGATTCAGAGAAGTGCCCACAAAACGGATGTCCTATGACCCGCTCTTTACACTATGAACCCTGTGGTCTGTAGAAACTCTTCAAATCGGGTTCCACCTACACAGCCAGCAAACTGAAGAAGTAGAAGGAAACGCTTCTTTTACATATCTGGAATGGGCGTCTTTGCAAAGGCTGATTGGAAAATGTTTGGACTCGGTGGACCCCTCCTATCAAGTTGAACTGATTACATGGACTTTACGTCTTATCTTCTAAGGAGGAAACATTGTACCTTATGCCTTATTAGAGTTATAATATGCACGTAACTTTGTGGTTGTGACACCACCGACTTTATATTTCTTAAATACAGTTTATGTTTGGGCAATTTCTGATGGTGTTTCTCCTAGCTCTCTACATAGGGCTGCCCTTGTTCCAAATCTGGAAGCTGCAGCTGGTGCAGAATGCCGCGGCAAGGCTGTTGCTGTGCCTCCCTAGGTGGGACACTAAAGGTGCGGCACTGGCTGCCTATAGCATATCGGGGCTGGTGCTTGCCTTTAAAGCCCTAAATGGCCAGAGTCCGACATACCTGAGGGACCTCCTTTCCCCACATATACCCCAGAGAGCACTACGGTCGGGGGTCCAACACCGGCTGGCTATCTCAGGCCCCAAAGATACCAGGCTCGCTGCTACCAGGGCAAGGGCTTTCTCGGTGGTGGCTCCTTACTAGTAGAATGAGCTCCCAGAGGAGATCAGGGCTCTGCGGGACCTCATGAAGTTCCGCAGGGCCTGCATGACGGAGCTCTTCCGCCAGGCGTATAAATGAAGCTGCCACCTCCCCCCCCCCCCATCCTAGGACCATCACGGCTATGGTGCCGGCCACAGTTATCATCAAGCCTGACATTTAGAACCAGAGATCGCTGGGTATATGTACTATGCCATGGTTATATTACCGAGCACTTTATTTTTATTGTCATGATTGTTTGTCTTTAATTGATTTTAATGTATATGTGTACCTTGGCTTCTAGCCAAGCTTTGTAAGCTGCTCTGAGCCCGCTTGCGGGGAGAGCGGCATATAAGACCGATAAATAAATAAATAAATAAATAAAACAATGGGTTAAATCCCTGGCGGTTATTGCATCAAAATAATTGACTTGTTGCGCGCCATTGCACACCGGTCTTAAGAGTTTGATTGTCTCTGTACCCTTCTAGGTTCGGAGTGGGTAGGGGCTTCCTACCGCCCCATTATATTAATCGTGGCTCACTGCTGCAATGCCATGGGGCAGGTGGCCTTGGCTGGCTTGGCATACAGCATCCGGGACTGGAGGCACTATCAGTTTGCTGGCTCTGCGCCTGTCTTCTGTCTCTTTTTTTATATTTGGTGAGTGTCTGCAGGCATGCAGTATCTGATGAGGCTGTGTCGTTGGAGACGGATAGAAACTCGGGGCAAGGTATGAAGACGTGATTTTGATCAGGCAGGGGACGAAAGGGTCCACATTCAGAGGTCATCGGCCTTTGAATCCCAGAGCCCGGAGGCAACATCATGGGAAGGCCTCAGCCTGTCTGCCCTGTTGCTGAGTCGTCCAGAGGAACTGATTGGCCACTGTGTGAGACGGGATGCTGGACTAGATGGACCCTCACTGGTCTGATCCAGCAGGGCTCTTCATATGTTCTTATCAGGGGAAGGCCTTGGCCTCTCTGCCCTGTTGTTGGCCCTCCAGAGGAACTGGCTGGCCACTGTGTGAGACGGGATGCTGGACTGGATGGACCACTGGCCTGATCCAGCAGGGCTCTTCAGATGCTCTTATTAGGGGAAGGCCTCGGCCTCTCTGCCCTGTTGTTGGCCCTCCAGAGGAACTGGTTGGCCACTGTGTGAGACGGGATGCTGGACTAGATGGACCACTGGTCGGATCCAGCAGGGCTCTTCTGGTGTTCTTATCAGAGGAAGGCCTCGGCCTCTATGCCCTGTTCTCGGACCTCTAGAATAACTGGCCAGCCACTATATAAGACAGGATGCTGGCCCAGATGGACCACTGGTCTGATCCAGCAGGACTTTTCTTATGTGCTTAATGTATTCTGTGATTCTGGGCTGCATCGATTTTGTGATTCCATGCTATCTCAGAATTTAATCTAGATGTAAAATCCAGGATCTCTGGAAATCAAAGTTGTCTTTTCACTATTTTTTAAAAAAGTCCCTCAGCTTATGGCTATGAAAATGTGGCGGGAGGTAATTACAAGTTATTATAATTAGGTGCATGCATCCTTGTGTGCGGGGTGGGGGAATGAGTGTATGCTGTGATTCTGGACTGACTATATTCTGTGATTTGCAGAATTTGATCTAAGTACCTCTAATAATCGAAGCTGTCTTTTAAACTTTTTTTTTTTTAAGTTCCCTGTTGTTGTGAAAATAGGATTGGAAGTATTTACAGAACGCCTAGTGAAATCTCAGCATTTTAAAACTTTGATTTACTGTATTTTTTGCTCCATAAGACGCACCTGATCATAAGACGCACCTTGTTTTTAGAGGAGGAACATAGGAAAAAATGAAACAGAAAGAAAGAGAGAGAGAGAGAGAGAGAGAGAGATAAAGGAAGGGAGGAGGAGGAGAGAGAGAGAGAAAGAGAAAGGAAGAAAGAAAGGTGGGGACAGAGAGAGAGACAGAAGGACAGACAGACAGACAGAAAAAAGGAAAGGAAGGAAGGAAGGAAGAAAGATAGAGAAAGGAAAGAAGAGAGACGTCGGCATGCTATGCAAAGCCAGGCTTTTCTGTGCAAAGTAGCCACGGAGCTGAATCTGTGGGCGGGGCTTTCTGCTGCTGGCTGTCTTAAAGGGGAAAAGCACTTAAAGGGAAAGAGTACTTAGCCTGGTGGGGTTTTTCCTGCCGTTTCCCTTTTAAGTCTTAACAGCTCAGGCCCAGCAGGGAGGGGCGGGGAAGGCTGGGATGCCAGCCTGAATGGCGTTCCCCTGCGTTCCTGCTGAAGAAAGAGCCCTGTTACAGGTAAGAAAAGCTCCATATTCGCTCCATAAGACGCACACACTTCCCCCCCACTTTTTTGGGGAGGAAAAGTGCGTCTTATGGAGCGAAAAAATACGGTACCTTATTTATAGTCCACCTTTCTCACAGGGGCTCAAGGCAGATTACACAGAGTGAGTCAGTATAATCGACCAAATGGGACATGCCATAACCAGTGCATTAGGATTTTAGAACCGCTGGAAAGAACTGAAGCATAGCCCTCGTATTCACCTGACTCATTAAACCGTACAGAATTTACAGACATCGGATCCGTGCAATCCAGCATTTACTGAAATGCCCCTCGCAATTTTATTGGTCTTTAAGAGCTCGTGCCAAAATCAGTACTCCCTCTAGACTGAGTTAGTGTGAGCTAGGCCATAGTTTTTTAGCCTCCGGCTCACACGTTTTTGTCTTCAGGACGGAGGGCTTCAGAGCACACTAATTTGTGCAGCGGCCAAACTGCTCGCTCACAACTTTAACGCTAGCAGCTCACCAAGTAGAATTTTTGCTCACAAGCCTCCACAGCTTAGAGGGAGCATTGGCCACAATGCACAGCCAGCGAATTAACCAAGGGGATTTGATTAACCTGCAGTGCTTCATGATACCCCCTCCTTTAACTGCAGGGTCCTCCCCAGTTCTGCGCGATGGCTTCTGACGAGAGGGAAGACAGAGGAAGCAAAGAAAGAGATCGAAAGGGCCGTGTCAGTCAACAAACGAAGCATCCCAGAAGAATTACTCAAGCAGGTGGCAAAGGCTGTGGCTGTTAATGCTTGTTTCCTGGAAAAGATTTTGGACGGAGGGAAAGGTCGTTTTTTGGGGAGGCCTCAGTGTGTGTGTATGCATGGGGTGGGGGGGTGCCAAGTAGAGTTTTCCGAGGCCTGAGGCACTTTATGCTGGACCTGGAGGCAAAGCTGAGTTCAAAAACTGGGTTTTTCACTCAGATGTACAGTGGGAAGATGAAAAAAGTCCCGGACGCTTGGTTTTTAAAGCAGCTCCCCCAAAGCAAAAAACATTTAGGTTGTTAGCCAGGGTGGTGTAGTGGTCAAAGCGTCGGATTAGGATTTGGGAAACCCAGGTTCAAATCCCCACTTGTGCCGTGGAGGCTTGCTGGATGACCTTGGGGCAGTCACACGCTCTCAGCCTAACCTACCTCACAGGGTTGTTGTGAGGATAAAATGGAGGAGAGGAGAATGATGTCTCCCGCCCCCACACTAACCTCCAAGGAGACAGAGGCCTCCAGACTGTGCCAAGGGAACCGTCCAGGGAGGTCTGCAGAAGCTCAGTTGCCAACCTCCAGGTAATGGCTGTGTATCTCCCACTAGAAGAAGAAGAGTTAGTTTTTATACCCCACTTTTCACTACCTGAAGGAGTCTTAAAACGGCTTTCAATCACCTTTAGAGCCACTACGGTGTAATGATTAAGAGCGGGTACAACCTGTGGGGTAGGTGGGGCTGAGAGAGCTCTTTCGAGAACTGTTCTTGAGAAAACAGCTCTGAGAGAACTTGTGACTGACCCATGGTCACCCATGTGGCTGCTTGTGAAGGAGTGAGGAATCAAACCCAGTTCTCCAGATTAGAGCCCACCGCTGTTAACCACTACACCAAACTGGCACTAATACCACTGATCTCCGGGCAACCGAGATCAGCTGACCTGGAGAAAATGGCTGCTTTGGAAGGAGGACTTGGTGGCAGTGGGCCCCATTTAAGTCCCTCCCTTCCCCACACCCCGCCCTCCTCAGGCTCCACCCCCAACTCTCCAGGTATTTCCTCAATCCAGAGCTGGCCACCCTAACAATGAGATGCCACAAGGAGCAGCTTCCCAGCTCGCCATGATGCCCAGCAGAGGCACGAGGCAACAGGGGTGTTAGAAGAGTGGCAGAGCCTGCCACAAACGCTGGCCCATTCCTCATCTGTCGCAGAAACCTGAAAGGCTTCTTTGGAAGAGCGGGGAAGGAAACAAGCTGTAGTAACCTCTATAGGCCAGCAGGGACCAGAAGAAGGTAGGCATGCAGTAAACCAGAGCACAAGCTGTTTAAATACTGAAGTAGGTTTATTAAGAAGAGAACAAACTTTGTAAAGAGAAGTCTAACTGTCTTAACTAGGAAGCGGGAAGTCAGTAATGACCAGTTCTCAGTGGGAGCAGGAAAGAGTCCGTAATGAGCCAATCAGGACACAGGAAGGAGACTATTTGGAAATAATAGGAAGTCCCTAATCTCACTATGCTAACTCGTTGTCCCCTTTGCTGCCCCCTGCAGGGTATTCTTATCATCTTCTCTATCTATGCACGATAGACCTTGCATGTTCCAACAAAGGGAAAGCCTTATAAGGCTTCCCAAGAAGGAGGGGCAGGGGAAATGGGACCCCAGGCAGGCAGCTGCCCATTGGGCCTGGGACCTGCCACTCCCATAGGCCCATCCCCCCAGGATAAGAAGGAGTGGGTGGGGCTGGCGTTATCCCACCCCCATACAGTCCTTTAAAAGGTGCACCCTAAGAGAACCAGGGAGGAAAGGCTGGGCCTCACATGAAGCTGCTGTACACTGAATCAAACCATCAAGGTTAGTATTGCCCACTCAGGCTGGCAGCAGCTCTCCAGGGTCTCAGGCAGAGGTCTTTCACATCATCTACTGTCTGGTCCATTTAAAGTGGAAATGTCAGGGATTGAACCTGGAACCTTCTGCATGCAAAGCAGAGGCACTTCCACTGAGCCACAGCCCTTCCCCTTCCCCTATGGCAATGAGGGAGAGGTTACTGGTAGGAGTGGAAGAGGGTGCTGTAAACCCCCCCCCTTCCTTCTATTTATTTATTTATTGTATTTATACCCTGGCTTCCCAGATGAACCGGCTCAAGGCGGCTGCCAACAATTCAGATACCATCAATTAATGGTTTACGCTTTAAAAACATAACAAATTACATTAAAACCACAACAAACTGGTGGCAAAAACATAGTCATACAATGAGAGCAGTGGCAAGGCTGGACCAGCAATTCCAGGGCAGGGAAGATCTTAATCCCCCCCGGTGGTGGCTCCTAAACAAACGCCTGGTGGAAGAGCTCCGTCTTGCAGGCCCTGCGGAACTGTAATAGGTCCCGCAGGGCCCTGATGTCATCTGGGAGCTCATTCCACCAGTATGGGGCCGCCACCGAGAAAGCCCTGGTCCTGGTGCTGGCCAGCTGAACATCTCTCAGACCGGTTTTGTGAGCTTGACCTCAGTGCCCTCTGGGGCACATATGGGGAAAGGCGGTCCCTCAAGTAGGCAGGCTCTTCTGAGGCTCTTCCCCCGGGGCAAGCCCTGCTGGAGGAACCCTGGAGGAGGAGATAGTCCCGGTCTCCAGCCCAATGCCTGAGTCCGACAGGATGTTGACCTTGCTCTTTATCATAAACTGTGCTACATACTAAGAATGAAGTTGCCACGGAGGGCAATTCAATAAGCGTGTGAGAACAGCAATGAAAAATACGCCAAGGCCAAGAGCACAGACAATGGTCTCAGCTGTGTCGCGCGGACGATTCGAACTTAGCTGATGCTTTGTCTCTCTCGCTTTGTGCATATCCAAGCTGGCCCCCCCAAAGAAGGGTGGATCTGGAAGTATCTTGGATCTTTTCAAGAAGTCGTATCTCAGAAAAATCACTTTGATCATGGCTTGGGTCTGGTAAGTCTTTCGAAGGCACTAGATCAGTAGCAACCAAAAGTGCTCACACCTTTTCTGTCTGATGAGTTCTTGCAGAAGCTGGGTTCTTATTAGAGAGATTCATGGAGGATAAGTCGTATCAGTGGCTACTAGCCATGGTGACTGTGGGGGACCTCCATGTTCAGAGGCACTAACCCCCTGAAACCCAGAGCCAGGAGGCAACATCGGCCTCTATGCCCTGTTCTTGGCTGTCCAGAGGAACTGGTGTGGTTGGCCGATGTGTGAGACTGGATGCTCAACTAGATGGACCACTGGTCTGGTCCAGCAGGGCTCTTCTTCTGTTTTTGCCAGGGGAAGGCCTCAGCCTCTGTGCCCTACTGTTGTTGGCCCTCCGGAGGAACAGGTTGGCCACTGTGTGAGACTGGATGTTGGACTAGATGGACCACTGGTCTGATCCAGCACGGCTCTTCTGACGTTCTTCTCAGGGGAAGGCCTCGGCCTCTCTGCCCTGTTGTTGGCCCTCCAGAGGAGCTGGTTGGCCACTGTGTGTGACAGGATGCTGGACTGGGTGGACTATTGGTCGGGTTGCCAGGTTCCCCCGGGGGTGGGGGTGGGGACTCTATAGTTTTCCCTTTAATGGTACTGGTCCAGACCCCAACGTGCCCGATGCGATGACATCACTTCCGGGTGACATCATTGCGGCGTGTGTGGGGAAGATCTCCAGGACGGCTCTCAGGACTCCCCTGCTGAAACTAAAGTAAGGCTTGGCAACCCTAACTATTGGTCTGATCCAGCTGAGCTCTTCTGAAGTTCTTATCAGAGGAAGGCCTCAGCCTCTATATCCTGTTGTTGTTGGACCTCCAGAGGATCTGGTTGGCCACTGTGTGAGACAGGATGCTGGACTAGATGGACCCTCACTGGTCTGACCCAGCAGGGCTCTTCTGATGTTCTTGTCAGGGGAAGGCCTTGGCCTCTCTGCCCCATTGTTGGCCCTCCAGAGGAACTGGTTGGCCACTGTGTGAGACAGGATGCTGGACTAGATGGACCACTGGGTCTGATCCAGCAGGGCTCTTCTGAGGTTCTAAGCTGAATTTTCTCTCCCCCTGCCCACACTTTCAACTTCCACAGAATCTCATTGCATTCTAGGTTTACCAGCTCTGGGTTGTGAAATTTCTAGAGATTTGGGGGTGGACCGTGGGGAGGGTGGGGTTCGGGGAGGAGAGTGATCTCAGTGTGCTATAATGTGTATGCACTGTATCCTCCAAGGGACCTGATCTGAGAGTCAGTTTGGTGTACTGGTTAAGGGCGTGGACTCTAATCTGGGAGAACCGGGTTTGATTCCCCACCCCTCCACATGCAGCTGCTGGTGTGACCTTGGGTCAGTCACGTGTTCTCTCAGAGCTGTTCTCTCATGGGCAGTTCTCAAGAGAGCTCTTTCAGCCCCACCTACCTCACAGGGTATCTGTTGTGGGGAGGGGAAGGGAGAGGAGATTGTAAGCCACTCTGAGACTCCTTTGGGTAGTGAAGGGCCGGGTATACATCCAATCTCCTCCTCCTCCTTCTCCACCACTACCACCATCACCTCTGTAGTCTGGAGATCAGTTGTAATTCTGGGAGATTTCCAGGCCCCTCCTGGAGGTTGGCAAGCCGGTATGCTCACATAGAAATGAACCCAGGCAATGCTTTCTCTAAGCTGTGGAGTCTTGTGAGCAGGGATTCTACTCTGTGAGCAACTGGCATTAAAGTAGTGGGTGAGCGATTTGGCTCCTGCATAAATGAGTTGGCTCTGGAGCCCTCCTTCCTGAGCTAAGACAGAAATGTGTGAGCCAGAGGCTAAAAAGCTGTGAGCTAGCTCACACTAACTCAGCTTAGAGGGAACACTGAACCCGGGACCAAATTCTATTTTGCTTTCAGGTTTGTGGACAGTCTGGTGTACTACGGAATGAGCCTTCATGTCGGGGATTTCGGCCTGGACATCTACATGACCCAGCTTGTCTTCGGAGCTGTTGAAATTCCGGCCCGTGCCTCCTGTATCTTTCTGCTGGAGTGGCTGGGGAGGAAGAAATGCCAGGCTGGTTGGCTTCTCCTGTCAGGAGTCGTATGCATGATCATCCCTGCTATTCCAAAAAGTACAGTTCTCCTTGCAGAAGGTCCCTGGTTCAGTCTCAGGCATCTCCAGTGCAAAAGGACCAGGCAGGAGGTGATGGGAAAGACCTCAGCCTGAGACCCTGGAGAGCCGCTGCCAGTCTGAGTAGACAAGACTGACCTTGATGGACCCAGGGTCTGGTTCAGTATAAAGTATGTGGATCCAACAGTCATGAATTATTTGAGCCAGTTTGGTGTAGTGGTGAGGAACATGGACTCTAATCTGGGAGAACCGGGTTTGATGCCCTCGCTCCTCCACATGCAGCTGCTGGTATGACCTTGGGTCAGTCACAAGTTCTTTCTGAGCTGTTCTCTCAAGAGCAGTCCTCAAAAGAGCTCTCTCCGCCCCACCTACCTCACAAAGGGTGTCTGTTGTGGGGAGGGGAAGGGAAAGGAGATTGTAAGCTGCTCTGAGATTCCTTTGGGTAGTGAAGGGCGGGGTATAAGTCCAGTCTCTTCCTCCTCCTTTTCTTCCTCTTGATACCCCCTGAGCTCTGACACTTAATCACAAAACTTACCATCTAATGCCATAATAATAATAATAATAATAATAATAATAATAATAATAATAATAATTATTTATTTATTTATTTATTTATTTTTCGTATTTATATCCCGCCCTCCCCGCAAGCGGGCTCAGGGCGGCTTACATGGGCCAAAGGCCTGTTCGGTACATTGACCTGTAAAATCGATTAAAAACATTACAATAAATAACAATAAATAACATACAACAAATAAATACTCCTAAAAGCTTCCATAAAACAGCGTTCGATGGCGACCAAGTGGCAGATCTACCTCCCCCCCTCGGCCACCGCTGAGACCGTGTTGGACCAGGGCACATCAAGATGGTTGCGATGTCAGCTGGTATCCTAGTATCGTCGGTGGCGGCTCCTATTCAAAAGCCTGGCGGAAGAGCTCCGTCTTGCAGGCCCTGCGGAACTGCATCAGGTCCCGCAGGGCCCTGATCTCCTCTGGGAGCTCGTTCCACCAGATAGGAGCCGCCACCGAGAAAGCCCTGGTCCTCGTTCTGGCCAGCCTGGCATCTCTGGGGCCAGGAACACGTAGCCTGTGTTCAGACCCCGACCGTAGTGCTCTCTGGGGTTGGTATGGAGAAAGGCGGTCCCTAAGGTATGTTGGACCCTGGCCATATAGGGCTTTATAGGTAAGAACCAGCACTTTGAAGCGAACTCGGTATGCTATAGGCAGCCAGTGCAGCGCCGCCAGCACAGGCCCGATGTGGTCCCGCCTTGCGAGACCCATCAGCAGCCTGGCCGCGGCATTCTGCACCAGCTGCAGCTTCCGGGTTTGCACCAAAGGCAGCCCCATGTAGAGAGCGTTACAGTAGTCTAACCTCGAGGTGACCGTCGCATGGATCACTGTGGCGAGGCCATCGCGGTCCAGGTAGGGAACCAGCTGCCTTGCCAGCCGTAGGTGATAAAAGGCTGACTTGGCAGTGGCTGCTACCTGGGCCTCCATTGACAAGGAAGGCTCCAGGAGCACTCCCAGACTCCTCGCCCTCGGCGCTGGCACCAACGGCGCCCCGTCGAAGGTCGGGAGCGGGACCCCCCACTCCGGACCGCAGCGACCCAGGCACAGGACCTCTGTCTTTGCCGGGTTCAATTTCAACCTGCTAGATCTGAGCCAGTCAGCCACGGCGTGCAATGCCCGGTCAAGATCGTCCGGGCCGGAGTCCAACCGGCCGCCCAACATCAGATAGAGCTGGGTGTCATCCGCATACTGATGACATCCCAGCCCAAACCTCCGGACAATCTGGGCAAGGGGGCGCATATAGATATTAAAGAGCATCGGGGAGAGCACTGCCCCTTGCGGCACACCGCATTCGAGCGGGTGCCTCGAGGACTGCTGCTCCCCTAGCACCACCCTTTGTCCCCGACCCTGGAGAAATGAGACGAGCCATTGTAGGGCCCGCCCCCCGATTCCCACGTCGGCAAGGCGGCGGGACAGCAGCCGATGATCTACTGTGTCGAACGCTGCCGACAAGTCGAGCAACAGCAGTACCGCCCCACCGCCCTGATCCAGATGTCGTCGGAGGTCATCCGTTAGAGCGACCAGAGCGGTCTCCGTCCCATAGCCCGGGCGAAAGCCGGACTGAAAGGGGTCAAGAACCGAAGCGTCATCCAGATACCTCTGTAACTGTAACGCCACCACCCTCTCTATTAATTTGCCCAAATAGGGCAAATTGGACACCGGCCTATAATTAGCCAATTCTGCCGGGTCCAGATGTGACTTTTTAAGGAGTGGGCGGACCATCGCTTCCTTGAGAGCCCCCGGGAATTTCCCTTCAACAAGGGAGGTGTTAATTATTTCCCGGGCGGTACCTCGCAACCCCTCGTGGCCAGATCTTATAAGCCAGGACGGGCACGGATCAAGGCTGCATGTGGTTGGGCGAACAGTCAAGAGCAGTCTGTCAACTTCCTCAAGATCCAGCTGGTCGAACCCATCTAAGCCCGGAAACGAAGACATGTAAGGGGCCTCGAGTTCACTCACTGTATCATTTGTGGCGGGGAGGTCTCGGCGGAGCGACAAGACTTTCTCCGCAAAATGGCTCGCAAATGCCTCACAGCCAATTTCCAATTCCCTAGCATTTACTCTGCCATGTGGCAGTACTGTTAACGACCGAATTGTCCTAAATAATTGGGCTGGGCGTGAGCTAGCAGATGCAATCTCGGCGGCAAAGAAATCTTTCTTTGCTGCCTTAGTTGCCATCTCATAGGCTTTCATAAGCGTCCTATAAGATGCTCTTGTTGCTTCGTCGCGAGTGCGGCGCCACCGTCTCTCTAGCCGTCTCAGCTCCCGCTTCGCCTGGCGCAATTCCTGGGTATACCAAGGGGCCAGTCTATTGCGGGGGCGGAGAGGGCACCTGGGAGCGATCTCGTCGATAGCTGTAGCGAGCCGGTTGTGCCAATCTTCAACCAGCTCATCCAATGAGCCGCCAGGGGGCTTCGGTTCCCGCAGGGCCATCTGGAACCGCTCCGGGTCCATTTGGCTCCGCAGGCGAGCCAAAATCGGCTCACCGCCTCGGGGCTGGGGCAGGAAGTTCAGACGGGCCCCCAGGGCAAAGTGGTCCGACCAAGGCACTACCGAAGTGGTAATTCGGTCCACTGCAACCCCCACAGCAAAGATCAGATCGAGCATGTGTCCTGTCCGGTGTGTAGGGGCCGAGATGTACTGAGAGAGTCCTAGTGCCGCCATGGATGACACCAGATCCACCCCCTGACCAGAGGCCGCATCATCAGCATGGACGTTGAAGTCACCCAGAACCAAAAGGTTAGGGTACTCCAACGCCCAGCCCGATACGGCCTCCAGCAGGGATGGCAGGCTGCTGGCTGGTGCATTAGGCGGTCGGTACACCAGCCACACAGCCAAACTCTCTTCAGCCTCCCACACCAGGCCAACACATTCAATGCCCGTGATCTCCACCGGTGGAAGCGCCCTGAAGGAGTAAGCCTCCCGAATGAAAATCGCGACCCCACCCCCCCCGCCCCATAGTCCGTGATTGGTGAAGGACTGCAAACCCTGGCGGGGCCATTTGGGAGAGCGCTACGTTCTCTCCCTCCCAGACCCAGGTCTCGGTCACGCAAGCCAGGTCAGCCTGTTGGTCCCCCAGGAAATCCCGGAGGACCGCAGTCTTGTTGTTAATTGACCTGGCATTGCACAACACCAATGACAGAGAGGGGTTATTCCTAGCCCCACTGCCAACAACCGTCGGGATGGGTCACAGGCTGGAAGGGCATCGAGCTTTCCTGTTTCTCCACGTCCTTCCCTCTTTCAAAGGCCTGGACCCACCGCTCTTTCTCCTCCCCAGGAGCACCGGAATTTGCGACCCGGCCATGCCAGGATCTTTTACCTGTTGGTCTCAGATCCGAATAGGCCGATGTCGGCTCTCCCTGCCTCTGTTAGAGTCCTAAGATCTAATTTAGGTCAGAGTTCCCTACCCTACCTAACTAAAATACCTAACTAACTAATTCCCCAACCTAACCTCTTAGTCTGTAGTCCCTACAGACCTAACAATACTATCTCTATCTAATTAAGGGTGGGGGAAACAAGGACAACTAACGCTTACCTAACTAACTAAAA
This sequence comes from Lepidodactylus listeri, assembly GCA_029233225.1. Classification (NCBI taxonomy): domain Eukaryota; kingdom Metazoa; phylum Chordata; class Lepidosauria; order Squamata; family Gekkonidae; genus Lepidodactylus; species Lepidodactylus listeri. The sequence continues at coordinate 8,962,106 of JARCFY010000012.1, forward strand.
CTACCCTATTTAACAAGTTCCTGGCCCTTAGTCCCATTATCCTGGCTAGCTGGTCCCCCCCCCCCCCCAACCCTCCCCCCAGTTCTCTGTAGATGGTCCAGAGCTCTTCGGTGTTGCTCAGCCAGCCCCATTCGCTTTCGGAACTAGTCCTGCCTGCCACAGCTGTGTCTTCGGTCCAACACCGACCGACACGCAGGCTGATCTAAATCTCCGAGGGCAGGTCTGTCCTCCCGTCCAATGGGAGCCAGATTTCGTGGCAGGTACAGATGAACCAGCTCCTCAGATGTCACAATCCAGGTCAGCAGATGAAATCAAATATCACCATCCAGGTCAGCCCAAACCACCAACAAAACACTCCGGGGCTAAAAACCTGAGGCTCTGTCAATAAGGGCTGGTAGGCTCAGCTCCCGGTATCTGGGAGGCTTCAACAGGGTTCTGGGGGGGGGGGGGGGATGGCACCAAGGGGATGGCTTCCGACGACAAGGAACAAGAGAGAGCAGCCAACTCCCCAATGGGGGGGGGGGAGGAGCCCAGCGACTAACTTCCTCCTAGATCTTCAGGGCCATAAGCCTGTTCCGGGGCAATGAAATGCCAGCAGTCCAGTAGCGGCACCAGATTTTACGCTGGAGCTAAACCGGGGGCCAGGAGGCAGACGTCAGGCTTCCGATGGTCTCTGCGGTTTTACGAGCCTCCGCCGAGCCTCCGCCAGGTCGGAGAACTGAGTCGCGTAGTGGGCGTGCCGGTCGGCCCCTAAAGCCGTCGCACAATAGCGACACCGCCCGGTGTCTCCGAGTCCCCCGCGGGATCCCCAGTCGGCCACCCGACCACCAGCTCGCCGTCCTTGGGTCCAGGTGAGGGCCGCGTCGGGTCTCGTCCAGAGAGCAATGAGGGCAACGAGGGCGGCAGCCGGTCCCAGCGACCGTATGGAGCTCTCAGCCTTCCCCCCGGTCCTCTGCAGCCTCCGCCTCCTGACCCCTCTCGGATCTTCACCTCCCGGTCTTCCGCGGTCGTCAGCCACTCCCTTATTCGAAGGGCCGCTCTCTTCCCAGCCTTCCAGCCGCCAGGTTCAATGCGACAGTCGGGCAGGACTAGTCACTTTACACTAGCTGCCAACTTTATCGACTTTTAGTTAGTTTTTGCCGAATTTTAATGCTGTTTAAATTTATTCTTGGCGGAGCTCCCTTCCTGAGCTACACGCCGGTCGCCATCTTGGAAGCTGATTATTACAATAATAATAATTGTATGGCATTGTGTGTAGAATAGCCAGGAGATCCTAAGATTGTCTGGCAGCTAGAAGTTCTAGCATTATGCACCACTAGGTGGCAAGCTAGACTTGTCTTTAAGTCATGAGATGTTTCAGAGGTGGTTTGCCATTGCCTGCCTCTGCGTCACACCCCTGGTATTCCTTGGAGGTCACCCTTCCAAATAGTAGCCAAGGCCGACCCTGCTTAGCTTCCGAGATCTGACGTGATCGGGCTAGCCTGTCCTGTCCAGTGTGCCCATACAATTCATCAGGTGTACACATTTTTAAGAACAAAACTTATTGACTTAAAAAAATATACAGCTTTTTCCAGGACGGTGATCTTGGTTTATCCCTGATTTCTTTCTCCGTGGTCTGTCTTTGCCCAGCTCTTCCTGTCGTCGTGACCGTGCTGGCTGTTATCGGCAAAGCCGCTCTTTCGGCCTCCTTTTCAACCACTTACGTGTTCTCTGCAGAAGTATTTCCCACAGTTCTCAGGTGAGGAGCTCGCTCTGGCTTCAGTTTACCTTGAGTTAGAAATTGACTATGGCTGGTATGGTGGGAGTGGGGGGAGAAGGTAGCTATCTGAAAGCGTGGTAGAAACAGCTCCAGACCAGACATGCACAACACTTCAAGCTGTTGCATAGAAAGGGATGTCAGTCTCCAAGTGGGACGGAGGTGTCTGTCCAAAGATTTGAAGTACAGTTGCCAGCCTCCAGGTGGGACCTGGGGATCTCCCAGAATTACAGCTCATCTCCAGGCTGCAGCGATCAGTTCCCCTGGAGCATAGGCGTAGAGTACGGGGGGGCTTGAGGGCTTGAGCCACCCCCGAAATTTCCCGGGAGGGGCTCAGCCACCCCCGGGAAAACGGAGTGCCTGCCGCCGTGCCTCCCCGGGTCCTTCCGAGGCCGGCAGCCGCTGCTGGAGAGGGAGAGGGAAGAGGTGGCGGGGGGGGGGGGGGAGAGAGGCACCGGCAGCAGTGGCTGGTGGGCCTCGGAAGGGCCCGGGGAGGCGGGGCAGTTTCCGGGGGGGGGGGGAGAACATCGCTCCAGTGAGCGCGCGCGCTAAGGAGCCCCCGCCCCCCTTGGGATTTCCAAAACTCTACGCCACCGCCCTGGAGGTGTTAGCAATTCTTGTATGCCCATGGCTATTTTCCTTCTTGAAGAGCGTATTGTTGAAGTTATGTAGAGCTGTGTCATTTGCTTTTGTGATTTATTCCTTGCACAAGAAATTGGAGATACTTTGATATCATGGTCATCATTCAGATAGAGTTTCCTTCGAAACGAAGGTCCATTCCGGAGACTTTCGTCAACCGATCGCTTCTATGGACCATTCCTCTCTATATTTCTACACATATTTCTATGCATTATCTCTTTAATGTTTGTAGTATATTTGTATTGAATAAGATAGCGCTTTTTTTGCAGTTTCCTTTGGTCTTTTGTTCTGAGTTTCTGGGACTGTGGTCTGATCCAGCAGGGCTCTTCTGATGTTCTCATCAGAGGAAGGCCTCAGCCTCTGTGCTTTGTTGTTGGCCCTCCAGAGGAACTGGTTGGCCACTGTGTGAGACGGGATGCTGGACTAGATGGACCCCCACTGGTCTGATCCAGCAGGGCTCTTCTGATGCTTTTATCAGGGGAAGGCCTCGAGCTTTATGCCCTGTTGTTGGCCCTCCAGAGGAACTGGTTGGCCACTGTGTGAGACAGGATGCTGGACTAGATGGACCACTGGTCTGATCCAGCAGGGCTCTTCTGATGTTCTTATCGGGGGAAGGCCTCAGCCTCTCTGCCCTGTTGTTGGCCCTCCAGAGGAACTGGTTGGCCACTGTGTGAGACAGGATGCTGGTCTAGATGGACCACTGGTCTGATCCAGCAGGGCTCTTCTGATGCTTTTATCAGGGGAAGGCCTCGAGCTTTATGCCCTGTTGTTGGCCCTCCAGAGGAACTGGTTGGTCACTGTGTGAGACAGGATGCTGGACTAGATGGAGTGTTGGTCTGATCCAGCAGGGATTTTCTTGTGTTCTTATGAAGTGCGTTGAAGATTTGATTTTTGCCCTGTCAATTTCATACGAGGTATATTCATTTCTAATATGTCTTCTTGGTATGTATGTGTGTCACGGAGCTTCTCTGTTCCTATGCTATGATGCCCACCCGGTCTCAGCCACACCTTTCTGTACGTTGCTTCCTCCCTCAGGCAGACCTGCTTAGGTTTGTGCTCCATATCAGCCAGAATCGGCGGCATCCTCGCCCCATTGGTCGGCCTCTTGGATGACATCCACCCTGCAATATCAATGGTGCTCTTTGGAAGCACGGCATTGGCTGGGGGCATCCTCTGCTTCTTTCTGCCTGAGACACGGAACAGAGATCTTCAGGATGACACGGCCGTATCTCCATCAAGCCAGCAGTGAGTTGTGGAGAATTAGTTGAAAAGAGCTACGCAAGAAGCAAAGACCCTCCCCTTTTTCACACTGGGAAACTCCACCTAGTGAAAGCACTATTCGGTTATTTGGTTCATATAGCAGAGTTTTGCCCAGTCATAGAAGTGTGCAGTAAAATAAATCCCCCAAGAAATTTATTGCAAAAAAGGTCAACTTGGATTTATTAAAGTAGATCCAGGTCACATTCAGGCTGAAGTCAAATGGAGCGAGAGAAACCTAATTTAAAGAGTACGTTCTCTATCATAAATGGCCAGCTTGTCCGGCATCATGTGTGTGGGAGTATGAGAGCGCTGTCTCTACAGGAGAGACCTGCAGAGACGTGTGTCTCCGTGGAAGGCCATGTGCAGAGAGGGAGAGGACAAAGGGCGAGGAGAGGTCAGAGGGCAGCTCCCAGGTGAAGACAAAGAGAGGCATTCCATTCAAGGAGAGAACACCTAGACACCCTTAGAGTGACATAGCGCCCCCCAGTGTCCAGGCATATCAAGTGGCTCACTCCAACAAGCACTGCATTGTGGAGTACTTATTATTAATCTGGCTTCCTCTACTGCTGATGTGAACTATACATTTGCAGTTCATGTGTGATACAGATGGAGCCTTTGTTAACAGCTGGCTTTTCTAAATGTCATATTTTAAGCCATGCGCATATTTAGTAGCCCGACTCCAACCACGTGGTTGCACTTGTTTTTTTGTGGCTCATGGGCTTCCCGAAAAAATTAGAACCAACTTTTTTTCAGTGGACAAAGGTACCACTTAGAGAGGGCAATTCACGAAATGCAGCTTGGGGACCGGCTACCTGAAATCCTGCACTGACGGTTCTAATAATTTTTTTAAAGAATACCGTCTCCAATATTTAACAATATTCCTTTTCTTTAGATCCAGCAAGACAGTCAATGGTGTCTTTGAAAATGGACCAGCAGAAGAGAAAGACAGAAGCTGGATTAAGGAAATCACCCAGAATACGTTCCTGTAGCAGAAAGAGCAAATCCCCTGGATGTCGTCAGGAATGTCAGAACGTCCGTATTTCTGAGGAAGTCTTTGAATGGCCACTTTAATGGGCTTCCTTCTTGATTTTGATTGACGCTTCAAAAAAGCTCGATCTATCCATCACACCTGCTCTGGTTGTCTCAGGAGCAAGTACAGAGTCCCGCAGGTCCAGATTAACTAAATCGTACCTGCACAACTCTCCCATCCTTAGGATTGCTAGCTCTAGGTTGGGAAATCCCAGCGCCCAGTTGGGAAAGTCTAGAGCAGGGGTGTCAAAAAATGCGGCCCGGGGGCTAGATCAGGCCCCCGGAGGGCTTCTATCAGGCCCACACTGGAACTGACCATCTCCTCCTTCCGGTTCTGCATCATAGCTTGCTCCGCCAGACTCTTTCAGTGGCTCAGCCATTTCATGTTTTCCCCTGGGGAACTCTGAGCATGAGGTTTCTGTGGCGAATGTCAACAAATCAAAAGTAGGTTTGCAGCTTACAGATACACACCTGAACAGCATATTCAAGATTTGGATGCAATGATCCAGAGCAAGAGGTGTCAGTTATCAGAGACTGTTAAATAAATAAAATATTGCAAGGGGGCTAATGTTTTAAGCATGTTTTTATTTTAAGTAAAAAAAAAATCTTTGTGTTTCTGTCCTTTTTAAAGTCTATGTCTCCGCTCCCTGGCATTACATTTTATGAGACACGTGGTCTGGCCCAACAAGGCCTCATTTATTTCTGATCTAGGGCTGCCAAGTCTGCCTGGGGGGCGGGGGATCCCCCGCTACAGGGGTCCCCAATCCACCGGCCCGGATTCGGCTGGCGGGGGGAACCCCACCCCTGAAGTCGTCCGGTCAAGACGACGTCCCCAGAGTGATGATGTCACCGGAAGTGACATCATCACGTTGTGCACATTGCCGGGGCGACGCTCTAGCAACCGTCCCAAAAACTCTATGGTACCATAGAGTTTTGGGGCGGTTGCCAGAGCGTCACCCTGGCAACATGCACAACGTGATGATGTCACTTCCGGTGACATCATTACAGCGCGCGCCCCGTGAAACTCCCGGCAAGAAGAGGACTCCCCCCTGCTGGCCTGTGGTGAGTACTTGGCAACCCTAGTCTGATCTGGCCCTCGTAACAAATGAGTTTGACACCCCTGGTCTAGAGAGAGCAGGGTTTGGGGAGGGGAGGTATCTTTGCAGGGCATAATGCCACAGAGTTCACCTTCCAAAGCGGCCATTTTCTCCAGGGGAACTGATGTCTGTTGCCTGGAGATCAAGCATAATCCCAGGCAAATCTCCAGGCAACACCTGGAGGTTGGCAGCCCTACCCATCTTGTTAGTTTCCCTCCATTTCAACTTATGCCCTCCCAACCCCTAAATCAGAGCTGCTCTTCCTTCATTCAGGTTTCCTCACTGTGAATTTAAATCAAGTTAAACCGCATCTTTGTCACTGCGCAACAGATGGGCTATTGCTTTATTTAACTCGGTTGCTTTTTATAACTTCATTAACTGGCATTTTCCGAAAAAGCCAGTGTGGTATAGTGGCTGAAACGTCGGACTGGGATCTGGAAAACCCTTGTTCGAATCTCCACTCCGCCACGGAAGCTTTCTGGGTGACCTTGGGCCAGTCACGTGATTTACCTCGCAGGGGTTGTTGTGAGGATAAAATGGAGGAGGGGAGGATGATGTGAGCGCCTTTGATTCCCCACTGGAGAGAAAAGTGGGGTGTAAATGTCTAAATAAATAACTTTTCATGCCATTTGGTGCTGTTCAGGAAACTGTAAAGCATGCCATTCAGACTGCGCGGAGATTTTAGGGGAAGTGGCTTACTAGAGCCGATTTTCCATTACTCAAACAATAAATGTAGTAGGTTTCCTTGGGAGATAAATGCCAGTTAAATCACTTTGCTCTTACAGTTACTCAATTCACAATTTATAGTAAACGTAGTGGGTTGGATTCTAAGGTACTGTTACGCTGGCAGAAACATTAAGCCAACGCAAGGGCACTTGGATGATGGGAGGTTGATTCCCCCTTCCCCCCCGAGACCAGTGTTCCCTCTAAGCTGAGTTAGTGTGAGCTAGCTCACAGTTCTTTAGCCTCCAGCTCACAGATTTTTGTCTTAGCTCGGGGAGGATGGTTCCAGAGCAAACTGATTGAGGCAGCAGCCATATCGCTCGCTCACCACTTTAATGCCAGTAGCTACAAAGTAGAATTTTGGCTCACAAGACTCCACAGGTCAGAGGGAGCATTGCCTTGACCCCCTCCCCTGTTCTTGAGGGACCACTGACCACCGGAAGTAGAACTTCCCAGGTCCCAGTGAGCTAGACCAAGGTGAGAGGGTGATGGATAAGTCCTGCTCTTTGTGAATTATGTATTTTTTTGTAAAACAAACATTCAACGTTTCAATAATTAACAAAACATTTTGAAGAATTTCCTATGACGCTGTTCCATTTTTTTCCTGCTATTGGCAATGGATTATACCATTTAGATAGCCCCCCCCCCCTCCGCAAAACACTGAAATTTCTACCTTGTTGATCAAGATTCTATATTACAACTCTAATTACTGAGAGGGGAAGGAGGTATTTCTGGTGCTAACTTACAGCAATATCAACGCTACGTTTCTATGGAGATTCCACAATAAATTTGTTTTTAAAATATAATTCTATTTCATTCATTTAGGCTCATTTTACACCTCCCCTCTAAAGTAGTTTGACTGCTGTCTTTTCCTGTGCTGATTTCACAGTGGTGTGAAATTTCACTCCAGGGGGTCTAAGTGCTCTAATCAACAGCAATTGTTTAAAGCAGAATCAAGCCAGTTGAATACTAGCTTGACCACAGGAGGGCAATTAGTAGATGTGGACATTTCAGTAGCAGCACGGTTTCACACCGCACAGAGGTGTGGGCAGATTTTTTTGGAACTAGAATGATTCCAGCGGGAAAGTCAGATGTAAAAACAGCCTAAATCCACACGAATATCCATATAGATAGAAGAGAATCCCCATGGTGTGCTCTAGGCATCCTACACGCCTGAGGTCCCACCCCTCCCCAAACCCCACCTGGATTAGAATTGCCATTCCCCCGATGGGAGTTTCTCCCTGATTTTGGGGGCCCCAATCTGCCACCAGCCAGCTGGCCGGTGGGGGGAGCCTGACCCTCGAAGAGCCCCGCCATGCCCACCGCGATGATATCACCTGGAGGCGACGTCATTATGTTGGGCATGTTGTGCAGGCGACGCTCTAGCATTTAGCTAAACACCCCCCTCTATGGTGACCATAGAGTTTTTGGCCAAATGCTAGAGCGTCCCCTGTACGACATGCCTGGCGCGATGTCACTTCCGGGTGAAGCCATTATAGCACACATGCTTCATGCGGGCACAGGAAAATCCCAGGAAGGAGCATGGAGCCCCCCACCGTCCGAAGGTAAGCACCTGGCAAAACCACACCTGCCCCCAAGCTCCATCTCCAGAATCTCCAGATATTTCCCAACCCGGAGCTGGCACCCCTAACCAGGTAATCTGTTTCTTCTCACCATCCCGGAGACTTCTCCTGACAGCTGACAGCACAAAAATGGCCAGTCCAGGAACTCCATTTTTTTCCTCAGTCCCCGAAAATGGTTCAGACATAACAGACGGTGTCTTGGCTGAGGTCTCATCAAGACTTGCTGATGCCCTGAACTAAAAGAGGCTCCTTAGCTTTACAGAAATGGTTATTTATTGGGCTTTCAAACGTTTAGAGGTTCCAAATGAGTGGAGGTCCTTTAGTTTACACAGCTTGTCCGTGAGACTGGCTCTGGTCTCGGCCTACCGTCTTTCATTGCTGTCGGAATGGTCCGTCACTCCGCCTTTGCTGTCATCAGCCGCTTCCTCTGTTTGTGCCTGTTGCCTCCAGACTAACGTAAGTTTCCGCCCTGCTTCAACAGCTCGCCAAGGTGCATTACTTCTCCGAGATGACTGACATCGGTTTAACAGGGCAACACAAGTTTCCTTAATCACTCAAAACCCCCAAGATACAGGGTCATACTTTCTGTAACGGCCAGTAACTGCCATTCAAGTTCTTCTAAAACTCCTCTTAGAAGATAGATTCAGATGGGTAGCCATGTTGGTCTGAAGCAAAAGAACAAAGTTTGAGTCCAGGGGCACAATTTAAGACCAATAAAGTTTAATTCTGAGTATAAGCTTTCATGTCCAAGTAGAATTAAGCTTTGTTGGTCTTAAAGGTGCCACTGCAGTCAAAGTTTGTTCTCTCTCCTCTTGACATCCACTTCCTTCTGTTAGGCTCAACGCTATGAGGTAAGTACTTGAATTTTCTGTTACAAAACTCAAAAGTGTTTCACGTGCCCCTTCTCAATAACTCTGTAGCCCTGCTTTAAGTTAGGCCACTATTACGTATAAGGACTATCACAGTAATGATAACCATAGGAACCATGAAAACCACAAAGCGGGGAAGAACCTGCTAGCCTAACTAGCAAGAGAAATTTAAAAATAACAACAGATCAGCAGGATTTACTTATTTATCTCTAGGAATTTCTGTGCTGCCACTTCAGAGCAGGTTTGAAATTAAAACCACATCACAATATTAAAAATAAACCATTAAAAACAAGACTGGAGTTTTTAAAAAAGCGAGATAAGATCAAAAGTATAAATTTATACCCCGCCCTTCACTACCCAAAGGAATCTCAGGCTGCAATCATACACACAATTAGACCTGACAGGCGCAAATGCCAGGTGGATTTAAAGGGAGCGATCAGACAGCAACATCTGGGAAGCATCCTGCAGCCATCGGCAACCCGTTCTGCTTCATCACGTAAGCAGAATTAAAAGACACCGGGGGAAATCCAGTAGTAAACTGGTTGTGATGGGCCACGGATGGACTTTCCCCTGTCTGATCACTCTAGCGCTCTCTCATGCTGTCGGGATGATCTGATCAGGCCATCCCGACTCCATGCCGTTGTCCCCCCCCCAGTATGTGCATCATTGCAAACTCCATATGAAACCCTCAGTGCGGAGGTGCGATTCATCGATTCCTTGTTTAAGTGCATGGGAAACAAACCGCAACCCCCCCCCCCCAACTCACCCACAGTTGTGTCTGATCACACACTGACGGGCTGCGCCTGCAGCTTCAAGGAGAGGTGTGATCTCGCAACTGCGGGTCAAATTCCTCCGAAGGAAATAGCCTTGCTTCCCCCCCCCCCCATTATCTGGTGTGTGTGACCACAACCTCAGAGTAGCTTACCATCTCTTTTCCCTTCTCCTCCCCACAACAGACACCTTGTAGATCTCTCGTCACTTAGTGTGGAATGACGTATTTCATAAGTTTAATGTAGAACAAAGTCTGCTTGATTCGTGTCCTTTTTGATCATTTCTTCACCAACCATATTGTGTTTCAACATTAATTCCAGCCCCCGAATGTGACCAGAAAATGGCAGTCAGTGGTGAAGCCAAAGTGATGGAATTTGGAGACATTTTGAAGGCCATCGGGGAATTTGGGAGGTTCCAGAAACAGCTGATAGTCCTGCTCTGCGTCCCACATTTCCTCTCTTCCTTTCACTTGTTCAGTCAAATCTTCATTGCCATGGATGCACCTCACTACTGCAACACGAGCTGGATCCACAATTTGGGCCTGAACCTAACCAAAGACCAGGAGCTGAACCTGACCATTCCGAGGAAGCCGGATGGCTCTCTTGAAGAATGCCGCATGGTTACTCCCGTGCAAGGGCATCTTCGTTCGCTTCAACTCAATTCCACGGAACAATGCCGAGATGGTTGGGTGTATCCTGAAAAGCTACCGCCAACACTGCTAACTGAGGTGTGTACATCACTTTTGTTGCTCATTTAAGAAGCTGTGTTATACTGAGTTTGGCTTTCGGTCTACCCACCTCGGCTCGGTCCGTTCTGGTTCTCAGGCACTAAAAGGTGTTGCCCGACATTTGTGACCTTTAACAGGGGGTGCCAAGGTTTAAACTCGGCACTTTCGGTGTGCAAAGTAGGTGGCCTCTTCTAAATTTCATGATCTTGGCTCGAAATGGGTCTCTGTTTCAGATGGGTTTGCCAGGTCCATCCTGGCCACCGAAGGGGGGCAGGAGGGTAGTGTTGCCAGATCCAGGCTGGGAAACTGCTGGAGATTTGGGGGATGGAGTCTGGGGAGGACAGGGATCTCAGTAAGGTACAATGCCATACAGTCCACCCTTCAAACAATCCGTTTTCTCTGGGGTAACTTATGTCTGTAGTCTGAGGTTCACCTATAATTCCAAGGGATCCCCAGGCCCCACCTGGAGGCTGGCATCCCTAGCTTCAGATCTTGTCTACACCCAGGAAGTCCATTGGGTTGCTGGTATGGGATACGCATTTGAATCTCCTCTTCTATGGGAGGGCTTCTAGTGTCCAGGCCCCACTGCTGGACCTTCGGAGGGCACCTGGTGTTTTTGGCCACTGTGTGACAGAGTGTCCGACTGGATGGGCCACTGGCCTGACCCAACACTGGTTTCTCTTATGTTCTTATGGGAGAAATATAAGGTTGTCCGGTATCCGAGTAGTTTGTAGGAATCGTGGCCATTAGTATTAGAGCTTCCTGCCCTCTGGGAACCCTATTTGCACTGGATTTCTTTGTCCCACATATTGCAGGAGAAGGCTAGATGTATTCAGGGACCTGGTCTACAGTTACTTATCTTGTAACTGAGGATAAACTTGGTTGGTCTAGGTAGTAGGTGGTTTATCATGAAAATGATGCATGTTACTGGAAATGGCTCTCAATAAAAAAAAAATGAAAAGGGAACGCTGAAGAACAGGGGTGTAATGGAGTTGCTGGATGTATAAAGGGCAGTGATGCTCTGTATTCTTGGTGCTTGGGGGGCAACAGTGGGAGGGCTTCTGGAGTTCTGGCCCTGCCGGTGGACCTCCTGATGGTGCCTGGCTTTTGGCCACGGTGTGACACAGAGTGTTGGACTCCATGGGCCACTGGCCTGATCCAACATGGCTTCTCTTATGTTCTAACGCAGGGGTGGCCAACCTGTGGCTCGGGAGCCACATGTGGCTCTTTCACACATATTGTGCGGCTCCTGGCAGGGCGGCTGGGAAAGCAAAGGAGAGGCATGCTTTTTCTCTCTTTCTCCCTTCCTTCCTTCCCTCCTCCCTCCCATCTATTTGCTTTCCTAGTTTCTCTCTCTCTCTTTCTTTCCACTTCTTTAATTCTTTCTTTCCATCTCTCTCTTTTTCTCTCTCTCTCTCTCAATAGCATTAGCAAACAAGTAATATTATCAATAACCAGTTTTCCTCGTTTGTTTTTATTTTTGGCAGTCCCATTTAACGTTAATAAAAAGCAAATTTGCATATTTTTAAAAATAAAAACGTGTGTGTGATATTTGTTCCTTCTTGCGGCTCTCAGACATCTGACGTTTATTCTATGTGGCTCTTACATTAAGCAAGGTTGGCCACCCCTGTTCTAACGTAAGGAAAATCGGCAGGCGGCTCAACAAAAGAAATGTGTGTTCTTTTCCCCGTAGTTTAACTTGGTCTGTGGTCGAAAAAAATTAAACGAGATCTCTCAGTCCCTTTTCATGGTGGGTGTTCTTGCTGGAGCATTGGTCTTCGGGCCGCTGAGTGACAGGTAAGGAAATGTGCATCTCGGCGGCAATTTGGCTGTGCTTTCCCCACTCCTGCCACCCTGAAGTGGATCAGTTGTTGCAGGGATTTCATGTGCTCGCAGACAGTGTGTTTGATCCCTATTCATGGTAGCACTTTGGGGGGAGTTATGTGTCTTCCACATTTCCATAACTGACCTGCTACAGGCATCATGATTGGTCCATGTGTGGTTGGGGTCGCAACAGCGGTTGACCATCCCTGGCCCTAAGTTGGCCAGGGCCTTTTCACTGGTGGCTCCATACTGGTGGAATGAGCTCCCGGAAGAGATCAGGGCCCTGTGGGATCTATCTCAGTTCCGCAGGGCCTGCAAGATGGAGCTCTTCTACCAGGCCTTCAACTAGGAGCCGCCCCCACTAATATCACCACCGAACCCCAGCTTGGATAGTTGGTGTGAAAGTAGAACATCTATACAATTGCAAGCCATCTTTGAATGTGAAACATCAACAGCGCTATTGTTATTTATTTATTTAAATTTCTATCCTGCCTTCCCAGCCTCTCGGCAGGCTCAGGGTGGCTACCAACACGGTTCAAATGCAATAAAATTCCATAAAACAACCACAATATAAAACACAATACAATTTTAAAATTACAGTTCAAGATGGTGAAACTTCAGCACCCTCATCCGGGTGGCATCAGCAGGCATTCTTCAGAGCTTCCAATTGGTCCAGATGGTCCTTGGCGGTCATCAGTGGTCAGGCTAGGGCTATGAGGTCGAGGCGGCCCCTACTTGAAAGCCAGGTGGAAGAGCTCTGTCTTGCAGGCCCTGCGGAAATGTAAAAGGTCCCGCAGGGCCCTGATGTTATCCGAGAGCTCGTTCCACCAGTGTGGGGCCGCCACTGAAAAGGCCTTGGCCCTCGTTGCCACCAATTGGGCCTCCTTAGGCCCTGGCAGAACCAGGTGGTTCTGGGAGCCTGATCGTAGTGCTTGCTGGGGTACATACGGGGACAGGCGGTCCCTTAGGTAGCTAGGTACAATTTGTTACAAATTGTGTGTATAGTTTTGAGGATGATTTTATTGGATTTTATGCGTTACTTCAGTGTATTTACGTGTTTTATAACGTGTTTTTATGAGCGTGAGCTGCCCTGAGCCTGCTTCACGGGGAGGGCGGGATACAAGTCGAACAATAAAATAAAATAAAAATGTTTTGTATACATGTCACAAAAGTGCAGCAGCCTGTTTTTCCGTAGGCGAAGTCGCTTTGGGAGAGGGTGAGGTGGAGGCGTGCAGCTTTTCTGCAGCAAATGACTCCCTCACACTTCGCTCCTCAATGGAAGTGCATAAGCACAGGGTGGACAGCTGTCTTTCAGAAATGTTCCTGTTTGGATTTCCTGCACTGGACTAGACAAAGGGCTTTTCCGCATACTCATTTGTAAGTTCCTGTTCCTTCAGGGTTTCCCCCCTGTTCTGTTCCCTCTAGTGGTTGATTCGAGATTACATCTGTTTGTGTCAGAATTAAACTTCAGGTATTTATGACAGACATAAACTGATGTAGTATCGAACTGACCACTAGAGGGTGCAAAACATGTATGGAACAGCCCCCCCCCCCCCGAAACAGGAACTTACAAGTGAGGAAAATGAGAATGCAGGAAAGCCCGAAGCCTGTATGACCCCTTCCAGTTCTAGGGCACTAAATTATCACTGTCTGAAGCTAAAAAGCAGCCATCCTTCCTTTCAGACTTGCCAACGTGTGTCATATGCAGTTGTGACCTAGTAAAGATGAGTTCATTTGCGTTTCCTCTACTGACCACCTTGCATTTCTTCCCCACAGGATCGGGAGTCGAAACATGATCTTGCTCACCCTTTTCTTGATGGGCTGCTTTGGCGTCGGAGCAGGCTTAGCACCCAATTTGCAAGTCTACATCGCCATGAGGTTCTTTGTGGGTTCTGCTTTTGGTGGAATCAGTATAAGCATGGCTGCTTTAAGTAAGACTCCCCGTACTTGAGCTACTTTGGGGAAGGTTCGGCCTTGTATTCAAGAGAGACGACCTCTGAGCAATGCTCCCTCTAAGCTGTGGGGTCTTGTGAGCAAAAATTCTACTTTGTGAGCTACCGGCATTAAAATTGTGAGCGAGCGATTTGGCTACTGCATCAATCAGTTTGCTCTGGACTGGAGCCATCCTTCCTGAGCGAAGACAAAAAATGTGTGAGCTGGAGGCTAAAAAAACCCTGTGAGCTAGCTCACACTAACTCAGCTTAGAGGGAACGCTGCATGAGACTAATTTATGTTTTCTTTTGCTGTTTTTAAACATTTTTCATCCTGAATTTGTACAGTTTCAAGTCTGTACTTGTTTCACTGAAAAGGTAAAGGTTTTTAAGCATTCTTCTCCACAGTGAGCCCTGCTCAAAGCAAGGTGAAGCCATCTGCCTCATTTGTTAAGTAGGGCTGCCAACCTCCAGGTGATGTCCCAGTATTACATTTGATCTCCAGGTGACTAAGAGCAGTACCGCTGGAGGAAATGACTGCTTTGGAGGGTGGACTCCAAAGCAACGCCTTGCTGAGGTCCCTTTTCTCCCTATACCCCACCCTCCCCAGGATCCACCCCCAAAATCTCCAGGTATTTCCCAACCCAGTGCTAACAAACCTGTAAGTAAGGAGTTTTCAGCTAAACATTTGGAAGAACTTCCTGACAGTTAGAGAGGTTCCTCAGTGGAACGGGCTTCCTCGGGAGGTGTAGGGCTGCCAAGTCCAACTTGGGAAATATCTGGGGACTTTGGGGGTGGAGCCAGGAGACTTTGGGGGTGGAGCCAGGAGAAAGGAAGTGACATCATTTTGTGATGTCACATCCTGTGATGTTGCTTCCACATGCTGACACATGAACTCATGAAGTTTCCTAATACTGAATCAGGCCATTGGTCCATCAAGGTCAGTATTGACTACTCAGACTGGTAGTGGCTCTCCAGGGTCTCAGGCTGAGATCTTTAATGTCACCTATTACCTGATCCTTTTTTAGCTGAAGAGGCTGATACCTCCTGCATGTCAAGCAGATGCTCTATCACTGAGCAATGGCCCTACTGAATCCTTCCTCATCTCGGCAGAATATGAAGCCCTAAGTGCTACACAAGTGCTAAATATGATTTTCATATCATAAGAACAGGAGAGAAGCCACAGTGGATTGGCCCATCCAGTACAGCCCATCCAGTACAACACTCTGTGTCACAACAGTGGCCAAAAATACCAGGTGCCCTCAGGAGGTCCAGCAGCGGGGCCAGAACTCCAGAAGCCCTCCCACTGTTGCCCCCCAAGCACCAAGAATGCAGAGCATCACTGCCCCAGACAAAGGGTTCCATTTAGACCTTGTGGCTAATAATAGCCACTGATAGACCTCTGCTGGATGGGGACAGAGAGAGAGAGAGAGAGACAGACAGACAGACAGCTTTTTCACTTACTCTTGCCCAATTCCCAGGCTTTATTTCTGGCCCTTGTTTCACCCAGCTGTTGTCCATGTAAGTCCCATAACTTCTCCCCCCCCCAGCATAGGCTTTTTGGTGGCTAAAGAGGACCTTTGTCCTCCCCTTTTCGCCAGCAGAAAAGCTAGTTGGATCCATCCCTAACTTAAAATACCGGTTACTTGATGTACAAATGCTTTTAAAAATGCAGATTTTTACTGCCGGAGGGGGGGACACGGTTGAAAGAAACAGAAAATTGGCATAAAAATGAGGAATCCCAACTTTTATTTGCAGAAGGGAAATGAGGATTGGGGGGACCCAAACAGCCACGACAAGACATTTTAAACAATCCCACTCCCAGACCTTCTACAGGCAACCTCTCCTTGTGATGTTTACCTCTTTGGAAGTGACAGTTTATTCCTTTGACAAAACCACAGTGGACAGACAGACAGAAAAAAGAAAGAGGGGGAGGGGGAGAGACAGAGAAGGAAAAGAGCTCGCAGACCCCAGCTTACCCCAGCAGTTTACTCAGCAGCAACCTTGCACGCAAGCCCTTAGAAAGAGCTTAGTCCCTCCTTAATCTCTGGGCGGGGCTCTCTTGCTGGCTCAGCTCTTAAAGGGGAAATTTCCCTTTTAAGAAGTTCAAGAGGCTGGCCAGGGCAGGCTCCGAGGTTCCCCTGCTGGCAGCCATTTTGTCCCCCTGGTGGCCAATTTTGGAAAAGCGGGGGAAAGCTTTAAAAATCGGTGTTTCTCCCGCTCTACCGGGGGACTTGGCAGCCCTAGGGAGGTGGTGGGCTCTCCTTTTTGGGAGGTTCTCAAGCAGAGGCTAGATGGCCATCTGACAGCGATGCGGATTCTGTGAACTCAGGCAGATCATGAGAGGGGGGGCAGGAAGGGTTGTGCCCAGTGTTCCCTCTAAGCTGAGTTCGTGTGAGCCAGCTCAGTTTTTTAGCCTCCAGCTCACACATTTTTGTCTTGGCTCAGGAAGGATGGCTCCAGAGCAAACTAATTCATGCAGCAGCCAAATCACTCACTCACAGCTTTAATGCCAGTAGCTCACAAAGTAGAATTTTTGCTCACAAGACTCCACAGCTTAGAGGGAGCATTTGGGAACAGCTAGATTTGAATCCAGTAGCACAACAAGGTAAATGGGGAATGAGCTCACAAGAGTCAAAGCTCCCTTTGTCAGATACAAGCAGGAATGGAGGTCCCTACCTGAAGAAGGGTGCATTGATTCTCGAAACATCATACCTCAAAACTCTTGTTGATCTCCGTATTGGGATGTTTGGTTAGCCTACTGGAGTTTTGCCCGGTCGTTGATGCGGGATGCTGAGTGCAGTAAATAAATCTCCCAAGAAGTGGATTGCAAAGAAGATCAACTTACATTTAGAATCATAGAGTTGGAAGGGACCTCCCGGGTCATCTAGTCCAACCCCCTACACATTTATCCAAGTAGATCTCAGGAGAGACTGTATGGTTTCTCCCTTCCCCAGTTTAAACTCACAATTAAGCTGTGATGCCTTTTAGGTGAAGACAAACCGGTCTATGATCACCTGTCAAGCATGAGGGAGTAGGGATTCGAACCCACGTCCCCCCAGATCCTAGTCTGACACCCTAGCCACTACCCCACATTATCTTTCCTTCCTTCAGTTGATATTTCTGCTTCAGAGAATTGCACAGACTGGTAGAGATTCCTCATCAGCCAGAGATCTAAAGGACCAGGGATGTACAGTAAAATCCAGGTGCTCTAAGGGTGCCAGCTCTGGGCTGGGAAATACCTGGAGATTTTGGGGGTGGAGCCTGGGGAGGGCGGGGTTTGGGGAGGGGAGGGACCTCAGTGGGGTATAATGCCATAGAGTCCACCTTCCAAAGCAACCATTTTGTCCAGGGGAACTGATCTCTGTTGCCTGGAGATTTCCAGCCACCCCCCGGAGGTTGTGTAAACCGAAAATAAGACACACCATACTAACTTACATCACATTTTCTCTATTGATGATTGATAGGCATGCAATGCAGCTTAACTATACATATATATACTTTCCCATCCAATACATAACTCTCCTGGGTATATAACAGACTATTTCGAATACGTAAGTACAATTGAGCAGAACTTGTGGAATTTTTTCCTATCCGAAGACAGCTGAGATTTGTTCTAGAAGAACTTGCAGCTGTACCCGAAGTCAGGTCTCGAGGCATCTTTGGATGGGGAAAAAAATGAGAGCTATGTATCGGATGTAAAGGTATCTATGTGTTTAGTTAAGCTATATTTCATGTCTATCAATTAACAATAGAGAAACTGTAAGGCAAGTTAGCACGGTGTGTCTTGTTTTGGGTTTACACAATCTTTCCTGTGTGCTGCTTTGGTTTACCCAACTCCCTGGACGTTGGCAACTCCAGGCTGCTCCCAGAGTGCAGCTGGATGCCTGACTACACCTGCTTACAACGGCCTCTTGGATGGGATGATAACCTCTAGTAAACAGGCACTGATTTCACACAAGCTGCTGCTCTGCTCCAGCTTGTCCCTTCCCCCCCGATTGCATGCGTCGATTTCCCACTGTGTGCTGCACGGCTGCATTTCGACCTGCAGCTTCGCCTGATTTCCCCCGCGTCTTCTCAATCCTGTTTTTTTTAGGATCTAGAAGATGTGGGGGGAATCGGGCGAAGTTGCGAATCAAAATGCGGCCACGCAGCACATAGTGGGAAACTGATGCATGCAATGGGGGGGAAAGGGAAGAGTGGGGGCAAAGCAGCGGCTCGTGCAAAATTGGTCAGGGGCTTAGCTGTCAAAGAACATCTTCACTGAGATTATGTAAAAGTTAACCGATCAATTTACTCCCCTTTTAAAAATGCCACTGATGAATTTACTGCAGGGGTCCCCAAACTTTTTGAGCCTGCAGGCACCTTTTGACCTTTGACATGGGACGGTGGGGGCAACCCAGAATTGTCAGGCCCTGGCAACTGGCGGGGGGGTGGGTGGGTACTTACCAGGAGAGGAGGGAGGCCCGGACAACATCATCGACGACGTGGCCACCCCACCTCACTTCTGCTGCGCCCAAATACCAGAGTATCGCCCAGACATCACCAGAGTGATTGTGTCACTTCCTGTACACACCGGAAGTGATGTCGCCATGTCCCCAGCCGAGTCGCCTGAGCCTATCTCTTTCTCCTGGTAAGTCCCCTGCCGGCCAGCTGATCACAGGCGTGGGCAGGGCCTGGCAGGGAGTCTGGGAGCCCTAGCACAACCACAAAACAGCAGCTACAAACTGGCCACCGCAGGAGGCGAAGCCAGCCACAAAATGGCTGCTGTGGCTTACTTTCTGTCACACAGTGAATATCCTTCTGCTGTGGTGGCAACTCTTGCCAAAGCAACTTTTTTTTTGAAAATCTGCACAGCCAGTCAACTTTCCTGTGGCCAATCAGAGGCCTTGCTGGGCAAAAACCTTGCACGACCACACCCACTTTCAAAAATTACTTTTCCAGTGCTCTTGGCGGGAACGATGATGCCCACAGGGCTCCCATTGGGGACCCACAATTTACAGTTTACAGTGTGATCCTGAGCATACTGACGCCCTGGTTAGGACAGTTATCCCTTCAAAATTACCTCCTTGGCTGCAAACTGAAATGTATTTCTGTTCTGAGTGTTTCATCTCCTCCGAACCCTTGTAGCTTCTGAGTAGGTCGGGGCCTCCCACCGCCCCTTTGTGATGATTATTACTCACTGCTGGCACGTTGCAGGGCAGATAGGCTTGGTCGGCCTGGCATACAGAATCCGGGAATGGAGGCTCTATCAGATTGTCGGCTCTGTCCCTGTGCTATGTCTCTTCTTTTATGTATGGTGAGTGGACAAAAGTCTCCGATGGAGAACTGGTTTATACAAAGTCAGCGGTATGATTAAAGGCAGTGGTAACTGCCCGTTTGGGGCCAAGGCTAGGAGGAGCGGACTCTAATCTGGAGAGAACCAGGTTCTCTCCTTCATTCCTCCACACGCAGCCAGCTGGGTGACCTTGGGTCAGTCACAGTTCTCTCTGAGCTGTTCTCTCAGGAGCAGTTCTCGAAAGAGCTCTCTCAGCCCCACCTACCTCACAGGGTGTCTGTTGTGGGGAGGGGAAGGGAAGGAGATTGTTAGCTGCTCTGAGTGAAGGGTGGGGTATAAATCCAACTCTTCTTCCTCCTCCTCCTCCTCCTCCTCCTCTTCCTCCTTCTGTGACCATATATAATTATAAGTGATTATAATTAGAGGGAGAGGGGAGATGAGTGTATTCTTTGATTCTGTGGCTGGTTGATTTTTTGCAACCACAGAATTTGACCTAAGCATCTCTGAGAATCAAAGCGGTCTGTTAACTTTATTAAAAAGTTCCTTATTGCTCTGAAAATAAGACTGGAAGTCTGCACAGAATGCCGGGTGAAATCTCAAAAAGATAGCTAGTAGGTTCAATAGATCGTTTTAAGAGCTTCAGTGCCCCACACTGTTTCTTGGTTTTCCCTGAGATTGTCAGTTGTGTAATAAGATCCAGGTGGGGTGGCCATGTTGGTCTGAAGCAGCAGAAGAAAGTTTGAGTCCAGTCGCACCTTTGAGACCAACGAAGTTTTATTCTGAGTCTGAGCTTTCATGTGCATAAGAGGAGCCCTGCCGGATCAGTCCACTGGCCAATTGTCCAGACCAATTCTGGCCGCCTAAGGATTTTATACAATGTCTAGCTAGCTCATCAAAGAAGGTTAAACAGCTTTACCTACCTAGCAGGCACGCATATCGAAGGCTACTACCATTACCGGCAAACCAAGTTTCCCAGACAGTTACAGCACTTCACCCCCTCCTGATTATGTCTCTTCCTTTCCCTGCCCAGTGATGTTACAGATGTTATCCAATGGACGCTTGAAACGAAACACAATCCCTTGAACAGATGTTGCACACAAGCAGTGGTTGGAGTTGCATTGGGTATATTTCAAATTTTAACAAGAACTTCTGAAGTGCTGTAACTAGGGCTGCCAAGTCAGCCCGGGGGGCAGGGGATCCCCCGCTACAGGGGTTCCCGATCCGCTGGCCAGCCTGGACGACTTCCCACACGTAATGTCGTCACTCGGAAGTGACGTCAGCACATTGGGGGCGTTGCCAGGGTGACGTTCTGGCAATCGCCCCAAAACTCTATGATACCAACGTGCTGACGTCACTTCTGGTGACGTCAGCCGGCACGCGCGCTTTTGCGCGCGCACCGGTGAAGCTCCCGGCCAACAGAGGACTCCCCCCCCCGCCGGTAAGTTCACCGGACTTGGCAACCCTAGCTGTAACTATGTATGATTTATGGCTATTTTATGGCTGTTCAGGTGTGACTCCGCAGTTGGCCCAAGGTATCTGAATGTGCTTTTGGTAAAACAACGGAGCAAATGCTAGATGCAGACTGGGCCCTTGCCTTTGTTCTGGAAAATCCAGATCTGCCAAGATTCCCTTTACAATATTATTAGCCCCTAGAGGCACAGCAAATGAATCAACGGAGCCAATTCACCTGTGGTCCTTCAGGAAATTCTCTCCTTTGCAGGGTCCTTCCCAGTTCTGCTCGGTGGCTTCTGACGAGAGGGAGGGTGGAGGAAGCGACCAAAGAGATTCAGAGGGCAGCACGGATCAACAAGCGAAGCATCCCGGAAGAACTGCTCCATCAGGTGTCAAGGGCTGAGATTTCTGTTGCTCATTTCCCCAAAAGATTTGGGACAGAATAAATGTGACATCAGAAGAGCCCTGCTGGAACAGACCAGTGAGGGTCCATCTAGTCCAGCATCCTGTATCACACAGTTGCCAACCAGTTCCTCTGGAGGGCCAACAACAGGGCATAGAGGCCGAGGCCTTCCCCTGATGAGAATATCAAAAGGGCCCTGCTGGATCAGACCAGTGAGGGTCCCTCTAGTCCAGCCTCCTGTCTCACACAGTGGCCAACCTGTTCCTCTGGAGGGCCAACAACAGGGCAGAGAGGCCGAGGCCTTCCCCTGAGAAGAACCTCAGAAGAGCCCTGCTGGGTCAGACCAGTGAGGGTCCATCTAGTCCAGCCTCCTGTCTCACACAGTGGCCAACCTGTTCCTCTGGAGGGCCAACAACAGGGCAGAGAGGCCGAGGCCTTCCCCTGAGAAGAACCTCAGAAGAGCCCTGCTGGGTCAGACCAGTGAGGGTCCATCTAGTCCAGCATCCTCTCTCACACAGTGACCAGCCATGTCCTCTGGAGGGCCAACAACAGGGCATAGAGGCCGAGGCCTTCTTCTGGTAAGAACATCAGAAGAGCCCTGCTGGGTCAGACCAGTGAGGATCCATCTAGTCCAGCATCCCGTCTCACACAGTGGCCAACCAGTTCCTCTGGAGGGCCAACAATAGGGATGCCAGCCTCCAGGTGGGGCCTGGGGATCTCCCGCTTTTACAACTGATCTCCAGCTGACAGAGATCAGCTCCCCTGGAGAAAATGGCTGTTTTATCTACTATGCTTAGTACATGCACTGTACTATGCTTAGGCCCCTCCCCTCCCCAAACCCCGCCCTCTCCTGGCCCCACCCCCCAAGTCTCCAGGTGTTTTCCAACTCAGACCTGGCAACCCTAGCCAACAACAGGGCACAGAGGCCGAGGCCTTCCCCTGATGTCGCCTCCTGGCTCTGGGTTTCAGAGGATTAGTGCCTCTGAATGCGAAGGTTCCCCTCAGTCACCATGGCTAGTAGCCACTGACAGACTTATCCGCCATGACTCTATCTAATCCCCTTTTAAAGCTGTTTATTCACGCACAATAACGCCTTTATTGGCATAGAAGACAGTTAAAAGAAAACACCTTCGTCAATAAGAACATTATACCAGCCAATCTTAAAACACGTCAGTATTAAGAGTGGTCCCTTGCTGCCAAGATCTGAGACAAAAAATTCAGCAGTCTGCGCAGTCTGACTTCTGGTGACTTATCAGCTAGAAGGTACCTAGTTACATTGTCAGAGTTAATCCTAGACGGTTAGGGCTTAATCAGAAGTAAGCTGTTTGTTCCCGTGGCCATCGCTACATCCTCTGGCAGCGAATTCCCCATTTTAATCACTCTCTGCGTAAAGTGGTATTTCCTTTTGTCCGTCCTGAGCCTACTGCCCATCAGCGTCACTGGATGCCCTCGAGTTTTAGCCTCTTGGGAGGGGGAGAAAAAAATCCTCTTGGTCAACTCTCTCCACCCCATGCATAATTTGATACAGCTCTATCATGTCCCCCTTTAGTCGTCTCTTTTCTAAACTGAGAAGTCCCAGGCTCTTCAGCCTTTCCTCCTAGGGAAGGTGTGCCGACCCCTGAATCATCATGGTTACCCTCCCCTGTACTTTTTCCAGCCCTGCGATGTCCTTTTGGAGGTACTGGGACCAGAACTGTACACATTATTCCTAATGTGGCCGCACCATAGGGTAGGGTTGCCAGCCTACAGGTGGGGCCTGGAGATCTCCCGCTTTTACCAGTGATCTCCAGCTCACAGAGATCAGCTTTCCTGGAGAAAATGGCTGCTTTGAAAGGTGGACTCTGTGGCATTGTACCATGCTGAGGCTCCTCCCCTCCCCAAACCCCGCCCTCTCCTGGCCCCACCCCCCAAGTCTCCAGGGATTTTCCAACCCAGACTTGGCAACCTACCATAGGGGCATTATGATATCAGCTGTTTTATTCTCTATCCCTTTTCTAATAGCCCCTAACACAGAGTTTGCCCTTTTTACGGTTGTAGCACACTGGGTGGACCCTTTCATTGAGCTACCCACTACGACCCTGAGGTCTGGGTGATCTAGGTGAACTGCCAAGTAGGGATCTGGAGGAGGAGGAGGAGGAGGAGATTGGATTTATATCCCTCCCTCCACTCACTTGGAGTCTCAGAGCGGCTTACAACCTCCTTTCCCTTCCCCTCCCCACAACAGACACCCTGGGAGGTAGGTGGGGATGAGAGAGCTCTTTCCCAAGCTGTCCTTGAGAGAACAGCTGGTACAGAGCTATGGCTTGCCCAAGGTCATCCAGCCAGGTGCAAGTGGAGGAGTGGGGAATCAAACCCGGTTCTCCCAGATTAGAGTCCGCGCACTTAACCACTCCACCAAACTGGCTCTCTGGAGTTCTGGGGGCATCATTTTACTGAATCCAGGGGCAAAGCCAAGTTCTTAAGCAAACTCTTTACCTAAAATGTGCTAAGGGCAATAGTTTTAAGGCTCCTGTTAGGTCCGTACTGCACACCTTTAGTTTGTGGCTAACATTTTGTCCCTCTCGTTTTGTACATTTTGAAGCTGCCTGCACAAAAGAAGGGCAAATCTGGAGGCGTCTTGGATCTTTCCAGGAAGCCGGATCTGAAGAAAATTACTTTGATTATGGCCTGGCTCTGGTAAGTCTTCCAGATGGTGGTAGGTCAGTAGCAATCCACAATTGCCATGCCGGTCTTTGGAAGGGACGCTGCCGAAACTGATCTTGGTGTTGGTATCTGTAGAATCGGCATAGGGACGGTCATGATCTTGGGCCTATAATAGTGTGGCCTACACAGGGTTGCCAAGTCCCCCCGGGAGGCGGGGAAACCCCCGCTCCAGTGGCCCGTTACCTGCCCACTGGGATCGGGCCGCTGGGGGGAACCCCACCCCCAAATTGCTGGGCTGAGGGGAATATGCCCGGCACAATGACGTCACCCGGAGGTGACGTCATCGCGTTGGGCACGTTTCGGGGGGGGGGGGGCGCTCTGTAATTCGAGGGAAAACTCTATGATTTTCCCTCAACTTACTGAGGTCCCACCCCCAACGTGCCCAACGCGATGACGTCACTTCCGGGTGACGTCATCGTGGCGCACGCACTTTGCACGCGCACCAGGACTATCCTGAAACAAGAAGGACTCTCCTCCGCCGAACGCCAGGTAAGACTTGGCAACCCTAGGCCTACAGGCTCCAGGTGAGGCCTAGTGGCTCCAGGGAAGCCTGTATTAGAGTGACTACAGGGCCTACGTTTCCCAGGTCACCCCTTGGGCCCTGTGATTGGCTAACAGGAGACCTGGAGGGAAAACCGATACGAGTAGAGGAGTAGAGGGTGGAGCCTGGGAAGAAGGAATAAAAAGCCTTGCCCAAAGTGGGAAGGGGTTTTCTTCCAGGGAGTAGGGCTGGTGAGGCGGCTGCAAAAGGAGGGAGTCAGCTTGAGGCCAAATACTTAAAAGAAGGCTAGGTGCAGTATAGTCAGATGCATTAGGAGAGCCAGTTTGGTGTAGTGGTTAAGAGTGCAGACTCTAATCTGGGAGAACTGGGTTTGATTCCCCCACTCCTCCACGTGCAGTTGCTGGTGTGACCTTGCCAGGGCTTTTATTGTAGAAAAAGCCCAGCAGGAACTCATTAGCATAATAGGCCACACCCAACAGCAAAAACTCATTAGCATATTCGGCCACACCCCTGACAGCACAGCTCATTAGCATATTAGGTGAGGGGCTGGGGAAAGCACAGGGCAGGCATGGAAGATTGCCTCTTTCCCCCCCCCCCCCGGACAAGGAAATTCCGAGGGTCTCCCCAGAGGGAAAGAGCATTTTAACATGCCGCCTTTCCCTCTTGTGTGTAACGTGGGGAGGGCAGCGTGCTCTGTAGCGTGCTTTGTTTTGGCTGTGGGCGTGGCCAACTCAGGATAGGGTTGCCAAGTCTGGGTTGGGAAATACCTGGAGACTTTGGGGGTGGAGCCAGGAGAGGGCGGGGTTTGGGGAGGGGAGGGGCCTCAGCATAGTACAATGCCATCGAGTCCACCCTTCAAAGCAGCCATTTTCTCCAGGGGAGCTGATCTCTGTCAGCTGGGGATCAGCTGGAAAAGCTGGAGATCCCCAGTCCCCACCTGGAGGCTGGCAACCCTAACTCAGGAGCCAGCTGGAACTCCGTTCCTGTGCGTTCCTGCCCAAAAATAACCCTGGACCTTGGGCAAGCCATAGTTCTGCCAGACATAGGCGTAGAGTACGGGGAGGCTCGAGGGCTTGAGCCACCCCCGAAATTTCCCGGGGGGGGCTCAGCCACCTCCGGGTAAACGGAGCGCCTGCTGCCACGCCTCCCCGGGTCCTTCCGAGGCCCGGCCGCCGCTGCTGGAGAGGGAGAGGGAAGGGGTGGCGGGTGGGGGGGGGGAGAGAGAGGCACCGGGAAGTCCACGCCCCTGCTGCCAGAGCTGTCCTTGAAAGAGCAGTTTCTGTCAGAGCTCTCTCAGCCTCACCTATCTCACGGGGTGTTTGTTGTGGGGAGGGGGAGGGAAAGGAGTTTGTAAGCCGCTCTGAGGCTCTGAGTGAAGGGCGGGGTATAAATCCAATCTCTTCTTCTTATTATTTTGCTGTATTGTAATACATGGCGTTCACTTGTTGAATGAATGAATGTGACTGCATCAGCAGTTTATCAGGGATGCTAAAAGACTTGAATTTTTGATAGAAATTGAGATTCCTAGTGCATCACATTTATATTTGTTTATTTACTTATTTATATAAATTGCAATTTTTGTTCTTTTTCACAGTGTGTCTACTTTGTTCGACATCCTATCCCGTGATCTCTCCACTTTTGTAACGCACCTGGAGGTTGACGACCCTACTGGGCGCTAAGAATGAATCCAGGAGGACCAGTTGATGTTTTGCTTTGTTCTCAGGTTTGTGGACAGTCTGGTGTACTATGGGATGAACCATCAAATTGGAGATTTCGGCCTAGACGTCTACATGACCCAGCTTGCGTTCGGAGCGGTTGAAATACCTGCACGTGTCTCCTGCACCTTTCTGCTGCACTGGCTGGGGAGAAGGAAATGCCTGGCTTGTTGGCTTCTCCTGGGTGGAGTCGTGTGCATCATCATCCCTGCTGTTCCGCAAAGTACAGTCCTCCTACAGAGCCAGTTTAGTGTAGTGGTTAAGCGCGCGGACTCTAATCTGGGAGAACCGGGTTTGATTCCCCACTCCTCCACTTGCACCTGCTGGATGACCTTGGGTCAGAGAACTTGGGTCTCAGAGCTGTTCCCTCAAGGACAGTTCTGGAAAGAGCTCTCTCAGCCCTAACTATCTCACAGGGTGTCTGTTGTGGGTAGGGGAAGGGAAAGGAGTTTGTAAGTCGCTCTGAGACTTCAAGTGAAGGGCGAGGTATAAATCCAATTTCTTCCTTCTTCTTCTTCCTTGAAGCAAAATGCAAAACTTGACAGATGAGGGACATTATGAGAGTGTGGTTATAGTAGTTTAGAGTGCTGGACTCAGAGCTGGGGGGATCTGGGTTCAGATCCTCACTCTGCCGTGAAGTAGCATCATACTCTTTCGGCCTAGTTTAATTCACATGCTGTTTGGAGGATAAAAAGGATCACTGTTTTGGGATAGAAAATAAACTAGAAAGATGGATGAAGGGGGGGGGGCGCTAGGTATCCTTCCAGGTATGGTTGCCAACCTCCATGTGGGACCTGGAGATCTTTGGGAATTATAACCCATCTCCAGACTACAGAGATCGGTTCCTCTGGAGAGAAGGGCTGCTTTGGAGGATGGACTCTATGGAATTATGCCCTGCTGAGGTCCCTTCCCTCCCCAACCCCACACTTCCCAGGGTTGTGTTCAGGGCAGAGCCTGGTGCTGTTACTCCACTTGGGGTCTCTGAGATGCACAAATATAATCCCAATCAGTCAATGCAAGTGTCATCTTCAGGGCAGAGCCAGGCACTTTAACTCTACCCGGGGTCTCTGGGATGCACAAATACAATCACAATCAATCAAGGCAAGAGATAAGAGCAAGGTCAACAAACTAGTCTAGAGCCAGGTTGCTGAAGGTTCAGTTCAAAGTTTGGGGGATGTTATGGAGTCCAGAGTCCGAAGCTTGGAAGCTGGGGCAGGAGATGGGGGGTCTGGGTTTCTAGCAGGAAAAGGAAGCACAGGTGCAAGACAAGGTATCACTGTTCACTGAGTGGATCAGCTCATAGAGGGGGTGGCGAGCGAAGTTGCTTCCACGCTGAGCCTTGTTCAGTGTGTTCCTTTAATCTGCCCCATTAGCTGACTCATCCCCTGAAGCCCAGCTGTTGCTTCTGACTGCTGGCTTGATGGAATTACTGTTGTGTCATCTGTGCTCTGCTGGCTCAGGAGAAGCCGGCAGTAATTGACGCTCTGATCTCCGTCCCGTTTCTTTCATCTCCTGCCAGAATGAGCAGCTTGGCTGGGAAGTGTTCTTGCTTCCTGATGCTTTTGCTGGATCTGCTTCTAGACCCAGTTGCTCAGGTGGGCCATTCCACTGGTGCAGGGCCTGATTCTTCCATTTCCTCATCCTCATAGAAGGAGGCAGCTGGCTGGCCCATGATACCCTAACCCCCCTTCCCCAGGCTCCCCCCTCCGATCTCCAGATATTTCCCAACTGGAGTAGGCAGCCCTACCCTTGATGTTGCTATCTGGGCAACCAGCAAAGACTGGAGGCTTTTCGTCGTACTGTTGGGCTACTGTCTCTTTCTGCACTCTCCTTTTAATCTATGGTGTCCTCCAAGCAATTCTGCACTAAAATCAAATTCAACCTTCTTTTTATTCTGTTTTTTTTCCCTTCATTCTGCATTACATTACCTCCCTTCCGTGGTCAGCCCGGTTTCAGCCTGCTGTTGCCCTGGGTTATTTGGATGCTGTTCTGTCATGGATTTAAATTGCCTTGACTCGAACACTGAGAAAATCCAGAGTGGCAGGCAAATGCAGAAAGGACCATTGTATACAGCCCGTAGGCTGTGTGAAAACACTTCGGTGCCAAAATAATCTATTTGTTTAGTACTTTTAATCCTGTCCTCCTTCCAAGGAACTTGGGGCAACCTACATTCCACCTGCACAACAGCCCTGTGAGGTAGATTAGGCTGGGACAGGAGGACTGGTCCAAGGTACCCTAAAGAACTTCACGGCTGAACCTGCTTCCCCCAGATCCTAGTCCCACCCTTTTAACGATTGCGGCATGCTCTCTGTCATTTCTAGTTGTGAAACGGTGGCACCTTTCCAGGAAGGCGATTGTGGTTTGTCTCTAATTTCTTCCCTTGCGGTCTATCTTTGCACAGCTTCCCCCATCGTCGTGACCGTCCTGGCGGTTATCAACAAGGCTGCTCTTGGAGCCTCCTTTTCAACCACGTACGTGTGGTCTGTGGAGGTATTTCCCACAGTTGTCAGGTGAGTCTCATTCTGGCTTCAGTTCACATAGACTCAGGCTGATTTTACACCTCCCCTCTAAAGTAGTTTGACTGCTGTCTTTTCCTGTGCTGATTTCACAGTGGTGTGAAATTTCACTCCAGGGGGTCTAAGTGCACTAAGAAACCACAATTGTTTAAAGCAGAATAAAGCGGTATAATACTAGCTTGACCACAGGAGGGCAATTAGTAGATATGGACATTTCAGTGGCAGCACGGTTTCACACCGCACAGAGGTGTGGGCAGGTTTTTTTGGAACTGGAATGATTCCAGCGGGAAAGTCAGATGTAAAATCAGCCTCAGAAACTTACTACGGCTTGCAGGGTGTGGCAGAAGAGGCCCGATGGCAACAGCTCCAAACTAGTATATATAAGGAACACCTTTTAATGATGGAGTATTAACTTACTGAATACTGGGTTAATAGTGCCCATCTGTATATTCTTTTTGGGAGTAATGGTACTATTATTCTGGTATTGATAGTCTTGTATGGTGAGTGCAGATAAGACAAAATCAGTGACAACTTTGTATGCTAATGAAGAAGCTTCCTTTAACGAAACGAAGAGAAGTAAACCGGTGTCTTTGTAGCAAATAAGCAGGGGTCCGTTGGAGCGGGAGCGCACAGGAGCGCAGCTCCGGGAGTGAGGCGCTCAGGGGGCGGGCACATGACCAAGCCCCGCCCCCTCCTCGGCTTTCCCGAGCAGTGCAGAGGCGCAGCGCCCCGGGGAAAGCCCTGCTAGGGTCTTTATTGATTTTAATGTTTTGTTTTAATATTGACAATTTTATCATTGTTCCTTTTATGACTGTGTGCTGCTTTTCCAGAGACTTGCTCAAGGTGGCATATAAAGTTTCTAAGTATACCATTTTTTATCTGGGCATATGGCTCATAAGTACTGGAGAAATTTCACCAACCCTTCAGCAGCTTCCACCCCATCAGTTTGGTGTAGTGGTCAGGAGTTGGACTCTAATCTGGGAGAACCGGGTTGGATTCCCCACTCCTCCCCATGCAGCTGCTGGTGTGACCTTAGGCCAGTCACAAGTTCTCTCAGAGCTGTTCTCTCATGAGCAGTTCTCAAAAGACCTCTCTCAGCCCCACCTGCCTCACAGGGTGTCTTGTTGTGGGGAGGGGAAGGAGAAGGGGAAGGGATGGGTGGTGCACATGTCCTGGGTATCTCAAGTCTACTTGAAACCTGGTGGTTTCAAGGGAGCAGGAAGAGAATGAGGGTGTGTTCTTTACGCTTATTTTTATTGCACAAAGTATTGGATGGGGAAGGGAATGGAGGAAGAGCAGGTCAGTTTCACTCACCTGTGGAATGGAGCCTGAGGGGTGGGCGTTGCCTTCTGACACACTCCCGGTATGTTAGGGGTGTGGCATATGCAAATGAGTTATGCAAACGAGTTATGCTAATGAGCTCCTGCACCTCTTTTTCTACGAAATGACCCCTGCAAATAAGACAAAATCAATGACAACTTTGTATGCTAATGAAGACATTTCCTTTAACGAAACGAAGAGAAGTAAACCGGTGTCTTCGTGAGCTACACTGTGCTACATTGCTTGAAGTGAATTCTGCTCCTTTGGACAACGATCTTTGGATTTGGTTCCATGTATTTTGGATTGTGAAGATTTGCTCCTGTATGAATAGTTAGATAAATAATGTTAGTTAGTATGTTTGGGTGATTATAATACCTTGTTATGTAGTAAAGCTATCCGCATTAGTATTTGTTCTATAGTATTAGTAGTTATTGGTATATAGTGATTTAAGCGTCTTTTCTCTCGGTTGTGTTCCTCATATATGCTTGTTATAGCTGAGTGGTCTCTTGTTGTAAAAACAGCTCCAAACCAGACATGATTTACCTAAGTCCCTCACCACTAGGTTTGCCTGGTTAGGAAATAATCTGGAGATTTTGGAGGTGAAGCCTCTTTGGGAATTGCCTGAAACTCTGTGGTAAAACCACAGGGTATCTGGCAAATCCTGGAGAGGAACAGAGTCATAGAATCATAGAGTTGGAAGGGGCCACACAGGCCACCTAGTCCGACCCCCTGCTCAGTGCAGGATCAGCCTAGAGCATCCCTGACAAGCGTTTGACCAGACTGACAACGAGGCCCATAGTTACCGCAGGGCCCATGGGGCCTGCCCCCTTAGTGGGTTTTATGGGCCTGCTCCCCAAGCCTCAGCTCCCTTCCTGGGCCCTCTACCCCTGATTGCCTGTTGGCAGAGAGGACGAGGGTGGTGATTTCAGAGGCAGTGGTGGCAGAAGTATCAGCAGTGGCGGAGAGGCTAGGCTGGTGGAGCCTGAATGGTGTGGGGAGAAGCCTCTGCCTCAGGTTGCCTGCCACCAGATGCTCACCACGCCGACTGCCAGCAGCAGGTAAAGCCCAGACAAGGCAAGGAGGCAGGGGTCACCTCCTCTGGCCCAGGCCAGGCACACTCAGCTGCGCTCTGGTGCGCCAGTGAGACCACTTGTGGCACCTCCATGGCCAGCCTGGCCACCTCATGCCTCACCTCTCCCAACCCTGGAAGGGAGCCAAGGGTGGAGGTCAGGCTGCCTTGGTGCCACTCTGTGGGAAGGGGCACTGTGGCTCCTCGGGGAGGGAGGGAGCTGGATGCTCTGCAGGGAAGGCCTGCCCTTGCTGGGGGGAGGAGGGAAGCTGCTGCTGCTGGTCGATACCCCCCTTGCTCTGGAGCCTTTGATTTAATTAGCTGGTGCCCCCCCCCCAAGGTGCCCCCCCCCCACCTATGGGGCTGCTGACAACCGCATGCCCTCCCAGTCTCAGCCAGGGGTCCGTTGGAGCGGGAGCGCACAGGAGCGCAGCTCCGGGAGTGAGGAGCCCAGGGGGCGGGCACATGACCAAGCCCCGCCCCCTCCTCGGCTTCCCTGAGCAGTGTAGAGGCGCAGCCCCCCGGGGAAAGCCCTGCTAGGGTCTTTAATGTTTTGTTTTAATATTGATAATTTTATCATTGTTCCTTTTATGACTGTGTGCTGCTTTTCCAGAGACTTGCATATAAATTTTCTAAATATACCATTTTTTATCTGGGCACATGGCACATAAGTACTGGAGAAATTTCACCAACCCTTCAGCAGCTTCCACCCCATCAGTTTGGTGTAGTGGTCAGGAGTTGGACTCTAATCTGGGAGAACCGGGTTGGATTCCCCACTCCTCCATGTTCAGCTGCTGGTGTGACCTTGGGCCAGTCACAAGTTCTCTCAGAGCTGTTCTCTCACGAGCAGTTCCCAAAAGACCTCTCTCAGCCCCACCTACCTCACAGGGTGTCTTGTTGTGGGGAGGGGAAGGGGAAGGGATGGGCAGTGCACATGTCCTGGGTATCTCAAGTCTACTTGAAACCTGGTGGTTTCAAGGGAGCAGGAAGAGAATGAGGGTGTGTTCTTTACGCTTATTTTTATTGCACAAAGTATTGGATGGGGAAGGGAATGGAGGAAGATCAGGTCAGTTTCACTCACCTGTGGAGGGGAGCCTGAGGGGTGGGTGTTGCCTTCTGACACACTTCCGGTATGTTAGGGGGGTGGCATATGCAAATGAGTTATGCTAATGAGCTCCTGCACCTCTTTTTCTACGAAATGACCCCTGGTCTCAGCCACCACTTTCTGTGATATGCTTCCTCCATCAGGCAGACCAGCTTAGGCTTGTGCTCCGTGTCTGCCAGAGTTGGTGGCATCGTTGCCCCTCTGGCCAGTCTTTTGGATGACATTCACCCCCAAATTTCAGTGGTGCTGTTTGGAGTCACGGCATTGGTTGGGGGAATCCTCTGCTTCTTCCTTCACGAAACCCAGAACAGAGATCTTCAGGATGACATGACGGTATCTCCATCAAGCCAGCAGTCACTTGCAGAGAATTATTAAAACTCCCTGTGTGATGAGCACGGATCCCCGTCTTTTCCACACCAGGAAGCGCCGGTGAAGGACTTTCACGGTGAGGTGCTTCGCATAGTGGTTTACCTGGCTCTCTCTACTGCTGATCAGGGGTTTACATTCGGGTCTACCCGAACCAATAATATACAAGAAAAACATCTTATTGGTATTTTTCAGGGATATTTCGGCTTCCCAAATGTAGCCGTGTTTTCTCAGGGAAACTGGGGAAAAATCCCTGGAAAAATCCCAGATATATCGAAATTACCAGTAGATCCGCAAACAGAGGAGAAGCAGGAGCAGATTGCTCTCACCTCTCAGCTGTTTGTTGGGCTTCAGCAGTCCCTTTAAAATTTAAAGGGACTACAGAAGACAGTCCGAGGATCAGGATCGGCTGTGCCTGGGGGAGCAAACTGTTCCCCCTGGCTCGGCTTGGGGCTGGCTTCTTGTGCAGCCTGGTTTAAACTGGGCAGCAGGAGAAGCCGTCCCAGCTGGGCTCTGTATACCTCAGGGAATGCTCTCCCTGAGGCACAAAGATCCTGGGTCTGGCTCTTTCTGCAGTATGGGCTGATTCTGCATTGGCTTTTTCCTCTGTTGTTTTACGAAACCCACTCTGGAACAGAAATCCTCCTTTGCATTGCATGCTACTTTCACTCTCACTGATTATCGGATTTTATGGTAGCTATGCCGCTTTCACTCTCTTTGATCATCGAGTTTTGTGGTCCCTTCTGCATAGATTCATGGCCGTTTTATGGCCATCCAAGGGTGACTTTGCAGTCAGTACAGCGTTGCCCCAAGGTATCTGAATGTGGTTTTGATCTGCCCATTTCCCTCCCATTTGAGAAAAGGTGGAGCGAATGCTAGATGCAGAGTTGCCCATGGTTTAAACCACACTGCAGGAGAAGCCGTCCCAGCGAGGATCTGTGTGTCTCGGGGAGTGATCCTCCCAAGGCACACAGATCCTGAATCTGGTTCCTTCTGCGGTGTGATTTAAACCGGGCTACAGGAATTTTTTTTAAAAAATTAAAATTTAAATTTAAAAATTAAAATTTTAAAAAAATTTAAATTTAAAAATTAAAATTTTTTTTAAAAATCTGGTATTTTTCTTCTTGGGTCTCTTGTATCCGAAAAAATTCAGGATATCTGAATACCAGTACTGGGATCTTGAATTTTTTGGAAATACCGAAATTTTTTTGGGTCCAATGGACTCGAACCGAAAAATACCATTTTTTTTTTAAAGAATTGCACACCTCTACTGCTGACGCTGCCTTTGCATTACCAGTTGATGGGTGATACAAACCAAGGCTTTATTAGGGTTAACCACCCCTTTGCTGTGTTTGTTTTCCCAGGGAAATTTTTGCTAGCCCAGTTGCCACAATGAAGCCAAGCTTATTTGTGGCACACGGATGGTCCAAAAGAAAAGAACCAACCCTCTTTCACTGGGCAAAGATGCTGCACCTTGCTCATTTGGTGACTATTTTCACTCAACAAAGGCAACCAAGGAAGAGGCTGTGTGAAATCTTGCATTGATGAAATGCCAGTGCAGGATAAGGGTTGTGGATTCTGGGGTAAAAAGCCCCCTCTGATATTTAACAATATTCCTTTTCTTTAGATCCAACAAGACAGTCAGTGGTGTCTTTGAAAATGGACCAGTGGAAGAGAAAGATAGAAACTGGATTAGGGAAACCACAAAGAGTACATTGCTGTAGCAACAAAAGTTAAATCCCTCTGGTTGAATGTCAGAATATCCAGCTTTTTAAGGACAACTGTAACTGGCAAATGTTCTGGCCTTTTTTCTTGATTCTGATTCTCATCTAGCAAAAAGTAGGTCTCCTGACCACACATGACGTGGTTATCTCACAAGCAAACGCATAGTCCAGCAGGTCTGGATTAACCCAGATCATACCTGGGCAGCTCTCCAATCCCATTCTCTCCCAACCAATTTAACTTCTAACCCTCTTTCACCCACCCACCCCCACTGAAAAACCAGGGTGGCCATGCGATGAAGACTTGCAGGTAGTGGCATTAAGTCCTTCTTTCTGACATTCGGTGCTCTTGAGTGAAGTTCAGAAGAGTCCTAAGGCATGCCAGCAAGTTACTAAGAAGAGGAACCAAAATACTTTGTAAAGTTATAAGGCGGCCTATAAATACTTGGAATAAATGAGGCTGAGATTGTGGCTACTTTATAAATAGTGTAGAATAAGAGGGAAAACGATGAGTCAAAGGGTCCACTGTGGGTCTCGGAACTGCTGGGAACGGTAACTGTGGAGGGGAGATGATTTTCCTGCCATACAGCCAGCACCAAATAGTGTTCGTGACACATAATCCACTCCTACAACTCAGCATCCCGGTCAGAGGCTTCTTGCAAAGCTTGGAGATTATGACACAGCCTAACAATAATAGTACTTATTGGTCGGGGCTGTGGATCAGTGGGAGATACCATGAATCAGTGGGAAACCATCTGCTTGACATGTGGGAGGTCTTGTCCGGAAGGTCTGAGAGCCAGTTTGGTGTAGTGATTAGGAGCGCAGACTCAGGTCTGGGAGAACCAGGTATGATTCCCCACTCCTCCACATGCAGCTGCTGGTGTGACCTTGGGTCAGTCACAGTTCTCTCAGAGCTGTTCTGGAAAGAGCAGTTCTTGAGAGAGCTCTCTCAGCCCCACCTACCTCACAGGGTGTCTGCTGTGGGGAGGGGAAGGGAAAGGAGATTGTAAACTGATCTGAGACTCCTTCGGGTAGTGAAGGGTGGGGTATAAATCCAATCTCTTCTTGTCAGGGTCAGTCCTTGGCGTCTTAAGTTAAAGGGAATAGGAAGTAGATGGTATGAAATACCTCTTCCTAAAGACCCAGGAGAATAAGGATGCCAGTCTCCAGCTGGGACCTGGGAATCCCCTGGAATTACAGCTAATTTCCAGGCTAGAGAGATCAGTTCCCCTGGAGAAAATGGCTGCTTTGGCGAGTACACTGTATGGCATTGTACCCCACTGAGGTTCTTGCCCTCCCCAGGCTCCATCCCCAAATCTCCAGGAGTTTCCCAACCTGGAACTGCCAAGGCTCTGGCTAGAAGCTCCAGGTTCGTAGAAATCCCAAGGAAATGATACACAAGATGCAGGCTTGCTTACAACGAGATTTTAATAAGCAATGATCAAGCTTACAGAAACAGCAGGCTGAGCTCCCATTTGCTGGGTCTCCAACGCACATGCAGACTGTGAAGTCTGCTAGAATCCGAAATGAGATGCTCACTAAAACTAAGCATCTTATACTCTAAGTACTGGCTAGCAGGCAAGAAATCATTAATCAAGCCATCCAAAACACGGGGATGAGCCAGGCCATCTTGCACCCGGCATCTAGTGGTGAGAGGAAACAAATGAGGCTTTGAAGATAGGACCTGCCAAGGACAAGAGAGAGAGAGAAATGTTCTCTTGGGAGAGACCTGACCGGCATCCCCGCACAGGACTCAAGGCAACGAAAGGTCATCTCCATCCTGTAACAAAGATGGAGTTACAAAGGCTATTACCCCCCCTCCTTTGGTGGCCCGGAGGGACCTGGCAACTCTACTGGCAAGCCACAGCCCGTCAGAGGAGACAGTACTGACCTCAATGGACCAATTGTCTGATCCACTATAAGGCGGTTTCGTGTGTACTTCAGTACAAGACCAGTCAGTCTGTTTCGGTTTTTTTTTTTTTAAATGATGGCAATGGATTTTCAAGATACGTCCCGAAAAGGCCGTTTTATCATAATACTGGGGGGTTGTTAATAAATCACTCAAACACACAGTAGACCTGTGGAACTCTCTGCCACCGCACTCGATGATGGCTGATAACAAACAATATGGTCCAGATTTTTATAACAACAGATTAAGTTCTGCTATATGGAGAAGTCGGAAGGGTTTGGAGGTGAGGGACGTTCAAGGGCCATATCAGGAACTGCCTGGAGAAGAGGATCAGAGGTCAGTCGTAGGAGGGATAACAAATCAGCCCCCCCCCCCCCCCCCCGCTTTGCATCTGCCAAAATTCTAGCTGGGACCCAAGCCATTGTTCTCTGTCCTGGGCAATGAACTTTAAGGAGGCGTTGCTAAGCTTGAAAAAGATTCAGCGGAAGCAAGATGGGACCACAGGATAGGATGAAGTGCTGAGGGGAACTGTTCAGCTGAAAATAAACTAGCACCTATTAGTGGATGTGGTTATAAGTGTTGAATGTGTGCTCGAAGACAGCAGCTGTGGCTCAGAGGTAAAGTACCTGCTTTGCACACTGGGGAAGCTCTAGACTTGATTCCTGCCATCAACTTGGGTTGCATGACTAGGAATACCAGCCTCCAGGTGGGACCTGGGGACCCCCCAGTATTACAGCTCATCTCCAGACTACAGAGATCAGTTCCCCTGGAGAAAATGGATGCTTTGGAGCAGGGGCGTCGAGCTCATTCGTTATGAGAGCCGGATCTGATATAAATGAGACCTTGTCGGGCTGGGCCATGTGTGTCATAAAATGTAATGCCAGGTAGCGGAGATATAAACTTCACAAAGGATGCAAATGCAAAGATTTTTTTTCAACTTAAAATAAAAACATGCTTAAAACGTTAGCACTCTTGCAATATTTTGTTTATTTAACAGTCTCTGATAACTGACCCCTCTTGCTCTGGATTATTGCATCCAAGTGTCTGTGCTGTGGCAATCTTGAGTGTGCTGTTCAGGTGTGTCTTCTGTAAGCTGCAAACCTACTTTTGATTTGTTGACATTCACCACAGAAATCTCATGCTCAGCGTTCTGAGTCCAGGACCCAGGGGAAAACATTAAATGGCTGAGCGACTGAGAGAGTCTGGCGAAGCAAGCTATTATGCAGCAGCAGCAACAGAACTGGAAGCAGGAGATGGCCAGTTCCAGGGCGGGCCTGATGGAAGCCCTTCGTGGGCCTGATCCGGTCCCCGGGTCCCATGTTTGACACCCCTGCTTTGGAGGGTGGACTCTCTGGCACTGTACCCCACCGAGGTCCCTGTCCTTCCCAGGCTCTATCCCCAGATCTCCAGGAGTTTCTGAGCCTGGATCTGGCAGCCCTATCCCACCAGTGGTCAGAGGGAACCTGACAACCCAATGCTCCACTGACGTCCTTGTCCTCCCCA
Organism: Lepidodactylus listeri; assembly: GCA_029233225.1. NCBI lineage: Eukaryota > Metazoa > Chordata > Lepidosauria > Squamata > Gekkonidae > Lepidodactylus > Lepidodactylus listeri. The sequence goes on from JARCFY010000012.1 coordinate 8,999,877, forward strand.
CACTCCATCCCCAAATTGTCAAGAGTCTCCCAACCTGGATCTGGCAATCCTACCCCCCTCATCCACTGTCAGTGGCCAGGAGAACCTGGCAACCATATGCATGGCTAAGAAAAATTGCTCTTTGCCTGTGCAGTGATTGATAAAAGCGTGTTCATGGCTTGCTGTGCGATTTCTGTATTGCTAATGATCTAATCTTTATCATATGGCTTCTCCCCCCTCCCGAACTGGATTTTGCAAGTTGTTGATTAGGGTTAAATCACATCTCAAATAACTGGGGGGGAAGGAGATCTATCTGGCGCTAATTTAGTGCTTCCGGGCGATTCATGACTTTCCTCTGCTGCCACCCGCTTTTCATGGTATCTTTCTGCTGCAGCTACTCTCTCTCCAGTCTGGCCCTGAAAGGTATCTTGGAGAAGCTCCGGTATACACTGTAGAGATGACAGCAAGACGGCTGAGTCGTCTCTGCGAGAGGGGTAACTATCAATAGTGGCTTGATTATCATGGGGGCCTAATGCAAAAGGATCATCTGCACTGACACAAAAGCACATTTGTTGGTCATTGTGCTGGAAAATCCCAGCATTTCTGGTTCCTAGAATATTTTTATTATTAACACTTTCAGTTGCTGCAGGGGGTCCACATTCTGATGACTGGTGCGAGTTGTTTCTCTGCAAAAGGTTTTCATCTGAAGAACTCAAGGCATGGCCAGGTTTATCTTTCATTTGTGAACCTCCCAGATCCAAATCAGCCATGAACCGAGGAGCTCTTTCCTGGCTATTCACCGATCCGTTGTTCTTCATAGAAAACAGAAGCATGTCAGGAATTTGACGATCTCTGTCAATTAAATGAGCATCGTCTTCTCTTGAACCACATGAGAAAGAAACGTTTCTGGCTTTTAGCTTTAAATCTTGACTGTCCAAATCGGCCAGGTTAGACAACTCTTCATCGTGAAGATCTCTGCTGGAGGCAATGTTCATTATCGAGTGCATTTCCACCGAAGAGCTCGCACAAGATTGTAGCGTATTCTCTGTAGTTACAAAAGGATTTTGAAAACTGACGAATGGGGAAGATTCGGCATCACGCTGTGGTATAGTTTCTTTGTTCAGAGCAGATGGTTTGGAACTTTCGGGTTTTGTTGTTCCAGATAACACTGCATCACTGCTTGAACTATCTGTGTCCAGGACCACAGGAAGTGTTTCGGTACTGCAAACCTTAGTATTGACCACAGGAGGAGAAATTTCCCTCTCCTTTTCTCTTGAGCAGCTTTGATAATTTCCCCCCAAATCCAATAGATTTGCTTCTGAGTTCCTAGACTGAATAAAAGCTTGGGAATTTTCTTCTGTGTTTGGTGAGCTGGAGAAACTCTCAACTCGTAACCATTTTTCATCACTTCCTTCCATGATTAAGGACTCTGTTTTTGTTTTTCTTGCTTGTTCCTTTTTATTCTTGTCTTTATCCGAAGAATAGCCAAACAATGTAACTAAGGCAGATTGTTTCTTGCTCACATTCTTGGTCCCTGCTGGCTCCTTCTTGGGTGAGCCACCTTGGTTTTTAGAAGCAAAAACTCTAGCAAAAGGGTTCCTTTGTTTCTTTAATAGTGACTTTTTGGCAGAATCACCTGGTATATCTTTCCCTTCGTTGGCCTGTAGAGTTGACCCATCTTGATTCTGGGATTTCACATTCACGTTTCCTGTTGGTTGATTTTCAGTCTTGTTTGCGGCTTCACCAGAGCTGAACGCTTCAGTCTTCTTTACCTCAGAAGCCTGAACAACAGTACCTTCAACAGTATCTCTCTGGGATGGAAGATGAAAAGTGTTTTCACTGCTGGCATGCCCTAGCAAGTCTTCATTCTTGTTGGACACCATAACAGGTTCTAGACTTTCATTAGCAGATGGTATTAGGTGGCAAAGTGGAGTGGCGTTTTGTGGGTCTCTGCTCGGTAGAAAGTTCCTATTTCCAGATTCATCTGCTCGTGAGCGGAATACTGAACGACCATCTTCTCCTTCTGCTACATCTTCTACGATGGATGGGATGGCCTCTAGTTTAGCATCCTGAGAGACCTGATCAGGAGTGTAGTATAGAATGCCAAAGCATTCCGGTTTTCCCTCTGGGCTCATCTCGTTCTCATTTTCGACCTCCTCGCTGAAGGTTTCAGGACAAGGCAGTGTTTCAGGCCCTTGCAGACTTGCTGAGTGTGTGCTTTCTACTATGTTCCCATGGGACTTGTTCCCGTCCGCCTGAAAATCCTTTTTGACCTGACTCTGGCAAAACAGAGTGGCGTTTTGTGGGTCTCTGCTCGGTAGAAAGTTCCTATTTCCAGAGTCATCTGCTCGTGAGCGGAATACTGAATGACCACCTTCTCCTTCTGCTACATCTTCTACGATGGATGGGATGGCCTCTAGTTTAGCGTCCTGAGAGTCCGGATCAGGAGTGTAGTATAGAGTGCCAAAGCATTCCGGTTTTCCCTCTGGTCTCATCTCGTTCTCCCTTTCGACCTCCTTGCTGAAGGTTTCAGGACAAGGCAGTTTTTCAGGCCCTTGCAGACTTGCTGAATGTGTGCTTCCCACTATGTTCCCAGGGGACTTGTTCCCGCCTGCCTGAAAATCCTTGTTGACCTGATTGGGTGCACCATGCCTCTCCAGCGAATCAGGGTATGAAGCCGATATCCAGTTGACATGATCTTTTGTTCCATTGCTTTCCTCATCTTTGTGCTCAGCTGGATATACTGAAGCTTCTGACTTCAGTTTAGGGCCGACTTGACCGAATTGTTTGGACTCTTCAGGTACAGGAGCGATCGTTGTGTTTATCTTGCTGTCTTTGGGAACCTTTCTGTTCTGTCCATTGTTCAGTTTTGTCAATATGGGCAATTTAATCTTGGCTTTGAGAAGGGCTTCTGTGTTCTGCAGAGTCTCTTTTTCATTTCCTTCTTTGGGTGCCTCCTTGCTGAAGGAACATCCGCTGAGGCGGTAACCCTTGAAAGAGACTTTTGCCAGGCTAGAACGCTGCGGCAGAACAACAGCTCTTCTTGCACTTTGAATTGCTTTGGCAGTCTGTAGAGCTTTCAGGCAGAAAGGGGACGAACTGACCAGTGAAGGCTTAGCAGAGACTGATGTTAAAGGGGAGGTGGTGGAAATGCTTCCTTTCCATTGAAGCACGTCGGCAAGTTGGCATGCCATGACCTTTTCTGAGATGCCAACCTGTGATTTCCTTGCTTGAGAACCTGAATTTTTTCTATCCATGAATGACACCCTCTTTTCTAGCACTTCCAGGTCTTCGCTCTCACCCTCTGGTTTAAACCAAGATGAAACACAGTCCTTTCTTTTTGGGAGTGTGACTTTGGGTAAGATTCTCTGCGTTTTTTCTGTACGAGAAGTTTCAGCTATTGACTTGTGTCCAGGTGCTTTGTGGATAAACCCACTTGGTCTGCTGTGTCGGAACAGGGCACTGTCTCGTGGTAGCTCCTTGCTTGTTCCAAATTTGCCGAGTTTTCTGCCGGCATCCTCAGGAGTGGCCACTTCCTTCGAAGACAGCCAACGGATTCTGAGCTCATTCTGGGAGGCCAATGGTCTCGTTTGCTTAGCTGATCTCAGACCATCTCCTGGACGTAAGCTGCAGAGCCTCGGCTGCATTTTCTCTCTCATCAGAATCTTTCCTGTTGGATTGTTTTGAGTCTTGAGTTCCAATCCTGGACTGGGCAGCACTGCCACTTCCCATTGCTGGCATTTCTGTTTGATGCTGGCCTTTTCCTCTTGGCTCCCTTCTTTAGCGAGCAGTTTATAATGGACTTGACAGTAGAATGCACCATGCAAGACCGCGTAGTTGAGCGAGCTGGCAAATATACAGCAAAAAGAATACTGTCAGGTGTAGATGTACATGCCATCCCACCAAGAAAAACAGAACTCTCAGGGTACAGCTATGCAGAGGAAGGGGAACTACGCAAATAGGGATCAGCCCGTTTTTCTTAGCTGCTTCTGCTTACTTTCATGGGATGTAACTGTTGGAGTGAGGAAATTCAGCATGCCTGGACATTGGGGGGCACTGCATCACTCTAAGTGTGTATCTCCTTGAATGAGATGCCTCTCTTTGTCTTAACCTGGAAGCTGATCTCTGACCCTTCCTCCCTCTCTCCCTTTGTCCTCTCCCTTTCTTCACATGGCCTTCCATGGAGAGACATGTCTCTGTAGGTCACTCCTGTAGAGACAGTGCCCTCAAACTCCCATACAAATGATGCCATCCAACTAGCCATTTATGATAGGGAAATACTCTTTAGGTTAGGCTTCTCTTTCTTTTCCTTTGACTGCAACCTGTGAACTGGAGCTACTTAAATAACTGTAAGTTTACCTTTTTGTGCAATGTACTTCCTGGGAGTTTTATTTATTGCGCTCAGGATCACGCTTCTATGACTGGGCAAAACTCTGCTACATTAACTAAATATCCCAATACTCCAAAGGGAGGAGGCTTTCAGGATCACCTGACCATAGAGTTCTGATTCCAAACTGTCTGGAAGAATGAGGACTACCTAGCCATTGTGTTTATGGTATTCTACAACTTCCTTTCAGAAGCTTGCAATGACTTATGGGATAAGTCCTCCGGAGCTCCAGGGTATTTTTTAAAAAATCCATGACTCCACACGATGCAATTAATGATGAACATTTGTGACAAGTACGCCTGTGAGGCATCATATCATCAGCCAGGAAAGTGGTGAGGGCACCATCTAGCAGCTGGTCTTGCCCTCAGTTTGAACTGTTCATGTCACTCTGAAGACTTCCTCCTACTTAGGTGGCTCTTCTGCTAGAGGCAATTGGAGGAAGACTTCTTAGGCTTCAAACTTTGTTGAGAGGTAGCCTAAATACCTAGGGAGTAGGATAAATAACTTAAGCAGTAGGATGGCCCAGGCTAGCCCAACCATGTCAGAGCTCAGAAGCTAAGCAAGACCAGCCTTGGTTAATATTTGGATGGGAATAGTAGTAGTAGTAGTAGTAGTAGTATGGCATTGTGTGTAGTATAGCTGTGAGATCCTAAGATTGTCTGGCAGCCAGAAGCTCTAGTTCTTTTAGTGTTATGCACCACTAGGTGGTGAGCTTGACTTGTTTTTAAGGCAAGGGACATTTCAGAGGTGGTTCGCCATTTCCTGCCTCTGCATCACACTCCTGATATGTTGGCGTGTAAAACTGAGGATGCCAGCAAGATGACAGCATGTCAGACAGATCACTGTGATCTAAAGTGACAGCTAGGGATCACATGACTGGACATATTGCATCAGCCTAGAGGGGGAGCATAATGACTCAGCATCTTCTATTGATTGGACAATGTACTGTATATAATATGTTCTGTGCCTAGCTGTGTATGCCAGTGTGTGCATCAGTTGCCTTGCGAAGCATTTTGTCAGTCTGAACGAGAAATGCTTTACCTGGATGGGATGTGTATATATTTGTAAATAAAACTGTAAATATCTCTGCACAAAACTTGGGTCTGCGCAGGACATCATTTTATCACACCGTTGTGGTACTCCTTGGAAGTTGCCTGTCCAAGGACCAGCCAGGGCCAACCCTGCTTAGCTTCTGAGATCTGACAGGACTGGGCTGTCCAGGCGGGACATTTGGATGGGAGATCGCCAGTTAAGTCCAGGGTCGCTACGCAGAGGCAGGCAATGGCAAACCACCTCTGAACGTCTCTTGCCTTGAAAACCCCACAGGGTTGCCATGAGTCGGCGGCAACTTGAGGGCGCTTTCCACCACCACCTATTCAAATCTGAACCGATATTTTTGTTGAAATCACTTTTGGGGAGCAACGTTGGTTCAGCCAGTCTCTCATTATTCACCTTAATTTCCTCCCACAGTATTGGCAGTAGAAACATGACTGGTACAGAGGGATCTTCTGGACGTCCAGGCACTCCGCAGGATAGACAGGCTCGGCGCATGATGCGCACTGTTCCTTCACTGTTCCAGCCTAAAACGACAAAGCAGCAGCTGGCCAGTGTGCTCAATGAACGAGCATGGTCTTTTGGACCTTGTTTGGGGCCTGCAAAACAGATCTTTTGAGGAAAATATGGGATGCGAGTGGCGTCAGGAGTTTTGACTTGTGAAAGGCAGGAGAAGGAGTGGAACGGTCTTCCTCAGTCCCATCTAGTCTATATCACATATGCACTTAAACCTTATTAGGGTTGCCAGCCTCCAGGTGGGGCCTGGAGATCTTCCGCTTTTACAACCGATCCCCAGCTGACAGAGATCAGCTCCCCTGGAGAAAATGGCTGCTTTGAAGGATGGACTCTATTGGTTTGGTGTAGTGGTTAAGCCAGCTTGGTGTTGTGGTTAAATGCGCGGACTCTTTTCTGGGAGAACCGGGTTTGATTCCCCACTCCTCCACTTGCACCTGCTAGATGACCTTGGGCAAGCCATAGCTCTGTACCAGCTGTTCTCTCAAGGACAGTTGTCTCAGAGCTCTCTCAGCCCCTCCTACCTCACAGGGTGTTTGCTGTGGGGAGGGGAAGGGAAAGGAGTTTGTAAGCCGCTCTGAGACTCCAAGTGAGTGAAGGGCGGGTTATAAATCCAATCTCTTCTCTTCTTCCTCTTCTTCTATTGCATTATATCATGCTGAGGCCCCTCCCCTCCCCAAACCCTGCCCACTCCTGGCTCCGCCCCCAGAGTCTCCAGGTATTTTCCAGCCCAGACCTGGCAACTCTAAACCCCATGATGGAAATGTTCTTTTACAAAGACACTTTCAAAAAGATCAACTTGAGGACGCTTGATGGTCCTTCCAGTTCTATCAGCCTATGAGTCTAGTGAACTCTCAGGTCTCATTTACCCAGGCAGCAGAATGAGGCGGTAAATGCTGACAATTCATAGACTCATAGAATGTTAGAGATGGAAGGGACCCTGCAAGTCATCTAGTCCAACCCCCTCTACTCTGCAGGAGCATAGCTGAAAAATAGCCCTACAACATATTCGAAAGATGGTCATCCAACCTCCAGTTGAAAACATCCAGAGAGCAGAGAGCGTTCAGGGAAGCTGGGCGGATACTGTGTTTCTTTGGCAATAAACTATTACTGTGTTTGAGTCCAGTGGCACCTATAAGACGAACAAAGTTTTATTCTAGGTATAAGCTTCCGTGTGTGTGCATACTTTGTCAGCGTATGTGCTCACGAAAGCTTATACAGCAGGGGTCATTTCGTAGAAAAAGAGGTGCAGGAGCTCATTAGCATAACTCATTTGCATAACTCATTTGCATATGCCACACCCCCTAACATACCGAAAGTGTGTCAGAAGGCAACACCCACCCCTCAGGCTCCACTCCATAGGTGAGTGAAACTGACCTGCTCTTCCTCCATTCCCTCCCCCATCCAATACTTTGTGCAATAAAAATGTGTAAAGAACACACCCTCATTCTCTTCCTGCTCCCTTGAAACCACCAGGTTTCAAGTAGACTTGAGAACTGCTCATGAGAGAACAGCTCTGAGAGAACTTGTAACTGGCCCAAGGTCACACCAGCAGCTGCATGTGGAGGAGTGGGGAATCAAACCTGGTTCTCCCAGATTAGAGTACAACTCCTGACCACTACACCAAACTGATGGGGTGGAAGCTGCTGAAGGTTGGTGAAATTTCTCCAGTACTTATGTGCCATGTGCCCAGATAAAAAATGGTATTTATATGCCACCTTGAGCAAGTCTCTGGAAAAGCAGCACACAGTCCTAAAAGGAACAATGATAAAATTATCAATATTAAAACAAAACATTAAAATCAATAAAGACCCTAGCAGGGCTTTCCCCGGGGCGCTGCGCCTCTGCACTGCTCGGGGAAGCCGAGGAGGGGGCGGGGCTTGGTCATGTGCCCGCCCTCTGGGCTCCTCACTCCCGGAGCTCTGCTCCTGTGCGCTCCTGCTCCAACAGACCCCTGCTTACACACTATAAAACTTTTGTCGGTCTTAAAGGTGCCACTGAGCTACTTTGTTCTGCTGTTTTGGACCAACACAGCTACCCGCTTGAATCTGTTACTACATCGTGCCCTTTAGATGATTGAGCCCTAACTTATTTGGACTCTGAATTTTTCATCAGGATGCTTTTAGTGTGACTTGCCGAACTATAATTATAAATATAAATATAATTACTGCAACGTGTCCTTTATATGACTGAGCCCTAACTTATCTGGAATCTGAATTTTTGATCTGGATGCTTTTAGTGTGACTTGCTGAAAAACCTTCCCTTGGTGAGCAGCTCTCGCCTTTATATCTTGGGAGCTCATAAATTCTGCAGTTGGTTTGGCATCTTTGAGGTATAGTTGTAATTATCAATTGGCAGTTGGTGTAGTAAAGGCAGGAGATCTGAAGATTGTCTGGCAGCCTGAAACTCTAGCTCTTTTTGTCATGAGCTAGGTTTATTTCGGAGGGCTGAGAGAACTTGTGGCTGACCCAAGGTCGTCTAGGTGGCTTCATGTGAAGGAAGGGGGAATCAAACCTGGTTCTCCAGATTAGAGCCCGTCGCTCTTAACCACTACACCAAACTGAGGTCCGCCGCTCACCCACGGATCATAAAAGTCATTTCTGCTAGTTCCTTGGTTTTTGAGCTGCATCTCAGGTAGTTTCACCTGTTGTTTCCTGGCAGGAGAGTTTTACTATTAGAAAGAGTCTTGGATTTGAACCACGGGGTGGAAGATGTCATGGGTACTTCCGTTCTTGATGGTGGCTCATGAGGAGAGGACATCTGCTACTATTTCATCAGCTGTAAATGGCTTCGTGAGGCATGAGGCTATGCCCGTGACACAGACAATGAGGTTATTGTCGGCAGTGTGAGGGAGAGAGAGAGGGTCAGCAACATTTCTCTGGAACCAGAATTTTAATCCCCAGTGACAAGCGCCTGCTTGCCTGCAACAATTGGGCAGCTCTCCTAAAAAAAAAACAACCTGCTGTGCTTGACTGAATCATGGATCTGCTGTAGGGTTTGTCCACTTCCAGGTGATGGCTGGAGATCTCTTGGAATGAAAACTGACTTCCAGGCAATAGAGATCAGTTCCCCTGGAGAATATGGCTGCATGGGAGGGTGGACTCTATGGCATCGTACCCCATTGAAGTCCCTCCCCTCCCCTCCCCAAATCTTGCCTTCCTCAGGATCCACCCCCAAAATCTCCAGGTATTTTCCAGCTTGGAGCTGGCAACCCTAGTCTGCTGGCTTCAAAAAAGTCAGAGAGCTACCGGCAGGGGTCATTTTGAGCAGGAGTGCGCAGGAATGCGGTTCCGGGAGTAACAAGCCCAGGAGTGAGCACGTACGGTGATGCGCTGTGGGAAAAAGCAAAAACATGCTAACTTGATCTGTGTTTTCATGCTTGTTGTAGGGTAGCTTCCCTGCAAGAGCAAAGGACACTTAAAGTGTCTTTAGTCAAAGTGTAAAGCTGGCTTGCCAGCTCTGAGTTGGGAAATACCTGGAGATTTTGGGGGTGGAGCCTGAGCAGTGGGTGTTGCCTTTTGACACACTTCTGGAGATGTCAGGGGGTGTGATATATGCAAATAAGTTATGCTAATGAGTTAAGCTAATGAGCTCCTGCACCTCTTTTTCTATGAAATGACCCCTGGCTACTGGTATATGTATTAAGCAGTCTTAAAATCCAGAGTAGTTAGATCGTGAAAGAGAAGACAGGAAGGGATGAGCCGGTGCTTGGCTCTCATGCCCCTTTCTTACATGCTCAGAGTAATGCTGATCAACACTTTGGCATCAGGAAGGAATTTTCCTCCAGGCCAGACTGACCCAGGGATCCTGGAGGGTTTTTTTTTTTTTTGCCTTACTATGGGCATGGAACAGGGTCACTGGGGGAGCGAGGGGAGGTTGTTGTGAATTTCCTGTCTTGTGCAGGCGGTTGGACTAGATGACCCTGGCGGTCCCTCCCCACTCTATGGTTCCATGTATCAGAACCAGGTTGCCCTGCCTTACTTCTAGAAGAATTGATGTTTACCCCAAAGTCCAGTGTGCTGCAAAATTTTCTGCTATCCATTTTTTAAAAAGTCCTTTGAGATTTTATGCGCCAGTTCCGTGATGAGCATAAGGCTAAGTCCGTGTATTATCCCCTGCTGCTTTAACCAAGCGGATTCTGGATTCTGAGACTTCTTTTGCGACATGGAAATCTTGGGCTGGGAAAAAGTGGATAAGGAGGGGAGTAAAGGACAGCAGACTTCACCGTCTTTTTAAAAGGCATCTTTTTCGAAGGCAGCTTTAGGTAGAGAGAGGGAAATGCCCCAGGCTTTCTAACTAAGGGAGATGTGGGGCTGGACACTTTGAGATGGGCATAGAGTTGGAGAGTGGGGAGGTAGAATTGCAAGATCCAGGCTGGGAGACTTGTGGTGGATTACAACTCATACCATTACAACTCATACCATTACAACTGATCTCCAGGCGACAGATTTCAGTTCACCTGGAGAAAATGGCTGCTTTGGAAGGTGGAGTTTATGGTATTATACCCCTTTTAAGTCCCTCCCCTCCACAAACCCCACCCTCCTCAGGCTCCACCCCCAAATATCCAGGTATTTCCCAACCAGGCGCTAGCAACCCTAAGCAACACTCAGGAACAGCATTTTGGTGGATCCAAGGGGGGCTGAAGTGGGGAGGAGGAGGAAGAGGAAGGAGGAGGAGGAGGATGACAATGATGACATAAGATCTGTTCCTAGGCTTGCCAACTTCCAGGTTGTGGCTGGAGGTCTCCTGGGATTAAAACTGATCTCCAGGCAACAGAGATCAGTTCACCTGGAGAAAACGGCTGCTTTGGAAGTTAGACTCGGGGTGCGGCCACACGTGCTAGATAACGCGGGGGGGGGGGGGGAGCAAGGCTATTTGCTTCGCAGTAATTTGACCCGCCACTGCGTGATCAGATGCAATGCTAGGGGAACTGGGTTTTTTTCTTCTTTGCCGCGTGTTTCCGGTGCGCTTCACCGAGGGATCACTGACACAATGGGAACAAGCTGGAGTGATCACATGGGAAATTCCGTCTGCGGCCTGTCGCAAAACCGTTTTAACTCTGCTTCTTCGGTGGAATGCAACGGGTTGCTGACGGATGCAGGACGCTTGCCAGATGTTCTCGTGTGATCGTGCCATTAAAATCCACCTGTGTGTGAACACACCCTCTATATGGCATTTTACCCCATAGAAGTCCTTCCCCACCCAAACCCTGCCTTCCACACCCAACCCAGAGCTGGCAACCCTGTCTGTTCCCTAATGAAACTCTGGGTCATACCCAAAGACACACTTTATGTTGAACTGGTCAGATTATTTTTTAAGGGTTTTTGTATGTGAGTGTGTGTGCGCTTATGTGCTTGCATGCCTGGAAGTCATGGTGACTTTTGGAGACCCCTACTGGGGCTTGGATGTTTTCCAAAGAGGTGGCTTGCTATTGCCTGCCTCTGCGTCCCAGCCCTGGTATTCCTTTGGAGGTCTCCCTGCCAAATACTTTCCAGGGTCGACCCTGCTTAGCTTTCAAGATCTGACGAGATCGGGCTTGCCTGGGCTATCTTGGCCAGGGCAACTGGTCAGATTTTTTTAATGGAAATTTTAAATATATGAAGTCCTTTTCATTTAACGAGAATCATACTCAGTTAGTGGGAATTTTTATTTTAGCATACCCTTCTGTGGACCACAAAAGATTATGCTAGAATGAAAATGTTGTTTGTCTTGAAGGGCCACCTAACTTCCATTTTATTTTGCTGCAAGGGACTCACTTAGCTAAAAGCCATTCAAGGGAGAGATTGTAAGTGCTGTTTCAAAGGACTCAAGCTTTCAGGCAAGACAGAACAAAAAAAAACAAATCGAGATCAGAATATTTTTCAGAAGTCAAATTTACCATCAGAATGCAAATTAAAAAAGAGAGGAACCCACAAAAGTCTTGTGAATGTACAAAAAATGTCCATAATAAAATTGCTTTACACAGTTTTCGTCATTGTTTTAAACACTGAACACGTTAAGAAAGCAGAGTCTAAAAGTAAGGACTTGTTAACAAGGAACAATAAATTACAAATCTAAAATAAAAAAGAGAAAAGCAATAACTACGTTTGTCTAAAATCCATCTCAGTCTAAGCTAGAATAAAGTGATTCATTAAAATTCTGATTTTATGTACTTTCCCATAGCATTCAGCTCTGGCTAAATATGAAGAGCGCTATATATTTCCCCCTCCAATGGAAGTGGTCTGGTAGTGAAAAAAGAAATGATTTTTAACCCTGTACAGGAGGGGAAGACATCTATCTGTTTGGGTGATTAGGAAGGTTGAGAAAGAAGAAAAATGGCAGGCAGGCGGGTTTGTTTTAATAGCAAAAAAAAGTAGCATAAATGAGTGCTTTCCCAAAAAATTATTGGCTCACTGATTTTTTAATCGAGTCCTTTGGCCTCTGTTTTGAGAATCTCACTGTTGGCTGTTGGAAACAAACGCTGGATCTTGGTATCATACAGTTGGCAATCCTTTGATATATAATGCACAGTCATAAAAACACATAGAAACTTCTTGAGAGGAATCCTCCTGCGCCCCACGCTCGTTCGTTTATTCTATGCTCGTTTTCTTTCCTCTGGGTTCCAGGCCCTATAGATCTCTTGTGATAGCAAATCGGTAGCCATTTCTTCACAGACTGGTTCCGAATGCCTAGTTCGACTCATTCACAAGCTGTAAGACTGTATTCTGAAAGTTTTTGCAATGCTCTTCTTGAACAGGCTGCCTAATCCACAAATTGCTTTGTTTTCAGCGATCTAGATTTGAAGCCAAATAAGTCCTTTTAAAATGTCGGCTTAAAACTGGCTTTTGTCCAAGTCCTGCACGTTAATGTTTTGTGGATCATGGCTGCAGTTGTTTGCTTTCCCATGAAATGATCTTCTTATTTCTTCGCTGGTTTGGAATTGCCAAAAGTAACAAAGACTACTCCTGTTTCCTGGCTGCCACTGTTTGCGGGGAAGCCATCTGGGCTGTTGAGATATTTGCGAAGGATTGGAGAGGCAGTCACTTCATACCTGGTAGGGCAGGAAACCATGTCGCACGTGGAGGAGGTCTGAGTCTCCGATTGTTTGGTGACGGTCGTAGAGGAAGTTATTATTTTGTTTCCGAACTCATCCACCTCCTCATACTCCTCCATGACGGTTCTGGTGGCCCCATAGAGCTTGGATCCATCATGACTTGTCTGAAGTTCTAGTATGCTTTTCTGCCTCCTTGGGTTGGATGGGCTCAAAGCACTCAGCGAAGGGTAGTCGGGTACCCCTCCTTTGATTGAGCTCTGAGACGAGTCCCATTCTTTGTCACCGTTGTTGTTAAGCTGATGCTGGGGATGTTCCGGACTGCTGAGATGCTGTTGTTTGACCAAACCCACTCCTTTACTCATCTGGATGCGCTCTTGTTCATCTTCGCAAGAAGCTAAGTTGCATCCATCGGACCTCACGGACTTGCGTGGCAACGAGCTAAAAATGCCTTGAGCGAACAGTTCCCTTTCCGTGGCCGTGTCGGTTAAATTCGGTGCAGAGGAGTGCGCCCTCTTGGGTGACTCTGCCGGCTTCCTTGCAGCGGACTGAATGGAGATGTAGGAAGGAGAAGAAGGAGAATTTGCTCGGGGCTGAACGATCAAGGGAACCTCTAGCTCCATCTTGGGCACTTCGGTCTTCTCTGCCATCTTTTCAGCTCCCCAGGATGAGTTCTGGATCCCTCTCTCTTGCCTGGCTTTGCTGGAGATGATGCTGATCTTGCGGATGTTGTTGCCGGCCACCAGGCTTTGTGAGTTCCCGAAGGACTCCTGGAGCAGTCCTGAAAGCCCAGCGATGTCTGATTCAGACTTGAGGTTAGAGATGGAATAGAGAGCTTTCCGGATGGCCTCTTCGATATCCAGCAGCCGGCTTAGCGTCTGCTCCTTCAAGTGAATGATCTCGGCGCTTGCCCTCTCCAGATCTTCAAAGGCCAGCTCCACAGAAGAAATGCTGTCAGCGTCATCCTTCACTTCCTTCACCTGCTCAGCCTTGTCCATCTTGGGTGGCTTTATCTGGTGAACCTGATGATGCACCACCCACTCAGGGACGTTCTCGAAGAAGCTTTTCAGGGCTTTCACGTCCACTTTAGAAGTCTCATCCTCAAATTCCTTCATGCGAGTCAAAATTTCCTGGAGCTCCTCCTGCTTCCGCAGGTTTTCAAATATTTCCATGGCCTCCCTGACGTTGCCTTTCATGATTTCTTCCTTGTGGACAGACAGCCTCTTGCGGCGTTCTTCTTCCGTTTCCCGGCAAGCTTTTTCCCGCATGACCACCACCGGCGTTTCTGTCTCTGCATGTTGCACCGTGTTCACTGACAGATCTTCAGTGCGGTTCAAACACTGATGCCCTTTTGAGGTCTGCTTTGATGGTAGAGACGGAAGTGCTGAGACAGCGGCTTCTGGAATTATCTCTTCTGCCCTTGGACTTGTTTTCTGGTTATCCCTCAATCCATGAGCTTCGGACATAGATGTACTTTCTATCCTCGACGACGAGGCATGTGTCGTGATAGTTCCCTTCCTCAGGACATTGGCGTGACACTTGGCAGAAAGATACGGCTTCTTCTGACCTTCCACATGAATAGGGCCTATTTGACCTTCAAGAGACAAGGCACCCTCTTGCTTTGCAGGTGATGGGCATCCATTTTCTGGCTGGCAGGAACCCAGGAACCCTTGAATTTCTTTTGTTGGACGGCTGTCCCTTCTTTCACAGTCAGCTACTCCATTTTTAATTGTCTCTGATGAAGGTTTAAGGTCAGCCCCTTCCAGCTCCTTCTGCTCCTCTTTCCTTGACTTATATTTTTCTTCTGCTACTTGCAGAGGTGTCTTGATAACATCATTTCTTGCTTTTTCTGCAAAACTCGTTTTCTCAACAGCAGTCGCCAAGGGTGACGGCGGCGGGGGACAGTCAGTTGAATCTTGTCTCGGTGCAGATTGGTCAAGTGTGTTAGCCCCACAAGATGCTTGTGCTTCGTCTGTGGGCGAGGTCACTGGTACATTCTGGTCACCCCCGCTTGGAGATTTGGAAGGGAAAGGAGGAGAGATTGCCTTTCCTGATCGGCTTTGACGGCTGCCAGCAGGGTAGGAAAGTGCTTCTTGCAAAAGGAACTCTGGTTTTGGAGGTGGAAGAGGTTTCTTCCTGGGTGGGGGAATGACTTCTGGTTTTGGGGGAAGCTGTGGTTTCTCTAAAGGTCTCTGGTCACTTAGCTTGGCGGGGGCAGGAGGAAGGGCCTTAGGGGCAGATGGTTGCATGGCCATGGGACAGCCTAGCGCATCGGCTTCTCTCAGATTGGTCGAAGGGCACACGGTTCTCGTTACTGAAGCTGGAGGAGGAGGAGGAGGAGGAAAGTCATTAACAGCTTGTGAACCCAAAGCCGCTACAGCTGCCTGCTCCCTGATAATCTGAGCCTCATTTTTATTTTTACGAGTGGAATACGGCTGCCCTGCATTTCTGTATATCATGGCTGCTTTAAAGTCTCCTTTGGAGACATTAACGTTAGACTTTTCCAGGGACTCGAGTGCGGCTTTTAAGCTGCCGCGGACAATGTCCTCTTTTTCTACTCGCCTCTGTTCTGCCGCCGTGCTCTGCAGGGCTCTGATGGCCGTCTTTACATCCCCTCTGATTATAGCATCTTGCTCGCGTTCTTCTGGAACGGAGTGCTCTTTGTAATCAGACTCAATAAATGGATTTACATAGGTTTTCACTGGCTGGGCAGTATAAAGGCCATCCTTAATGCTAATTTGGGCACTAGGCGTGGCGGGGCCATCCTGATAATCTACCGGGGGCATCTTGCATCCCTGTACTTCCTCAGATGCACTGACCTTTGTGCGTGACGCCGTGCTCTTCTGAGACACGCTGGCATGGGACTCTTGCACTCGGACAATGGTGACATTGCTTGCGTGCTGCTGCTTGCCTGCTGCACGGCCCTCGTTGTAGACTGTTGCCTGCAAGGCCGCTACCTGCTGAGGTGTGGCTGCCTGGGGCTGCTTAGCAACGAGATGGATATTTTCAGTGGTCTTTTGCAACTTGCTGTGGACTTGGTGCTGGAGGCTTTGGGCCTCTGCTGTGGCTAGCCTGAGGCTTTGCATTGCGGCTTGGAGATCGCCCCCAAGGTCTTGCAACTTGGGCTGTGCTGTCATCTGGACAGCCCCATCCATCTCATCCTTCTGAGCTGCCGCTTTGGTGGAGTCTGTTCCCTCCTTTCTATCACCCGGGGTCTTTCCTTCTCTCACTGCCCTGTTGCTCCCATTCTCAGCCAATTTCACATTTCCTGAAACAACATTTTCTACCATTGCGAATGGGGGTTGCCTAAGACAACGCACAGTACAATCTAGATCACCGGCAAGCACTGCCTCCCTTTCTAAGATACCTTCTTTGCTGTCACACAAGAACACTTGCTTAGGCCCACTGCTATCCCCTAATGTCACATCTGCTGTCGTTTTCACTACTTTTTCTTCCTGCGGCTGGGCAGGCGCTGTGACCTCTTCCACATTTTTTGGTGGTTCCTCTTCTTTGGCTTGGAAGGAAACTAGGGACTCTATTTCTGACTCCCTTTGGAGGTTCTTCAGGTAGTCGAAATCTCCCTTCTCGATGCAGGCAGTGTACAGGTGGACATTGCCTCTCTCGTTGTCCTCTCGCCTGATGGTTGCTGTTGCCTTTTGCTCTTGTGATGAAGCCAGCAGGTTCCCGATGGCGGACTTCATGTCACCCTTGACAGGTTCTTCTTGCTGGGCAACACAGTGCAGGAGAGAATAGATGGTGATCTTCATTGACCCTGTCCCTGTCTCCTGCATAACTATTCCTTTCTTGGCAGAGGCATCTTGACTCAGAAGGCCTTGGAGAGCTTTTGCCACATCATCCCTCAAGTCCTCTTTGCTTTTCTCTGCTGTGCTCAGGTCTAAAAGCTGCACCGGGCTGATTTTGATATTCCTGTTCTCCTCTTCTTTCACCAACAACCCTTGGGCCTCCACATTGGTCCTGTGCAGGAGCTGCAACAAGATCCTTTCCAGATTGCCTCCCACGACTTCCTCCTTTTGAACTTCTGGGGCGCCTTGGCTGCTGCATTGATATTTTGCCATCTTGACACTCTCGGTATCGTTGGCTTCAATAAGAATGCCGCCATGTTGGATCACTTGACGGGAGAAGAGGACTCCCAGCGTGTCTGTTATCGTTCTCTCTTTCACTTCCATTTCGGTGTGGCGTTCAGAAGTGCTGAGTTTATGCAGTGGTGTGCTCTCAAACAACCATGTGGTGCTCTTGACATTGGCCTGGGGAACCAACTCCGGGGGTTCGGCAGTGGAGGAAACCTCAGTGTCTTTGAGACTGTCCATGGGCTGAGTCTCGAATAGCCAGGTACAGCGTTTCACATCCCCTTTATGGATGTCCTCTCTCTGAACAGTGTTGAGGGTGGGGGCGCTTTCAGGCTGTCCTTTGAGGGAGTCGATAGGCTGGTTCTCAAAAAGCCAAGTGGATGTCCTTACATCTCCTTGCTGGACATCACTCACACTGACCATCCTAACATACCTTTTTTGACTGAACTTCTCTGACTCGAAGAGTTGCTTATTGGATTGGACATCTCCCCTCTGCACATCGTCAACGGTCCTCAGCACTGGCCTCTTATTTTCAGCGATGGAATCTAGAGGCTCCGTTTCAAATCTCCATCGGGCAGCTTGAACATCACCCTTCTTGAAGTCCTCTTGGGTCACTGCCCTGATCACAAACACCTCTTCGTCTCTCTTGATCTGATCCAAGGGCTTGGTTTCAAACTGCCACCTGGCGCCCTTCACGTCACCTTTCATGATTTCTTCCTTCTTCACAGATGTGACTTCATGATAGCCTCCCTCTCTGTCCTGGATGGCATACAGTGGCTGAGTTTCAAAGAGCATAGTACACGACTTGACAGCAGCTTTGTTCAGGGTCTCTTCCTGGATTTTCTTGATTTGCATCTCGTTCTCTTTGTCATGGATCTGACCCAGGGAGTAGGTTTCGAAAATGAATCTCTTGCCTCCGACATCTCCACTCCGAATGTCCTTTTCTGGAGGTATCTCTAGAAAGCCCTCCATGCTGCTTTTCAAGGTATCCATGGGACAGTTTTCAAAGAGCCAAGTAAACTTGTGTACAGCCCCAGGTTCTATGTTCTCATCTTCTGGGATACCGATCTCTTTCGTGGCTGTGTTTGATTTCCCGGCTGAATCCAAGGGCTTGGCTTCAAAGAACTCTTTCACCCGGGACACTTCTCCAGACTGTATCTCTATGCGGCTGGAGTACCTGATAATTTTCTTTGAGTTGACATCGTCAGCAGCATCGTTGATTAAGGGTTCCGTCTCAAATAGATGCCTGGCGGTTTTCACGTCTACCCCTTGTAATTCATCTTGGGAAATTGTTCTGCTGACCTGCAGATATTGCTCTTCCTGGCCTCTCAGGGAGTCCAAGGGCTGTGTTTCAAACATCCAAGTGTACGATTTAACATCACCTTGCGGCACAGGTTCTTCTTCGTCTTGCTTCTTCTCGGCCTTTTTGGATAGAGCATCCACTGGATGGGTCTCAAACAGCCACCTGCAGGTCTTCACATCACCTCCTCGGGAATCTTCTCCTTCCCCAGAAGCCTTTTGTTCTGTCAGGTTGATTTGGCTGTGGATGACGTCAATGGGTTGTGTCTCGAACAGCCATTTGGCCGTCTTAACATCTCCAGCCACCACTTCCTGCTTAGTGATCCCCTTGATTATGTCTACTTTCTGGATGCTGTCATCAAACTGGTCCAAGGGCTTGGTTTCAAACTTCCATTTGTAGTTCTTAACATCTCCGCCCACAACATCCTCTTCTCTGCTCACGGAAGTGACCTCGTGGAAATTGCCAAAGGAATCCTTGATGGCGTACAAGGGTATCGTCTCAAACAGGAACTGATTGGCTTTGACGTTCCCATGTGGCACTTCCTCTGCTTCCTTGACAACCTCTTCGGTGCTAACTTGCCTGATGCTATCTAAAGGGAGGGTCTCAAAGAGACTCTTGAAAGCTTTCACGTCGCCTTTCTCAACCTCTTGGATGTTGGTGGCTGAGAAGTCTTCAGACGGTGCCTTGGAGATGCTCCCCAAAGGACAGGTCTCAAAGATGTGCTTCCTTTGCTTCACAGCTCCTTTCTCCTCTTCTGAAAGCTCCACTTTCTTCAATTGCCCAACTTCAAAATTATCCTTTAGTGTTTCCATTGGTTGGGTCTCGAACAGCCAGAGGGTTGATTTTACGTCCCCTCTGACGATTTCTTCTTTGCCTGGGATGCTGTTGGCGACTTCTCCTTTCAGTGCATCAAGGGGCTGGGTCTCAAAAAGCAGGCACTGTTTAGTAACATCGGCCCCTTGGACAAGATCCGGAGAAGCCTTGAAATCTGCCTCCTCTACGGTGATTTCTCTGATGGCGTCAAGGGGCTGGGTTTCAAACAGCCACTTGGCTCCGCTGACATTTCCTTTTGCGACCTCCTCTAACGATATCCCTCGTATAACTTGCACTTTGGACATGTCCTTGTTGATGGTGTCCAGGGGCTGAGTTTCGAACAGCCAGCGAGCCGTCCTCACGGCATTGCTTTGTATTTCTTCCCTGCAGACCGACTTGATCTCGTGAATGTTTCCGGTTTTATCTCTGATGGCGCAGAGGGGCTCGGTCTGGAACAGTTTGATGGTCTTCTTCACATCCCCTTTGAGCTCTTGGATCTCGGACTTGAGTTGCAGGATACTCTGCTCCTCCACCGAGCTGCAGCGGCCCAAGGCGTCCAGTGAATGGGTTTCGAAGAGCTGTGCGGCTCCTTTCACATCCCCTTTTTGAACAGGTTCCTTGAGTACCGCCTCTTGCATATCAGTCTCATCCAAATACATTTTGTTCAACGAGTCTAGCGGCTGGGTTTCAAATAACCACCGAGCAGTGTGAACATCCCCTTTGGTTTGTTCGTTCTCGGAGGCACTGCCCGAGGCAGTCAGCTTGTCTCCATTGAATGACCGGCTTTCGAACTTCATAGACCTGCTCTTCACATCTCCACTTGGGATGGCTTCCTCCTCGGCCAGCTTCTTGGCACCCTGATGTTCTCCGATGGAGTCCAACGTCCAGTTCTCAAAGATCCAGCGCATGGATTGAACTTCCCCCGGAAGCACTGGATCTAAATTCATGGAGGCTTGCGCTGTGGGATCGTCGGCGCTCAGCATCTCGGCCAGATCCTCCGTCACGGCCTCTTCCAGATTTTTCCGTAGTTCAGGATGCATGTGCCGATAGAGTCGCTTCAGCTCGTTCACTTGACGTTGCTGGTAGAATTTGGAGAAGGATTCTTTAGGAGGCGGGAGAGGCAGTGGGTTAGAATCCTGGCTCCCAGGAACTGGAGTTGTGTCCGGGACAGAATCCTGGAAAGGGGGTGGTGGCAGATTGGCCTCCGCCTTCTGGATGTTTGCTTTAGTTGACTTCCCGTTCTCAGAAGCCTCGGCCATCCTTAAGGAAACAGGTTTCAAGTGTGAGCATAACCTCTCTGTCACTTTGCCTCTTGTTAGTGAGAACAGTCAAACCCATGCGGAAGCCTTTTTTTTTTTTGTTAATGTGCATGTTCATTCCATGCCTCGAGAATGCACAAGAGCATCACACCACTGCAAATGCCTCCTTCTGAATCGCAACAAATGGTGGCCAATCTTGAACTAGAGCAAGAAGCTTCAACACTCGATTTGGGTGCCTCTACCTACTTAAGCCTCAAATCTCTGTTTGCAGCTAACAAACAGCAAAGGGATCTAACTGAAGGGCCCCCAACCTTTGTGAGTCTGTGGGCACCATTGACATTCTGAAATGGGGCAAGTGGGTACAATTGCAAAATGGCTGCCGCGGGAGACAAAGCCACACATTTGGAGGAAACCCACATGCAGGGGGAAAAGAGGAGTAATTAAAAACGCACTGGGAAAGAGGGATGAAACAATGCTATTTTAGTCTGTGCAGCCGGTCAGATCTTCAGGGGCCAGTCAGAAGACCCGGTGGGCAAGAAACCCACCTGGCCCCACCCACTTTTGAAAAACACTTGGTGGGCACTAAGATGGGTGTTGGTTGGTGTCCAGGGACCCACAGGTGGCACATTGGGGACCCCTAATTTAATTTGACCACTGCCAGTTTATCAGACGCTAGTTTAACAATAAAGATTCACAGAGTAGGGCTGCAATCACACACCCTAAGGCTGATTTCCTATGAGGCACTGCTCCGGCATCGTTCTTCCCTTTGCTCCAATTGCAAGCTTGAATTTCCCACTATTTGCCCTGCATCACATTTTGACCTATGGCTTTGTCCGAATTCCCCCGCAGCTTCAGTGATCCTGTTTTTTGAGGATCACTGAAGCCACGGGGGGAATTCGGGCAAAGCTGCGGGTCAAAATGCGGCGTGGGGCAAATAGTGAGACATTCAAGCTTGCAATCGGGGCAAAGGGAAGAATGACGCCAGAGCAGCGCCTCGTGGGAAATCGGTCTAAATAATCCACTTTCAATCCACTTTCAATTCACTTCCCAACTGGATTTTGCCAGTTCACACAAGTAAAATCCAGTTGGAAAGTGCATGGGGAATGGACAAGTACACCATCTTGTGTACTTGTAATGTAGTGTTGGTTTTAAATGTTTTATATTGTAAACCTGTTTTATGCTGTTTTATGTTGTTAGCCGCCTTGAGCCGGTTTGAAAAACTGGCAAGGCGGGATATAAATGGAATGAATAAATAAATAAATAAATATTTAGTGTGTGTGATCGTAGCCTAGGAGTATACATCAAAGAATCGCTATGAAAATGGCTACAACAATGCAAAAAATATAAGAATAATCTATCAAATTGTCGTTGCATATAATCCACAATAAGGGGCTGCGGTGGCTCAAGTGGTTAAGACACTGAACTGCAGACCGGAAGGTCAGTAGTTCAGCAGTTCGAGACCCAGGTGCCGCGTGATGGAGTGAGCTCCCGTCTCTGGCCCCAGCTCCTGTCAACCCAGCAGCTTGAAAGCAAGAAACTGCAAGTAGATAAATAGGTACCACTTTGGTGGGAAGGTGACGGGGTTCCGTGCACCTTGGTATCTAGTCATGCCAGCCACATGACCATGGAAACGTCTTCGGACAGCGCTGACCCTTCGGCTTGGAAACGGAGATGACCACTGCATCCCTAGAGTCATATTCGACTGGCTTCCGAGCAAGGAAAATCCTTTACCTATAATCTACAATATCACAATAAGAAGCATGTACACCCACTGCTATTCAAACAAAAGACAACACAGTCTCTAATTGTTGGTAACACTAATGTCAACTTTAGTTTGGATAGCAGTGGGTATACAAGCTTCTTACTGTGATATTGTGGATTATATGCAATGACAATTTGATAGATTATTCTTATAAATACTTTTGCATTGTTGTAGCCGTCTTCATAGCGATTCCTTGATGTCTAGTCTATCAGACGCCAGCAGCATTGACAGGATACTGAAGCCTGTACATAACTGCTTTTACGCATCCATCTGTCACCTGCTGCTTATGTTCTCTTGCGCACATGACTTCCCATCCTCACTGCCAGCATACACCCTGGAGTCCATATGCTGAGAGCGCAACGGGACATGTCTTCCCCTCGTGCTACAGACTTAGAGAGCAGCTGACAAGAAACAGACCCGTCACACTCAGAGTCAAAGGCAGACTTTGGATAAGAAACTTTGAGCTCCGTAGCCCTTGTGATTATGCATGAACCTCTCACACAGAGTGTCAGTGAAGCGGCCAGAAAAGTGATGAGAATACATTGAAGGGGAGGCGTCTTTCACTAATGTGTTTTGCACATCCTGTAAAAGACCTCCGTGTTTGGAAATTTTTTTGGAGGAGGTAGGGTTGTCAGGTCCAGTCTTCTCCCCAGCAGGGGATTTGGGGGGTGCACCGGGAAGGGAAGGGGCCGTCCCGATGTGATGACATCACATAGGCTGTGACCACACTGGCAGCTTGGTGCGATAGGGTGCCGTTTCTAATTCAACCGGTTGAAAGTAATTGCAGGGCATATCAGCCACACAGCACACCCTGCTGCAGGCTACCTACGGAGAGATCCCATGGTAAAGAATTCCAAATTATTGTAGCGCACCAGCCGTGGAGCGCATCGCCAAAGTGCCCAAAATCCATGTGCATGCATAATGCGCATGCATGTGCACTTGCACACATAGGCAATTTTTTTTTGAAAAAGCATGTCTCCAGTGGCAGAACGGACCTACAGGTTCAGACTGCCAAATCCATTCTGCGTGTGCTCCCTCGTGCTCACATATCTGATCATGCGCAATGAATGCATGAGCAAACAAAAACTCCACTTCGGAGGCGGTGGCTTTTTAACCCAGCTCCAAGTCGTTCTCTGACGGGGTGAGTATGCCCAGGGAACGCCTGACAGCTGTGGCTGTGTGAACGGGCTCCTTTAATCTGTTTGTGAAAGGTGCCTCTATCGGGCCAAACTGCCAGTCTGAACACAACCACAGAGAGTTGTCATTGCGTCAGGGATGGAGCACCATGCACACACGCCCCCCTCACTTCCCCCAAACCATTTAAATTTCTATGGTTGGTGGGAAAGCGGGCAGGCACGGGTGGTCCCTGCTTGAAAAGAGCGGGTGCGGTGCACACCTGCCCTACAAGCTAGGGATTATTAGGAGAGGGACTGAGAATAAAACGGACAATATTGTAATGCCTCTGTATAGATTCATGGTGCCTTATTTGGAATACTGTGTACAGTTCTGGTCCCTGTGTCTCCAACGGGACGCTGCAGAGCTGGACAAAGTACAGAGGAGGGGCAACCAAGATGACGAGGGGGGCTGGAGCCCCTTCCCTAGGAGGAAAGTCTGGAGTGTCTGGAACTTTTCAGTTTGGAAAAGAGATAACTAAGAAGGGACACGATAGAGGTTTATAAAATTATGCATGGAGTGGAGAGCGTTGATACAGAGAACTTTTTCTCCACCTCCCGAAATACTAGGATTCAAGGGCATCCAATGAAGCTGATGGGCGGTAGGTTCAGGACGGACAAAACAAAAACACGGAGAGTGGTTAAAATGTGGAATTTCGCTGCCAGAGGATGTCGTGATGGCCAAAGGAATAAACAGCTTTAAAAGAGGATCAGATAGAGTCATGGAGGAGAAGTCTATCAATGGCTACTTGCCATGGTGACTGAGGGGAACCTCCAGATTGAGGCACTAATCCTCTGGATCCCAGAGCCAGGAGGCAATCCGAGAGTCAAGGGAAGGCCTCGGCCTCTGTGGCCTGTTGCTGGTTCTCCAGAGGAACTGGTTGGCCACTGTGTGAGACAGGATGCTGGACTAGATGGACCACTGGTCCGATCCAGCAGGGTTCTTCTGATGTTCTTATCAGGGGGAGGTCTCAGCCTCCATGCCCTGTTGTTGGCCCTCCTGAGGAACTGGTTGGGCACTGTGTGAGACAGGATGCTGGACTAGGTGGACCACTGGTCTGATCCAGCAGGGCTCTTCTGATGTTCTTATCAGGGGGAGGCCTCAGCCTCCATGCCCTGTTGTTGGCCCTCCTGAGGAACTGGTTGGGCACTGTGTGAGACAGGATGCTGGACTAGGTGGACCACTGGTCTGATCCAGCAGGGTTCTTCTGATGATCTTATTAGGGGAAGGCCTCAGCCTCCATGCCCTGTTGTTGGCCCTCCTGAGGAACTGGTTGGGCACTGTGTGAGACAGGATGATGGACTAGGTGGACCTCTGGGTCTGATCCAGCAGGGCTCTTCGGATGTTCTTATCTAGCAGAGTTTAATGCGCAAAGGTTATTTCAAAGCTCAAAGTCATTTGCAAAGCCTTTATTAAGTGTCAGCCCGTAACATGCAGCTAGCCACAGAAGACAGGTTAGAAAACCACACACAAACACACACACACACACACACACACTCTCACTCCTACCTTATTTGCTTTCTGGTTATCAAGACAATGAAAAGAGATCTCGGATATGAAAATTCTAAATGAAATATAGAACAAGAAAGTATTTTTATGTTCCCATTCATATGCATACGAAACGATGCCTCTATGTGTGACATATATGTGAATTTATCGGATAACATATATGCATAGTATCTGAAGAATCATAGAATCATAGAGTTGGAAGGGACTCCAGGGTCATCTAGTCCAACCCCCTGCACAAGGCAGGAAATTCACAAATGCCTCCCCCCCACACATACCCAGTGACCGGTGACCCAGAAGATGGCAAAAAACCCTCCAGGATCCCTGGCCAAACTGGCTTGGAGAAAAATTGCTTCCTGATCGAAAAGTGGCGATCAGCATTTCCCTGGGCATGTAAGAAAGGGCCATGAGAACTAAGCACTGAGGCAACCCTTCCTGCCCTCCCTCTCACGATCCGCACAAGTTCACAGAACCAGCACTGCTGTCAGATGGCCCTCTAGCCTCTGCCTGAAAACCTCCAAAGAAGGAGAGCCCATCACCTCCCAAGGAGGCCTGTTCCACTGAGGAACCGCTCTAACTGTCAAGAAGAATGCACGGACACTAAAGCTTACACCCAGAATAAAACTCTGTTGGTCTTAAAGGTGCCGCCAGACTCGAACTTTGTTCTGCCGCTTCAGACCAACACTGCTACCCACCTAAAACTCTTTGCATAGAACTAAAATTATATTAATCTGTTTAAGCTCCTGACTGTTCTGTTTCACTATGGGCATACCCACACCTAGGGCTGCCAAGTCAGCCCGGGGGTCGGGGGATCCCCCGCTAAAGGGGTTCCCGATCCGCCGGCCAGCATTTGGCCGGCGGGGGGAACCCCACCCCGACGTCGTCCAGCGAGGACGACGTAATGACGTCACCGGAAGTGACGCAGCACGTTGGGGGCGTTGCCAGGGCGACGCTCCGGCAATCGCCCCAAAACTCTATGATACCATAGAGTTTTGGGGCGATTGCCAGAGCGTCGCCCTGGCAAGCCCCTAACGTGCTGACGTCACTTCCGGTGACGTCGCTGAGCGCGCGTGCCAGGAGAAACTCCCAGCGAGAGGAGGACTCTCCCCCGCCGGTGAGTTTTGAATACTTGGCAACCCTACCCACACCATTGATTTAAATGAGACTAACAGTCATGTGTCCTTGCGGTGTGGAATCCCGGGAGGGGATTTCCGGGAAAAAATTCCCCAAACACTCCCCCATCTAACCCCGATTCCTTGGGGGGTAGTCATAACAGTTTGTACATTGCAGGCCAAATCTACACCTCCCCTCTGAAGTAGTTTGACCGCTGTCTTTTCCTACACTCTTATCAATGTTGGATTGATACAATTTAGTCCATAGTAACTCTCTGTCAATAGAGTCAAAAGCACCTTTAAGGTCCAAGAAAGCGGTATAGAGTTTGGAATTTCTAGATGTGGTGTACTTATCAACTAGGTGTGCTAAGGCAATACAATGATCTATTGTAGATTTGCCCTTGCAGAACCCGAGTTGTTCAGGGCCTAAAATACTTTGCTGGGACATCCATACAGTTAGTTTAGTTAACAGATACTTGGTGTACAATTTGCCTGTGTTGGAGAGAAGGCTAATTGGCCTATAATGAGAAGGGTTTGTGTGGTCACCCTTCTTATAGATTGAGACTACAATTGCAATCCGCCAAGCATGGGGGATAAGTCCCGTTTGATTAATCATGGTAAAGAGGGAAGCAAGAGGGGCAGCCCACCATTCTGGGTCAGTCTTTAAGAGCTCTGGGGGAATCAAATCAGGCCCGGGGGCTTTCCCAGACTTCAGTTGATTGATTAATTCTATCATTTCCTCAGGGGTCACGGGTGGCCAGTCTGGTAAATCCTCGCCACATAGATCATACGAGTTATTCTTGCAGTCATGATTCTGCTGAAACAGTGCAGAGAAATACTGTAACCATGTGTGAGATGAAATTGCAGATCTAGGCGAGGGTCCTGTATGTAAAGAACCTGAAACTATGGCCCAAAACTTCTTTGATTGATTTAGAACAGTTGCTTGATGTAGTTGTTCCCATTGGTTGTTAAAAAAACCTCAATCTTCTTCTCTTTCAAGCTCTCCTGTAGCTGTTTTTTAACCTGGGAATACTTTGGAAGTTTTCCTACACTCATTTCACACCGGTGTCAAATTTCACTTTGGTTTTTTCCCCCCCGGGGTCTGAAGAGCAGTAAGCAACAGGATCTGTTTAAAGCCGTGTAATGCTAGCTCAACCACAGGAAGGCAATTAACGAATGTAGACGGTGATTTTTAAACTAGAGCAAGTATGGTTTGAAACTAGAAACAGGTATAGGCGGGGTTTTTTTGAAACTAGAATGATTCCAGTGGGAAAGTCAGATGTAGATTTGACCTTAGTGACTCTAGAGTCTTCTTCATTGGCTGGCCACGAGGGGGAAAGGGAGGCAGACAGGCATGGGGAGGGATGACACCTTGCTGATGGCATGACATCATTTCCAGCAAATACCCGGAAGTGACATCACCAAGCCAATGCAACACTCTAGGATTTGCCCAGAACTTTACAGCATCCCCGCCCCAACCATTCAGCTGAGCCAGCAGGCAGGCAGAGCAGGTGAAGAGTGGACAGTAGCATTGCCAACCTCCAGGTGACACCTGGAGCTGTCCCATTAATAGAGGGTCACCAGATGTCCTCTTTTCGGTCCCTCCTCTTTTGGGCTCTTTTTAAAAAACAGGTGAAAGTGTCCTCTCTTTGGGTTGGACGCTTCGGAGTATTCCTAGAAAGAAGCTTAAATCCAGCGGCACCTTTGTTAGCCTGACTGCTTTATTATATTATCAATATTGGGGGAATATTAGCTCTTAATAATTAGCAGAAGGCATTAACGGACCAACACCTATGTCTACAGAGGCTCTCAGACTTCCCAAAAAGAGACACAGAGACTCAGATGAAGTTAAAAAGGGTCTTAAGTTTTACTCAAGGTATGAGCTTTTGTGTGCATGCACACTTCCTCAGATACAATGAACTGGAACTTAACAGTCCATACTTCCATTTCAATATATCTGAGGATGTGTGCATTCACATCAAAGCTCATACCTTGAATAAAGTGTTGTTAGTCTTGAAGGCGCCACTGGACTCAAACTTCGTTCTGCTGCTCCAGACCAACACATCTACCCACTGGGAATATTCCTCATTAGTAGCAACGATCACAGCTTAAATAGTAGGGCTCTTTAAAATGAGATTTGCCAAAGGAATCACTTGTTCGAAGTAGTCAGTCGGGGAATAGGTCCTCTTTTTTGCTTTTCAAAATATGGTAACCCTGCACTATTACAGTAGATCTTCAGACAACCAGAATCCAGGGTTGCCAGCTCTGGGATGGAAAACACCTGGAGACTTTGGGGGTGGATCCAGGAGAGGGTGGGGCTTGGAGAGGGGAGGGGCCTCAGCATGGTACAGTGCTATAGAGTCCATCCTTCAAAGCAGCCATTTTCTCCAGGGGAGCTGATCTCGGTCGGCTGGAGATCAGTTGTCAAAGCGGGAGATCTCTAGGCCACACCGGGAGGCTGTAGCAACCCGAGCTGTAGTGTTAGGAGAGTCTAGTAACAAATAAATATACACTGCAAAAGACTTTTGTAAATTAACATGTTCTGTTTGTAACTGTCATTCTATGAAGTGCATAGTGTACTATTATAACATCCTTATCAGGTACATGTATACAGTTCATTTGGTTTTAACAACGACCAGTCCATTTTGCATCAATATTTTTAAAAGTCAAGCCCCAACGGGAGTTTCCAGAATTACAAGCCCACTTCTACTTGCATGAAGTCTTCCAGAAAGCGGGGGGGGGGGGGGGGGGGGGGGCTTTCATTTATAGTTTTGTTGATGCTCAAGGGCATAGACTTTCCAATTTCCCGGGAGGGGGCTGCTGGGGCTGGGCCAGAGACATTATAGGCCATTGTCTCCGGGGGAGGCTCAGCACTTCCTGGAAAAGTTCGGGGGGGGGGGGCTCCAGCTCCCCAGCCCCCCTGAAGTCGACACCTATGTTGATGCTTATTGCCGGTCCTACAAAAGACACATTGTGCAGCTAAGATTCATGGATGGAGCGCTCCTGTCATTCTCAAGGATGCATCAACAAAACTACAAATGGAAGCTCCCCACCCCCCTTGGAAGACTTCGTGCAAGTAGAATGAACTGTATACGTGCCCTTGATAAGGAGAGTTACAAACAGAGAACACGTTAATTTACAAAAGTGTTTGGCAGTGTATATTTATTTGTTACTCGACCCGCCTGGAGGCTGGCAACCCTATCAGAATCCATTCCTGTGGAGAAAATGCTTGCTTTGGAGGGTGGCCTTCATGGCATTCTACCCAGCTAAAGTCCCCAAGCCTCTCCCCTCCCTAAACTTCACCGCCAGCCTAAAACCTACACATTTGCATTTGCTCCCCTAATAAGTCACTCGCTGGAGAAGGGCGTTGCTTGAATTCTTCCGGTGGCTTAGAAACGTGGCTAAAATACCAGGCACGGGGCACTTACCGGTTCTGTCCGGACTCTGGCGTGATCAGCGGCAGCAGCTGCCGGAGACAGACGGGGGACAGGCTGCTCCTTGGTGGAGGGGAAAGAGGCTGGCCCTCCTCGTCCTTGGCGGGGTATGTGGCTTCTGTCGTCTGAGCCGCTCAACGCTCCCAGTACGCTCTCATCTGAAAAAAGACAGACAGACGGACAGGCTAAAATATGTGCCGGTGTGCCCCAAACCATAATATCTGTCTCTCTCTTTAGTGAGGGCTCAAGGCCCTGCTAGAAGGTGGCTCTCCATTTCCACACCCGTTTTTGGGTGTGTGTGAAGTTAAAGCAAAAGGTCAGCAACTGAGGGCGCCTTAGCAAAACCCGGCCTCCTGTTTGGCCCCCGAATTGCCAATCCGGAGACAAAAGAGGGGAGCAGAGGTACAGCCGATGTGGCAAAAGTAACTGTTGTCCACCCACTTCCCTTTTGTAAGAGTGGCCACTGGACAAAATTACTTGCTGAGCTTGGGGGCTGCTTGGTGCAGTGGTTAGGAGTCTGGACTCTACTCTGGGAGAACCGGGTTTGATTCCCCACCCCTCCACATGCAGCTGCTGGGGTGACCTTGGGTCAGTCACAAGTTATTTTCAGAGCTGTTCTCTCATGAGCAGTCCGCAAAAGAGCTCTCTCGGTCCCACCTACCTCACAGGGTGTCTGTTGTGGGGAGGGGAAGGGGAAGGAGATCGTAAGCCGCTCTGAGGCTCCTTCAGGGATGAATGGTGGGGTATGAATCCAATCTCTTTATCTTCTCTTCTTCTTCTAATTAGGGTTCCCAACCTGCAGATGGCACTGGGAGATCTCCCGCTGTTACAATTGATCACCAGGCAACCAAGATCAGTTCCCCTGGAGAAAATGGCTGCTTTGGAGGGTAGCCTCTAGGACATTATACCCTGCTGAAGTCCCTCCAACCCCTTAACCCTGCTGTCCCCAGGCTCCACCCCCCAAATCTCCAGGTGTTTCCCAACCCAGAGCTGGCAACCCTAGATGTAATGTATTGCAGCCATTATTGATCCGTCTGTCCATTTTAACTTGCCCTTCCTCCGAGGAACCCCCCATCATTTTGCCATCAGATCAACCCTGTGAAGTAGGTTTGGCTGAAAGAGTGAGTGGCCCCAGGTCTCCAGGTGAGATTCATGGCTGAATGGGGATTTGAACTCAGGCTTCCAAGATTTAGGGTTGCCAGCTGCCAGGTGGTAGCAGACAGAAGAAGAGGAGAACTGGATTTATATCCCGCCCTTCACTACCCAAAGGTGTCTCAGAGCAGCTTACAATCTCCTTTCCCTTCCCCTCCCCACAACAGACACCCTGTGAGGTAGGAGGGGCTGAGAGAGCTCTTTCGAGAACTGCTCTTGAGAGAACAGCTCAGAAAGAACTGTGGCTTGCTGAACGTCACACCCGCAGCTGCATGGGGAGGAGTGGGGAATCAAACCCAGTTCTCCCATATTAGAGTCAGCACTGTCAACCACTATCCCAAACTGGCTCTCTTCTGGCAATCCTCTTCCACTGCACCCCCATTGCCCACCACCAATCAATGAGGCCACAAAAGGACAGAGCGGGATAAAAACGGGATCACCAATGCCCCAATGTCATTTCCCGCCAAAACCATGGAAATGACATCACGGACTGCTGTACCACTCTGGGAACCCCCACCAGCCTCTGTGGTCTTTATTATAGAGATCTGTGGGATTCCTAGAGTGTTGGAGGGTGGTGTGATGTCCCTTCCTGGTTTTCACCCGGAAATGACATCACGACACCGCTAATGCCGTTTTCCAGGGCTCTTGCCCTGAAAAGCTCTTTGGGGTCGCTAACAACTGGCATGGTTTTCTTTTGACGCGCTAAGTAATATACCACACTGGCTCAGTGGCAAGGTTCCTTTTTGCTATCGTGTGGTACAGATCATGTGAGTCCAGGTCACGTCAATGCCATGTGAAAACGCTTATCTGGAAAGGAAGTGAATACTTTGGAACGCAGTGCCCACAGGATGCTGACACAGAGGAGGGCAGAAGACATGCTGAATGGCAGCCCTTCAACCCTCCTGCCTCTTTCAAAGCCACGAGAAAGAATACGGTTGTGGCTTCTCGGTGGGCTGGTCCTCTCACCCTCCCTCCCCTCCGATGGGGCTGCAAAATAAGGAGCAGTCCAGGAGGAAGGCCATACGGAGTGGGTGTTGGGGCCGGGACAGATCAAGGGGAGAGAAGCTGTGGCTACATCATCTTTGACACCTGGGAAAGTGCCTAAAGTGTTCTCTAAGACAATATTTCCCCACCTGTGGGTTGCAAAGCCTCTGAAAGTGGCTTGTGGGCCAGCCCCGTCCTTTCCATTGTTCTCTTTTGCATTTTGGGAAGTGAAGCTCTAACCGTGGAAATAGTATCTTCCATGTAATACACCAGCTGGTATTTTTTTCCTTCAGTGCATAAGCCTGTTGATCAAGTAGAATCGGAGAATCCTAGAGCTGGAAGGGTCCTCCAGGGTCATCTAGTCCAACCCCCTAGTCCAACCCCCTGCACAATGCATGAAATTCACAAATACCTGATGATACTGTCCTGATGCTAGATCAAGATGGGGAGCTGTGTTAGTCTGTCTGTAGTAGCAGAAAAGAGCAAGGGTCGAGTTGCTGTGGGGCATGTGTGTGAATTTTTGTGAGTCTCTGCTCACTTCTTCGGTTCAGCGAGATGTCTCACATTCTAGCTGTACCTGAAGAGGTGAGCAGTGACTCACGAAAGTGGATACCTTGCCACAAATTTTGTTAGTCTTTAAGGTGCTCCTGGATTCTTGCTCTTTTCTGATGTACTGATGGTTACTAGAGGGAGTTTCTTAGAATCTTGGGGATGGGGATTAGAGAGAGACCTGGAGAAGGAGAGGGTGGCCAAAGGCTGGAATGAAACCTCCATATGCAAAGGCTGCCTGTGTCAGAATTCCACTTGCTAGGGGTTCATAGGCGGATAGCTGCACCCTTTGCGCAATGCTTGTTGGCTCCTCAAGAATTTCTGGTTAGCTACTGTCAAAAATGGAACCCTGAACTAGGTGTGCTCCAAGGTAATTACTTGCCTAAGGCCCTCAAAAAACTTTGGGCCAGTCCTGGATGGGTCACCGTCCCAAGCAATGCTCCCTCTAAGCTGTGGAATCTTGTGAGCAAAAACTCTCCTTTGTGAGCTACTGGCGTTAAAGTTGTGATCGAGTGACTTGGCTACCGCGTAAGTTAGTTTGCTCCGGAGCCATCCTTCCTGAGCGGAGACAAAAATGTGTGAGCTGGGGGCTAAGAAACTGCGAGCTAGCTCACACTAACTCAGCTTAGAGGGAACACTGATCCCAAGTGGACTTGTGGGTCACCATCCCAAGGAAATTTGGACTTCTTGGGTCACCATAACAAAAAGGTTGGGAACTGTGGCTCTGGGAAGTGCTTGGGCGCTTGGGCACAGGAGACATCAGTGTTTTGTCACTATTTTCAGTTCAAATAATTATCTATACCCCGAGTCGGGTTGCCAATCCCAGCTGAGGGCCGGAGATCCCCTGGTTTGGAGCCCCTCCCCTCACTTCAGGGCTGTTAGAAAGTGGGGCGGTGGGGATGGTGGCAGCTCCTCTGTTATACGCAATGGAGACCAGTACCCATAGGGTATAATGGAGAATGGATGTGTGGGTATCTAGGTTTCTGAGGGGTGCTGTCTTTTGAGGCGGAGGCATCAAATTTTCAGCAGGGTCAGGGTAGAAATTTCTAGGATGCCATCATTATTGACTCTATTTGGGTCTTAGTTTTTTAAATTGTTTTGTAGAATTTTTATGTTTTATATGTTTTTATGGCGTTCTGCCCTCATTACATCGCCCGGTATAAGCTGGGATAGGGTGATTAATGAGAAGAAGCAGAAGATGAGGAGGAGGAGGAAGAGGAAGAGGAAGAGGAGGAGGAGATTGGATTTATACCCCGCCCTTCACTCACTTGGAGTCTCAGAGCGGCTTACAAACTCCTTTCCCTTCCCCTCCCCACAACAGACACCCTTGTGAAGAAGACGACGAAGAAGAAGAAGAGAAGAAGAGATTGGATTTATACCCCGCCCTTCACTACCCGAAGGAGTCTCAGAGCAGCTTACAAACTCCTTTCCTTTCCCTTCCCCTCCCCACAACAGACACCCTGTGAGGTAGGTGGGGCTGAGAGAGCTCTGACAGAAACTGCTCTCTATCAAGAACAGCTGTGCCAGAACTATGGCTTGCCCAAGGTTATCCAGCAGCTGCAAGTGGAGGAGTGGGGGATCAAACCCGGTTCTCCCAGATTAGAGTCCGCGCACTTAACCACTACTCCAAACAACAACAACAACTCTTTTGTCCACCATCAGTTACCAGGTTGTACCAAACGATAGTGATCACAGCCTCCAAGATAACCCGACTTGTGATGACAAAAACTGGTTGTTGCAGACTTTCCTGGAACTGAAAGTCAGACGTGTCCAGGAGATATAGCAAATCTCCGGTAGATCGCCTTTCCCAGCGCCCTAAAATGTCCTTCGCTGATCATAAATGTGTCATTAAAGCAAGTCACTTCAGGTCTAATCTACTGAGCTGCCAAACTGAGATGCAATTGAAGAGCGTTCGCTGTCCCACGCTTGCTGTTCGTGAGCCTTATCGTCTTTGCAAAGGAAAACATGGTAGATAACAAAGATTAATACAGCGGGCTGAGCCACGTGCGTGGCAAAATGCTTACTGTCTTCTCCCAGATTCACTAACTGAGGGGAAGAAAAGGAAAGCTGTATCTAGATACCTGACCTGGATATTCCAGGCTAGTTCGATCTCGTCAGATCTCGGGAGCTAGGCCCCAGTTAGCACCTGGATGGAAGACCACCAAGGAAGTCCCGGGTTGCTATGCAGAGGCAAGCAATGTCAAACTTGTTGGAAATCTGTGAGTTGCAAGGTCCAGATTCCAGCCATTACAGGGTTAACCTATTTACCTTCTGTGCTATTGTTTAGACTGACCTGGAAGGAAACCTGGCAGACAGGTAATGTTTGAATAGCCTGCAAAAGTGTATTGATTGGTTAATGTATTCAGATGATTTCCTTCTAGGGGTCAAGAAGAAGGAGGATTCTCCATTGCTGTGTGACCATGTGTTTGTAGCAGTAACGTGTAAAGATGTAGCTCTAGATAGCTCTTTGTTATTTTGTAGGTTTCCGGTGTACCCTATCCCTTAGAAATAAAGATTTTAAACAGAAAGAAACGTCTCCTCTCCAGTGAAGCAAAGAGCCATTGCAAACTCTGAGCATTTAAGTGTTTTTGACTATTTTCCTCAACAAAACTACCTCTGAACATCTCTTGCCTTTGAACATCTCTATGGGGCTGCCGTAAGTTGGCTGCAATTTGATGGCTCTTTCCACCAACAGGTTTTGCCAGCCGCAGTTGCTGAGAGCCGAGAGCACACGTGGAATGAACAAAACTTATAGAAGAGCTCAGGAACTCCAAACATTGTACAGCGAAACTTGTGTTGCCACTTTCCTTTGGCGTAAGAAGCCTTACGGTGATCCGGTGCAGCTGCTGTGTATTGCACCAGTGTCTCTCATAGCAGATATATCACTTACGGCATAGGCGTCAACATCAGGGGGGCTGGGGAGCTGGAGCCCCCCCCCCCGAACTTTTCCAGGACATGCTGAGCCTCCCCTGGAGACAATGGCCTGTAATGTCTCTGACCCAGCCCCAGCACCCCCCCAGGAAACTGGAAAGTCTACGCCCTTGACGTATGGATAACAGATAACAGCATTCTTAAGTAGCTATGTGCATGCAAGAACGCATTGTGTGGCAACACGAAGATGATGGGGAGTAGATTCAGGACGGACAACAGGAAACAGGCTTTTTACATGACAAGTGATTAAAATGTGGAATTCGCTGCCAGAGGACGTAGTGATGGCCATAGGCATAGATGGCTTCAAAAGTGGATTAGACAGATTCATGGAGGATTAGTCTTTCAGTAGTTACTAGCCATGGTGACTGAGGGGAACCTCCATGTTCAGAGGCACTAATCCTCTGAATCTCAGATCCAGGAGGCAACATCTCGGGAAAGCCTCAGCCTCTCTGCCCTGTTGTTGGCCCTCCAGAGGAACTGGCTGGCCTCTGTGTGAGACGGGATGCTGGACTAGATGGACCCTCACTGGTCTGATCCAGCAGGGCTCTATCAGGGGAAGGTCTCAGCTTCTGTGTCCTGTTGTTGGACTTCCAGAGGAACCGGTTGGCCACTGTGTAAATGCTGGATTTGATGGACCACTGGCTTGATCCATTACAGCTCTTCTCATATTCTTTAGCTTTAAGTCCTCTGGGCAGTGTCCAAAGCAATCTTATGCAGCTTGGGGAATCCACATCTCATTTGAGGGTCAAAACAAATGAGGCTCCAGGAGATATTTTAGGATCTTTAAAATTGTGCTGCAAATGTCTATGATGTGGGGGTCAAGAATCAAAAGAAAGCAGTGATAATCCACAGTTGGAGCTTCATGATGTTTTCAAATGGTAAATTTTATGGTCACAAACTAGACCCCCTTTCCCTTCCTCCGTCCAAACTGGGGCCCCCTCAGATCCGAAACTGACCATTTAAAGATGCTGGGAGATCCGTGATCTCTTTGTTGTCTGATTGGACCCTGAGGGTAGCTTGGGCCGAATACCAATTGCGTGCATGTTCTATGCTATTTTTTAAATACAAAGAAGGTGAGGGCTGATACTTCCCCGTTTATGTATGTACGTTATTTATAGTCCACCTTTCTCCCCGGGAATCAAGGCGGGTTACACAGAGCGAGTCAATACAGTCAACGGGATGGGACGTTCAATAAACCATGCAACAGGATTAGGGTTGTAGAACCAACCAGAAGTCTAAAAAGCAGATCCGGAGCAAAGCATAAGGGTACGCAGGACATGTGAAACGGCACTACAGGATCCAACCCACAGGAAATGATACATGGTCATACCAACTGCCAGGGGCGTAGAGTTTAAAAACTCCCGGGGGCGGGGGCTCTTCCGTGCGTGCGCGCCCACCGGGACCATGTCCCCGCCGCCGCCTCCCCCCCCGCCTGACCGCTCCTGCTTCCATCCCTCCCTCTTTCCGTCCAGGGGCTAGCTGGGCATTTGCTTAGCTGGCCCCTGGACGGACGGAGGGAGGGTCGGAGTGGCCAGGCTGGGGGGGGGAGAGAGACGGTGGCAGCGGCCCTAGGAAGGGCCGAGGGAGGTGCAGCGGAGGGCACACCGTTTTCCCGGAGGGGGGGCTCAGTCCCCCCCGGGAAATTTCGGGGGTGGCTCGAGCCCTCGAGCCCCCCCATAGTTGACGCCTATGCCAACCGCAATCCCCAATAATTCATCCAATAATTCATCCAAGCAACTTCGTGAAGCCTTTCGTACAGAGCTACCCGATTGCCTGCGTAGAAAAGCCCCCTTGAATAATCCAGGGTTTTGCCCGTTCTGTTATTTTAATGCGTAGAAGCTCTAAATAACACACCTGCGCATGCCCTTTGCGATCGATACAGCATGCCTGCGTTCGTCACTGCCCCTGTGTTGAAGGCACGGCGTGACGAACTGCCCAAGGGCAAAGTGAGGAAAGGTCGCGACCTTTCAAAATCCCAAACAGCTGAGAATACCAAGCAGACCTGCAGGAATGTATTGTATTTATTGTGACAATGTGCGCTACATCTATCATGTCGCACCACTGACGCAACCATCTCGCCAGCCGTGGCCCCAGCGAGTCTAGATGCTTGGAGTTAGATGCCAAAAATACAGAGCTCTGTCTTCTCTGGTCTATCCCAAAGAAACGTCGTTTCTCACGAGCTCTTCCTTTTCGCTTCTCCATGGCATCCTCGGGTCATCGCGCTGTTGATGACCCTGGATATCTTTGCTCCACAGGTCAACACTGCGCATCGATTCCCAGGTAGCAGTTAGAAACACAGAACATTTTTTAAGGCCCTAATGAATGGAGAGAATGTTCTAGAAAAACAAGCAACCACTGTGACTGTAAACCAGAATTGTCACTAGCTACTGTCGTGGTCAGGATGGACAAAAGGAAGCACTTATTTATGCAGAGAGTGATTAAAATGTGGAATTCGCTGCCAGAGGATGTGATGGCTGCAGGCATGGATGGCTTTAAAACTGGATTAGACAAATTCACGGAGGAGAGGTCTATCACTGGACATGGTCCATCGAAATAAATATTGTCTATTCAGCCTGGCAGAGGCTTCCTGGGGTCTCAGGCAGGGGTCTTCCACATCACCTCCTGCCAGATCCTTTGACTGGAGATGCCGGGGATTGAACCTGGGACCTTCTGCATCCCAAGCAGATGCTCTACCACTGAGCCACGCCCTTTCCCATCTTCCTTTAACTGGAGGTGCCGGGGATTGAACCTGGGACCTTCTGCGTCCCATGCAGATGCTCGACCACTGAGCCACGCCCCTTCCCATCTTCCTTTAACTGGGACCTTCTGCATGCCCAACAGATGCTCTACCACTGAGCCACAGCTCCTCTTTACAGCTCTCCAGGGTCTCAGGCAGAGGTCTTTCACCTCTTGTCTGGTTCTTCTAACTGGAGATGCCGGGGATTGAACCTGAGACCTTCTGCATGCCTAGCAGATGCTCTACCACTGAGCCGTGGCCCCTCCCCAGCAAGTAATGTACCAGTATGATCTTGCCAGTGACCTATTAGATCTTTGTTGCTACACATGCTTCATTAGCTGATACAATGTGTGCTTGGGATATGGATCCGTGTTGCATGAGGAGCTGCTGAAAGTCCAGCTTAAATGAGCAGCTGGTCACGCTGAGGATGGCACAGGTAAAGACCTCTGTACCCGCCTGCATCACGCTGAACTCAGGCAGCGTTCCAGAACACGGCGCTTATCGCGGTACAGTAGCAAGGCCAGCCGGCATCCTCCATCAGCCCCTTGCTGGATAAAGACCTGAAAGTTAATTTCCCTTCTAGCAACTCCTTCATATCTGACTGCAAACCTTTGGACTCATACCTCGTGATCCGTTTGTGACTCCAGATATGCATCTTTAAAATGTGGGAATGACTGTTTTGGATTAACAGGAGTCGACTCCAAAGGCCTGTCACAAGATACGAAGGCTGTGAATGAAGATGGACTCGGAGACTCTTGTTTGGGGCAGAATAACGGGGAAGGCCGGGCCTGGCCGAGCTAGAAATCACACTCCCATCCAATGCCCCCTCTAAGCCGTGGAGTCTTGTGAGCAAAAATTCTACTCTGTGAGCTACTGGGCATGAAAGTTGTGAGTGAGCGATTTGGCTGCTGCATCAATTAGTCTGCTCTGGGGCCCTCCTTCCTGAGCTGAGACAAAAATGTGTGAGCCGGAGGCTAAAAAACTGTGTGCTAGCTCACACTAACTCAGCTTAGAGGGAACGCTGGTTCCAAGTGGGACTTTCTCCCCGCAACACTAACAGCAGCAGCAGAGACTGGATTTGTACCCTGCCCTTCACTCGGAGTCTCAGAGCGGCTTACAATCTCCTTTCCCTTCCCCTCCCCACAGCAGACACCCTGGGAGGTAGGCGGGGCTGAGAGAGCTCCGGGAGAGCTGTGACTGGCCCAAGGTGGACATAACACAATGTAATATCGAATTGACCACTAGAGGGAGCAAAAAATGTGCAGAACAGACACCCCCCCCCCCCCAAGACCAACAGGAGCTCACAAGTGAGGGAAACCAGAATGTGGAAAGACTGTGTGTTGGAAACCGTGTGTTTCCATGGGCAAAAAGCTGCACGTACAGGGCTACCGTAAGGAGGGGAATCCGGCGACATTGTCTCTCCTCCCTGTTGCACCAGCGGAAAAGATGGTAGGATCCAACCCACTATTTCTAACCAGTGTTCCCTCTAAGCTGAGTTAGTGTGAGCTGGCTCACAGTTTTTTTAGCCTCCAGCCCACACATTTTTGTCTTAGCTCAGGAAGGATGGCTCCGGAGCAAACTGATTTATGCAGTAGCCAAATCGCTCGCTCACAGCTTTCATGCCAGTAGCTCACAAAGTAGAATTTTTGCTCACAAGACTCCATAGCTTAGAGGGAGCATTGTTTCTAACCCATTGAGAGAATTTTCCTGTTTGTTCTTGTATAAATTCAAAAAGAGGGTTGTTGGGTTTTTTAGCATATTTATGCATGCTCCAGAAATAATTTCGGGGGGGGGGGGGGGTGGTGGTGGTGTGCTGTGGCTGAGTGGTAGATTATCTGCTTTGCATGCAGAGGGTCCCAGCTTCAGTCCCCAGCATCTCCAGTTAAAAAGGATCTGGCAGTAGGTGATGGGAAAGATCTCTACCAGAGACTGTGGAGAGCTGCTGGCAGTCTGAGTAGACAATATTGTCTTTGATGGACCGGTGGTCTGATCCAGTAGAAGGCACCTTCATACGTGTGTGTTCCATTTTCTATCTATCTATCTATCTATCTATCTATCTATCTATCTATCTATCTATCTATCTATCTATCTATCTATCTATCTAGGTAAAGGTTTCCCTTGCTCGAAAGCCAGTCGAATACAACTCTAGGAATGCGGTGCTCATCTCCGTTTCCAAGCCGAACAACCCACGCTGTCCAAAGACTATTTCCGTGATCATGTGGCCGGCATGACTACATGCTGAGGCGCACGGAACGCTGTTCCCTTCCCACCAAAGTGGTACCTATTTATCTACTTGCAATTTCTTGCTTTCGAACTGCTAGGTCGGCAGGAGCTGGGGCCAGAGATGGGAGCCCACTCCATCACACGGCACTTGGGTCTCGAACTGCTGAACTACTGACCTTCTGGTCTGCAGTTCAGTGTCTTAACCACTTGAGCCACTGCAGCCCCTAATTTATATATATAGGCATTTTATAATGGTTTCTGGGAAGATGAACATACAATATAAGAACACATTACAAGAACTGCAGAAAAGGAAAAAAATTAATAATAAAATAAATAATAATAATAATAATAAAAATTATTAATAAAATTAATAATAAAATTAATAATAATAATAAAATAAAAAATTAATAATAATAGAGATTAGGCATACGGTACGCCAGGCACATGACCGTGGAAAAGTCTTTGGACTGCGCTGGCTCTTCAGCTTGGAAACAGAGATGAGCACCACCCACCTAGAGTCAGATTTGATTGGCTTTCGAACAAGGGAAACTTTTACCTTTACCTTTATATGGAGCTGAAGGAACTAAGACGTATTCTATTTAGGGTTGCCAGCCCAGCGTGTTAACCAGCAGGAGATCTAGAGATGAGGTCAACCAAACAGGCATTTCCCAGTTGGTGTGACTCTCTAGGATAGCCCTTGAAACTCTCACATTTTACCACAGAGTGCTGGGGAGGGGGGCATCCTAGAATGTTGCACTTATATGATGATATCATTTCACTATTTGTGCCTGAAGTGACGTCATGTCAGGACAATACCTGTCCCTCCCCCATTCCCTCCCCCACCACAGCAGGAGACCTAGCAGCCCTAATTCTATCACAGATGTATATTCTTCAAATTAAAGCTAGTCTAGTGGCTTCAGAGACTGAGCCAGTTTGGTGTCGTGGTTAAGTGCGCAGACTCTAATCTGGGAGAACCGGGTTGGATTCCCCACTCCTCCACTTGCAGCTGATGGATGACCTTGGGCAAGCCATAGTTCTGTCAGAGCTGCTCTTGAAAGGGCAGTCCTCAAAAGAGCTCTCTCAGCCCCACCTACCTCACAGGGTGTCTGTTGTGGGGAGGGGAAGGGAAAGGAGTTTGTAAACCGCTCTGAGACTCCGAGTGAAGGGCGAGGTATAAATCCAATCTCTTAGCTTCTTCTAATCCATTTCTGCCATGAATTCAGTGGCTGGCCATGAGTCGTCAGTGGGTTGGATCCTACCAGTTTTTCTGCTCAGTGTCACCTAATTTCCCACCCCCCCCCCCCCCAACTCTAGGCTCTGTCCCACGATTCCTGGAACATTCCATTGGGTGGTCAAAAAGGGTCTCTTTTTCCAGCAACCCCCTCCCAAAAAAACTGGTTGGGTCCAGCTCACTGCCTCTCAGCTACCCTACTTCTAGATAATGAAAGGGGTCCCTGCGGTCATGACAAAGTTATTTGAAGGGTCCAGGCAATACAGAAAGATCTCTTGCCCCCTTAATAAAGGACGAATGCACGGAAATGGGCCACTGAAACTGTTCACGGCAGGTGTGGGGGGGGTCACTAACAACAGCTGGTAAACAACATCCCATTTAAAGGGACAGGACATCCCCCCCCCCCCCCCCGGCAGCTGGCAACCCTTACCAAGGGTTCTACAAACAGTCAACAATGGCGGTAGCAACACAGTTGCACATCCAAGAGACTAAGGACAAATCTACATCCGACTTTCCTGCTGGAATCATTCTAGTTTTTTTAAAAAATACCCACCTGTCTATGCCTGTTTCTAGTTTCAAACCATACTTGTTCTCGTTTAAAAATTACTGTTTACATTCGTTACTTGCCCTCCTGTGGTCAAGCTAGCATTATACTACTTTAAACAGATCCTGTTGCTTTAGTACTCTTCAGACCCCAGGGAGTGACATTTGAAACCAGCGTGAAATGAGCGTAGGAAAAGACAGCAGTCAAACTACTTCAGAGGGGAGGGGTAAACTGGGCCAAAGCTACAAAAATCCACATCAGCACCGGCAAAAACTGAGCTGGGTGAAAAGAAGTCCCTGGTTCGAAACTTTTAAAGTAGGACATCCCACCCCACCCCACCCAACAGCCAGAGAATTTTGTTCCTTCAAGGATGGCTGCTTTCGTTCCTTCGAACGTGGCACCCCACGACCACAAGAGACGCAGCAGCTGAGATCGCACCCAGAGGGAAGGGAAGAGATAACTCAAAATCCCCGTCTGCTGCTCCGAATGCTCCTTTCTCAAGAGGGCCCGTCCTCTTTCCCGCACCCCATGCAGTCCAGCGATGCCACCCACCTGTTTGCATCCATCATCTCCTTCCCCACACTGGCCGAGTGCTCCCTTCGCCACTGCGGGCAGAATGCTTTCTCGGAAACAGAAGCTGCAAGCTCAGCGCCCAGCCGCTCTACCGGAGGTGGCCCGTGGTCAGCTTTGCTACTGAACCCAGCGGCCCGAACAAAGAAAACTGCTAAGCAAAACTCTATTGTGTCACCCTGGAAGCGCTGCTTTGACCGTCCCTGATGCCACTCCTCTGGGATTTTTCTCCCTGGCAGGGAGAATGCGCAGCATCCGAGCGGACAAAAGAGCAGAGCATTTGTGGCACCCCTGGTTATGGGAAGGGAGATGCCAAACGCCCTTGGGAGAAATTCTTCTAGCCTCTTGGGAACCCCTTTGGTTTCGCCCAAAGTTCCTGGGATGCTTTGGAGGGGAAATACAGGGAGACCCATGAATGGGTTTTCCTGTAATTTTTTACCCACAAACGACATTTTTAAAGGCCCCTGATTCAAGAGATAGGGTTGCCAACTCTGGGTTGGGAAATTTATGGAGATTTTGGGGTGGAGCTAGGGTTGCCAACCCCCTGGTTCCGGATGGGGGTTCCCTTGATTTTTGGGACTTCAGTCCACCGCCGGCCAGCTGGCTGGTGGGGGAAGCCCCACTCCTGAATAGGGACATCGCCTGGCAACAGTCAGTTGGAGGGGTGACGCTCTACTTTTTGGGCAAACTCTATGGTTTTGAAGGCAAAAAACCCATAGAGTTTTGACCAGAAAACTAGAGCATCGCCCCCGATGTCCCCAACATGATGATGTCACTTCCGGGTTGGTCCTACTTCCCAATTTCAAGGCTGATCTGGTGGCCACAGACAAGCCACATCTGGCCCCTCCTGGTTCTATACTGGTAAAAGGGAAACCAGTATGCCATTCTCTCATTTTGGCACAAACTGGGAACACGGGAAGTGGGGAATCAGGCGGAAACTGTGAGCAAGTGGGGAACTTTTGCTCATGTCTGTATACTGAAAACTGTATACTGAAAAAAAATATTGTCAGAGTGGTTCCAGAACTCCATTCCGGCACGTTCCCCTAGGGAAAAAAGCCCTATTTTTCCCTCTAGGGGGAGAGTCAATGGCCAAGCAGAAGAATTCTTCAGGCTGAGGCTGAACAACCCTCTGGAATGTCTTCTGATCGCCTCTTTATTTGAGGCTCAAGTGGTTAAGACACAGAACTGCAGACTGGAAGGTCAGTAGATCGGCAGTTTGAGACCCGAGTGCTGCATGATGGAGTGAGCGCCCGTCTCTGGCCCCAGCTCCTGCCAACCTAGCAGTTCGAAAGCAAGAAATTGCAAGTAGATAAATAGGTACTGCTTCGGTGGGAAGGAAACAGCGTTCCGTGCGCCTCAGTGTCACATGACCACGGAAACGTCTTTGGATAGCGCTGGATCTTTGGCTTGGAAAGGAGATGAGCACCGCATCCCTAGAGTCAGATACAACTGGCTTTCGAGCAAGGGAAACCTTTCCGTAGCCTGAAGATCAGTATTGCCTCTAAGCTGAGTGAGTGTGAGCTGGCTCACAGTTTTTTAGCCTCCGGCTCACACAGTTTTGTCTTAGCTCAGGAAGGATGGCTCCAGAGCAAACAAACTGACGCAGCGGCCAAATCGCTCGCTCCCAACTTGAAGCTCACAAAGTAGAATTTTTGCTCACAAGACTCTGCAGCTTAGAGGGAGCATTGGTTGTGACTCTGGGAGAACTCTGGGCCCCACCTGGAGGTTGGTAACCCTAACTAGGAACAAAAAACCCCCACCCTGTGACCGTTCCTTCCAGACCGCCTCCACCTTCACCCTTCAAAGCCCAGCATTTGCCTTAACAGAAAGACGAACCCCGACAGTGCCCACATTCCAGCCCCGCCTTTTGACGGCTGGCGTATCTCTCTCGCTGGCAGTTAAGGAATTCGCTGGCATGGCCTCCCCCCCTAATCCTCTCCCTTTGCTT
This sequence comes from Lepidodactylus listeri, assembly GCA_029233225.1. NCBI lineage: Eukaryota > Metazoa > Chordata > Lepidosauria > Squamata > Gekkonidae > Lepidodactylus > Lepidodactylus listeri. Next base: position 9,044,155 of record JARCFY010000012.1, read on the forward strand.
TGCTGCAAGAGAATTTGGGGGCCGACAAAAGGCTCACTAGGCAGCGACACCGCTGATGCGCCTGGCTCGGGCAGGGTGGGGGCAGGGTCCTCATAGATGGGTAAGCAGCGATAATAGCCAGAGCAGAAGCCGATGTGGCAGGTTAATCGGGGTGGGGGAGTGGTGGCAGCGCGCTGGCCTCTTCAGTCAATGGCCGTGCGCTCAGCTGCCTTCCCTTCACCCCCGTGGGCCGCCGATCAGCTTTTGTTCTGCTGTCAATCCCCTGATCCCGTCCGTTCAGCCCGGCTTTCTCAGGTCTACATTCCTGACCCGGGGATCCAGCCCCAAGGCCTGATTTGCTCACCGTGTGACTCTCACTGTGCGATTCTGCATCTAGGGTTCGCCCCACATTTTCTCAACTGGGAGGGGAAAGTGCTGCTCGGAACCACATTCAAGTGCCCTGGGGCAGGGGTGGGCAAACTTGCTCAGCGTCAGAGCCACCTAGAACAGGGCTGGCCAGACTTGCTTAACGTAAGAGCCGCACAGAATAAACATCAGATGTTCGAGAGCCACGAGACATGAACAAATATGACCTGCTTTTATTGGAAAATAAGCAAATTTGCTTTTTATTAACATTAAATGAGACTGCCAAAAATAATAACAAAAGGGGTAAAAGCAGATATTGATAATGACATTAATCTGTCCAATGATATTTGTTTGCTAAGGATATTTAGCTTCCCCAGCCGCCCTGCCAGGAGCCACATAATATATGTGAAAGAGCCGCATGCGGTTCCCGAGCCACAGTTTGCCCACCCCTGCCCTGGGGTAAAGCCGGACTGACAGCAAAGTCACCCTCGAATGGCCATAAAATGGCCCCAAATCTATGCAGAAAGTACCATAAAATCCGATGATCAAAGAAAGCCACAGTGGCATGGAGTGTGAAGGTTAGCATGAAATCCGATGGTCAAAGGAAGCGAAAGCGGCATGCGACAGAGAGGGGGATTTCTGCTCCAACGTGGGCGTCGTAAAACAACAGAGGGAAAAGCCTTAACCCCGGCAGAGGACAATAAAGCAAAGGTGAAAGGAAACAAAGTGAGCAATTTAAACCATCTGGCCCAGGGGGTCCCCGACCTTTTTGAGCCAGCAGGCACATTTGGAATTTTGACACGGCACGGTGAGCGCGGCGGCAAAATGGCCGCCATGAAATGGCTGCCCCAGGAGGCGGAGCCAGCCACAAAATGATGAATGTAGCTTAACTTCAGGAATGCAGTGTAGTTTAGGGTTGCCAGCTTGAGCTGGAAAATACCTGGAGATTTTGGGGGCTGGATCCTGGGGAGGGCAGAGTTTAGGGCCGGGGAGGGACTTTGGTTGGGTATAATGCCCCACAGTCCACACTACAAAGCTGCCATTTTGTCCAGGGGAACTGATCTCTGTTGCCAAGTCCAGGTTGGAAAATACCTGGGGACTTTGGGGATGGAGCCAGGAGAAGGTAGGGTTTGGGGAGGGGAGGGGCCTCAGCATGGTACAATGCCATAGAGTCTACCCTTCAAAACAGCCATTTTCTCCAGGGGAGCTGATCTCTGTCAGCTGGAGATCAGTTGTAAAAGCGGGAGATCCCCAGGCCCCACCTGGAGGCTGGCAACCCTATGTCCAGGGGATCTCCAAGCTCCTTCCTTTCTAGGATTGCCCACCTCCCAGTGGAATTACAACTGGTCCCCAGATGACAGAGGTCACTTCCCCTGGGGAAAATGGCTGCTTTGGAGGGTGGACCGGACAGCTTTATACCCCCCCGAGGTCCCTCCCTTCCCCCAGTCTCCACCCTCTGCAAGCTCCATTCCTCAAACCTCCATGAATTTCCCAACCTGGAGTTGGCGACCCTCTTCCTGCTCTTCCTAACTAGCACCCCTGCTTGAGACAAAAAGTCACTGTGTTTGGTATGTTTGGTGCAGGGAGATGGAGATGGAGATGGGGCGGGGGGGGCGGAGAGTTGTCTTCGAAGGAATGTCGGGGTTTCTATTCCTGGTTCAAAAATGCAAAGACGGTCCCCCCAGTGACAACTGGCGATAGTATTTTGGGATGGGGAAGCGGGAGGGTGGGTGGGTGGGTGGGGGAGCTGTCTTCTAGCAGGCAACTGTGAGAGAGGCTCAGCCCTTGAGAGTCATCCCGGCTGGGCTGGGGAGGGGACTCTCACAGCCATTTTGGAGTGCTAAAGAGCTCTGTGGGAGTCAGGATGCAGAGGTACCGTGCAAGCCAAAGTCACCTCACTGGTTAGGTTTTGCATCGTACCTCAGGATCCTGACTAGAGAGGTGCCTTCGGTTTGTTCGAACCGAAGGCACCCCCCAAAATGGCCCGTTCGGCCCCCTTTCAGGCAGTCACGGGCAGAATCAGATTCTCTGAGTAACGTTTTTTCCCACCACAGAGAACAATGGAGGGGATGGGGCAACCTGTTTGGGGGACCGTAGAATTGGATCCCATGGTCCAATCTTCTTGAAACTTGGTGCAGCTACCCTGCAAGATCGGAGCCTCTCCCTCAAAGCCCCTCCCCTCCAGCCCCTCATATACCAGATGAGTTTTTGCCATTGACTTCAATGGCCCATAGGGTATAATGGGGCCGAAACTGACATTCAGCCAGTGGATGGGCTTGCATTGCTGAAACTGACACGTGGGGGGTCATTCGGCGGCCGGAACAGATGCGGCCTGATATGGCCCGATCCAAATCGGGTTGAATTTTTTTTTTTGCACACCCCTATTTGTGACTCCACCTGGCCCTTCTTTGTAAGCTCCTCTCAGACTTGGGAGTTTTGACTCATAAATGCTTATACCTTGGAAATTTGCTTTTTATTAATATTAAATGAGACTGCCAAAAATAATAACAAAAGGTGTAAAAGCAGATACTGATAATGATATTAATTTATTTGTTTGCTAATGATATTTAGCTTCCCCAGCCGCCCTGCCGGGAGCCACATAATGTATGTGAAAGAGCCGCACGCGGTTCCCGAGCCACAGTTTGCCCACCCCTGAACTAGACAATACAGAAAGGGGAAAAAACCCTTTGCTCAGAGCAGATAACAATACAATGTACCCCTGAGAGAGCTCTGACAGAAACTGCTCTTTTTCAAGAACAGCTGGTCCAGAGCTATGGCTTGCCCAAGGTCATCCAGCAGGTGCAAGTGGAGGAGTGGGGAATCAAACCTGAGTCTCCCAGGTTAGAGTCCATGCACTTAACGACACCAAACTTTGACCCGGCAATCAGTCGGAGGACTGGGAATGGGAACATGGGTGTGTGTGTGTGTGTTTCCAGTGATTCCTAGAGCTACTCACTATCACTTCCGGATTTTCCCTAGGAGTGATGCTGTAACATCAGCAACACTGCCAGTTTGTTAAAAATTCCTCCCCGTTACCACTAGATGTGGTGATGGGCAATGAGAGTTCAGGATGGGGCATCTCCTGCCCCACTGAGGGCTTGGCGGCCCTAGAACCGGTACCAAACTCCAGGTGGCTGTCTTGTTCCCTAATGTGCCTGTTAGCAACTTGCAGAAAATGGGACGCTTTCTCTGGAGGAAGTCATCCGTGTTGGGTTACAGTGTTCCCTCTAAGCTGAGTTTTTTAGACTCCGGCTCACCCATTTTTGTCTCCGCTCAGGAAGGAGGGGCTCCAGAGCAAACTGATTGATGCAGGAGCCAAATCGCTCGCTCGCAACTTTAACACCAGTAGCTCACAAAGTAGAATCTTTGCTCACAAGACCCCACAGCTTAGAGGAAGCATGGGTTGCCATGGGCTGGAACCAAGCCCTGGCCAGAGGGGACTGGTTTGGGAACTTCATAATGTAATCTTAGGCAGGGGTCATTTCGTAGAAAAAGAGGTGCAGGAGCTCATTAGCATAACTCGTTTGCATAACTCATTTGCATATGCCACACTCCCTAACATACCGGAAGTGTGTCAGAAGGCAACACCCACCCCTCAGGCTCCACTCCACAGGTGAGTGAAACTGACCTGCTCTTCCTCCATTCCCTTCCCCATCCAATACTTTGTGCAATAAAAATAAGTGTAAAGAACACACCCGCATTCTCTTCCTGCTCCCTTGAAACCACCAGGTTTCAAGTAGACTTGAGATACCCAGGACATGTGCACCACCCATCCCTTTCCCTTCCCCTCCCCACAACAAGACACCCTGTGAGGTAGGTGGGGCTGAGAGAGGTCTTTTGAGAACTGCTCGTGAGAGAACAGCTCTGAGAGAACTTGTGACTGGCCCAAGGTCACACCAGCAGCTGCATGTGAAGGAGTGGAGAATCAAACCTGGTTCTCCCAGATTAGAGTACAATTCCTGACCACTACACCAAACTGATGGGGTGGAAGCTGCTGAAGGGTTGGTGAAATTTCTCCAGTACTTATGTGCCATGTGCCCAGATAAAAAATGGTATACTTAGAAAATTTACATGCCACCTTGAGCAAGTCTCTGGGAAAGCAGCACACAGTCATAAAAGGAACAATGATAAAATTATCAATATTAAAACAAAACATTAAAATCAATAAAGACCCTAGCAGGGCTTTCCCCGGGGCGCTGCGCCTCTGCACTGCTCGGGGAAGCCGAGGAGGGGGCGGGGCTTGGTCATGTGCCCGCCCCCTGGGCTCCTCACTCCTGGAGCTGCGCTCCTGTGCGTTCCCGCTCCATCGGACCCCTGATCTTAGGTAGAATTTATACCCTTCTAATTGACTGAAGTCCATGGGCTTAAGAGTTTCGCTCAGTTTAGGACTCCCCTGTAATTAATTTTCTAATTCATTTCCTGTGCATCTGATCACAGATTCCCTGTGTCATGGAAGAAGAAGCAAGAAGGAGGAGGAGGAGGAAGAGTTTGGATTTATACTCCACCCTTCACTTGGTGTCTCAGAGCAGCTTAAAATCTCCTTTCCCTTTCCCTCCCGACAACAGACACCCTGTGAGGTAGGTGGGGCTGAGAGAGCTCTTTCGAGGACTGCTCTTGAGAGAACAGCTCTGAGAGAACGTGTGAGTGACCTAAGGTCACAGCAGCAGCTGCATGTGGAGGAGGAGTGGGGAATCAAACCCGGTTCTCCCAGATTAGAGTCAGCCCTCTTAACCCCCACACCAAACTGGTGGCCCTGACTCACAGAAATTTGGTAAGCAGGGCTTTTCCGGGCATGAAGCTAGAATGACGGGGAAAGTGTCAGTTGTTGAGTTTCTGTATGCTGGGCTTCTGTTGAAGGCATGAGGAAATGTGCCTTTGCCTCAGTTCAAATCCTTTTTCATTTTGAACCACTGCTCTTGGCGGGAGAGGGGAAATTAGGGGACACCTCTGCCAGTTGATAGTCCCTGGCCCAAGCTTCTGACTCCCTTCCTGTTGACGAGTATTTAAGTCTGAGCATGGCCTTGGGCTACCAAGTTCCCTCTAGAGACGCCAGCCTCCAGGTGGGGCCTGGGGACCAATGTTCCCTCTTAGCTGTGGAGTCTTGTGAGCAAAAATTCTACTTTGTGAGCTCCTGGGCACTGAAGTTGCGAGCAAGCAATTTGGGCTGCAGCATCAATCAGTCTGCTCTGGAGCCATCCTTCCTGAGCTAAGACAAAAATGTGTGAGCCGGAGGCTAAAAAACTGTGAGTTAGCTCCCACTGATTGAGCTTGGAGGGAACACTGCTGAGGAGCCCCCTAGAATTACATTTCATCTCCAGACTACCAAGATGAGTTCCTCTGGAGAAAATGGATGCTTTGGAGGGTGGACTCTATGGCATTGTAACCTAATGAGGTTCATGTCCCCCCCAGGCTCCATCTCCAAATCTCTGTGAGTTTTCCAACGTGGATCTGGCAACCCTACTCCCCCCCCCAAACCCCTGCCGGGGGGGGGGGACCGGGCCACTCTAGTTCCCACTGGGGCGGGGATGTCTTGCCCCCAAATCTCATTGCCAATGGGCACTCCATCACGCAGCAGGAAGAAACTGGGTTGTTTTTTTTTTTTAATGGAGTTGGTGACAAGATGACATCACTTCTGGGAAATAAACAGAAATGACATCACACCTCTCTAGGAATCCCCAGAAATGCTATGGTTTTACCATAGAGTTTCTGCCGATTCCTAGAGAGGCATGATTCCTGGTAGACAGGGGATGATACGCCCATGTCTCCACCCCTCCTTTATCTTCCACTGGTTGCCTGGCAACCCTAGCAAGGCCCTTCACTCTCAGTTCCTGGATCACCATTTGGGGCTCGGAGGGAGCTAAAACTGTGGATTCAGCGACAGCCCGGGAATTGCAGTTGTACCGTACATATTTGTTGCTGCAGTCGTCAGCTTTTCATCTAAATGATATTTTTGTGTTTCTTTGCAAGCTGCATCGGGACAGAAATTATTGAAATAATTTACAAGTATTATCCCTTTTTGTAAGAACGTTTAGCATTCCAAAACACTGTTTTCAGAATAACAGTTTTGGATAGAGGGAAAGAGACGAAGGGAAAATGAAATCCCTAACCAGAGTTACTGAGCCTGGATGGAGGAGGGTAACCCCCACGGTGCAGTGGGTGGGGCCTCCGCACCTGCCCCAATCCACCTTTGTATCCATTTCTTAAAATCTAGGACTCCGTCTTTCCCTTTGCCGCTTGACCGACCTGAGCTCAGTTGAAATCACACAGCCTTACTGTTTTCATCATCGCAACTTTACTGACCTTCAGAGTCAACCTCATGTATTAATTCCTCCATCGCTCATACTATTTAAGACTGACTGGAATGCAACAACAGAATCCTAGAATCACAGAGTTGGAAGGGACCTCCAGAGTAATCTAGTCCAACCCCCTGCACAATGCAAGGAATTCACAAATACCTTTCCCCCCCACACACAAACACACTGACTCCCTGTTCCACGCTCAGAAGATGACAAAAAACCCTCCAGGATCCCTGGCCAAACCGGCCTGGAGAAACATTGCTTCCTGACCTCAAAGTGGCGATCGGCATTTCCCGGGGCGTGTAAGAAAGGGCCACAAGAACTAAGCACTGAGGCAACCCTTCCCTGCCCTCCCTTCTCGTGATCTGCCTAAGTTCAGCATCTTGAAGAGAGCAGTTCATTGAGGGCAGGGTGGGCAGTCTCCATATTTTCCTCTCTGAATTTTTGGGATTGCCCCCACAGCACCCTGTAGATTTAGAAATCCTAGGCACGACCCACAGCTATGGACCATCATCTCCCCCCCAAGACTTCAGGTAGATCCAGACAAGGACGATACTTTTAAGGCTGACTGTTCTGTTTCCAGACAGATGGAATGTTTGGCTTTTACGACGGCCGACTCTGTTCCAGCTTTGGGTTGCGTTCATTTCCTTTTTGATACATTGCGGTAACCTAAGGATTAATTTCCTGCTCTTCAGGAGACAGAACAGGCTGCCGGGGTGGGGATGCGGTTATTTAGGGCTGCCATACTTTGAAAAGCAAAAAAGAGGACGTCTTTCCCGCCTGACTCCTTCACACAAGGGATCCCTGTGACCAATCACATTTTAAATACCCCTCCTGTTTAAGCTACGATCATTGCTACCAACTAGGAATATTCCTTACCTCCCAGCCCCAAAAGAGGACATTTTCATCCGTTTTTTTAAAAAGAGCCCCCAAAGATGATAAACACCAAAGGAGGGGACATGTCCTCTGAAAAGACTACATCCGGTAACCCGAGGTTATTATTGAATCATAGAATCACAGAGTTGGACAGGGCCATACAGGCCATCTAGTCCAACCCCCTGCTCAATGCAGGACCAGCCTAGAGCATCCCCGACAAGGGTTTGTCCAGCCGCTGCTTGAAAGACTGCCAGGGAGGGGGAACTCACCACCTCTCCAGGGAGCTGATTCCACTGTTAATAACATAAGAAAATAAAAGAAGCCAATGTTGGATCAGGCCAGTGGCCCATCCAGTCCAACACTCTGTCACACAGTGGCCAGAAACACCAGGTGCCCTCAGCAGTGGGGCCACGACGCTAGAAGCCCTCCCACTGTTGCCCCCCTCCCCCCAGCACCAAGAATACAGAGCATCACTTGCCCCAGACCGAGAGTTCCTATCTCTGACTATCTCTGACAATTCTGTCAAAATGTTTTCTCTAATATCCAGCTGGAACCTTCCTGTCCTTAATTGAAATCCATTCTTAAGAACATACGAGAAGCCAGTGTTGGATCAGGCTAATGGCCCATCCAGGCCAACACTCTGGCACACAGTGGCCAAAAACACCAGGTGCCATCTTGCAAGTCCTCTCCTCTGCTGCCCACAGGAACAGCTCCCTGCCCTCCTCTAAGGGACAGCCCTTCAGATACTCCAAGATACTCCATCATGTCTCCCCTCTACCTCCTCTTCTCCAGACTGAACATTCCCAAGTCCCTCAGCCTTTCCTCAGAGGGCTTGGTCTCCAAGAACCTGCTTATATTATTATATTGTTATTATTATACAGGTTGGTTTCTACCAGAAGGTTGCCTGGGGCCTCTGCTCCCAATACACCTTGGAAGCTAGGTCCAGCTTCCAACATAAGTTATGGCTTGGTCTCCCAAGCTCCTGCCAGGAGATCCCCTCTCCCTGGACCCCATTGCCTGCCACCGCTGCTATGGCCTGTGAGAGAAAATCTCTCTAAAAAATGCAGTTGGGCGGTGGCATGACATCACTTCTGGGTTTCCCCCAGAAGTGATGTCACACTGTGGCCCGTGGTGCCCCCTGGTCTCCTGCGGGTTGCCAGGCGACCATCTAGACATCAACAAACCAACCAACTAAGAACAGGGCTGGTCCCTAGCTGGTACCAATCAGAAATCTCTCCTTCTTGGATCGGGAATCCTGAAAGCAGGACAGAGCTGCTCCGTTCTTGATCGAAACAGCAGCCTAGCAGGCCGTTTTCGCGCCCAAGAAAACGAGGGTGAAAGGGATGAGGACAAAGGCCATAGCGCTTGTTCTAAAATGTCCTCTGTAGATCCTGTGTTCACCCCATAGTTCCTCCCACTAGCCCATGGTGGCTCATGTATTTTTCCCTTCGCCGTTTTGCTCACAGCTGCCCTGTGGAGTAAGCACGTATGGTTGGCCTAAAGTCCCCCAATGAGCTTCGTATTTTTCCTATCCATTGACCACCCCCCCCCCCGGCCATATATTCCCAGTGATATAGGATGGACATAGCAGCGCATGCAAACCTACAGACGGTTGTCTGCCAAAGAGATAGCTAGCATCGGGGATAGGGGATTTTGGCCCTTTCCGCACAAGACCTTAAATCCTGGTTCAACCAGGATCTTACATTTTACACTACACGCAAGTTCACCGCTGTAAGGATCTCGGGGTATTTTTACATTCTACGCTATACTCGAGTTCACCCCTGTAACTATCTCGGGGTATTTTTTTGTTTCCACATTACATTGAGGTCACCCCGGTTTCCCCCCCCCCCCACTTGTCCCGGGATAAACGGATGCTGTTCTAACCAGGGATAAACGCGAGGTATTATGTCGCAAGTTGAACTCTGATAAAACCAGGGATGAGATCCGAGTGCAGAAAGGACCTTTAACCGGGTGGGAGAAGACCGGAACGACTGAATAACCCTAGCGTAACCCATTCTGGGTCGGGTTTGTGTCCAGTCTGGACTGACCCCTTCCCATCCGGGAGATCGAGAGACGTCTTAAAAACCGAAAAAGGAAACCGGCTGTCGGGTTGTCGCACAACATGGACCCAGTCTGGGCCGCTCACTAGACCCGAAGAACGATTGCTAAAAAGAATCGTTGACGCCTGCTTGGAAAAACCGGTAGTGTGGGTTAGTCTGGCTTCACTCAACGAGATAGAGCGCATTCCTCAGCTCGTGCTGGGCTCTGAGTGAATTGAAAGTATCTCTCTTCCAGTGTCTGCAAATCACCACCAGCATTTACTCCGGCTAACCTCCCCACCACCACCACCACCCAATAAAAATGACTTACAGAGAGTTCCCAGCAGTCCCACGAGATATCTTCTCGCTCTAGCCCGTCCTCTAGTGAAATGTATGGTTTTTGAAAGGCTTGGTCCTTTAAGCGTCTGATGGGGGAGACCTGCTCCACTCCTGCTATTCTGTCTCCGGCTGGCCTCTCACAGCTGATTATATCTGGATGTCCTGAGCTATGTTGGGAGGATGAAATGGGTGAGCTATTTTTAGGGGCCTGCCAAGCTGCTATTCCACCCGCCTGAGTCAATCATGATTTCTTGTCACCTTGGTTGGGGGGGGGGGGGCGTGGAGATAGCATGTCCCCCCCTAGCACGTTCTACAAGCTTGCAGTGCCAAGAGGGGTTGATCATTCAGACTCAGTAAGAGACGAGGCGAAACTTCCAAGCAATGCATCGGAGGACTAGCCACGCTTTCCTGAGTCATATTCAAAGTTGTGATGTCGTGGTGACCCCATGGCCACTGGCTGATGTCATCGTACCGTGTGCTTTTTTAGGAGGTTTAGGAGGAGGCCCAAGTACTTGGATTTAATGCCTCTGATGTTAAAAAGGTGAATGGGGAGAAGTGTTAAATATTTTGTTGTAATTTTTTTAAAAAATCAAACTGATAAGAACATAAGAGCCCTGCTGGATCAGACCAGTAAAGGCCCATCTAGTCCAGCATCCTGTCTCACACAGCGGCCAACCAGTTCCTCTGGAGGGCCAACAACAGGGCAGAGAGGCTGAGGCCTTCCCCTGATAAGAACATCAGAAGAGCCCTGCTGGATCAGTCCAGTGGTCCATCTAGTCCAGCATCCCGTCTCACACAGTAGCCAGCCAGTTCCTCTGAACGGCCAACAACAAGGCAGAGAGGCCAAGGCCTTCCCCTGATAAGAACATCAGAAGAGCCCTGCTGGATCAGACCAGTGGTCCATCCAGTCCAGCATCCTGTCTCACACAGTGGCCAACCAGTTCCTCCAGAGGGCCAACAACCACAGGGCATAGAGGCCGAGGCCTTCTGCCAATGTTGCCTCCTGGCTCTGGGATTCAGATCTCTTTTTCCCACCAGATTTTCCAGATTATCCCCAAAGTTCACCGTGGATCCCTGCTTTTTACACCTCCAGAGCTAGAACAGGCAGACAGTAATGTATCGAAGTGACTTATCCCTTCCAGATAAGATTGCATCTGTTCCTCTGTGCTAGCTACGTCAAAGCCGACATTTCCATTTATTAAAATATTTATATCCTTGCTTTTCTCATGGTTCAAGGTGGCTATGCCTAACGCTGTCATTCAGTGCTTCCTTCAAGGAGCTCAGAGCAGTGTCAGTGGTCCCCTCACAACAGCCCTGCAAGGTAGGGTAGGCTAAGAGAGGCTGATGAGCCCAGTGTCACTCAGTGGTGATTTGAATTTGGGTCTCCCAGAAAACCGCCTCCAGAGGAAGCCTGTTCCTTTCTGCAAAATCCTGTGGCAGTAAAGTCAGTGAAAGCAAACTCCTAAGTGTGGATTGGATTATTGGATTATTTCCGAACTCTGCCAGCAGTTTGGAGTTGCCAGAGAGACTGGCTTCCATACAGTCGGGAGCTCTGGCAAGTCTTAAAACTTTTGCTGTTTTCTAACAAAAGCTGCTTTTGCAGGGGCCCTCCAAAATGCACCCCCTTCGCTGGCAGCGGGTCAGGTACACACAGACCGATTTCCCACAAGCAGCTGTGCCGCGGTCACTCTTCCATTTGTCCCGGTTGCATTGCTCAATTTCACACTATTTACTGCACGTCCGCATTTTGACTCGCAGCTTCTCCTGATTTCCCCCCGCGTCTTCTCGATCTTAAAAAAACTGGATCGAGAAGACGTGGGGGAAATCGGGGGGAGCTGCAGGTCCAAATGCTGTTGCGGGGGCGAATAGAGTGAAATTGACCAATGCAACCGGGGCAAATGGAAGAGGGACCACGGCACAGCTGCTTGTGGAAAATTGGTCACACAAACATGCCCTATTCCCAAGCTGCCTACCGCTGTCATTGCCCTAACCTCTGTTCCTCCTCCTTTCCCTTGTAGGTATGATGCTGATTGTACCCCCATGTCCTGAACTCCCCACCTTTCCATTCATTTTCCTTTCCCTACAGAGCCTTGCAGTAACATTACAACACAGTTTGGCAGATAAAATAAATAGCCTATAGAGGACTAAATCATGTATTAGGAAGAATGGCATGTACCATGAACTGCCCTGTGCCATTTTGAAAGTGGAGCTCCTGCCTCCCTCTCCAAAATGGTGACTGAGTTTTCAGTACCCCCTAGGCAAATGCAGGGAGACTGAGGGTGGTACCTGGTGAGGGAGGAGCTTGGGAAGGATATGCCGTCATTTGACTCTCTAGGATTTCCCCTAATCTCTGTGACAAAGACCATAGAGACTTAGGGAAATTCCTAGAGTGCCACTATGAAGGCCATTTCCCCACTATTTTCTCCCACTCCTCAGTTTCTCAAGGGTACGGAATTGTGGCTGAGGCCAGGGTTTTACCCATCACGGCCGGGCAAGTGGAAAGCTTAGTGAGATATTCCCTTACAGTCGCTCTGAAGATTCACCTTTGAACACGGGGAGGAAAGGGTTCCCCTGGATTCATTGAGAACGTTCTGGGAACTCTGCAAGTTGTGTTTGCAATGAGCTCATCATGTGGATGTCCCCCCTCTAATCTGGTAGCTTCTTGCTTTCCCTGGGAAAACAAATCCCTGCGCGGAAGCCGCCAATATATGCTGGAGTATTTATAGAACATTTGTAGCGGTGACTTCGCGCCCTGTTCAGCGTTCCGCTTTCTGTGCCACTGAAGCTCCGAAGCTGTGGGTCATCTTTGACCTACTAGGAATGGTATGGAGAGACATTTGAGAAAGAAGGTCCCGTCCCCCCCCTCCCCTTCGTAATATTAGAACTCGGGATTACCCTGTAAGAGTGACTGACAGCTCAGTCCCCAAGGACAAAAAGATAAAGCCCTTCGCTGAACAATGTACCGTATTCACCAGAAGAGAAGATGACTCTGAATTTAAGACGAATCTCTGTAAAAACGGGTTTACACAAATGGTTTTTTTTTTAAAAAAAATTACTGTACTTCACTGTAACGAATGCAAATTTAAAACGGTTCTCTCTCTTTTCTTACTGCACAGGGCTGAACGAAAGACAGCAACTACCGTCCTTTTCAGGTCACTGAGCTATGGAGAGCCAGTGGGGTATGGCGATCAAAGTGTCACGCTGGGATCTGGGTTTGAATTCCCACTCTGCCATAGAAGAAGAAGAAGAAGAAGAAAAAGAAATTGGATTTATACCCCGCCCTTCACTACCCAAGGGAGTCTCAGAGCGGCTTACAAACTCCTTTTCCCTTCCCCTCCCCACAACAGACACCCTGGGAGGTAGGTGGGGCTGAGAGAGCTCTTTCCCAATCTGTCCTTGAGAGAACAGCTGGTACAGAGCTATGGCTTGCCCAAGGTCATCCAGCAGGTGCAAGTGGAGGAGTGGGGAATCAAACCCGGTTCTCCCAGATTAGAGTCCCTGCACTTAACCACTACACCAAACTGGCTCTCCCTGGGGGAATTTGGGCCAGTCCCATGCCCTCAGCCTAGCTAGCCTACCTCGCAAGGTCATGGTGAGGATAAAATGGAGGAGAGGAGAACAATGCAAGCAGCTTTGAGTCCTCAATGGGAAGAAAGGCGGGATATAAATAAAGTAAATGCACAAATATTGCGGAATTCATTTCTGCAAGACATAGTGATGATTACTTGCTTAGATGGCTTTTTTTTTTAAAAAAAGCATTAAAGGTAAAAGTTTCCCTTGCTTGAAAGCCAGTCGAATCCGACTCCAGGGGGCAGTGCTCATCTCCGTTTCCAAGCCGAAGAGCCAGCGCTGACCGAAGACATTTCCGTGGTCATGTGGCCAGCATGACTAAACACTGAGATGCACGGAATGCTGTTACCATCCTGTCAAAGCAGTACCTATTTATCTACTTGCAATTTCTTGCTTTCGAACTGTGAAGTGGCAGAAGCTGGGACCAGAGATGGGAGCTCACTCTGTCACGCGGCACTTGGGTCTTGAACTGCCGAACTACCGACCTTCCGGTCTGCAGTTCAGTGTCTTAACCTCTGAGCCACCGCGGCCCCTTAAAGAAGAAGATTAGACATTCATAAATATAAGAATCACCATCAAACAGCTATTTGCTGTGATGCTTAAATGGAGTTTCCAAGTCCAGAGGCACTGATTCTGAATACTACACGCTTGGGACATATTTGTCTCCTTGCCTCGCCTGTAAGCTTTAAAAAAAAATCTGGATTTTTGAACTAGAAAGAAGAATCTTTTGATCTTTTGGGTTTCTTGTTGCATTCATATTAAATACGGGGGGGGGGGGATGAAATTTCTGGGAAAAAATGGAACATCATTGTTACCACTAGATGGCACCCTAAGCCTACTCCATACCTACAAATCTGGAAAGGACCGCTGAAGATATTTTAACAGACAGTTCAATGAACTGGTCAATAAATAATGTACCGCTTTTTGAAGTGCTGGTGTTCTAGCAAGCATGTGCTCTTATACACTGGAAATAAAACCCCTTCTTTCTCCCTCTCTCCTCCCCCTCTGCATTTTTTAGGAGAATGTTGCAAAAGTAGAAATGCAAGAAAGAGAAGGTACTTAGATGATGTAGGGAAGAAGGAGGAGGAGATCGGTGTCTCAGAGCAGCTTACAATCTCTTTCCCTTCCCCTCCCCACAACAGACACCCCACGAGATAGGTGGGGCTGAGAGAGCTCTGAGAGACCTGCTCCTGAGAGAACAGCTCTGAGAGAACTGTGGCTTGCCCAAGGTCACCCAGCAGCTGCACGTAGAGGCGTGGGGAATCAAACTCGGTTCTCCCAGGTTAGAGTCCGCCGCTCTTAACCACTACACCAAACTGGATGGACCATTTGCTTACTGTTGTCCAGTCCATGAATCCATTTTTGTCATTCCCTACTTAGAGAAGGGTTCAGAAACTTCACTTGGTACAGAATGCTGCAGCCAGGTTCTAGGGACCACACATCATTCCAGTGTTTCCTAGAGCTACCCGCTATCACCAGTGTTCCCTCTAAGCTGAGTCAGTGTGAGCTAGCTCACAGTTTTCTAGCCTCCAGCGTGCGCATTTTTGTCTTTGCTCAGGAAGGATGGCTCCAGAGCCAACTAATTTATGCAGCAGCCAAACCACCTGCTCACAACTGTAATGCCAGTAGCTCACAAAGTAGAATTTTTTCTCACAGGACTCTGCAGCTTAGAGGGAGCGTTGCAATCTTGATCACACGCACAGCTACCGAGAAGTGTATCTCTCATCCAGTATGCGTATTCTTCTTTTTGATGGTAGTGCTCCTACAAGAACGAATGTAGTAGCAGTGCTCTCACTAGAACGAATGCTGAGGAGCGGAGACAAAAACACAAGCCTTCTTTCCTTCCAGATTTCACTTCCTTTATGATGATGGATTGTTAGAAATCCTGTCTCCAAAGGGACCAACAGCTGGGCAGCCTCATCTCTGCAAGTGTTTTGAGACTACTGCATGGGTAAAAAATAGCCTTTTCTCTCTGAGACAAAAGACACTGTAGGAGTTTTTTTTGGGGGGGGGGTTTTGATTTTAATGGTTTTAAAATGTGATTTTATCATGTATGTTTGAATTTGCCAGCCACTTTGGTGGACTTGTGAGGGCAGAAATTTTGTAAAAGAAATTTAACAATAAAACTCCTGTTTCCAGTGGGGGGAATCATCCCTCCAAGTAGTCAATCATCGTATACCATTTAGATATATCTAATTCTGACCTTTGCACTGAAGTGTAAAGCAAAAAATCTACACATTGAGGCAATGTTCAGGAGGGGGAGAGGTTTCTACAGACCTTCAAAGTTCAAAATCCAAATGTTAAAAAAAATGGGGTTGGGAAATAAGGCCTTGGGGACAGTTCTGAGCAAGGTCTTGCAACGTTACGCAACGTGAGGAAATGCCTTCACATATCAGCTATCTAGTCCAGCCAAGTGCTGTGACATATGAGCGATCAGGGGTCATTTCGAGCAAGAGCTTGGGGGAGTGCAGCTCCAGGACTTGGTGCCAGCCCCCCCCCCCCCCCACAGGGGAGTGCCTGCTTGTGTCATGGCTGCAGCAAAATGACCCCGTCCCCTGGAAAGGTCCTTGTTCCTCCGACCAGCCTTCTGAAGGCTTCAGCCACCACTGAAGCTATCCTCCCAGAACAGTGGTATTTCTGAGGCTTGGATTAGTAGCTGTCCCCTTTCTTTCTTTCTTTCTTTCTTTCTTTCTTTCTTTCTTTC
The DNA here is from genome assembly GCA_029233225.1 of Lepidodactylus listeri. Classification (NCBI taxonomy): domain Eukaryota; kingdom Metazoa; phylum Chordata; class Lepidosauria; order Squamata; family Gekkonidae; genus Lepidodactylus; species Lepidodactylus listeri. The sequence goes on from JARCFY010000012.1 coordinate 9,060,324, forward strand.
TTTCTTTCTTTCTTTCTTTCTTTCTTTCTTTCTTTCTCCCTCCCTCCCTCCCTCCCTCCCTCCCTCCCTCCCTCCCTCCCTCTTTTCCTCTCTTCCTTCCTTCCTTTCCTTTCCTTTTCTCCCTCCCTCCCTCTCTCCCTCCCTCTCTCTTTCTCTCTCTTTCTTCCTTCCTTTCCTTTTCTCCCTCCCTTCCTCTCTCCTTCCCTCTCTCTCTCTGTCTTCCTTCCTTTCCTTTTCTTTTCTCCCTCCCTCCCTCTCTCCATCCCTCTCTCTTTCTCTCTCTCCTTTCTTTCTTGCCTTCTGACATATTTCCGGTGATGTCAGGGGGTGTAGCATATGCAAATAAATTATGCTAATGAGTTAGGCTAATGAGCTCCTGCACCTCTTTTTCTACAAAATGACCCCTGTGAGCGATCAAATATTATCTCATGCTGTCCACTTGCTCTGGCAATGGGATTCAGTGCCAGAAGGACTTGCATTGAAACAAACGATTTGCATTTCATGCGGCTTGCAAAGGGCCAGTGCTGTCTTAAGGCAAGCAGGGGAACTGATGCACAGCAGATTTAGGGGATCGTGTTGGAAAAGGCAATGTCTGGTGTACAAAAAAGGAGAGAAGATGACCCTGGGGGCAGCAAGAAGAAATTAAACAGCATCTTCTATCTCCAGGTCAATGTCGTTCCTTGTCTGTCTCCAGATTGCTACTTCTAGGGCTATTTCCCCCTTCTTCTCGGAAGTGCCACACTCGGTCCTACCCTCCCTCTCAGCTAGAGATGCAGGACTCTAACTCTGTCTCTCCTCTTTACTATCAAGTATGTTAGTTCCTGACTTCCGGCAAGACTTGCGACCATGGCGGACGTGCTCCTCCGCATCTGCGGGGAGCGCGATCCGTACCCGGCGGGAAGAAGGGGCTTCGGACTGGTGCCGAGCCCCCAGAGACCCTAGTGAAGGGGCTCTGCCTGGGGTGGCACGAAGGGGATCTCTCCCTACGGTGGCGACCGAGGGATCGAGGTCCCTTTTCATCACCCCCATAGGTTCCCCCGTCCGTGGGAGCCGTATGGCTAAAAGCGCAAATCCGTGAAGCAGCAGAGAGTGCGAAGCTTTGAAGCTTGAACTTATAGTTACACATGGAGAAAACGTGAGTCTGAAGTAAAAATAAACAGAACACAGCGGGAAAGGCGGGTGGAGTGAACCCCCCCCCCCCGAGATCGGCGTACTTACGAGACTCTTTACGTGGCGTTACTGCATGAAAAAAAGTACGTTCGGCTTGCTAGATGGCGGCATCGCGCTTTAGAGGATATGAACTTTAAAAAGTTATAAGCGCAGTCGTAGAATTTGCTTCTTTCGTCCATCTTATCTAACTATCAACAAAAAGCGCAGCCTCAACAATGGCGGGGAAACCGAAACCTTCCCCCAAACTAGGAAGTACAGCTCCGAGTTCAAAGGTTGATACCACAGAGATGAGCACTGTGTTCTCCTCGTTATTGCGACCTCTAGTGGACCAAATGACAGCTCTCAACGTCAAGATGGATAAAATGCAGCTGGAATTGAAAGAGTCGAATAAAACTACAGAGAAGCTGCAGCGGGAACTTCTGGAAGTTAAGACTTCAGTAAAAAATCATGATTCAAGGCTACAAAAAGCGGAGAAAGAAAAGGCCTTCCATTCTGATCAGCTCTTGAAACTACAGATGGAAAGATCGAATTTTTTCCTAAGACTTCAGAATGTGCCAGAGGATAAAGGAGAAGACCTTAAAAATCTGCTAAGTGAAGCGCTTGAACCAGTGACAGGCTTAAAAGCAGCGGAAATAAAAAGCGACATGGATATGGTTTACAGAACCTATCCAGATTATACTAAAAAGAAAAGCCTGCCTGGTGAAATTTTGATAAGGTTCTCCAAAAAGTCAACAAGGGATGTGGTGCTTAGGACCACAAATAAAGCGGTTCTGAAGATCAAAGGAAAAGAAGTTAAAGTGATGAAAGATATTCCATTTGAAATAAGGAAAAGAAGGAAAGCCTATGGAAAACTGACATCTTGGCTACAGTCTGAATCTATTATCTACAGATGGAACGTTCCGGAAGGACTGAGCTTCAGCATCAAAGATAAAAAATACAAGATTGACTCTGTTCAACAGGCAAAAAGTTTTTTGGAAAAAAGAAAAGAAAAGAAAAAAGAGAGAGACTCAGATGGTTCGCTGGCATCGCAAGAAAGTATGTATGGATTTGATAGCTCAAAGAGTGAAGAAGAGATTTCTGACTCGGAAAAAGGAGCAGCAGCTCCAAAGGTACAAGAAGAGACTGTTAAGACAAGAAGAGGACGAAAGAAGAAATAAGGGCTGAATTGTTTTTTATTGAAAATTGCCCTTATATATTTTATATAATTTGTATAATTAAGCATTCCTCCAAAAGAGCATGTCTGTCAAACAGCTTTTTTATTTTTCTTATAGCATCAGTAACAACGTTAATTGAAAATCAACCAAGGTTTAAAATGCTTCAAATGTATTAGTGGTAAGGTAATATTAAGCAAATGCTAAAGCACACTCTGTATAAGGTAAATGTAGCTTAGAAAGTAGCGATGTAGAAGTAGTTATAGAAAAAATCAATAATAATAAAAAAAAAGTATGTTAGTTCCTAAATAAACTTTTATTTACACTTTAATCAGGTTGTGCACCATTGCTGTGTTAATTACTCTGCCAACACTTCAAAAAGAAGAAGAAGAAGAGTTTGGATTTATACCCCGCCCTTCACTCACTTGGAGTCTCAGAGCAGCTTACAAACTCCTTTCCCTTCCCCTCCCCACAACAGACACCCTGTGAGGCAGGTGGGGCTGAGAGAGCTCTTTCCCAAGCTGTCCTTGAGAGAACAGCTGGTCCAGAGCTATGGCTTGCCCAAGGTCATCCAGCCAGGTGCAAGTGGAGGAGTGGGGAATCAAACCCGGTTCTCCCCGATTAGAGACCGCGCACTTAACCACTACACCAAACTGGCTCTCCCATTCGTTGATATGTATACAGATTTCTACTGTCAGGTGCCTGCTATTTTAATTTGTCTTGGACGTCAAACATCTCTTAGCCAAGCCTTGGACGCAAACAAAATAATTCGGATCATGCCAAGCTTACTAAATTTATTTCTCCCTCCTTCCAACCCTTCTTATTTTCTAATCAACCATCTCTTCTAGGGATGCCAGCCTCCAGGTGAGACCTGGAGATCTCCTGAAATGACAGTTCATCTCCAGACTACAGACATCAGTTCCCCTGGAGGAAATGGCTGCTTTGGAGGGTGGCCTCTGTGGCATTGTACCCCCACTGAGGTCCCTGCCCTCCCCAGGTTTTCTCCCCAGATCTCTAGGAGTTCCCAGCCTGGATCTGGCGAGCCTAGCCCTCACCCCCCACCAGTTCTATGCAACCCTATGTCACCCTGACAAGAAGACCTTCACAGCTCCAGATGGAGAGAGGAAGGGTCCTCTTAAGGGACCAGAAGAGATCATTTCACTCACAGCTCTTGACCATTCTTGAGACGGATGCTGAGTTGAGGGTGGAGAACGGAGTTGTCCTCGTGAATTTTGCCTCCTGTAGGCGACAGAATGTTTATTTAGTACATTTTAACCTCGCACTTCCTCCAAAGGGTGGGATATGTAGCTCCCTCCCCTCCTCCGTTTCATCCTCTACAACAGGGGTGTCGAACTCATTTGTTATGAGGGCCGGATCTGACATAAATGAGACCTTGTCGGGCCGGGCCGTGTGCGTCATAAAATGTAATGCCAGGGAGCGGAGATATAATCTTTATAAAGGACACAAACACAAAGGCTTTTTTTTTAACTTAAAATAAAAACATGCTTAAAACATTAGCACTCTGGCGATATTTTGTTTATCTTGCTCTGAGTTACTGCATCCAAATGTCTGTGCTGATTCAATCTTGAGTATGCTGTTCAGGTGTGTAAGCTGCAAACCTACTTTGAATTTATTGACATTTGCCACCGAAATCTCACGCTCAGAGCTGTGAGTCTAGGAACCAGTGGAAAACATGAAATGGCTGAGCGACTGGGAGAGTCTGGCAAAGCAAGCTATGATGCAGCCGCAGCAACAGAACTGGAAGCAGGAGATGGCCAGTTCCAGTGCGGGCCTGATAGAAGCCCTCCGGGGGCCTGATCTGGCCCCCGGGCCGCATGTTTGACACCTTTGCTCTACAACAACCCTGTGGTGTAGACTAGGCTGAGAGAGAGTGACTGGCCTAAAGTCCGCCTCTGAAGTTTCATGGTAAGCAAAGATGTGGACCCAAGCCTTCCAGGTGCAAGCCCAGGTACGCCACCACACTGTCTCTCTATGACAATAAAAGGCAATGGCATACTTGCGGGGAGGGTGGTACAAAAGCCTAATGTAGTAAATAATACAACAAAGGGGTGAAATGTAAGTTACAGTGGTGGAAAGTACTGTCGAGTCACAATTGACTTATGGTGACCCTTTCAAGGGTATTCAAGGCATGAGACGTTCAGAGGTGCTTTGCCATTTCCTGCCTCTGCATCACGCCCCTGGTATTCCTTGGAGGTCACCCGTCGAAGGACTAACCAGGGCCGACCCTGCTTAGCTGCCAAGATCTGATGAGACTGCGCTAGCCGGGGCCATCCAGTCAAGGCCAGAGACAAAGAGAAGAGGTTTGCCATTGCCTGCCTCTGCGTAGCTACTCTGGACTTCCTTGGGGAAGGGGTCTCCCATCCAAATACTAGCCGGGGCTGACTTGGCTTAGTGCTGGGGAAATTAGGAGTGCAGGTACCTTTCCTAGGACTCCCATTCCCACCCAGTTCAGTAAGGGATAACTGGCAGGACTCTGTTGTGTGTGTGTGTGTGTGAGAGAGAGAGAGGGGGAGAGGGAGAGAGAGAGAGAACTGTTCCAAAGTTAAAACCATTTATTGAAAATTGAAACCCATAATGTGAAATATTCAAGTGAGTAGCAATTTCAGTATTCATCTTACAGAAGGGAAAACACAAACCAATACTCATAAACGGGGGTCATTTGGGCCGGAGCAAGGCGGAGCGATGCTCCGCCAGCCCAGGAGCGGGCACTAGGGCAGCCATGGGCCGAATCATATTCTCTGATCTGATTCGGCCCGCCGCTGAATTGCCGCCGAAATTCGGTGGCATCTTTAAAAGAGGCTGGAGGGAGAGCCTCTCCCCCAGATACCCACCAAGTTTCAAGAAGACAGGACCAGGGGGTCCAATTCTACGGGCCCCTAAACAGGTTGCCCCTATTCCTTCCATTGCTCTCTATGATGGGAAAAAAGTAACATTTCCCCCCACCATAGAGAACAATGGAGGGGATGGGGCAATCTGTTTGGGGGCCCGTAGAATTGGACCCCGTGGTCCAATCTTCTTGAAACTTGGTGGGTATTTCGGGGATACATTCCAGCAGCTATCCTGCAAGTTTGGAGCCTCTCCCTCAAACCCCCTCTCCTCCAGCCCCTCATATACCCTATGAGTTTTTGCCATCGACTTCAATGGCCCTTAGGGCACAATGAGGTTGAAACTGACATTCGGCCGGTGATGTCAGGGGGCGTGGCATATTCTAATGAGTTATGCTAATATGTATGCTAATGAGCTCCTGTACTTCTTTTTCTATAAAATGACCCCTGCTCATAAACAAATAGTGCATTTATGATTTGTTTAGAAGTTATTATCTATTTAGGAATGTGTTCCGGCCACTCTGGCAAGACAGAACCATGGTGTTTGCAGAGGGCTTCTAGCATCCGCAGGCGCTGGTGTTAAATACCTTTAGAATCCAGATTAACTGTCAGTTTAGGAACTGGATGGCCCTGATGAAACCCAGACCCTCCCTATCTCTGACCAGAAGACTCTGACCGGAGTCATTGTATTACTAAGTTAGAAACACCCTCCCTGTCAAGGCCTGTCCAGATGTTTTGGCTTCCAGGGTGAAATGTAAACAGTTCTTTTAGAGCAGAGTGGAGGTTGAAAAACCTCCTGCAAAACCTTATGGGAGAGAACCAAATAGAGAGGCCTAAGACAATTCAGGCTGCTGTACAGATCTGCCCCATCTTGCTTATTTTTCTGTCACAAGAAGATGATGAAGAAGAGGAAGAGAAAAAGGAGGAGGAGGAGGAGATGATTGGATTTATACCCCACCCTTCACTGCCCGAAGGAGTCTCAGAGCGGCTTACAACCCCTTTGCCTTCCCCTCCCCACAACAGACACCCTGGGAGGTAGGTGGGGCTGAGAGAGCTCTTTCGAGAACTGCCCTTGAGAGAACCGCTCTGAAGGAACTCGTGACTGACCCAAGGTCACACCAGCAGCTGCACGAGTGGGGAATCAAACCCAGTTCTCCCAGATTAGAATGGTGCCCCCCAATGCCTAACAGTCCTACTTATGGATGACTTAAGGATTCCCCGAGGGTTGTCAGGTCTGGGTTGGGAAATATCTGGAGATTTGGGGGTGAAGCCAGGGAAGGGTGGGGTTTGGGGAGGGGAGGAGGGGAGGGACTTCAGCGAGGTATCATGCCATAGAGTCTGTCCTCCAAAGCAGCCATTTTCTCCAGGTGAGCTGATCTCTGTCGCCTGGAGATCAGTTGTAACAGCAGGAGATCTCCAGCCACCCCCTGGAGCTTGGCAAGCCTAGGATACCCAGCCAGCACCAGGGCTGTGTGGGCATTTGAACCCTGTAGTCCTAGTCGGACTTTCTAACCAAAGCCCTGCTTGTACAGGGATGGGACGATTCATAAACTGAATAAATAAATAATAACTACTATATTATACCACATTGCTCTGGTGCTAGAGCTCTTCAGAGTTTTGACGCTCAACTTTCATTCTGCTTTGGCAGTTGCGGCTCCTGCCAGTCTATGAGAATCTCTTTCCACGAACGGCTTTCCTTGGAGGATCCTGTTTTTAAGCATTTTGTCTCTTTCTTATCGTCTGCCCTCAAGATAAGGCTTGCCGGGAGCTCTCTGCTTTTCAGCCATCCACCCTTGAGACAGAGAGATGAATCCCGAGAAACGGCGTTCAATTAGCCCAGATGTCACTGGAGACATGTTATGTCCTAATGGCAAGCACGCACGCGGTCAGAGAAATGCACATGGCCCGGCTGGCTACCAGAGCTTCGCTTCGGGAGACAATAGCGCAGCGGGATTGTAAATCAGACCAAGCGGCCACCCAGGTTCCACCAGGGGACCTATGGTTTAAGGCAGGGGTGGGCAAATTGCGGCCCGGGGGCCACATGCGGCCCACCACAGAGTTTTTTGTGGCCCACCAAGACAGTCGGCCTCGTGGTTTCTCAACAAGCAATCTCCTGATTTCAAAAAAATTGTAGAAGTGATAGGGTACATTTGTCTCATTAAACTGATTCTAAAATTAAATGTGCTTGCAGCTATAGACGATATGAAATTAGCACAATAAATAAATTGAAGAAAACTACCACTATTTCATTTAATTTATATTTATTGATTTCTATGATACAATTTATACCTTTTCTGAAATGCAAAGTTAAGTAATGAATGCAATCATTTTAAAAGGTGCGGCCCTCCGCTAACCTCCGCTCCCACAAAGTGGCCCCCGAGCCAAAACAATTGCCCACCCCTGGTTTAAGGTAACTCATGATTAATTCTATCCGGGAGTTTGGGCGTAATCTTATCAAGATAATCCCATCAGGGAGCAATCCTGTCAGGGAGAGGGTGTAATCTTATCAAGATGCTGGAGCAAACGCAGGCCACTGTTGTTTGGAGGCCATCAGAGAGGGTTTGCAGGATAATTAACAACCCTGTTGCCCGTGTAGGGTTGCCAAGTCCCCCGGGGGAGGGGAAACCCCCGCTCAAACGGCCCGCTCCCCACCGGCCCAGATTGGGCCCCCGGGGGGAACCCCACCCCCAAATTGCTCTATAATTCGAGGGGAAACTCTATGGTTTCCCCTCGAATTACAGAGGTTCCGCCCTCAACGTGCCCGCCGCGATGACGTCACTTCCAGGTGATGTCATCGCGCTGTGCGTGCATGTCCTGGGATGGGACAAGCTCCCCCCCACGGCGGAAGGTAAATCACTTGGCAACCCTAGGTAACCCCACATTCTGCAACATCACACCCCTTCCGTTTGGGGTCCTTCTTTCTTCTCCAGTCTCGTCTTGCAACATCCTGATAAGTTTCTTCTCTGATTCTATTCTTACTTTATAAGCTAACCATCTTGTTGTTTTGTTTGCATTTTCAAAATAATTTTGTTTTGCATACATAATTTTAGTTCGGGGTCCTTCTTGATGCCCTGAAACAAGAAAGAAGCACTTACCTTCTTGGCAGAGCCTTTCTCCCGGAGATGGACGATGCGGCTCCCTTCTTCTCTTTTCTCGTTGCGCTGGGATGCGAATGAAGAAACTGACTTTTCTTGCTGCGGCTTAAACCTAGGTTCTGGGCGTCGGATGGCCGCCATTTTGCCAGACTCGACTGGGCTCTTCCTGTGCCGGTCGGCTGGAGCTGATTCAGCCAGGGATGCCACGAAGGTGGGAGATGACGCAGCTGGTCTGGAGACGAAACCGGCCTGAACAAAGTTCTTCTTGGTTATTTCAGAAGGCCTGGTTTGGCGGGAGGCAAGACTCTCGGTGGATTTGCTCCTGGACATTTGGGGATTGTCATTCTGGGGGGGGGGGGGGGGGGGGAGACACAATTGGAGCCTGAACAGTCTCTGGCAATCTTCTTGAGCTACCCTTTCACTTAGCCCTGGACGTAAACCAGAAGAGCAGACTTTTACTAGTTATTCTTTCCCTGAAACCTTGCCCTTTTCTTAGACGTTGGTCCTGCAATGTTTAACTACATCTCCCTTTGAATTCCACTCTGCCGTGGGGTGATCTTTACACTTGAACAAATCCTGATGGTTATTCATGAGCCAGGCTCAATTTTTAAAAAGCCACACTGTTGATTTTCTATATTCTGTACAAAACCAAAAAAAGCCATGTCCTGCACTGGGACGAGTCAACCAGAACATATCCTAGTGCCAGTGTCCCAAATTCTGAAGCCATACTGGGTTTGGTTGGAGAGAAAATTGTATTTGATATATATTCTGGACAGAATATACATACACGAAGCTGCTTTATACTGACTCAGACCCTCGGTCCATCAATGTCAGCATTTCTCAACTCAGACTGGTAGCGGCTCTCCAGGGTCTCACGCTGAGGTTTTTCTTCACCTCCTGCCTGGTCCCTTTAACTGGAGATGCTGGGAATTGAACCTGGGACCTTCTGCATGCCAAACAGATGCTCTGTCAATGAGCCACAGCCCCTCTTTACAGCTTTGCAGGGTCTCAGGCTGAGGTCTTTCCCATCACCTATTACCTTGTTCTTTTTAACTGGAGATGCAGGGGATTGAACCTGGGGCCTTCTGCATGCCAAGCAGATGCTCTTCCACTGAGCTACAGCCCCACTTCATGGCTCTCCAGGGTCTCAGACAGAGGTCTTTCACATCACCTTCTGCCTGGTTCTTTTAACTGGAGATGCCGGGGCTTGAACCTGGGGCCTTCTGCATGCCAAGCAGATGCTCTTCCACTGAGCTATGGCCCCTTTATTTTCACAAGGTGACCTGGTAACCTTTCCCTCATTCATTGAGAAGAAGAAGAGAAGAAATTGGATTTATACCCCGCCCTTCACTGCCCGAAGGCGTCTCAGAGCAGCTTACAATCTCCTTTCCCTTCCGCTTCCCTCCCCTGTGAGGTAGGTGGGGCTGAGAGAGCTCTCTCGAGAACTGCCCTTGAGAGAACATCTCTGAGAGAACTTGTGACTGACCCCAGGCCACACCAGCAGCTGCATGTGGAGGAACGGGGAATCAAACCTGGTTCTCCCAGACTAGAGCCTGTGCTTGTAACCACTCCACCACACCACTCCACCAAATGCTCACTCCCCATCTGCTCTAACCCTCGTTACCTCTTGCTCACCTTCGGCGCTTCATGCGTCGAGGAGCCGTTTCCACCACCAAGCACCTTCTGATACCTGCACAGATGAAATTTGCTTTGAATAAGGGGAAGGAATGAAACACCCACAGCCTCCAGTGGGGCCCACTCATCCAGTAGAGTATCAGGCATCAGGTGGCACGTCAGTTGCTGGGTACACCCCCTCTGTGCCATGAGGCTGCCTCTATTGGACTGGCGGCCAGGCGGGAGCCTCCACATGGGTAGCTTTCAGGCTGGCTGTCTTTGCACATGGACTTTGCCTGCCAAGGAACCCACGACCATCTGCCATGGACCACACCAAGGCGGTACAGAGGACTCCAGGCTATTTTCTGGGTTCTACCCCAGTTTCACACGGGTTACTACTGGCCAGTCCTTTGGAACATCGCTCGCACTTGAGTGACCTCTGGCAGGAGTAGCCAAACTTTCAGACCCAGTTGCAGGAATTTTCAGAATTTGGAGAGCCATAAGACATGCACAAGTTCAGGTTCAGTATAAAGAAGCAGAGGAAAAAGAGGAAGGGGAAGAAGAGGAGGAGGAGGAGAGTTGATTTTGTACCCCACCCTTCACTACCCAAAGGAGTCTCAGAGTGGCTTACAATCACCTTCCCTTCCTCTCCCCACAACTGACACCCTGTGAGGTAGGTGGGGCCGAGAGAGCTCCGAGAGCTCTGTGACTGGCCCAAGGTCACCCAGCAGGCTTCATGTGTCTCAGAGCGGCTTCCGATCACCTTCCCTTCCTCTCCCCACAACTGACACCCTGTGAGGTAGGTGGGGCTGAGAGAGCTCCGAGAGAGCTGTGACTGGCCCAAGGTCACCCAGCTGGCTTCATGTGTCTCAGAGCGGCTTCCGATCACCTTCCCTTCCTCTCCCCTCAACAGACACCCTGTGAGGCAGGTGAGGCTGAGAGAGCTCCGAGAGAGCTGTGACTGGCCCAAGGTCACCCAGCTGGCTGCATCTGGAGGAGTGGGGAATCAAACCCAGTTCTCCAGGTTAGAGTTTGCCACTCTTAACCACTGCACCACAGCTGGCTGGAAGGGGTAAGGGAAAAGTGAAAACAAATCCCCCCTCCCATCTTGCAGAGGGTGGGGGCCCCTTCAGCTGCTTACTTGCGGAAAGGGCGGGATATAAATCCAAATAAGTAAATGTATAAATAAATAACACTTTTGGCCTTCACTGGCATTTCTGAACTAAAGGGATACATCAGGTGATGCTTCCTAGTCGTCTGGCATCTTGAGAGGGCTGCCAGGAGCTACGAAAGGACTACACATCTTTTTTGGGGGTTAAGGAGCCAGACTTATATGGACCAAGAATCATATGTGGTTTGGCCATCTGTGGACTATGACTTAGAACAGGGCCTCCCCGACATGGCACCCATGGGTAGCACAGTGCCTTTCAACAACTTTCCTGGAGCCCAGGTCAGATTTTTGACATTTCCAAGTGGGATATTGTCAGATTTTTGTAGGTGTCCACATCCTCAAAAAGGTTGGGGGACCTCTGACCTAGGTTGTGGTCACACGTGCCGGGGGGGGAGTAAGGCTATTTCCTCCAGAGGAATCTGAACCACAGTTGAACAATCACACCTCCCTTTGAAGCTGCGGGCTCACTCCGTCAGTGAGTGATCAGACACAACTGTGGGTGAGTCTGGGTTTTTTTGTCCCATGTTTTCCCCAAGCACTTAAACGAGGGATCAATGAATCGCACCTCTGCACCGAGAACTCCCTATGGAGTTTGCGATGATGCGCATACTGTGAAGGGGGAAAAAACGTCATGGAGTCGGGATGCCCTGATCAGACCATCCTGAAGGCATGAGAGTGTGCTTGAGCGATCAGACAGGGGAAAGACCGCCCGTGGCTTATCACAACCCGTTTACTACTGGATTTTCCCTGGTGTCTTTTAACTCCATTTCTGCGGCGGAGCAGAATGGATTGCCGACGGTTGCAGGGCACTTTCCAGTTATTGTCTGATCACTCCCTTTAAATCCGCCCAGCATTCACACCTATGTCAGGTCTAATTCTATAGCGTACCGAATTCGCTTCAAGGTGCTGGTGCTTACCTTTAAAGCCCTATATGGCCAGGGGCCAAAATACCTGCGGGACCGCCTTCTCCCGTATAGCCCCCAGAGAGCACTTCGGTTGGGATCCCAACACCGACTACTGGTCCCGGGTTTAAGGGAAGCCAGGCTCGCTGGCACTAGGGCCAGGGCCTTTTCGGTGGTGGCTCCTCTCTGGTGGAATGAGCTCCTGGAGGAGATCAGGGCCCTGCGGGACCTTATGCAGTTCCACAGGGCCTGCAAGATGGTGCTCTTCCGCCAGGCTTTTAATTAGGAGCCGCCACCATCCATCACTTACCATCTATTATCCACCAGCGACCACCTCCATTAACATCAGAGGGGAGGACAGGTTTTGAAATAAGAGAAGTTGCAGGACGCCATCTTGATTTTGCACTGATTATGATCCAGCGAGCATTCTATTGTATATTTTTTATTGCAGATTGTTATAATGGTTACTATTGTTTTAAATTGGTTTTAACTGTTTTATCTTGACTTGGCTCTGTGCCACATTGTAAGCTGCTTGGAGCCCGTTCGCGGGGAGGGCGGGGTACAAGTGTAATAAACAAACAAACAAACAAACAAATAATTGTGCGTATGATCGCAGCCCTAGATCGGCAAACTGCCTTTTTAGGGAAGCTTGTCCTCTGTTTCTGATCTTCTCCCTCTCTGGGTTTGAAAACCTCTGGCCGGTTATGTACTAATAGATTTTGGAAGCAACTGGTGGTTTTGATTATCTTCTGCTTACCGGGCCACTAATTCAGAGACAGAGTTCCTCGCCAGACGTGGTGCTCCGAAATCCTGGTTTCTTCTTGAAGACTCCAGAATGCTAGAAAACGATGGAGAAGACAGGGACCTCCTGATGGAGTCTGTCTCCATTGCAGGGGAAACCATATCCCGTCATCACCTGCTGGCATAGGAGTGAAAAGGAAGAATAAGCATTCTGAGGTCCTGGCTCCAACAGAAAGGCGAACAAAGAATATCCCACTTGGAAATATCAAATGCCCTTTAGTACAGGGGTGTAGAAGTCATTTATTATGAGGGCTGGATCTGATATTAATGAGACCTTGTTGGGCCGGACCATGTGTGTCATAAAATGTAATGCCAGGTAGCAGAGATATAAACTTTATAAAGGACACGAAGGGTTTTTTTTTAACTTAAAATAAAAACATGCTTAAAACATTAGCCCTCTTGCAAAATTTTGTTTAACTGACCCCTCTTGCTCTGAATTATTGCATCAAAATGTCTGTGCTGTTGCAATCTTGAGTGTGCTGTTCAGGTGTGTCTCTGTAAGCTGCAAACCTACTTTTGATTGATTGACATTCAGCACAGAAATCTCATGCTCAGAGTTCGGAGTCTAGGACCCAGGGGAAAACATGAAATGGCTGAGCAACTGAGAGAGTCTGGCGAAGCAAGCTATAATGCAGCAGCAGCAACAGAACTGGAAGCAGGAGATAGCCAGTTCCGCTGTGAGCCTGGTAGAAGCCCTCCGCGGGCCTCATCCGGCCCCCGGGCTGCATGTTTGACACCCCTGCTTTAGTATCTCCACACTTAAGGAAGTGCACAGGGAAACATGAAAATGGGATGTGGTGAAATTTCTCCAGGGGATGCAGTGCCTCAGTGGCAGAGCATCTGCTTGGCATGAAGAGGGCCCCAAATGTGATTCCCAGCCTCTTCCCCTAAAAAGATCTGGCAGCAGGTGATGGGAAAGGCATCTGCCTGAGACCACGAAGAACTGCTACCTATCTGAGTAGACAAGGCGGAACTTGATGGACCAAGGGTCTGATCCAGTATGAGGCAGCTTCATGTCTGTTCAGCTGGTAGTGCAAGATCCAGCTTGATTTGAGCAAGGTTGCGATCATTTGTGGGTGGGTAGGTGGGTGGGTGGTTGCGTGCACTCATGGATGCCTGACTGAAATCAGTGGGGCTTATTTTCAAGTCGGGTTCCAAGTCCTGGCAACCAGTGGTGGATAAGGAGGGGGGACTAACCAGGAGAAAGAGAAAGGCCCAGTTTACATTGCTGGCACGACACAGGAAGTGATGTCATCATGTCACCGACTTCCGGGTGTCGCTCTGGTATTTGGGCCAAAACTCTACGTTAAAACCAGCGTCTACTATAAAGTTTTGGCCCAAATACCAGAGTGTCTCCTGGAAGACGGCCATCTGACAGCAATGTGGATTCTGTGAACTGAGGCAGATCACGAGAAGGGAGGGCAGGAAGGGTTGCCTCAATTCTCATGGCCCTTTCTTCCATACTCAGGGAAATGCCGATTGCCACTTTGGGGTCAGGAAGCAATTTTTCTCCAGGCCAGTTTGGCTGGAGATCCTGGAGGGTTTTTTTGTCTTCTTCTGGGCATGGAGCAGGGGTCACTCACTGGGGGTATGTGAGGGGGAGGTATTTGTGAATTTCCTGCACTGTGCAGGGGGTTGGACTAGATGACCCAGGAGGTCCCTTCCAACTCTACGATTCTATGATTCTAGGTATAGTATTTTCTGGAAAACGCAGTTAACATCTATATATCTAATTCCCAAGTGGCCCCCCCGTGCGGATACTTAAATCCGCGTGGGGGGGCACTTGGGGGGTGGGGAGGGGGTTCTGCAGATGGGGGGTGATCCCCCCATTTGCAGAAAAATCAAAAAAGTTAAAAAAAAGTTTTCGGGGGATCCTGAAATCCCCCGAAAAGTAAAAAAGTGTTCCCTGCGCAGGGAACGGACTTACCTGAGTGGCGGCGGCGGAAGCAATGGACAAGCGGCCGGGCGGTGGTGGTGGGGGTCTGCGGCCGAGCCACTGGCTCAGAAACGGGGGAGGCAGCGCAGCGGGCCTCAGGTCTAGCTGCGCCGCCGACTCTGGAAGGGGGGAGGGGGCGGGGAGGGGGGAGGTGGTGAACGGGGGGGAGAAGTGGCGGCCCGAGTAGCGCTTGGCCGCTCGGGCTTGGGAGCCTGGGGTGAGTGGGCCGGGGGAGGGGGCAGAAGGGAGGGAAACGCTGGGGCCGAGTGGCTTAACGCCACTCGGGCCCGAGCTAGAGCGGGCCAGGGGGGAGTGCCTCAGTGAGCGGCGGTTCTTGCCGCTGCCGGCAATTTTCGGGGGGAACGGGGGGAGGGAGGGGAGAGAGGCTCACCTCCCCCCCGCGAGTATTGCGTGTCCACCGGCTTGTCTTTATCTGATAATCACGGGGTGAGAGTTGAGGGAATCATAGAGATCATTCTTGCATGAGAGCAACTCTGTGTTCTAGAAAGCTTGAGTGTCGGATCCAGACCAGCAGACATGCGTTCATACTCTGCCTCTGGCATGAAGCTCTCACCAGCTCAGCACACTCACAAGAAGCCCAACCGAATTTCCTCAGTGGCATGACCCAAGACTCTGTTGCTTTCAGTTCACAGGAGGTGGAAAGGGACAGAATGATTTTGAGCACTTTCCCTACGAGAAAAGTCTGAGAAGTTTGGGACTTTTCAGTTTCGAAAAGAGATGACCGGGGTGGGGTGGGGGAGCATGATAGAGCTTTATCAAATTATGCATGGGGTGGAGAGAGTTGACATAGAGACATTTTTCTCCCTCTCCCAAAATACTAGAATGCGAGGCTATCCAGTGAAGCTGATGGGCAGTAGGTTCCGGTCAGACAAAAGGAAATACTACTTGACACAGAGAGTGATTAAAATGTGGAATTCGCTGCCAGAGGATGTGGGGATGGCGACAGGAATAAACAGCTTGAAAAGGGGATTAGATGGATTCGTGGACGAAAGGTCTATCAATGGCTACTAGCCATGGCGGCTGAGGGGAACCTCCACATTCAGAGGCACTAATCCTCTGAATCCCAGAGCCAGGGGGCAGCATCAGGGGAAGGCCTCGGCCTCTCTGCCCTGTTGTTGGCCCTCCAGGGGAACTGATTGGCCACTGTGTGAGACAGGATGCTGGACTAGATGGACCCTCACTGGTCTGACCCAGCAGGGCTCCTCTGTTCTTATGATTATTCTTGTTTTTAAAAGGTAGGTTGCTACTTACATGCCAAGAGCAGTTTCTCAGAGCTTCGCCATATTTTGTTCGCTGAAGACTCTCCAAAGACTGTGATCCGTAGCTCCTTCCTGCCCCGTTTCCGCTCAAGCAACCAGGTGGGCAAAGTCCCCCAGCAGGTCTACCATTAAATATTACAAGGAGGCCTAACTAGCCAAGGCAGCCGCAGGACATCACATGAGATGGAGTCTGAGCCAGGCGGAGAACACAGTCCTCAAGAGCCACTGGGGCATCTGGGGATTCAAAAACTTCCAAGCCTTCCAAGCAGAACTTGACCGAACGGAGATGGATGGCTTCAGTGCAGCCACTGGATCATGTGTAGCTGTAAGGAACAGTGGCCTTCTTGTGTATGATGCCACCTTTCGGAAGGGAGAAAAGGTTGGGGAGTTTGAGGAAGAGCTGGTTTTTATACCCTGCTGTTCTCTACCTTAAGGAGTCTCAAAGAGGCTTCCAATCGCCTTCCTTTCCTCTCCCCACAACAGACCCCTTGTGAGGCAGGTGGGGCTGTGTGAGAGAGAAACTGTGACTGGCCCAAGGTCCCCCAGCAGGCCTCTTGTGTCGCAAAGCAGCTTCCAATCGCCTTCCCTTCCTCTCCCCACAACAGGCGCCTTTGTGAGTCAGGTGGGGCTGAGAGAGACCTGAGAGAGAAACTGTGACTGGCCCAAGGTCTCCCAGCAGGCCTCATGTGTCTCAAAGCAGCTTCCAATCGCCTTCCCTTCCTCTCCCCACAACAGGCGCCTTTGTGAGGCAGGTGGGGCTGAGAGAGACCTGAGAGAGAAACTGTGACCGGCCCAAGGTCTCCCAGCAGGCCTCTTGTGTCGCAAAGCAGCTTCCAATAGCCTTCCCTTCCTCTCCCCACAACAGGCGCCTTTGTGAGGCAGGTGGGGCTGAGAGAGTCCTGAGAGAGAAACTGGGACTGGCCCAAGGTCCCCCAGCAGGCCTCATGTGTCTCAAAGCGGCTTCCAATCACCTTCCCTTCCTCTCCCCACAACAGGCGCCTTTGTGAGGCAGGTGGGGCTGAGAGAGACCTGAGAGAGAAACTGTGACTGGCCCAAGGTCTCCCAGCAGGCCTCTTGTGTCGCAAAGCAGCTTCCAATCGCCTTCCCTTCCTCTCCCCACAACAGGCGCCTTGTGAGGCAGGTGGGGCTGAGAGAGTCCTGAGAGAGAAACTGGGACTGGCCCAAGGTCCCCCAGCAGGCCTCATGTGTCTCAAAGCGGCTTCCAATCGCCTTCCCTTCCTCTCCCCACAGCAGGCACCTTGTGTCAGGTTCCCTGTCATTTTGTATTCCTGCTGTCTGATTTCTCCCGACGGGAGTGTGGTACCTCCTTCCGTTCCCCTCCCCTCTCTGCACTCCGTTCCCAAGCCTACCCCCCCTCCTTCTCCTCTCCCTCTTCATGCTACTTTGTTTTGAGATGAGGCCAACCTTGCGTTATTGCTGTGCTGGGCTTCGCCAGATACCTTAACGTGTGGGAATGCAATGTGGGCGTTCTCGCAGGGGGGAGGGGTAAGTCGCTCTTTGCTTGCGCGCCTTTTCTTTGGGAAAAGTAACTGCTAGCATTTTTGCGCTTTATAGTTATTGCCCTGATTGGTGCCTGACATTTATCTGCTATTTGAAAACTGTATAAGTGTTCTGAGTCCTATTGACCTGACAGTACTAACAAGGGATGTGTTCCTGATAGACCATTAAGAACAATAAAAGGACTTTGCTTTGAATCTGAGGCCTGGCTTATTGGATCTAATCAGAAGTCTCACACCTTGTGAGGCAGGTGGGGCTGAGGCAGAGAGAAACTGTGACTGGCCCAAGGTCTCCCAGCAGGCCTCCTGTGTCTCAAAGCGGCTTCCAATCACCTTCCCTTCCTCTCCCCACAACAGGCACCTTGTGAGGCAGGTGGGGCAGAGACAGTCCTCTTTTTTAAAAAACACTCTTTTTATTGTTATTTTTCTCTTTAAACATAAATTCTATTTACTTTCCAATATATCTTGTTATATATCTTGTTATAGGCGTTCCGTGAGCCTCGGCGTCTAATCATGCCGGCCACATGACCACAGAGAAGTCTTCGGACAGCACTGGCTCTTCGCCGCTTGGAAACGGAGATGAGCACCGCCCCCTAGAGTCAGATTCAACTGGCCTTCAAGCAAGGGTAACCTTCACCTTTACCTTTATTTTTATTTATTTTATTGGACTTGTATCTCGCCCTTCCCACAAACAGGCTCAGGGAGAGTTCCGTCAGTATCAATACAGTCTACAATATGATTAAAAACAACTTTAAAACAACATTCTAGCTGGATTAACAGAAATAGGTGAATGGCTTGTGAGCATCAGGAGCAAGAAAGGATCACCGCTCAGGTAGCCCTCACCTGTAGCAGCTCAAACTCTCAGTAAAGCTATTGCGTTTCCAAAAGGGACCAGGAGAGGGTACTGTGTTCTTACTTTTAAACCTGTGTTCAGAGGACAAAAGATGAAGGGAGACCGGCAGTGTATAGATATGAGGCTCCGACAATATTTTTATTTATTTACTCCCTTCATTTCTGTCCCGCCTTTCTCCCCAGTGGGGACCCAAAGCCGCTTCCATTGCTCTTCCCTTCTCCATTTCATCCGCACAACAACCCTGCGAGGTAGGTTAGGCTGAGAGCATGTGAGCGGCCCAAGGTCACCCAGCCGGCTTCCCTGGCAGAAGGTGGATTCGAACCTGGGTTTCCCAGACCCGTATAACTAGGGCTTCCAACAGGCCTGGAGAAAAACATCCTGTCCCTTGAATGGACGTTTAACATGTGGAAATGGGCAGATGAAGTTTTTCATGGCATGGAAGTAAAGAACAGTGTCCGGTAAATAATATCCCGGAGAGCCAGTTTGGTGTAGTGATGAGGCGCGCAGATCCGAGTCTGGGAGAACTGGGTTCGATTCCCCACTCCTCCATATGCAGCTGATGGTGTCACCTTGGGTCAGCCACAGTTATCTCAGAGCTGTTCTCTCAAGGGCAGTCCTCGAAAGAGCTCTCTCGGCGCCACCTACCTCATAGGGTGTCTGTTGTGGGGAAGGGGAAGGGGAAGGAGATTGTAAGCCGCTCTGAGAGTCCGAGTGAGTGAAGGGCGGGATATAAATCCAATCTCCTCCTCTTCCTCTTCTTCTGTTAAGCCTCTCCACAGAGGGGACAGGATATTTTCGCTCTCTCCAGGCATTCAACGATCCCACAAATGACTGTGGCTGACCCATTTGGTTAAACCACCCATGTATAAAGGCGGTGTGTGTGTCTGATTTTAACCCCCAAAGGGAGCGTGAGTGACAGAGACTTTCAGTCCCCCCAGTTCCAGCCACATCTCACTTCCTCACACCTGTCTCCTAACTCCCCCCACACCTGACCACCAAACGTCCTGTCCTGAGCAGCCTCGCTCAGGGCTTGCAACACTGAGGGCCATCGAGTCAATCCGTCCTGTGCTGGGTCTTCCCTCTTTTCCTGCTGCCTAGTTCCGCTTTTCTTAGCATGATTGTCCTTTCCAGCAAGTCTTGTCTGTTTGGTGCCAGTTTGGTGTCGTTAAGTGCACGGACTCTAATCTGGGAGAACCGGGTTTGATTCCCTACTCTTCCACTTGCAGCTGCGGGATGACCTTGGGCAAGCCATAGTTCTGTCACAGCTGTTCTTAAAAAAGGGCAGTTTCTGTCAGAGCTCTCTCAGCCCCACCTACCACTCAGGGTGTCTGTTGTGGGGAGGGGAAGGAACAGGAGTTTGTAAGCTGCTCTGAGACTCCCTTGGGTAATGAAGGGCGGGGCATAAATCCAATCTCCTCCTCCTCGTTGTCCTCCTCCTCCTCCTCGTCTTCTTCTTCTTCTTCTTCCCTTCTCATAATGTGACCAAAATCCAATAGCTTCAGTCTGGTCATTTTAGCTTTTAGGGAGAATTCAGGCTTGATTTGGGGTAGACAATCTAGAATAGTGTGTTTCAAAGTTTCTAGTTTCAAAAAGATGCAATTTACTGGGGGATGGGGGTCTCCATAGCCTCACTTCCTCTGTTCCACGTCAGTCTTGCAGTGTTCCCTCTAAGCTGAGTTCGTGTGAGCTAGCTGACAGTTTTTTAGCCTCCGGCTCACACATTTTTGTCTCCGCTCGGGAAGGATGGCCCAGAGCAAACTAATTTATGCCGCAGCCAAATTGCTCACTCCCAACTTTAATGCCAGTAGCTCACAAAGCAGAATTTTTGCTCACAAGACTCCACGGCTTAGAGGGAGCACTGCTCTTGAGAGAGGCCTTCAGAGAAAGCCAGGAGGGTTCCCAACGCTGGTTTGGGAAATTGCTGGAGGTTTGGGGTGTGCCTCAGAAAGACGGTGTTTGGGGAAAGGAGGAAGCTCGCAGGGAGATATGATGTCACTCTAGGACTTCAATTTCTCATGGAGTCCATGGTATACCATAGAGTCTGCCCTCCGAAGTTGCCTTTTCCTCCAGGGGAACTGATCGTTGTAATCTGGGGAAAAGGTGTGATTTCAAAAGAACTCTGGGTTCTGCCAGGAGGTTCGCAACTCTATTGGAGTCGGAAAGAGCAAGAGTCCAGAAGCACCTTAAAGACTAACAAAATTTGTGGTAAGGGGTGAGCTTTTTCCACTGGGTTGCCAGGTCCCCCTGCCTGTCGGTAGGGAATGGGGAGGTAGGGTTGTCAGATCCAGGTTGGAAAACTCCTGGAGTTTTGGGAATGGAGCCTGGGGAGGACAGGGACCTCTGTGGGGGTACAATGCCACAGAGTCCACCCTCCAAAGCAGCCATTTTGTCCAGGGGAACTGAACTCTGTAGTCTGGAGATGAACTGTAATTCCGAGGATCCCCAGGTCCCACCTGGAAGGTGGCATCCCTATCCACGAGTCACTGCTCTCTTCTTCAGACACCTGGTGCTCATTTAAGTGTTCACAGGCAATGCTGCCTCTAAGCTGTGGAGTCTCGTGAGCAAAAATTCCACTTTGTGAGCTACTGGACATTAAGGCGGTGAGCGAGCGATTTGGCTCCTGCATAAATTGGTTTGCTCTGGAGCCCTCCTCCCTGAGCCAAGACAAAAGTGTGTGAGCTGGAGGCTAAAAAAACTGTCAGCTAGCTCACACAAACTCAGCTTAGAGGGAACACTGGTCACAGGTATCTGCCGAAGGGAGCAGCGGCTCACGAAAGCTCCTCCCCTGCCACAAATTTTGTGAGTCTTTAAGGCGCTCCTGGACGCTTGCTCTTTTCCATTGCTCTTTTCTGCTGCTACAGATAGACTAACAGCGGCTACCCATCTTGATCTAACCCTACTGGGAAAGCGTGCTTCTGACACAAAGCGGGCACGTACTTGCTTACAATTACTGACACTGTTTTTAAAGCAACCAGATTTAAGACCGAATATCAAGAATGGCCCTAAATGGCCCAGGAATTGGACGGCACACTTTGCCATCCTTTTAACAATGAACAGCGGCTGCGTTATTGACACAGGCAGTGCGCAGAAAGCCATTCCCTCCCTGCGTTGTATGGGAACCTAGTTAATTATTATTGACTGAAAATATCTCTTTCTAGATTTAAGGGCAGTAAAAACCCAAATGGGGTTCAGTTGCCTGTAGCACATTAGACTTAATGTGCATGAGAGAGAGAGAGAGAGAGAGAGCAACCTGGGTTGGCCTGCACAGCCTCTTAACTCTTTGCCTGGCTTAAATGCTTAAGAGGCAGGAGCATTTTACAGGCGAGTTTGGGGTGGAACTGATGAACAGAGGAGCACCTGACACTCGTTCTGCAGACCCAAACCAAAGGAAAGGGGAGCAATAGCCAAAAGACTTTGTCTGGGGAGTTCTGGGTTCAAATCCTTATCAAAGCATGAAATTGACCAAGTGACAGGGAGCCAATCGCTCTCCCGATGTTCCAAGATTATTGTGAGAACAGGGCGATGAGAGGGAGAGAAGAGAACTACGTACATTGCCCTGAACTGCTTGGAGGAGGAGGAGGAGAGATTTGATTTATAACCCGCCCTTCACTACCCAAAGGAGCCTCAGAGTGGCTTACAGTCTCCTTTCCCTTCCCCTCTCCACAACAGACACCCAGTGAGGCACGTGGGGCTGAGGGAGCTCTTTCGAGGACTGCCCTTGAGAGAACAGCTCTGAGAGAACTTGTGACTGACCCAAGGTCACACCAGCAACTGCATGTGGAGGAGTGGGGAATCAAATTTGGTTCTCCCAGATTAGAGTCCACGCTCGTAACCACTACACCAGACTGGCTACTCGGAACTGGCAACCCCTTTAAGAGGCTGCAGCCTTTTAGAGGAAGACTCCTTAGGATGGAGGAAGGCCTCATGTTTCACTGGGCAGAGAGGGAGGGTCACATCCGTACTCCGCTGATCCCAGTGACCAGACTCTCTTCTGAAACTACAGGATTGTCAGGTTATTCCCATTCTTGGCAGGAAGCCTGTGAGACTGCCAGAACAAAGACAGCTGCTGGCCAGGTTCTGTCTTATGGCCCTTTCTTACACACCTAGGGAAATGCCGATTGCCACTTTGGGGTCAGGTAAAATTTTTTCTCCAGGCCAGTTTGGCTGAAGATCCCAGAGATTTTCTTGCCATCCTCTGGGCATGGAGCAGGGGTCACTGGGTGTGTGTTGTGGGGGAGGTAATTGTGATTTTCCTGCATTGTGCAGGGGGTTGACCCTGGAGTTCCCTTCCAACTCTATCATTCTGTGCTTCTAAGAGCTGGATTTATACCCCACCCTTCACTCGGAGTCTCAGAGTGACTTACAATCTCCTTTCCCTTCTCCTCCCCTCCCCACAAGAGATACCCTGTGAGGTAAGCGGGACTGAGAGAGCTCTTCCGAGGACAGAACACCTCTGAGAGAACTTATGACTGACCCAAGGTCACACCAGCAGCTGCATGTGGAGGAGTAGGGAATCAAACCCAGTTCTCCCAGATTAGAGACCGTTCTCCTAACCACTACACCAAACTGTATTGGTTTTCACAGAAGGGATTCAAGCTCTCTGGATCAAGTCATAACTGCTTTGCACGCTGGCTGAAAAGGAAACTTTGCAAACAGATCTTCACACTCTAACAGGGCAGGACCCCTGCAAAGCAGGCCGAGGCGTGCCAGGTGGGTGGCACAGGTGTGCTTCCAGCTCCTTCTGTTTGAGCATGGCAAAAAAAATCCCAGCTACGCTCGACAAGCTGGAAAGTCCCCACTTTCCCCCATTGTCCTAATTTTACTCCCAGTTCCAAAGGAAGCCACCTAACCAGATGCCTTGGCCGCGCATTTTGGTTTGTTTCTCAGCCGAGTAGTAAAACAATGGGCTGTTTTGCATTTTAAAGACTTTGGAAAGAACCTTCCCCAGGGAAATGTCTCGAAAATATTCCATCGGTTCTAATCTAAGCAGACTTGGATGTTGCCGAAAATAAAAAGAACAATACAGTGCAAAGAGGACAGTCACTGGGGGTGTGGGGGGGAGGTATTTGTGAATTTCCTGCATTGTGCTGGGGGGTGGGCTAGATGACCCTGGAGGTCCCTTTCAACTCTGATTCTAAGAGTTGGATTTATACCCTGTCCTTCACTCGGAGTCTCAGAGCACCTTACAATCTCCTTTCCCTTCCCCTTCCCCACAACAGACACCCTGTGAGGTGAGGGGGGGCTGAGAGAGCTCTTTCCAGAACTGCCCTTGAGAGAACCGCTCTGAGAGAACTTACGACTGACCCAAGGTCACAACCAGGAGCTGCATGTGGAGGAGTGGGGAATCAAACCCGGTTCTCCTGGATTAGAATCCGTGCACTTAACCACGACGCCAAACTGGCTCTAAGAGTGGCAGATCTCCAGATGTGACCTGGAGAGTGGCAACGCTCGCACAAAGCCATGTTGGAACTGGGCCGCTACCTGTACAGTCTTTGGACTTCTCCAGGTGCGGCAGAAATTGCGATGGCTTGGCAATAGTGACGATTCTCCATGTCCCTTAACAGGGAGGCAATCGGGTGCAACAAAAAGGGAGTTCACTGAGACCTGTTTTGGCCCCGGGGCGCACTGGAAGGCTTTGCAGGGACATCGAAGCTTGTCCCATTGGCTTGGGCCGCTGCCAATCAACACAGGGGTATCTAGAGTCTGGAGACACGCAGCCCCTGCCATCCTTAGCACTGGAGGGAGGGATCCCCCCCCCCTCCTAGGCCATGGGAGGAGTCAGGGGAGGAGCTTATGTGTCTCCTAGCAACCGTCTGGGCTTCTTTATAGCTCTACCTAGCCTTTCTGGATGATAGAACTGGGCGCTGTTTGAATGCATTCCCCGCTTGATGGGATGGAAGAGAGGCTTTGAAGCGATTCCAATTCCGTAATCTGCGCTGCAACTGCCTAATTAGGCTCTGCGCTGCTTTGCATTCCCTCCCCCCCCCCCCCCAGGTAATCTTGTAGAAACCGTACCCTGACCGTTCCAAATCAGTAGGTGTGAACATGAGCCGCAGCAAGACGTTCCTTTGTGCTCGGGCAATTCGGAGGTTGGGGGGGGGGGGAAATCTATTTTTCATGACATCTTTTTCTGGGGCCAGAATCTGGCCAGACCTGTGGGAGATACTTTGTCTGAGTTTTTTGAGACTCTGTGCGTTTTGCCTTCTTCGTTTTTGTCTTGCTCCATTAATCAAATCTGACCGGGGAAAGATGGGAGCCGTCGGATGGAAGGTATGGACTGTCAGAGTTTTGAAGATAGCCAGAGTGGGCCAGAGCATTTCTGGAACAATGGATGTGTTCTGGAACAGTCCGTCTGAAAGACTTCCTCTGGATGTCGCCAGCTTGGTGTTGTGGTTAAGAGCAGCCAACTCAAATCTGGAGAACCGGGTTTGATGCCCCACTCCTCCACATGCAGCCAGCTGGGAGACCTTGGACCAGTCACTCTCCGAGCTCCTTCAGCCCCACCTACCTCACAGGGTGTCTGTTGGCCGGGGAGTCACTCCACTGAGCGAGTGCATTCGGTCCGGACCGAATGCACACCCCTAGTTCCAACCTATAACAATCTGAGTGCAGATTTACATCATAAAAACAGGATAACAACATACACACAATAAATACAATAAAATAAGCAAAACACTAAACACTTTACAATAGATTACACCGCAACAGACACATAAAAGTGACTCGGGGGGGTGGGGGGAGGCCAGATTGAATTGGCCAACTAGTTCCTCTGGAGGGCCAGCAACAGGGCAGTGAGGCTGAGGCCTTCCCCTGAGAAGAACATCAGCAGAAGAGCCCTGCTGGATCAGACCAGTGAGGGTCCATCCAGTCCAGCCTCCTGTCTCACACAGTGTCCAACCAGTTCCTCTGGAGGGCCAACAACAGGGCAGAGAGGCCGAGGCCTCCCCCCTGATAAGAACATCAGAAGAGCCCTGCTGGGTCAGACCAATGAAGGTCCATCTAGTCCAGCATCCTGTCTCACACAGTGGCCACCCAGTTCCTCTGGAGGGCCAACATCAGGGCAGAGAGGCTGAGGCCTTTCCCTGATAAGAACATCAGAAGAGCCCTGCTGGGTCAGACCAGTGAGGGTCCCTCTAGTCCAGCATCCTGTCTCACACAGTGTCCAACCAGTTCCTCTGGAGGGCCAACATCAGGGCAGAGAGGCCGAGGCCTTCCCCTGAGAAGAACCTCGGAAGAGCCCTGCTGGATCAGACCAGTGAAGGTCCATCTAGTCCAGCATCCTGTCTCACACAGTGGCCAGCCAGTTCCTCTCGATGACCAACAACAGGGCATAGAGGCCGAGGCCTTCCCCTGATGTTGACTGCCTCTGAACACAGAGTTTGGTAGGCACATAGAAGAAGAAGAAGAGAAGAGATTGGATATATATCCTGCCCTTCACTCACGTGGAGTCTCAGAGCGCCTTACAAACTCCTGTCCCTTCCCCTTCTCCACAACAGACACCCTGTGAGTTCGGCGGGGCTGAGAGAGCTCTGACAGAAACTGCTCTTTTTCAAGGACAGCTGTGCCAGAACTATGGCTTGCCCAAGGTCATCCAGCAGTTGCAAGTGGATAATGTGGTTATACTAGACAGCCGGTGTGGCCTAGTGGTTACAGTGTTGTATTAGGCTACGGGAGACCCAGCTTCGAATCCCCGCACTGTCATGGAAGCTTTCTGGGTGACCATGGGCCAGTCCCTCACTCTCAGGCTAACCTACATCACAGGTTTGAATCCCCACTGTGTCATGAAAGCTTGTGGGGTCTAACCAGCTTCACAGGATTGTTGCAATGATAAAACAGAGGAGGGGAGAATGAGGTAAGCCAGTTTGGCTCCCCGAATGGGGAGAAAGACGAGGAGCAAATGAAGGAAATACTATATGACACCAAGAGGGCAGGCACCGTACTTGGATGAGCACCCGCTTGAAGAAAACCATATGGATGCCTCTTTGGAGGAAAAGTGGGGTGCGTGGATAACGATTAAATAATAAATCACGTCTGCATCCAGGGCCTCCTTCCCCGGCTTGCTTGGAATCGAAGCCGGCCTCTTCTCATCGCTGTCAGTGTGTTTCTTCAGTCTGTCCTCAGCAGTTAGCTTTGCGCATCATCTCGGGGATCTATCATCTGCTGGCCTCCGCCCCCTTTCGGTGGCATCCTTCTGAAAAATGCACCGGCGCAGCTCCTCCTGGGAGCGTTGATGGAGTGACTTCTTAATGGTATGTGTCTATATGGGGGCTCCTCGGAGAGGGCCCCGGGAGCACAAAGCCTCATTATTCACAGCCTCGGTGTCACTTCTGTGAATTAAAGGCGCTCGGCGGCTTTGGCCTCATTATTTTCCAGCTTACGCGGCACGCGGAGGGCTGGTGGCCAGATCCCAGGAGCTGTTCTGTAAGGAGATGCTGGGGGGGAGGGGGGGCGCACCGACGAGAAGAGTGCTTTGTTTTTTAAAGAAGAAATCAAAACCGACTCTGTTGTATCCAAAGCAGATCTGAGATTCGACAGGAAGGAAGGGGATTAATTTGAAACGTGGTATTGGGGGGGAGTTTCGCAGATACCGCGGAGTGCCAAAAAGACGAATTGGCGGGCTCTAGATCAAATCGAGCCTGAACTCTCCTCAGAAGTGAAAATGGCTAAACTTTGGTTGCAACAGAAGAAGAAGAAGAGATTGGATTTATATCCTGCTCTTCACTCACTTTGAGTCTCAGAGCGGCTTACAAACTCCTTTCCCTTCCCCTCCCTACAACAGACACCCTGGGAGGTAGGTGGGGCTGAGAGAGCTCTTTCGCAACCTGTCCTTGAGAGAACAGCTCTGACAGAACTGTGGCTTTCCCAAGGTCATCCAGCAGCTGCAAGTGGAGGAGTGGGAATCAAACCCGGTTTTCCCAGATTAGAGTCTGCGCACTTAACCACTACACCAAACTGGCTGAATATGAGAAGACAAGAGTCCCTGGGAAAGACAATCATGCCAGGGAAAGCAGAAGGCAGCAGGGAAACAGAAAGACCCAACGTGAGACGGATGGACTCAGTCAAGGAAGCCGCCGCCCTCAGTTTGCAAGACCTGAGAATGGCTGTTAACAATAGGACATTTTGGAGGTCATCAATTCATAGAGTCACCATAAGTCAGAAGTGACTTGACGGCATTTAGCACGCACACACAGCTCTGAAGAAGAGAAGAGACTGGATTTACACGCCCTTCACAACTGGAAGGAGTCCCAGAGCGGCTTACAATCCCTTCCCCTTCCCCTCCCCACAACAGACACCCTGTGAGGTAGGTGGGGCTGAGAGAGCTCTCTCTTGAGAACTGCCCTTGAGAGAACAGCTCTGAGAGAACTTGTGACAGACCCAAGGTCACACCAGCAGCTGCCTGTGGAGGCGGGGGGGAACCAAACTCGGTTCTCCCAGATTATTGTCCGCACTCCTAACCACTACACCAAACTGGCTCTTTGAGAGCAATGAGATTTTCAGAGTTTGAGCTTTGTCAGCTGACCAGGGGTGGGGAGAGCACTCCTCTAGGGTTGCCAAGTACTTACCGGGTGCCGGTGGGGGGAGTCCTCTTCTCTCCGGGATGGTACCATAGAGTTTTTGGGGTGATTGCTAGAGTGTCACCCCGGCAACGTCCCCAGCGTGATGATGTCACTTCCGGTGACATCATCACGCCGGGGCAGTTGTCCTAACCAGATGACTTCGGGGGTGGGGTTCCCCCTGCCGGCCGAATCCGGGCCGGTGGATTGGGGACCCCTGTAGCGGGGGATCCCTCGCCCCCCGGGCTGACTTGGCAGCCCTACACTCCTCCCTCAGTTCTCTTTTTGCCACCTAGCAAAAAGGACATGTCAGCAAGCTTTTCCTGAGGTAATTAAAGAAAAAAACCACCCTAGTCTGCTTGCTCTTTATTTGGAGACTTGGTAGTGGTGGAAAGTGCGGTCAGGTTGCAGCCAACTCATGGCAACCCCGTAGGGTTTTCAAAGCAAGAGACGTACCGAGGTGGTTTGCCATTGCATGTCTGGGTGTAGAGACTCTGGACTTCCTTGGTGGTCTCCCATCCAAGTACCAACCAGGGCTGACCCTGCTTAGCTTCTGAGATCAGGCAAGATCAGGCGAGCCTGGACCATCCAGGACAAGGCTTCAGAAACTCATCCCCTGAAAATCCTGCTGGTCACTAAGGTGCTACCGGGTCTTATATACTGCAGGCCAATTTGGCGACCTACCTGAAGCTACCCCATTTTGTTGGGATTGTTTATCACTTCATATGTGGATCAGAGCCTTTGGAGTCTCACAATCCCCTAGCAGGAGAAACGGATTAGGGCGAACAAATAAGAGCATCAGAAGAGCCCTGCTGGATCAGGCCAGTGGTCCATCCAAGTCCAGCATCCTGTCTCACACAGTGGTCAACCAGTTCCTCTGGAGGGCCAACAACAGGGCAGAGAGGCCGAGGCCTTCCCCTGATGTTGCCTCCTGGCTCTGGGATTCAGAGAATTAGTGCCTCAGAATGTGGAGGTTCTTCCCAGTCACCATGGCTAGTAGCCATTGATAGACTTATCCTCCATGAATCTATCTAATCCCTCTTTGAACCTGTTTGTTCCTGTGGCCATCACAACATCCTCTGGCAGAGAATTCCACATTTTAATCATTCCCTGTGTAAAGTAGTATTTCCTTTTGTCTGACTGGAACCTACCGCCCATCAGCTTCATTAGATGCCCTCGAGTTCTAGTCTTTCAGGAGAGGGAGAAATTTTTCTCTTTCTCAACTCTCTCCACCCCATGCATAATTCGATACACTTCTGTTACGTCCCCCCCTTAGTCATCTGTTCTCTAAACTGAAAAGTCCCGGACTCTTCAGCCTTTCTTCAAAGGGGAGGTGCTCCAACCCCTGAACCGTCATGGTCGCCCTTCCTCTGTACTTTTTCCAGCTCTGCACTGCTTTTAGTGGGCCAATTCGTTTCTCAGACATACCTGGCAGCTGTTTTTCAAAAAAGAAAGGCCCACGAACTACAGTCTGTGACCCCCATTATTTGCGTCCTGAAGAAAGTAAAGGCTTTGCTCTATTTTTCAAAAAGTCCTGGGAAGTTATTAATAAGAATGTTAACATTTATTAGGACCATTGCCAGTGAAAGAAATCCTCAACTGCGTCTGCATAAGTACAAGCATTTGCAGGGTTGCCAACTCCAGTCTGGGAATTTCCTGGAGATGAACGCTGAGGGGGGACAGGGTCTGGGGAGGGGAGGGATCTCAGCAGGGTTGTCATGCCATATATATCACCAGGGGTCATTTCGTAGAAAAAGAGGTGCAGGAGCTCATTAGCATAACTCATTTGCATAACTCATTTGCATATGCCACACCCCCTAACATACCGGAAGTGTGTCAGAAGGCAACACCCACCCCTCAGGCTCCACTCCACAGGTGAGTGAAACTGACCTGCTCTTCCTCCATTCCCTTCCCCATCCAATACTTTGTGCAATAAAAAGAAGCGTCAAGAACACACCCTCATTCTCTTCCTGCTCCCTTGAAACCACCAGGTTTCAAGTAGACTGGAGATACCCAGGACATGTGCACCACCCATCCCTTCCCCTTCCCCTCCCCACAACAAGACACCCTGTGAGGTAGGTGGGGCTGAGAGAGGTCTTTTGAGAACTGCTCATGAGAGAACCGCTCTGAGAGAACTTGTGACTGGCCCAAGGTCACACCAGCAGCTGCATGTGGAGGAGTGGGGAACCAAACCCGGTCCTCCCAGATTAAAGTCCAACTCCTGGCCACTACACCAGACGGATGGGGTGGAAGCTGCTGAAGGGTTGGTGAAATTTCTCCAGTACTTATGTGCCATGTGCCCAGATAAAAAATGGTATACTTAGAAAATTTATATGCCCCCTTGAGCAAGTCTCTGGAAAAGCAGCACACAGTCATAAAAGGAACAATGATAAAATTATCAATATTAAAACAAAACATTAAAAACAATAAAGACCCTAGCAGGGCTTTCCCCGGGGCGCTGCGCCTCTGCACTGCTCGGGGAAGCCGAGGAGGGGGCGGGGCTTGGTCATGTGCCCGCCCCCTGGGCTCCTCACTCCCGGAGCTGCGCTCCTGTGCGCTCCCCCTCCAACGGACCCCTGTATATCACACTCCAAAGCATCCATTTTCTCCAAGGGGAACTGATCTCTGTCATCTGGAGCTAAAGTGTAGTTCTGGAAGATCTCCAGACACCACCTGGAGGGTGGCAACCTGACTTGGGAGATGATCCCCTAGGTTTTTTTAAAAAGTCTTTTTCTTCTATGAGAAGCCTTCCCCAGCAGTGACCCAGTTCTCCCTCGACAGGAAGACAAAAAAGAAAAGAAAAGGTTTGATCCAAACAGACATCACGTGTACAATTTGGATCCGGGGGGGGGCGATGTGAGATTCGTGGCGTGCGTCCCCCCACCGCCCCCCCCATATGCCCGCAGATCTGTTCCTTGGCTGAGCTGACTTCCCCTTGGCTTCGCCGCCTCCCTCGTTTTTCATCCCCGCACCGTTCGGCAGCAATCTCTTCTAATGTTCTGAACCCCCGGTCTCCCCATCTGTCTGAACCTGTTTTCTCTTGGCGAGTGCATTCCTTTCCTTGCCTTATATGGCGATAACCTTCAGCGCTGATGCATCTCCCTTTCTGGGCCCTCTCTACGGTCCTATCAGCTCAGGGCACATCTGTATTCTTCAGGAACTTGAGGCTGGGGGGAGGGCGAGTTAACCTCCAATTCCTCTCTGTCTCTTGCCCGGCGTGCAGTGATACGTCTTTGCCAGCTGGGTGAAGAATCGCTACGGATAAAGATCTGTGTACACTTTGTGCTTCACTTCCTCGCACCTGTCGTTAATAATGAGCCTGTCACTAACGATGTCAGGGTTGGATTTCGGGCATCTTCCCATCCCGATCCCTAGGGCTGCCAAATCCGGGTTGGGAAATTCCTGGAGATTTGGGGGGCAGCGCCTGGGGAGGGCAGAGTTTGGGGGAGGGCGGAAGCTCAGGAGGAATGGGAGACATGAGAACATAAGAGGGGCCCATGTTGGATCAGGCCAGTGGCCCGTCCAGTCCAACACTCTGTCACACAGTGGCCGAAAACACCAGGTGCCCTCAGGAGGTCCACCAGTGGGGCCAGAACACCAGAAGCCCTCCCACTGTCACCCCCCAAGCACCAAGAATACAGAGCATCACTTCTCCCAGACCGAGAGCTCTTGTCTATACCTTGTGGCTAATAGCCACTGATGGAACTCAGCTCCTGATGTTTATCCAATTTCCTCCTGAAGCCATCCACCAAAAATAAACACAGTCAAGATCAACCCTGAACCCTGACCTGAATAGCTCACTATCCAGGTGGTTGCCTCCCACCAATTATCACCGTGCAAAAATGATTCTAGTCCAATAGCTGTTCACGAATATACTCCTTCTTCTTCTTTTGCTTCTGTCATGCAGTGCTGCTGCTGCTTCCAAACAATTGTCTTGCGACTACAGGTTTCCTGGGTAAACAATCTGTTTCCCTCTCAGCTTCGTCAGGTCGCCGGACGGTGGCTGGAGATTTCCTGGGATCACAACGGATCTCCAGGCAGCGGGGATCAAGTTCACCTGGAGAAAAGGGGCGCTTTGGAAGGTGGACTCTACGGCATTATACCCCAGTAAGGTCCCTGCCCTCCCCAAACCCCACCCTCCTCAGGCTCCGCCCCTAAAATCTCCAGGTATTTCCAACCCGAAGCTGGCAACTCTACGCAGGAGGGTTGAGGAAAAGGTTGGAGGAGAGTAGAAAACCACAGGAAGAAGAAAGGCTCTTGAAAAAAATACTGTGGGAGGGTTTTGGTTTATTTGTTTTGCAGCTTTTCTTCAGAACTGAACTGGTGCAGACTTTTTCCTGAGAAAAAGGTGAATTTGGAGGTGAAATGGAGGTAAGGAGAAGAATGCATAGAGCTTTGGGTCCCCACTGGTCAGAACAGTGGAGTATAAATAAAGCCAATAATGAAATGCCTGTAGGAATTTCAAGGGAAGAAGAAGAAGAGGAGGAGGAGGAGATTGGATTTATATCCCGCCCTTCACTCACTTGGAGTCTCAGAGCGGCTTGCAAACTCCTTTCCCTTCCCCTCCCCACAACAGACACCCTGCGAGGTAGGTGGGGCTGAGAGAACTCTGACAGAAACTGCTCTTTTTATGAAGGATTTCAATAAAGTTCTCAAAATGTCTCTGGAAAGTTTCATGCATTTTTTGTCTCCTCTAATGGAAAAGAACCTTACAAGCACAACGTTGAAGAGAAAGAGCAAAGGAAAGGCCCAGGGCAAAAAAAAGAATAGTATGATCTAGTGGTTAAATCCTGCCCTCAGTGTGTGGAGACTCGAACTCGAGCCCCCATGAAGGCCGTAAAGTTCCGGAGTAACCACGAGCCACTTGTTCTCTCTCGGTCTAATTGACTGCACATGACTGTTGGGAGTGACAAAAACAAATGGGAAACACTAGGCTGCCCTGGATTCCTTGGAGGATCCGGTTGGGAGGAACCGAATGAATGGGAAGCCAGAGCGGTGCTAAAAGTCCCCTCTGAACTGTGTTTTAACGTTTCACACCTGAGCTGCTGCTCTCCAGTTAAACCAGAGGAGAAAGTGGATTACGACTCCAAAACGACAGATTATCCTCACCGGGTATCAGTGGGGCTCTTTCCAGCCTGGAGTTTGGCGGGCAGCCCAGACGGATTACTCACAGCGCGGGCTTTGATCAATGGCACCGCAGGCCGCCACCCCTCAGCCTCCTGAAAACACCACAGCAACTTGAGGAACAGAACAAAATGTGCCACCACCGAAAACAGCTGACGCCGACCGGGTCCAGTTGCCAGCTGGCAAAGTGGGGATTAAAAGGCCATTTGTCAGAGGCAGGAGGAGGGGGAAAGAAAGGGAAAAGAAGTGGGGAGAGGGCCCTTTCTCTTCTTCGTGAAAGGATTAAAAGCCTTTGAGGAAGGGTTCCCTCCTGCCTTGCCGTCGCTCAGCATGGAGGCAACGGAGGACTCGTTAAATGCTCCCCATTCAGACCCGTGAAACGGGCAGGGCGACATCTTTTGTAGTGCCAATCTTAGTTAAGGCAGGAACGTGCAAGGCTTGGGGGAGCGAGTGCGGGTTCTGTGCCTTGAAGGAGGGGCTGTGGCCCACTGGAACAGCCTCTGGTTGGCACGCAGAAGGTTACAGGTTCGATCCCCGGCATCTCCAGTTAAAAGGACCAGGCAGTAAGTGATGGGAAAGATCTCCGCCTGAGACCCTGGAAAGCCACTGCCTCTCTGAGTAGAGAAAACTGAACCTGAAGAAGTAAAGGTAAAGGTTTCCCTTGCTCAAAAGCCAGCTGCTGCAAGTTAATCACTTCTGCCAGCCTAAGCAACAATTCTGGAAGGCGGGGGTGATGACTTCTGTAGTCAAGAAAGCTAACACTTAGGCAGGAAAACGCTCTTAAAGGAGGCCAGTTTCTTGACACAGAGTTTGAAGGGATGCTAGAGGTCACCTACTCCAACCCCCTTGCTCGGTGCGGAAATTAGTCAACTACAGCGCCCCACTCTGCTTAAAGGAGCACACGCCTTTTAAAAATGTTTTTAAATGATTGGAAAAAGCATTTACAGGAGAAATTCTTGTGGGGCTGTGCCTTTAAGAAAGGGGGCAGAGCCCCCAAAAGCCCCACTGTAGCTACAGGCCTGAGAACCTGCCTGAAGTTTTGGTACTGGGTGTCATTAATTTGCTGGTGATACCCAGTTCTATATGGGCTCTTCTGCACCCTCATTTTTGTCACCTGTGTGTCGTTATTGTTTCGGTCGCCCCCCTTCCTGCAAGTGTTTTCCTCCCTCTAGTGGTCTATTTGATATTACACTACACTGCAGATTTAAACTGCAGGTTTTTACGCTGGACAGACAGTGCTGTAATATCGGATCAACCACTAGAGGGAGCAAAACACATGTGGAAAAGAACATCCCAAATTACTCTTTTCCATACCATTCTGTCCATCTATCGATCTACATGGGGGCCTGGTTCAGAAGTGTGTGTGTGTGTGTGTAAAGTGCCGTCAAGTTGCAGCCAATTCATGGCAACCCCAGCAAATAGCTTTCAAGGCAAGGGAGAAGCAGAGGTCGTTGGCCGTTGCCTTCCTCTGCAGAGCCTTCCTTGGTGGTCTCCCTTCCAAGTACCGACTGTGCTTAGCTTCCATGATCTGAGAAGATCAAGCTATACCATGCCCCCTTTCCCTCCCAGTTCATAATTAGGTATAAGATTATAATGGAATGGTTAAAGAACGCTCTTTATGTAGAGAACAGGCTCGTGTACTCTACCATCACATAGCGCGTGTATTATCCGTTGCTGCATGTATTATCCTGCTCTTATTGTGTTGTTTTCTACTTGTGTAATTTCCGTGCTCTGCACTGTTAGATATATCCTGTCTAATGCTTTTCGCCCTGGAGGAAAGAGCCACTGCTAATCAAAGGAACTGCAGGATCCAGGTCAGTGTATAGTACTATGTAAATGCTTGGCAGGATTTCACCAACAGTGACCAGAAGGGGTTTATGGCTGGTCTGTCTCCCCCCCCCCTCCCCCCAGGTTTGGAAGCGTCTCAGGAACCCAGCGGGGTACAGCATGGGAGGGGGAACGGAAGCTGGAGGGGGATTTGCGGAAATCATCTCCCCTCCCCGGCTGGGCAAGTGTTCACAACGTGCTGATTCGTTGAGTTAAAATATTTATTGCCCACTGCTCTTCCCTGAGAGACCCCAACCTGCTGGCGAGAAGAGTTAAAGACATTCGGCTGTGACGGTAGACATGACCGAGAACACAGAGAGACATTGAAACGGAGATTGTTGCCAGTCTTCCTAGCCGGCTTTGCATGTCTCCTAAACAATTCAGCCACATCGGGCTGTTGACAAGAGAAGAAGAAGAAGAAGAAGAAGAGATTGGATTTATATCCCGCCCTTCACTCACTTGGAGTCTCAGAGCGGCTTACAAACTCCTTTCCCTTCCCCTCCCCACAACAGACACCCTGGGAGGTAGGTGGGGCTGAGAGAGCTCTGAGACAACTGCCCTTGAGAGAACAGCTGTGCCAGAACTACGGCTTGCCCAAGGTCATCCAGCAGGTGCAAGTGGAGGAGTGGGGAATCAAACCCGGTTCTCCCAGATTAGAGTCCACGCACTTCACCACGACACCAAACTGGCTCCGCCGCAGACACAAAGCCACACAAAGCAGACACACGCAGACACAAAACTGGCTCCGCCGCAGACACAAAGCCGCAGACACAATTTCTGAAAATTCCAGGGGTAGGGTTGCCAACGTCCAGGCGGGGGCATGGAGATCTCCCGGTATTACAGCTAATCTCCAGATGACAGCGCTGAGTGCCCCTGGAGAAAATGTCTGCTTTGGAGGGTGGACTCTGTGGCATTGGACCACACTGATGTTCCTCCCTACCCCAAACCCTGCCTTCCCCAGGCTACATCCCCCAAAATGTACAGGTATTTCCCTGTTAGAGTGAGCGACTCAGCATCCCTGGATACTGGGGAGCACTATATCACTCTGAAGGGTGTATAGATGTTATTTTGTAGAATCATAGAATCATAGCGTTGGAAGGGACCTTCAGGCTTGTGGGGCAAATTCTTTTTCTGGTGGGGCTGAAGTTCTCAGTGCAGAAAGAAAAGCCATTTAGCCAATGGGAAGCTGTTACCAGGACAGATCTCTGCGTTGCAAGCTGTCAGCCACTTGAGATGATAGTTCATAGCTGCTGCAAGTTAATCGCTTCTGCTAGCCTGAGCAACAATTCTAACAACAATCTGGCAGGTGGGGGGGATGACTTCTGTAGTCAAGAAAGCTAACACTTAGGCAGGGAAACTCTCTTATAGGAGACCAGTTTCTTGACACAGAGGTCAAAAGGATCATAGAGGTCACCCACTCCAACCCCCGTGCTCAGCGTGGGAATTAGTCAACTACAGCACCCAACTCTGCTTAAAAGAGTGCATGCCTTTAAAAAAACGTTTTAAAATTATTTTTAAAAGCATTTGCGGGAGAAATTCTTGCGGGGCTATGCCTTTAAGAAAGGGGGCGGTGCCCCCCAAAGCCCCACTGTAGCTATGAGCCTGGAAAAGAGCAAGGAGTCCAGTAGCAACTTAACTACTAACAACATTTGTGGCAGGGGATGAGCTTTCATGAGTCACTGCTGACTTCTTCAGATACCTATCATCAGTATCTGAATATCGGTATACAGTACCTGAAGAAGTGGGCAGTGACTCACGAAACCTCATCCCCTGCCAAAAATTTTGTTAGTGTTTAAGATGCTACTGGACTCTTGCTCTTCTCTTTGCCTGTGTTTGACTTGTGTTTCTGTCTTGGTTCTGCAAAATTATTTCTGCCTTTTCATTTCCCTGCGTGCTTTCTTGTTCTTCTCACTGTGCATTTTTAACCCATTCTTTGGATTCCCCAGAAAGCACCACGAACAGGATCCCAGAACCGACTGGCCCTTCTGGGTCCTAAGGAAGCCAGGCTGGCTGTAACCAGGGCTAGGGCTTTCTCGGTGGTGGCTCCATTCTGGTGGAATGAGCTCCTGGAGGAGATCAGAGCCCCTTGGGACCTTATACAGTTCCGTAGGGCCTGTAAAACGGAGCTCTTCCTCCAGGCCTTTAATCATGGAGCCGCCACCAACGGCAGAAGGACAGAGAGGCCATTCCCCTGGGTTTACTAACAACAGCAGCCTGTGCCAGCCGCCTGTAGAAAAGACCATGAGCCAACTGCAAGAAGGGTCCGTGGAGCAGCGACCGGCCATCACCAAACAACATAAGGATTAAGGATTACTAGCACTTTATCATATTAGATGGTTTTAGTGAGTTTTTAACTGTAAACTTTTTAACTGTAAATTATATATTCTATTTTTGTAAGCGGCCCTGAGCCAGTCTTGGCTGGGAGGGTGGGAAAGAAAGAAAGAAAGAAAGAAAGAAAGAAAGAAAGAAAGAAAGAAAGAAAGAAAGAAAGAAAGAAAGAAAGAAAGAAAGAAAGAAATGAGCTGCTGCTTGCTGTGTAAACAAGACTATCCCAGTACGGGGCACTGTGTACCCATCTCTGCCATCCCTTGAGCTCATGGGCCAATCTTACTATTGTTTTAATTGCCCGTTTTATCATGGGCAAGCCAAGAATGCAACCTCCAGGTTGCCGATAAACTGGTCAGAACTGAACGGGTCTGTCGGAGAGCCCTCGAATCAAAGTGACGCCTGGCCCAAATCCTAAGGAACGAGGGCGTGCTGACCCTTCGCAAAGGACATCCGAGGAAGCCAACAGAATAAACCGGAAAAGATCCTCCGGATGACATCGTCCCGTAAAATGCAGGTCAATCAATACGGGATGCATGGATGGAACTCCAAGGACACCTTTGCTTAACAAAGAAGCCGGCACGGAATTTCGTGTCATTTCCAGTTCGCATCACTGAAGCTGCGCGGCAAGAAATGTCTGCAGAGAAGGACTGTCGGCTTTCTAGGACAATAACCTAGAAAAGCAGCAGGCAGCCTAGGGCAGACATGAGTAGTCTATGGTTTTTTTAAAAAACGTCTTGGCTCAATGATTGCAACCCATCACTCCGCAGAATTACTCGGGCGTACGCTCCGGCAAATATGCCAAGTCTGCTCCTCTGCGGCTGTCAGCTGCTGCCGTGGCTACCTTTTTAACTCTCAAAGCAAAACATGCAGTGCCGTAGATGCACAGGGGCACAGACCATAAACCGACTGTAATTTCCCGCGGCTCTCGGTTGCCTTGGCTAGCAACTATATGATCTGGCGAAGAGCGAAAGGAGAACATTTAAACGAATTTTCGACCTTTGGCATTCAAGGTATTTTGCAAGCTAGACAGTGGGCAAGTAGGGCTCCACCGAATATTCTCAAATGTTGAGTTTTCCACTCCGAGGGGGGACATTTGACAGAGCCAAGTGGCGTGGGTGTGTGACTAGGGGGAACAGAATTCCCCGGGTTCTGGAGTTTGGCAAATAGCGCGATTGGTTTTCATGTGAAGTTTGGCTTGGGTCTGGATAGAATGAGGGTGAGAGTCAGAGACTGTCTTTGTCAGGGGGCACTGCATTGATTTCTGTGACCTTGCCAAATAGATTAATAGAGTTAGAAAGAAAAGAATACGCACACCCCCGGGAAAAAAACCCAGCCACTGCCTCCCTTCTCCTTTTCAACTCAGTATGTGATCCCTAATTGGCTAGGATCCCCTTCCAGGAAGACGCAAACTGGTTCAGTGTCTTCTCTCGCCTTGGCTTCTGTTCCTGAGTGCTGTTTCCTCTCACCTTGTTTGCTCGCTCTGCTGTTTAACCTGATTCGCCAAGGTGACGCACATGCTTTTGTCGACAGCCGCTTGTGACACCATCGTGTCTGCGTGCCGTCAAAGAAATGAAGCAGGTAAATGCAGCCGACATAATTAAAACACAATGCAGGGCCAGGAGGGCAGAGATAATGGTACCGGGGGCACGTCGAAACAATGCGATTGCGTCCGTGATGTGCCAAGAGGGGAGATGCTTTTCTAGGGTTGCCAAGGCTTACCTTTCTTTCAGCGGGGGGGAAGTCCTTGCTGCCCCGGGAGTCTTCTGGCATGCGTGTGAAGTGTGCGCACCGTGATGACATCACCCAGAAGTGACGCCATCGTGTCGGGCACGTTGGGGTGGGACCTCTGTAATTCGAGGGAAAACCATAGAGTTTCCCCTCGAATTATAGAGCGTCCCCCCGAAACGTTCCCGATGCGATGACGTCACCTCTGGGTGATGTCATCGCGCCGGGCATGTCTCCGAAATTGGCAATTTGGGGGCGGGGTTCCCCCAGTGGCCCAATCCGGGCTGGCAGGTAGCGGGCCGCTTGAGCGGTGGTTTTCCTGCCCCCCCAGGGGACTTGGTAACCCTATGCTTTTCTGACATCTGCGGAAATAAGTATGACCATAAAGTCTCGAGGTCCAGTGTACTGTCCGAAGCATAATGATCAGCACTGGGCCCAAAGCAGGGAGGGGTGTCTTTCTTGGAAGTTTGGAATCAGCTGAGAAACATCCTTACTTTTCCAGCAATTGGGGGGGGCGGCGGCGCAGGGACAGCAAGAAGAGCAAATGACTCTTTGTGTCTCCAGACAGACAGAGAGAAAAAGAAGAGGAAAAACCGATTTCACTCCGATTTGGCTGCTTGATGAGATTGCGCTGGCCAATTCACTTGGCTTGGTGGTCTTAAGGGATGATCATACTAACGTCGTGATCCCCGGTTGGCTGGAATCAGTTCCCAGGAAGAACTTTTAAAGGTAAATAAATGGGATCTAAATGTAATAAGTCCTGACCTGGATGGCCCAGGCTAACCTGACCTCGTCAGATCTTGGAAGCGAAGCAGGGTCGGCCCTGGGAGACCACCGAGGACGTCCAGGGTCCCTAGGCAGAGGCTGGCAATGGCAAACCACCTCTGATTATCTCTTGCCTTGAAAACCCCATGGGGGGCGCCATAAATGGGCTGCAATTTGATGGCACCTTACACCACACACAAATCTTAATAAATGTTTTTAGGTGGCTCACATTCAGGTGGAGTACTTTTTAGTAAAAAATCTTATCCGAAACCTTTACTTACCTCCTTAATACCAATCAAGAGGCTAAAAGGCGGTCAGAAGAAAAATAGAATTGCCATATGAGAAGAAAAGTTTGGCATATTTCCATAGTCTAGTCTAGCCTGTATTTTACCTTGTTGAATTTCAGTGTGGACAGGGGTCCGTTGGAGTGGGAGCGCATAGGAGTGCAGCTCCGGGAGTGAGGAGCCCAGGGGGTGGGCACATGACCAAGCCCCACCCCCTCCTCGGCTTCCCCAAGCAGTGCAGAGGCGCAGCGCCCCGGGGAAAGCCCTGCTAGGGTCTTTGTTGTTTTTAATGTTTTGTTTTAATATTGATAATTTTATCATTGTTCCTTTTATGACTGTGTGCTGCTTTTCCAGAGACTTGCTCAAGGTGGCATATAAATTTTCTAAGTATACCATTTTTTATCTGGGCACATGGCACATAAGTACTGGAGAAATCTCACCAACACTTCAGCAGCTTCCATCCCATCCGTCTGGTGTAGTGGTCAGGAGTTGGACTCTAATCTGGGAGAACCAGGTTTGATTCCCCACTCCTCCACATACAGCTGCTGGTGTGACCTTGGGCCAGTCACAAGTTCTCTCAGAGCGGTTCTCTCATGAGCAGTTCTCAAAAGACCTCTCTCAGCCCCACCTACCTCACAGAGTGTCTTGTTGTGGGGAGGGGAAGGGGAAGGGGAAGGGGTGGGTGGTGCACATGTCCTGGGTATCTCAAGTCTACTTGAAACCTGGTGGTTTCAAGGGAGCAGGAAGAGAATGAGGGTGTGTTCTTTACGCTTATTTTTATTGCACAAAGTATTGGATGGGGAAGGGAATGGAGGAAGAGTAGGTCAGTTTCACTCACCTGTGGAGTGGAGCCTGAGGGGTGGGTGTTGCCTTCTGACACACTTCCAGTATGTTAGGGGGTGTGGCATATGCAAATGAGTTATGCTAATGAGCTCCTGCACCTCTTTTTCTACAAAATGACCCCTGAGTATGGATTTGTTTCCAATTAGTGCTGGTGAAATGATACTATTGACAACTCACTGGGCTTTTCTGCAGTCTTGTTTTCATCGCTTGTGTGCCCAAAGTGTATCGTTTTTCTTCTTTTCCGCATGCACATATTTTGCTGCTTCTAGTGGTCACTTAGAGGTTACATTA
The DNA here is from genome assembly GCA_029233225.1 of Lepidodactylus listeri. Classification (NCBI taxonomy): domain Eukaryota; kingdom Metazoa; phylum Chordata; class Lepidosauria; order Squamata; family Gekkonidae; genus Lepidodactylus; species Lepidodactylus listeri. The sequence continues at coordinate 9,101,401 of JARCFY010000012.1, forward strand.
CTGTACCTCTTGCTTGTTTCCTTATTTTGAGTCCCCCCTCTCATGCCTTTGGCTCCCTCTAGTGGTCTATTCAGTATTACATCACTTTATGTCATGTGTATCTTCCTGCAGATTTAAACTACAGGTGGTTGTTTTTTTTTCTGGACGGGGAGTTACGTAATATCAAATTGACCACTAGAGGGAGCTAAAGATATGCCAAAAAGGAAAAAAACCAAAGCAATGAAACAACAGAAACAACAAAAATGAGAATGCAGAAGAGCCTAAAGGGCAGAGAAATAAGCTCTCAGACAAAGCGATGTAATATTGAAATGACCACTAGAGGGAGCAAAACACATGCAGAAAAGAAAAGAAACTACGCAATAAGAGCACAGATGCGGGAAAGTGCAGGAAACCCCAAATGGCAAGGGGAACCTGCGTTCTCCCACACTGCCTCTTATTCTTGCCCTTGCTTTCCCCTGGTAGCACCAGCTTGCATTTCCGCCACTTTCTGGCCCTCTTCTTTCCCCATCTGCTGGCTGTGTGAGCAAACCAAGCCCGTCTGGCATTGTGGGACTGTTTTCAGGGTTTAAGACCCTCTCCCACCGTGTACCAATTTCTTGCAATACAGTGCGGTAAGCTGCACAAAGCGCTTCACCATATACCAGTTCTGAGTGAGAGAAATATAGTTCTTCAACTGAAGAGGGAGTTGAGGGGGGAGAAGTTAAAATCATAGAATAGAATCATAGAATCTTAGAGCTGGAAGGGACCGCCAGGGTCATCTAGTCCACCCCCCTGCACAATGCAGGGAATTCACAAATGCCTCCCTCCAACCCCACCCCCAGTGAACCCTGTTACATGCCCAGAAGGTGACAAAAAAAAAAACCCTCCAGGATCCCTGGCCAAACTGGCCTGGAGAAAAATTGCTTCCTGACCCCAAAATGGCAGCCGGCATTTCCCTGGGCGTGTAAGAAAGGGCCATGAGAACAAAGCACTGATGCAACTCTTCCTACCCTCCCTCTCATGATCTGCTTGAGTTCACAGAATTTGCATTATTTTATCATCAGGGCTTCTATGGGTTGTGTGAAAGAAACCCCAGAGTTTTCAGGGAATAATGCTGAGCTGGTATCGGGGCTGTGTGGGGATCGGGCATGTGGGACCCTTTCCCATCAGTGGGGAGGGGCAGGGTGGGCTCAGACACCAGCCAGAACGTCATTCCGGTGCATTCCGCCCCAAAAATAGCCCTGCAAAGGAGTCTCAGAGCGGCTTCAAACCCTTTCCCTTCCCCTCCCCTCCCCACAACAGACTCCCTGTGAAGTAGGTGGGGCTGAGAGAGCTCTCTCAAGAACTGCCCTTGAGAGAACAGCTCTGAAAGAACTTATGACTGACCCAAGGTCACCCCAGCAGTTGCATGTGGAAGAGTGGGGGATCAAACCCAGTTCTCCCAGATTAGACTCCGGGCTCCTAACCACTACACCAAACTGGCAACCCTTAATGTCAACAGGTCTCCATGCTGGCATATCTCCACACTATGCTGGCGTAGGGTTTGCTCATCTTAAGCCATTCAAAAGCTCTATTTTTCCACTCCCGGTAGTAGAATCTATTTATACCTCTCTTGCTCAGCAGAAGCCGAGCCTTGAAAGAGGAGGGCTGGGGGGAGGACAGGAGGTGTGTGTGTGCCGGCTGATCTATTGCTTTGCTTATCTTCTCTAAACACCCTGATGCTATGAGACATGAACTATGAAATTAGAGCATGGCTAACGATGCTTGGTAGGCAATAAGGAAACAGAGCCCGGCTCATTACCAATCACTGTTTAGATGCCTTCTCGGAGACTCTGAGAGGTGTGTTTATTGCCAGCAGTGAGAGCTCAGACATGCAAGGCACTCCCCGCGACGGTCTAAAAATAGCCCGGCGGTCTATTTTTGTCACCGAGTGCAGAACAAAGGAAACCTTTGTTCGACAGTTTTCTCTTGCACGTGTGTCGTTCAGCCCAAACATTCTCGGCTATCGTTAAAAGCCGAAAATGTGGGCTGCATGCAGATTTCACGGAGGTCCGTTTTGTAAGCCCTTCTCGGACAAGCTGTGCAGGGTTACCTCCTGGAGGAGAGGGGGGTTCATGTTTGCAATGCCCAGCCTGGCCTTTACCCACTCAGACTCTTGTAATAAGGCCCTACACACGTGTAAAGTACACATGTGTACACTGATCCATCTTTGGTTGCCGACCTCCAAGTGGCGGCAGGAGATCTGGAGAGCCAGTTTGGTGTAGTGGTTAGGAGCGTGGACTATAATCTGGGAGAACTGGGTTTGATTCCCCACTCCTCCGCGTACAGCTGCTGGTGTGACCTGGGGTCAGTTACAAGTTCTCTCAGAGCTGTTCTCTCAAGGACAGCTCTGGAAAGAGCTCTCTCAGCCCCACCTACCTCCCAGGGTGTCTGCTGTGGGGAGGGGAAGGGGAAGGAGATTGTAAACTGCTCTGAGACTCCTCCTCCTCCTCTTCCTCCTTCTTCCTAGAATGGTTCACAGCTTACTTGGATGAATTACTAAGGACCATGGTCTTTAGTAGCTGTGTAGCTGTGTAAAGCTTATTATGACTAGGACCCTGGAGAACCGGGTTTGATTCCCCACTCCTCCACTTGCACCTGGCTGGATGACCTTGGGCAAGCCATAGCTCTGTACCAGCTGTTCCCTCAAGGACAGCTTGGGAAAGAGCTCTCTCAGCCCCACCTACCTCCCAGGGTGTCTGTTGTGGGGAGGGGAAAGGAAAGGAGTTTGTAAGCCGCTCTGAGACTCCCTTGGGGAGTGAAGGGCGGGATATAAATCCAATCTCTTCTTCTTCTTCTATGTAATTCTGCAGCACTTAATGTGCCAGGCTAATACTTCCGCGATGCTTCAGTTCCATCTTTTGATATCTGGCGGGTTCCAGACTTCCACAGTCCTAATCCGTTGCTTATTGAATATGGATCCTGGGGAGGACAGAAACCTCAGTGGGGGACAATGCCATAGAGTCCACCCTCCACAGCACCCATTTTCGCCAGGGGAGCTGATCTTTGTTGCCTGGAGACGAGCTGTAATTCTGGGGGATCACAAGGTCCCACCTGGAGGCTGGCATCCCCGTGGGCTTCCTCCAGACTGCAGCTTCCATGCTAGCATGCGAGGGAAAGCAGAAGGGAGAGTTGGAGAGTCTAGACACAGTGGCAGAAGGGTTTGTCTCCTCCAGCTTCTGTTGCTCTGTAACACGCCGTGTATCTTGGGGGCTGGGTGCGAATCAAGGCAGGCCTTAATTGGAATCTAAGGTGCCATGAGAAAGAGGTGCCAGCCGGCACACACAGAGCGCAACAACTGCCATTTCAGACGGCGCCATCTGTGCTGATCCTCCGGCAGCCCTGCCCACCGTTTGCCCACCGTTTGGGAGGGTGCCCATCCGTATGGGAGAACACAGTCTCCCTGGGTGCTTTGCGGACATCAGGAATTAGGACTTAATGATCCCGTCCTCTTTAGATGGTGCTGCACTCTTCAAACGTGAAGCACAAAATGAACATTCAACAAAGATGTCCCCTCCTATCCCATGGCCTTAGGGGTGCCACCCTCCAGGTGGGGCTTGGATATCACATGGAATTGCAACTGATCTTCAGAGGATGGAGATGTGTTGGAGGGTGGGCTCTGTGGCATTATACCCTGGTGAGGTCCCTGCCCTCCTTAAACCCCATCCTCCCAGGTTCTACCCCCCCCCCCAAAAAAAAACTCCAGGAATTTCCCAATGCAGAGCTGGCAACCCAACAGCCTCTACAGGTAAACACACCTGGTTCTGTGCCTGCTAACTCAGAAGCAAGTCAGTTTGGTGTAGTGGTTAAGTGCGCAGACTCTAATCTGGGAGAACCAGGTTCGATTCCTTACTCCTCCACTTGCAGCTGCTGGATGACCTTGGGTCAGTCTTGGCTCTCTCAGAGCTGTTCTCTCAATGACACTTCTTGAGAGAGCTCTCTCAGCTCCACCTACCTCACAGGGTGTCTGTTGTGGGGAGGGAAGGGAAAGGAGTTTGTAAGCCGCTCTGTGTGACTCCGAGTGAAGGGTGGGGTATAAATTTGATCTCTTCTTCATCTTAAACTGCTCTGAGACTCCTTCAGGTAGTGAAGGGAGGGATATGAATCCAATTTCCTCCTCCTCCCCCCTCCTCCTCTTCTTCTTCGCTCAACAGCCTGTATTTGGGCCCATGTGTTGCCAACATCCAGATGGGGCCTGGAGATCTCCTGGCATTACAACTGATTCCAAGAGCTCACCGAGATCAGCTCGTCTGGAGGAAATGGCAGCTTTGGAGGGAGGACTCTGTGGAATCACAAACCTTCTGAGCTCCCTCTTTTCCATAAATCCCACCTTCCCCAGGTTCTTCCCACAAATCTCTACGAATTTCCAAAACTGGAGTTGGGAACCCTACGCTGACCGCAAGAGCTGCGGCCCCAGACTTCCACCTGAAAAATCTGGCCCTGACGATGCCGTTGTTGGGGAAAATGATCCAGTGTGGCCCTCTCCACGCATTTCCTTGCCGCTCTGGATTTTCTCAGTGTTTGAGTGTAGGAAATTTAAGTCCACTGCAAAACAGCGTCCAAATAACCCGGGGCAACATAGGCTGAAACCGGGCTGACCACTGAAGGGAGGTAATGTAAAATGGGGGGGAACCCGGAATAAAAAGAAGGTTGAACTCGATTTTAGTGCAGAATGGCGGGGGGGGGGGGGGGACTGGATTAAGAAGAGAAGAAGAAGACAATACTGGATTTATACCCCACCCTTCACTACCCAAAAGAGTCTCAGAGCAGCTTACGATCCCCTTCCCTTCCACTCCCCACTACAGACACCCTGTGTGGTACGTGGGGCTGAGAGAGCTCTTTCAAGAACTGCCCTTGAGAGAACAGCTCTGAAAAAACTTGTGACTGACCCGAGGTCACACCAGCAGCTGCATGTGGAGGCGTGGGGAGTCAGACCCAATTCTCCTAGATTAGAGTCCGCGCTCCTAACCACTACACCAAACTGGCTGAATTTGATTTTAGCGCAGAATTGCCTGGAGGACACCGTGGTGAACGTGGATTAAAAGGAAAGTGCAGAAAGGGGCCGGTGGGTCTGATCCTCCACCCCCCCCCCCCAAAAAGTCCTGCATCAGAAATGGGAGTTACAGCCCAGCCCTGAATTCTCCCCTCCTCTCTCCCCGTATAAAGTAAATAATGCAAAACGCATCCTGTGACATCATTGAGTGACGAGTGTCTTTGTCCCCCCCCCCTTCCACTTCATTGGCCGCTGCTCCTACCGTGGGGGAGGCCACCGTGTGCGATGACATCACATCACACATCTTTTGCATTGCTAAACGTTACTGGGAAACAGGAGAGTGGAGGTCACAGCTTTTGACCTTCAGCCACATCTGCGTGGGAGCCTCAGATCTGGGCCCGGAAGCACTCTCTGGTACGGGTGGCTGATCAGAGCACTCCCAGAGCTGCTGTCAACAGATGACCTTAATTCGAGTCTCCTTTGCTCCAGGACAGACATTTATTTGCACGGCCTGGTGTGGTACAGCCTTGGTAATGTCCGATTTTTATGTTCCACAGCCAAGGTTAATAGCTAGATGGGAAACCTTTCACCCTTAGAAGTACCAAGAGGGAACCAGGAAAGGGGGGGGCGAGGGAGAGACTAGGAGACTAGACCAGGATTCGGAGTCTCAATTCTAGCAAATAGGGCTGCCAACCTCCAGGTGGGGGCTGGAGTCCCCCCAGAATTGCAACAGCTTGCCAGAGCTCAGTTCCCCTGGAGAAAACGGCAGCTTTGGAGAGAGCCCCTCCCAGTGCTCCCTCTAAGCCATGGAGTCTCCTGAACAAAAATTCTACTTTGTGAGCGACTGGCCTCAAAGTCGTCAGAGAACGATTTGGCTGCTTCCAGAGCTAAGGCAAAAATGTGTGAGCCGGAGGCTTAAGAAATGGTGAGCTAGCTCACACTAACTCGGTTTAGAGAGAACACTGCCCCGGCTCCCCTCCCAAATCTCCAGGAATTTCCCAGTTTGGAGATGACAACCCTAAGCTTAGGTTAGAAAATGGGGTGTGAGTCAGTCCACAGAAGTCAGAACTGTCTTGGCTGTAGGTAACGAGATCTGTCATCGCTACACGTTGGCCGTGTCTGTGCTACAGACTTGTTTGAAATGTGGTGTTGGGGGAGAGTTTGACGGATATTGTGGACCGCCACAAAGACAAACCAGTGGCTTCTAGGTTAAATCAAACCTGACCTCTCCCTAGAAGCGAAAATGGCTGAACTGAGGTTATCGTACTTCGGTCACATCATGAAAATATAAGAGTCACTGGGAAAGACAACAATGCCAGGAAAAGTGGAAGGCAGCAGAAAAAGAGGAAGACCCAACATGAAATGGATGGACTCAATAAAGGCAGCCATGGCCTTCAGTTTGCAAGAACTGAGCAAGGCTGTTAAGGATAGGCCACTTGGAGATCATTAACATTGAGTTAAATGTAAAAAAAAAAAAATCTATTGCCTTGGAAGCACAGAAGCTTTATACAGTATCCTTGACCCTCCATGTTTCCCAGTTAAGGGAAAATGCTGTTCAAACAAATGACAAAGATGATCTGATTCCGATGGTAACAAGAGAAAGAAATTTTACTTACAAAAATAGAAGTGCATTTTACATGACATATCCATGTAGGTACATTTAGCTTACTGTGAACAGATTAACTTTAAAAAAGATTACTTGCTACAGCTCCAAGCCCAGGTGAGAGAGAGAAGAAGAGAGGTCCTATATAAGATGAAAACAGAAAGGCAAGCAATGGCCAAAGAGACTCAACGTCTAACTGATGAGAGGGTGGGGCCAACTGCCAAGTGTACCTGAGGGAGAGAATTCACTGAGCCTTTTCCCTCCCAGATCCTCTTCCATGCAGAGTGACAATATCCAACAATGAATTCATAGGGTCACCATAAGTCAGAAGTGACTTGACAGGAGTTACACACAAACACACATGCTACAGACTTCCATCACTTGTGTCAGAATTCCAAAATCGCCCAAAGGCTAAAAAAAAAAAATGGGGGCCCTTGGGGAGCCAGTTTGGTTTGGTGGTTAGGAGCGCAGACTCTAATCTGGGAGAGCCAGGTTTGGTTCCCCACTCCTCCACTTGCAGCTGCTGGATGACCTTGGGCAAGCCATAGTTCTCTCAGAGCTGTTCTTGAAAAGAGCAATTTCTGTCAGAGCTCTCTCAGCCCTGCCTACCTCCCAGGGTGTCTGTTGTGGGGAGGGGAAGGGAAAGGAGTTTGTAAGCCGCTCTGAGACTCCGAGTGAAGGGCGGGGTATAAATCCAATCTCCTCCTCCTCCTCCTTCTCTTCTTCTTCTTGCCTCAGATGGACCTGAACTAAGGTTTCTGTGGGGGAAGGATCCTAGGGGGTGTGGCACTGCTCCTGAGGTGATCACAACCAGGTATTGTTGCCGTCGCCAGAGTGGTTCTTGACACCTTCTGTGGATTTGCCCCCAATAAGACAGGTCTCGGAACACATTTTGGCCGAGATTTAGAAGTGGTGCCCCCCAATTTCTGGATTCCCCTCATTTTGCCAGCGACTCTAGATGGCATATGGTAGTAAGGAATCTATACTGACTGGTTTTTCTCTCTCTCCCTTTTAGAATCTTTGTAAAAATGAGGGGGAAAGAGGAGATGTGAGGAGGGGAAGGCCTGCTTGTAACCTCTTGGAAATGTAGATCTTCTCTTCCCCCTCGGGCTGATGGGTAGCTGTTATGATGGAACTTGCCTGATCATATCCATCACCCTATCCAATGAAACATGATTGATCTAAGTGGTTATGACACAGCTGAAATTTGGCTCTGGCTTGGGCGCTCTCCATCTGTGGGTTCGCCACTGGGCAGCAGGAGGGGAGGAAGGCAGGCCCTAGTCCCCACCCCCACCCCATACCGTGCTCCCTTGACCCAAAGAGGGGCTTCTTCCAGCCCGAGAAGGCTTCAGTGTGGAAGTCCTTCAAGATCTTGGAGATCCCGTGGCTTTGCCGGCAGTCCCCTTCCGTCTCCTTTAATTCGTGACTGCGTTTCTTTCAAGCCAGCTTGGGGGGGTGGCTAAGAGCGGCGGACTCTGATCTGGGAGAACCGGGGTTGGTTCCCCACTCCTCCTCCACATGAAGTCAGCTGGGTGACCTTGGGCCGGTCACAGGTCTCTCAGAGCTCTCTCAGCCTCACCTGCCTCACGGGGTTTCTGCTGTGGGGAAAGGAAGGGAAGGCGATTGTAAGCCACTCTGAGGCCGAGGACAGACTGGCAATGTAAAGCGGGGAAGCCCCGCATCGGAAGTGGAAGAAAAGAGCCCGTTCAGACATGCGCATCTGTCCCTCGGCTCCATTTCGCACTTACCCGTCTCCCAGTCGCTTTCCATCCGCTTTAACAGGACACCGGGTAAAACCGGTGTTGAGGGGCCGTCCTCTGCATGCCTCCCGCTTCCAAATAGTGTGAACCGGAAGAAGCGGGAGGCATCCGGAGGCGGCAGTGTGAACGCGCTGGCACAAAGTTATGCACATATGTGCATGTGTGCATGCACGAAACACATCAAAGGGAAAACCAAAAAAGCGCAATGGCGCGCGCGTGCCGGCTCCGCGGCAGTCTGAACGCTCCGTATCGGCACCACTGCGCATTGCTCTGGCCAGTATGAACGGCCAGCTCCGTTGAGTTTTCCCCCCGCACCAGTTCCCTCCACTTTGCCCCCGCTTTACATTGCCAGTCTGTCCTCGGCCTGAGACTCCTTCCGGTAGTGAAGAGCAGGATATAAAACCAACTCTTCTTCTCCTTCATCTTCTCCTTCTTCCTCCTTCTTCTTCATCCTCCTCCTCCACCACTACCAGCACCACCACCTCTTCTTCATTCTCCTCCTCTTCCTCCTTCACCCTCCTCCTCCACCACCTCCTCCTCCTCCACCATCACCTCTTCCTCCTTCTTCCTCCTCCTCCTCCTCCTTTTCATTTTCACAACCTGTGTATTCTCTAAGAACTCCACTGCAAGAACACAGCCAGTCTCTCTCCTCGACTGATAATGCAGCCTCAAGAACTTCAGACCGTTCCGGAAAGAGGGGAGCACAAAATGCGGCACGGTTCACCTCTGGCCGTCCTCCCCTGTGGTTCTTCAGAGCTGTCGGCGTTTCCTTTCAAGAGAGCGATACGTCTAGATATCAGGTCAACTGTCAAGCTCAGGGACCCACTCAGTATATCTAATGGCATGGCTGTCTGTCGATCGTGTGCAGATAGCTTTCTTCATTCTCAGGTGTGGCCAGAATTTCATGCTAGGTGGGATCATGGAGGTCGTATCCGGGTGGGGGAAGGAAGAGGAAAAACAGAGAGAAAAGCGGTTGGATGCAGTAACTTTATCCATTTATTTATTTAGATCCAGCATTTCCTTTTGCCTCAAGGCAGCTCACTTGTAACCACTGAAATGCTATAATTCTATGTGTGTGTAAAGTTCCAGCAAGTCACAGTTGACTTACGGGGACCCCACAGTGGACTTATGGTTTTCAAAGTAAGTGATTAAGCACAGGTGGTTGGCCACTGCCTTCCCCTGCAGAGTCTTCCTTGGTGGTCTCCCATCCAAGGCTTATAGCAGCCCCAGCAAGAGGCTTTCAAGGCCAGGGAGAAGCAGAGGTGGTTGGCCATGGCCTTCCTCTGCAGAGTCTTCCTTGGTGGTCTCCCATCGAAGACTTATGGTGACCCCCGCAAGGGGCTTTCAAGGCAAGTGAGAAGCAGAGATGGTTGGCCATGGCCTTCCTCTGCAGAGTCTTCCTTGGTGGTCTCCCATCCAAGACTTATGGTGACCCCTGCAAGGGGCTTTCAAGGCAAGTGAGAAGCAGAGATGGTTGGCCATGGCCTTCCTCTGCAGAGTCTTCCTTGGTGGTCTCCCATCCAAGACTTCTGGTGACCCCCGCAAGGGGCTTTCAAGGCAAGTGAGAAGCAGAGATGTTTGGCCATGGCCTTCCTCTGCAGAGTCTTCCTTGGTGGTCTCCCATCCAAGACTTATAGTGACCCCTGCAAGGGGCTTTCAAGGCAAGTGAGAAGCAGAGATGGTTGGCCATGGCCTTCCTCTGCAGAGTCTTCCTTGGTGGTCTCCCATCCAAGACTTATAGCAGCCCCAGCAAGAGGCTTCCAAGGGAAGTGAGAAGCAGAGGTTACTGCATAAATTAGTTTGTTCTGGCGCCATCCTTCCTGAGCTAAGACAAAAATGTGCAAGCTGGAGGCTAAAAAACTGAGCTAGCTCACACTGACTCAGCTTAGAGGGGACATTGCTCTGCAGGGTCTTCCTTCGCGGTCTCCCATCCAAGACTTATGGCAACCCCAGCAAGGGGCTTTAGAAGTGAATGAGAAGCTGAGGTGGTTGGCCATGGCCTTCCTCTGCAGGGTCTTCCTTCGCGGTCTCCCATCCAAGACTTATGGCAACCCAGCAAGGGGCTTTAGAAGTGAATGAGAAGCCGAGGTGGTTGGCCATGGCCTTCCTCTGCAGGGTCTTCCTTGGTGGTCTCCCATCCAAGACTTATGGCAACCCCAGCAAGGGGCTTTAGAAGTGAATGAGAAGCCGAGGTGGTTGGCCATGGCCTTCCTCTGCAGAGTCTTCCTTGGTGGTCTCCCATCCAAGACTTATGGCAACCCCAGCAAGGGGCTTTAGAAGTGAATGAGAAGCCGAGGTGGTTGGCCATGGCCTTCCTCTGCAGAGTCTTCCTTGGTGGTCTCCCATCCAAGACTTATGGCAACCCCAGCAAGGGGCTTTAGAAGTGAATGAGAAGCTGAGGTGGCTGGCCATGGCCTTCCTCTGCAGGGTCTTCCTTCGCGGTCTCCCATCCAAGACTTATGGCAACCCCAGCAAGGGGCTTTAGAAGTGAATGAGAAGCCGAGGTGGTTGGCCATGGCCTTCCTCTGCAGGGTCTTCCTTGGCGGTCTCCCATCCAAGACTTATGGCAACCCCAGCAAGGGGCTTTAGAAGTGAATGAGAAGCCGAGGTGATTGGCCATGGCCTTCTTCTGCAGAGTCTTCCTTGGTGGTCTCCCATCCAAGACTTATGGCAACCCCAGCAAGGGGCTTTAGAAGTGAATGAGAAGCCGAGGTGGTTGGCCATGGCCTTCCTCTGCAGAGTCTTCCTTGGTGGTCTCCCATCCAAGACTTATGGCAACCCCAGCAAGGGGCTTTAGAAGTGAATGAGAAGCCGAGGTGGTTGGCCATGGCCTTCCTCTGCAGGGTCTTCCTTCGCGGTCTCCCATCCAAAACCAAGCCTGTTTAGCTTGCGAGATCTGATGAGATTGGGCTATAGTATTCCATCTCACATCCGTATCATTTAATCCCGACCGGGAAAAAAACAACCAGATACAACCATTTGCCAGTTCTGAGCTGGGAAATTTCTGGAGCGATAGGGGTGGAAACCCGGGGAGGGTGGGGTTTGGGGAGGAGTGGGTCTACAGCATAGACCGTATCCTCCAAAGCAGCCATTTCCTCCAGGGGAACTGATCTCTGTTGTCTGGAGCTCAGTTGAAATTCCTGGCCCTGATATGTGTCTAGCATATTGAGACTCCGATTCAGACACCTTTAGTGGCATAATAGCATGGTAAGGTAAAGGCAAAGGTTTCCCTTGCTTGAAAGCCAGTCGAATCTGACTCTAGGGATGCGGTGCTCATCTCCGTTTCCAAGCCGAAGAGCCAGCGCTGTCCGAAGACGTTTCTGTGGTCATGTGGCCAGCATGACTAGATGCCAAGGCACACGGAACGCTGTTACCTTCCCACCGAAGCGGTACCTATTTATCTCCTTGCAGCTTCTTGCTTTCCTAGATACATTTAAAAGACACATTTAATTCCGGTAAGTTAAGACAGTAAAATATGCACGTTATATAAAAAGTACACAACAGTATCTAATTGCGGCTGATTCTTCTAAGAATTTTGCAACCGTAATTGTAGTATCAGTATTAACATCATTCAGAAAGTGTTGAACAGTTTTAGGATGATGAGTAGACAAGTCTGAGGCCAAAGGGATACGAATTTCATACGTGAGGGTGTGTGCTGCTGGCAGTCCAGAATCAGGGGCGTAGACTTTGTAAATCCCGGGGGGGGGGGGGCTTTTTCGTGCACGCGCGCAAAGCACACGCGCACGGGACCATGTCTCTGCCGCTTTTCCACCTGCCCCCCGGCCCCAGGGAGGCAGACCCGGCGGGGCGAGCGGGGGCGGTGGCGGGGGCTGCTGCCCCGTAGGGGTCCTTGAAGTCGTGGCGGCGCACTTCCCCCCGACGTTGCAGCTGCCCGCCGCCCAGAGCCAACGCCAGGCCGCCCGGCTGCTGCCCCAGAGCCCGCTCGCCGGCGCAGCGGAGTCCCTGTGCCCGCCCATCGCACCGGCTCTGCCCCCCCTCCACCCCCCTCCTTGGCGGCTGCCTTCTGCCGCGCCCGGCACCCCCTGGGCTCCCGGCGGCCCTCCCCGCCTCCCCCATCGGCGGGCGCTCCATTTTGCCAGGGGTGGCTGAGCCCCCCCCAGGAAATTTCGGGGGAGGCTCGAGCCCTCGAGCCCCCCCGTAGTTGACGCCTATGTCCAGAATGATATGGGAAATTGAATTTGGGGTCATACTGGAACATTTGCAGAGTCTTTCTTGAGGGGGGATACTGTTAAACCGACCCCACAGCGTGTCTGAGGGAGAGACGTTCAGCCGAGCCAGCGTGAAGGCTCTGCTATGAGAAGGAAAGCTGAGATTGTGTAAATAGGGGACCATTTGGCCATGCTGGATTGAGAGATTAAGGTGAGCTTGTGAATAGATATAGCATTAGATACAGCATATTATTTCGGTTTCGCTTTTCCCCTTCCTAAGATCGCCGCCTTGTGAACCTATCTCTCCTGCGACCCCTTTAATAGCAGCGCACATCCCAAAAGCTGGGCTGGCTGGCTGGGGTAACGTTCACCCCAATGTATTCCGCGAACAAGAGAGACCTGGCAATGCAGGGAGAGGCTGGAAGGGTTGGCATGAATCACCCCTGCCCCAGCCGGTGATCGCCATTCATCTGTCCCTTCCGGGCTGCAGGACTCGCCGTTTTACACAACCTAATTAGATAACTGCCAGAAAGATGAACAACTCGATATCCGTTTTAGCACAAGACAAAAGGCCGGCTGCCTCTTGAAATCAAGGCAAGGAGGGCGGCTCGGCTACTCCTTTCCCCGTTCCTTTTGCTCGAGATGTTTCTGTTGAGAAAATTCGAGATCCGGTCGAAAGGGGATCCACGGGACATTTGTTCGTGCGGGGACGGGGGACACTCCGCACCCCACCCTTTCTCAGCAGCAGAGTTCCCTAGAAAGTCTGGTTGCCAAATAGGGGACTAGATATTCAAGCTCTGCATATGACAAATTCCAGCCAGCAGGGCCAAAATAGGAACGAATGAGGGGGAGAGAATTTTGGGAGGGGTCAAAGCATGGTTAGGTAAAGGTACAGGTTTCCCTTGCTCGAAAGCCAGTTGAATAAGACTCTAGGGGGGCGGCGCTCATCTCCGTCTCCAAGCTGAAGAGCCAGCGCTGTCTGAAGACTTCTCCGTGGCCATGTGGCCGGCATGACTAGACGCCGAGGTGCACAGAACGCTGTTCCCTTCCCACCGAAGCGGTACCTATTTATCTACTTGCAGTTTCTTGCTTTCGAACCGCTAGGTTGGCAGGAGCTGGGGCCAGAGACGGGAGCTCACTCCGTCACACAGCACTCGGCTCTCGAACTGCCGAACTACCAACCTTCCAGTCTGCAGCTTAGCATTTTAACCTCTCAGCCACCACAGCCCCAAAGCATTGTTGAGGTATGGCAAAAAAATTCAGTGGACCTTTGATTGATGGGGGAGGGAAGGGGAAGGGTTGCCAACTCTGGGTTGGGAAATTCTTGGAGATTTGGAGGGAGGAGCCTGGGGAAGGTGGGGTTTAGGGAGGGAAGGGTTTTCAGCAGGGTGTAATGCCACAGAGTCCGCCCTCCAAGGCAGCCATTTTCTCCAGGGAAACTGATCTCTGCAGTCTGGAACTGTCATTCCTTGAGGTCTCCAGGCCCCACCCAAAGGTTGGCATCCCTGCAGTACTACCCATCAACCTTGTTTTTCTTTCATGTTGGAGAGTGGGTACAACGCCTGTACACTGAAAGCCAGAGGAGGAAGGGAGGGAAAGTGTAAAATGCTCTGCGCACAAAGAGAGCTAGGAGGCATCTCTACCTCTTTGTGGACCTGTCTGCCTGGATGTCAGTTTCCATCAAAGACAAGGCAGAACTATTTTCCTTGCACTTGTAGCATTTTTATAGGGTTGCCAACTCCAGGTTGGGAAATCCCTGGAGATTTGGGGATGGAGCCCTGGGAGGGCAGGGTTTGGGGTGGAAAGATAGCTAGATAGAGGAGGGTTGCATCCTTAGCCCCAGCCCATAGCTTCTCGACATCCCTGCTTGATTTTTGCCTCTATATAATAATTTTTTGCATGTTAGTAATAATGAGGAGTCTCCCCAGCAGTAATGGATGGCTGCGAGAGTTGGACCATAAGGAAGGCCGAGTGCCAAAGAATAGATGCTCTCGAATTATGGTGCTGGAGAAGACTCTTGAGAGTCCCTTGGACTGCAAGGAGATAAGATCAGTCAATCCTAAAAGAAATCAACCCCGACTGCTCCCTGGAAGGCCAGATCCTGAAGCTGAAGCTCCAATACTTTGGCCGCCAAATGAGAAGGGAGCACTCCCTCGAAAAGACCCTGATGCTGGGAAAGACTGGAGGTCAAAGAAGAAGGGGATGGCAAAGGTTGAGATGATTAGACAGTGTTATCAATGCAACGAACATGGAGTTCAGCAGGCTCCAGTGGACGACAGAAGACAGGCGTGATGTGGCCCATGGGGTCGCGAAGAGTCGGACTCAACTGTGCGACTGAACAACAACAATAATGAGGAAGCCAACATGGACCCAGAATGAGATGCCTCCCCTTGTCTTCACCTGGGAGCTGCCCTCTGACCCCGCCCCTCTTTCCCTCCCTTTGTCCTTTCCCTCTCTCTTCACTCACATGGCCTTCCATGGAGACACATGTCTCTGCAGGTTTCTCCTGTAGAGGCGATGCCCTCATACTCCCACACACGCGATGCTGGACAAGCTGGCCACTTGCGATTGGGGAAAGTCCTCTTTCGATGAGGTTTCTCTCTCTCCATTTGACCGCAACCTGAATGGGAAATGGATCTAATTCCACAAATGTAAATTTATTTTTATTTTTTTCCAATATACTTCTTGAGAAATTTATTTACTGCACCCAGTATCATGCTTCTATGACTCAGCAAAGCTCTGAAAGGCAGCTTAGTGCAGTGGTTAGGAGCGCGGACTCTAATCTGGGAGAACCAGGTTTGATTCCCCACTCCTCCACATGAAGCTGCTGGATGACCTTGGGCAAGCCACAAGTTCTCTCAGAGCTGTTCTCTCAAGGGCAGTCCTCAAGAGAGCTCTCTCAGCCCCACCTACCTCATAGGGTGTCTGTTGTGGGGAGGGGAAGGGAAAGGAGATTGTAAGCCACTCTGAGACTCCTTTGGGTAGTGAACGGCGGGGTATAAATCCAATCTCCTCTTCTCTTCTTCTGCTTAACCAAATATCCCAGTAATTTAGCCCGGAGTATTTCAGGTGTCGTGGAACTCCTTGTTGTTCGAGCCACAGAGCGGGGCAACACGGCCGCATCTCAAAAAGTTTCCCCCCATCCAACAAACTGATCCCCCCCCCCCCCCCACAGCCAGCTGTATCTTTGTTTAAAGGCCATCATTGTCAGGAGACAACCACCGGCCTCTCTTCCCCATTAAATCCCCACCCCACCCTGCTGACAGACAAGTCCGATCTCCCACTGTGGGCTTTGCGCGCAAGAGGCTTCCCATGAGCCCTGGGGCCGGTTTCACATTATCACTGGAGTAATGAAATTAACAGGGGAGGAACATGATGGGTGAAGAGGACTGGAGGCCGAAATCTTTTATGCATGAGCCCCGTACGTGTTAAGCACAACTTAACCTCCCCCACCATCTCCACCGGGGAAGGGCCCGGTAGGACGAAGAGTGTCGGCAAGGAAAAATTAGATTTTCTATTTTTTAAAAGAATTAGTTTCCCCTCCTCTGAAGCAGGACGGAATTTCAAAATTCATGCCCATATCATGTGATTGCATTTCAAGCAGGGGTCCTCTCGAAGGGGAACCAGCCGGAACGGCGTTCTGGGCGTAACCAGCCCAGGAGTTGGGAACCTAGGCGGGCTTGCATGCCTGCCCTTTGTCAGGGGGTGTGGCATATGCAAATAAGTTATGCTAATGAGTTATGCTAATGAGCTTCTGCACCTCTTTTACTACGAAACGACCCCTGATTCCAAGTATGTGCAGATTTGATAGAAACGCATTTCAGACCAGTCTTTTGGCTAAGGTAACCAACTCCAGGTTGGGAAATACCTGGAGATTGAGTGTGTGTGTGTGTGTGTGGATCCTGGGGAGGGACTTGGATGAGTTATGATGCCATGGACTCCGCCTCCCAAAGCAGCCATTTTCTCCAGGGGAACTGATCTCTGTCACTTGGAGATCAGTTGTAATTCCGGGAGATCTCCAGCCACCACCTGGGCATTGGCAACCCTACATTTGGCCTTTCTGGTGTATCATTTGGTGAGGTGTACATGAGGGTTCATTAAACCCTAAATGGCTTTATTGATTGATTGATAGAGATTTCTATCCTGCCCTCCCGGCCAAGGGTGACCAACCCTCCCCCTCCCCACCACAGACACCCTGTGAGGTAGGTGGGGCTGAGAGAGCTCTTTCGAGGACTGCTCGTGAGAGAACAGCTCTGAGAGAACTTGTGACTGACCCAAGGTCACACCAGCAGCTGCATGTGGAGGAAGAGTGGGGGACTCAAACACGGTTCTCCCAGATTAGAGGCCACGCTTTTAACCGTGACACCAAACTGGCTCTCTGGAAAAGGCATATTTAAAGTGTGTGTTTGTGTGGGGAAAGACTGCCTGTTAAATCACCCCGTGAACGAGAACAGAACAGAACAAAGGTGAGCAGATGGTGGGAAAGGCGCTGTGCTTGTAACAGCAGAACCTGTCTAGCGAGGATCTGGTCTTGGAACGACTCGAATGTGGGTTCGGAATGAGGATCCACAGAAGGCGTGCAATATGTTGTGCGGACGCCGTCGGGGCCCATCTGGCCTGTGACTTTGCGACGGTCTTCTCCTGGGATGCTTTTTAACCGTGTACAACACGCGACGGAAAGTAGGACAAGGACAGACCCCGGAGGGACATCTCCGGCTACAAGTCGCTCGGCAGAGTTTTGTACCGGAAGATCAGATCGGATCAAGCTCTCCGCCGCACAGCTGGGAAGGGCTTTGAGCTTTTCTGGCATCCGTGTTTCCAGATGTTGCCCTGGCTTTTCCAAATGGCTGGAGCGACAGAAGGGACATTTTTAAAAAGGGGGGGGGGCATTTTTAACTTGAGTACGACGAGTGGAAGCGAATGGGGACAATGGAGGGTTATTCCCAGGAAACGAGGGGGTTCTTGGTTCAAAACCGCTTGGAACGGAATCCACAGGCTCTGCGGAGGGAAAGCAGGCTCGGGAAATGAAAAGGGAACTCGGCTGTGGTCAGGGTTGGATGGAGAATCGGTATTGTGGTCTGAGATGTGGACTTTGACCTGAGATCCAAGTTCAAAGCCCCAGTCTGCCAAAAAATGCCCTCTCAGCTTGACCTACCCGAAAGGGTTGTTGTGGAGATAAAATGGGGGGGGGGGAGCAGAAATCCTGCCTTCAGCTCTTGGGAGGCAGAGCACGACGCAGAAGGTCCCGGGTTCAATCCCCGGCATCTCCTGTTAAAAGGACCAGGCAGGAGGTGATGGGAAAGGCCTCTGCCTGAGACCCTGGAGAGCCACTGACAGTCAAAGAAGAAGAAGAAAAGAAGAAGAAGAAATTAGATTCATATCCCGCCCTTCACTTGGAGTCTCAGAGAGGCTTACAATCTCTTTTCCCTCCCTCTCCCCTCTCCACAATAGACACCCTGTGAGACACCTTTCGAGGACTGCCCTTGAGAGAACAGCTCTGAGAGAACTTGTGACTGACCCAAGGTCACACCAGCAGCTGCATGTGGAGGAGTGGGGAACCAAACCCTGTTCTCCCAGATTAGAGCCTGCGCTCTTAACCACTACACCAAACTTGCTCTCAGTAGACAGTACTGATGTTGATGGACCGATGGTCTGATTCGGTATGAGGCAGCTTCATGTGTGTGCAATCTACAGGTTGAGCAGGTGGTCAAACAACATCAGCAGCAATGCAGACACAGTCAACCATAATCTATCTATCTGCGTGCTTTCATTATGCCCTGATGGCACCTGGGTTTTGGACACTGTGTGACACCGAGTGTTGGCCTGGAGGGGCCATTGGCCTCATCCAACATGGCTTCTCTTCTGTTCTTAGACCTGACAGTGGTCATTCTTGAGTCGAAATGACAGCTTTCCCCCCACAAGTATTACCCTTCCTAGCCTCTAGAGGGCGGGGCCTTTGGTGACAGCAGGGCTCCCTGAGAAGAGCAAGATCAGAGGGAGCGAAGCAAGTTAAGCAAATATATTCAAAGTGCATAATTTACGTTCCTCGTCTGCTCCCCGCCTCCTTGTTCTGTATTGGCGAGGAGGACTCCTGGTGCATCTCAAACCTCATTCTGTCAGCAACCCAGATGTTACTCCGACGCCGCTCCTTCAGCTCTCATATTGCTCTTTGATATAAACGCCCCGTTGGTGGGGAGGGGTGCCGAGTTCAGAACAATGTATGCAAATATATGCAAAGCTCCGCCAACACATGCCGTCCCCCTCTTCTGCGGCTACAATTACTCTTGTCACTCAGCATCCATCTAGTGGCTGTGCTAGTAGACCTGTCAGCTCTGCCTTGGGAAATTCCTGGAGATCCGGGGGTGGGGGTGGTGGGGGAACCAGAGGCGGGGGGAGGGAGAGGTGTGATGCCCTAGATCCTGCCTCCCGAAACTGCCATTTACTCCTGGGGATCTGATCTCTGTTGTCTGGAGAGCAGTTGTAATTCTAGAAGCCCAAGCCCTACCTGGAGGTTGGCAACCCCGCCCCCTGTTGGAGTGAGCGACTCAGCATGCCTGGACATCGGGGGCGTGGTGCTACATCACTCTTAAGGGTGTATAGGTGTTCTCTCCTTGAATGGGATGCCTCTCTTTGTCTTCACCTGCCCTCTGACCCCCTCATCTCTTTCTCTCCCTTTGTCCTCTCCTTCTCTCCTTGTGGCCTTCCATGGAGACACAGCTCTCTGCAGGTCTCTCCTGTAGAGATGATGCCCTCATACTCCCACACACGTGATGCTGGACAAGCTGGCCATTAGTGATAGGGAAAGTCCTTTTTAGATTAGGTTTCCGTCTCTCACTTTTTGGCTGCAACCTGAATGTGAACTGGATCTACCTGAATAAATGTTAAGTGTACCATCTTTGCCATAATCTTCTTGGGGGATTTCTTTACTGCACATTGGAGATCAGGGCCCCGCGGGACCTATTACAGTTCTGCAGAGTCTATAAAAGGGAGCTGTTCTGCCAGGACTTTGGGTGAGGCAGCGGGTGTCTGATTATTCCATCTCTTGGCCTCCCCTGCTGAACTTTCCATCGAAGAAGAGGAGGAGGAGGAGGAGGAGATTGGATTTATACTCCACCCTTCACTACCCAAAGGAGTCTCAGAGCAGCTTAAAAACTCCTTTCTCTTCCCCTCCCCACGACAGACACCCTGTGAAATAGGTGGGGCTGAGAGAGCTCTTTTGAGGACTGCTCCTGAGAGAACAGCTCGGAAAGAACTAGTAACTGACCCAAGATCGCACCAGCAGCTGCATGTGGAGAAGTGGGGAATCAAACCCGGTTCTCCCAGATTAACCGCTACATGGCGGCTCCAGTTCTTGTGACTACCATACCAAAGTGCCATGCCGTCTGTCTTGTTTATGGCTTTCTTTTAATCTGGTTTTAACTACTTATTGTAGAAGATTTATGATGAAGTGTTTGAATTCTTATTGTGAAATGTTTTAACTCCTGTCGTTATCTGCTGTGAGGCCGCTCACGGGAAGGGCAGAATATAAACTGAAATTACTTTTAAAAAATATCCTACTTCTATGACTGGGCAAAGTTTGGCTATATTAAGCAAATATCCCAGGAACTCCACCCCTGGATCCCAGTTGCCAAGTACATTCTGGGAAATTCCTCTAGATCTGGGACAAGGAACTGGGGAGGGTGGGGTTTGGAGAGAAGATAAAGCATTTCCGTAACTGGAAAATGAATTGTAATTCCAAAAGAACTCCAGGGCCTCCCCCCTCACGGAGGTTGGCATAGGGTTGTCAGGTCTCTTATCTTTGGCGGCCGGGGGGGGGGGGTAGCTCCCAGTCCAGGACATTTGCGCACGTGTGTAGCGCACATGGCGTGATGACTTCCCTGGGAAGTGATGTCACCGCGCTAGGCACGTCACCGGTGGACGCTTGTCAGGAGTGCCTCTGGGGACCTGCCTCCTGCGGACCTAAGTGAGGTGGAGGATCAGCTCCCAGCTTCAGAGGAGCCTCCACCTGAACCAGATGAGGCTCAAGCAAACACCTGCCATGGTGTTACCCCAGCACCAGCAGCAGCTGAGCCACAGCCAAGCTCAAGCCCACCTGATTCACCTCCTCGGGTGGAACGTCTAAGGTCCCGATACAGACAAGACTTAGCGGCTCGGAGAAAAGACGCACGCATGCATGGTCGCAGATCACTCAGTCCTGAGTTTTAGAAGGAGCCGTGCAGGCAAGACGTAGCGGTTCGGAGAAAAGACGCACGCATGCATGGTCGCAGATCACTCAGTCCTGGGTTTTAGAAGGAGCCGGGACCTCACTGCCAGCTGCTAACAAGCACAGGAAGTGGCTGGGTATTTAGGCGCAGCACAGAGACTACCAATTTATGCCAGCAACAAGTCATTTCGGCTAAGCTCTGCACCCGCTCGGCTCGCACTAGCTAACCTGATTCTGGACTCTCTGGCTTGTGAATCCGGCTCTGTCTGACTTCGGCTTTTGTTGACTCCTTGGACTGGTTTGCTCGTGAGTTTCCCTCTCTGACCCTGGCTTGGACTGACTCTGCTTTTGGCTTCGTGTTTTGGACTTGACAACTCGTTCCTGATTTGGCTTGACCTCGGACTGTCCCGGACTTCAGCTTGACTCCTGACCCGTGGCGCCCAGCCCGTGACAGACGCTCTAGCATTTGGCTTGAAAACTCTATGATACCGTAGAGTTTTCAGGCTGAATGCTAGAGCGTACCCCCGGTGGCGTGCCGAGTGTGATGACATCACCTCCAGGTGATGTCATCACAACAGGCACGTCGGCCCAATCCGGGCACTTTGGGGTCGAGGGGTTTGCCCACTTTTGAGTGGATTCTCCATTAATGAGCACAAAATTCAGGATTTCCAGACACAGCATTTAGGGGGTGTGAGGCCAGGATTCAGCCCAATGTCTCGAAACAGACTTGGCTGCCTTTATCCCGACTTTGCCCGATGGAGTCAGGAGGTTAATTCGGTCGCCCGCACGACCACGAAGATTTGTAACATTTGGGGGGTGAACATCCCCCCCCCCCCGGTGTGTAGGAGCCAATAGTGGAAGGAGGTGGTGGGCAGACTAGGTGAGGACTAGAGTTGCCAACCTCCAGGAGGTACCCAGAGATCTCCTGGAATTACTACCGATCTCCCAAGGACAGAGACAAATTCCCCTGGAGAAAATGGCTGCTTTGGAGGTGAGCTCTATTACGTTATACCCTGCTGAGGTCCCAGTTTGTGAGAGCCAGTTTGGTCTGGTTAGGAGCACTGACTCTAATCTGGGAGAACCAAGCTTGATTCCCCACTCCTCCACCTGCAGCTGCTGGTGTGACCTTGGGTCAGTCACAAGTTCTTTCAGAGCTGTTCTCGAAAGAGCGGTTCTCAAAAGAGCTCTCGCAGCCCCACCTACCTCGCAGGGTGTCTCTTGTGAGGAGGGGAAGGGGAAGGGAAAGAGGATTGTAAGTCGCTCTGAGACTCCTTTGGGTAGTGAAGGGTGGGGTATAAATCCAATCTCCTCCTCCTCCTCCTCCTCCTCCTCTTCTTCTTCCCTGCTTTCCCTAAGCTCCACCCCCCGAATCCCCAGATATTTCCCAACCCAGAGCTCTCAGCCCTAGTAAGGATTTACTTAACTCCTAATGCACATTGCTCAACCATGTAAATACTATAACAGAAAGTTCATCATATTAAAACTTGGGCATCGGTCACTGTTATCGAGTGCAAGAGAACTCCCAGAATCCAGGGCACTGGCTTTTAGATATTAGATGCACCTGGATTCCAGGCGGATGAGCCCCAGCCGGCAATGTGCTCTCTGAAGACACACAGCAGCGGCTGCCCATCTCCACATCCGCGATGTGCACTCTGCCGTTATCCTAATTGCGGGTTTCTGCGTGCACAACTCCATTCCCATTAGCGACAGAGTTGTGGTAGCGTTCGCCTCGAGGCGAAGAATGACGGGCGGGCAGTTTAATCAGAAGGAAAGAAGGAAAAATGAAATTAACGTCGCACGCATCAGGCGTTCCGTGTCGGCCGTGGGGTTGCACATCTTTACCACACGGAGCTGGGTCAGGTTTGTTTTCAGAGCTTGAGAAGAACGGTGAGCCCATCTGAGCTGGACCGTTCTAACCATGTCGGTTATTCCCTTAGGGTTGCCAGCCTCCAGGTGGGGCCTGGGGATCTCCCACTTTTACAACCGATCTCCAGCTGACAGATGTCAGGCCAGAGATCCTGACTTTCAGAATCATCCCTGATAGGAGCCTGTAAGTGTAATCAGAATCAGTACGTTCTGTAGTCCAAGTATATGGGAAACAGCTGGGTCAAGGCAGCAATCCTTAATTAGCCTAGGACGGGGATTGGGGAAGCTAAGAATAAGAATCCAGTCCTAGAGGCAGAAGGAATCTCTCGTCCTATTCATTCACGAACTTATCCGAAGATGCACACGTCCACGCGTTTGAAGGAGCAAGGAAACCGGAGCTTCTGACAACTTGACGAATGCCAGGAAGGCTGCACGAGGCCGTGAGGGAGCCAGAGGTTGTGGCAAGAATCTTCCTGAACTGCTCACCCTGAGGTATTGTCCGGGTGCAGGGACTGCTTGCATTATAGCAAGTATCTGCAAGCAAGTAAGTCTGGGTTGCCCAGAAGGACCAAAGGAAATCCCTTGGACGGTTGAAACCAGGCTGGTGGCAACAAGCTCGGGGAGGCGTGGTCCAAGTTCTAAACCCAGCCCAAAGCTAAACACCAGGCAAGAGAGAGTTGCATTCCCAGGAAGCAAGAACCTCTCACTGCATGTTTGTAGTTAGCTAGATTAGTCAGGGTTTTGTCTCTTGTCTGTTTTATTCCAAACTCCCCCTATTTGTTTTATCTCCTTAATAAACTGTATGTTTTATGAGCTGGGAGTCGGAAGAAGTTTTTGGGCAGTAGAGACTTGTGCCCTTCCCACTCTCCTAAACAGAGCTCATTCGTTCGGTGAAGTTCCTGTAATATTGGGACTTTAGAATTTGCCTGTGATAACAGAGATCAGCTCCCCTGGAGAAAATGGCGGCTTTGAAGGGTGGACTCTATGGCATTGTACCCTGCTGAGGCCCCTCCTCTCCCCAAACCCCATCCTCTCCTGGCTCCACCCCCAAAGTCTCCAGGTATTTCCCAACCCAGACCTGGCAACCCTATATTCCCCTGTGCAATGACTGAGGGAAGTATTCTTTCTAGTGGTCCGTTTTCTTGTCATTGGCCAATAACATTCAACAGAGATTGATTTTTTACAGCACAACTCGAGTAGGAGATCTTAAGAAGATGAAGAAAAAGAGATTGGATTTATACCCCGCCCTTCACTTGTAGTCTCAGAGCAGCTTACAAACTCCTTTCCCTTCCCCTCCCCACAACAGACACCCTGTGAGGTAGGTGGGGCTGAGAGAGCTCTTTCCCAAGCTGTCCTTGAGGGAACAGCTGGTACAGAGCTATGGCTTGCCCAAGGTCATCCAGCCAGGTGCAAGTGGAGGAGTGGGGAATCAAACCCAGTTCTCCCAGATTAGAGTCCGTGCACTTAACCACTACACCAAACCGGCACTAATACGGGGCTTCCCAACGTGGTGAATGCTGACACCTTTTCTGGTGCCGGCCAAGTGTTTGTAGAAAGTAGCCATGGCTGCCTTTGGCCCAGCAAGGCTTTTGATTGGCCACTATGCCAAGAACAACAACAACGGCACAGCCAATCAAATTTCCAATAGCCAGTCAGACGCCTTTGCTGGGCAGAAGCCCTATTTGGCCCCCCCACTTCCTAAAAAGGCTTGGCGGGCGCCAGAAAAGGTGTCAGTGGGTGTTGGGGACTTCTGCCTTATGGGGTTGCCACAAGTTTGCTGCAGCTTGGTGGCTCTTTGCATACACGTGCAGCAGAAGGCAGCTGAAGATCATGCGAGTGGGCCTCTGTCATGTCATGAATTCACCTCCTGCCAGATTAATGTGTTTTGCGACATTAAAAAAAAATGTTTTTTTTTGTTTAAAAGATGGTGATACATAGAGTCCCCCACTCCAAAGCAGCCGCTTCCTTCCTGGTCTTAGTAATCTGTGTTGGAGTGAGTGACTCAGCATGCCTTGGACATCAGGGGAGGGGGCGCTACATCACTCTAAGGGTGTCTAGGTATTATCTCCTTGAATGGGATGCCTCCCTTTGTCTTCACCTGGGAGCTGCCCTCTGACCCCACCTCTCTTTCTCTCCCTTTGTCCTTTCCCTCTGCCTTCACATGGCCTTCCACGGAGATTCATGTCTCTGCAAGACTCTCCTGTAGAGACGATGCCCTCATACTCCCACACACATGATGCTGGACGAGCTGGCCACTTGCGATAGGGAAAAGCCCTGTTTAGATTAGGTTTCTCTGTCTCCATTTGACTGCAACCTGAATGTGAACTGGATCTACTTGCATAAATGTAAGTTCACCTTCTTCTTTTTTTTTTGCAGTCTACTTCTCGGGAGACTTATTTACGGCACTCAGTATCTCACTTCTATGACTGGGCAAAACTCTGCTCTGTTAACCAAATCTCCCAAGAGCCCGGGGATCAGTCATGATCTCGGGAGATCTCCAGGTGTAAGCTGGAGGATTGGCAACCCAGCTTCTGGTTGGTTCTGCCCCATGCAAAACTGCAGCTGCGTCCTGCCCCCCCTTCTCTGGCCATCACCTCCAGCTCTTGCCTGCCGCCATCTGAACCCCATTTTTCGGTCCTGCCACATCCGGCCACAAGCTGGCCTTTTGCTCATCATGATTTCAGCCCGACTGCGAACTGGAGGCCCGCCCACATCTGGGGCCTCACAGGCTACCTCCAGTGATCCTTGGCTTGGCTTTGAAAGGAAACAGGGCCAGAGAGTGTGTGTGGGGAGGAGGGCTGCGAAACAGCTGGCAGAAGAAGGCGGCTCCCTGCTTTTGTCTCTCTGCCATTTCCATTGGTGCTGGCGGGCAGCCAAGAGTTCCCTCCTGACATGATGGATCTGACAGGGTGGATTCCAACCCGCCACCCCCAACACCGCTCAGCTCCATTTATTTTTAATGCCTAACGCGGAGTCTGTTTTCGTTGGGAAGATGTCGCAATCCAGACCCCCGTACTCGATGAACAATTAATCTTCTCCGGGAACAAATTAACCAAAGTACTCAATTAGGAGGAAGTGCTCGACCTATGGTATAGCTTGTCCAGTGCTCGGGAATGGCTCCTGGCGGCAGCGGACACGTCCGACCACTTTCAACATGGCCACTGCATGTAGGGTGGCCAGCCTCCAGGCAGCAGTGTTCCCTCTAAGCTGAGAGAGTGTGAGCTAGCGTGCAGTATTTTAGCCTCCGGCGCACATTTTTGTCTTGGCTCAGGAAAGATGACTCCAGAGCAAACTGATTTATGCAGCAGCCAACTCGCTCGCTCACAGCTTGAGAGCCAGTTTGGTGTAGTGGTTAAGTGCGCGGACTCTAATCTGGGAGAACCAGGTTTGATTCTCCACGCCTCTACTTGCACCTGCTGGATGACCTTGGGCAAACTGTAGTTCTGGCACAGCTGTTCTTGAAAAAGCAGTTTCTCTCAGAGCTCTCTCACCCCCACCGACCTCACAGGGTGTCTGTTGTGGTGAGAGGAAGGGAAAGGAGTTTGTAAGCCACTCTGAGACTCCCTTGGGTAGTGAAGGGCGGGGTATAAATCCAATCTCTTCTTCTTCTTCTTCTTCTTCTTAATGCCAGTAAGCTCACAAACTAGAATTTTTGCTCACAAGATTCCACAGCTTAGAGGGAGTATTGCCAAGGCAGTATAACATAATGGCAATATAGTTATGTGTAGTACACTAAATCTGAAAAAAAACCACTGTAATGAAGGAGTACACACAAAGATTCTATTTGAAATTACCAACCCCCCCCCATTAACTATTCTTTAAAGACACAGCACAAGTACAAGTTGAACTTAAACATGTGAAGCTAAACCACAGTATATGAGGTTAATCACGTAGCATTAACCACGATAACGGATGTCCCAGGTACATCTCCATTTCGACCCTTTGTCAGGCTGTAATCCTATGGTAAAGCTGGGAAAGAGTGGAGGGACTAGCGCAGGACATGGCCAGGCCTCTGTTCCCAGCCGCATTCCACAACTCAGGTGTTATGACAAGCTGAGGAGCTCCACTCCAGGGGTGACCGAACTGTGGCTTGGGAGCCACACGTGGCTTTTTCACACATATTGTGCGGCTCCCGGCAGTGTGACTGGGGAAGTGAAGGGGAGACATGTCTTTCCAATTGGTCTTCCCTTCCCCAGCCACTGTTCCCTGCGTAGGATGGAGGTGGGGGCCAGGAGCAGAGAAAGAAAACAACTTTATCTTTACATGCATTCTCAAAGCCCCCCCCCCCCCCCCCCCCCGCCGGCTTGGAGATGGTATTTGTCTCTTTAAATCCCTTTGCCAAGCTAGCCTGAGGGGGAAGGGGTTTGGAGGACGCATTTAAAGTTAAAGTTGCTTTCTTTCCACCTCATCTATTTGCTGTCTTTGTTTCTCTCTCTCTCTCTTCCTCTCTTTCTTGCCACGTCTCTCTCTTTCTCTCTCTGTGTCTCTCTCGTAGACTAACAAATATCATTGGACGAATAAATATCATCAGTATCTGTTTTTACCCCTTTTTGTTTTTATTTTTGGCCGTCTCGTTTAATGTTCATGAAAAGCGAATTGGGATGTTTTCCAATAAAAATGTGTGTACAATAGTTGCACATGTCTTGCGGCTCTTGGACATCTGATGTTTCTTCTGTGTGGCTTTTACATTAAGCAAGTTTGGCTACCCCTGCTGTACTCTTTCCTTTGACACTGAAGCCAGTTGAGAGCCAGTTTGGTGTAGTGGTTAAGTGCGCGGACTCTAATCTGGGGGAACCGGGTTTGATTCCCCACTCCTCCGCTTGCACCTGCTGGATGACCTTGGGCAAGCCGTAATTCTGGCACACAGCTGTTATTGAAAAAGGGCAGTTTCTGTCAGAGCTCTCTCAGCCCCGCCTACCTCACAGGGTGTCTGCTGTGGGGAGGGGAAGGGAAAGGAGTTTGTAAGCTGCTCTGAGACTCCAAGTGAGTGAAGGGCAGGATATAAATCCAATCTCTTATTCTCTTCTTCTTCTTCCACGCTTTCCTTTGACACTAAAGCCTATTCACTGTTCCAGCCGGCTCCACAAAGCCAAAAGCCACTGCTAGGCAGTGACAAGAGATGTCCCACTATTACACCTGACCTCCAGGTGATAAAAGGTCAGTTCCCCTGGAGGAAATGGCCACTGTGGAAGGCGGACTCTATGGCGTTATACTCCGTTGAAGTCCCTTCCCTTCCCTCCCCGAACCCTTCCCTCCTCGGGGTCCACCCCCCAAATCTCCAGGTATTTCCCAACCTGGAGCTGGCAGTCCTAATTGCACAGGAGCTGTTGTGATAGGAAGAGCCACTGTCATGAGGGTTGCCGACTCCAGTTGGAAACCCTGGAGATTTAGGGGTGACGCCAGAGAATGTGGGGTTCCGGACAGGGAAGGACCCCAATGGGATGTAATGCCACGGAGTCCATCTTTCAGAGCCAGTTTAGTGTAGTGGTTGAGAGGGCGGACTCTAATCTGGGAGAACCGGGTTTGATTCCCCACTCCTCCACATGCAGCTGCTGTGGTGTGACCTTGGGTCGGTCACAAATCCTCTCAGAGCTGTTCTCTCAAGAGCAGTTCTGGACAGAGCTCTCTCAGCCCCACCTACCTCCCAGGGTGTCTGTTGTGGGGAGGGGAAGGAAAAGGAGTTTGTAAGCCACTCTGAGACTCCTTGGGGTAGTGAAGGGCGGGGTATAAATCTTCTTCTTCTTTTTCTTCATCTTCTTCTTCAACTGGGGCTAGCAGCCACTGATGGACCTATCCTGTCCTCCACATCTTGCAGCACTGAGTTCCACTAGTCTGTTATGAACTTCCTATCCTGAATCTATGACCCTTCTGAATCTGTTAGATCACAAAGTTTCCTACCGCTTCCAGATTTTGGAAATACTTCTGTTTGGAGTCAGCGCATTTATGATATTGTGCAAATGGACGGAGATTCAGGTTGTACATCGGGTTGTCAACTTGCAGGCAAGGCCTGGAGATCCCCTGGAATTGCAACTGGTTTCCAGATGACAGCGATCAGAACCCCTGGATAAAATGTCTACCTTGGAGGGTGACTCTATGACATTGGACCCCATTGAGGTTCCTGTCCTCCCCAGGCTCCACCCCCAAATCTCCAGCAATATCCTAATCTGAAGTTTCATAATGCCCCTGTATAAATCGACGGTGTGACCTTATTTGGAATACTGTGTGCAGTTCTGGTCGCCACACCTCAAAAAGGATACTATTGCACTGGAAAAAGTGCAGAAGAGGGCAACTAGAATGATCAAAGGGTTGGAACACTTTCCCTGTGAAGAAAGGTTGAAGCACTTGGGGCTCTTTAGCTTGGAGAAACGACGGCTGAGGGGTGACATGATCGAGGTTTACAAGATTATGCATGGGACAGAGCAGGCAGGGAAGGAAGTCCTTTTCTCCCTTTCTCACAACACAAGAACTCATGGGCACTCAATGAAATTGAGGAGCAGTCGGGTTAGAGCGGATAAAAGAAAGTCCTTCTTCACCCAAAGAGTGATGAACACGTGGAATTCACTGCCACAGGAGGTGGCGGCGGCTACAAGCGTGGACAGCTTCAAGAGGGAATTAGATAAACATATGGAACAGAGGTCCATCATGTTGGATTCTGGAAAGTATTGGAGTCGGGAGGCCGGTAACAGTGAAATCAGCATAGTGGTTTATTGCGGGTCAGGATGGAACATGAGAAACCCGGGGCTCAGAGCCCTCTTTTATGCTGGTCGGAGATAATCCCCCGACCTCGCCCAAATGTCCTGATAGGACCTTAAGTCAGTGGTTGCAGTTCATAGGTCCCCTGTGGGAGCCCTAGGCTCATGATTGGCGGTTGTTTAGGATCTGACCGGCTATTGTTCTACCTGGCCGAAGCTCAGGTAGATTCTGGCCATGTGCGATGACCACGTGGTGGTTGCCATTACGAGAGTCCCTGGCGACCGCGGTCCTGATAAACAACAGATTCACTGGACTAGGTCCTGCCAGGGAACGACAAAAATATAGCAGAGTGCACAGAGGCTTTAATGCAGCAAAGCTTGGGGCTTGATGTGGCAACACACATACAAAGTCACACGGAGTCAGCAGTCAGTCTAAAAACTAATAAGTATTTATTAAAGGAAATACATGCTTGAGACTGCAGGTAAGAGATAGATATAGATTACCTATTCTAGCTAGCTGGATGGTGTTGGATGCTGGACGCATGTCCAGCCACTACCTTCTTGCGTGCAAGAGAGCGGAGAGAGAGAGAGAGAGTGTGAGGGGGAGAGACGGAAGCAGAGGAAATTGCCCCTAAGAGTAGCATTCTACTTCAAAGGAAAGTATCAGATAGCAGGAAGGAAAGGATGCTCTGTGTGTCCTGACCTCTCTATCAGTCTAAACTCTCTGGTGCCATCTTCTCAAGTCTGAGACAGGAGACAGTGCCAAGTCCTCCACTTCTAACACATCAGTGGCTATTAACCACCAGGTGTAGGTAGGAACTCTCAGTCTGGGACAAGTGATGCTCTGTATTCTTGGTGCTTGGGGGATGGGGGCAACAGTGGGAGGGCTTCTGGTGTCCTGGCCCCACTGCTGGACCTCCTGAGGGCACCTGGTGTTTTTGGCCCCTGTGTGACACAGAGTGTTGGACTGGAGGGGCCATTGGCCTGAACCAACATTGGCTTCTCTTATGTTCTTACGTCTGGGGCAGTGATGCTCTGTCTTCTTGGTGCTTGGGGGAGGGGGGGCAACAGTGGGAGAGCTTCTAGTGTCCTGGCCCCACTGCTGGACCTCCTGAGGGCACCTGGTGTTTTTTGGCCATTGTGTGACAGAGTGTTGGACTGGAGGGGCCACTGGCCTGATCGAACATTGGCTTCTCTTATGTTCTTATGTCTGGGGCAGTGATGCTCTATCTTCTTGGTGCTTTGGGGGGGGGCAACAGTGGGAGAGCTTCTAGTGTCCTGGCCCCACTGCTGGACCTCCTGAGGGCACCTGGTGTTTTTTGGCCATTGTGTGACAGAGTGTTGGACTGGAGGGGCCACTGGCCTGATCCAACATTGGCTTCTCTTATGTTCTTATGTCTGGGGCAGTGATGCTCTGTCTTCTTGGTGCTTGGGGGGGGAGGGCAACAGTGGGAGAGCTTCTAGTGTCCTGGCCCCACTGCTGGACCTCCTGAGGGCACCTGGTGTTTTTTGGCCATTGTGTGACAGAGTGTTGGACTGGAGGGGCCACTGGCCTGATCGAACATTGGCTTCTCTTATGTTCTTATGTCTGGGGCAGTGATGCTCTATCTTCTTGGTGCTTTGGGGGGGGGGCAACAGTGGGAGAGCTTCTAGTGTTCTGGCCCCACTGCTGGACCTCCTGAGGGCACCTGGTGTTTTTTGGCCATTGTGTGACAGAGTGTTGGACTGGAGGGGCCATTGGCCTGATCCAACATTGGCTTCTCTTATGTTCTTATGTCTGGGGCAGTGATGCTCTGTCTTCTTGGTGCTTGGGGGGGGAGGGCAACAGTGGGAGGGCTTCTAGTGTCCTGGCCCCACTGCTGGACCTCCTGAGGGCACCTGGTGTTTTTTGGCCATTGTGTGACAGAGTGTTGGACTGGGTGGGCCACTGGCCTGATTCAACATTGACTTCTCTTATGTTCTTAAGTTGGCAGTTCTAGTTGTACATTTCCAACTACACATTCCTCACATTTGCCCAATGGCGTCTAGATCCTGTCGGCTCCTGTCCAAATGCTACCTTGGACTCGCAGCGATTGGGGAGGAAGCCAGCGAGCGTGACACCCCCCCCCAAAAAAAAATCTGCCCTCCTGGTGTTCGTTTCTGCCAGGAGTGAATGGCTGAAGCAAGCTAATAAGGCCAGGACCCGCGTAATTCCTCACTGCGGCTTTTTTAATATGACATCCTTCGGATTGAGGTGCCAGACAGAATGTGCTCGATGCCAAGTCGGAAGATAGAGGCCTGGAGACAATTAGCCGGAGAGTTATGAATTATAGCCGACGACTGCCTTCTCTTTCCCCCTCGGGCCTTCCTGGGGAGTCGGCTGCCCTGGGGAACCAGCAAACCTGACATATCGTTTCTCTTTCTTCCCCCAGGGCTTCTGTAGAGTCCCTTTGCTCTAGAGAGACTGGCAGTGTGCAGCTATGACCCACAACGGCACGCTATGGGACCGGGACGAAAGCAGCGACCGTGTTTAGTGATAAGCCGACCGGGGGGGGGGGGGGGGAGCCAAGTGAAATGACTGGCATTTCCCCAAAGCTTCGGGGGAGGGGGGAGACCTGTGCCAAAAAAAAGAGAGAGAGAAAGAATGATGGGGGGAAATATAATGAGTACCTTTGGGACCCTTAAGGGTTTCTTTCTGCAAAATGAGCTTGACAATGTCCGGAATGGGATTTATATGAAGGGCAGATTGAATTCTGGAGGCCATCTGGTATCCATTGCGCCACCTCCCTCGGCCGTGCTTTCTGTACAGGTTCCATCTCACTGCATTAGAATGCGTAGGGAGAAAGGAGCCAGTCAGGACCCATGTAAGGCGTTCACTCGTGCTCCAGTCCCGAGTTTGAATCCACTCTCGACAGCCTAATCTCCTTGACGCACTAGGAGTGCTGATAGTTTTCATTTCCTCACCCCCTTGCACATTCTAGTTACTTCTGGTTAGGCCTCTGTAACTTCCTGTGGCATCTGCTTATCTCTCTGAGAGCCAGTTTGGTGCCGTGGTTAAGTGCGCGGACTCTAATCTGGGCGAACCGGGTTTGATTTCCCACTCCTCCACGTGCAGCTGCTGGCGTGATCTTGGGCCAGTCACAAGTTCTCTCAGAGCTCTTCTCGCACGAGCAGTTCTCAAAACAGATATTACAAAAGACACCATTGCTTTCTTACGCTGTCTTCTCTCAAGACTCTGTGTGGTTGCCCGTTTGAAGTAAACCACACAGATTATTTATATGTTTATTATAACTTACTTGTGTTTATGGAGAGCATCAGCCAGCATGAGGAGGCTTTATGCACTGAGAGAGCATTGGCTAGCTCCCATATAAACACTTATCAAGGAACCATAAGTAAGTTATAATAAACATATAAATAATAATATATTATAGTTCATAATTGGGTTCCATTCAGCTTCATGTTGCTTTATTAATTACCATGGTTTTTCCAGGATACTTTGAAGAAATTAAGAAGTTTGCTCCTATATATATTTTTGAACTGGATCAAGAAGCTGACACCTCCTTACAAAATACAATAATGAATTACTCCTGAGGAAGAGTACTGTGGAAATGAGTTTAAACCGGGTGCTCATTGTAATATTGTAATTTTGTAATATTGTAAAGTTAAGTAGGTTGAACAAATTGCTATTTGGATAAGTAATATAAATTTTATCAAATGTCATTTGTGTCACGGTGCAATCTGTGTGGTTTTCTTGTTTAATACCTGTGACCTCCGCTTTTCAGCTTGCCCGTTTGAAGTGCCATATCTTGGCATATGCCAATGTCTCCTCCAGCCAACTGGCTGGCTCAGAGATGAAACTGTGGCATCAAGGGGTGTCGGACTGGCCCGCAAAAATATCCCGAGAGGAGCCAGCAAATATCTTACAAGTGAAACAAAGCGTTTTAAAACCAATTTGGAGGACAATTGGAAAGCAGCGAGGCTACCAATTAAGTGGCAGGGGAATCCTTGAGATTCTCTTAATCTCACAGCTAGCAAAATTCATGACCAATTGAATTTTATCAGCGCTGCAGAAAAAAGACTGA
This sequence comes from Lepidodactylus listeri, assembly GCA_029233225.1. Classification (NCBI taxonomy): domain Eukaryota; kingdom Metazoa; phylum Chordata; class Lepidosauria; order Squamata; family Gekkonidae; genus Lepidodactylus; species Lepidodactylus listeri. The sequence goes on from JARCFY010000012.1 coordinate 9,134,766, forward strand.
AACTATTTCCACAGCTCATTCTCAGCCTGGAGAGAGTCCGAGCTGAGCACTGCCGGGCTATGTGAGTTACTTTCACAAAATTATTGTTATTATTTCAAATAATTGTATTTGGCGCTTCTTTGGGGATAAAGACAGAACGGTCACAGCAATATTTTTAGATACAGCCGTTGACGACGAGTGTCCCCAACTGAAGTGACACAAAACACAACACGGACCTAACCTCCCTATGAACTTTCTCAAACACACCATAGCCGTGCATGCATGAGCAAGCCAGTTTGGTGTAGTAGTTAAAAGCCGCGGACTCTAATCTGGGCGAACCGGGTTTGATTCCCTGCTCCTCCACATGCAGCCAGCTGGGTGACCTTGGGCCAGTCACAGTTCTTGAAAGAGCTCTCTCAGCCCCACCTACCTCCCAGGATGTCTGTGGTGGGGAGAGGAAGGGAAGGCAATTGTAAGCCTGAGACTCCTTCGGGTAGTGAAGGGTGGGGTATAAATTCAGTCTCTTCTGCTAGGGCCCCGGGTGGTCAGCTGACCAACACTGCTAGAGTAACTGCATACCCATTGGCTAGGATGTTTATCCTATCAGCTGCTGCCAAACTATAGGGAAGTCAAGAGGGTCTACTGGGATGCAAGAACAGCAACTATGACCCCTAACAGCAGTACAGTAAGATTGCCAATTCTACATTGGGAAGTTCCTGGGGATTTGGGGGGGGGGGGGGTGGAGCCTAGGGAGGGCAGGCTTTGCCCCCCCCCCCCCCATACCTGGAATAAAACTTTTTTTGGTTTTAAACATAAAACTCTCTCTCCCTCTCTCTAGATGAAGAAGTGTGCTTGCACACAAAAGCTTATACCTAGAATAAAACGTTTTTGGTCTTAAACATAAATCTCTCTCTCTCTCTCTCTCTTTCTCTCAAAAAGAAGAAGTGTGCTTGCACACAAAAGCTTATACCTGGAATAATACATTGCTTGTCTTCTTAAAAGTCCCACGAGATACCATTCCCCCCCTCCCTGGCTTATCTCCCCTTCCCTGACCAGAGAAGGGGAGGGGAGCCCTCAGCCCATCAAAGGAAGGCTTTCTCTCTCTCCTCTGAAGCAGGAAATAGGAGAGACTCCCCAAAAAGAGCTGTGATTTTAGTAACAAGAAGCAGGAAGCAGCACAGAGTCTGTTGCTCTCGGGCCGGATTGAAGCCTTGCAGGGCCAGATCCGGCCCGCAGGCCGTATGTTTGACACCCCTGTGCTAGAGTGTCAACATGTCGACCGTGCCCAATGTGATGATGTCACTTCCAGGTGACATCATCACACTGACCACATCGGCGTAGGGCAGGATTGTTTGGGGGTGAAGCTTCCCCCGCTGGCCAGCTGTGGACTGAAGCCCCCAAAACTGGAGAAAACCCCCACCCCAATGGGGGGTCTTGCAATCCTATTGTGTCCCTGGCATCTGCAGTGAAAAGGATTTGGTAGTAAGTGATGCGAAAGACTGCAGCCTTAAGACCCTGGAGAGATGCTGCCAGCCAGAGTAGGCAATCGCTGACCATGATGGCCCAAAGGTCTGACTCCGCAGGAGGGAGCTTCATGTGGGTATGCGGCCTCCTCCTCTCCCACCCCGTGCTGAAAGCCGAATCGTGAAAGCTGAGACGTTATTGTTGAATATTTCCAGTTAGACTGCCGTTCTCTCTCACAGCTCGGGGGGGGGGCAGCAGGGATCCGAAATTAGACGATCCCACAGGGACGGATCCCCTGCACATTTTCCCCCAGTGGTACTTTACAAGGTAAACTAACCCCCTCCCCAGACATCTGTCTCTCCTCTTCTCGCCAGATACAGTAGCTGGGGGAAAGGAGGTGTGTGCTCTCTATCTGCTGCGCCTTCTCCTTTGTGTGCCGGTGATGAATGGATCACCTGGAAGTGAAGCTGGACTCCTCCGGTAATTGATGCGAGCCGAAGAGGCCTCCGTGGCATTTCAGATGAATGGAGGCCCATAGGTAGTTCCAGCCTGGCATGAATGAATCATGCTGTTCCGTGGCTGTGTACACCACTTAAGTCGCTCAAGCACCCCCGCTGGAATCGGCTGGTGACGTTCCAGCTCCGCGACGGGCGGCTTTTGTGGCGGGCAGGAAAGAAAAGAACCGGGGGGGGGGGGGAGCCAAGAATTTAGCCAAGGATTCCTCAGAATTGTTAGACCCTGGGAAGGAACCCCCAGGGCAGAGGCCACCTCTCAATGGACCCACAACCCTCTGCCTGTTTCCCCCCTTCCCTTGTGCTACAGCGTGAGGTTGCCAAACTCAAGGCGCAGCCTGGAGATCTCCCAGGGACCCACGGAGCTTCAGAACTGCCTCCCGCAATATGTCCACAGAAGAGCACTGAGATCAGTTGATAACTTACTGGTCATCCCTAGCCTTAGGAAGATCTGGCTGTTGTCAGAATCTGCAGATTTTAACAAGGATTTCTGGGATCTCATGCTATATATTGTAACCTGATTTTGCTATGCTGTGCAAACCTGTTCCTGTACCAACTATGTAATCATGCCTATTGCTTTTAGCTTGACAATGGTGAATGTATATTCTGTGACCCCAGGATTATGGCTCTGACCAGGCCTGGTCTATGTATCTGTTTGCCCGGGAGAATGACAACTTCAAAGCATGAGTACAATGGGCCTCTCACACTCCTGCCTCCGCATTCCATTCCTCCAGGCTGGGAAGACAGGGGAGGACAGGGACCATTTCTTATCAACGTGCGAAAGCCTTGGGGAAAACATTTGTTATGTGAAGATGGTTACATCTGAGGGGTCTGGTTTGGGAAGGGAAATTTACTGCTTCACACCTCACTTTCTTTCCTGTGGGAAGCAAACGGCCAGAGAACCTTTTGCCCGCGGTTTCCCCCCCTTGTTGATTGGTTACCTATGGGCAATTCAAATTGTGCTGGAGGGTATATTAGACCTGCTTCTATTGTATGCGTTATCTCTGACAATAATCCGGGGACCTGTACCAATGTAGAATTTGGAAATAAAGAACTGTGTTTCATCAACAAAGATCTGATCCTTGACTACTTTGAGCAGAAGCCTCACAGCTGTCCTCGGCCAGGGCCTTTTCGGTCCTGGCCCCGGCCTGGTGGAACTCTCTGCCAAATAACATCAGGGCCCTGCGAGATCTGATGTAATTCCACAGGGCCTGTAAGGGCAGAGATGTTCCTCCAGGCTTCTGGTTGAGGGCAGTGATGGTTAAAACTGGCAGCCTCCTTTTTGTATTTTTGGCCCCATCTTCCCTTCCTCACCCTCCTGTGCAGAATACACAGCAGCCGGCAAACAAAGGGGCTGACTGCCATTTCGGCTGATTGTTTTATTCGTGCATTGCAGTAAGTGGCTCAAGTGGTTAAGACACTGCACTGCAGACGGGAAAGTCAGCAGTTCGAGACCTGAGTGCCGCATGATGGAGTGAGCTCCTGTCTCTGGCCCCAGCTCCTGCCAACCTAGCAGTTTGAAAGCAAGGAATTGCAAGTAGATAAATAGGTACTGCTTCGGTGGGAAGGGAACGGCGTTCTGCGCGCCTCGGTGTCTAGTCATGCCGGCCACGTGACCACGGGGAAGTCTTCGGACAGCGCTGGCTCTTCGGCTTGGAAACAGAGATGAGCACCGCATCCCTAGAGTCGTATTAGACTGGCTTTCGAGCCAGGGAAACCTTTACCTTTTATCATGTTGATTGTATTTTGTCTGTTTTGAGGCTGTAAATAGCCCAGAGACCACTTGCAGGGTTGGGCGGTTCAGAAATCTAATAGATGATGGAAAGTACTGGAGTCGGGAGGCGAGTTGTAGGATGATCATAGCAAAGACTTTATTAAGTGAATCAGCATGTTCAGGAGATGGTCAGATCAAGCATGCCGCCAGGGCTCCAGGGCCCTCATTATATGCCGGCCGGAGCCCCACCTCTGGCCGCACCCCAAATACCTGATAGGGGCTTAGCAAATGCGCATAGTTCTGATAGGGCCTTAGGTCTTAAGTTGTAGTTCATAGGTCCCCCGCGGAAGACCTAGGCTGGCTATTGGTGGTCGTTTTGGATCCGACTGTCTATTGTTCTACCTGGCTGAAGCTCAGGTAGAATCGGGCCATGTGCTCTGACCGCATGGCGGTCGCCATTTCGTGACTAGTACACAACAGATGATGATGATGATGACGACGACAACGACGATGACGACGACGACTGATCTCCAGAAGACAGAGATCAGTTCCCCTGGAGAAAACGGCTGCCTTGGAGGGCAGAGTAAGCAAACCATGACCCGCCTTGTGTCTTCTGAGTTCAGAGCACTCTTCGCACTTCTCATTTTAGCACTTGAACGCTGTTCTTCAAACACCTTTTTGGCAATCAGGAACCCGTTGGAATGGCTCGAGCTGTAAGACTGTCACCAAGGGCAGCCCCATTCAAAGCGCAGTGGTGTAGCCTTGCTAGGCTGCCGCAGCAGCTGTATCTGCCCGCCATCTCCCTGTATCGTGCTCATGTTGGAAATATATGTGCGGTTTTTGCCTTGGCCAGTGAACATCTGGGTTTGGCTATCCGGGCCAGAGAGCTCTAATGGTTAATGGACTGCGATCAATGCTCCGGCTAAGCTGTGGAGTCTTGTGGACAAATATTGTGATTTGCGAGCTGCTGGCATTAAAGCTGTGGGCGAGCGATTTGGCTACTGCACAAATGAGTTTGCTTTGGAGCCATCCTTCCTGCGCTAAGCTAAAAATGTGTGAGCCAGAGGCTAAAAAACTGTGAGGTAGCTCACACTAACCCAGTTTAGAGGGAATACTGACTGCAATATCCTGAAGACGCTGGGAATTGAACCTGAGACCTTCTGCAGGCCAAGCAGATGCTCTACCACTCTACCACTGAGCCGCAGTTTCAACCCACATTGTCACTGCTCCACTCATCTAGACTATCAGCCATAACCATAGATCACTGGTCTAACCCAGCAGGGCATTTGTTCGTTCATTCGTTCATTTCCAACTATTTATATGCCCCAGGGGCAGCTGAATGTGTGAATGGCCTCCACTGAAAAATGACGTGTGAGAGGCGCTATGAATGTTCTTCTTGTGATGTCACGCACCTGAGATTCCCGTGTGCGAGTTGGAAGAAGAAGAAGAGGTGCAGGAGGAGGAGGAGATTGGATTTATACCCTGCCCTTTACTACCCAAAGGAGTCTCAGAGTGGCTTACAAACTCCTTTCCCTTCCCCTCCCCACAACAGACACCTTGTGAGGTAGGTGGGGCTGAGAGAGCTCTTTTGAGAACTGCTTGTGAGAGAACAGCTCTAATGTCAGAATCTACTGATTCAGACATTGTAATCCTGACTGTACCTACCCCATTTTGTATTCTATGCTATCTTTGTAACTGCTGAACCAGGCCTGGAGTTTGTAACACTTAAGGCGAGAGGGTGACACCTGCATTGTATGAGAACAAGAGAGCCTCTCACACCGCTGCCTCCGCATTCCATCCGCCTCGGCTGGGACTTCAAGGGAGGATGTGTCTCATCTCTTATCACATGCAAAAGCCTTGAGGTCATTGATTGTTATGTGAACTGGTAACATCTGAGGGGTCTGGTTTGGGAAGGGAATTTACAGCTTGACACCTCACTTTCTTTCCTGTGAGAACCAAACGGTCAGGATCCCTTTTTGCCCGCCAATTTTCCCCTATAGTGATTGGCTACCTATGGGTAATTCAAACTCTTTGGAATGGTATAATAGACCTGCCTGTATTATCTGTCTCATCTCTGACAATAATCCGAGAAGCTGTACTAATGTAGAGATTGGAAATAAAGAACTCTGGTTAACCAACCAAGGTCTGATCCTTGACTACTTTGAGCAGAACTCTCACATCTAAGAGATCTTGTGACTGACCCAAGGTCACACCAGCAGCTGCCTGTGGAGGAGTGGGGAATCAAACCTCGTTCTCCCAAATTAGAGTCTGTGCTCCTAACCACTACACCAAATTGGAACAGTAGATTGTAACATAATGACTAGTAGAATGCAGGGTGCTTCCCCCGCCCCCCCCCCCCCCGAAAAATGGGTGCCAGAGCTCTCAAGAGGGGAATGAAGTTTTCAGTCTGTATACTGAAAACACATGAACTTTAAACATTTTTTAAAAATTTCTCTTGAAGAGGTTCCCGAACTCTGTTCCAATGTGTTTCCCCAGAAAAAAGTACTGGTAGAATAGAATGGAATGAATAGAAGTAATTTCATTTGGAATGGTAGATTGGAATGTATTTGACTGGTCCGGGGACAGGAGAGCTCACTCTACACTGCCAGTCGCCCCACTTCAAAGATGCTGTAAGGTCGCCTCCACGCTTAAGAGGAGATGGATGGAGTGTGACATCAGGGTCTCAGTTAATGACTCTCAGCATTCCACAGTTAAGGATACATCTGCCCATCCGTCTCCAACTTTGACATATTTATTTCCTTCACTATGTTTCCCACCGAATTAAACCCAAACGAACGGTGACCATATAAACGAAGCTGGTTATTCCAGTTTGGTCCTTGCATCTGTTAAACTTCTTCATTATGCTGTGTGCTATTTTACTGTGCACCCTCTATCTTATCTGCACGGACTGGTCGTTTCCATTTCATTGTATCTGAAGAAGTATGCAGGCACATGAAAGCTCGTGCCTTGAGTAAAACTTTGTTGGTCTGAAAGCTGCCGCTGGACTCGAACTCTGTGCTTGTCCCCGGTGTCCGCCATTCTGGGTCAGAATCCCCAAGGGGGCTCAAAAAGGTTGGGGACCCCGATAGAAACCGTTAAGGGGGACAACAATAAACAAAGGAGTGTATCTGTGTGTGTGTGTGGGGGGGGGGGGAGAGCGAGAGAATAAAAATTCCCCTGCGAAAAAACGTCCGCAACAACAGCCAAATAGCTTCAGCGTGGGGAATCTACTTTTCCCTACCAGAAGAAAAAGCATTCAATAAGGTCCCACAGCTGGTGTTCAGCTCTGGTTCAAAGGGCTCAGCCAGCTGTTACAAAAGAGATTTATTAGCACTAAAATGCTGCTCAGCCCCCCCCTTCCCATCTCCCCCCCCCCCCCAAAGCCTTCCCTGCATGATTTGGCTCCAGATAGCTAGAACTGAGCAATTGGGGGGGGGGGGATGCATGAACACAATCTGCAGCACCCTTCTAGTTATGCATCAACAGCATCAGGTTAGAAGAAAGAACAGGCAAAGAGCTATTTACAGCAGGGGTCCTCAAACTTTTTAAACAGGGGGGCAGTTCACTGTCCCTCAGACCGTTGGAGGGCCGGACTATAGTTTAAAAAACAAACAAACTATGAACAAATTCCTATGCACACTGCACATATCTTATTTTGAAGTAAAAAAAACAAAATGGGAACAAATACAATATTTAAAATGAAGAACAAGTAAAGTTAAATCAACAAACTTACCAGTATTTCAATGGGAACTATGGGCCTGCTTTTGGCTAATGAGATGGTCAATGTCCGGTTCCATATTTGTCACTGCTAGTCGTAACAAGCGATGCAAGTGTGCAGCAGTTAGTCTAGGTCTGGTTGGAGATTTCAGATGTTATTTTGCGGGTAGGGAAGGTGCATTGGGGGGGGGGGGTGCGCGCGCAAGCAATCCACCCTTGACGGGGTTGTTTCCTTTCCCTCTCCGAAGAAACAAAGAACTCGGCATCCTCACAAACTTTTTAAGGCAGCAAGCCCCCAGCTGCTTCTCCCTGAAACTCCACTACTGCAGGCATCATGATGGGAAAGAGAAACCTCTCTCTCTCTCCCCCCCCACTCCGATTCCCAGCAGCACAAAAAGCCTCGAAAAAGACCCCCGCCCGGCTCTTGGGACTGGCGCAGGTCTCCTAGCCGGCTGAGAGGCCTCTCAGCCGGCTAGGAGACTTGGGGCCAGCTGGAGCGCCTGCCACCCCACACTTACCCTCTTCCAGTCTTCCTTTTGCCTCCTCCGGGCTGACTGGAAGCAGGGGGGCGGGGCTTTGTCATGTGGCCCGGGACGAGTCGGCTGCAATTTTTCCGCTGCTTTGTGTGCTGCTGGGAATTGGAGGACAGGCAGCGGCACACCCGGCGGGCCAGAAAAATGCCCTCGGCGGGCCGCATGTGGCCCCCGGGCCGTAGTTTGAGGACCCCTGATTTACAGGATAGAGCCAGGAACATTGTTGGGGGGAGCTTTTGTTTTTTGGGGGTGCATTACTTCTAGGGCTGAAAGTAGAGCCAGGTGGGCAGCTGGGTTGGTCTGAAGCAGTGGAACAAATTGAGAGTCCAGTGGGGGCACCTTTAAGGCCAACAAAGGTTTATTCAAGGTGTGAGCTTTCGTGTGCACGCACACTTCTCCAGAGACGTCGGAATGGTAGGCAAGGTTCGAACTTACAGACAGGGGCTGAACAGCAAATGAACATGTAACATGATGAAGATGTGCAAAGACGGACTAAAGAGCAAGCTAAGGCTGTAAGGTCAACTGTTGTAAAGCAATAAGTCTGTCAAGATAGCAGATAAATGCGTAAAGGTATCTTTTCTAATTGTGGCAAAGAAACCGATACTCTCCATGGTTTCCTCTCTCTATAAGATGGAACTCTACCTTCCATTCCGACGTATTTGAAAAAGTGTGGCTGGCACACGAAATCTCATAACTGGAATAAACCTTTGTCGGTCTTATAGGCGCCACCTGGACTCTGAATTTGTTCTAGGGACAAAGCTACTCTTTTTTAAAATTTTGTATTGGTTTTTCAAAGATTATATAAGAGTAAAACAACATCAGTGTATGTTACATACAGGCTAAGTATCAACTCATTGCAGATATAGTATTGTTATTTTAGTAATCACGTTAGCAGACATGATATAGTATTGCTAATCCTCCTGTGAACTCTAAGATACATAAATATGTGTTTGATATCTCTTGTGTATTGTCTGTCTTTTTTGATTGGTCTGTGACGCTGTGGTGGCTGTGTGATGTTTATGTGTATATTAAATTAAGGTAGATCGGGCGATGTGGCTGGATGTCGGACGCAGTTACATACTCTATAAATGGTTTCCGTTTCATTAGTGGATTGTACTCCTGTGTTGTGATATCTATATGTTCTATGTTTCCAGTGATTTTTTTTCCATAATAAAGACGTCCCAGGTTTTCGAAATCCAGTTTTCTGTCGTTGGTGCCTGTTGCGCTTTCCATTTTGCTGCAATACATGTTCTTGCCGCGACAACGAGACTTAGAATTAGTTCTTGTCGGATGAGTGGAATTGTGAGGTTTTGCCAGATATTGAGGAAGAACGAAGCTACTCTTGGTGAACCGTTACATTTAAAATGGTGCTTCCCACATGAAAGCCGCAGGCTTAAGTGCTGCAGATGAGTATCTCAGGCCAGCCACAGGTGTTTGCAAATGACTGCCTCAGCAAAAGACGGACAGGGGAGGGGAAGGGGCAGCGATGCGAACCAATCGCCCATGAAAGGTGCAGAGCTCAGCCAGATGGGGATGGGCGCATCATGCTGCCGCTTGGAAGAAGGAGCATCATGCGCAATGAAGGGGCCTGCGTGATGCACCAAAAGGATGTGGGTTGATGTCACTGTGCTTTCGAGGCATACCTGACGCGCCGTTCCGGATCATAAGACGCACGTGAAGGGCAGCGACGGTTCGGATCTGCATCACAAAAGCCGCACAATTGATTTCAGGGGAGCCCAGCCCGAGAATGAGGAGCGAGTGTACAGGAAGGCCCTGGTAATCTTTGGAGGTCACCCATCAAAGTATTAGCCAGGGCCGACCCTGATTAGCTTTGGAGATCTGATGAGATCGAGCTAGTTTGAACTTACACTCAGAGTTTTCTGCTTGACTGTTTGATTGAAGGGTTGACCCAATCCAAGGAGATCTCAGCCCTGCCCTGGAGAGCCAGTTTGGTGCAGTGGTTGGAAGCGTGGAGTTTAATCTGGGAGAACCAGGTTTGTTTCCCAATGCCTCCACATGCAGCTGCTGGTGTGACCTTGGGTCAGTCACAAGTTCTCTCAGAGCTGTTCTCAGAAAAGCTCTCTCAGCCCCACCTACCTCATAGAGTGCCTGTTGTGGGGGAGGAAGGGAAAGGAGATTGTAAGCCACTCTGAGACTCCAAGTGAAGGCTGGGGTATAAATCCAACCACCACCACCACCTCCTCCTCTTGTGGGTTTGGGTGATCCACTATCATTCATCCTTAGCTTCAGATCTGTACATGTCTCACAAAAGTCTTTCAAAAACCAGTGGGGGGATATTTTAACCTCCCAGGACATTCAGTTGCTGACCTAAGAGTACCAGTTCTCTTACAAAGGAATTCCAAAGGGAAATTAGAAAGAGAAACTGCTGAATTGCAACTGATAATGAAGCTTAAGACAATGCATTCTCCTGGACTGAATCGAGACCTAGGCTTCCTGTCTCATTACCAGGGCTGATTTCTCCACACCTACTGCCCTTCTGCAGATCATGCCTAATCCAATCATGCCTGCTATTGTCATTCACCTGCTATTGTCATTTGCCTGCTGTTGTCATTTGGCATCTGAAATAACTCCACTCTCCAAGATATAAGGACAGATGGGCTCGCATTCTAGCCTTATCCGAAGAAGTGAGCAGGGACTCACAAAAGCTCATGCCCTGCCACAAATTTTGTTGTAGAACAAAGTTTTGAGTCCCATGGCACCTTTAAGACCAACAAAGTTTAATTCTGGGTGCACACTTCTTCAGATACATTTTATTAGTCTTTAAGGCGTTACTGGACTCCTGCTCTTTTGTACCGCTACAGACAGACTAACATGACTGCCCATCTTGAAAATTCTTTCTGGTACAGAATTCAGATTTCTTTGGACAGTGGCACCCTAGCTTGGAGGCTAAGCAATCAGTTAAAAGGGCTTTGGCTAGCAGGTCGGGGAAAGTTATTTGTCCGAGACTTGGTGTGTGTGTTTGTGTGTGTGTCCTGCATTTATATGCTGCATTCTCCCCCATGGGGACCCAAAAGCACTTACACCAGTGTTGAGTGGTGGTTAGGAGTGGCAGACTCTTAATCTGGAGAATGGGGTTTGATTCCCCACGCCTCCACATGCAGCTGCTGGGTGACCTTGGGTCAGTCAAAGTTTTCTCCAGAGCTGTTCTCTCAAGAGCAGTTCTCCAGAGAGCTCTCTCAGCCCCACCTACCTCACAGGGTGTGGGGAGGGGAAGGGGAAGGAGTTTGTAAGCTGCTCTGAGGCTCCTTTGGGTAGTGAAGGACAGGGTATAAATCCAATCTCCTCCTCCTCCTCCTTCTCCTCCTCCTTCATACAGATGCATTTCCAGTGCTGTGTTTTGCCTATTGTAAGTCATGCTCAGTTTGGGGAACTCTGCTCAGATTCGCAGAGGACACAGCAAGCTTTGTCCTTGCTGACAGATGAGACTTCCGAACATCTCCCCTCTCCCCGCCCTGCACGGTGTGTCAAATGCTTTGCGCTTTAACAGTGCTACGTAAATGTAGATTGATAATGTCATTTTCACCTTATATAAATGTTATTTTCTCTGTTAGGGATCAGCGAGGGGAGACCCCAGGACCAGATATAGTTCTCTGGGGAGCACCAGCTGGCTCCCAGTTTCCATCTCAGATGCAACAGGTTGGGCGAGGCCCCGATCCACCATCCTCTACTCCCTTCTCCTAAGCATCTAGCTGTTGATCAGGGTTCTGTGATGGCTTGGGTCTTCACACACAACTGCTGGAGGGGCTGGAGGCTTCCCACCACTATTATAACTGATCTTCAGATGAAAGGGATAAGTTCCCCCGGAGAAAATGGCTGCTTTGGAGGGTGGGCTCTATGGCATTGGACCCTGCTGAGGACCCGCCCCTCTCCAAACCCCGCCCTCCCCAGGCTCCACCCCCACCCAGAGCTGGCAACCCTAACATAACAGGAAATCCTCATTAATGACAAGTGATTTGTGGAATTGCCTACTGATGCGCCAAGTGGCGGTAGGAGGAAAGCTTTTTAAACCTCAGTGAAACCACCTACACTGATACATCACTTCCAGGGAAAACCCGGAAATGACACTGAGGAGCTCTAGGAATTGCTGGAGACTCTGTGGTATCATAGAGTTTCCAGCGATTCCTAGAGCTACCATAGGTCACATCAGGGTTTTCCCCAGATCTGACATACCAGTACAGATGAGATCCTGCCCCCCTCAAACTGGTTGCCACGCATGGTTTGGCAACCTCATGTGGAGGTGATCACTCTGACCCTGGTTTGCCTCCACAAATGATAGCTTCTATATTTTCACTCTTCTTTCTCCACCGTAGAGCCATCAGGAGGTCCACCAGTGGGGCCAGAACTCCAGAAACTCCAAGCACCAAGAAGACAGAGCATCACTGCCCCAGACAGAGTGTTCTGTCTATACTTTGTAGCGATGAGAACATAAGAACCTAAGAGAAGCCATCCTTTTCTAGCTGTCTTTGGGCAGAAAGCATTTTAATGCAGGAGCTCATGGAAACATGCAGCCCCGTCCTTGAGGTGATGTAGACTCACCAGGACTACCATCCATATCTGCTAAATCAGCTTCGAGACAGGTGGACGGGGGAAATGCAGCTTTCCCAAGCCTTCTTTGCCCCCTTTTCGGCTTCGTTGCGGGCAAAAACAACAGCAGATTCTTATCCTACCGGCCTTTTATTTCCCCCCCCCTCTTTATCAACAGGATCTCAATAGAAGGACCTGATCTCTGTGAGGAGTCTGAGAGATCAAGAGTTTTCTCAGTGTCTGAGAGAGAGAGAGAGAGAGAGAGACAACTCTCACCAAGCTAACCTTCTTCTTTAATATACATTTACGTTTGTCGCACAGGAGACGGTGGGCTTTGATACGTGCGAGCTCCCAGGTTGTGTGTGGTTTTATCGCTCGGCGGTTGTACGCCGCCAAATGGGCCGCTGGGATGGCGCTTATCGGGCTTTAGAAGCTTGTCATCCGCCCAGGTTGCGGGTTTTATAATTCTGTTGTTCTTCCCTGCTGCTCGAGCTGTGGTTGCCAGCAGTGTTCCCTCGAAGCTGAGTTCGCGTGAGCTAGCTCATAGTTCTTCTAGCCTCTGGCTCACACGGTTTTGTCTCCGCTCAGGAAGGGGGGCTCCAGAGCAAACTAATTTATGCAGGAGCCCAATCGCTCGCTCGCAACTTTAATGCCGGGAGCTCACAAAGGAGAATTATTGCTCACAAGACTCCTCCGCTTAGAAGAAGAAGAAGAAGAAGAAGAAGAGATTGGATTCAATGCTCCCTCCAACCTGTGGAGTCTTGTGAGCAAAATTTCTACTTTGTGAGTTACTGGCATTAAAGTTGTGAGCGAGCGATCTGGCTACTGCATAAATTAGTTTGCTCTGGAGCCATCCTTCCTGAGCTAAGACAAAAATGTGTGAGCTGGAGGCTAAAAAACTCTGAGCTAGCTCACACTAACTCAGCTTAGTGGGAACACTGATTGGATTTATACCCCACCCTTCACTCACTTGAGTCTCAGAGCGGCTTACAAACTCCTTTTCCCTTCCCCTCCCCACAACAGACACCCTGTGAGGTGGGTGGGGCTGAGAGAGCTCTTTCCCAAGCTGTCCTTGAGGGAACAGCTGGCACAGAGCTATGGCTTGCCCAAGGTCATCCAGCCAGGTGCAAGTGGAGGAGTGGGGAATCAAACCCGGTTCTCCCAGATTAGAGTCCGCGCACTTAACCACTCCACCAAACTGGCTTAGAGGGAGCACTGGTTGTGAGCCATGTTGTCTGCAACTTCTGAAACCACCCTGGCGCTTTGGTGGGTTCCACCAATGGTGGCGTTGGCTGGAGAGGAGTGAAGCGCCCACCTGCCTCCTGAACTGAACTCCAGAAGCATAATCTGTCTAGCACCTACCTCCTTCCCTGGTGCCGGCCAAGTGTTTGAAGGAAGTGGGTGGGGCCAGGAAGGGCTTTTGCCCAGCAAGGCTTCCGATTGGCCATTGGAGATTTGATTGGCTGTGCAGATTTTTTTTTTTAAAAAAGTATTGCTTGTGGTTGTTTGTGGAGGGAAAACTTAAAATATATGAATTCAAGGTGTCTAGATAGTAGAGAAAGGAACAAGAAACTACAAAGGAACAAACATAAAGATAGGAGATGTGAAGAGTACAAGATTAAAAGGGGAAGACCTGAAGAAGAAATACGTAGACCAAAATAAGTTGTAGTATGGTATGGTATGTGGAGGTTCCGTGCGGTCCCCACCCTACCAGACATTTATAGAGGTCTACATGAAATAAAGCAAGAAATAAGAAGATGTAAAAGATTTTTCTGACGTACCTGTTACACCAGTGTGTTGTTCCTAAATTGTAGTAACTGTGTGAAAGCACCGGATGTAGAAGTGGATGTATATTTTTTCAAAAATGAAATAAAACTATAAATTAAAATAAAATAAAATATTGCTTTGGCAGCAGCTGCCCCACTGCACAGAGATCGATAGCATCAAGATCTATATGAGTTTACGCCATCTTTTACCCAAATAGTACTTGTATTTTCTTATATTCATAGAAGAAGAGGAGGAGGAGGAGGAGGAGGAGGAGATTGGATTTATACCTCCCCCATCATTACCTGAACGAGTCTCAGAGCGGTTTACAATCTCCTTTCCCTTCCCCTCCCCACGACAGCCACCCTGTGAAGTAGGTGGGGCTGAGAGAGCTCTCTGGAGAACTGCCCTTGAGAGAACAGCCCTGAGAGAACTTGTGACTGACCCAAGGTCAGCCGGCTTGCTTCATGGGGAGGAGTGGGGAATCAAACCCAGTTCTCCAGATCAGAGTCCACCGCTCTTAACCACTACACCAAATGGGCTAATTATAGTATATTTATTGTAATGATCAGAATGTTTTAGATTGCTATGTTTCATAAATCGTTCTTACCCACTCTGAGCCGGTTTCACGGACAGCGGGTTATAAATGGAACAAAATACATAAATAAATAAACCATATATTGTATTTAATTGTAATGATTAGAATGTTTTCGACTGTATGTTTCATAAATCGTTGTTACCCACTCTGAGCCGGTTTCACGGACAGCGGGTTATAAATGGAATAAAATGCATAAATAAATAAACTATACTGTGTGATTGAAGTTAAGCTGCGGCAGCCATGTTGTGGCTGGCTCTGCCTCCTGTGGCAGCCATTTTGTGGCAGCCATTTTGTTGCTGTGCCCACTGCCGTGTCAGAACCCCAAATGTTCCTGCAGTCTCAAGAAGATGGGGCCCCCTGGTCTAGTACATTTCCCTGGCTTCCTCTGAGCCTTCCCCAGGCTGTCGTCACAACAACCTTGTGAGGCAGGTGAAGCTGAAAAGCAGCGAATGGCCCAAAGTCACCCGGTGAACTTCAGGACCGAACAGGCATTTGAACCTGGGTCTTCCCGTTTCTAACCCGGCACTCTAACCGCTACACCACATTGCCTCTCTTACGCTTCTCTCCACACCTGGGGGTACCCTAGTGTCTCCGAGACCTAAGTTCAAATCCCCAGTGGGGGAACCAAAGTGGCTCACGTTGCTTCCCTCCCCTTTATTCTCATATTGACCTTGTGAGGTAGGTCACGCTGAGAGCATGTGACTGGCCCAAGGTCACCCAGTAAGCCGCCAGGGCAGCGTGGGGACTCGAACCCAAGTTTGACACTCTCCCTACCTTCTTACCTAAACTCGAGCCAGTGTGAGAGAGATTCATTAACGCCAACATTCATTTCGGGAAGGTATCATTTCGGGAAGGCACCGCGAGGGGCGCCGCAAAACGCTGCAGAGGTTGCCCCAGAACTGTGGAGGTTATCTGCCGGTGTCCGTGGCATGCGCAGCGGCCCCAGGTGGGCCCTGAAGAATGGCCCCATCAGCAGAAGGCACTGCGGCGTGCCCCTCGCGGTGCGCCAATGTGAGCCGCATAACAAGCTAGCTCGGAGAAATATTTCCGTCTGGGACCATTGAGCCTCCTCGGTTCCTTAGCAGCCGAAAATGAAATAGTTTCTCCAGCTGATAGTTGCCGTGGCGACCGTGACATCACCGCATACATAGTGATACATAAAAAAATGTGTGTTTCTGGGGAACCGGTTGCTAGGAGAAGCCGACTCCAGAATATCGCCGGGCGGGGAGCCAAGCAGCTCCGGAGTCAACAGAACATGCTGTACTGTAGCCCCATAACCTCCTTTCCCTCTTCCTTCTCCTCCTCTCTGGGAAGTTTGCCCGGCGTTCACCCTCAACTGATCCCGGACATTTTTGCACACGTACCCAAAAAAAATGAATATGTAACATATTTCAAGCACCGTATCGGGGTTACTGAGATACTTTCATTTTGCCGCTTGCAGAGAGCATCTACATGGACTTCGAAGTGACAGTCAAGGTGGATTTTGTCTCCTGGTCAGGCAAAGCTCAGTTCCTCTAGTCTCTAGCTTTGCTGAAACCGTTCTCAAATTCCAGTCCTGTGATAGTATCACCAGGCTGTCCCTTTCCCCATGCTGGACTTTTCAAAATGCCCCTCATGTACGTTTGCTTGTTTCAATACTCATTCATCCCTCCCTCCCTTTGGAAAAAGAAAGTGTGATTAATTTTTTTAATGTTGCAAACTGCTCCAGGTAGCAAAGGGATTGCGTGGTCACAGCCACTGGCCAATCAGTGCTATGCACTGCTGGCTCTGCTGCAAAACCAGTGGGAACTAGAAGAGAAGAGGAAGAAGGAGGAGGAGGAAGGAAGGAAGACGAAGAAGAGGAGGAGATTGGATATATATCGCGCCCTTCACTACCCAAAGGAGTCTCAGAGCGGCTTACAATCTCCTTTCTGTTCCCTCCCCACAGCAGACACCCTGTGAGGGAGGTGGGGCTGAGAGAGCTCTTTCAAGGACTGATCTTGAGAGAACAGCTCTGAGAGAACTTGTAACTGACCCAAGGTCACACCAGCAGCTGCATGTGGAGGAGGAGGGGGGAATCAACCCCAGTTCTCTCAGATTAGAGTCCACACTCCTAACCACTACACCCAACTGGCTCTCCAGTTTTTTCCCTTTCCTATCTCTTTTTAAGAAACAGCTAAGCCTCTTAGGAAACACAATGCTCCCAGTCGCACAAAAAGCATGTTTCCACTGAACAACTTTTCCACTGTCCAAAATGTAGAACAAGCTTGGAATGGGGGAGTGAAGGACGGATGCTGTGGCTCAGTAGGTCAGCCTCTGCTTGGCCTGCAGAAGGTCCCAGGTTCAATCCCCGGCATCTCCAGTTCAAAGGACCAAGCAGTGGGTGATGGGAAAGAGCCAGTTTGGTGTAGAGGTCAAGTGCGCGGACTCTAATCTGGGAGAACCGGGTTTGATTCCCCACTCCTCCACTTGCACCTGGCTGGATGACCTTGGGCAAGCCACAGCTCTGTACCAGCTGTTCTCTCAAGGACAGCTTGGGAAAGAGCTCTCTCAGCCCCACCTACCTCCCAGGGTGTCTGTTGTGGGGAGGGGAAGGGAAAGGAGTTTGTAAGCTGCTCTGAGACTCCCTTGGGGAGTGGAGGGCGGGGTATAAATCCAATCTCTTCTTCTTCTTCTTCTTCTGTCGGAGGCCCTGGAGAGCACCTGCCAGTCTGAGCAGACAAGACTAACTTTGATGGACCAAAGATATGATTCATTAGAAGGCAACGTCATGGGTTCATTGACCCGTCCTTCCTTTTTCCCTCTCTCTCTCTCTCTCTCTCCCTCCTTTATGCCTGCAACAACAGGTGTCACATTGTATGGACAATGTTTGATAAAACCCGAAGCTGGGAGAAGCGGGCCTTGCACCAGATTTTCCAAGGCAATCGCCCTAACTAGCAAGCGCAGAATTAATAACACCAGTGTGTGCACATTGGTTTACTGGGCATACTTTACACAAAACTGAAAAATTCAGTTGTTCTGGAGACAAGACTGTTGGGGGTGTTTTTTTAAGCGCAAAACGCACAAGGCAATCTTGGCCATGAGCATGCAAATCAGGCCAAAGAAGAAAGAGTGTTTTGTTATATGAGCCCCAGGTGACATACAGCTCCGATCTCACTTCTGTGCATGCAAGTAATTCTATGCAAAGGGCTGTGCTTGGATGAATCAATCATTCCCAGTGCAGATTCAGAAGGATTACTGGCCCTCTGAGCAGGGCTCATTTCATAGCAGGAGCTCCTTTGCATATTAGGCCACACACCCCTAATGTTAAAGTAGCCAATCCTCCAAGAGCTTACAGAGCTCTTCTTACAGGGGCTACTGTAAGCTCTTGGAGGATTGGCTACATCAGGGGTGCGTGGCCTAATATGCAGAGGAGCTCCTGCTACGAAACGAGCCCTGCCTCCGAGGAGGATACCCGTTGCAACTCTGCTTTCCCCCAAGACGGAGGCATGTTTGGAATCACAAAGGACCAGCGCTCCCTCTGAGCTGAGGTAGTGTGAGCTAGCTCCCAGTTCTTTAGCCTCCGGCTCACAGATTTTTGCCTTAGCTCAGGGAAGATGGCTCCAGAGAAAGCTAATTTATGCAGCAGCCAAATCACTCGCTCACAACTTTAACGCCACGAGCTCGCGAAGTAGGATTTTTGCCCACAAGACTCCGCAGGTTAGAGGGAACATTGCAAAGGACTCGAGCAAAATTTATCCTCTCTCATCCTGATTTTGGATACGTCTACAAATGTAATTCGGCAAAAGGGTTTCTCTCAGATATCAGGCATCTGGGAAACAGTGAGAAATAGGAATGCGAGAGTCATTCTCACCCCCAAGGAGTTCAGTGGGATCCAAGGAATGGGGGTTGCAGTTCACATCAGAAGCAGCAGGGGGGGCTGGAGCGACAAGGTCGCCAATACTTGGACTAGAGCTAAATTACATTCTTTTTGTTCTGCCTAGTCCTGGGATGCTTCTCCCAAAATGAAACAGAGGCCATCTATCGAAGCCAAAACTACTTACAAAATGCAGTGACTTGGAAACAGGACCAAAGTGATTTGCTTCCTACAACCAGGGCTGCTTCTCACTTACTTGAGATGCTAACATTTTGCATATCCTTCTGTAAGTTCCTTTGGAACCCACTTTTCTTAAGAACATAAGAAGAGCCCTGCTAGATCAGAGCATACTGTCTCACACAGTAGCCAACCAGTTTCTCTGGAGGTCCAATAAGAGGGCATTGAAGTCGAGGCCTTCCCCTGATGTTGCCTCCTGGCACTGGGATTCAGAGGCTGAGGGCCTCTGAACGTGGAGGTTCCCTTTAGTCACACTGGCTAGCAGCCACCGACAGGCCTGCCCTCCAGTTTGGTGTCATGGTTAAGTGCACGGACTCTAATCTGGAAGAACCGGGTTTGATTCCCCACTCCTCCACTTGCAGCTGCTGGATGACCTTGGGCAAGCCATAGTTCTGGCACAGCTGTCCTTGAAAAAGAGCAGTTTCTGTCCGAACTCTCTCAGCCCCACCTCCCTCCCAGGGTGTCTGTTGTGGGGAGGGGAAGGGAAAGGAGTTTGTAAGCCGCTCTGAGTGAAGGGCTGGGTATAAATCCAATCTCTTCTCCTCCTCCATGAATCTGTCTAATCCCCTTTGAAAGCTGTCTGTGCCTGTGGCCATCACTACATCTTCCAGCAGCAAATTTCACATTTGAATCTCTCTCCACGTAAAGCAGCAGTATTTCCTTTTGCCCATCTGGCTTCTGAACAGGAGTATGTTACTTCAATTGACCATAGCAGGGATTTAAAACAACAACAACTAGGCTTAAATTCCCAGTGAATCTGCTTGCAATTATTACCGAGGCAATTTACCAACAATTAATATGGGAGCTGGGGAATATAAAGTAATCCACTAGTCATTTGCGGCCGTCCCCTTCCCTGTTTGCGCACACTGGCCTTAATAATACAAACGCCCCAGCAATTTCACTGTCGGACCCAGGGAAGGAGCTGGAAACCGCATTCTGCCTCTGTGTGCAGACAAACCACCGTTTTAAAAACAGGGTTGCCAGATCTGGGGCGGGGTGTACCTGGAGATTTCTTTGGGGTAGAGTTTGGGGAGGGATCTCCCCAAGGTATAATGCTATAGACTCATCATTCTCGCCCCCCCCCCCCCGAAAGGAGCCTTTTTCTCCAGGGGACTGATCTTGGTTCTCCGGAGATCAATTATAGTGACGGGAGATCTCCCGGTGCCACCTGGAGGTTGGCAACCCTGGTTTAAAGGGTTTCCTCGCTTTCCCCCCACCCTCCACCCCCTTTCTCCCAATATTGCTTTTAAAAAGAACAGGAACAGGTCGCACAAAAAAGGCCTGGAGTCTGCCCCTGGCAAATGGGATCCCTGGAGGACACGTAGTCGTGGCCCGCCCCCTCCCTCCTTTGGGAGCGCTCCAGCCACGTCTGACGCCTCGGGGTTGCCGCCGACTCATGCAAAGAGGCTACCCGCTTGCAAGAGCCGAATGCCACGGAAGAGGAGATGCACGGCCACGCGTCCCGTGCACACGTGCGAGGCACGCGCGTGTCCCCCTCTTTCCCCGTGTCGGCTCCGAGGGCGGCCCTTTGCCGGAGCGATCACGTGGCGCGCAGCCCCGCACGGCCCGGCCCCGCGCCTGGGAAAGCCGATGCTGCTGCTGCCCAGCTCCCATTGGCCGCCTAAGGGGCCCTGGCCCGGCCGCCTCAGCCAATGGCAGCGCTTCTCCGGCCAGCCAGCCCAGCCGCCCCGCGCCGCGCCGCGCGGCGCGTTGCTCGCCATGTGAGGCTGGCCGCGGGGAGGCCGCTAGGGGCGTAGTGCCCGCGCTGCCTCCCGCCGGGTCTCCCTGGCCCCTGGGGCGGGACCTCGCTGGGCGTGGCCTCGCCGGCGCTCCCGGCGGAGCCCCCCCCAGACGGATTGGGAGGCTTGCCACCTTCCAGGGGGCGGCTGGAGCCAGTGGACTCCCTCGAAGCCGTGGAGTCTTGTGAGCAAAAATTCCACTCTGTGAGCTGCTGGCATTAAAGTGGTGAGCGGGCGATGTGGCTGCGGCCTAGATCAGTTTGCTCTGGAGCCCTCCTTCCTGAGCTGAGACAAAAATGTGTGAGCCGGAGGCTGAAAAACGGTGAGCTAGGTCACACGAACTGAGCTTAGAGGGAACACTGGCTGGAGCTCTCCTGGGATTCTCCCGGCGACAGAGATCAGTCCATCAGGAGGCAGTGACAACTTTGGGAGGCGGACCCTGTGCCCCAAACCCTGCCCTCCTCAGGTTCCACCCCCTCCCCCCAAATCTACCGGTATTTCCTAACCTGGAGCTGGCATCCCTCTGCGTTAGCCACTTTGGTTCTGGAGGCTGAGCGAGGTTTATTGCTTTTGTTTCTGTTTATTTAAATCATTTGCATCTGGCTTTTCTCCCCAAAGTGGCTTACATCATTCGCCTCCAATTTATCCCCACAACAGCCCTGTGAAGTAGGTTCGGCTGAGAAAGTATGACTGGACCAAGGTCACCCAGTGAGCTTCCGTGGCACAGGTGAGAGAGGGTGACTGATGTAGCTATAGCCACGGGAATAAGCAGCTTTAAAGGAGGGATTAGATCCATGCATGGAGGATAGGTCTGTCAGTGGCTACTAGACATGGTGACCGAGGGGAACCTCCACAATCAGAAGCACTGTCTCTGTATCCCAGAGCCAGGAGGCAACAGCACGGGAAGGCCTCGGCCTCTCTGCCCTGTTGTTGGCCCTCCAGAGGAACTGGTTGGCCACTGTGTGAGACAGGATGTTGGACTAGATGGACCCTCACTGGTCTGATCCAGCAGGGCTCTTCTGATGTTCTTCTCAGGGGAAGGCCTCAGCCTCTGTGCTCTCTTGTTGCCCCTCCAGAGGAACTGGTTGGCCACTGTAAAGTACTGGGTCCAGAGACATGTTCAGTGATCAGCTCATAAGTTTATTTAGAGGCCGGAACAAGACTGCTTAGCTGGACTCGCAGGCCCACTTATATCCCTGTTCTCGACCGCACCCATCACCCGTGACTCGCTATTTACAGTGCTCCTGCGTCCTATTGGTCTCGCTAAGGATGCAGGCTTCCCCGTTGGTCCCTACTAGGATCCGCTGGGTCTATTGTTCCTGGATGCGAAGCTCGACTGCTTTGCCTGGCCACGTGTTTGGCCGACCGCGTGCGCGGCTCTTCAGCCAGAACATAGCAGCCACTGTGTGAGACAGGATGCTGGACTAGATGGACCACTGGCCTGATCCAGCTGGGCTCTTCTGATGTTCTTATCAGGAGAAGGCCTCGGCCTCGCTGCCCTGCTGTTGCCCCTCCAGAGGAAGTCGTTGGCCTCTATGTGAGACAGGATGCTGGATTAGATGGACCACTGGTCTGATCCATCTGGGCTCTTCTGATGTTCTTATCAGGGGAAGGCCTCGGCCTCTATGCCCTGCTGTTGGCCCTCCAGAGGAACTGGTTGGCTTCTGTGTGAGACAGGATGCTGGACTAGATGGACCACTGGTCTGATCCAGCAGGGCTCTTCTGATGTTCTTCTCAGGGGAAGGCCTCAGCCTCTCTGCCCTGTTGTTGGCCCTCCAGAGGAACTGGTTGGCCACTGTGTGAGACGGGATGCTGGGCTAGATGGACCCTCACTGGTCTGATCCAGCAGGGCTCTTCTGATGTTCTTCTCAGGGGAAGGCCTCAGCCTCTCTGCCCTGTTGTTGGCCCTCCAGAGGAACTGGTTGGCCACTGTGTGAGACGGGATGCTGGATTAGATGGACCCTCACTGGTCTGATCCAGCAGGGCTCTTCTGATGTTCTTATCAGGGGAAGGCCTCAGCCTCTCTGCCCTATTGCTGGTCCTCCAGAGGAACTGGTTGGCCACTGTGAAAGACAGGATGCTGGACTAGATGGACCACTGGTCCGATCCAGCTGTGCTCTTCTTGTGTTATGATTGTACAGCCCTATACCCTACTTTGGTCCCTCTCCTCCCGAAACTTTGCCCTCCCCATGTTCCACCCCCAAGTTCCAGAAATTTCCCAGCCTGAATTTCGCAAGCCTTGTTGCTTGTCAAATGAGAATTCCCCAACGACTGGGCGATAGTGGGAGAATGGGAGCCAACAAATTCATTTATTGCTGGTATTGTTCTTTTTTTCTTCACACTCTATGGTTTTGAAAATTAGGCACCAGCTGAAGAAAGTGGATGGAGAGACCTTTTCCTCCCA
The DNA here is from genome assembly GCA_029233225.1 of Lepidodactylus listeri. NCBI lineage: Eukaryota > Metazoa > Chordata > Lepidosauria > Squamata > Gekkonidae > Lepidodactylus > Lepidodactylus listeri. The sequence goes on from JARCFY010000012.1 coordinate 9,157,807, forward strand.
CCTCCCATAATGCTAGAACTTGGCGGTGGGGGGGGGGGGCACCCCAGGGAGTTGCTGGGTAATAGATTAAGGATGGACTAAAGGGAACGCTTCTTTACTCAACAAGTAATTACATTGTGCAATTCACAACCACAAGATGCTGCAATGGCCAGTGGTTTACTTGGCTCTCATGGAGATCGGACAGAGTTATGGAGGCGGGGCCCATCCGTGGCTACTAGCACATCCAAAGCCTTTTCTCTGATCAAAAAAGCGCGTCCTAGAAATCAGTTACAGTAGTCTGATCCCCAGAGCCCACAGAGTTGGCGGCGTTAAGGGTGGGGACAGGGGGAATTTGTACTTCTCAGTCCCAACAGCCCTGTGAGGGAGGACAGCATTATCCTTTGTCGACCGATCGATGCAGTGATTCAGCAGTAAGGAGCCCATTCCTTGCATTTTTGCGTTTAAAAAACCCTCTTTGTGGCAAGTTAGGCGTTGTTTCTTTCTCTTTCCAACTTCCCAGAGTCCTTCTTTTGGCAGGGATTGAAGGAATCATGGAATCATAGAGTTGGAAGGGACCTCCAAGGTCATCTAGTCCAACCCCCTGCACAGGGCAGGAAATTCACAAATACCTCCCCCTCCACACCTGCAGTGACCACTGTTCCACGCCCTGAGGATGACAAGAAACCTCCAGGATCCCCGGCCAAAATGGCCCGGAGGAAAGTTGCTTCCTGAGCCCAAAGTGGCGATCGGCATTTCCCTGGGCGTCTCAGAAAGGGCCACAAGAACTAAGCACTGAGGCAGCCCTTCCTGCCCTCCCTCTCGTGATCTGCCTACGTTCACAGAACCGGCAGTGCTGTCAGATGGCCATCTAGCCTCTGCTTGAAAACCTCCGAGGAAAACATCACGCACAGGCGTACGTTTTCCCGTTGGGGCTAAAAGGTGGGAGGATTTGGGGGCGGAAGAAGAGGCCCACCGAAGCTCTTCCGTCCCCTCCCTGGCTTTGGTCGACATTTCCCCTGTCCGTAGTTACGCCTAACAAACAGCAGCCTCCCTGCGGCTCACATGCCTGATGCTCAGAGTGCCAGAAATGTGCCTCGCAGATGCTGCACGTTTACTCATCCATGGGGGATGACTAATCCGGAGGTGGCCACACATCCTGAGGCCCAATGAGTCAGCAAGGTTAGTTTCCTTTGAACTGCAACCTATGGGGGGGGGATGTGTATGCATCAAGACAGCCCCTGGAGACAAGGAAAGCTCTCCAGATCTCCTGAATGCAGACCCCCTCCTCCTTCACCTGGATAAGAGACCACCAAGTAAGGAAGTCCAGGGTTTGTTACCAGAGGCAGGCAAGGGCCACAGGAGTAAACAGCTTGAAAAGGGGATTAGATGGATTCGTGGAGGAAAAGTCTTATCAGTGGCTACTAGCCATGGTGACTGAGGAGAACCTCCAACTAATTCTCTGAATCCCAGAGCCTGGGGGCAACATCAAGGGAAGGCCTCGGCCTCTGTGCCCTCTGGTTGGCCCTCCAGCAGAATGGGTTGGCCGCTGTGTGAGGCAGGATGCTGGACGAGATGGACCACGGGTCTGATCCAATAGGGCTCTTCTGATGCAGGCCTCGGCCTCTGTGCCCTGTTGTTGGACCCCCCAAGGGAACTGGCTGGCCTCGATGTGAGGCAGGGTGCTGGACTAGATGGACCCTCACTGGTCTGATCCAGCAGGGCTCTTGTTATGTTCTTATCGGGGAAAGCCTCGGCCTCTTTGCCCTGTTGGCCCTCCAGAGGAACTGGTTGGCCTCTGTGTGAGACAGGATGCTGGACTGGATGGTCCACTAGTCTGATCCAGCAGGGCTCCTCTTAACGTTCTTATCAGGGGAAGACCTCGGCTTCCAGAGGAACTGATTGGCCACTGTGTGAGACAGGATGCTGGACTGGATGGACTACTGGTCTGATCCAGCAGGGCTCTTCTGATGTTCTTATCAGGGGAAGGCCTCAGCCTCTGTGCCCTGTTGTTGGCCCTCCAGGGGAACTGGTTGGCCACTGTGTGAGACAGGAGGCTGGACTAGATGGACCCTCACTGGTCTGATCCAGCAGGGCTCTTCTGATGCTCTTATCAGGGGAAGGCCTCGGCCTCTCTGCCCTGTGGTTGGCCCTCCAGAGGAACTGCTTGGCCACTGTGTGAGACAGGATGTTGGACTGGATGGACCACTGGTCTGATCTAGTAGGGCTCTTCTTATATTCGTATGAATTCTGTTCATCTTTTGCCTAGAAAACCCTATGGGGTCGGGTCGCCATAAGCCAGCTGCGACATGATGACCCTTTCCACCGCTGTACGCAAAATCCATCGCTGGTGTTACAGATTGCAAAAGCTTGAGTCCTCCTCACTGGAGGGTTTCCCACACCGGGGATGGGCTGGTACGGTTACCCCCATGGCTACAATCCAGCACAGAAGCATCCGTGTTTCTAGATGAGAGGCTTCCCTGCATTTCCTCCGCCCCGGACTTGCAGTCACCATTCCTGCCACCGCTGCCCCCTATCAATCAACTCCTCATTCCCCATCTGAATTCGATTTGTGCACTTGTGTGAGACAGCCGCCTTGCAACAGCAATTTTCGTGTCGCAACCAGGGGCATAGACTTTTGTAAATTCCGGGGGGGGGGGGGGCTTCTTAGCACACGCGCTTCACCGCGCCTCCCCGGGCCCTTCTGAGGCCTGCCAGCTGCTGCCGCCGGTGCCTCTCCCCCCCCCCCGCCCTGGCCACTCCTTCTCTCTCCCTCCCTCTTTTCCAGGCAAAATGCCCAGCGAGGTGACATCACCCGGAAGTGACACCATCACTCTGGGCGTGTTGCCAGGGCGACGCTTTGGCAATCGCCCTGAGACTCTATGGTGCCATAGAGTTTCAGGGTGATTGCTAGAGCGTCGCCTAACAATGTGCCCAGCGTGATGGCGTCACTTCGGGATGACGTCACCACGCTGGGCCTTTCGCCTGGAAAAGAGGAGGACGGAGGAGTGGCCAGGCCGGGGGGAAAGAGAGAGGCACTGGCGGCAGCGGCTGCCAGGCCTTGGAAGGGCCCGGGGAGGCGCAGTGGTAGGCGCTACGTTTTCCCGGGGGGGCTCAGTCCCCCCCGGGAAATTTCGGGGATGGCTGGAGCCCTCGAGCCCCCCCGTAGTCTACGCCTATGGTCGCAACTCAAGGTCGCCTTCTGACACCCGGTTTCAAAATGGGGCGATTCTGTCGGATTTGGGGATTGGGCGAGGCCTTTTGTTTCGGCCCTTCTTTCTGTCGTGATCGGCTTTCCGGGCGGCACGTTTTCCAGAAAGGCCAACGCTGCCCGCTTGCCTGAACCCATTCTGGCGCCGCCTGTTCTGATACAGAAAGGAAGGAACATGCCAGCCCTCGCCTCCAAACACTGAGCCCTTGTCTGCCTGACACGTTGCCCGCAACACCGCCACGTTCTTGCAAAAGCAGCCCTGGCTAGGGAAGGACTCCGAGCCACGGAGGGCTAAATTTACTGGCTGTGAGCTGGGCAACCGCGGAGAGTAACTGGAACACATGTTGATCCTGGACGGCGCGCCGGAGCGTTGACTTTCTGCCACATGGCGTGGAGGGGGAGGAATTGGCCGCGACCGTCGGAATGAAAACCTGTCTTGGCTGAAAGAAACTAAAGAGCTGGGAAGGGAAATACCTTCAGCAGGAAATTGATTATTAGAAACAGGGCAGGGAGGGAGGAACGAAGGAGCCCTTCCAGAATCCGCAGTCATCTTTTTTCTCTTATTAAAGGGTATTTTCACTCTTTAGGAAAGCAACGGGGTTGAGGGTTCCGGGACTATGGAACTGCACAACTGTCTCTTTATTGAATGGATTGGTCTAAAGCCCAGTGGGAGAACCCTAAGTGAGTCTGTTCATACGTAATTCCCATCTGTTCAGCGGGTCTTATGTGTGAAGTACCATCAAGTCCCAGCTGACTTACGGGGGCCCTGCAGGGTTCTCAAGGCAAGAGGCTAACAGAGGTAGTTTAGCCGTCGCCTGCCTCTGCATAGTGGCCCTGGGCTTCCTTCAGAAGAATCTGCACCTTTTTAGAATCACAGAGTCAGAAGGAGTCATACCGGCCATCTAGTCCAACCCCTCTCTATTAACCCTTTCTGGGGTTGCCATAAGTCTTGGACGGGAGACCACCAAGGAAGACTTTGCGGAGGAAGTCCATGGCCAACTACCTCAACTTCTCACCTTCCTTGAAAGCCCCTTTCTGGGGTTGTCATAAGTCTTGGACGGGAGACCACCAAGGAAGACTCTGCAGAGGAAGGCCATGGCCAACCACCTCAGCTTCTCACCTTCCTTGAAAGCCCCTTTCTGGGGTTGCCATAAGTCTTCGATGGGAGACTACCACGGAAGACTCTGCAGAGGAAAACAATGGCCAACCACCTCTGCTTCTCACTTGCCTTGAAAGCCCCTTTCTGGGGTTGTCATAAGTCTAGGATGGGAGACCACCAAGGAAGACTCTGCAGAGGAAGGCCATGGCCAACCACCTCTGCTTCTCACCTGCCTTGAAAGTCCCTTGCTGGGGTCACCATAAGTCTTGGATGAGAGACCACCAAGGAAGACTCTGCAGAGGAAGGCAGTGGCCAATCACCTCTGCTTCTGCTTCTCACTTGCCTTGAAAGCCCCTTGCTGGGGTTACCATAAGTCTTGGATGAGAGACCACCAAGGAAGACTCTGCAGAGGAAGGCAGTGGCCAATCACCTCTGCTTCTGCTTCTCACCTGCCTTGAAAGTCCCTTGCTGGGGTCACCATAAGTCTTGGATGAGAGACCACCAAGGAAGACTCTGCAGAGGAAGGCCATGGCCAACCACCTTGGCTTCTCTCTTGCCTTGAAAGCCCCTTGTTGGGGTCGCCATAAGTCGGCTGTGATTTGATGGTTCTTTACACACACACAACCATAGCAACAACTCAGTGCCTAGAGAGATGCTGTCTTAAGCTCCCAGGGAATCAATGGTTATTTATATGAAGCTCAGTCTCGGCTCAGGATTAGTACCAATCCAGTTTATACAGCTGCAAATCAGAAATTTATAGTCATACAGTCAGGCATGGTCAACTGCTCCGGTTTACCCCAATGGTTTTGTGAATGTTACATACCTTTTAGGGAAGTCGCAGTGAAATCCTAAGGCGAGTGACCACTTTTTAAGCCTGTTGACTTGAGCCGTCACGCAGGAACACAAATGAAGCTGCCTTATACTGCATCAGACCATCTGTCCATCAAAGTCAGTACTGTCTACTCAGACTGGCAGCCGCTCTCCAGGGTCTCAGGCAGAGGTCTTTCACATCACCTCCTTCCTGGTCTTTTTCAGCAGAGATGCCGGGGATTGAACCTGGGACCTTCTGCATGCCAAGCAGATGCTCTTAGCACTGAGCCACAGCCCCCTCCTGTGTCTCAGGCGTCTAATGGTTGGGCTTGTACTGGGGAAGATGCATATTAACCAAAGCAGATGGTGTAACCTGTGAAGTCAGTCATTTATGTTAATTCTCTCCTTGTCAGACTTTATATGATAATCCTCTGCCTTATATGACAGCTTTAATTGCACACGCTACTGTAATGACCTTATTGATGAAACAATAATTTTTTACGGCTTAATGGTGCGAATAAAAATTGCCCCCACTTACCGTAATGGACGTCATTGTTAGGATATATATATCTGATCAACTAAGTAGGACTGTGACACTATTCTATTGTAGAGATTGCGGCCGGACATTAAGTGATGAAATAGCTCATGGGGGTGGGGAAAGTGGTTTTAATTGCTGTTGGTATCATGACGCATCCAGTTGCTAAAAATAAGACCACCTGGGCACCTTGGCGATCTTCAGTTCAGTCCCATGTATTGTAATTAGCCATTGGCCATTACAAAGTTCCAGAACTCTCAGCAGTAAAAATAGATGTCAGAATCTGCTAATTCAGACATTGTATTAATCATGCCTGTACCTTATGAGTAGTTCTATGTCTAGTTTTGTGCTTGTACTGTTATGTATTACTGCTTGACCAAACCGGGAGATTATAGCGAGTAAAGCGGGAGGGTGACACCAGTAAAGTATGTGAACAAGGAGGCCTCTCACATCCCTGCCTCCGCATTCCAGCTGCCCCGGCTGAGACTTCAAGGGAGGATACCTCTCATCTCTTATCACATGCAAAAGCCTTGAGGCCATTGATTGTTATGTGAACTGGTAACATCTGAGGGGTCTGGTTTGGGAAAGGAAATTTACAGCCTGACACCTCACTCTTTTCCTGTGAGAACCAAACGGCCAGAACACCTCTTTGCCCGCCAATTTTCCCCTATGGTGATTGGCTACCTATGGGTAATTCAAACTCCTTGGAATGGTATAATAGACCTGCTTGTATTATCTGTCTCATCTCTGACAATAATCCGAGACGCTGTACTAATGTAGAGATTGGAAATAAAGAACTGTAGTTAACCAACCAAGATCTGATCCTTGACTACTTTGAGCAGAACTCTCACAATAGATTACGAACAAGCTAGAGGTTAATATCAAAATATACAGAAATACCAACAGTCAATAGCAAAATATGACTAATTTAATACAATACCCTAGCTAATGCCCCTTCCCCTTGCCATCTTGGAACGTACAGACTTTGCAGCAAGGGCAAATAATGAAACTTGGTAAGAAATAGATGCATCAATGTCAGATAACAAAAACGAGATTTGATCCTCAACTTGGATGTACAGTAAGACCAGATAAAATACCTGCTAAAAATTTAGCCCTTGGACTGGAGTACAGTGGGCAAAAGAGGATATAGTGAGGTCAGTCTTTTAGAACCTGGGTGCCACAAATGCATAGACGATGGGCCAATGGAGTTTGATTAAAGCAGGCCCCCAAAATTGCTTCTGGCGTTGATTGAAACCGTAGGGAAGTAAAGGACATTCTAAGTATTTGGCAATATTAACTAAATATGGAGTTCTAGTATGGTCCGATTTGATTCGTTTGTACCATGGTGCTGCTTTCGATTTTAATATCAAAGAGCGGTCCAGCCGGGCGTCAAAACCATAAATCCAGTTTCTAAGATGGGATTTAGGAAACCTTCAGAAAAGCCTGTTGCAATTTCCAGGGTACATGCTATCTTATTTCTCAGTTGCGCCAGAACACAATAAGAGCCGGTGTTATACAGTGGTTACTAGGGCAGAGGTGTCAAACTCATTTGTTACAGGGGCCGGATTTGACCTCAGTATCACTTTGTCGGGCCGGACCTCGTGTGCCATCAAATGTAACGCAAGGTACCGGAGATACAAACTTTATAAAGGACATAGGCAAACCCAGTTAACTATTATTTTTTTCCCTCAAAATACAAACAAAAGCAATTGATCCCTTGCAGTGACAGCAACTCATTTACAAAAGCCCTGATAAATGTATTTAATCCTGTGCAAGACTAGGTTTTCCCCAAGGGATATCATAAAAGGGAGAGTACCTTACATTTCCATACATACCAGTTGCTTGCGAGCTGGATAAAAGCCCTGGACGGGGCCTGTTACGGCCCCCGGGACTTATGTTTGACACCCCTGGGTTGCAGTGTCAGACAAGGATCTGGGAAACCCCGTTTTGGATCCCCATTCTGTCAAGGCAGCTGAATGGAGGAGGAGGAGGAAGAGATTGGGTTTATACCCTACCCTTCACTACCCAAAGGATGGATAGATGATGATTCAGACAGGCAGACGGACAGGCAGATGGATGGATAGAAGTTAGATAGATATTTAGATATTTAGATAGATGGATGGATGGATGGATGGACAGATGATGATGATAATATAGATGATAGATAGATAGATAGTGTAATGTATGTAACGGCGGTAGCCATGTGCTCACTGTAATGGCGACCGCCACATGGCCAAATGCACATGGCCAGGCCAGCGACCTGAGCTTGGATCAGGACGGACAGTAGCTGGCAGGGGTCCTTTCGTAAAAAAAGAGGTGCAGGAGCTCATTAGCATAACTTATTTGCATATGCCACACCCCCTGACGTCACCGAAAGTGTCATGAGGCCACACATCCCTGACATCAGGTGTGTCAGTAGGCAAGAAGGGAGGGAGGGGGAAGGAAGGAAAGGAACAGGAAGGAAGGTAGGTAGGTGGGGGAGAGAGAGAGAAGAAAGAAAAAGAAAGGAAGGAAGAAAGGAAGGAAGGAGGGAGGAAGAAGGAAGGGGAGAAGGAAGAAAGAAAGAAAGGAACAGTAAGGTAGGTAGGTAGGTAGGTGGGGGGAGAGAGAGAAGGAAGCAAGGAAGGAAGGGGGGAGAAAGGGAGGAAGGAAGGAAGGGAGAGAGGAAGGATGGGGAAAGGAAGGAACAGGAAGGTAGGTGGGGGAGAGAGAGAGAAGGAAGGAAGGAAGGGAGAGGGGAAGGAACAGGAAGGTAGGTAGGTAGGTGGGGAGAGAGAGAGAGAAGGAAGGAAGGAAGGGAGAGGGGAAGGAAGGAAGGAAGGGGGAAAGGAAGGAACAGGAAGGTAGGTAGGTAGGTGGGGGGAGAGAGAAGGAAGGAAGGAAGGAAGGAAGGAAGGAAGGAAGGAAGGAAGGCTTCTCACCCCACTGGGGCCGGCGTTTCCTCCCCCCCCTTGCTTGGGCCCTAGTGGCTTCAGGCCACTGGGGCCTGGCTTCTTCACTGGGGGGGGAGGGAGGGGGCTTCTTCTTCCGGGAGGGGGGAGGGAAGGGGCTTCCCGGGGCCGGCGGCTTTAGGAAGTTACAGAAGGCCCCGACAGGGAAACGATGGTTTGCAGTTAAGAGAGAGAGAGATTAGGGTCCAGAGAGGATCTGCCCAGTGGGGGTGCACTTACACATATTAAGCGGGATGCCTGAAGTTGCTAACCAGTTACTAAGCTGATCAAATCCCAGTTCGCTCTCAGGTCCCTACATTTAATAGATTTAATACCCATCATCGTTTGCATTTAAACTACGATTGTTTTCACTGGACTGGATCTACGGAGAAGCCAAGAAGAATCTCCAGCTGTTCCGCCTCCTGATCCCCAGAGATCTCTTACCTCCTTCTCTTGGGCCGCCTGCTGCAGAGGGTCTCTGGGCTCCTGGGACCCGCCGCAGGCCACGCAGAGGAGCTCCAGGGGCTCCCGGTGCTTCCCACAGGCTCCCCCCTCCCCACCGGCCTCTTTTCCCCTCCTGCAGAGCGAATTTCTTGGCGATTTCCACGATGTTGGCCAGCTGCAGGTTGGGGCGGAGGCTCCCCTCCAGCGTGGCTCCTCTGCACAGGGGGCAGGAAGGCTCGGACGAGGCCCCTGGCTCCCCCCATCCCCCGGTTAGGCAGGCACGGCAGAAGTTGTGGCCGCACTCGGCGATGCTAACCGGGTCCCTGAAATAGTCCAGGCAGATGGGGCAGGAGGCCTCCTCGCAGAGCGCCTCCAGGGGACCCGCCGCCACCATGGCTGCCTGGACGAAGGGAAGGGAGAAAGCAAAACAGAGTTACTTTCGGTTTTTTCCCGCTCTCCCGAGGAGCGAGGGGGGCGTTCCCCTTTCTGCAAAACGACCCTCTGCCGGCGCCCAATCAACGGCCTGGGAAGAAAACAGCCGCCAGAAATTAAAAAAAACCTCTAGAAAAGGAAACGCCAAAGCATCCTAGAAAGGTCCCCACAAATACAAGAAAATCGCTCTGGGTAAATTGGACGGCAGCGGAGGGGCGCAGCAGAGCAGGTTTTCCGAGGGGGAATAACCACATCCGCCTGCCCCTTTCCCTAACCATAGCCAGTTTCTCAGCTCCTCCCCACCCCTCTTACTTGCGGGGAGGAGGGTGGGGGAGTGGCAGAAACCCTCCGATTTCCCCTGGGAAGTGGACTCAAAATAAGCCAAGAAGTTCCAGTCGTTTGGACGTGAGTCCACCTCTCTGCCTTGGCCCTTGTTCGTTCCCAGCAAACCCAGATCCGGAGGAGAGGGCAGAACTGACTGCGCCACTGCAGACATCGAGAGAGGGGAGTCACATTTCTGAAAGGAACCCACCCACGCACGTTAAAGAAAAGTCCAGGCAGGCAGAAAAGCCACACAAGCACAGAAGGAGCCCAGAATGTAGCCTTGCTCCCTGAAGGGCTAGTTTTCTACTGGGAAGGGGGGAGATTAGTACTGCCCAGGCTCTTCGTTGTGCATATCTAAGCGGGCAGTTGTCAAAGCTTCTGACTTTGTATGTAAAGTCGGGACCCGTCTATATTGATCTTGGCGGTGGGCGAATAGGGCGCCCTGAACCTACCTGTCGTTTCCTCTCCTGTGTTTCTTACCTGACCATAAATTCCAGTTTATTCCTTCAGGAGTGGATGAATCCACAGGTAAAGCTGCTTGCCTGTCTCAGCCCCTTCCTATCTTCCCGCCGCTGGCCCCGGGAGTCTTGACGAGGGGGGGGAGGGAAGGGGCTTCCCGGGGCCGGCGGCGCTCTGCCGCGGCCCCGGGAGCAGTGGGAGCGGGGAGGGAAAAACTTCTTCCCGGGCCGGCGGAGCGCCGGGAGCATTGACGGGGGGGGGAGGCTGGGGGGGCAGGGCTTTGTTAAGGCCCGCCCCCCCGCCTCCTCTCTCCCGGAGCGGCGCTCCGGCGCGCCCCGGCCCCAACGGAGCCCTGGTAGCTGGCCAGATCGTAACTGGCCACCAATCCAGCGCCTAGGATCCTCTAGGGAACCTATGATCTGTAACCATCAACTTAACGTCCTATCGGGACAATTGGGCGAGACCGGAGGTGTGGCTCCGGCTGGAATAAAAAAGAGCCCCTGAGCCCGGGTTGTCATGCTTCATCTGACCCGCTAATAAAGCGGGACCGTATCAGGCCTGTGCTGGCAGCGCTGCACTGGCTGCCTATGCCCTATAGCATACTGAGTTTGTTTCAAGGTGCTGGTTCTTACCTATAAAGCCCTATATGGCCAGGGTCCAACATACCTAAGGGACCGCCTTTCTCCATATATACCCCGGCGGGCACTGCGGTCGGGGTCATGCCATCGACTCTGTGTCCCGGGCCCCAGGGACGTCAAGCTCGCCAGAATGAGGGCCAGGGCTTTCTCGGTGGTGGCTCCTGTCTGGTGGAATGAGCTCCCGGAGGAGATCAGGGCCCTGCAGGACCTAATGCAGTTCCGCAGGGCCTGTAAGATGGAGCTCTTCCGCCAGGCCTTCGAATAGGAGCCGCCACCGGCAATACCACCCACCACATATGCCATCTGGGATGTAGCTGGCCCAGTATAGCCCAGGCTTGAAGGCAGGGGGGCTTGGACCTACCATTGGGTTGCCATCTGATTTTATGTTACTGGAAGCTTTTACAGTAATGTATCTTATTTATTTGAATGTGCTTTGGCTGATTTTATCTGTTTTAATGTATTGGTTCGGCCTGTGCAGCCGTGTAAGCCGCCCTGAGCCCATTCGCAGGGAGGGCAGGCTATAAAGCTGAAAAATAAATAAATAAACACGCTTGCTGATTTCACTGCGACGCATCTCCGACTCCAGTGCTTTGCAGGTAGGTAGGTGATGTTTGATAAATGATGGATGGGTGGATAGATGATGATGATATAGATGACAGACAGACAGACGGATGAGGGATGGATAGATGTTTAGACAGGGCTATTTTGGGGCAGGAACCCACAGGAACGGAGTTCTGGCTGGCTCCCAAGTTGGCCATGCCCAGCAGGAGCTCATTAGCATAACAGGCCACACCCAACAGCAGAAACTCATTAGGATTGGCTACATTAGGGGTGTGTGGCCTAACATGCAAAGAAGTTCCTGCTACAAGAAAAGCCCTGGGTTTTGCAACACAAACAAGGTAAACAGAATAATAAGAAGAAGAGATTGGATTTATACCCCGCCCTCCACTCCCCAAGGGAGTCTCAGAGCAGCTTACAAACTCCTTTTCCCTTCCCCTCCCCACAACAGACACCCTGGGAGGTAGGTGGGGCTGAGAGAGCTCTTTCCAGAGCTGTCCTTGAGGGAACAGCTGGTACAGAGCTATGGCTTGCCCAAGGTCATCCAGCCAGGTGCAAGTGGAGGAGTGGGAGACCAAACCCGGTTCTCCCAGATTAGAGTCCGCGCACTTAACCACTCCACCAAACTGGCTGAAGCAAAAGGTGGGTGTGTCTGGAGGACTACACTTCTGGTAACATGGGGGTGTGTCCTAATATGCTGATGAGCTCTGCTGCCAGGAGTGTGGCCTAATATGCCAATGAGTTTCTGCCGTTGGGTGTGGCCTATTATGCTAATGAGTTCCTGCTGGGCTTTTTCTACAAAAAAAGGCCCTGTCTTTAGATGTTTGATAGATGACGGCTAGACCAATTGAGCTGTCGATAGATGAATGATCAGCAATGTATGGAGATCCGTTGTCGGTCTAGGAGGTCTCCAGCCCCCAGCGGGAGGTTGGCAACTCTAGTGGTAAGGGAGGGCTCGCTCTCTCTCTCTCTCTCTCTCCCTCTCCCCCCCCCCTTTTAATTTGATCCTTAATTCCAGCGCTGCCGCAGCGGACTGATTAATACCGCCCAATCGTTTAATCGAATTAGCTAACGCGACGGCAGAACGCCGTTCCCCAAAGACCGGATTTCAAGCTGCCGAGGGGGACCCCCGCAGCGCAAGCCAGCGCCTGCCCGGACGGCGCCTCCTCTCCTCCCCGGCCGCCTCCGCCCTCGGCAGCGCCGCTCCCTCTCTTCCCCTCCCGAGAGGTCCCGAAGGGCTTCGTGCGCGCTCGGCTCCGCTTCCGCCGGCCCGCCAAGGTCGAGGGTAGACGGCTGCCGCCCGCCCGCCTCTCCTCTGACCTCTTCTTGACTCCCGTCGAGTCCCCTCGAAGTCACCAGCTGGGGAACGCTCGACGCCCCCCGCTGCTTTTCCGTCATGGGAGCCGCCAGAGGGGCGGGAACTGCCGAGGCAGCCCGGGAGGTCCCCCACGTGTGTGCTTGAGCAGCAGCCAAGGATGATAAATCTCATCCGCTTCCAAACAGCCCTGCCGCCGTCTGGATGACTCCCCGGGTGGCGGCCAATGCGCCCTCTACGCTGTGGAGTCTGGTGAGCAGACAATTCGGCCCGGTGAGCGACTGGCATGAAAGTTGGCGTTGCCAGCCTCCAGGCGGCGCCTGGAGAACTCTGGCTTTTACAGCTGACGGAGATCAGCTCCCCTGGAGAGGATGGCTGCTCGGAAGGGTGGACTCTATGGCATACGACCATGCTGAGGCCCCTCCGCTCCCCAAACCCCCACCCTCTCCCGGATCCACCCCCAAAGTCTCCAGGCATTTCCCAGCCCAGAGCTGGCGACCCCAATGAAAGTGGTGAGCGAGCGATTTGGCTACTGCATCCATTTTTGTTTGGTCTTCTGGAGCCCTCCTTCCTGTGCTGAGACAAAAATCTGTGAGCTGGGGGCTAAAACACTTCGAGCAAGCCTGGGATTAAAGGGACCTCGGTGAGGTACAATGCCATAGAGTCCGCTCTCTGCAGCAGCCGTCTTCTCCAGGGGAAGTGACCTCTGCAGCCTCGAGATGAGCTGTAATTCCAGGGGGATCCCCAGGTCCCACCTGGAGGCTGGCATCCCTAGCTGGAATTCAAACGCAGCTCTTAATATTTAAAACAGCTAAGTATTCAGACCCTTGAAAATACTGTTTCCAGTATGGGGACTTGGCATTCCCCCTAAATAGTGGTCCGAGACCTTGTTGAAGTCCCCATTCTGCCTAAGGTTGCCGACCTCCAGGTGATGGCAGGAGATCTTGTGGGATCACCACAGATTTCCAGGCAACAGAGATCAGCTCACCCAGAGAAAGGGGCCACTTTGGAAGGTGGACTTTATGGCACTGTACCCCACTGAAGTCCCTCCCCTCCCCAAACCCCGCCCTCCTCAGGCTCCACCCCCAAAATCTCCAGCTGTTTCCCAATCCCAGCCCAGAGCCCGCAACCTCCACTCTGCCCTAGAGTTCACTGGGTGACAACAGATTAGATTTATACCCCGCCCTTCACTACCCTAAGGAGTCTCAGAGCGGCTTACGATCTCCTTTCCCTTCCCCTCCCTGCAACAGACACCCGGTGAGGTAGGTGGGGCTGAGAGAGCTCTAACAGAAACGGCTCTTTCCAGAACAGCTCTGAGAGAACTGTGACCAACCCAAGGTCACACCAGCAGCTGCATGTGGAGGAGTGGGGAATCAAACCCGGTTCTCCCAGATTAGAGTCCGGGCTTCTAACCACTACACCAAACTTTGAGCCAGTCACAAACTCTCACACACAAACCTACCTCGCACAGTTGTTAAGAGGATAAAATGGGGAGGGGACCAGATATGCCCACCCCTGCCTCAGAGGATACCAATAACACAGACCAATACAGTGGGGTTTTTTTTAAAATTTATTTTGCTTCCTTTATACCCCACCCTTCTCCCCAATAAGCCTGCTATGCGAGGAGGGTGGGATACAAATCCAATAAAATAAAACAAAATAACTAAAAACATACATTGTTCTCTTCCCCTCCATTTTATCCTCACAACAGCACTGCGAGGTAGTGCAGGCTGAGAGTGTGGGACTGGCCCAAGGTCACCAGGCGAGTTTCTGTGATAGAGTGAGGATTTGAATCTGGGTCTCCAATATCCTGGGCAGAAACTCTAGCCCAGGGGTGGCCAACCTGTGGCTCGGGAGCCACATGCGGCTCTTTCACACATATTGTGCGGCTCCTGGCAGGGTGGCTGGGGAAGCAAAGGGGAGGCATGCTTTTTCTCTCTTTCTCCCTTCCTTCCTTCCTTCCCTCCTCCCTCCCATCTATTTGCTTTCCTAGTTTCTCTCTCTCTCTTTCTTTCCACTTCTTTAATTCTTTCTTTCCATCTCTCTCTTTTTCTCTCTCTCTCTCAATATCATTAGCAAACAAGTAATATCATTATCAATAACCGGTTTTCCTCGTTTGTTTTTATTTTTGGCAGTTCCATTTAACGTTAATAAAAAGCAAATTTGCATATTTTTAAAAATAAAAACGTGTGTGTGATATTTGTTCCTGTCTTGCGGCTCTCAGACATCTCTATGTGGCTCTTACGTTTATTCTATGTGGCTCCTACGTTAAGCAAGGTTGGCCACCCCTGCTCTAGCCGCTATGCTGCTCTAATTATGAGATGGAGGAGGAGGAGATTGGATTTATACCCTGTCCTTCACTACCTGAAGGAGTCTCAGAGTGGCTTGCAATCTTCCTTCCCTTCCCCTCCCTACAACAGTCACCCTGTGAGGTAGGTGGGGCTGAGAGAGCTCTTTTGAGAACTGCTCTTGAGAGAACAACTCTGAAAGAACTCAGAATTGACCCGAGGTCACACCAGCAGCTGCATGTGGAGGAGTGGGGAATCAAACCCGGTTCTCCCATGTTAGAGTCCACACTCCTAACTACTACACCAAACTGGCTCAGCTAAGCTCCTTTGCCTTGGGATATGTTTCATACGTCACCTGGGTGACCCAACCCACCTACATTTGCCCAGACCTGGCCACTGTTTCCACAGCCAACACTGTCCCGCCACCCTCCCTGCCCCTGGGCATGTCCCTTTCTCAGGACATGCGCTCTCGGTCACCTGTTTCAATTCACCCACCATTAATTCCACAGAATGACCCCTTGTTCCCATGTTTATGGGGCCGGTACGAAATGGAACAGGGGCCGATCAATACCAACACTTAACGGCTCTCCAGCCCTCTGACATTTCCAAAGTGCTGTACGAACATGAGCTAATGAAGGGAATCAATCAGGTTTTACTAGATCCGCTGTAAAAATTAAGCACAGCTGAAGCCTTTCAAAGGTCAGCACTTATCAACTGGTGTTTCACGGGCGCCCACGGACCATCAACAGGTCTTCTGCAAAGATGTCGGCTGCTCGTGCCTGCCGATGTATCTGTCAAACGAGCGAGCGTCTTGTGAGAAATCTGGCACCGGAGCCCTGTTGGAAGAGGACTAGAGGCCGGTGGACGGTTGCACTTGGTTCAGTGGCTTGGCAATCGACTTGCACCAAGATCGTCTTTTGCAAAACGAAATGGGACGGGTACTTAAGCAGCTGGCATGCCCTCACAGATAGCAGTCAGACTTCAACGAGACAGGCCAACCGTCAAATTGGTGTTCGGGGAGGGGATTCATACTCCCACACACATGATGCCAGACAAGCTGGCCATTTGTGATCGGGAAAGTACTCTTGAAAGCCAGTTTGGTGTAGTTTTCGGCCTTTTCAGCCCTGGCCCCCAGCTGGTGGAATGAGCTCCCTTATGAGATCTGGGGGCCCTGCGGGACCTGTTACAATTCCGCAGGGCCTGTAAGAGGGAGCTCTTCCGCCGGGCTTTTAGTTGTGGCAGTGGGCATCCACCTGATACGGCCTCCCCTCCAGTGATTTGGGCAGATCATGAGAAGGGAGGGCAGGAAGGGTTGCCTCAGTGCTTAGTTCTTGTGGCCCTTTCTGACACGCCCCGGGAAATGCCAATCGCCACTTTGAGGTCTGGAAGCAATTTTTCTCCAGGCCAGTTTGGCTGGAGATCCTGGAGGTTTTTTGTCATCTTCTGGGCATGGAACAGCAGTCACTGGGGTTGTGGAGGGGGAGGTCTTTGTGAATTTCCTGCCTTGTGCAGGGGGTTGGACTAGATGACCCTGGAGGTCCCTTCCAACTCTATGATTCTATGACTGTACATTCTCTGTCGCGGGTATAAACATCATCTGTTGAGGCATATTGTATATCCAGTACTAGATTGTGGACAGGTCTTAACTGATTTATACGTTCTTAATGCAGATCAGTTTGCCTGGAACCCGTCTTGAGAGTGCTATTGGGGGTGGGATAGAAATTTAATCAATTGATTGGGTAAATAACAAGCGATCTACATCACCTGGAGATCGGTTTTAATTTGGAGTGATCGCCAACCTCCCTACCTGGAGGTTGGCAACGCTATGTCAGGGGGGAGCCGAGAAACATCAGTTTTGCTTTGTGTCTGCCCCCCCCCTTTCAAACTGTTGAACTAGCCTGTTAAAAGGAGGCGAGAGCCAGGCTGAGCCTTAGGGATGCCAACTCCCAGGTGGAGGCTGGAGATCCCCTGCGATTCCCAGGGATAAAAATGCGAAAAAATAAATAAATCAATAAACCGAACTCAGTACCCCTGGAGAAAACAGCCACTCCGGAAGGTAGGCTCTATGGCATTATACCCCATGGTGTACCTCTAGGGATGCCAACCTCCAGATGGTGGCTGGAGGGCTCCCGCTATGATGACTGATCTCCAGGCGACTGAGATAGGTTCACCTGGAGAAAACAGCCACTTTGGAAGTTGGGTTCTGTGGCATTTTGCCCCAAATCTCACCCTCCTGAGGTTTCTCCCCCAAATCTCCAGGTATTTCCCAACCGGGGCCTGGCAACCCTACGAACTTCCCTGCCCTCGACCCCGCCCTCCCTAGGCTCCCTCCACCCCCCCAAAAAACTCCACATATTTCCCATCCAGGAGCTATTTAAATGGAAATGCTGGAGACTGAACCTGGGACCTTCTGCATGCAAAGAAGAAGAAAAGAAGAAGCGATTGGATTTATTCCCCCATCCTTCACTACCCAAGGGAGTCTCAGAGCGGCTTACAAACTCCTTTCCCTTCCGCTCCCCACAACAGACACCCTGTGAGGTAGGTGGGGCTGAGAGAGCTCTGACAGAAACTGCTCTTTTTCAAGAACAGCTGTGCCAGGACTATGGCTTGCTCAAGGTCATCCAGCAGGTGCAAGTGGAGGAGTGGGAAATCAAACCCGGTTCTCCCAGATTGGAGTCCGCGCACTTAACCAAAGGCTCTTCTTCCTCCGAGCTGGGCACCCTCCCGAGCCTTTCTCCCCCCCACCCCCAAAAAACACCAGAGAAGAAAGGGAACAAAAAGCAGAGGGAAAGGGCTAGCTCTGTAGGCAGCTGGCGGCCCAGCCGAGGTCCCCCTCCCCTCCGCGGGGGAAGCCGCATGTGCGTGTTATTCCCGGGGACTCTGCCCAGCAGCGGTGGGGGGGGGGGAGCGTCCATCACCCTCTCCAAGTGCTTTTTAAACGTTCATTAACTCCACGTGGGGAAAGTGGGGGGCGCAGCGACTGGCTGGCAGCAATTCCCAGGGCCGGGCGGGCAAGCGGAAGGCAGGTGTCACTTTTAGCAGGCCGCTTTGGACATAACAGTTCAAGGACAGCGACTGCAGCTTTTTGGTTGACGGAATGTGGGCAGCTCATGGCATCAAACTTGCATAGCAAATGTGCTGTGCAGGAAATCAAAGTCCAGTCTAACACTCCCTCTAAGCTGTGGAGTCTTGTGAGCAAAAATTCTACTCGGTGAGCTCCTGGCATGAAAGTTGTGAGCGAGTGATTTGGCTGCTGCATCAATCAGTTGGCTCTGGAGCCCTCCTTCCTGAGCTCAGACAAAAATGTGTGAGCCAGAGTTTAAAAAACTGAGCTAGCTCACACTAACTCAGCTTAGAGGGAACACGGGTTTTGTCCATCCTCTTGCGAGTGTTGTTAGGCTGCTCTTTCTTTCAAAGAAATAAGCAGCAGACACACGTTTGGGTGTGTGTGTGTTCATCCCTGGCCGTATTAAAAAAAAATAAAGCAAACATTTAAACGGTAGGTTATAAAACTGCTCTGAGAGATGGAGGGGAGGGGTGAGGGGGTTGGTGACGTCACAGGTGCCAGCCAATCAGCACCCCTGCATCGGCTGGTCTTTTTCCGTTCATCTTCGCCATCTAGAAAACCTGCAAGACGAGAGTTATTAAAATTCACCCGGGGTGGGGGGGGGGGGGGAATGGGAAGGCAATGGTGTTGTTTTGCAGAGCGGCAGAACCGCTCTCTCCACTCTCCCAGAAGTACACACCCTGAGACTATTCATGCATGTCAAAACGCCAGCGGTGCCTACCCAGGAAAAAATGTCCTCGGCGAAGCTCTTTGCCCCTGTTCTTGACCAGCCAAAACCGTATCGCTGTAGCACAATAAACAAATATAGCCTGAACCTGCTTGCGGGGAGGGTGGCTTAGAAATATACTAAACAAATACTTAAATAATATACATGCACTTTTTTCTTAATTTAAGTATGTGCCATGCTGCAGCCTTTTGGGGGGGTGGGGGAGGTATATTTTGCAGAAGAGCAAGCAGGGACAGAGATCACCGAGCGAGTTTATGACTCGAACCCGGGTCTCTGCCTGCCAAGCTCAGTGCTGAACTTGCCAGTGGAGGAGCTATGATTTTGTCCAGGATGTTTTTTGTAGAAAAAGCCCAGCAGGAACTCATTAGCATAACAGGCCACACCCAACAGCAGGAACTCATTAGCATGTTAGGCCACACCCCTGACGGGACAGCTCCCTCCCAGGATTGGCTTCCCCAGGTGCCCGGTGGCTTGTGGGGCGCATGGGGAACCCAAGGGAAGGAAGACAGTTTCTGAATCAGCTTCCCCAGGCACCCCTCAGCTGCAGGGCACCTGGGAAACACAGCGGGGGGGGCAGTTTAAGTTGCCTTCCGTCCCTGGGTCAGCTTGGCTTCCCTAGGCAACCCGCAGCTTGTGAGGAGCCTGGGGAAACCCGAGGGGGGAGGGAGGCAGTTTAAACTGCCTTCCCTACCTGGATTGGCTTGGCTTCTCCAGGCACCCCACGGCTTGCAAGGCGCCTGGGGAACCCGGCCGGGGGGGAGGGGGGAGCTGTAAGCATGGCCAACTCAGAAGCCAGCTGGAACTCTGTTCCTGCCCACAAATAGCCCCGATGTTGTCAATCTCCAGTCAGCTGTATCCAGCTAGACCTGGCACACCCTTATTTAACCTCTAGATTCGAATCCAGTAGCACTTAAAAGACCAAAAAGATTGGGGGGGGGGGGTATGAGCTTTCAGGGCGCACCCATGGTGGCTCAGAGATTAAGACGCTGAGGTGCAGACTGGAAGGTCGGTAGTTCAGCAGTTCGAGACTTGAGTGCTGCATGACGGAGTGAGCCCCCGTCTCTGGCCCCAGCTCCTGCCAACCTAGCAGTTCGGAAGCAAGAAATTGCAAATAGATAAATAGGTACCACTTCGGGGGGAAGGTAACAGTATTCTGTGCACCTCGGCGTTTAGTCATGCCGGCCACACGATCACGGAGAAGTCTTTGGACAGCGCTGGCTCTTCGGCTTGGAAACGGAGATGAGCACTGCCCCCTAGAGTCAGATTCAACTAGCTGTCAAGCAAGGGAAACCTTTCCCTTTCTTTCCCCCTTTTTATGAGCTTTCAAGAGTCAAAGTTCCCTTCGCGTGTCCCTGTAGATGACCAAAGGTACCATGATACAGAGTTGCCTTGCCCACTTTGGTTTAAGAATTTCCTGGAGATTTTGGGGGTGGAGTCTGGGGAAGGCAGGGTTGGGGGGGGAGGGACTTCAGCAGGGTACGATGCCACAGAGTTCACCCACCAAAGCAGCCATTTTCTCCAGGGCAATTGAGCTCTGGCGAGTGGAGATCAGTTGTGATTCTCGGAGATCTCCAATCCTCACCTGGCAGTTGGCAACCATAATTATAAGTGTCTCTGGAGGTTTTTTTCTCTCTCTCTCCAAAAGTTGCAGAGCTGATGGATCACCACCACCTCAGCGGTTCCGTCTCCACCGCTGCTTTGGTTTCTCTGGAAGGAGTGATCCCGTCTCTTGTACAAAGGTTTGTCTCCTGCCCTGTAGGAACCTTTTTAATGACTGTTTTGACAGAGAACAAGTTTAACTAGCTCCTCAGCCTTGGTGTGTAAGGTCCCTGCTATCGCTCACCGTAAAGAAGATACAAAAACGAGGCAGTAAAACGTACACAAGCCGAGCCGAGGCTAGTAATTTAATACCGGCTCTCATAAACCTGGCAGTGAGTCACCAGTGGCTAATTTTAAAACGCTGATGTGTTTGGGTAGGACCGCTGGGACTGGAAAGGCCGCTCTCGCAAGGCAGGGATGTCAAAAAAGAACACGAGCGCACATGTGTCAGGAATGCTGTCCACGTTTCCCTTAATATGTTGAGCTGGAACTGAGAGACCCTTCCGTTCTGCATTTCAGACGGGTTGGAAAGGTAGCTGCGATTGATTTTAAAAAGGATTAAATTGTGCCTAAGTAAATGGTGCTGGCACAGTCCTTCCAGCAGGGGAATAGTCTACTGCCCTAGTAGTTACTACTAATGCATGATATGGTGGGCTAGGGGCTGTACAGGTGCAGGATAGTTACCACCTAAAGCTGCAGGAGGAGGAAGCAGTGGCAGCCAGGAGGGTACAGACAGCCACACAGGGAGAGGTTGAAGGTGCGTAGCTGCTCTTTGCCAGTCCATCTGGGCAGTGTCAGCTGCTCCTAGAGGCCATCAGCACTGATCTATGACAGTTTCCTCCAGTTTCCTCCAGTGCGGAGGAGTCGCTGCTGCAGTGCAGGAGGAAGAAGAAGAAGAAGAAAGAAGAAGTTTTCGCTGGAAGTAATGTCACATGCCGCAGTGGCTCAGTGGTTAAGACGCTGAACTGTAGACCGAAAGATCAGTAGTTTGGCAGTTCGAGACCCGAGTGCTGCATGATGGAGTGAGCTCCTCTCTCTGGTCCCAGTTCCTGCCAACCTAGCAGTTCGAAAGCAAGAAATTGCAAGGAGATAAACAGGGGTCCTTTCGAGCAGGAGCTCAGGGAGCACAGCTCCAGAAGTTAGTGCCAGCCCCCCCTCCCCCAAATGGGGGAATGGCTGCAGCAAAATGACCCCGTCCCCTGGAAAGGTCCTTGTTCCTCCGACCAGCCTTCTGAAGGCTTCAGCCACCACTGAAGCTATCCTCCCAGAATATTTCTGAGGCTTGGTTAGTAGCTGTCCCCTCTCTGCCAGCTCTCTCTCTCTCTCTCTCTCTCTCTCCTTTCTTTCTTGCCTTCTGACATATTTCTGGTGATGTCAGGTGGTGTAGCATATGCAAATAAGTTATGCTAATGAGCTCCTGCACCTCTTTTTCTACGAAATGACCCCTGGAGCTAAATAGGTACCACTACGGTGGGAAGGTAACAGCGTTCCGTGCGCCTTGGCGTCTAGTCATGCCGGCCACATGACCACGGATATGTCTTAGGACAGCACTGGCTCTTTGGCTTGGAAATGGAGACGAGTGCCACCCCCTAGAGTCAGATTCGACTGGCTTTCGAGCAAGGGAAACCTTTACTAATGACACAGGCACCGCAGCAGTCCTGCCATGTCCCTGCCCCCAAACTGGAGATTATCAGACGCGGCTTGATGCTACTGTAATTTTTGTTGGCACGTAAAACGCAAACACAGCTCAGAAGTTCCAGCCCTTTGCCTGACTTCAGCCAGTTTCCTGTATTTGCTTGCACACTGCAGGTGAATGAGTACCCAGAAGTTGTAATCGCTGCCTTTCCAGAGAAAAGGAGTCAACGAGCCCAGCCAGTGTACATTTGCTCCAGCCGGGGAAACTTTTTTTTTTTTTTAAGCGTTTGGATAAAAACAGAAGGAAGTAGCGACATCTGTTCTCCGATGGGTATTTTCGTATCCTTCTTTTCGACCCAGGCACTGCAGTGATTCAGGTTCCCCTGCTTTTTCTCACATTAGCTATTTATTAAACACTCAGTCCAGAGCCAGTTGCAGCCAGAGGAGACATAGGGTCGCCAACTCCAGATTGGGAAATTCCTGGAGATTTGTCTCAGATCCGGAAGCTCCAGCTGGTGCAGAATGCCGCAGCCAGGCTGCTGATGGGTCTCTCTATGCGGGACCCCATCCAGCCTGTGCTGAGGTCCCTGCACTGGCTGCCTATGGCATACCGGATCCGGTTTAAGGTGCTGGTACTGACCTTTAAAGCCCTATATGGTCTGGGGCCTACCTACTTGAAGGACCGCTAGGGTTTCCAGCCTCCAGGTGGGGCTTGGGGATCTCCTGCTTTTACAACTGATCTCCAGCTGACAGAGATCAGCTCCCCTGGAGAAAATGGCTGCTTTGAAGGGTGGACTCTATGGCATTGTACCATGCTGAGGCCCCTCCCCTCCCCAAACCCCACCTTCTCCTGGCTCCACCCCCAAAGTCCCCAAGTATTTTCCAACGCGGACTTGGCAACCCTAGGGACCGCCTTTCCCCATATGTGCCCCAGAGGGCACTGAGGTCAAGCTCACAACACCGCTTGAAAGACACCCTGGTCTGAAAGATGCTTGGCTGGCCAGCACTAGGACCAGGGCTTTCTCGGTGGCGGCCCCATACTGGTGGAATGAGCTCCCGGATGACATCAAGGCCCTGCGGGACCTATTACAGTTCTGCAGGGCCTACAAGACGGAGCTCTTCCACCAGACTTTCGATTAGGAGCCGCCACTGGGGGGGTTGAGGTCATCATCACCCTGGAATCTGCTGGCCGAGCCTCTGCCGCCACTTTCACCGTGTGACTATGTTTGCCGCCAGTTGTTTTATCTGTAATCTTGTTATGTTTTTTTTTAATTGTAAACCCTTGTTTTATGGTATTTTAACTGTTGGTAGCCGCCTTGAGCCAGGTCGCCTGGAAAGGCGTGATATAAATGCAAATAATAAATAAATAAATTAGGGACTGGAACTCAGTGGCATATAATGTCTTAGAGTCCACCCTCCAAAGCAGCCATTTTCTCCAGGGGGAATTGATCTCTGGAGATCGGCCATAATTCCCGCTAGGGGTGCCAGCCTCCAGGTGGGGCCTGGGGATCCCCCGGGATTACAGCTCATCTCCAGACTGCAGAGACCAGTTCCCCTGGAGAAAAGGAGAAAATGGATGCTCTGGACGATGGACTCTCTGGCATTGTACCCCACTGAGGTCCCTGTCCTCTCCAGGCTCCATCCCCAAATCTCCAGGAGTGTCCCTACCAGGATCTGGCAACCCTACCCCCCATCCGCCACCAGTGGCCAGGGGGGACCTGGCAACTCTA
Organism: Lepidodactylus listeri; assembly: GCA_029233225.1. Taxonomy (NCBI): domain Eukaryota; kingdom Metazoa; phylum Chordata; class Lepidosauria; order Squamata; family Gekkonidae; genus Lepidodactylus; species Lepidodactylus listeri. Next base: position 9,181,584 of record JARCFY010000012.1, read on the forward strand.
TGAGATCTCCAGGCTCCAGCTGGAGACTGGGAACCCAAGAGTGCAGGTATATCAAACTTAAGAGCCACAAATCAACTGTGGCCCCTTCCTGTCTGTTTGCAGAGTCTCTAAGAAAAATCCCAAATCCTCCTTGCCTGAGGCCGGTTCCTCCAGCATTGGGGGAATATCCAAGGCCCATCCCAGCCAGTCTGGTGTAATGGTTACATGCACAGGCTCTAATCTGGGAGAACTGGGTTTGATTCCTCACTCTTCCATATGCAGCTGCTGGCATGACCTTGGGCCAGCCACGAGTTCTCTCGGAGCTGTTCTCTCAAGAGCAGTTCTCCGAAGAGCTCTCTCAGCCCCACCTATCTCACAATTCTTGTGCAATTCCACAGGGCCTGCAAGACAGAGCTCTTCCACCAGGCCTTCAACTAGGAGCTCTTCACTAATGGTAGATAATGAAAAATTGTCTTCATGAAATGTATGAATATGGTTTGAAATAATTCAAAGAACTGTAAAGATATATACGCTTATCCTGTATAATATTGTCATAAAAGAAAAAATGAATAAAAACTATATTGGGGGGGGGACCTAGGAGCCGCCCACCACTACCATCAACGATCACCACCAACATCGGTGGCATAGGACTGGCCAAAATGGAGACTAAGCCTTACCATCCTGAGGCGTGGGTAGACTGCTATGTGGGGGAATTTTGAGTGCTATTTATCTGGTTCGCCATCTGACTGAAGGATATTATGAGTGTTTTAACTATAAATTGTTGTCCGTTTTAACTGGTTCTAAGTGTCTATATGTACTTGGTACAATTTACCAAGCAACGTGAGCTGTCCTGAGGCTGTTTGCAGGGAGGGCAGGATAAAAATATAATAAATAGATCAAAATAAATAAATAAAGGTGTCTGTTGTGGGGAAAGGAAGGGAAAGGAGTTTGTAAGGTGCGCTGAGACTCCGAGTGAAGGGCGGGATATAAATCCAATCTCCTCCTCCTCCTCCTCCTCCTCCTCCTCTTCTTCTTCTTCTTCCTGTGGTGGCAGCAGGCAAAGCAACATTTTTCTTAAAGTGTGAACACATTAAACAATGCAGAAATTACATAATAGGACAAACTATACAGCAACAGATAATACACGGCATACGGGGTAGTACATTCCACCGTCCTGTTTATTTATTTATTTATTTTTACCATCAAGTCAAGCTGACTTCTGGCGAACCCTAGTGGGGCTTGAAGGCAAGGGGACATTCAGAGATGGTTTGCCATTGCCCGCCTCTGCGTCATGACCCTGGTATTCCTTGGAAGTCGCCCATCCAAAGACTAACCCGGGCCGGCCCTGCTTAGCTTCCGAGATCTGACAAGATCAGGCTCGCCTGGCCTATCCAGGTCAGGGCCCCAAAGCAACATTTTAAAACAACTGCACAGGCCATCAAATCTTCAACGGCCAATCAGAAGTCTTACTGGGCAAAAGCCCCAGCCATTCTCACCCATTTCAAGAAACATTTGTTGGGCACCAAGAAAGTTGTTGGTGGATCCCATGGTGCCTACAGGTATCACCAGGGGTCATTTCGAAGAAAAAGAGGTGCAGGAGCTCATTAGCATAGCTATTAGCACCACTAATTAGCATAACTGGCCAAATGTCAGTTTCAGCCCTATTATACCCTATGGGCCATTGAAGTCAATGGCAAAAACTCATAGGGTATATGAGGGGCTGGAGGAGAAGGGGTTTGAGGAAGAGGCTCCAAACTTGCAGGGTAGCTTCTGGGACCTCTCCCCGAAATATCTACCAAGTTCCAAGAAGATTGCACCACGGGGTCCAATTCTACGGGGCCTCAAACAGGTTGCCCCCATTCCCTCCATTGTTCCCTATGGTGGGAAAAAACGGTACTTTTTCCCCTCCATAGAAAACAATGGAGGGAATGGGGGCAACCTGTTTGGAGGCCCGTAGAATTGGACCCCCAGGTCCAATCTTCTTGAAACTTGGTGGGTATTTCGGGAGAGGTCCCAGAAGCTACCCTGCAAGTTTGGAGACTCTCCCTCAAACCCCCTCCCCTCCACACACTTTTAAAGCCGCAGCTGAATTTCAGCAGCAATTCAGCAGCGGGCCAAATCAGATCAGAGAATCTGATTCGGCCTGTGGCTGCCCTAGTGCCCACTCCTGGGCTGGCGGAGCAGCGCTCCACCTCGCTCCGGCCCCAAAGGACCCCTGGGTATCACATTGGGGATCACTGCTGTAGACTGTGTACCCCAAGCCTGTAGCCACGGGGGGCCATTTGGGGGCAATGCCCCCCCACGGGTGAGTGCCGCCCCCTGCAGATAAATATTCAGAAAGTTTTTCAAAAATTCAAAAAAAAGAGTAAGACTCTTGAAACTTTTGACACACAAGAGCTGATAGTTTTACATATACAATTGATGGGTATATCTTATGACCAATAGACCAGATGCGTTTTGGCCTCCTTTTTAAAGCGTCTGATATTCGGACCATTTCTTTTGCCAGTTGGGTGTAGTGGTTAAGTGCGCGGACTCTAATCTGGGAGAACTGGGTTTGATTCCCCACTCCTCCACTTGCACCTGCTGGATGACCTTGGGCAAGCCATAGTTCTAGCACAGCTGTTCTTGAAAAAGAGCAGTTTCTGTCAGAGCTCTCTCAGCCCCACCTACCTCACAGGGTGCCTGTTGTGGGGAGGGGAAGGGAAAGGAGTTTGTAAACCACTTTGAGACTCCAAGTGAGTGCAGGGTGGGGTATAAATCCAATCTCTTCCTCTTCTTCTTTTTTAACCAATTTATCTTTGATTTATGTGTGCACCGTAATAAATATTTGTCTTTTTATAATAACTTATTTTGTTCGCTTGACCTTCTTAGATCGCAACCATATTTTGGGTTGAGTTCCCCCCATCTTTTTTTTTTTTCTTCGATTCCAAAATGATGCCAGGTACAGTCAGGGAAACTTGTCTCATTTTCTTTTTTTTTTCAGGAATGAAAAATAAATAGGGTTTTAAAAATGCAAAAAAAAAAAAAAAATGCAAAAGAAGGAGAATCAAATTGCAAAATGCGAAAGACAGAGAATCAGATATCTCCCACCCACCCCCAAGCTTGCACACAGAAAAGCAGCCCGGAATCGAGTCTCTCCAATCAAAAGGAAGAGAAACACGCACGCACAAACCAATGCATCCCGGTGCACCCCTCCTCTCTGTTGCAGCGAGTGCCCCTCTTCCCATCACGTCACTTCTGGTGCCCCCACATGCCCCCTCACTTGGCTATGGGCCTGGTGTACCCCTCGCTCCTCTCATGCCGGAAAACCCTGGGAACTGTAGCCCCGTGAGAGGCAGAATGTTAGCTCAGTCACCCAGGGCTATTTTGGGGCAGGAACGCACAGGAACGGAGTTCCGGCTGGCTCCTGAGTTGGCTGCGCCTACAACAAAAAACCTCTGGCATGGGTGGCTACAGAGCACGGTGCCCTCCCCACGCTACACACAAGAGGGAAAGGCAGATCCCAGGCACTTCAGCACCACCTTTCTCTGGTTGTCTGGTGCGGGGGGGGGGGGAATAGGTGGAAAGTATTGGAGTCGGGAGGCGGGTGGTAGTGATTTCATAGTAAAGCTCTTTATTAAGGGTCAGATGGAACATGGGGAACCCCGGGCTCAGAGTCCTCTTTTATGCCGGCCGGAGACAATGCCCCGACCTCGCCCCCAGGTCCTGATAGGACCTTAAGTCCGTGGTTGTAGTTCATAGGTCCCCCAGTGGGAGACCTAGGCTCGTAATTGGTGGTCACTCGGGATCCAACTGGCTATTGTTCTACCTGGCTGAAGCTCAGGTAGATTCTGACCACGTGCCCTGACCACGTGGCGGTCGCCATTACGGGAGACCAGGCAATCGTGGTCTTAGTACACAACACCCCTCCCCCCATAGTCCAGTTCCCCCTTGCAAACATAGTCTTTCAAGTACCCCGGCTGGCGACGTTCGCGTCCCGAGTGCCGGGGGGTTGCTGGCCGTGGCGCGTCCGTAGTCTCGGGGAGCGGGGTCGCTAGTGGCTCACCGGGGTCGCTTGCGGGAATGTTTGGAGGTATAGGATACTTCAGCAGTGCCTTTCCTGGCAGTCTGGTTGGGGGGCGGGGGTAGGAGACTAGAAAGGCAATGCTGAAGTGAGGCAGAGAAGCTCGGGGGGGGGGGGGAGAGGCAAGCTAATAGGCTAATGAGCTGCACTGTCAGGGGTGTGGCCTAATATGCGAATGAGTTTCTGCTGTTGGGTGTGGCCTGCTTTGCTACTGAGTTCCTGCTGGCCTTTTTCTACACACACACACAAAAAAAAGCCCTGCAGTCGCCTACCAATAGTTTTGGAGGGAGAGTTTTGGGGAGAGGGTTTTCGGCCCGGTCCCCGCACACCGTGTCAGTGTATCACCAGGACAGTCTATGATTCCCTGCCTTTGGGCCTCCCTTCTGTCTTGAGGCTTTCTCAGCTGGGAGCATGGGCACTGGCGCTCCTCCTGCAAGGTCTCCTATCCAAAAGAGCTCCCTCCAGGATTGCGGCTCTGCTCTCTTCCGAACTCAATTACGGAAACATCGTTCGGGGCTTTTTAATTCCCCCGTGTGGCGCTGGGAGATAAAGAGCTGCCAACAGGAGACGTTGGCCCCGGGGCAGCAAGGAGATGAGGATGTTAGGTCTGCAGAGGAAGGGCAGAGAAACAGGAGAGACGCAGTCGGTAGTGCCATTCGGCTTTCACTGCCAAAGGCACCAAGCTACAGTGTCAAATGAGACCTCCGGGATCCTCCCCTCTTCGACAGGACTATATCTGTAGCTTCCCAGTCCATCACAGTCAGAGGGAGCTTTCATTTCCATTGCTGGTGCCACCTTTGGTCACGAGGAGAATGAAATATTGGGATCCAGCTACATCAGGTTGCCCGCAGGCCCCCAGCTACGGAGGGGCTTTTGGGGGGGGCTCTGCCCCCTTTCTTAAAGGCACGGCCCCACAAGAATTTCTCCTGTAAATGCTTTCTTCCCAATCATTTTAAAACACATTTTTGTAAAGGCATGCACTTCTTTAAGCAGAGTGGGGTACTGTAGTTGACCGATCCCCGCACTGAGCAAGGGGGTTGGAGTGGGTGACCTCTAGGATCCCCATACTGCGATAAAAGATATTAGATAAGAACATAAGAACATAAGAAAAGCCAATGGCCCATCCAGTCCAACACTCTGTCACACAGTGGCCAGAAACACCAAGTGCCCTCTGAAGGTCCAGCAGTGGGGGCAGGAAGCCCTCCGACTGTTGCCCCCCCCCCCCAAACACCAAGATTACAGAGCATCACTTGCCCCAGACTGAGAGTTCCTATCTATACTTTGTGGCTAATAGCCACTGATGGACTTCTGCTCCATATGTTTATCTAATTCCCTCTTGAAGCCGTCCATGCTTGTAGCCGCCACCACCTCCTGTGGCAGTGAATTCCACGTGTTAATCACTCTTTGGGTGACGAAGTACTTCCTTTTATCTGTTCTAACCCGACTGCTCAGCAATTTCATGGAGTGCCCACGAGTTCTTGTCTTGTGAGAAAGGGAGAAAAGGACTTCTTTCTCTACCTGCTCTATCCCATACATAATCTTATAAACCTCGATCGTGTCACCCGTCAGCTGTCGTTTCTCCAAGCTAAAGAGCCCCAAGCGCTTCAACCTTTCTTCATAGGAAAAGTGTTCCAATCCTTTTATGGCTTTTACGGCTTAGATGGCTTTGGTGTCCTAGTTTTGCTTGGGATCCGTATGGCTACCTGGACAACATCTGTTTGTAGTTGAGAGCCAATCTCTCTCTACCTCTCTCCCCCTTCTCCTGCCTTTTTGGAAGGTGATGGCAGACAGACGCATCCGGCGGTCTCTCATGCTTGAAAAGCCCTTTGCAAGGGGAAAGTGCAAAGTGTTCTCAGGAAGAGGGGGTTTCCTGTCCGGGCAGCCGTGCTGTCAGTCCGGTAAAGAGACATTAAAAATAGAACTTCTTTCCTATCAGGCTCTGACGAAGATTTAGAACATCCTGTGGCTCTCTTGGCAGGCACCTGTTCTCTCGGCCGGCTTTCCATCTGGAGGCTGCTTGCAGAGAGAGGGAGAAGGGGGGGGGGAGAGAGAGAGAGGTGAACCAGTGAAATCTCTGCAGACTGAGTAAGGATGCCAGCCTCCAGGTAGGACCTGGGGATCCAAAATTACAGCTCATTTCCAGACTTCAGAGACCAGTTCCCCCTGGAGAAAGTGGGTGTTTTGGAGGCTGGACTCTGTGGCATTGTGTCCCACTGAGGTCCCTGTCCTCCCCAGGCTCCACCCCCAAATCTCCATATTGTGTACTGGATTCGCTGCATTGAAAGCTCGGACTACGATGTGGTGATAAGCATTGATTTATTAGGTACACAACTAGCATGCGAGATGGCCAACTTTATACAGTCCCTAGGACACACCCAAGAGTCCCATTGGCGGGTTTGAATTTCCCGCCAGAGTTCTTATTGGAGGGCTAGTGGTGGTCTAGGATTCCCGGCTCCTATTGTTTCTAGGAGTCAAGCTCTGGCTGTATGTCGCTCATGCCCCATGGCGGTCAGGAGACAAAACACTCCAGGAGTCTACTTCAACCACTGGTTTCTGGATACCCCAAAGGTGTGAGTCCGTCAGCCACCCAGAGCAGGTTCTCGGGGCTTTCCCTAGAAGCTAAAATAAACTCTCTCTAGAAGCTAAACTGAGGCGATTGTACTTTGGTCACATCATGAGAAGGTCAGGCTCAGTGGGAAAGACAGCGAGGCTAGGGAAAGCGGAAGGCAGCAGGAGAAGCGGAAGACCCAACATGAGATGGACGGACGCCATCAAGGAAGCCACAAAGGCCCTCAGTTGGCAAGACCTGAGCGAGGCTGTGAACAAGAGGACCTTACGGAGGAGATTAATAAACAGGGTCACTGTCAAGTCGGAAGCACTTAGTACACCCGCGCAGTACAGACAGTACAAGACTGGGGAGAGGCCTCTGCCTTGTGTGTCGGCAGAACCTTCTGGCAGCTTCCAGGGAATTCTGTGGGTGAGGCAGCCAACACTCCAGACACTCACAGTTGTTACTCAGTAGATTGAGAGTTGGGGCTGGCAAAGGCCAAGACTGGGTGGATTCAGATGGGCAGCTGATTCCGGCCACTGGCCCAGCTCTAATTTGAGCGATCTTTTTTATCCAGTGTTGCCCGACCAGACAGCTCCCTCGTGAATCGCCTTACTGCGCGCAGGCTCTGTGATGGATTGTCTAGACGGCGTCCGCCTGAAGGCGCCGCGCGGTCGGGGTTTTAAAAAAATTCTGTTTGCGCATGCGCCTATGTGCCTCATTGTGCGCTTGTTTTTCCGCACAGGCACGGACTTGAATGGTAAAAGCACTGCCAGTGGTCCCTTCCTCTAGGTACCATTTCAATTCACATAGTTCATAAATTTCACGGTACATTCAGAAACATGAAGTTGTCTGGAACGTTTCAGCGGAGCTCTGCAGCCGTCGCACGTTTATGCGCATATTGCTAAGAATTTTTTTAAATGGCGGCCGTTCGGGGTGGTCTGGAGTCTGATCTCTGGGGCCTGGAAATAGGGTTGCCATCCTCCCGGTGGCACCTGGAGATCTCCTGCTATTATAATTGCTCTCCAGATGACAGAGATCAGCTCCCCCGAAGAAAATGGCTGCTTTGCAGGGCGGACTCGATGGTTTTGCACTCTGATGAGGTCCCTCCACTCCTGAAACTCTGCCTTCCCCAAGCTCCAGCCCCCAAATCTCCACATAATTCCCAACTGAGAGCTGGCAACCCTATCAGGAGATCAGGTCTAATCCTGAGAGAACTCCAGCCCCCAGCTGGAGGTTGACAACCCTGCCCACAGGGCTATTGTGAGGCTAAAATGGAGAAGGGAGACTCATCTATGCAGCCCTGAGTTCTTTTGATGCTTTTGCCAAACCCGGAGCCCTTATTGGCCTTACGAAGCCTGCGGTCACTCACACGAAATAATCCACTTCCAATCCACTTTAGTAATTCCTTTGAGTTCACTGGAGTTTGTAGATTTTGCCATGAGATTCTCCAGCCCTTCCCAGAATGCCTTTTTGCCTCTCTTAGCATGCTCAGGGACAGCTGAGCCTAGAAGACGCAGGGGTTGCAAGCAACGCTCCCTCTAAGTTGCGGAGTCTTGTGAGCAAAAATTCTACTTTGTGAGCTACAGGCACTGAAGTTGTGAGTCAGCGATTTGGCTACTGCATAAATTAAGTTTGCTCTGGAGCCATCCTTCCTGCGCTAAGGCAAACACGTGTGCGCCGGAGGCTAAAAATCTGAGCTAGCTCACACGGACTCCGCTTAGAGGGAACCCTGGTTGCAAGGCTCAGATTTAGGGTTGCCAGGTCCCCTGCGGTGGAGGTGGGGCATAGGATTGCCAGCTCCAGGTAAGGAGACTCCTGGAGATTTGGGGGTGGAGCCTGGGGAGATCTCAGTGAGGTACAAGGCCATAGAGTCCCCCTTCCAAAACAGCCATTTTCTCCAGGGGAACTGATCTCGGTAGTCTGGAAGTGAGCTGTACTTCTAGGGGATCCCCAAGTTCTACCTGGAGGCTGGCATCCCTATATTGGAGTGAGTTCAGAAGGTGGTATGCCAGGATAACTGATTGGTCGTAAAGAGCCTAGAAATAATGTGGGAAGGTATCCATTTACTCTTCACTGGAGCGAAGCAGAGAGGGCCTTCTAGTTTTCCTTCTTCCTTTACCAGGGGGTTACACAAACATCTTTAAGGGCAATTAATCACTCGGGCGCTCCAGTTAAACCTTAACGCCCCTAAAAGTTTAATCAGGCGTTTTTATCTCAATAATACCCTTTAAAAGTTTGATCAGAGCGGAATTGGGAGAACAGACCCAATCGATTCAAGATCTCTTTCGCCCCAGGGGGAGAGAAATTGGGATTCAGTGTGCGTTAGCGATTTAACCGCAGCGATCCGACTGCATCATGAAGCAAACCCAGCTTCTGTATCATCCCCCGACTGGAAAAAGGTGTGTTATGCATACAAAAGCTCATACCTTGAATAAAGCTTTGTCGGTCTTAAAAGTGACACTGGACTGTAAGGTCCAGTTTACACCTCCTCTCTGAAGTAGTTTGAATGCTGTCTTTTCCTATGCTCATTTCACTCTGGTTTCAAATTTCACTCCCTGGCTCTGAAGAGTACTAAGCAACAGTATCTGTTTAAAGCAGTATAATGCTAGTTTGACCACAGGAAGGGCAATTAACAAATGTAAACAGTAATTTGAAACTAGAAACAGGTATAGATGGGGTTTTTTGAAACTAGAATGATTCCAGCCCAAAAGTCAGATGAAGATTTGACCTTAATTTGTTCTGCTGCTTCAGACCAACATGACTGACCACCTCGATCCATCCCCCTGCCCCCATCTGGTTTTGTGTGTTGCACTGAAAAACCAAGAGCTCAAAGCAAGGAGGGCCGTCCTAATACACTCAACAGCTGATGAACTCTGAGTCATACCACTCTCTGTCTGCCCTATCGATGGCCATTTAAGCTGCGATTCACTGATCGAAAGAAAACCACGAAATTCAAGAAAGAGATTCAGTGGAGATAAACTGTTGCTGGCTCCGGGATTAGGAGATCTTCAGGCAAGTAATATCTGTGGGTCCTCCTAGGTTGTGGGGAAGAGTGGTGGCTCAGTGGAAGAGCTTCTGCTGGGCATGCAGAAGGTCCCAGGTTCTGCTGGGCATGCAGAAGGTCCCAGACATCTCCAGCTGAAAAGGATCAGGCAGCAGATAACGTGAAAGACCTCAGTCTGAGACCCTGGAGCGCATCAGGTAGTGAAGGGCGGGGTAGAAATCCAATCTCCTCCTCCTCCTTCTCCTCCTCCTTCCTGACCAAGAACTGGCACAACTTAAAAATGACATGGTGTAATGGTTAGAATGTTGCAGCAGAAGGTCTGCCAGGACTCCTCACCTCAGCAACATCCATTACATCACTTCCAGGAAAAACCCAGAAATCCTTAAAGAGTTTCTGGCGATTCCTAGATCTACCCTATGTCACTTCCGGGTTTTCCCCAGAAGTGACATTGTGGTGCAGAGAATGCCCCGCCCCCACGCCCCTGCCCCTAACCCTCCCATTGGTTGCCAGTGAGGGAGGTTAGGTTGAGGTTGTGTGACCGGCCCAAGGCCACCCAGCCAGCTTCCCTAGCAGGGTGAAGATTTGAATCTTAGTCTCCAAGATCCTGGTCTGACACTCTAACCACCACTGCGCCATACTGGCTCACAGATTTCTCTCAAAGTCTAACTCTCTCCTCCATCACGAAGCTTGCTCTTGACCTAAGGCTACTTCGCAAGGTTGTTGCATGGATAGAATGTGGGAGGGAGATCCATGTACATCGCAGGGGGCATGACAGTTTCTCCAGGGGGTCAGATAGAAGCTTCCTGGGTGGGGGACATTTCAGGTTGGGAAAACAATGCCAGGAGAAAACTTAAGGCTCTCTCCCTGCACTCCACTTTCCTGATCCGAACTGGGCCCCTGGCTGCATCCCTGGGAATTAAGTTCAGAGGCCAGAACTCTCAGGCCTTCGAGCAGAGGGCAGAAGAACTTTGGTCATATGTGGATGGGCCCTTCATTTCCCACCTCATGCCTCAGAAAACACGGGATCTGGTCCGTGCAAGCATCTGTCCCAATAAAGATGGTTTGCCTCCGAGGTACTGAAGCATTGGCCACAATGCCACTTCTCCCTGTGGAATTTGCCAGGGGACACTGATGCACAAATCTGTGCCCTATGTGACCCCTTAGCCGAACTGGAATCACACAGTCTGAGTCCAACGAATTAGATGAATATCTGTTTAATGAATTCATAACAGGGAATACAGGGCTGATGAGTGCCTTAGCACTCCAGCAATTCCAAAGCTGTATTCTGCCATAACCAGGAAGGGCAGAAGGTCTTATACCCCAAATGACATCACGTATAGTCTACACATTAAAGGGTCTCTCATTGGTACCAGGCAGTTAACATCATACAAGCATCATTTGACTTTAAGCCTTACTATTGGTCTCTCCTTATACTGGTCAGTTATGTCAGTGGTTGCATTCACTTATCTGGTTTCCAGGACAATGGGAACATTAGAGAACAGTGGGTTCCTTTCTGACCTGCATATGGAGGGCTATCTGATAAGGGGTTCTGAATCGCATTAAACTTCGCTCTCAGCAGCCTTGCAACTTCTAAATAGCATTCCATTCTTATTGCATCCTAAGTCCATCTTCAGAGGCTTCCGATCCAAAAGATGCAATTATAAAATATATAAGTTCTGCTATAAGTTTCTCTAATCAGAAGCTTCTCGGTTTACAAAGCAGGATTAAACTTTTGAAGGCACAGTGACAGCTGTCAATATATATATATATCTCAAGGAGAAAAGTGTCAGAAATCACATTCAAAAATCACATTCCTTTTCCCTTGTCCTACAAAAACCGCTTGCCTTGACTGGGTGTTCTGCAGCATAGCAGAAAATATCTTTTGTTTTTTTTTGGTTTTTCGGTTTTGCTGAGCAGTTTGAAAAGGATAGAGAGAAGGTGTCAAGGCGTTCAAGGCCGAACAGGTTCCCAGGTCTGTTGTGCACAAGGAATCCAAACCCTTTGTTGTTTTAAAAATGACATGAAGTTTTAATTAAATTTCTGTCAAAACAAAAGGTATCAACTACAGACAACCCAACACTCTTAAGTCAAACAGCAAAAAAGCCAAGAAAACTAGCATAACTATCTAAACACAAGAAAACCAGCTTAACGATCATAGAATCACAGAGTCGGAAGAGGTCCTACAGGTCATCTAGTCCAACCCCCTGATTGATGCATGATCAGCCTAAAGCATCCCTGACAGGTGTTTGTCCAGCCACGGCTTAAAGACAATTAAAGTTTTCCACAATTAAGGATATCCTCAGCAGGATATGAGAACATAAGAGCCCTGCTGGATGAGACCAGTGGTCCATCTAGTCCAGCATCCTGTCTCACACAGTGGCCAACCAGTTCCTCTGGACAGCCAACCACACGCCATAAAGGCTGAGGGCTCCCCCTGATGTTGTCTCCTGGCTCTGAGATTCAGACGCTTAGTGCCGCTGACGGTGGAGGTTCCCCTCAGTCACCATGGAAAGTGTTGTTGTTCAGTCGCACAGCTGAGTCTGGCTCTTCGCAACCCATGGACCACATCACGCCAGGCCCTCCTGTCTTCCATCGTGCTCCAGAGTTTGCTTAATTTCACGTTTGTTGCATCGATAACACTGTCTAACCATCTCATCCTCTGCTGTCCCCTTCTTCTTTGACCTCCAGTCTTTCCCAGCATCAGGGTCTTCTCCAGGGAGTGCTCCCTTCTCATTTGGTGGCCAAAGTATTGGAGCTTCAGCTTCAGGATCTGGCCTTCATGTCCGTTGCATCAATAACACCGTCTAGCCATCTCATCTTTTGCTGTCCCCTTCTTCTTTGACCTTCAGTCTTTCCCAGCATCTGGGTCTTTTCCAGTGAGAGCTCCCTTCTCAATTTGGGGCCAAAGTATGGTGGGGTTTGGGGATGGGAAGGGGAAGGGACTAAGATGGGGTATAATGCCATGGAGTCCCAAGTGACCATTTTCTCCAGTGGAAGTGATCTCTGATGTCTGGAAATCAGTTGTCATCCCAGTAGATCTCCAGGTACCACCTGGAGGCTGGCAACCCTATGGGATCTTGGCTTCCAAATCTTAGAAGAAGAGATTGGATTTATACCCCGCCCTCCACTCCCAAAGGGAGTCTCAGAGCGGCTTACAAACTCCTTTCCCTTCCCCTCCCCACAACAGACACCCTGTGAGGTAGGTGGGGCTGAGAGAGCTCTTTCCCAAGCTGTCCTTGAGGGAACAGCTGGTACAGAGCTATGGCTTGCCCAAGGTCATCCAGCCAGGTGCAAGTGGAGGAGTGGGGAATCAAACCCGGTTCTCCCAGATCAGAGTCCGCGCACTTAACCACTACACCAAACTGGCTCTCTCTTAGGGGGGTCCTGGATGACTCCCTGCAACTGTAAAGAAGCTAGCGTAGCTACATCCCTCCCATCGGTTTCTAGAGCATTTATTTATTCCGTCGTGCACACCGTGTATATTTCGAGCGACGTGTTGTTTGTTTTAGGATACAAGGGTCTAATTCGGTGACTGGCGAAGTCTCGCTTTTCGTGGCGCAGTTGCCCGAATCGGTTTCATCTGTCGATAGGATGGAATGTCTCCGTGATTTCTCGACAGCTCCCTGCTCCTTCCTCCCCACGGCCAGCCGTAAACAGGGAGCTCATAACAATAAGGGACAATTAGATGACTGCCTGGGTTGTGTCAGCGATCCGAGTCAGCAGCTCCCTCATTGTCCAGTCAGGAAATGTGCGTTCCTGCTCTTCTCCCTGTGCGCATGGAAGCATGATGCTGCGGCTCATGGCGTACCTGGATGAAGACAGAGCGTGCCAGCCAGGCAGGGAGCCAGACTCTCATTACGGCGGGCTCCTCCTTACAACTCAGACGCCTGAAAAGTGAGAATTCTTGTTAGCTATTCCGTTCAGAACAGTGCTGAAAAGGGCAACTAGAACGATGAAAGGGTTGGAACACTTTCCCTATGAAGAAAGGTTGAAGCGCTGGGGGCTCTTTAGCTTGGAGAAATGACGGCTGAGGGGTGACACGATCGAGGTTTATAAGATTATGCATGGGATAGAGCAGGTAGAGAAAGAAATCCTTTTCTCCCTTTCTCACAATACAAGAACACACGGGCACTCCATGGAATTGCTGAGCAGTCGGGTTAGAACAGATAAAAGGAAGTACTTCTTCACCCAAAGAGTGATCAACACATGGAATTCACTGCCACAGGAGGTGGCGGCTACAAGCATGGACGGCTTCAAGAGGGACTTGGATAAACATATGGAGCAGAGGTCCATCAGTGGCTATTAGCCACAAGGTATAGATAGGAACTCTCAGTCTGGGGCAAGTGATGCTCTGTATTTTGGGTGCTTGGGGGGGGGGGGCAACAGTGGGAGGGCTTCTAGTGTCCTGGCCCCACTGCTGGACCTCCTGATGGCACCTATTTTTGGCCACTGTGTGACACAGAGTGTTGGACTGGATGGGCCATTGGCCTGGTCCAACATTGGCTTCTCTTATGTTCTTCTGGAGTGAGAGGAAAGCGGAGTGGCCAGTGCTCCCTCTAAGCTACAGAGTCTTGTGAGCAAAAATTCTACTTTGTGAGCTAGTAGCATTAAAGGCATGAGTGAGCAATTTGGCTACTGCATAAATTAGTTTGCTCTGGAGCCATCCTTCCTGGGCTGAGACAGAAATGTGTGAGCTGGAGGCTAAAAAACTGTGAGCTAGCTCACACTAACTCAGTTAAGAGGGAACACCGGCGAGTGACAGCAGCCAAAACCCCTCCTGACACCCTAAGGTTCAAGGAGTTGAAATCTCCCAGTTTGTTCCACTAAGTCAAGTGGATTATGGCTGCAATGACTATTTGTTTGTTTGTTTCAGAAAATCATAGAATCACAGAGTTGGAAGGGGGCATACAGGCCATCTAGTCCAACCGCCTGCTCAAAGCAGGACCAGCCTAGAGCATCCCAGACAAGGGTTTCTCCAGCCGCTGCTTAAAAACTAACAGTGAGGGGGAGCTTACCACCTCCCCAGGCAGCCGATTCCACTGCTGCACAGCTCTGACTATAAAGAAGTTTCTCCTAATATCCAGCCGGTACCTTCCTGCCCTTCATTTAAACCCACGATTGCTAGTCGTCTCCTCTGCTGCCCACAGGAATAGCTCCTTGCCCTCCTCTGAGTGACAGCCCTTCAGATACTCCAAGAGAGCCATCCTCTCCCCCCTCAACCCCTCCTCTCCAGACTGAATATTCCCAAGTCCCTCAGCCTTTCCTCCTAGGGCTTCTTGGTATCCAGGCCGATCATTTTCATCGCTCTCCTCTGTATACGCTCCATTCCATCCACACCCTTTTTGAAGGAAGGCCTTCAGAATTGCACACAAGACTCCAGGGGCGGTCTGATCAATGCAGCGTACAGCAGGACCATGGCACCTTGGGGTTTTGGATGTTATGCCTCTGTTGATACACACCAAGATCGCTTAAGCCCTGTTTACTTCATTCGTACTCTGCCTTTCTCCCCAATAGGGACCCAGACCCGTTTACACCATTCTCCTTGCCTCCACTTTACCCTCACAACAACCCTGCGAGGTAGGCGAGGCCGACAGAATACGACTGGCCCAAGGTCGCCCAGCGAGCTTCCCTGGCGTGGGTGAGGATTCGAACTTGTGTCTCCCAGGTATTAGTCCAAGACTCTTAACCACTACGCCACACTGGCTTTCATAGATGGTTGCCAATCTGCAGGTGATAGCTGGAGATCTGGGATTATAACTGGCCTCCAGGCAACAGAGATCGGCTCACCTGGAGAAAAATGGCTGCTTTGGAAGGTGGACTCTACGGCATCGTACCCCACTCAGGTCCCTCCCCTCCCCAAACCCCACCCTCCTCAGGCTCCACCCCCCAAATCTCCAGGCATTTCCCATCCCAGAGCTGGCAACAGGCTCCCATGCCCATGTTCATCTCACCCTTTTTGCAAGGAGCTCAGGACAGTGCCCATGGTGTTTTCCCCCCTCCCTCACAATGACAACCCTGCAAGGTAATTCAGCAGGAGAGTTAGCTGCTCAAGACCCCCCCCCCCCCCGGGGTGTGTTTCAGGGCAGAGTGGGGATTCGATCCCTGCTCTCTACAGTTTTACTCCTAACCACCAGACCACATGGGCTAGACGGGACCCCATGAGCTAGTCGCAGTCACCCCAGGGTTGCCAGCCTCCAGGTGGGGCTTAGACTGCAGAGATCAGTTCCCCCAGCAGAAAAAAGACAACAGCAGTCATTCCAGGAGGTCTCCAGGCCCCACCTGGAGGTTGGCAGCCCTAGATGTTGTCCTCCACGTCTGGCGTCAGCCGAGGCCTGTCCTTGGCAGGCTTCTGCGGGAAACAGGTTGATGAGGACAGAATTCTGACAGCTCTCCTGATTTCCGCCTCGGGCAAGTACAGAGACCTTCCGCACAGGTGGGAAACGTGTTTGCGCCGAGACGCCGACTTCAGTGAAGCAAGGAACCTCAACAGGCAGCTGGTAGATTGGGTGTTTTTCCCCCTTGTTTGCTTTTCAGAAACGCCTTCAACCTTGTCTTGGGTAAATAATAGATAAGTTCTTGCCCAGGCTGTTTTGAAACACGGAGAGGAAGCCCCTCTTCCTCCTCTGTCTCTCCAGCCTCTGCCCTCCCCACCCCCTGACCTCCCGCCAGCTCTGTTAAAATCTTCAAACCCGTTTTGAATCCTGGGCCGAAACAAACAAGATACATCTCTTGGCTGTATGAGAGCCCTGTGAAATGTGTGGAAGAACAATATAAGATTTACTAGAGCCATATCATTTAAGGAAAATATATACAAAATGTCCTAGAGACGGGTCAGGGCTCATTTCGTAGCAGAAGCTCCTCTGCGTATTAGGCCACACACCCCTGATGTAGCCAATCCTCCAAGAGCTTACAGTAGCCCCTTTAAGGCTGTTTTTACATCTGACTTTCCCGCTGGAATCATTCTAGTTCCAAAAAAACCTGCCCACACCTCTGTGCAGTGTGAAACCGTGCTGCTACTGAAATGTCCACATCTACTAATTGCCCTCCTGTGGTCAAGCTAATATTCAACCGGCTTGATTCTGCTTTAAACAATTGCTGTTGATTAGTGCACTTAGACCCCCTGGAGTGAAATTTCACACCACTGTGAAATCAGCACAGGAAAAGACAGCAGTCAAACTACTTTAGAGGGGAGGTGTAAAATGACCCTAGCTCTGAGAGCCAGTTTGGTGTAGTCGTTAAGTGTGTGGACTCTAATCTGGGAGAACCGGGTTTGATTCCCCACTCCTCCACTTGCACCTGCTGGATGACCTTGAGCAAGCCATAGCTCTGTGCCAGCTGTTCTCTCAAGGACAGTTGTCTCCGAGCTCTCTCTGCCCCACCCGCCTCCCAGGGTGTCTGTTGTGGGGAGGGGAAGGGAAAGGAGTTTGTAAACCGCTCTGAGATTCCGAGTGAGTGAAGGGCGGGGTATAAATCCAATCTCTTCTTCTTCTTCTTCTTCTTCTTCTTCTTCTTCTCTTGGAGGATGGGCTACATTAGGAGGGTGTGGCCTAATATGCAAAGGAGCTCCTGCTATGAAATGAGCCCTGGAGATGGCATATGCCACCAGACAAATTAGCTAAATTTTACCCTAATATGTCTAATCTCTGTTGGAAATGTAAACAAAAAGTTGGGTCCTTTTTTCATCTAAGGTGGACATGTGATTTAAGTTTTAAAAATATTGGATTTGGACACACAGGATGCTGCAAGGAATGTTAGGAGTGAATTTACCTTTCTTACCTGAATTATTTTTATTACATTTTATTCCAGACCAATTCGATAAGTTAGACAATCATTTGATAACGCGTGTTATTACTGCAGCTAGAATACGGTATGCCAAATATTGGGAAAAGGAAGACATTCTGTCGAAGGAAGAAATCATATATAAGTTACTAGAAACTGCAGAAATGGATAAATTAACCTTAACAAAAGGTAATACAGAAAATATGTTTGAAAAGGTATGGGCAAGGTTGTATGCGTGGACTGAGAACTATTTAAAAAGATAGCTATATAGTTTTAACAGCTGGACAGTTAACATAAGACCGTAAGAGAAGCCAATGTTGGATCAGGCCAGGGGCCCATCCAGTCCAACACTCTGTGTTACACAGTGGCCAAAAACACCAGGTTCCCTCAGGAAGTGAGGTCATCATGTCAGTGCTGTTGCGGGGGACACTCTGGTTTGAGGGCAAAACTCTATGGTGAATTTGCCCTCATGCCATAGAGTTTTGCCTTCAAACCAGAGTGTCGCTGTGCAATGCCCCCTCCAGGAATGGCCCCCAAGTCCCCCCACCAGTGACAAGGTAGGACCTGGAAACATGAGTATGCATGTACACCCTGTAGCTGAAGAAGTGGGCACGGACACGAAAGCTTACACCTTGAATAAAACTTTGTTCGTCTTAAAGGGGAACCTCCACAGTCAGAGGCACTAAGCCTCTGAATACCAGTGCCAGGGGGCAACATCGGGGGCAAGGCCTCGGCCTCTCTGCCTTGTTGTTGGCCCTCCAGAGGAACTGGTCAGCCACTGTGTGAGACGGGATGCTGGACTAGATGGACCCTCACTGGTCTGATCCAGCAGGGCTTTTCTTGTGTTCTTATCAGAGGAAGGCCTCAGCCTCTAGGCCCTGTTGTTGGCCCTCCAGAGGAACTGGTTGGCCACTGTGTGAGACGGGAGGCTGGACTAGATGGACCCTCACTGGTCTGATCCAGCAGGGCTCTTCTCATGTTCTTGTCAGGGGAAGGCCTCGGCCTCTCTGCCCTGTTGTTGGCCCTCCAGAGGAGCTGGTTGGCCACTGTGTGAGACATGATGCTGGATGAGATGGACCCTCACTGGTCTGATCCAGCAGGGCTCTTCTGGTATTCTTATCAGGGGAAGGCCTCAGCCTCTATGCCCTGCTGTTGGCCCTCCAGAGGAACTGGTTGGACACTGTGTGAGACAGGATGCTGGACTAGAGGGACCCTCACTGGTCTGACCCAGCAGGGCTCTTCTCATGTTCTTCTCAAGGGAAGGCCTCAGCCTCTCTGCCCTGTTGTTGGCCCTCCAGGGGAACTGGTTGGCCACTGTGTGAGACAGGGTTCTGGACTGGATGGACCACTGGTCTGATCCAGCAGGGCTCTTCTGATGCTCTTATCAGGGGAAGGCCTCGACCTCTATGCCCTGTTGTTGGCCCTCCAGAGGAGCTGGTTGGTGTCTGGGTGAGTAGGGTTGCCAGGTGTTGCTTGGAAAATACCTGGGGACTTTGGGGGTGGAGCTAGGAGAGGGTGGGGAGGGGCCTCAGCATGGTACAATGCCATAGAGTCCACCTCCAAAGCAGCCATTTTCTCCAGGGGAGCTGATCTCTGTCAACTGGGGATCCGTTGTAAAAGCAGGAGATCCCCAGGCCCCACCTGGAGGCTGGCAACCCTATGGGTGAGACAGGATGCTGGACCACTGGGTCTGACCCAGCAGGGCTCTTCTGATGTTCTTCTCAGGGGAAGGCTGCGACCTCTCTGCCCTGTTGTGGGCCCTCCAGAGGAACCGGCTGGCCACTGTGTGAGACAGGAGGCTGGACTAGATGGACCCTCACTGGTCTGATCCAGCAGGGCTCTTCTTCTGTTCTTAGAATGAGTTTGCATCGGTCTGCGCCGACAGCCAGGTCCCTGCTCCCTGCCTTCCTCTTTCGACTCCAATCGAAGGCTGGAGACAGCCCAGGTTGCTCGCAAGGCCTCGCGGAGAGGCAGATGGCTCGCTCCACACCAGAGCTGGCACCTGTTCCTGTGTGCACCCCTCCAGAAGAAGGAATGAACCGTGGTAGTTGTTTAACCTTCACCCTTAACCCGGGCGCGGCGCCAGAAGGATGCAGAACCCCCCTCGTCAGCGCGTTTCAGGGGAGCCGGCGATAGGGATCAATCCAGCCGTCTTTTCCTTTGCACCCATGAGGTCCAAAGAGCGTTTTAATTTGTCGTTTGACGAGCGCTCCCCTTTTAATCCCCTCCTCCCGTCGACCCCCCCCCCCCAACCACCCTACTCGTTTCTGCTTTTCTTTCTGCAGCGGGTGCTGTTAATGTTTAATAACCCCGAGAAGCCAACAGGAGGCCTTTCCAAAGGATTTTTAAAAAGTAAAAATAAATTAGTGTGATGCGGGCCAAACGTTGCCAAGTTCAAGGGCCATGGAAAGGAGCGGGTAAAGTTAAGCACAGGTGTAACCCTCCTGTCAAAATTAAGTGGTGCTCGGAAAGGCTTGCCTATGGCTGGATCATGCCCACCCACCAGTGGGGGATGGGGGATGCAGGGGATCCCCCGGAATAACAGCCAGTTTGGTGTAGTGGTTAAGTGGGCGGACTCTGATCTGGGAGAACCGGGTTTGATTCCCCACTCCTCCACTTACAGCTGCTGGATGACCTTGGGCAAACCATAGTTCTGGCACAGCTGTTCTTGGAAGAGCAGCTTCTATCAGAGGTCTCTCAGCCCCACCTACCTCACAGGGTGCCTGCTGTGGGGAGGGGGAGGGAAAGGAGTTTGTAAGCTGCCCTGAGACTCCGAGTGAAGGGTGGGGTATCAATCCAGTCTCCTCCTCCTCTTCCTCTTCTTCTTCCAGACTACAGAGATCAATTCCCTTGGAGAACATGGATGCTTTGGAGGGTGGATTCTATGGCTTTGTACCCCATGGAAGTCCCTGTCCTCCCCAGTCTCAGTCCCCAAATCCCTAGTAGGCAGTCAAGAGTCTCCGAGCCCTTGAAAGTAGGACATGAAGGCTGTTGTGTTTCTCTTAGCATTTGCTATTCAAAGATACACTGATTCTGTTCATGGAGGAGCCAATTGTCTTTCAGAGTGAACTCATCCTCTGAATCCCAGAGCCAGGAGGCAACATCAGGGGAAGGCCTCAGCCTCTATGCCCTGCTGGTGGCCCTCCAGAGGAGCTGGTTGGCCACTGTGTGAGACAGGAGGCTGGACTAGATGGACCCTCACTGGTCTGATCCAGCAGGGCTCTTCTTATGTTCTTATCAGGGGAAGGCCTCGGCCTCTCTGCCCTCTTGTTGGCCATCCAGAGGAACTGGTTGGCCACTGTGTGAGACAGGATGCTGCACTAGGTGGACCCTCACTGGTCTGACCCAGCAGGGCTCTTCTTATGTTCTTATCAGGGGAAGGCCTCGGCCTCTCTGCCCTCTTGTTGGCCATCCAGAGGAGCTGGTTGGCCACTGTGTGAGACAGGATGCTGGACTAGGTGGACCCTCACTGGTCTGACCCAGCAGGGCTCTTCTGATGCTCTTATTAGGGGAAGGCCTCGGCCTCTCTGCCCTCTTGTTGGCCGTCCAGAGGAACTGGTTGGCCACCGTGTGAGACAGGATGCTGGACTAGGTGGACCCTCACTGGTCTGACCCAGCAGGGCTCTTCTGATGCTCTTATTAGGGGAAGGCCTCGGTCTCTCTGCCCTGTTGTTGGCCCTCCAGAGGGACTGGTTGGCCACTGTGTGAGGCAGGAGGCTGGACTAGATGGACCCTCATTGGTCTGATCCAGCAGGGCTCTTCTGGTGTTCTTATCCTGACTCCCCGCTCCCTGCAGTAAAACTCTCCCCAATGACCCATGTCTAGTTTATGACTTCTTCCCAAAAATGCATAAATAACTAGCGGAATTCTCTGCCACAAGGAGGCATACTGGATAGTAGTGTAAGAACATGAAGGAAATTCATGGAGTAGAAGCTGCTATTCCTGATATCCCTGATAGTGTAATGAAACCTCCAGCCTGAAGGGCAGTATACCCCAGAACACCAGGTGCTGGGCTAGAACCACTGCAATACTGGGAGAACTATACAGCTGCTGGGAACACTCCAGTGAGGGATGTTCCCATGGACTCGAGTTTGCCATGGGCCCCGATCCCTGCTAGCAATGTTTCCCCCTTTTCAGTTTTCCGGCAGAGACAATAGAGGGGAAGTGAGCTGAAGGGGCCTCTGGTATGACCTGCTGGCTCGGAGACAGACGGCCCTGTTGTTGCAAAGTGATTGATGGAAAGCTTGCACGAGAGGCGCAGCACTCTCATGTTTCCATGGCGCCATACAAAAAATGGACCGGGAAGTGTCCAGGCGGCTCTTGCAGGGTCCTTTTTTCTCTCCCCCTTTTCGAGGCTGTGTGGCTATGGTGTGGAAGTCTCTAGAGAATGCCTGCAGGGCCTGAGAACCAGACTGCTGGAATGCGCCGCCCGGTGAATGGGAAGGCGCGGCCTGTCTCCTTCTCCACAGCAGGCGTGCGAAAGGGAACGCGGTGCATGGCCTTTGGTACCCCAGAGCTGGGGCGGGCATAGCCAGGTCGCCGTCCTGACAGAAGGGGGGAGCCCTGACAAGTGTTCCCTCTAAGCTGAGTCAGAGTGACCTAGCTTACAGTTTCATAGCCTCCGGCTCACACAGTTTTGTCTCCGCTCAGGAAGGATGGCGCCAGAGCAAACGGATTGATGCAGCAGCCAAATTGCTCGTTCACAACTTTAAGGCCAGCAGCTCACAAAGTAGAATTTTTGCTCACAGGACTCCACAGCTTAGAGGGAGCATTGGCCCTGATTTAGCCTTCCTTCCCCACCCTCTAGTGCCCGGTTTCATTCTTCCCTTTCTCCAAGGAGATTCGGGGGCACTGCCAAGGCTAGCACGCCAGGTCAGGAAATTTCTGGAGATTTAGGGATAGGGATTTGGGGAGGGGCCATGGCTCAGTAGTCGAGCATCTGCTTGGCATGCAGAAAGTCCCAGGTTCAATCCCCGGCATCTCCAGTTAAAGGGACCAGGCACGAGGTGAGGTGGAAGAGCTCTGCTTGAGACCCTGGAGAGGTTGTATCAGTCAGAGCGGGGGCCGTGGCTCAGTGGTAGAAGATGAGGAAGAGAAGAAGAGATTGGATTTATACCCCGCCCTTCACACAGAGTCTCAGAGCAGTTTACAATCTGCTTTCCCTCCCCCTCCCCACAACAGACGCCCTGTGAGGCAGGTGGGGCTGAGAGAGCTCTCCCGAGGACTGCCCTTGAGAGAACAGCTCTGAGAGAACTTGTGACTGACCCAAGGTCACACCAGCAGCTGCATGCGGAGGAGTGGGGAATCAAACCCGGTCCTCTCAGATTAGAGCCTGCACTGCTAACCATTACATCAAACTGGCTCTCAATGGGAGTCTCACAGTGCTATTCCACTGGGATACCAACTCTCGGTGAGGAAATTCCTGGAGATTTGGGGGTGGAGCCTAGGGACAGTGGAGTTTGGGGAGCGGAGGGACTTCGGCTGGGTACAAAAACCCTAGAACCCACCCTCCCAAGCTGCCATTTGCTCCAGGGGAACTGATTCCTGTAGCCAAGAGCTCAGCTGTAATTCTGGGAGATCTCCAGGGCCCCACCTGGGTGTTGGCGACCCCAGTTTTGTCCTAGTTCTTTTCTAGATGAAGCCGGCCTTGCTGGTTTGGAAGATGCTGTTGCACGGGGCCCCAGTTGTACGGTGTTCAGCGCAAAGAGGACAAAATCCAGCGGGGAGTGAGATTTCGTGTAATTGTTGCCAAATTAGATCAACGGGCCTCCTTTTCCTCCTCTTGTCTCTGTGCTGCTGGGAGAAACAGAGCGTTGGTGATGGAGCGAAGGGGGAAGGCTGCAGGCTTCCCGATCTCTTCCTTCGCACGGCATCCGCTTCGGAAGCGTGACTTCGGCTCTGCCCGGGTGGAGGGGGAAAAGGAATCTGACCCAGAAATAGGGTCCGACCTCTAGCTGCAGACGGGCCTGGGGGGGCTTGAACCCCCCCCCCCCCCGGAATATTCCAGCCCCCTTCTGTGTTACTGAAGCAATAAGAAAAATTAATCAATAATTATGCTGAATAGAACTCTGCATATTGCTTAGTAAGTTAGAAGCTTTGAAACGCAAGGTCAATGAAACAAGATTCTTTGCTGTTACTTGGAACACTAACAACATCTAGCTAACAGTCGCACGTTGTTCAGTGGGCAACATTATTGCTCTTAGGCTGGGCTCAAGAACCATGAGAACGGCAAGCAATTAGCAACATTTAGATAGAAACATTCCTAACACTTGAGCAGCTAGTTAGGCGGAGTTATATCGTATGCTTTGTTCACAAATATGATGCTGTATGACACTGTCCCCTTCCTTTCTGTGCGTCCCCACCCCCTGGTATAAAACGCCAAGCCTCAGTAAAATCTGGGCTCGGTAGCTTTAATGGATTACCATCGCCGAGACTGACGTCATAAAAATAAAGGCTTTCTTCTCTACCTGATGTTCGGACCTTAGGATCATTGGGAAATCTCTGTTCTTGGTTTATAGTGCTTCAGTTACGTTCACTTTTCGGTTGGAAAAAAAGCAGATCTTCTTTCACTCATAGAGTGACAAGGACAAATGGGCGGGTGGCACTCGAGTGAATGGCAGCGAGACCCAAATTTCCACCCTCCCCAGAGGAACATGGCAGCCCTGCTTCCAATGCGAACTGAAGGGTACCCAGTCCATTCCCTGGTTGTGTCCATATTCTGTCCACCGGGGATCCATCAGCTGGGGCTGCCGGTTCCCCAATGGGGATGGGGCTAAATTTTTAAAAAATGACCTTTGGCTGAATGTGTGACATCACAATTCTTTGGGAAGAAGAAGAAGAAGAAAAATGGCTTCCTGACCCCAAAGTGATAATCAGGACTTCCCTGGGCGTGTAAGAAACGGCCACGAGAACTAAGCGCTGAGGCCGCCCTTCCTGCCCTCCCTTCTCATGATCTGCCTCAGTCCACAGAATCAGCATTGCTGTTGGAGGGCCATCTAGCCTCTGCTTCAAAACCTCCCAAGAAGGAGAGAGCCCACCACCTCCCGAGGAAGCCTGTTCCACTGAGGAACCGCTCTAACTGTCAGGAAGTTCTTCCTCATGTTTAGCCGAAAACTCTTCTGATTCAATTTCAACCCATTGGTTCTGGTCCGACCTTCTAGGGCAACAGAAAACAACTCCGCGCCATCCTCTATATGGCAGCCCTTCAAGTGCTTGAAGATGGTTCTCGTATCCCCTCTCCGTCGTCTCCTCTCCAGGCTAAACGTACCCAGCTCCTTCAACCTTTCCTCCTAGGACTTGGCCTCCAGACCCCTCACCGTCTTTGTTGCCCTCCTCCGGACACGTTCCAGCCAATGCCCCTTCTAAACTGTGGAGTCTTGTGAGCAAAAACTCTACTTGGTGAGCGATTTGGCTGCTGGATACATTAGCTTGCTCCGGAGCCATCCTTCCTGAGCCAAGACAAAAATGGGTGAGCCGGAGGCTAAAAAAACTGGGAGCTAACTCACACTAACTCAGCTTAGAGGGAACACTAGTTCCAGCTTGTCGAGATCTGGGCCCCAGTTCCCAGTTCCCTTCTCCGGTTCCTCCAAAGGATTAAAGGGCTGGTTCGAAGAATAGGGTTGCCAAGTCCAGGTTGGAAAATACCTGGGGACTTTGGGGGTGGAGCCGGGAGAGGGCGGGGTTTGGGGAGGGGAGGGGCCTCAGCATGGTCCAATGCCATAGAGGCCGCCCTTCAGAGCAGCCATTTTCTCCAGGGGAGCTGATCTCTGTCAGCTGGGGATCAGTTGTAAAAGCAGGGGATCCCCAGGCCCCACCTGGAGGTTAGCAACCCTATCGAAGAAGGATGGAGGATTTGCCCGCCTGGTGAGGGGGAAGAGGCCCAAGTCCTCCTGCAGAGCTTTTCAAAAACTGGCATTCCCGGCAGAAGGCAGAAGCCGTACGGGGACATGTGCCCGCCTATCTGGCATGCAGGTGTTGTGCTGGTTTCCTCATCCGCACACCGGATTCTCATCTCTCCTCTTCTCCCTGAAGCGTGCGCCTTGCTGTGCTTTTCAGAGGCCACTTCGGCAGCTCTAATTATTTCTCTCCCCTGCTGCTCTCCCTGAATTGCCCTCCTTGGCCTACCTTGGGTGCCCTGGAGCAAAATGTCTCGGGGAAGCCACTGGTCGTCCCCCCCACCCCCCCCGCCCCGCCCCGTCCTCACAAAAAGACAATTGTTTCGAAGGGCAGTCTTCATTAAACCCAATCAGCACACACACACAAAAGGGGGGGGGGTAGGCATTTGCATAAGCTCCAACACACACTCCCTTCTGCCTCACTGAAAAGTACTGGACTCGGAGACCAGTGGAGTGATTTCAATCATAGCTCTTTTATGAGGGAGTCAGGATCGTAGATGCAGCATGGCGGTTCTTGCAGGTCAAGATGGAGCATGAGGACAAAGGAATGGGGAGCCACTTATATTTACAGGTAAACCACACCTTGACCGTCATTCCCCTAAAGGGGATTGGTCCAACAGGGATTATTCTCCCGCCAGGGGCTATCATAGGCCCGTTCAAAGATCCTCAGCCTCTGACTGGGGGACCGGCAGGATCCCTAGGTCGATTGTTCTCTGGGGAAGGAAGCTCTGCTGTTATCACATCCCATTACAGGTGAACATGCCCAGACATGTTCCCTGGCCGCAGACAAAGAGTCCAGCCCCGGACATAACACCCCTCCCCCCACAGCTCAGGCCACCCCGGCACACAAAGTCCCTCAGGTGGGTCGGTCTCTTCCGCTCTCTGTTCGACCGACGTGGGCTCGTAGTGGGCGGCACCGGGACCGGTTGTTCCATCACGGGACCCGGGTTGGCCACTGCGGGGGAGTCGGTAGCCAGATCCGGCTAGTCGGTAGCCTCGTCTGGCTGGCTGGTCGCCAGGGTTGGTGAGTCCGGCAGGGACTCCTGGGGCACTGCCCCCGGCACCTGCTCAGAACCTTGGTCATCCTCCTTGTCCATGCTCGGGTCTGGGATGTCGGGTCCGGCCCCACCTGTGGAAGGAAGAGACTCTGTGCAGCACCGTTGCTGGTCTACATGGCGCCGCCATACTTGCCTGTCCTCGGTGACGACCTTGTACGAGAGAAGCCCGTTGATGTGGGTGACCCGGGCCGCCACCCACCGAGGACCCCGTGTGTAGTTCCTTGCATACACTGGGTCTTCTGGGGAGAAACCTCTTGGAGCTCTGGGCGTGTTGGGCTCCTTTGCACCACTCGTTGCCCGGCCTGGGTGCAGGCGGTCAAGCTGTGACGTCAGCCGGCGTCCCATGAGGAGCTCTGCTGGACTGCAGTCGGTGGCAGTGTGAGGTGTTTGTGCGCTGACCAAAGAGGAAAGCTGTCAGCTTGTACTCCCAGTCACTGTGGTCCATCTTCCTCAGTGCCTCCTTGGTAGTGCAGACCATCCTCTCCACTTGGCCATTCATTGCAGAATGAAAGGGAGCAGACCTTACATGTCGGATGCTGTGCAGCTCCGTGAATCGCAGGAACTCGGAGGAGGTGAAGGCTGTGCCGTTGTCAGAGACCAGAGAGTCCGGCAACCCATGTGTGCTGAATATGCGCCACATCGTGCAGATGGCAGCTTCGGATGATGTAGCCTTCACAGGAACAACCTCCAGCCACTTGCTGTAACTGTCTACAAGGAGGAAGAACAACTGCCCCTGGACTGGCCCCGCAAAATCCACGTGGACCCGGGACCATGGCCCTTGAGCGACTCCCAGGGGTGTATCAGTGCGTGGGGAGGATCAGACTCCTGACATTTTGCACAACTGCGGACCTGATCCTCAATGTCCTTATCTAGGCCGGGCCACCACATGTAGCTGCGGGACAGGGCTTTCATTCGCACAACCCTGGGGTGGTGCTCATGGAGGGTGCAAAGTACCCGCGTGCGGAGGGACTCTGGAATCACCACCCTGGCCCCCCATAACAGGCACCCCTTGTGGGTAGACTGCTTGTTGCACTGGGCTGTAAACGCTGCAAATTCCAGCCCCGGAGATGCGAGCCACCCCCTCCCCACCCAGTTCAGAACATGAGAGAGCGTGCGATCCTGGGCCATGCACCAGGAGACGTCCGCTACCTGAACAGGCCGATCTGGAAGCTCCTCCAGGAGTGTGACATGGTAGATGGGAGTGGGCTCAGGATCGCAGACGGCCAGCGGAAGGCGACTCAGGACGTCCGCGTGCCCCATGGATTTGCCTGGGCGGTAGACCGGGGAGTACTGGTAGCCGGAAAGAAATATAGACCACCGCAGAACCCGAGGAGACAGCATGTGGGGGGTTTGGCGGTCCAGGGCGAGAAGCCCAGCAGGGGTTTATGGTCGGTGGCAATTGTGAAGTCCCGGCCATACAAATAATCGTGAAACTTCTTCACCCCCACCACAATAGCCAGTGCCTCCTTGTCGATCTGCGCGTATTTCCGCTCCACAGATGACAAGGTCCTAGAATAGTAGGCGACCGGGACCTCCCGGCCCATATTCCTCACCCCATTTGGTGGGGTTTGGTGTAGTGGTTAAGTGCGCGGACTCTAATCTGGGAGAACCGGGTTTGATTCCCCACTCCTCCACTTGCACCTGGCTGGATGACCTTGGGCAAGCCATAACTCTGTACCAGCTGTTCCCTCAAGGACAGCTTGGGAAAGAGCTCTCTCAGCCCCACCTACCTCACAGGGTGCCTGTTGTGGGGAGGGGAAGGGAAAGGAGTTTGTAAGCCGCTCTGAGACTCCAAGTGAGTGAAGGGCGGGGTATAAATCCAATCTCTTCTTCTTCTTCTCTTCATATGGAGAGGTGTCACATGCCAACACAACGGGAAGGGACTCATCAAGGTGGGCCAGAACAGCATTAGAAGTCAACAGATTCTTCATGGCCCTAAATGCAGCTGCGTGGCGGGGGCCCCACTCCCATTTAGCATTCTTGTCCAAGAGCCTGTGCAGTGGCTCCGCCACCGCAGCCTTGTGGGGGAGGAAATTATGGTAAAAGTTTAATACTCCCAGAAATGATTGGAGCTCGGCCTTGCACATGGGAGCCGGAGCATCCGAGATGGCCTTTATGGCCGAGATGTTGTGGGGTGGATTCCCTGGGCGTCTATGATAAATCCAAGGAATTCTACAGACGGGATGCCCAGAAGACATTGTACCTTCAGACCGGTGTCCTGGAAACGCTGAAGGACTGCCCGGAGCCGCTGCCTAAAGGTCTGGGCGTCCGGCACAGCAATCAGGACATCATCGAAACAGGGCTGGACACCTGGTAAGCCTTTTAACAAGCGATCCATTAGTTCCTGGGAAAGGCCTGGGGCCACGCTGACCCCAAATTGGAGCCGCTTAACCTTGAAAGCCCCTCTGTGCGTCACTATCGTTTGGGCCTCCGCAGTGGCCTCGTCCACTGGCAGCTGCTGATAGGCTTGCGCCAAGTCCAATTTGCTGAAGACCTTGGCGCCCGCGAGGGTGGCTAGCACATGGCTGATCACTGGCACGGGGTAGCCGTGCGCTTGCAGCTCCTTGTTCAAAGTTCATTTGTAGTCCACACAGATGTGAATGTCCCTGTTTGGCTTAAGCGGGGTCACAATGGGAGTCTCCCATTTTGCATGAGACACTGGCTCGAGCACCCCTTGAGCCAACAGTTTGTCCAGCTCGCGCTTGACCTTGGGTTGTATGGCGAGCGGGGGTTGGCGGACCGGTGCCCAGATAGGCAGAACCGAGGGATCGAGGGCCAAGGAAATGGGGGGTCCGGTATAGGAGCCTACCGCTCCATCAAAAACAGCGGGGAACTCTGTGCAAACATCCTGGAAGTCTGCACCTTGAATGTGGTGCACCCTGGTCAGTCCTAATCCCAGTGGCTTGAAGTCCCCAAATTCGACCGTGAATTTACCACACCCCTTGATTTCTACAGGATTGTTCTGGAAGTCCAGGAGCCTTAAGCCAGAGGATTTCCACAGGCGGCCCCTCCCCGGACAGAGTCGGTCAAGCGTGGCCTCTGAGATGATGGAATATGAGGACCTGGTGTCCAGCTCCATCAAGCAGGGGGAGCCCTCTAGGAGGACCCATCTCTGGCCCCAGCTCCTGCCAACCGAGCAGTTCGAAAGCAAGAAACTGCAAGCAGATAAATAGGTACTGCTGTAGTGGGAAGGTAACAATGTTTTGTGTGCCTCTGCATTTAGTCATGCCGGCCACATGACAAGTCTTCGGACAGCGCTGGCTCTTCGGCTTGGAAACGAAGACTAGTACTGCCCCCTAGAGTCAGATTTGACTGGCTTTCGAGCAAGGGAAAATGTACAAGTTTGGTGTAGTGGTTAAATGTGCATACTCTAATCTGGGAGAACTGGGTTTGATTCCCCACTCCTTCACTCACAACTGCTGGATGACCTTGGGCAGGCCTTAGTTCTGGCACAGCTGTTCTTGAAAAAGAGCAGTTTCTGTCAGAGCTCTCTCAGCCCCACCTACCACACTGGGTAGCTGTTGTGGGAAGGGGAAGGGAAAGGAGATTATCAGCCACTCTGAGACTCCGAGTGACGGGCAGGGTATAAATCCAATCTCTTCTTCTCTTCTTCTTACTTTTAAGGTGCTACTTGGACTCTTGCTCTTTTCCCCCTGCTACAGACCGACTAACACGGCTACCCATCTTGATTTTCATGAATTAAGTGCATAACTGAACAATGCCTGAAACCTGGAAGAGTTAAATCAGCCGGAGAAGCCGTGCGCGAACCAGACATTAGCCGTTTCCAACAGATAACGGTTAAGGTCACACGGCAATGCCGGGTTCTCAGCGATGCCATCGAGCGATCCATAATTCAGTGTTTAAAATGCAACCATAGCAATACAATTAATGCCCTTTTTATCGGCCCGCAGAGGCCACGTAAGATCCACTTAAGAGCTGTATAACACCATCCGGTATCAGAGCTCCCATATAAATTCATCGAGTAAGATAAACTTTTAGGGCTTTACAGGCAGAGGCACCCGGTGATTCTGCAAGGCCAGCAGAAAAGGGGGAATGGCTTTTGCATTTGATAGAATATTACTTGGTGAGCACTCTCTCGCTCTCGCTCTCTTTCTCGTGCCCGTGCACACATTCAGCTGAGTTCCCACTGCTGAGAAACAGAATAGCACCAAACCTCAGATAAGAAGAGAATGCAGAATGCTGCTAGCCTGTCATATGAAATCATTCTCTTGACATCTGCCGAGCCTGTTGACGTTTCAGACCTGAGACTCACCCAGGGTTGCACCCAGTTTCTTGCTCTTAGCTGTTCAAGGGTCCCAGTTCCTCTCCTGCCCCAGTTAGCTCAGGCAAGCCTGATCTCGTCAGGTCTCAGAAGCTAAGCAGGGTTGACTCTGGAAAGTACTTGGAGACCTCCAAGGAATACCACAGGTGGGAGATGGGGGCAGGCTTTATTCAACCACCTCTCTGAATGTCCTTCAGGCCCCCAGTAGGGGTCAGTCACCAGAGGTCACCATGACTTCCAGGTGCATGCACACGCACACGCACACACACACCTGCACATATAAAGAATACCTACCCCACCCCTCCCCAGTTTGGTGTAGTGGTTAAGTGTGCGGACTCTAATCTGGGAGAACCAGGTTTGATTCCCCACTCCTCGACTTTCACCTGGTGGATGACCTTGGGCAAGCCATAGCTATGGCACAGCTGTCCTTGAAAAAGAGCAGTTTCTGTCAGAGCTCTCTCAGCCCCACCTGCCTCACAGAGTGTCTGTTGTGGGGAGGGGAAGGGGAAGGAGTTTGTAAACCGCTCTGAGACTCCTTTGGGTAGTGAAGGGCGGGGTATAAATCCAATCTCTTCTTCTTTTTCTTCTTCTTCTTCTAGATAGGGAGACTGGAAAGGGGAGAAGCAACGGTGAGGTCATAGCGGTCCCAGAAAAAAGTTATGGCTATACCCACTCGCGAGACAGTTTGGTGTAGTGGTTAAGAGCGCAGATGCTAATCTGGGAGAACCGGGTTTGATTCCCCACGCCTCCACATGCAGCTGCTGGTATGACCTTGGGTCAGTCACAAGTTCTTTCTGAGCTGTTCTCTCAAGAGCAGTTCTCAAAAGAGCTCTCTCAGCCCCACCTACCTCACAGCGTGCCTATTGTGGGGGTGGGGGGAGGAAAGGGGTTTTTAAGTCGCTGACAATCAAATACAAAAGTTCAGCATCCTAGAATGTCCACTGGAGCGTCTGAAAGGTCCTGAGAATATCTGACACCCACTTTTGCAGAGGCAGAATTGAGGAGGGGATTCGTTTTTGGCTTTGGGAATGAAGCTGGCAAGGCGGCTGGACTTTTAGGAAGATGTTAATGAGACGTTAATGGCCCTGGAGGAGGTGTGAGAAAGCTGCTCAGAGAAGCCAGGAGGGTCGAAATGTTACCTTTCTCCCTCAGAAGGCATTCCCTGCTTTGGAACAGTTGTGCGGCCCTCTGGTAAAGCTTTCCCAACCACTCTGCCCACCCCCCTGTTCGGAAAACTCGTCACTTGTTGAATTCTGCCTGCTGCGCAACCATTAAAACACTGTCTGGAAGGCAGAGGTGGGACTATACATATATCTGGGAGGTAGATGTTTTCCTGCAGGGCCCATAGTTTACACCAGCAAAGCTCCGGCAAAGCTTTCCCAGCCACTCTGCCTCTGGGTTAGAAAAACTCTTCACCTGTTGAATTCTGTCTGCTACGCAACAATTAAAACACTGTCTGGAAAGTAGAAAAGGGACTGTACATATATCCATGGGGTAGAAGTTCTCCTACAAGGCCCATAGTTTACACCAGCTTCCTGACGCTATAACCAGTTATTGTTGTTGTGAAGAAGAAGGGGGGGGGGAGATTGGATTTATACCCCGCCCTTCACTACCCGAAGACATCTCAGAGCGGCTTTCAATCTTGTTTCCCTTCCCCTCCCTACAACAGACACCTGTGGGGTAGGTGGGGCTGAGAGAGGTCTTTTGAGGACTGTTCTTGAGAGAATAGCTCTGAGAGAACTTGTAAGTGTCCGCGAGCTTGTAAGGTCATACCAGCAGCTGTCTGTGGAGGAGTGGGGAATCAAATCGAGTTCTCTCAGAGTCTATCCCATCACCACCACCAGCGCCACCATCATCATCATCCATTGTGGGTAGTTATAGCCAGGAGATCTTAAGATTGTCTGGCAGTCAGAAGTTCTAGCTCTCTCTGCATTATGCACCACTAGGTGGCGAGCTAGACTTGTTTTCAAGGCAAGAGACATTTCAGAGGTGGTTCACCATGGCCTGACTCTACGACACGACCCTGGTATTCCTCGGAGGTCGCCTTTCCAAATGCCAGCCAAAGCCGACCCTGCTTAGCTTCCGAGATCTGACAAGCCATAGTTTACTTCAAAGCTTCCCAGAGGAAGGCTTCCTTGTAAAAAAACCACTACGGGGCTTTCTTAATCCAAATATGTTCTATTGTCTGGGGCACCACAGCACCCTGAGGGCCGAACTCCTTGATTTTTCTCAGGTGTGCACACGAAAGCTGATACCCAGCATTAAACATTCGTCTTCAAGATGCCAATGGACTCCAACTTGGTTTTGTTGCTTCAGACCAATGTGACGGTGGCTGGAGATCTCCTGGGATTTCAACTGACTTCCGGGCGACGGAGATCGGTTCCCCTGGAGAAAAGGGCCACTTTGGAAGGTGGATCTCCAGGGACGGCCTCAATAGCTTTCCAGGCCCAGCCGGCCAATGCGGCAACCCCAGCCAAGGTTCCTTCATTCTCCCCGTCTTCTGGCACTTCTCCGCCGTGCTGTAGGAAAGAAGGCTGTTCTAGGCTGCTTCCCTGGCCCCGCTGGCAGCCGGAAGGGCCGTAAATCTGGCTGGGCGGCCTAATCTCCGGGGGCTTCCTGGCTGAGCTTCCAGGCCGGAGAAAGGGTTGGCCGGACTTCAAAGCGGCAGCTGCGCTCCAAAAAGCCTTCCGCTCCCACTCTCAATCCGGCGTGAGTGTCAGGTAATCCTGCCATTCTCCAGGGCAGGAGATGGGATTTACTGGGCTGGGTGAGACAACTCCACTCCTCCACCCTCCTCCCGCTGGAATGTACTCCTTTCCCTCCGCTTGCTGGCTAATATCTGTATTCAAGGCTACTGGTAACTTCTCACAGACATGTTTAGTGTTTTTAACTTCTTTTGCAGGTGTCATCTATTCATGCCTTCCCACTCTTTAGCCTGGGAAAGCTTTTAGGTGGGATTCATCCCAGGGCGGGGACTGGGGAACCCGTGTAACAATACACGTTTGAAATCACTATATCTATCCCAACACTATTGTTCCAATCCATTACTAACTCAGCAAGTGTCCCCTGAAGAAATTCCCCCAATAAAGTATTGTTTAAGATCCTTTGTGTGGGGTGAGTTCATCCAGGAAGTCTCACAGTGAGTCACCCAAGAGTAGCAGCAAAATCCTGGGGGTGCGCGGGGGGGTGCGCGCGCTGCTTGTTGCTTTAGAAGTATGGTCGCCAACCTCCAGGTGGGGGCTGGAGATCTCCCAGAATTACAACTTATCTCCAGGTTACAGAAACCACTGATTGGTTGATTGATTGATTGACTGATTGACTGATTGATGTGTAGTGGTAAAGTGTGCAGACTCTTATCTGGGAGAACCGGGTTGGATTCCCCACTCCTCCACATGCAGCTGCTGGATGACCTTGGGCATAGTTCTGTCAGAGCTGTCCTTGAAAGAGCCGTTTCCGTCAGAGCTCTCTCAGCCCCATCCACCTCACAGGATGTTTGTTGTGGGGAGGGGAAGGAGACTGTAAGCTGCTCTGAGACTCCAAGTGAAGGGTGGGGTATAAATCCAACCTCTTCTTCTTCTTCTTCTTCTTCTTCTTGATAACCTTTATTCCACTTCTCATGGAGAAAATGGCTACTTTGGGAGGTGGATTGAATGTCATTCTACCCTACTTCCCCTCCCTAAACCTAGGGTTGCCAGGTTCTCCCTGGCCACTGGTGGGGGATGGGGGGCAGGGTTGCCAGAACCAGGTGGGGAAACTCCTGGAGATTTGGGGGATGGAGCCTGGGGAGGACGGGGACATCAGTGTGGCACTATGCCCTAGTGTCCACCCTCCGAAGCATTAATTTCCTCCAGGGGAACTGATTGCTGCATTCCGGAGGTGAGCTGAGGGCTCCTTTTGTAGCAGGAGCTCCTTTGCATATTAGCCCCCCCCCGATATAGCCAATCCTCTAAGAGCTTACAGTAGCCCCTGTAAGAAGAGCTCTGTAAGCTCTTGGAGGATTGGCTACATTGGGGAGGTGTGGCCTAATATGCAAAGGAGCTCCTGCTACAAAATGAGCCCTGTAATTCTGGGGGCTCCCCAGGTCCCACCTGGAGTCTGGCATCCCTACAAAATTGCAGTCTCTCAAGCTCCACCCTCAAGTCTCCAGGTATTTCTGAACTCAGGGATGGCAACCAATGTTCCCTCTAAGCTGTGGAGTCTTGTGAGCAAACATTCTACTTCGTGGGCTACCGGCATTAAAGTGGTGAGCGAGCGATTTGGCTGCTGTCTTTATATATATATAAATTAGTTTGCTCAGGAGCCATCCTTCCTGAGCTAAGACAAAAAATGTGTGAGCTGGAGGCTAAAGAAACTGTGTGCTAGCTCACACTCACTCAGCTTAGAGGGAACACTGGCTCCTGCATAAATCCATTTGCTCTGGAGCCATCCTTCCTGAGCTAAGTCCAAAATGTGTGAGCTGGCGGCTAAAAAACTGTGCGCTAGCT
Organism: Lepidodactylus listeri; assembly: GCA_029233225.1. Lineage (NCBI taxonomy): Eukaryota > Metazoa > Chordata > Lepidosauria > Squamata > Gekkonidae > Lepidodactylus > Lepidodactylus listeri. The sequence goes on from JARCFY010000012.1 coordinate 9,216,679, forward strand.
CACACCAACTCAGCTGAGAGGGAACACTGTAAATGGCAACCCAGCTTAGAGGGGTTCATCTGTTGGCCTTAAATTAAAGGGGAGGATTCTTATCAGGGAAGAGATTTGTGCCGCTGTCTGTGACACACCACAGAAGAGACGTCCTGGCGCTGTCAGGCCAAAGCTGAGGGTCTGTTGGGAGGAGAGGCAAGAGGAGCTTTGAATAGTTCAAATAATAGAGGCTCTCGAGCCGATTGGAATTGATATGGACTGCTGTGTGCAGTCAAGAGAAAGATGTAGAGCTTGGTGCTCCATCTCTGGAGGTGGCCTGAAAGGAAACGGATGGGAACCTGGGCACTCGTTGCCGCACCTCTTATTTGTTTGTTTGTTTGTTTGTTTGTTTGTTTGTTTGTTTCACTTATATCCCGCCTTGCCAGTTGGCAACCGGCTCAAGGCGGCTAACAACATATATCAGTACAAAAATAAAATATAAAACAGTTAAGATATTTAAAACATTACTACAGTTATTCCCCAAGATGACGGCTTCTTAGCGCTCCGGTGGGTATTTTAGGCAGCAAGGCACGATCAGTAGGGCCAGGGAGATGGTGTACTCAGCTTTCCCCCCGATGGCGGCTCCTATTTGAACGCCTGGTGGAAGAGCTCCGTCTTGCAGGCCCTGCGGAACTGCAACAAATCCCGCAGGGCCCTGATGTTATCTGGGAGCTCGTTCCACCAGTAAGGAGCCGCCACCAAGAAAGCCCTGGCCCTAGTACAAGTCAACCGGGCCTCTTTTGGACCGGGGCAAGCCAGGCGATTTTGGGTGCCGGACCTCAGAAGCCTCTGGGGTCTATATGGGGAAAGGCGGTCCCTCAGGTAGGCGGGCCCTTGACCATAAAGGGCTTTAAAGGTTAACACCAGCACCTTGAACCTGATCTGGTACGCTATAGGCAGCCAGTGCAGCCGCTGCAGCACAGGCCGGATGTGGTCCTGCAAAGAGAGACCCACCAACAGCCTGGCCGCAGCATTCTGCACCAGCTGCAGCCTCCGGATCTGGGTCAAGGGCAGCCCTAAGTAGAGAGCGTTACAGTGGTCAAGACGTGAGGTGACCATAGCATGGATCACTGTAGCTAGGTCTTCGCGTTCGAGGAAGGGGGCCAACTGCCTAGTCAGCCGAAGATGGAAAAAGGCTGCTTTGGCAGTGGCTGCTACCTGGGCCTCCATTGTCAAGGAGGAGTCCAGGAGCACACCCAAACTCCTGACCCTCGGAGCTGGCACCAATGGCACCCCACCAAAGGACGGAAGTGGATGCCCTAACCCCGTCCCAGTCCGACTCAAGCACAGGACCTCCGTCTTCAGAGGATTCAATTTCAGTCGACTCAGCCTAAGCCAGCCCGCAACCTCCTGTAGCGCCCGCTCCAGGTCATCTGGAGACGAGCCGGACCGGCTGCCCAACAACAGATAGAGCTGGGTGTCATCGGCATATTGATGACACCCTAGCCCATGTCTCCGGACAATCTGGGCGAGGGAGCGCATATAGATGTTGAATAACATCGGGGATAGGACCGCCCCTTGAGGAACGTCACATACCAGTGGGTGCCTCTGGGAGGTCTGTTCCCCGAGCACAACCCTCTGTCCCCGATCTTGGAGAAAGGAGGCAAGCCATTGTAAAGCAAGCCCCCATATCCCCGCATCGGCGAGGCGGTGAATCAGCAACTGGTGGTCAACGACATCAAATGCCGCCGACAGATCTAACAGCACCAGTGCCGCCGTACTGCCTCGATCCAGATGTCTTCGGAGGTCATCCGTGAGGGCGACCAGAACCGACTCCGTCCCGTGACCCGGTCGGAAGCCGGTTTGAAACGGGTCCAGCATGGAGGTGTCATCCATGAAGCTCTGTAACTGAACCGCCACCACCCTCTCCAATACCTTACCCAAATAGGGTAGGTTGGACACCGGCCGATAGTTGGCCAAAACAGCCGGGTCCAGAGATGGTTTTTTAAGAAGAGGGCGGACCATCGCAACCTTGAGTGCTTCCAGGAACAGTCCTTCTGCAAAGGACTTGTTAATAATTTCCCGGAGCGTATCACGCAGCCCCTCATGACAAGCTTTTATAAGCCACGAGGGACACGGATCAAGGCTACACGAGGTTGGGCGTACAGTCAAGAGCAACCTGTCAACCTCCTCAAGACTGAGAGGACCGAAATGATCCAAGATAACACCTGAAGACGTGCATGGAGCCTCAAGTTCATGCACTGTCTCAACTGTGGCCGGCAGTTCGCGGCGGAGTCGCAAGATTTTATCTGCAAAATAGCTCGCAAAGGCCTCGCAGCCAATTTCCAATTCTCTATCATTTAAGGTGCTCTGTGGCACTTCAGTTAACGTCCTAATAGTTCTAAATAATTGGGCCGGGCGAGAGCTAGCAGATGCAACCTTCGCTGCGTAGAATTGTTTCTTAGCAGCTTTGATTGCCATCTCATAGGATCTCATAAACGTCCTATAAGATGTTCTTGATGCTTCGTCGCGAGAACGCCGCCACCGTCTCTCTAGCCGTCTGAGACCCTGTTTCATCAGCCTCAGCTCCCCGGTAAACCAGGGAGCCAGCTTTGAGCGAGGGCGCAGAGGGCGTCGGGGAGCAATCTCATCGATGGCTGCCGAGAGCCGGTCATTCCAGTCCTCGACCAGTCCATCTAGTGAGTCGCTGGGAGGCATGGGATCCCGCAGAGCCGTCAGAAACCGCTGCGGGTCCATCAGGCTCCGCGGGCGAGCTAAAATCCGCTCGCTACCCAAACGGAGTTGGGGTGACACCATCACACGAGCCTTCAGGGCATAGTGGTCAGACCATGGCACTGCCGTAGCAGGCAACTGACCCACCGTAACCCCCGCCGCGAAGATCAGGTCGAGTGTATGTCCGGCCTGGTGTGTAGGAACCGTTACAAATTGGGAGAGCCCTAGTGTCACCATGGAAGACACCAGGTCCCTCGCCGGAACAGAGGCCGCATCGTCGGCATGGACATTGAAGTCCAGGACTATCAGCCTTGGGTGCTCCAAGGCCCAGCCCAACACCGCCTCCACCAGCGAGGACAGGCTGTCGGCTGGTGCGTTGGGCGACTGGTACACCAGCCAGACAGCCAACCTCTCCCCAGCTTCCCACACCAGGCCCGCACACTCTATACCCACAAGCTTCAGCGGCGGAAGTGCCCTGTAGGAATAAGCCTCCCGAATGAACAGTGCCACTCCTCCTCCCCGGCCATCAGTCCGTGATTGATGGAGGACCGAGAACCCGGGTGGAGCCAACTGGGAGAGAGCCACTGTCTCCCCCTCTCGCACCCAAGTCTCGGTCACGCATGCCAGGTCAGCACCTTGATCCAGCAGGAATTCCTGCAAGGTGGCAGTCCTGTTATTAATAGACCTGGCGTTACACAACATCAATGACGGAGGATGGTCCTTCCCAACCTCCTTGCCCGCCACTCTCGGGATGGGCCGCAGGCTGGAAGGGGGCCGAGCTTCACCATTTCTCTGCCTCCTTCCTTTTATAACCCGCCTGCTCCCACCGCTATATTTCCCCTGCCCCAGAAGCACTGGAATCCCCAGTCCGGAAGTCATCGGTGCCATCTTGGCCTTCACACGGCTCACTGCCCGTCACAGGCCAGTCGGCACCGTCAGCTGCCCGGTAGAAGATCCCACCCCAGTGCTGTCCAATCCCACTGTGTTTTTGTGGACATCTATCAACTGTGACTCCTCTTAGTTCTGTGGACATTCATTAACTGTTAGGAATTTGTTGAACTGTATTGGACTATTTACACTGGTGTCTTTGGGATGGATCTGTATGGTTATTTAGATCTGCCACGGAATCTGCCACAGAATCTTGCTGGGTGACCTGGGGCCAGTCATGCCCCTCTCAGTCTAACCTACCTCACAGGGTGGTTGTTGTCGTGAAGCTAAAATGGATCCGAAGAGAACCATGTAAGGCCCTTTGGGTCCCCAGTGGAGCCATGGATACACTGGATACATGGAGAGTGGGGTTGCCAACCTCCAGGCAGGGCCTGGCGATCTCCTGGGATTTAGTTGCCCTCCGGACTACAGAGATCAGTTCCCCTGGAGGGCAGACTCTATGGCATTATACGCTGTGGAGGCCCCTCCCCTCCCCACCCCAAACCCCACCCTCTCCAGACTCTACTCCCCCAGGTCTCCAGGAATTTCCCAATCTAGAGTTGGATACCCCAATGGGGAGCATAGATCCCTCCTTAAAGGTAAGCACAGAAGGCTTTCATGGCAGCCCGTGGGAGCTCAGCTTGTGGGAATCAAGTTGCCTGGTGCAATGATTATTTGCCAAAGAATGGGGGGTGTTTGAGGCCGAGGGGAGGGGGGAGTAAGGAAAACACATTGTGGTGTGAAAAGAAAACATCTTCTTTGCTTTCCTGGTCAAACCCACCAAAAGATGGTTCCAGCAGAGAACAGAAGTCTCTTTTTCTCCCCCACCCCTACCCCCAAACCAGGGATGGTTTATCTACTTGCAATTTCTTGCTTTCGAACGTCTAGGTTGGCAGCAGCTGGGGCCAGAGACAGGAGCTCACTCCGTCATGCAGCACTCAGGTCTCAAACTGCTGAACTACCGACCTTCCAGCCAGCAGATCAGCGTCTTAACCACTTGAGCCACTGCAGCCCTATATATTAACAGTGCAGTACTCTAAATAACCATATCATCCCCATACCTGTTAGGGGACAGGTTTGATGATTCAGATCAGACAGAGAGCTGCATTATCTCAAATTTGGGTCATCATTGGAAGAAAAGCTCTTAGAAAGGAGGCGGCTGCGTGGCCTCCATTGCCGGCCACGGAGTCTTCCTCCTTCTAGTAAGCAGGAAAAAGACTCCGCCGGCAAGGGAGGAAGGAAATCTTGTGGGGCTGTCCCTTTAAGGGAGGGGGCTGCGCCCCCCCCAACGGCCCACCACAGAAGCCCTGGCATCTTGAGCATACAGCTGAGCTCTCTCATGACAGTTTCCCTCCAGCTCTCTCTGCTTGCCTTGGGGAGTCCGTCCCTGGCAGCTGTGATCACTACCTGTCACCATTTGTCAAGTTTACAGGGTTCCTGAGAAACGGAGGAGCCTGGGATACTGGCAAGGTGAAGGGCCCCGGAGGAAAAAACGGTGTGAAACGTTTCTCGCCTTGTCTAGCAATCGCTGCTTTCTCAGGTTTCCACGAAGGTGGGAACATTCTCACTCGAACACAGAATGCGTTGCAGACACTGAGAGGAACAGAGCTGGAACTGAGTCATGGAATTCCTTGCTGTTGCTTTACTGGAATGCCACCCCCACCACCCCATTATCTAAAAAATATCCAGGAAGAGGATTATCCAGGAAGTGGAAAGCCCCACTGAGTTCTTTTCTCATTTGGGAATTTCCCCCCCCACCGTGTTGCATTCCGCACTTCCGCCCCAGTCTCCAGACAGCTCAGGAGCTCACATCATTCGCTCTTCCTCCATTTTGGCCCGCACGACACCCCCCTGGGGTAGATTAGGCTGAGAGGGGGGAAGAGAGAGAGAAAGAGAGAAGAGTGCGCTTTCACACACACACAGGCTGTGTGGTCACACTGGTGGCTTGGCGCGATATGGTGCCGCCTCTAATGGTTCCCCACTCCTCCACTTGCAGCTGCTGGATGACCTTGGGCAAGCCATAGTTCTGTCACAGCTGTCCTTGAAAAGAGCAGTCCTCGAAAGAGCTCTCTCGGCGCCACCTACCTCACAGGGTGTCTGTTGTGGGGAGGGGAAGGGAAAGGAGTTTGTAAGCGGCTCTGAGACTCCGAGTGAAAGGCGGGGTATAAATCCAATCTCCTCTTCTAATTGAGCCGGTTGAAAGTGTTGTGGGGCATATCAGCCACATGGCACACCTTGCTGCGAGAAGTCCTGTGGGAAAGCATCCACGTTATTGCAGTGCCTCAGCCCCAAAGCGCACTGCCCCCAAATTTGCAGAATTAATGTGCGCACATAAGTGACCGGGCATGCTCATGTGCCACATGCGCCCATGCACATGTGCGCATATAGGCTTTTTTTTTTTTTTTTTAACCCACCTTAGCAGCAGAACAGATCTGCAGGTTCAGGCTGCCAAACCCATTCTGTGTGTGCTCCCCTGCATTCAGACATCTGGCCATGCGCAATTACTGTGTGGGGAACTGAAAACACCACTTGTGATGTGGTGCCTTTTTAGCCCAACTCCAGTCATCCTATGATGGGATAAGTATGGCTGAGGAACACCTGACAGATGTGAGTGCCTGACTGCACCCGTTTGATCCGGAGGGGAGGGGTGGCCGTGTCGGGGCAAACTGCCCGTGTGATCACGGCCCAAAACAGCATACTTTCAACCCACTTTCAGTGCACTTTGCGACTGGATTTCACTGTGCGGAATGCCAAAATCCACTTGCAAAGGTGGTGGATTGAAATGGCATTATTTAGCATGTGTGAAAGCGTTGACAGCGAAGGTCCTTGTGCTGCGGTGGCAGCTGCTACTGAAGCAACGTCTTCAAGATCTGCACAGCCAGTCAGAAACCTAGCGGGCACCACGTTGGGGAGCCATGGTTTATTGGATGCAACGTCTTGCTTTTGCTGCATGGTCTTATACCTTCACAATCAGTGCTCCCTCTAAGCTGAGTTAGTGTGAGCTGGCTCCTAGTTTTTAAGCTCTGGCTCACACCTTTTTGTCTTAGCTCAGGAAGGATGGCTCCAGAGCGAACTCATTTATGCAGTAGCCAGGTGGCTCGCTCACAACTTTGATGCCAGTAGCTCACATTAGGGCTGCCAAGTCCCCCCCCGCGTGCAGGGATTCCCCCACTCAGATTGCCCCGAATCCGCCAGTCCGGATCCGGGCGGCAGGGGGAACCCCACCCCCGTAGTGGCTAGATCGGGCCGACGTGCCTGGCGTGATGACATCGCCCGGAAGTGACGTCATCATGCAGGGCACGTCGCCAGGCGATGCTCTAGCAACCTGCCTGAAAAACTCTATGGCACCATAGAGTTTTCAGGGCAGTTGCTAGAGCGTCGCCCAGCAACATGCCCAGTGTAATGACATCACTTCCGGGCGACGTCATCGCGGTGCGTACGCGTGAATGTCCCGGACTGGGACCAGCTCTCCCCTGTTTTTTAAGGTAAGTTGCTTGGCAACACAAGACTCTACAGCTTAGAGGGAGCATTGTTCACAATATAGATTTGGTCTGCACTGTTCATGGTATGCCCCACCTTCTGCTTGGGTTGTTCCCTAACTCTTTAATCCAAGTCCTGTTAAGTTGTTTATTGGATGGCTTATGCTGTATTCACTATTTTCATATATACAGTAACCTACCTTGAGTCTTAATAAGAAAGGCAGTCGATAAATGAAGAAATGCCAACAAACGAATAACTGTCTTTTGTACAGTGTTTTACTAATGCACACAAATGCTCCTGCAGATTATAAAACGGCATACACAATAAATCTCGATGCACATACAATCGCATTTTACTGCTTTTCTGTAATGTATTACCAGTTTGCATAAATAGAGTTACGGGAAAAGATGCAAACAAGCTTTAGGAAATGAGCGCCACGCTGAGAGCCCCTGCATGTCCAGGGCAACGAATTTAAAAACACTTCCTCTTCACAAAACAGAGCGAAGCAATCCAGAAGTCTAGAATCTGGGCTGTGATTTGGAAGAGGGGGTTTTTAGAAGCCTGCCCCTGTGAAGCCATCTGGTTTTATTGACACAGTATCACAAGTGGGCCTTAGCAGAGAAATATCAGGAAACAGAAAAGATTCCTGCCCCGAGGAGCTCACAGCAGATTTTGACACATAGAGAAGGGATGAATATAAGGTTGCCAGCTCTGGGTTGGGAAATACCTGGAGATTTGGGGGGTGGATCCTGGGCCCAGCAGGGTTTGGGGAGGGACCTCGGGCAGGTATAATGTCATAGACGCTCCCTTCCAAAGCAGCCACTTTCTTTAGGAAAACGTATCTTGGTCATCTGGAGCTCAGTTATAATAGTGGGCGATCTCCAGGTACTGCCTGCAGGTTGGCAACCGTAGATGAATGAGGGCTCAAATCGATTAGAAGATTAGGCATCTCAGCAGGGCCTAATGCCATAATGTCTGTCCTCCAAAACAGCCACTTTCTCCAGAGGAATTGTTAACAGCAGGAGATCTCCAGGTGCCACCGATTGGTTGGCGACCCTATAGGATGCATTCATGTACCCTGTTTTCACATTTTTGATAGAAATCATCTGTCCTGAAAAGCAGAAAGCCAGATACTGAATCTGAAGTTGAAATACTCTGGCCCCCAAATGAGAAGGGAGCACTCACTGGAGAAGACCCTGTTGCTAAGAAAGATTGGAGGTCAAAGAAGAAGGGGATGGCAAAGGATGAGAGGGTTAGACAGTGTCATCGATGCGACGGACATGAAGGCCAGATCCTGAAGCTGAAGCTCCAATACTTTGGCCCCCAAATGGGAAGGGAGCGCTCACTGGAGAAGACCCTGTTGCTAAGAAAGATTGGAGGTCAAAGAAGAAGGGGATGGCAAAGGATGAGATGGTTAGACAGTGTCATCGATGCGACGGACATGAAGGCCAGATCCTGAAGCTGAAGCTCCAATACTTTGGCCCCCAAATGGGAAGGGAGCGCTCACTGGAGAAGACCCTGTTGCTAAGAAAGATTGGAGGTCAAAGAAGAAGGGGACGGCAAAGGATGAGATGGTTAGACAGTGTCATCGATGCGACGGACATGAAGGCCAGATCCTGAAGCTGAAGCTCCAATACTTTGGCCCCCAAATGGGAAGGGAGCGCTCACTGGAGAAGACCCTGTTGCTAAGAAAGATTGGAGGTCAAAGAAGAAGGGGATGGCCAAGGATGAGATGGTTAGACAGTGTCATCGATGCGACGGACATGAAGGCCAGATCCTGAAGCTGAAGCTCCAATACTTTGGCCCCCAAATGGGAAGGGAGCGCTCACTGGAGAAGACCCTGTTGCTAAGAAAGATTGGAGGTCAAAGAAGAAGGGGACGGCAAAGGATGAGATGGTTAAACAGTGTTATTGATGCAACGAACATGGAATTGGGCACACTCCAGAGGACGGTGGAGGACAGGAGGAGCCTGGCGTGATGTGGTCCGTGGGGTCGCGACGAGTCGGACTCGACTGTGCGACTGAACAACAACAACAAAGGTTTTGAAAGATGTTGCCACACCAAATGGAGTTGAGCAAAATTTCAGCCCCTGATACGTGCCCTGGTTGGAGCTGAGCTAGTTCAGGAATGAGTGTTTGTGTGTGTGAGGGGGAGCAAATGAAAATAAAGTCCTCTGGGATGTACGTGTGGGGGTTTTGAGCCGTGTGAGTAGGGCAGAAGAGCCATTCTTGCAGCTAGAAACACTTTCTGCCTCCCACAGTCGAGAGCCAAAAATGCTCACCAAAGGAGAACTCCCCACCCCCAGCTTCCTTTTCCTGTTCTGCGAGGAAGCGTCCCACACAAAACCGGGCTCCGATGCCCCCTCTAAGCTGTGGAGGCTTGTGAGCAAAAATTCTACTTTGTGAGCTACTGGCCATTAAAGTTGTGAGCCAGCAATTTGACTGCCACATCAATTGTCTTGCTCTGGAGCCGTCCTTCCTGAGCTGAGACAAAAATCTCTGAGCCGGAGGCTAAAAAACTGTGAGCTGGCTCACACTAACAGCTTAGAGAGAACATTGTGGCCTGGCCTCCATCTCTCTTCGAAAAGGCCAGGTTCGGGGATATTTTATTTCCGTTCGCTTCACACTGACTCGATATTCTACATTTTAAAGGCTCTAACTTTTTTATTTTTAAGTGTGCATGCGCATGAAAACTTTGACATTGATTGAATAAACCTCTGTTGGTCTTAAAGGTGCCACTGGACTCGACATTTGAATGGGTCGCAGGCTGTGCTGCAGTGACTGGAGAAAATACGTTCCTTATTGATTTGAGCATAAGTGCCTCAAGAGACCAGGAGGTTCCCATTAAGGTTGCTCCCAAGGGAGGTTGGAAAACTTTGTTTTTCATTATATACAAATACAGGACAGCATTTGCGACTGAGAAAGGACGTTTAAGAAACAAGGGACCTTGTCTCGTTGTTTCGCTGTTATCATCGACTGTGAACGGTTTATCTTCACATTGTTGGTGTCACTGTTCCTCTGTATTGAGATTGTTATGTCTAAACATAGTACTTGATGTGATACTGTATATTACTGACTACTGTGTTATATGGGTCAAAAATACAGTTTCTGTCATTTCTGTTGTTGTACATTACTAGATGAACCGGGAGTCTTTGTTAGCCCATTCTCGGAGTCATATATTTGTGGTTTTAGCAGTTCTTACTCCGTTGTCCGTTGTTGTTGTATAGCCTCCAGGTGGGGCCTGGAGATCTCCCGCTGTTACAATTGATCTCCAGATGACAGAGATCGGTTCCTGTGGAGAAAATGGCTGCTTTGGAGGGTAGACCCTATGGCGTTATACCCTGCTGAGTCCTTCCATCCCTACCCACCCCCCCAGATACTGCCCTCCACAGGAGCCACCCTCCAAATTGTCAGTAAAAGGCCCTTTCCATGCCGAATTACAACTGCTCTTTAGATGGCACAGATCTTCCCCTGGAGAAAATGGTGGACTCTGTGTCATTATATCCTGCTGAGGTCACCACAGCAAATTGACACTGAGCGCCCAAGGCCGGGGCACTCTCCCAGAGCCTCTTTCTAGAGCCCGTTGCATTTATTTCCACAACAGGCCTTAATCCTAGTAACAGATAAAACTCACATGGTAGCAGGGGTGTCAACTTTTAAAATCCCCGGGGGAGTGGGGGCTCCTGTGTGTGCACGCGCGAAGTGCACGCGCAAGCCGGGACCATGTCCCCGCCGCCTCCCGCCCCGGGCCTGGCCACTCCTACCTCCATTCCTCCCTCCGTCCGTCCAGGGGCCAGCTGGGCACATTGCCGGGGCGACGCCCTGAAACTCTATGGTGCCACAGAGTTTCGAGGCGATTGCTAGAGCGTCGCCCGGCAATGTGCCCAGCGTGATGGCATCACTTCCGGGTGACGCCAGCACGCTGGGCATTTGCCAAGGTAGCCCCTGGACGGAGGGAGGGAGGGAGGGAGGGACGAAGGCAGATGGCCGGCAGCTGGGTGGGCCTAGGAAGGGCCCGGTGGGCGCTCCATTTTGCTGGGGGGTGGCTGAGCACCCCACGCCCGGAAATTTGGGGGGGGTCAAGCCCTCGAACCCCCCCCCCCCGTAGTTGACGCCTATGCACAGTAGTGACTTGCCCATATGCTATAATTAATACCAAACCTGGGATAGATTCAGGTGGGTTGCCGTGAAGTTTAAGTCCAATGGCTCCCTTAAGACCACTAAAGTTTAATTCTGGGCGTAAGCTTTCGTGGTGATGCACACTTCTTCAGATACAAAACCTGGGAGACAGAAGAGGAAGCAACATAGCTGAGAGCCGCAGATGCTGAATCACCACAAGAAGCCCCGATCTTTCCAAGTTCCCCCTTTTCTTTTTCACTTCCTCAGCTTTTCCCATCTCACCTAGCCCTGGGGCAATCCCTGGGAAAAGTCTGAAACTGGGACCTGGAGATTCGTCCTAAGAAAGGCATGACGATTGAAACACTATCAAATGGACTCGCTTTTTAAAAAGAAAAGGAAGAAACACACCTTTTCTGACAATGCTTGCAAAAAAAAATATTTTTTTTTGTTCACATTGCTGACCCTTGTGCATGTTTTCTCAGAGAACTTTATTTATTTACTTATTTAAAAGAAGAGAAGAGGGTTTTTTTTGTACCCCGCTTTTCGCTACTTGAAGGAGTCTCAGAGCGGCTTCCGATCACCTTCCCTTCCTCTCCCCACAACAGGCGCCTTGTGAAACTAGGGTTGCCAGCCCCCAGGTGGGGCCTGGGGATCCCCCGCTTTTACAACTGATCCCCAGCTGACAGAGATCAGCTCCCCTGGAGAAAATGGCTATTTTGGAGGGTGGACTCTATGGCATTGTGCCATGTGGAAGCAGGGCCGGTGCTACCATAAGGCGAGGTTAGGCGACTGCCTAGGGGCGCAGAACTCTGACGGGCGCAGAGGCCAGCAAGCGGGGTGAGGACGATGGGGAGAGCAGCCCTGACTACAAGCAGGAATCCTCGTCTTTGTGTTTTTCATTCTTCCTAAAATGCATTTATGTTTGAAAATTGGTGAGCACACGGGGCCAGGAGAGGGCGGGGTTTGGGGAGGGGAGGGGAGGGGCCTCAGCATAGTACAATGCCATAGAGTCCAATTTTCAAAGCAGCCATTTTCTCCAGGGGAGCTGATTTCTGTCAGCTGGAGATCAGTTGTAAAAGCGGGAGATCCCCGGGCCCCACCTGGAGGCCAGCAACACTAGCCCAAGGTCCCCCAGCAGGCCTCAGGTGTCTCAAACTCGCTTCCAGTCACCTTCCCTTCCTCTCCCCACAACAGGCACCCTGTGAGGCAGGTGGGGCTGAGAGAGTCCTGAGAGAGAAACTGGGACTGGCCCAAGGTCCCCCAGCAGGCCTCATGTGTCTCAAAGTGGCTTCCAATCACCTTCCCTTCCTCTCCCCACAACAGGCACCTCGTGAGGCAGGTGGGGCTCAGAGAGTCCTGAGAGAGAAACTGGGACTGGCCCAAGGTCTCCCAGCAGGCCTCATGTGTCTCAAAGCGGCTTCCAATCGCCTTCCCTTCCTCTCCCCACAACAGGCACCCTGTGAGGCAGGTGGGGCTGAGAGAGTCCTGAGAGAGAAACTGGGACTGGCCCAAGGTCTCCCAGCAGGCCTCATGTGCCTCAAAGCAGCTTCCAATTGCCTTCCCTTCCTCTCCCCACAACAGGCCCCTTGTGAGGCAGGTGGGGCTGAGAGACTCCTGACAGAGAAACCGGGACTGGCCCAAGGTCACTCATCTGGCTTTGTGTGGAGAAGTGGGGAAATCAAACCCAGTTCTCCAGATTAGAGTCTCCCACACTTAGCCACTACACCACTGAGCCACTGTACAGAGAAAGGCAATGGAAAACCACTTCTGAATGCCTCTAACCTTGAAGACCCTATGGGGTCTCCATAAGTCAGGTGCGATTTGATGGCAGGAGGAAAAAAGTAGGTAATGCGAAAGACCTCCGCCTGAGACCCCGGAGAGCTGCTGCCAGTCTGAGTAGACAAGACTGACTTTGATGGACCAAGGGACTGATACAGTATAAGGCAGCTTCATGTGTCCACTGAATTCTAGCGCATGATCTTCGACGCCAGTGGAACTGGGGTGTGTGTGTGTGCAGAAGGTATCGGTTCTCCGCACATCAGCAGTCTCCCGAATGATCAAGCCGTCCCCTCCCTATCTCTTGATCAATTTTATCTCATCAGAAAGCTTAAACAAACTGGCCATCTCCCCATGAGGAAATGCTCCGTTGATTCTTCCAAGTTACTCAACTGCCACTGCTGTGTGCAGAACGGGGTTGAACTTTGAGACAAATGCTCCTCTCTGCCAATGCGGCAGTTTGCGTCAAGAAAAATCCATGCTGCACCAAAGAACAAGTTAATGTTAGCTGACATGGCTCAGGCTTAACTCTGCCAGAAGCGAACCGCTCTGGCTTCGCTGACCCCACTGCTGATTTTGTGGCCACTTAAGCCCCATATCCACTGCAGGTGAACTTGCTGCCTTTTGGTACAGAATAAATTTGCACGGTGCTCTGTGGGTTCTGCTTACACAGGAGGTGTCTCTGTGTCTGTATGGACATAAATGTTCTCAAGCTTTTTAGCCTCCAGTTCATACACTTTTGTCTTAGTTCAGGAAAGATTTCTCCAGAGCAAACTAATTTATACAGCAGCCAAATGGCTCACTCACAACTTTAATGCCAGGAGCTCAGAAAGTAGAATTTTTGCTCACGACTCCACAGCTTAGAGGGAGCATTGGCCATGACCCACCCATAATCAGTGTAGCCGGGGTCATTTCGTAGAAAAAGAGGTGCAGGAGCTCATTAGCATAACTCATTTGCATAACTCATTTGCATATGCCACACCCCCTAACTTACCGGAAGTGTGTCAGAAGGCAACACCCACCCCTCAGGCTCCACTCCACAGGTGAGTGAAACCGACCTGCTCTTCCTCCATTCCCTTCCCCATCCAATACTTTGTGCAATAAAAAGAAGCGTAAAGAACACACCCTCCTTCTCTTCCTGCTCCCTTGAAACCACCAGGTTTCAAGTAGACTTGAGATACCCTGGACATGTGCACCACCCATCCCTTTCCCTTCTCCTCCCCACAACAAGACACCCTGTGAGGTAGGTGGGGCTGAGAGAGGTCTTTTGAGAACTGCTCATGAGAGAACAGCTCTGAGAGAACTTGTGACTGGCCCAAGGTCACACCAGCAGCTGCACGTGGAGGAGTGGGGAATCAAACCCAGTTCTCCCAGATTAGAGTCCAACTCCTGACCACTACACCAAACTGATGGGGTGGAAGCTGCTGAAGGGTTGGTGAAATTTCTCCAGTACTTATGTGCCATGTGCCCAGATAAAAAATGGTATACTTAGAAAATTTATATGCCACCTTGAGCAAATCTCTGGAAAAGCAGCACACGGTCATAAAAGGAACAATGATAAAATTATCAATATTCAAACAAAACATTAAAATCAGTAAAGACCCTAGCAGGGCTTTCCCCGGGGCGCTGCGCCTCTGCACTGCTCGGGGAAGCCAAGGAGGGGGTGGGGCTTGGTCATGTGCCCGCCCCCTGGGCTCCTCACTCCCGGAGCTGCGCTCCTGTGCGCTCCCACTCCAACGGACCCCTGAGTGTAGCCATCTTTTGTTGCAGGGACTGGCCCAGTCTGAGAAGAGCACTGGCTCTGAACTAGCCAGGTTCCACACTCAGGTGTAGACATGGTGCAATGCTTGGTCACCTATAATTTTCTTCCAATGTTTTATGCTTCCAATGAAAAGCAAACCTAAGAGGCTTCAGTCTTAAGAGAGGCATCATTAGGAGAAGGGGCCGTGGTAGCTCAGAGGTTAAGATGCTGAACTGCAGACCGGAAGGCCGGTAGTTCGGCAGTTCGAGACCCAAGTACCACATGACAAAGCGAGCTCCCGTCTCTAGTCCCAGCTCCTGCCAACCTAGCAGTTCGAAAGCAAGAAATTGCAAATCGATAAACTGCAAGTAGATATTGCAAGTAGATAAATTGCAAATAGATAAACAGGTACCGCTTTGGTGGGAAGATAAGAGCATTCCATGGGCCTTGGCGTCTAGTCATGCTGGCCACATGACCACGGAGAAGTCTTCGGACAGTGCTGGGTCTTCAGCTTGGAAACGGAGATGAGCACTGCCCCCTAGAGTCAGATTCGACTGGCTTTTGAGTGAGGGAAACCTTTACCCTTAAGAGATGTTTGACCATTAACCTCAGGAAGTTTTTTTCTGCTCAGTTGCCCTCCCCCCCAGGTGATTTTCTCATTGCAGGGGGAAAAGATGACGGGTTTCCCCTGCCTTTCCCACTGTGTTCAGGAAAGCACAGAGGTGTGGCCGAGTCCTTGTAGAGGAACGATATAACGGCTAGCGCTCTTCTCAAGGGGTACATAGAATCACAGAGTTGGAAGGGGTCTTACAGGCCATCTAGTCTAACCCCCTGCTCAGTGCAGGACCAGCCTAGAGCATCCCTGACAAGCGTTTCTCCAGCCACTGCTTAAAGACTGCCAGGGAGGGGGAGCTCACCACCTCCCTAGGCAGCCGATTTCACTGTTGCACAACTCTGGCTGTTGAAAGGTTTCTTCTAATATCCAGCCGGTACCTTCCCACCCTTCATTTCAACCCATTCTTGCGAGTCCTCTCCTCTGCTGCCAACAGGAACAGCTCCCTGCCCTCCTCTAAGTGACAGCCCTTCAGACACTTCAAGAGAGCAATCGTGTCCCCCCTCCACCTCCTCCTCTCCAGACTGAACATTTCCAATTCCATGCACACTTTGTCAGACGAAAGCTCGCACCTTGAATCAAACTTTGTTGGTCCTTAAGGTGCCATTGGACTCTAACTTTGTTCTGTTGCTTCAGACCAACACTGCTGCCCAGCGTGATCTGACATTCCCGAGTCCCGATCATTTTCATCGCCCTCCTCTGTGCCCACTCCATTCTGTCCACATCCTTGTTGAAGGGAGGCCTCCAGAACTGCACACAGTACTCCAAGGGTGGTCTGACCAATGTAGCGTACAGCCGGACTGTACTACATCTTGTGACTCGGATGTCAAGCCTCTGCTGAGACACCCCAAGGTCGCATTAGCCCTTTTCGCCGCTGTATCACACCGACTGCTCAGACTGAGCTTACAATTGGTACATTCCGTTTCAAAGGACGATGCAGATTTCCTGGCGAATGTGCTCAGCAGTTGAAATTGCCGGGCACAGCGCTGGCGATCAGACACGCACCGCTTGCTGGGTCCGTTCGGTTCAGCTTTGAATGACTTCAGTGCCTGCCAAACTCCCTGGCACTGGATTTCTGCAAAAACTGCCCATGTGCAAAAACCACTGCTGATCCAAACAGATTGGCAGTCGTTAACATGGCTAAGGACAACTTAGATGAACGCTGGATGGTAGGATGGGGGGGGGGTTTGGAAACCCCCCCCGTGTTTATTTATGACTGATTTAAATGATTTGTGGCCTATTTAAATAACTGACTGGCAAGGTGGCTCAGTGGTTAAGATGCTAAACTGCAGACTAGAAGGTCAGTAGCTCGGCAGTTCGAGACCCGAGTGCCGTGTGACGGAGTGAGCTCCCATCTCTGGCCCCAGCTCCTGCCAACCTAGCAGTTTGAAAGCAAGAAATTGCCAATAGATAAATAGGTACCACTTCAGTGGGAAGGGAACAGCGTTCCGTGCGCCTCAACGTTTAGTCATGCTGGCCACATGACTACGGAGAAGACTTCGGACAGCGCTGGCTCTTCGGCTTGGAAACGGAACTGAGCACTGCCCCCTAGAGTTGGATTTGAGTAGCTTTCAAGCAAGGGAAACCTTTACCTTTTACCTTTACCTTAAATAATTGACTGGCAAGGGCAGGGCCAGATGGTGGGAGCAGCAGAATTCCATCAGTCTGTATAAGAATGTGCATACCGAAAAATCTAATTGTGCTTTTTGAATATTGAACGAAAACACTAAAGCTGGGCTGGTTCCAGGTTTTTTTAGGCCCCGGGCAAGATATAACCGGCCCCCCTTTCCCACTTTGATTCCCTGTTGGGAAGAAAGAGAGAGGACAAATTAAGTCAATAGACAAATATCTCAAAAGAACCCCGAGAGGTAGGTTAGAAAAAGCGATAGTGACTTCACGATTACACAGTGAGTCTAGATGAAGGCAGGGTGACGGGAGCCCCCCGGGCAGCTCTGACAGGTTGGTGAGTGCCCACCTCAGCCTACCCATGATGCTGGCCCCGCACTGAAGCAGTCCGGTAAACCATCACAAGTGAGTCAATGAACAGATGACAAATCCATAGAAAAATAGAGAAGAAGGAGGAGGAGGAGGAGGAGAAGGAAACCTCCTGGTGGCACCTGGTGTTTTTGGCCACTGTGTGACACAGAGTGTTGGACTGGATGGGCCATTGGCCTGATCCAACATTGGCTTCTCTTATGTTCTTATGTCTGGGACAGTGATGCTCTGTCTTCTTGGTGGTAGGGGGGTGACAGTGGGAGGGCTTCTAGAGTTCTGGCCCCACTGGTGGACCTCCTGATGGCACCTGGTATTTTTGGCCACTGTGTGACAGAGTGTTGGACTAAATGGGCCATTGGCCTGATCCAACATCCTTCTCTTCTCTTATGTTCTTATGTTCTTAGGAAGAGGAGGAGGAGTTTCATACTCTGTCCTTCACCACCTTTTTTTTTTAACAGTTTATTAATCATTTTTAGTCATGGTAGTGTACAACAACATTAAAAAACTTTACATATATTTCTTGGGAGTCTAGTTTTTCTATTTTCTATCGAGCCAAGTATAAACTTTACACCATCTTCTAATCTGTACATCTTGCTCTTTCCCTTGTAGCAATATACTTAACCTATCCATTTCTGCAATGTCCAACGTTCTCTGAATTATTTCATCTCTGGAGGGTATTTCCTCTGCTTTCCATCCCTTTGCTACTAATATTCTAGCAGACGTTAAGATATAGATTATAATATATACATTGTTTTTTCCATAACTATCTGGAAGCATGTTTAACAAGAAAACTTCTGGTGTCAATGGAATATCATTGTGTGTTATTTCCTGTATCATATTATGTATTTTATGTCAAAAATCTTGCATTTTACCACACCTCCACCACGTATGGTAAAAGGTTCCCACATTTTCCTTACATTTCCAGCAGATATTTGAAACATTAGGATAACACTTAGCTATTTTATCAGGTGACCAGTGCCACCTATAAAACATGTATACCCTGTCCTTCACCACCTGAAGGAATGTCAGAGTGGCTTCCAATCACCTTCCCTTCCTCTCCCCACAACAGACATCCTGTGAGGCAGGTGGGGCTGAGAGAGCTCTGAGAGAGCTGTGACTGACCCAAGGCCACCCAGCTGGCTTTTATGTGGAGGAGTGGGGAATCAAACCTGGTTCTCCAGATTAGAGTCCGTCACGCTTAACCACTACACCACACTGGCTAATGAATGGTGAACGAGACACGTGCCAGACCAGCAAACATTGAAGTGTCCCTCATAATTTCTTCTGGCGCAAGGCACTTTCTCCTGATGCGACTGCACCTCTTGCATTAGGAGGAGGAGGAGGGGGAGAGCTTGATTTGTACCCCACCCTTCACTCCGAGCCTCAGAGTGGCTTACAATTGTCTTC
Source organism: Lepidodactylus listeri (assembly GCA_029233225.1). Taxonomy (NCBI): domain Eukaryota; kingdom Metazoa; phylum Chordata; class Lepidosauria; order Squamata; family Gekkonidae; genus Lepidodactylus; species Lepidodactylus listeri. The sequence goes on from JARCFY010000012.1 coordinate 9,235,439, forward strand.
CCTTCCTCTCCCCACAACAGCCCCCCTGTGAGGTAGGTGGGGCTGAGAGAGCTCTTTTGAGAACTGCTCTTGAGAGAACAGCTCTGAGAGAACTGTGACTGACCCAAGGTCACACCAGCAGCTTCATGTGGAGGAGTGGGGAATCAAACCCGGTTCTCCAGATTAGAGTCTGCCGCTCTTAAGCACTGCGTCACACTGGCACCATTGTCAGCAGATGTTTAGCACGACCAATACTTAGATTCTGCACTCTCACTTACCAGGATTTGGTTCCTAAGGTAGCTTGGGCTGCTGCTTCCACCTAACTCCACAGAATACTTGACAAGAATAAGACATCATGCAAGGGGAGGGGGGGGAAGAGCCCTTGAAACAATCCGCGCGAACAGCTGCAGTGTATAATCAATACATAATTAAAACAATCAGCAATAAAACCGGCTGTGTCAGAGTAATTAAACAGACCGACTGCAGAAGAGTCAAAGCTATAAAGGCAGGGAAGCCAAAGAAAAACTCCCGCTCCAGATAAAAACAGGATCAACAAAACGCCTGGAGGGAAAACAAAATTTATCCCGGTGATTAGGGCATAAAAAATGTTCCGGGACTGTTGTTCTTTACCGGGCAGGGATAGAGTTCTGTTGGAGAGCCGGTGGCCATCAGAGCTAACCTGGTCAATGCTCTGACTCAGTCCAAAGGAGCTTCGTATGTATCAGAAGTTTGGCTCCCCAGCCTCCAGGTGAGCCTAGAGCAGGGGTGGCCAAACTTGCTCAGTGTAAGAGCCACATAGAATAAATGTCAGGTGTTTGAGAGCCACAAAACATAAACAAATATTACATACACGTTTTTATTTGAAAATATGCAAATGTGTTTTTTTATTAACATTAAATGAGACTGCCAAAAATAAAAAAAACAGAAGGGGGAAACAGATATTGATAATGATATTTATTCGTCCAATGATATTTATTTGTCTAAGAGAGAGAGAAAAAGAGAGAGTGAGAAACAAAGAAAGCAAATAGATGGGAGGGAGAGAAAGTGTGCTTCCCCTTTGCTTCCCCAGCTGTCCTGCCAGGAGCCGTACAATACGTGTGAAAGAGCCGCATGTGGCTCCTGAACCACAGGTTGGCCACCCCTGGCCTAGAGAGCTCCAGAAATGACCGCGGGTTGCCACAAGACCAAGATCAGTTCCCTTAGGGGAAATGGCAGCGTCAAAAGGCCCCCTCTCTGGCTTCCCCTCCTCTGACTCAAGGCAAGAGACGTTCAGATGTGGGTTTGCCACTGGCTGCCTCTGCATCACAACCCTGGACTTCCTTGGTGGTCTCCCATCCAAATGCTAACCGGGCCCGACCCTACCTAGCTTCCAAGATCTGACAAGATTCGGCTAGCCTGGGCCATCCATAATGAATTACTGTTTCTTTAACAGCACAACCCTAAGGAGAGTTACAGTTAGGGTTTCTGGCAGAGGGGGAAAACTCTGCTCCTGGGATTGTCTGGCATGTGCGCTATGCGCACGCACCACAATAAAAACCAATCAGCCAGTATCATGGTGCCCCTGTATAAATCGATGGTGCGACCTCATTTGGAGTACTGTGTACAGTTCTGGTTGCCACACCTCAAAAAGGGTATTATAGCATTGGAAAAAGGGCAGAAAAGGGCAACTAGAATGATAAAAGGGTTGGAACCAGTGTTCCCTCTAAGCTGAGTTAGTGTCAGCCAGCTCACAGTTTTGTAGCCTCTGGCTCACACCTTTTTGTCTTAGCTCAGGAAGGCAGGCTCCAGAGCAAACGAATGTATGCAGCAGCCAAATCGCTTGCTCACAACTTGAATGCCAGTAGTTCACAAAGTAGAATTTTGGCTCACAAGACTCCACAGCTTAGAGGGAGCACTGGTTGGAACACTTTCCCTATGAAGAAAGGCTGAAGCGCTTGGGGCTCTTTAGGTTGGAGAAATGAGGGCTGCGGGGTGAAATGAACAAGGTTTATAAGATTATGCATGGGAATAGAGCAAGTAGAATAAGAGGTACTTTTCTCCCTTTCTCACAAGACAAGAACTCGTGGGCACTCCATGAAATTGCTAAGCAGTCGGGTTAGAACAGATCAAAGGAAGTCCTTCTTCAACCAAGCCCCTTTGGTCTTCAGGCCCCCGATCATCCTCACTGTCCTCCTCTTCACCCACACCACTGTGTCCACATCCTTATTGAAGGGAGGCCTCCAGAACTGCATACATTGCTCCAGGTGTGGTCTGACCAATGTAGTGTACAGCCGGACTATATGACATCTTGTGACTCGGATGTCAAGCCTCTGTTGATACACCGCAAGGCCGCATTAGCCCTTTTCGCCGCTGTATCACACCGACTGCTCAGACTGAGCTTACAGTTGGTACATTCCGTTTCAAAGGACGATGCAGATTTCCTGGCGAATGTGCTCAGCAGTTGAGATTGCCGGGCGCAGCTCTGGCGATCAGACTCGCACCGCTTGCTGGGTCTGTTTGGTTCAGCTCTGAATAGAGATGTGAAGGCCTGGGAAAAAACTCTTTCCCTCCCTTGAATCCTTTTTTCTTTTTTTCCCGAAAAATTGGAAAAATTGAAAAAAGAAAAGCAAAGAAATTGATTATGGAACATTTTATTTTAACATGATGAATAAAATATTTTAAGACAAGGTGTTCAAATATTTTCCAAATCATTTCTAAAAAATATGTATGGTATCAGATTAATCTAATTTCTGTTTCAATCCAGGCAAACCTTCAGTTTTTAGAGGTCCATAATAACTGTGATAATGACAGACCACAACAGAATAGCTGCAGAAGCAGACTGAAACTGATTATTACAGCTCAGAAAATGATTCTGATTAAATATCATGCCCATTCATTGAAACTTAGTCCCACACTCCCTTCTATACACTTCCCCCCTCTTCAATTCTTTTTATGAGAATTTTTTTTTAATTTAATACTATGGGGAAGAAATATGAATAATTGTTACTTCTGGATTTTAAAAAATTATTTTGTGGAGGGTTTTTGGTCTGTTCCACATAAACTAGTAAACAGTTCAGGAGATTGTTGTTCCATTTGTTACAATTACAAATAAATTTTATTTAAATAGTAAATTCTGTTTGTCATAATTGTTTGGATATACTATATTTTTAATATGCCAGTTGTGATAATTTCATGCCAAGTAAAATTGTCCATAGTCATATTTTATGTTTCTAAAGTAGCAGAATAAAAACAGAATGAATCGGGAAAAGAAAAAAGACGGGCTAATGTAGCAATTTTTTCAATTTTTCTGAAAATTTTGTTTTTTCCCTGAAAAAAAACAGAAATAAACAGGATTTTTTCCCCAAGCTTCAAAATTTCCGGAAATTTTACATCTCTGGCTCTGAATGACTTCAGCGCCTGCCAAACACCCTGGCACTGGGTTTCTGCAAAACTGTCCATGTGCAAAAACCACTGCTGATCTAAACAGATTGGCAGCCGCTAAGCCCCTTTGAATTTTTTGCATGCTTTGTGGGAAGCCAGGAGAGTTGGAGCCTCCCTGACCTCCTCAGGCAGTCCATTCCACAAGGTGGGGGAGCCACAGCAGAGAAGGCACTGCGGATGGGCAGTTGTTGATTCTGCCCGTTTGCAGGTTGGCACCTACAAAAGACCCTGCCCCGATGATCAAAGCTGTCGTGGCGGACCACAGGGGGAGAGGCGGTCTCAGAGACATGAGGGTCCAAGACCATGGAGGACTTTGTATGTGATAGCCAATACTTGAAACGGAGCTAGGTAACTGACGGGCAGGAAGTCTAGAAACAGCCGTTCTAAAACGGTAGTCTAAAACAACTAATGACCAGCGCTTAAGAGCAATGCTCCCTCTAAGCTGTGCTGTGGAGTCTTGTGAGGAAAAATCCTACTTTGTGAGCTCAGTAAAGGTAAAGGTAAAGGTAAAGGTTTCCCTTGCTCGAAAGCCAGTTGAATACGACTCTAGGGATGCAGTGCTCATCTCCGTTTCCAAGCCAAAGAGCCAGCGCTGTCCACAGACGTTTCCATGGTCATGTGGCCGGCATGACTAGAAGAAGAAGAAGATTGGATTTATACCCCGCCCTTCACTCCCCAAGGGAGTCTCAGAGCAGCTTACAGCCTCCTTTCCCTTCCCCTCCCCACAACAGACACCCTGTGAGGTAGGTGGGGCTGAGAGAACTCTTTCCCAAGCTGTCCTTAAGGGAACAGCTGGTACAGAGCTATGGCTTGCCCAAGGTCATCCAGCCAGGTGCAAGGGAAGGAGTGGGGAATCAAACCCGGTTCTCCCAGATTAGAGTCCACGCACTTAACCACGACACCAAACTGGCTCTCAAACTGACTAGATGCTGAGGCGCACGGAATGCTGTTACCTTCCCACCGAAGTGGTACCTATTTATCTACTTGCAATTTCTTGCTTTTGAACTGCTAGGTTGGCAGGAGCTGGGGCCAGAGACGGGAGCTCACTCCATCATGCAGTACTCGGGTCTTGAACTGGGCATTAAAGTCATGAACGAGCGACTTGGCTGCTGCATAAATCAGTTTGCTCTGGAGCCATCCTTCCTGAGCGAAGATAAAAAAATGTGCAAGCCGGAGGCTAAGAACTGTTGGCGAGCTCACACTAACTCAGCTTAGAGGGAACGCTACTTAAGAGGTAGTGTTGTAAGTGGTCGGAGTGTCCGAGAAATGTTCCCTCTAAGTTCTGGAGTCTTGTGAGCAAAAATTCTACTTAGTGAGCTACTGGCATTAAAGTGGTGAGTGAGACGCTAAAAATGTGTGAGCCGGAGACTAAAAAACAGTCAGCTTAGAGGGAACACTGCCATCCTGTACAGAGTTACGGCATGCTGCAGCCAACGGGCTCAGATCTGAGTAACTCTATCAAAACCAAAACGGAGAAGTGTTTCAAAAGGAAAGCAAAAGAAATAAAGAGGGAAATAAGGAGCGTCTATGGAGAAGTGAAATAGAAAGGTAGAAAGCAACCGGGGTGGCTCTAGGATAAGCAAGAAAAAAGGGGGAAGGTGGGGAAGGCCACAAAGGACAACCATTGACACACTGTGCCAAAAAGAGGATGACTGTAAGGCCAGTGGCAAACCTCTGGAGTCCCCGCCCACTTGGCTCTTCAAGGAGGCGGTGGAAAGGGACACTGGTTTCGAAGAAGACGCCTGGGCTCCTGGTTATGAGTTTCAGTTTCTGGCAGGTGGCTGCTCTAACAACCGCCTTCTTGACCTCTTGGACAGGAAGGGAAGGCAGTTAGCTGTGCTAAGAGAGTTCCTGGTCCCCAGAGTCCAGGTGCAGAGTGGTGTGGGCCTTACCCAGGCAGCACAGAGACACCCTGGCTGGATTCCTAGGAACCCCCTAGAACAGGGGTGGCCAAACTGTGGCTCGGGAGCCGCATGCGGCTCTTTCACATATATTGTGCGGCTCCTGGGAGGCTCCCCACCTATTTACTCTCTTTTTCTTTCTTTCTGTCTCTCTTCCTTCATCCCTCCCCCATCTATTTGCTCTCTTCGTTTCTTTCTCTCTTTCTTTCCACTTCTTTCATCCTTTCTTTCCACCTCTCTCTCTCTCTTAGACACATAAATATCATCAGCAAACAAATATAATTTGTCACTGGGCAAATAAACATCATGATCAATATCTGTCCCCTCTAGGGTTGCCAAGTCTTCAAAACTCACCGGCGGGGGGGAGTCCTCCTCCGGCCGGGAGTTTCTCCTGGGGCGTGCGTGAAGCACGCACGCCCAGCGATGTCACCAGAAGTGACGTCAGCACGTTGGGGGCGTTGCCAGGGCGACGCTCTGGCAATCGCCCCAAAACTCTATGGTAGAGGCAGGTTCCTCAGCACTCCTGGACAAACCAGGGCTTGTGGTCCCAGTCAAGATTCTAGACCTCATGATACAGCAGTAGTATGTGGGCTTGCCAGCTCCAGGTTGGGAAATAGCTGGAGATTTTGGAGGTGGAGCCTGAAGAGGGTGAGGTCTGGGGAGGAGAAAGACTTTGTGGGGGTATAGTGCCGTAGAGTCCACCTTCCAAAGTGGGGGATCAAACCCAGCACTTAACCACTACTGAATCTGGGCCACCATCCCAACAGCCTTGTGGCTTACTCTTGGGTGACTGTCGGTTGGGCAGAAATCGTGTTGATTTCTATACAGCTGGTTCCGGTAAGGAAACAGTTGTGTTAAGAGCGAGCAGCTTTCGGTGCCTGCGGGGAGCTAGGGGGCAGGAAAGGAGGGGGGGAGGCTTCATCGCAGGTGAAGCTGGCCACCTTATAAAGTTACAGCTGCGTCCGGTGGTTTCTGTTTCAGTCCGTTTGAATCCCTGGTTCGCCATCTGTTCTTGCGAGCGAAACCCGTCATGTGCACAGCACCAATGTTTTGAAAATGGAAGGGAAACCACAGGCGGCTTGTAAGGAGAGAGAGCGCATGAAAGAAGCCCAGCTCGGAAGGATTTCTTGCAAATTTCATCAGACACACACATGGAGCTGCCGTAGACTGAATCGGCAACAACAAACAGTCCAGCACACAGTAAGAAATAGCAGAAAATAACAGAAGACCATGGTGAGCTGAGTTACCCGCAAAGAAAAATAAATCCAGAATATATCCACACTTTTCCTGGGTAATTTTCAGTGTTTCAGCCTTCTGGTTTCAGCCTTCAGCCTCATTCCATTTCCTTATCGGCAGGGGTCATTTCGTAGAAAAAGAGGTGCAGGGGCTCATTAGCATGACTCATTTGCATAACTCATTTGCATATGCCACACCCCCTAACATACCGGAAGGGTGTCAGAAGGCAACACCCACCCCTCAGGCTCCACTCCACAGGTGAGTGAAACTGACCTGCTCTTCCTCCATTCCCTTCCCCATCCAAGACTTTGTGCAATAAAAAGAAGCGTCAAGAACACACCCTCATTCTCTTCCTGCTCCCTTGAAACCACCAGGTTTCAAGTAGACTTGAGATACCCAGGACATGTGCACCACCCATCCCTTCCCCTTCCCCTCCCCACAACAAGACACCCTGTGAGGTAGGTGGGGCTGAGAGAGGTCTTTTGAGAACTGCTCATGAGAGAACAGCTCTGAGAGAACTTGTGACTGGCCCAGGGTCACACCAGCAGCTGCATGTGGAGGAGTGGGGAATCAAACCTGGTTCTTCCAGATTAGAGTCCAACTCCTGACCACTACACCAAACTGATGGGGTGGAAGCTGCTGAAGGGTTGGTGAAATTTCTCCACTACTTATGTGCCATGTGCCCAGATAAAAAATGGTATACTTAGAAAATGTATATGCCACCTTGAGCAAGTCTGTGGAAAAGCAGCACCCAGTCATAAAAGGAACAATGATAAAATTATCAATATTAAAACAAAACATTAAAAGCAATAAAGACCCTGGCAGGGCTTTCTCCGGGGCACTGCGCCTCTGCACTGCTCAGGGAAGCCGAGGAGGGGGCGGGGCTTGGTCATGTGCCCGCCCCCTGGGCTCCTCACTCCCGGAGCTGCGCTCCTGTGCGCTCCCGCTCCAACGGACCCCTGCTATGATGGATCTTGTTGGCTTCTGTATGTTCCTAGGATGGATTATATGAGTAGATGCATTTCACTTTGTTGAAATCTCCTTCTGGATATATATTTTTTTGCGGGTAATTCAGCTCACTAGTGTCTTCTGTTATTTCGTGCTGACTCTAAATCAGACCATCCGTCCATCAAGGTCAGTGGCACCCACTCAGACTGGCAGCGGCTCTCCAGGGTCTCAGGCTGAGGTCTTTTTAGGGTTGCTGTCCCCTCGAAGGGGGCGAGGTGTCCCCCGATTTCAGGGGCCCCAGTCGGCTGCCAACCAGCTGGCCAGTGAGGGAGCCCCACCTCGAGGAGTGCCACTGTGCTGGGCGCATTGTGTGGGGGATGCTTTAGCCTTCAGCTAAGAACCCTATGGTGACCATGGAGTTTTGGGCTGAATGCGAGCATGTCCCCTACACAGAAGACCCCGGGCAGCAGCTAAGAGCCCCTCCACTGGCAAACGGTAGGTACCTGACAACCCTAGGTCTTTCACATCACCTCCTGCCTGGTCTTTTTAACTGGAGATGCCAGGGATTGAACCTGGGACCTTCTGCATGCCAAATAGAGGCTCTGCCACTGAGCCATGGCCCCTCTCCATTTGTTTGGGAGAGGAACGTGTGCAGGTCCTCTTGAAACAGCGGCTCAGAGTAAGGATTGCCTCCAGGCAGGAGGCTGGCCTGAATGTCCTTCAGAGATTGCACAGTGAGGAATTCCTCTGCCCCCAGCCATTTCTTCCCCACTTCTCCTCGTGAAGCCAGCTGGGTGACCTTGGGTCAGTCACAGTTCTCTCAGAGCTGTTCTCCCAGGAGCAGTTTTTCTCAGAGCTCTCTCAGCCTCACCTGCCTCACAGGGTGTCTGTTATGGGGAGAGGAAGGGAAGGAGATTGTAAGCCACTCCTTTGGGTAGTAAAGAGTGGGGTATAAAAATGGCTGCCTCGGAGGATGGACTCCATGGCCTTATACCCCGCTGAGGTCCCTCCTCAACCCCTGCCCTCCCCAGGCTCCACCTCCAAAACTCCAGGAATTTCCCACCCTGGAGTTGGCAACCTTAGCCTGCCGTAACGCTGGAAGGGTTGGCTCATTTTCAGAGAAGAGGAGGAGGAGGAGGAGATTGGATGTATACTGTCCTTCACTACATGAAGGCATCTTAGAGCAGCTTGCAATCGCCTTTCCCTTCCCCTCCCCACGAAAGACACCCTGGGAGGTAGGTGGGGCTGAGAGAGCTCTTTCGAGGACTGCTCCTGAGAGAGCTTGGGACTGACCCAAGGTGACACCAGCAGCTGCACATAGGGTTGCCAATTCTGGGTTGAAAAATACCTGGAGACTTTGGGGGTGGAACCAGGAGAGGGCGGGGTTTGGGGAGGGGAGGGGCCTCAGCATGGTACAATGCCATGGAGTCCACCCTCCAAAGCAGCCATTTTCTCCAGGGGAGCTGATCTCTGTCAGCTGGGGATCAGTTGTAAAAGCAGGAGAAACCCAGGCCCCACCTGGGGGCTGGCAACCCTAGCTGCACGTGGAGGAGCAATCCAGATTCTCTGCATCTGATTTTGCTGTGTTTCCCCTCTGTACAGCTCTGGTTCTCCCAGATATGTTTTCCTCCTGGTTTCTGGGCTTGACCTTCTCCCTACCCCGTGGCTGGTTCCGAGATGCCAGTGCTTGCCAAGAGAATGGGCCCCGGATGACGTTTCCTGGGTCAGGACTGCTGTGCGCTGCCAGCAACTGGGCAAAGGCTCTGTGCTGCATCACTGTGTCAAAAAGCGGAAGCGTCATCTCTGGGGTTATTCCGACTGACTTTGCAGAGTGTGGCTGGCCTTTTGCAGTCTGGCGCCCTCGCAGCTGAATTCGCAGGACTCTCGGGTGGTGACAGTCGGCGACCGAAGCCTTCCAGCTGCTCTGACCCCCTTCTCCCTTCCAAGAGCCAAGTCCCAAAAGAAACTGGAGATGAACCAGGATTGTAGACTCTCTCTTCTTGCTAGGGCTGCCAGCCTCCAGCTGGGGCCTGGAGATCTCCCAGGATTACGACTGATCCCCAGACCAGAGCAATCAGTCCTCCTGGAGAAAATGGCCACTTTGGAAGGCATGAACCTTTTCTATGAAGAAAGGTTGGGGCTCTTTAGCTTGGAGAAACGATGACTGAGGGGTGACATGATCGAGGTTTATAAGATTATGCATGGGATAGAGCAGGTAGAGAAAGAAGTCCTTTTCTCCCTTTCTCACAAGACAAGAACTCGTGGGCACTCCATGGAATTGCTGAGCAGTCGGGTTAGAACGGATAAAAGGAAGTCCTTCTTCACCCAAAGAGTGATGAACACGTGGAATTCACTGCTGCAGGAGGTGGTGGTGGCTACAAGCATGGACGGCTTCAAGAGGGAATTGGATCAACATCTGGAGCTGAGGTCCATCAGTGGCTATTAGCCACAAGGTATACATAGGAACTCTCGGTCTGGGGCAAGTGATGCTCTGTATTCTTGGTGCTTGGGAGGGCAATAGTGGGAGGGCTTCTAGTGTCCTGGCCCCACTGCTGGACCTTTTGAGGGCACCTGCTATTTCTGGCCACTGTGCGGCAGAGTGTTGGACTGGATGGGCCACTGGCCTGACCCAACATGGGCTTTACTTATGTCCTTATGTTCTTATCTCTGTAGTCTGGAAATGAGCTGTCGCTGTGGGGAAACCCCAGGTCCCACCTGGAGGCTGGCATCCTTACTCTATAGCCGACCCGAGGGCCCTTCCCTCCTCAAACCCCAGCCTCCCCAGCCTCCAGCCCCAAATCTCCAGGCATTTTTCCAGTCCAGAGTTGAAAACCCCACGTGGCAAGCGATCCATTCCCGAAAAGGAGGATGACAGGTCTGCAGAGCTGGAGAGGAGCCATCCTTCCTGAGCTATGACAAAAAATGTGTGAGCAGGAGGCTAAAGAACGGTGAGGTAGCTCACCCTAGACTCAGCTTAGAGGGAACACCGGCAGGGGAGTCAGAAGAGGTATTAAGAGCAGGGGTGGGGGGGCAGAGGAACCAGCCAAAGCCGCCCACTCCCAGCGAGCCAGTCGACACGCACAGCCGCTACAAAGAGTTCGAGCGGGAGCCTCTCTTCTCAGCAGCAGGGAGCGTGGCTTGACACTTATCGATCCAGCGGTGTGGCAACACGATTGCCCAGTTCTGTAGGTCACTCGGACGGCAGCCTTTCGAAACCAGGGCTTGGCCTCTCTGGTCTGAGCCAGAGGTGCCGCCAGTACGTTTTGCTGGACGAGCCGCGCGGGGAGCGGGCGATTCATTCATGGAAAGGAGCAGGGATTCTCGCCAGCCCGTTCATGCGAGGGGGCAACCGCCCAGCAATTCTGTCGACATCGTGCGCTGCGTTGGCTGCGTCAGCTGAAGGCCCGAAGCCAACCCAGGGTCACAAGCGTGGGTGTTCGGCGTACAAAGGGCGTGTGGCTCGATTCTGCACTGGGCTCGGCCCAGTCTTGTTTACAGAAGGACAGTTTTCACTGAGCACATATGGAGCCGTGTAACGGCCTTATCCGGTGCCAGAAATCTGGTCTGCCAAAGTCAGGATTGTCCCTCTGGCTGGCAATGGTTCGTCAGGGTCTCAGACGGAGGTCTTTCACACCAGCTGCCTGCCAGAGCCAGTTTGGCGTAGTGATTAGGAGCGAGGAGCAGGTTGGATTCCCCACTCCTCCACATTCAGCTGCTGCTGTGACCTTGGGTCAGTCACAAGTTTTCTCAGAGCTGTTCTCTCAAGGGCAGTCCTCAAAAGAGCTCTCTCAGCCCCACCTACCTCCCAGGGTCTCTGTTGTGGGGAGGGGAAGGGAAAGAAGAAGAAGAAGAGAAGAAGAGATTGGATTTATATCCTGCCCTTCACTCACTTGGAGTCTCAGAGCGGCTTACAAACTCCTTTCCCTTCCCCTCCCCACAACAGACACCCTGGGAGGTAGGTGGGGCTGAGAGAGCTCTCTTGAGAACTGCCCTTGAGAGAACAGCTGGTACAGAGCTATGGCTTGCCCAGGGTCATCCAGCAGCTGCAAGTGGAGGAGTGGGGAATGTAACCCGGTTCTCCCAGATTAGAGCCCATGCACTTAACCACTACACCAAACTGGCTCTCATTGTAAAGGGATTGTAAACCACTCTGAGACTCCTTCAGGTAGTGAAGGGTGGGGTATAAATCCAATCTCCTCCTCCTCCTCCTCCTCCTTCTCCTCTTCTTCTTCTTCTTCACTAGAGATGCCAGGATTGAACCTGGGACCTTTGTACACAGCTTTGCTTGGATTCAGGTGGACAGCTGTGTTGGTCTGAAGCAGCAGAACCGAGTTTGAGTCCCAGCTCCTTTAAGACCAACAAACTTTCACTCTGGGTATAAGCTTTCATGGGCAAGCACACTTCTTCCTGAACCCTGCAATGCAGGAATACAAAATGTTTCACAACAGAAAAGCACCAGGAACCCGGGGAGGTGGGGGGGGGGGAACAAAATTGATCATGGCATCTAGAAGCGATTAATGAAACCGAAGATGGCACTTCCCTCCTCTCTGAATTTTTACCCCATTAACTGGCTGGAGAAGGCTATTGACTAAATCCACCCACTCAGAAATCTCCATTTCTCCCCCTCCATCACTGTCCCAATTTTGGTGTCCCTCCTTCCTGCCCTCCCCCTGCCACCTGCCCCATATCACCGGCTATTTTCAATTAAGCATTAATGTGCATTTCCTTACCTGGAAGCTCAGTACATGCGATAGAGGGCAGGCTGTTCTTTCCCCTGTAATGGGGGGGGGGGGGGGGAAGAATCGATGAAGTTAATTTAAAACAACACACGAAGTCAAATCCAGCAGGCAAGACTCTGTACCTTTGGGTGGTTTCACCTCTGAGATGAGGGGCAAACAGCGAGGCATTGTGGGAAAATCAGGGATGCAGATAGGGGGTGCCCCAGGGTCTCCTGCTTTCAGCCCCCACCTTTCCGCCTACGCTGATGTCAGTGGTGACTTGGTTATGTCACTTCCGGTGGGCACAGGAAGTGACGTCAAGTCGCTGGCAATTAGGGTTGCCAAGTACCGACTTACCGGCGGGGGGGAGTTGTTCTCCCCCCGGGAACTCTACTGGCGCGTGCACTTTGCGCGCGCGCCACGGTGACGTCATCATGTTGGGGGCATTGCCAGGGCAACGCTCTGGCAATCGCCCCTAAAACTCTATGGTATCATAGAGTTTTGGGGCGATTGCCAGAGCGTTGCCCTGGCAACGCCCCCAACACAGGGGAAGTCGTCCTCACCTGACGACTTCTGGGGCGGGGTTCCCCCCGCCGGCTGAATGCTGGCCAGCGGATCGGGAACTCCTATAGCGGGGGATCCCCCGTCCCCCGGGCTGATTTGGCAGCCCTACCGGCAATGCAGAGCGCTCTGGGACTTGGGCAGAACTCTTTGGTAGAAGTCATTTTTTGACCATAGCTTTTTGGCCCAAATACCAGACCGTCCCTGCATCATCAGTGATGTGATGATGTCCCTTCCGGTGTGTGCTAGAAGCAAGGCAGGCCTAGCCTTCCTTTTGTTGCTGGCAAGTCCCCTGCTGGCCAGGTGATAGCCACCAGGAGGGTGTGAGAGATCCCTTGTTCCCATTGGGGGCCTGGCAAACCTGAACTGTATTCTCCTCTTTTGATGCCCCTGATTCCTACTGTAGAAGAAGAAGAGATTGGATTTATACCCCGCCCTTCACTACCCAAGGGAGTCAGAGCGGCTTACAAACTCCTTTTACTTCCCCTCTCCACAACAGACACCCGGTGAGGTAGATGGGGCTGAGAGAGCTCTGACAGAAACGGCTCTTTTTCAAGAACAGCTGTGCCAGAACTGTGGCTTGCCCAAGGTCCTCCAGCAGGTGCAAGTGGAGGAGTGGGGAATCAAACCCGGCTCTTCCAGATTAGCCACTACACCAAACCTTGCTGGATTGCTAGTCCCTTGGTGCCATCTGACAAGCAGGGGAAAGTAAAATTTGAAAATAGAAAACACCATTTTTATTATAAACATACGTAAGTATTATTTTACAAAGATCCCTCATTTCCCCACTACCGCCACTGCTGGCGGTATGATTTGGGTTACAAATGTTTGCATAAAATTTTCATTTCACATGCATCTGAAGAAATGAAGTCTGAGTCATGGATGGAATGATGGAATAAACTTGATTCGTCTGAAAGGTGCCACCGGATTTCTGTTTTACAATCTCATATAGGTGGAATCGGACTAGCAGCATTCCTGGGCATTAGCTTTATAACACTTTAAAAAACCCTCAACTCTTAATAGCGTATTATCATTGGACACATTATTGCTGATTAACTGTGGACAGCATTAGTCATATTTAAACAATGAACGCCTCCCTGGAAATGCGGTTTATATGTCTACAGCGTAGCCAGGAATTATTCTCAAATGCAATAGATTGTCTCACCTAAAAATCTGCATAGTAGACTTTTTTTGAAAGAGAAGAACTTTGTTTTGAAAAGCAGTGTGCTAATTCCAAAATAGACATTTCATTTGAGGGTTTTCCCCCAGCGCTCCTCAGGGGAGAAATGAAAAAGAAATGTGAATTTTTCTTGCCCCCCCCCAGTCCTTGCCCCCGGGGGGGTTGCCCGCTTTTAGGGGCCCCAATCCACCAGCCCAGATGCAGCTGGCAGGGGAACCCTGCCCCCAAAGTGCCACATTCAGGCCAACGTGCCCAGCCTGATGACGTCACCCTAAGGTGACATCATCACGCAGGCCACGTTGTGGGAGGATGCTCTATCATTTGAGGGAAAACTCTATGGTTTCCCCTCAAATGATAAAGGCCCGCCCATACAGTGCCCTGTGTGATGATGTCACTTCTGAGTGACATCATCATAGCACGCACACAAAACGTGCACGCCAAAGGTCTCCCAACAAGGAAGAACAACGCGCACACACACACACACACACACACCACTGGCAGCCAGGGAAGACCTGGTAACCCTAGGCCTTATACCCTACCGAGGTCCCTTCCGTCCCCAAACTCCGCCTTCTCCAGGCTCCGCCCCCAAATCTCCAGGAATTTCCCAACCTGCCTTGCCACTCCTGGCTTCATTTCAAAAACCCAGGGGGCTGAGGTTCAGTTCTTTCTGGAAGAAGCAGAGTGGAATACCCCACTTTCCTCTACCTTAAGGAGTCTCAAAGCAGCTTACAATCGCCTTTCCTTCCTCTCCCCGCAACGGGCACCTTGTGAGGTCACCCAGCATGGGGATGAGGAGTGGGAGAATTGAACTCGGTTCTCCAGATTCGAGTCAACCACTACACACCATGCTGCCTACAATGAAAGACCAGTCCACTTCCCTCAAACCATGCTCTATAGTGTTTTTCGTTAATACTACTTCAGTGTGGTGTAAAGTGTCAGACTAGGGACTGGGAAAACCCAGGTTCAAATCCCCACTTGCGCCATGGAAGCTCGCTGGGTGACCTTGGGCCAGTCACACGCTCTCAGCCTAACCTACCACCCAGGAGGTGTTGTGAGGATAAAACGGAGAAGAGAGGGATGGTGAGCAGTGTTCCCTCTAAGCTGGGTGAGTGTGAGCTAGCTCACAGTTTTTTTAGCCTCTGGCTCACATGTTTTTGTCTCAGCTCAGGAAGGAGGGCTCCCGAGCAAACTAATTTAGGCAGCAGCCAAATCGCTCACTCACAACTTTAAGGCCAGTGGCTCACAAGGTAGAATCTTTGCTCACAAGACCCCACAGCTTGGAGGAAGCATTGATGGGAAGTCACTTTGGATCCCCTGTTGGGGTGAAACGCAAGATGCCAATAAAGTAAATGGATGAATAGTTCATGAGATCTGAAGTTAATTTTTCCTTGCATTGACTACAAAAGACCTGGGGAGCTTAGCACGGGTAAACTTCCCCTTTGTGCTCGGAAACGCCAGCCATCTATCTCCTGTCCTTGTTAGATCAAGGTTAATTGGGGGGGGGGTGTCGTGTGTGGAAATGCCCACTCGGAACTTGGAAGGGCTACAGC
Source organism: Lepidodactylus listeri (assembly GCA_029233225.1). Classification (NCBI taxonomy): domain Eukaryota; kingdom Metazoa; phylum Chordata; class Lepidosauria; order Squamata; family Gekkonidae; genus Lepidodactylus; species Lepidodactylus listeri. Next base: position 9,250,932 of record JARCFY010000012.1, read on the forward strand.
CGAGACACCAGTCCTCACTTGCTTATGACTTCCTCCACCCACCCTTTTCTCAGAGCTGACCAGAGGAATCAGCCCTCCATCTTGTTCTCTGACCCCTTCAGGAACTCCCACTGTGACCCAAACTACAACCAGCTGTCCGGGGTGGGAAAAACCCTTCCAGTATTTCCTTTGGCAGGGGGCGGCTGACATATTTTCCTCCCCTCCGGAGACGGAGGAGAGAAGCGTCTGGGGCCAGAACACCACCCACAAAGGAATGTCAGGAGATCTTCCGCTCCTGCCTGAATTCTAAGAGCCACCAAAACAGCGATGTGGTGACACTCATCTCTGAATTTAAACACAGCGGGGATGGACAGAGAAGCAAGGCATTTCCATGTGTCGGTTCAAGAGCCCCTGTTCCACAACATAGCGGCCTGAACTTAAGTATTTGACTGCTTGTGTCAAACAAACATGAGATACGTCGCTGAAATAACTTTCGCCTTCTCTCAGATGTGCCTACCCAGGAAATAGGGTCACGGGGACCATTTCCACAGTAATGAAATCCCCGCATTGATGTTTCTAAAATGGCGCAATATCTGACGTTTTCCGCAGTAGATTTTTCCTCACCAGGTGCAAACTCAAAGTTTTCTCCTTGTTACCTTGTGTTTTTGGAACCTCCAGTTTAGTGAGTTGGGTTTCAGAGAATCATAGGCCAATTTCGCACTAGCGTTTGCCCCAGGTTTGCCCTCATGCTTGCACTGGAGCTCCTGGTCGATTTCACACCAGTTGCTCCGGGCTCACGTTTTGCCCTGGAGTATCGCCCTGCTGCACCGGAGTTTCCTTGGAGCAAACAAATCCTGTTTTTAGAGGATTTTCCTGTTTGCTCCGGGGGAGAACCCAAAATGAAAACACGCCCACTCACCCGCCTTTCATTAGGGCTGTCCCATTGTGGGAGTTTCTAATTTTTTTTTGAGAAAACCCTTCGTCACGCTATATCGAAAGGGCTGAGGTTCCAAGTGGGAAAATGAAGAAAATACTCTCGAGGAAACTGGGAAGGGAAACTCCGGAGAGAACGAGAGGCAACTGGTCAGTGCGAAATCGGCCATAGAGTTGGAAGGGATCCCCAAGGTCATCTAGTCCAACCCCCTGCACAATGCAAGAAATTCACAAATACGTTCCCCCATACCCTCAGTGACCCCTGCTCCACGCCCAGAAGATGATAAAAAAAACCCTCCAGGATCTGGTCTGGAGAGAAATTGCTTCCTGACCCCAAAATGGCGATCAGCATTTCCCTGGGCGTGTAAGAAAGGGCCACGAGAACTGAGGCAACCCTTCCTGCCCTCCCTCTCATGATCTGCCCAAGTTCACAGATTGTTGTCAGATGGCCATCTAGCCTCTGTTTGAAAACCTCCAAAGGAGGAGAACCCACCACCTCCCGAGGAAGCCTGCTCCACTGAGGAACTGCTGTAACCGTCAGGAAGTTCTTCCTAATGTTTAGCTGAAAACTCTTCTGATTTAATTTCAACCCACTGGTTCTGGTCCAACCTTCTGGGGCAACAGAAGACAACTCCGCCCCATCCTCTATATGACAGCCCTTCAAGTACCTGAAGATGGTGATCATATTCCTCCTCAGTTGTCTCCTCTCCAGGCTAAACATACCCAGCTCCTTCAACCTCTCCTCATAGGACTTGGTCTCCAGACCCCTCCCCTCATAGGACTTGGTCTCCAGACCCCTCACCGTCTTCGCTGCCCTCCTCTGGGCATGTTCTAGCTTGTCCATATACCCTTCTTAAATTGTGGTGCCCCAAACTGAACAGCAGAGTAAAGCGACAGCTTCCCTTCGCATGATATGGACACGATACTTCTGTTGACACAGCCCAAAATCACATTTGCCTTTTTAGCTACTGCATCACACTGCTGGCTCACGTTCAGTGTATGGACTACTAACACCCCAAGATCCTTTTCACACATACTACTGTGAACTGCTCCTGGTGAAGAAAAATCTACTGCGGAAAATTTCACGTAACGTGTCGTTTTAAAAACATCACGTTTTAAATTTTAATTAATTTTAATTAATTTCACGATTGTGGAAAGGGTCCAAGGAGAGGCCCTCCTGACCGTCCGAGAGAAGCTCACCCAATGGCCTCTTATCTCCCAGCTCAGTTAGGGGTGTCCAGCCAGGCCTATAGTTACAGCAGGGCCTCTCGGGGCCTGGCTCCCCAAACTTACTGCCAAGGCCCCCCGACTTCCAATTTCTAAATTTTATTTATGGGGTTTGCTGGGGAGAGGGGTTGCACAGGGGTGTGTGCTGGGTGCCCCCTGACTTCTTTAAAGGCCCCCCCAAATTAAATAATCCTGGCCTGTGTCCAGCTCTTTCAAAGGCCCTTCTAGAAAACAGTCCTTGCATTTTTCTTTCTACGGCTGAGACTGGGGTTTCCAAGCAGCGGCCTAGTGCTAAGAAACAAGTTGGGTTACCAGGTCGTCCCTGGCCACCAGCAGGGGATGGGGGGGGGGCGTAGGGTTGCCAGATCCAGGCTGGGAAACTGTTGGAGATTTGGGGATGGAGCCCGGGAAAGACAGGGACCTCAGTGGGGCACAATGCCAGACAGTCCATCCTCCAAAGCATCCATTTTCTCCAGGAGAACTGATCTCTGTAGCCTGAGGATGTGCTGTAATCCTGAGGGATATCCAGGTCCCACCTGGAGGCTGGCATCCCGAACACACCAGCAGTTCCACGGGAGAGGGGGTCCCAGTGTCTGGATTCCTCTTCTCTTCCCATTGCCTCCACTTCCAGCTGAGAAATGGGTGCTTCTCAAAGAAAACATCAGCAGACAGAGCCTATATCATATCCAGATCGCAAGGTGTGATAGTTCCACCGTACACTGTGTAAGGGGCTGCCGTGGCTCAAGTGACTGAGACGCTGAGCTGCAGACCGGAAGGTCAGTAGTTCAGCAGTTCGGGACCTGAGTGCTGCATGACGGAGTGAGCTCCCGTCTCTGGCCCCAGCTCCGGCCAACCTAGCATTTCGAAAGCAAGAAATTGCAAGTAGATAAATAGGCACCGCTTCGGTGGGAAGGTTACAGCATTCCCTCCCTAGGCTCCACGCCCCCGCCCCCCAGTCTCCAGGCATTTCCCAACCTGGAGCTGGGAACCCTACGGCTCAAGGATGGCAAAAGGTGTGACAGTGATGGAGAGCCGAAATCTTCTCACCACTTCTCAGCCCGCAACGGCAGGGATGGTATGTTTCTTTTCAGAGCTTACACAACACAAACCTGTCATTAGACTGACAAGCAGGAGGAAATATGAGCGTTTCAGGGTTCCTTGGAATCCTGGCAGACTTGTTCCCCCCCCCCCCCCCCCGTTTTTGATTTTGGAACCAAGCGGCAGAAACTGACTGAACTGCTGAGGGTTAAGGAGCCTGATTCCCACGATAAGCCCGGCTGTGTTTCCTGGACTCAGGACTGCAGAATTCTCCAGGCAGGGATAAGATGCTTGGATGATACTTGGGAGTCTGGGGGAAGACAAGGCTCCCAGGCAGATGGAGTGGTTAGGAGCGCAGACTCTAATCTGGGAGAACTGCGTTTGATTCCCCACTCCTCCACATACAGCTGCTGGTGTGACCTTGGGTCAGTCACAAGTTTTCTCAGAGCTGTTTTCACAAGGGCAGTCCTCAAGAGAGCTCTCTCAGCCCCACCTACCTCACAGGGTGTCAGTTGTGGGGAGGGGAAGGGAAAGGAGATTGTAAGCCACTCTGAGACTCCCTTGGGCAGTGAAGGGCGGGATATAAATCCAGTCTCCTCCTCCTCCTCCTCCTCCTCCTTTTCTTCTTCTTCTTCTTCTTCTTCTTCTATCTCAAGTGAGGCCCCTGGAGAAAATGGCTCCTTTGGAAGCTGTTCAGGCAGTGAAGGGTGGGGTATAAATCCAATCTCTTCTTCTTTCTCTTCATCTTCTGCCTAAAATCTCTGTCATGCCCTCCCCTCCTTACTTGTCTTCTTTCTAAACTGAAAACTCCTGGCCTCCTCAGCCTTTCCTCAGCTAGAAAGCAGAGTCAGAAATGTCCAGAATTTCAACAAATATATTAATATCAACCTGGCTTGCAATAGCCAGAATAGCACTTGCACAAAAGTGGAAGGAAAAAACTAGTCCTACCTCAGCTTGCTGGCAAAATAAGGTTTGGGAACCCCTTGCATCTGGCGAAATGGTTAAGCAACAAACGGTTTTGAATACTAATACTTACCAAAAGACAGTTCCGGCAATATGGTTTCCTGTGGTTAGCTATTTGGCAGCAGGAGGAGAGATCCCTGCAAATAAACAGTATCAGGATTTGTTATACTTTTGAAAGTATATGTAACATTTTAGGACTGGGAGGAAAGGGAAGAACAAGGATCGGTTGCATGGTATATTTAAGGTTAAGAACCGTTCTCTTTTTTTGAAATTTTTTTAATTGATTTTCTACAACTACATAAAACTCTAAAACTACTGCACTAGTCACTAACGAAAAGTACTACTCACTACCCTAAGGTATACAGAGTCCGTTTCTATTCTAGGGTTAATTTCTTGCTTTTATATTTCAGAAATACTTAACTAAACAGGCTTATCTAAGCTTAATATCACAGAATTCAGACCTAAAAAGCAAGTAAAGATTAAATACATGCAGGCCTAAGCTCAAATGGGATACAATAAAATTATAAGACTTTTAACAACACGATAAATATTTCAGCTTATGTCCTCTTCTTTTCTTTCTTTCTTCTCTGGGGTTTCGCCACCACAGCACCCAAAGCACTGTCAGAGTCTTCTTTTTCTGAGCTTTTAGTTCCAGATATGTCTGAGCTTTCTGGTCCATAAATGCTCTCCTGATTTTCCAATGAGTCCCCTGTGGAAGCTTTATCTTTATCTTCTTTGCAATACTCCAAAAAAATTTTAGCTTTCGAGACGGAGTCAATCATTTGCTTCTTATCTTTGAAGTCAAAGACCAGTCCTTCTGGGATAAGCCAGCGATATTGGATGCCTTGTGCTTGTAGATAAGTAGTCAGGTTCTTGTAGGGTTTCCTCCTTTTTCTAATATCAAATGGGATGTCTTTCGAAAATTTTATATCCACTTCTTGAATCTTCGGGGGCTTTCTGTTTGTGGCCTTGAGCACCGCATCTCTAGTTGATCTCTTAGAGAACTTCACCATCATCTCTCCTGGCAGATTTTTCATCTTAACATACTCAGGATATGTCCTGTAGGCCATATCCATATCACTTTTAAATCTGTCATTGGAGCCAAAGCCGCACTCAGCATCTTTTTGAGGTTCTCTCCTTTTTGCTCAGCAATCCCCTGAAATCTCAAAAAAAAGAACGTTCCATCTGAAGTCTCAAAAGATTTTCTTTGTCTGAAATCCTTTCCTTTTCCATCACATCCATTCTTAAATCCGTCTTTTCTGCCTTGGTCTTGACCTCTGCCAGCACTTTAGCCGTCTGCTCAGATCTTGTGCTTGCATCTGTGACTTGTTTTTACAAAGAGTCCAGTTTTTGGTTCACAGAGGTCAGCTGGTCCATCAGGGGGCGCAAAGCTAATGCCAAGACTGCATTTAGGTCTGTGCTAGTCTCGGACTTTGTGCCAGGAAGTGTTGACATGGCTTTGGGAGAGGGTCTGGGTTTCCCCGCCATTTTTTCTCCCCTTCCAGCCATTCCTTTTTGCTTATATTTAAGAAAAAGTTCTCTGCAGTCTGTTAAAAGTCCCTCTTTTTAAATCTCCGCCTCTCAGCTTGGTCCCTTCCGGCTTTCAGCTATGCAGCACCACTATTCAGCACGATTCTCTAATGTGCCGTTACTCCGCACCGAGGGAAGAGGGCGGGATTTAAACTTTAACCCCCCCCCCGCGCATCTAGATAAAATCAGAGAATCTTCTGAAGAAATGGTCACTTACAGTCTTGCCAAGCGAATCGGGTAAGTTTTCCACATTCTTACTGCCCTCCTGGCTCTGCAGCCGCCCGAGAGTGCTTCTGGATGCCCATGGGCTCCTCGGTGGCAGAACCTTCCGAGGCAAAGGGAAGCCTCAATCCCCGGGTTGCCACCCCAGGAGAGGCTATCCCACGCGCCTCAGGCAGGAGCCCCCTACAAGGTCTCCTGGGGGCCCGAAACCTGTTCGGGACCCCTTCTCACCGCCAGGACTGGGCCATGTCTCCCAGAGCTTCAGGGATGCGCGCCCGCCATAGAAGCCGCAGTAAACCGGAAGTCGGTTAAGAACAGTTCTATATCAAGTTATGTATTGTGACATTTCTATGTGTTTTGGCTATTGTATTGTATTACAATGATAAAAGTTAATAAAATAGTTAATTTTTTTTTTAAAAAAAAGAAATGTTCAAAATGTCCTTTGTAAAGAGGGTTTTTCTTTTAAAAAAATGCTCTAAATATACAGGCGAATGAAAAAGATCTTAGGAACTGATCAATGACTCAGAACTGTAGACCCAGGGGGTTCCCCCTCTGATAATTTAAACACCATTTTTAAATGCTGAAATTGGATTTTGAAATGTGGGAATTCACAAGACACTTCCAAATCTGCAGATGCCACCCCCCCACCCCCCCGCTCCAGCCTTAAATCAAACGTCCCGTTTCTCAGGGCAGGCTTTTTATATGCCTGTAAAGCACTGGCTCCGATGCACGGCTCTCTATAAATAAATAATATGCCGTAATAACCGTTAATAAAACATGCTCGAGGGTAGAATTTCTTGGGCAGGGGGGCAGGATGGGTACTGAATTTTTACCGATTTTTATATGGGACAAAAGGCAGCTTGGTTCATACATTCACTTCATTTACTTTTCAGGAAACTTTCTGTAGGGGGTTGCCAACTCTTTACCTGGCCTTTGTAACTGTGGTTTTGACTGCAACTGAGAAATTGGGAGGGGTAGATTCAGACAACGGCACAGTGATTGTCCCCTGCTAACACCTGTACCTCACCAAAGGGATGCCATGGAGGCTAGTGGAAAAGTTGGCAACCCTAGAGAGACGGGATGGGCCCTTCTTCCCTTCTTACTCTTGGGCTAGGGTTGCCAGCTTCATGTTGGGGGAATTTGTGGAGATTTGAGTGCAGCCTGGTGAGGGCATGGTTTAGGGGGGAAGAAGAAGAAGAGCTCTGAGAGAACTTATGACAGACCCAAGGTCATCCAGCAGCTGCAAGTGAAGGAGTGGGGAATCAAACCTGGTTCTCCCAGATTAGTCCATAGTCTTAACCACTATACCAAACTGGGAGGGATGTAATGCCATAGAGTCCACCCTCCAAAGCAGTCATTTCCTCCAGGGGAACTGATCTCTGTAGTCTGGCAGTCTGCTGTAACTCCAGGTGTTTGCCAGGCCCCTCCTGGAAGTTGGCAACCCTAGCTTGGGCACTGCCGCTGCTGAAATGACACACCGTTTGGGAAGACCCACAGAATGGCGGCTCCTTGTCGAACTAGCATTACACAGACCGGAAGGCTGTGGTCTCATTTGCCTTAGACGATGGAGCTCATTTTTTCCTCTAATCACAGGCTGGCAATATTGTCCAATGTACCTCTCAAAGCTACCGGGAGAACAAATTTGATTAATGTTTGCCTGACACGGGTTGACAATGTACGGCATCCTGCAAGTGCTGAGTCTGAGGATTAGAAAAGGTTTCGGGAGGGGAGAAATCGCTTCGGCACAATTGCGGAGAGAGATCAGCCGGCCACAATTAACTTCTTGCAAACCAGGACACAGCAAGATAGCGTGAGGACCAGGCCGTAGGGGAAGTTGTATTTCCGGGGGATCCCCAGGTCCCACCTGGAGGCTGGCATCCCTGTCTCTCAAACGAACAAGCCCCTTGGATCCCTTCCAGCTATCCTGATTTTTCCTTCTCGCTCGATAAGCGTGGTAATAAAACAATCTGTCATCTATCCAAAGTGTTTCTCGGAGGAGGAACTCGTGGTATGTCGCCAGCTTTCCGTTCAAGCTTCATCATTCCACAAATGACACATTACAGGCTTATGAGCTCCACTGAGCTCTTTTTAAAAAGCTGCCATCTCGAGGGAGGGATTATGGGAAAGTCAAACTCAAACCACCTCTTCTGACTTCAGGCCCACCACCGTGCCTGATCCGATGTCAGGGACTGGTCAGGATTCAGACGCTGCGATGACTGTTCAGGTTCTATGAAAGGGAACCCCTGGGTAATGACTGTCCCGATTCACAAGGAACGGATGGAACACTCTATCTGGGCAGTGATGCTCTGTATTTAGGGTTGCCAAGTCTGGATTGGGAAATACCTGGAGACTTTGGGGGTGGAGCCAGGAGAGGGTGGGGTTTGGGGAGGGCAGGGGCCTCAGCATGGTACAATGCCATAGAGTCCACCATTCAAAGCAGCCATTTTCTCCAGGGGAGCTGCTCTCTGTCAGCTGGAGATCACTTGTAAAAGCGAGAGATCCCCAGGCCCCACCTGGAGGCTGGCAACCCTATCTGTATTCTTGCTGCTTGGGGGGCAATAGGGATGCCAAGTACTCACAGTCTAGCGGCGGGGGGAGTCCTCTTGCTCCCGGGAATTCCCTGGCATGTGTGCAAAGCACGTACGCCGTGATGATGTCACCGGAAGTGATGTCATCATGTCGGGAACGTTGGGGGTGGGACCACTCAAATTCAAGGGAAAACCATAGAGTTTTCCCTCAAATTCTAGAGCGTCCCCCCCAAAAACATGTCTGACACGATGATGTCACCTCCGAGTGAAGTCATCGCGCCGGGCACTTCTATGCAGCCCAGCAATTTGGGGGCGGGGTTCCCCCGGTGGCCCAATCTGGGCCAGCGGGAGGCGGGCCTCTGGAGCGGGGGTTTCCCTGACCCCCCGGGGGGACTTGGGAAGCCTGGGGGAGCAACCTGGTATTTTTGGCCACTGTGTGACACAGAGTGTTGGACTGGATGGGCCATTGGGTTGCGGAAGGAATGGGGAGGCATTTAAATGCCTCCCCGCTCTTTTCAGGGCCTTCCCCAGGTCGCCCGCCTTGGCGGGCAGGCCAGGGAAGGCAGGGGGGCTGACTCCAAGTCTTCTCTGGCTCATCCATTTTGGCGGGTGGGCTAGGGAAGGCAGGGGGCTAGCTCAGGGGCAGCGGACTCCCATCACTGAAGGAAAGGCAAATTGCCTTCCCTTCAATGAAGGGAGTGTGCCACCTTTGCAGCGTGACTCTGGGGGGGATTTAAACTTTAGACCTCTCTGGAGTCGCACTGCAGAGGCGGCATGCTCCCTTCATCGAAAGGAAGGCAATTTGCTCTTTCCTTCAGTGATAGGAAACCCCCCCCCCCCCCAAGGGAGGGATTATTATATCCTTTGGGAAAGTCCCCATAGGGTATAATTGAGCTGAATAAATACTGGGATTCGGGAATGTCCAAACCTAAAAAATCCCAGTTTTTTTTTCAGTGCACACCCCTAGCCGGCACCAATAGGGCCCCATCAAAGGTTGGAAGCCCAATCCCTGATCCCAGTCCCCCGCAACCCAGGTACAGGACCTCCATCTTCCATGGATTCAGTTTCAGTGGGCTCTGTCGTAACCAACCAGCCATGGCTTGTAATGCTCTTTCTAGATTTTCTGGGGCAGAGTCCAGGTGACCATCCATCAGTAGATAGAGCCGGGTGTCATCCACATATTGGTGACAACTCAGCCCATACCTCCGGATAATCTGGGTGAGGGGGGGCATGTAGATATTAAACAGCATTGGGGAGAGAATAGACCCCTGCAGCATGCCACAGTCTAGCACAGGGGTGGCCAACCTGTGGCTCGGGAGCCACATGCGGCTCTTTCACACATATTGTGCGGCTCCTGGCAGGGCGGCTGGGGAAGCAAAGGGGAGGCATGCCTTTTCTCTTTCTCCCTTCCTTCCTTCCTTCCTTCCTTCCCTCCTCCCTCCCATCTATTTGCTTTCCTAGTTTCTCTCTCTCTCCTTTCCACTTCTTTAATTCTTTCTTTCCATCTCTCTCTTTTTCTCTCTCTCTCTCAATATCATTAGCAAACAAGTAATATCATTATCAATAACCGGTTTTCCTCGTTTGTTTTTATTTTTGGCAGTCCCATTTAACGTTAATAAAAAGCAAATTTGCATATTTTTAAAAATAAAAATGTGTATGTGATATTTGTTCCTGTCTTGCGGCTCTCAGACATCTCTATGTGGCTCTTACGTTTATTCTATGTGGCTCTTACGTTAAGCAAGGTTGGCCACCCCTGGTCTAGCAGGTGTCTGTAAGGGGTCCGTTGGAGCGGGATCGCACAGGAGCGCAGCTCCGGGAGTGAGGAGCCCAGGGGGCGGACACATGACCAAGCCCCACCCCCTCCTCGGCTTCCCCGAGCAGTGCAGAGGCGCAGCGCCCCGGGGAAAGCCCTGCTAGGGTCTTTATTGTTTTTAATGTTCTGTTTTAATATTGATAATTTTATCATTGTTCCTTTTGTGACTGTGTGCTGCTTTTCCAGAGACTTGCTCAAGGTGGCATATACATTTTCTAAGTATACCATTTTTTATCTGGGCACATGGCACATAAGTACTGGAGAAATTTCACCAGCCCTTCAGCAGCTTCCACCTTATCAGTTTGGTGTAGTGGTCAGGAGTTGGACTCTAATCTGGGAGAACCGGGTTTGATTCCCCACACCTCCACATGCAGCCGCTGGTGTGACCTTGGGCCAGTCACAAGTTCTCTCAGAGCTGTTCTCTCATGAGCAGTTCTCAAAAGACCTCTCTCAGCCCCACCTACCTCACAGGGTGTCTTGTTGTGGGGAGGGGAAGGGGAAGGGATGGGTGGTGCACATGTCCTGGGTATCTCAAGTCTACTTGAAACCTGGTGGTTTCAAGGGAGCAGGAAGAGAATGAGGGCGTGTTCTTTATGCTTATTTTTATTGCACAAAGTATTGGATGGGGAAGGGAATGGAGGAAGAGCAGGTCAGTTTCACTCACCTGTGGAGTGGAGCCTGAGGGGTGGGTATTGCCTTCTGACACACTTCCAGTCAGGGGGTGTTAGGGGGTGTAGCATATGCAAATGAGTTATGGTAATGAGCTCCTGCACCTCTTTTTCTACGAAATGACCCCTGTCTGAGATAATCCCCGCCCGAGGGCCACCCTCTGTCCCTGACCTTGGAGAAAGGAAGTCAGCCATTGCAAGGGAATATCTGGTTGACCTATTGCCCTCTTTGGCAGATGTTACATCACTGGTCAGGGCAAAGGAGTCTCAGCAGCTAAGCTCTCTCTCTCTCAAGTCTGTGGTGTGCCAAGACAGTTTGGAGTTGTGGTTAAGTGCGTGGACTCTACTCTGGGAGAACCAGGTTGGATTCCCCACTCCTCCACTTGCACCTGCTGGATGACCTTGGGCAAGCTGTAGTTCTGGCATAGCTGTTTTTGGAAAAGAGCCGTTTCTGTCAGAGCTCTCTCGGCCCCACCTACCTCACAGGGTGTCTGTTGTGGGGAAGGGAAGGAAAAGGAGTTTGTAAGCCGCTCCGAGTGAAGGGCGGGGTATAAATCCAATCTCTTCTTCTCTTCTTCTTCTTCACCCAGGAGATGCTGCTGAGTTCAGTAGCTCAGCATCTGATCCCCTTTCCTTAATCACATTCTAAGTCTGTGTCACTCTGTGGGTTTAACTTGGTCTGGGCACTTTCTGTCTTCACGAGCCACCAGCTGGAACAGTTCGATACTTAACCTGTCCAACAACCACAAGAAAGAATTACGACACACAAAGGAAGGCAGGCGGGCCTCGTGTTTTCCTGAACGACTTTATAGCAGCCAAGCAATGAGGAAAAAATGGTCCGCAAAGGAAACAAGAAAGAACTGCAGGGGGCATTTTAACACGTCAGTGCCGGTTGACAAGCAGATTCGTATCTGGGATGCAAATCCATGCTGGCACGGCGCATGCAACCGCTGATCCAGAAAGGCAAGGGTACACAGTGTGCTTCAGGCTTGCAGGATCATAAGAATCTAAGAAGAGCCCTGCTGGATCAGACCAGGGGTCCATCTAGTCCAGCATCCCATCTCTCACAGGGGCCAACCAATTCCTCTGGAGGGCCAACAACAGGGCAGAGAGGCTGAGGCCTTCCCCTGATAAGAACATCAGAAGAACCCTGCTGGATCAGACCAGTGAGGGTCCATCCAGTCCAGCCTCCTGTCTCAAACAGGGGCCAACCAGTTCCTCTGGAGGACCAGCAATATGGCAGAGAGCCCGAGGCCTTCCCTTGATAAGAACATCAGAAGAGCCCTGCTGGATCAGACCAATGGTCCATCTAGTCCAGCATCCTGTCTCACGCTGTGGCCAACCAGTTCTTCTGGAGGACCAACAACAGGAAAGAGAGACCGAGGCCTTCCCCCGATGTTGCCTCTTAGCTCTGGGATTCAGAGGTTGATTGCCACTGAATGTGGAGGTTCCCCTCATTCACCATGGCTAGTATATCCATCGGCCTATTGTTAGGAGGCCACCTTATAGGTCCATCTTGTCACCCTACAGTTTCCTCTTTGGTTTTAGCAGTGCAGAGGCCAAAATCTGATCTCTCTCAAGTCCTGGGACCCTCTGCATAGCATACGTCTGAGCTATATAAATTGTAAAGGCTATAAAACTCCTGGGGTTAGTATCAAGGTTGCCTGCGTCCTATGGAGCCTAGGGTTCTCTTGAGATCACCAGAGATCAGTTCCCCTGGAGAAAATAGCTGCTTTGGAAGGTGGACTGTACAGCATTATCGGCTGCTGAGCTCCCTTCCCAACCATTCCCTCCCCAGGCTCCACCCCCAAATCTCCAGGAATATCACAACCTGGAGTTGGCAACTAACTAGGGCTGCAAGGGCTTGCCTGGTAACTGGCAGGAGGGTTGGGGGCAGGGATACGGGCGGGGTGATATGAGCTACGCTGCTATGTCACTTCCAGGGAAGGAAGTTCTGGGGGAAACCTGGAAACAATGAAGGATAGTGCTAGGAATCGCTGGAAACTCTGTAGTCAAACCATAGAGTTTCTGGTGATTCCTAGAAGTTCTGCACGTCACTTCCAGATTTCCCCCCAAAGTGATCCAGCGGCACAGACTATGCAGCTGTTTCTTAAAAAATACAGTTTCTCCCACCAATCAGAGCATTACAGGGCCACTAGGACGGCCTGAGGGAGACTTCCCATAATACTGAGAGGCCTGGCAGCCGTAGCCAACTTCCAGGTGGTGGCTGACGACCTCCTAGAATTACAGTCAATCTCCAGGAAAGAGAGAGGTCAGCTCACCTGGAGAAAATCGCCACTCTGGAAGGTGGCATTATGCCTTCCTGAAGTCCCTCCCATCCCTAAACCCGGCCCTCCTGAGGCTCCACCTCCTAAATCTCCAGGTATTTCCAAATCTAGATCCGGCAGCCCAAAGCCCAGAACTGATCCAGTGATACTAACTCTTATACAGGTTCCAAGTTCTGGGTCAGCGTCACTTTCTGGCTTCAGTGACAAGGAGATCCGGTTTTCCCCATTTCTTGTTCCTGTCCCTAGAGGCAAGCCGGCCCTGACGTTCATGGCCAGCCCGGTATCTCTGTAATATAAATCATTGCAACGTTACGGCTGTTTTTTTTCTCAACAGCCCACCTATGCCGACGCTCATTTCGGCCAAACGCAAGCAAATGGAAGGGTCATAAATCATTGCCTTCATGTCTGCTGCCAAAAAAAAAAAAAATCTACCTGAGATCGTGAAATCAACATCCACCACTGATATTGCGTGTGCCTCCGTAGCAGGGTTTTCATTGCTTCCGCCGATCCACACCTCCTTCCCCGACTGACTACAACACTAACGGCTTGGTGAACCGTAAAGGTATTTTTCCATCATTTCCCAAACAAAAAAACCCTTTCCGTGTTTGCACAACATTTCACCTGCGTAGTCTCCAGGGAGGTAAAGGGAAGATCGTTTCTAATGATTAGCAGTTCTTTTCTCAGTTCGGCTGAGCTATGCAGAACCTTTCAAAAGGTACAGATGGGTCGGATAGCTGAGGGAAGAATTGCAACTGATCTTCAGACTACAGATGTAGCCAGCAGTTCATGGGTTCCGGAGTCGGTGGACACCCTCTCCTATGCCTCCAATGGCCAAGAAATGAACTTAATGAACATCAATATGGAGCATCAATATTTTAATGAACATCTGTGGAGCATCAATATTTTCCTCACTCTGCCACCCAGGCCGGTAGCCATGGAGGGGCTTTTGGGGGCCCTGCCCCCTTTCTTAAAAGCACAGCCCCACCAGAATTTATCCTGTAAATGCTTTATTTCAATAAATTAAAATAGTTTTTAAAGGCATGCACCAGTTTGGTGCAGTGGTTAAGTGCGAGGACTCTAATCTGGGAGAGCTGGGTTTGATTCCCCACTCCTCCACTTGCAGCTGCTGGATGACCTTGGGCAAGCCGTAGTTCTGTCAGCGCTGTTCTCGAAAGGGCAGCTCTGGAAAGAGCTCTCTCAGCCCCACCTACTTCACAGGGTGTCTGTTGTGGGGAGGGGAAGGGAAAGAAGATTGTAAGCCGCTCTGAGACTCCGAGTGAAGGGCAAGGTATAAATCCAATCTCTTCTCTTCTTTAAGCAGAGTGGGGGCTGGAGTGGGTGACCTCTAGGATCCCTTCTGACTCTGTGTCAAGAAACGGGACACCTTTAAGAGAGTTTTTCTGCCTGAGTGTTCGCTTTCTTGAAGCTAAAGAAAGCAAAAGAAAGCTACAGGAAGTCGAGAAAGCTCCCACCTGCCGGCTTGTTCTCCAAACGGTTGCTCAGGCTGGCAGAAGTGATTAACTTGCAGCAGCTGAGGACTGTCCTCTCAAGTGGCTGACAGCTTGCAATTCAGAGATCCCTCCTGGGAAGAGCTTTCTGTTGGCTAAATGGCTTTTCTTTCTGCACTGGGAACTTCCGCCCCACCAGAAAAAAAGGGCTCCACAAGCCACAAAATCCTGTTGCCACCCCAAGCAATTTCTTGGGTGGCTTGTCCAATAAATCTGGGGTTGCCGGCTGCAGGATGGAAAATTCCTGGAGATCTGGTGAGCGGAGGAGGGTGGTATGTTGGAGGGATTCCAGCAGGGCATAAGACCACATAGACCACCTTCCAAAGCATCCATTTTCTCCGGGGGGGGGGGGGTTGGTCTTTATAGCCTGGAAATCTGTGGGAATTCCAGGAGATCTCCCGCTGCCGCCTGGAGACTGGCAACTCTGATTGTGTCTGGCTCTCTTCATTCTTCCCCCTCCAAAAGTTATTTTAGAATCCGCCTGCTTGACCTGTTGTCGAAATCATTCAACATAATTCTGGACTGCCAAATTCTGTGATTTGCTGTCAGGACTCACATGGCCAGAGTTGCCACTGCTGGGGTGGAAACCTTGCCTGGGTGTCGCTTTTGGATCACTTTTATTCATAAGCAGTCAGAATTAGAAGAAGAAGAGATTGGATTTATACCCCGCCCTTCACTCCCCGAAGGAGTCTCAGAGCGGCTTACAACCTCCTTTCCCTCCCCCTCCCCACAACAGACACCCTGCGAGGTGAGAGAGCTCTCTCAAGGACTGCTCCTGAGAGAACAGCTCTGAGAGAACTTCTGACTGACCCAAGGTCACACCAGCAGCTGCATGTGGAGGAGGAGTGGGGAATCAAACCCAGTTCTCCCAGATTACAGTCCGTGCTCCTCTTAACCACTACACCAAACTGGTTTTCCATATGTCCATGCTGAGCCCCTGTAGCGTTGCCCCAGAGATGCAACTCTCTGGCTAGAATTGCCGTTGTTGTTACTGTTCAGTCGCACAGTCGAGTCTAATTCTTCGCGACCCCGTGGACCACATCACGCCAGGCCCTCCTGTCTTCCGTCGTGTTCCGGAGTTTGCTCAATTTCATGCTTGTTGCATCGATGACACTGTCCAACCATCTCATCCTTGGCTGTCCCCTTCTTCTTTGACCTTCAGTCTTTCCCAGCATCGGGGTCTTCTCCAGGGAGTGCTCCCTTCTCATTTGGTGGCCAAAGTATTGGCGCTTCAGCTTCAGGATCTGGCCTTCCAGGGAACACAGTCAGGGTTGGTTTCCTTTAGGATTGACTGAGCTGATCTCCTTGCAGCCCAAGGGACTCTCAAGAGTCTTCTCCAGCACCATCATTCAAAAGCATCTATTCTTCGGCGCTCGGCCTTCCTTATGGTCCAGCCCTCGCAGCCATACATTACTCCTGGGAATACCATCACTTTGACCATGCGGACTTTTGTTGGCAGGGTGATGTCTCTACTTTTTATCATGCTGTCTAGGGCTGCTATCACTTTCCTAGAATTGCGACAGGAAGACACAAAGGGCATACTTGCTCCCGGCAACAAAACACCTTGAAATGGCCTGGAAGGGAAAGGGCCCTGGTTTTTAGTAATGGCCCACGGGGAGGGGCTGTGGCTTAGAAAAGAGCCTTTGCTTTGCACACAGAAGGTCCCAGGTTCGATCCCCGACATCTCCAGTTTAAAAGGACCAGGCAGCAGACATTGTATAAGACCTCTGGCTGAGACCCTGGCCGACCAAATAGTTGAATGAAAATGAAGCAGCTTCCTGGGTGCTTGGGACTGGAAAGCAGGCGAATTGTTTTAGCTCAGCTTTGAAGATGGCCTATAGTCTGGCTTACCAGCCTCCAGGGGGAGCCTGGAGATCCGGAAGCGCCACTGATCTCCCAACCAGTGTTCCCTCTAAGTTGAGTTAGTGTGAGCTAGCTCCCAGTTTTTTAGCCTCTGGCTCACACATTTTTGTTTATTTTATTTATTTATTTATTTAGATTTATACCCCGCCTGCAAGGAGATTTTTGTAGAGGAAGAAGCGAAGAGATTAGATTTATACCCCGCCCTTCACTACCCAAGAGAGTCTCAGAGAGGCTTACAAACTCCTTTCCCTTCCCCTCCCCACAACAGGCACCCTGTGAGTAGGTGGGGCTGAGAGAGCTCTGAGACAACTGTCCTTGAGAGAACAGCTGTGCCAGAACTAAGGCTTGCCCAAGGTCATCCAGCAAGTGCAAGTGGAAGAGTGGGGAATCAAACCTGGTTCTCCCAGATTAGAGTCCGTGCACTTAACCATTACACCAAACTGGCTCTCAGCTCGGGAAGGATGGCTCCAGAGCAAACTGATTTATGCAGCAGCCAAATTGCTCGCTCACAACATTCATGCCAGCAGCTCACCAAGTAGAATTTTTGCTCCCGAGACGCCACAGCTTAGAGGGAGCATCGCTCCCAACTACAGAGATCAGTTCCCCGGGAGAAAACAGCAGCTTTGGGGTGTGGATTTAATGGCATGATACACCACTGAAGTCCCCCCCCCCCCGGCTCCACTCCCCAAATCTCCAGGAATTTCCCAACCTGGAGTTGGCAACCCTAACCCTCCAGGACTTTTGGAAGCTTTGCCTTTAAAAAAAAAATGAAATGTTTGATTTCTCAGCTGCTCGGGCTGACAGTCGTGTGCAGACCTCAGGGTCACCTGGGAACCCGAGCCCTGAATCCAGGCCACCAAACTCCACAGTACCTGCTGGCCCCTGCCGAGCAAGCCACTTCCAACCATCTCGCGCCGCCCAACTTGTTTGTATTCCAGAGCTCGGCAGCCGACTGTTTGTAATTCAACTCAGCGATCTTCTTCCCGAGTGCCAGACATAGCCATTCCCCACCCTTTTGCAGAGGGGAAAAAAATGAAATGTCAGTGTGGCTCGCGCGGAGGCGCTCCTCCTGTCTGGCACGCACCGCGCTTTCAGACCGGCAGTTTCTCTGCATGATCGGGGTAGGAAATTTCACAAAGGGCACTTGGAAGTGTTATTTAAGGACAGCAGGACCTCAGGCCTCTGGCTGGCTCGCAATAGTTCTGCACACGCAGAGCAGTTAAAAGGACCCGCAAAATAGCCACACACGCCAAAGACACAAATCTGCTTGGTTGTAGTTTTGCCTTGCTTTTGTTGTTCTTGTTGTTAAAGGGAGTGGCTGTCTCTCTTTTGCGAATCCTCTTGTCAGAGTGGCTACGGAATACGAAGCAGGAGCCACCCCAAAGGCACAGTTCGCCTACAATTTCATCCCGACATCCCCCCAACATGGACTTTTAAATCTCGCTGTGAATCCGTGCTGAAATCTGACACGGTTCCTTTGCTGACCACAGATTTGTGGGGGAGTCGGGGCAGGTACGGTGGGCAGGTCTCCCCTGGCTACTGACAGGGGATGGGAAGGGTCAGGTTGCCAGAGGCAGGTTGGGAAACTGGGAAGGACAGGGACCTCAGAGGGGTATGATGCCACGGAGTCCACCCTCCGCAGGCCCGTAGCTACGGTGGGCCATTTGGGGCCCCGCCCCCTTTATTCAAAGCCCCGCCCCACACATTGTTCTGCATGTTTCCCAAAGGCTCATCATGACCTAGGTGGTATACAGCAGGACTAGGCTGGCAGTAGGGTTGCCAGGTATGGGCTGGAAAATACCTGGAGACTTTGGGGGTGGAGCCAGGAGAGGGTGGGGTTTGGGAATGGGAGGGGCCTTCGCATGGTCCAGTGCCATAGAGTCCACCCTTCAAGGCAGCTTTTCTCCAGGGGAGCTGATCTCTGTCAGCTGGAGATCAGTTGTCAAAGCGGGAGATCCCCAGGTCCCGCCTGGAGGCTGGCAACTCTAGCTCGCAGGAAGGGGGATTGCTGGAGAGGTATTGAAGGTGCTGCGGTGCTGCTCTAAGCTTTCTTGCCCTGTGGAAGGGAACTCAAAAGGCATTTAAACGCCCTCTGAGCTGTTTTTTTCCTAAAAACCGGCATGCTCGCTGCCCTGTCCCTTGAAAGGAAGGCCTAGAAACAGGCTCAGGGCCTCCACATTTAAAGATGGGCATTCAGATTGATTTAATTAACTGTGATTTAACTGCCTCCTTAAAAGTTTAAGTGCCCCCTGAACAAAAAAAAATTCTGGGCCTGACCTTCCAGACACCCATTTTCTCCAGGGGAACTGATCTCTGTCATCTGGAGTTGAGCTGTAATCGCAGGAGATCCCCAGGTCCCACCAGGAAACTGGCATCCCTAGGGGCAGGGGAGGCATGTTGACCACATTAGAGAAATGCGACGTTTCCCATGTGGGACTTGAGGTCATGCTGTCCTCCCCTTTGGCCCTTTCCCAGCCGGTGTGTTTGAGCCAGATTCAGTGTCACCCGCACCTTGAGCTGTTTTATAGCAGGTGCAGCAAGGGTTGAGCACAGAACCTTTTCGGTTCGTTAATTTGCAAATCGTGTCACCTTCACCCAGGTATTTATGTGCCATCGCATGAATGCGTTGCCTGCGTGTACAGGAAATGGGCTGTGATTAGCACCACGGGGAGGAAAAGAGCACGGAATGGAAGTGAAGTCTGAAGTCATCGTAACCCGGGTTCTCGATGCCTTAAATTCAGGTGCATGTATGGACCAGTTGTGGTAAGAGGGGGAGGGAAGGCAACATGGTATAGCCCGATCTTGTCAGATCCAGGGAGCTAAGTAAGGTCAGGACTTGGATGGGAGACCACCAAGGAAGGCTCTGCAGAGGAAGGCCATGGCCAACCACCTCTGCTTCTCACTGGCCTTGAAAGCCCCTGGCTGGGGTCACCATAAGTCTTGGATGGGAGACCACCAAGGAAGATTCTGCAGAGGAAGGCCATGGCCAACCACCTCTGCTTTCTACTTACCTTGAAAGCCCCTTGCTGGGGTTGCCATAAGTCTTGGATGGGAGACCATCAAGGAAGGCTCTGCAGAGAAAGGCCATGGCCAACCACCTCTGCTTCTCACTGGCCTTGAAAGCCCCTTGCTGGGGTCTCCATAAGTCTTGGATGGGAGACCACCAAGGAAGGCTCTGCAGAGGAAGGCCATGGCCAACCACCTCTGCTTCTCACTTGCCTTGAAAGCCCCTTGCTGGGGTCACCATAAGTCTTGGATGGGAGACCACCAAGGATGACCCAGCAGAGGAAGGCCATGGCCAACCACCACAGCTTCTCACTTGCCTTGAAAGCCCCTGGCTGGGGTCACCATAAGTCTTGGATGGGAGACCACCAAGGACGGCTCTGCAGAAGAAGGCAAGGGCAAACCTCTGCTTCTTAGTGGCCTGAAAGTGCAGATTGACCGCACTCAACTTTTTGAGTTTGGCAACCACTTCTGGAATTAACTCCTAGTTTGAATTAAAGCCTCAAGCAGAGAACTTTGTAATGTTTTATTACGGTTGCTAGACATATATTTTAGAAAATACCGGCCGCAGAGAGGCTCTGCCTCCTCCCCAGGGCTCCGCCCCCTCCTCCTAGGACAAACAGCATAAATGTCTGGTATTTTTCCACCTCTCTCCCCCCCCCACCCCCCCGGACAGTCAGTGAAAATACCGGACCATCTGGGTCAATACCAGACACCAATCCCTCGGCACTGCTGCTTGCATGAGATAACAGACAAGAACACCCCGGCTTCCATCAGACAGCCTTGAGGAGATCAGCACAAACTGGTTTGGCCGGTGGCTGCAACCTAGATTCATAGGCAAAGGGAAACGGGAAAGTGCTTAAAGAAGCCCTGGAAAGAAAGGCAAAGGTTGCCAACTTCTAAAAACAATCTCTGCTCTTTTGCCACAAAAAAACACACAAAGCCTTAAAAGTTATGAACCAAAACCCGGCATTGGAACCCCAGATAGCCTTGGCCAAGCGGGCAGGGTAAAAATCTAATAAATCTAATCTAATCTATATACTAATAGCCAAGTGTCCCCTGTGCGTACGGATATCTAAATCTGCACATCAGGGGCACTTTGGGGGGGGGGGGCAGAGAGATTTTCCTGCATACTTGGGGCACTCAACAGGTGCGCAGAAAAATCTGAAAACTTTAAAAAACTGTACAGAGGATATTTAAATCCCCCAGAAAGTAAAAGAGCATTCCCTGTGCTTGTGCAGAGAACGCTCTGAGAACTGCGGCAGGCCGGTGGTTGGGAGCCACTGAGGCCTCGCCGCTGGTGCCGGGGGGGAGAAATCGGCGGGCCTGGGCCGATCGGGGTCGGTGCGAGGTGGGGGTGGGGGAGAAGGATTGGCAGGCCTGGGCCTCGCGGGGGGGGGGGGGGCAGGAAAGAAGGCTCATCTGCAGGTGCTTCCTCCTCCTCGACGTAGAGCTCCTTCTCCCCCCCCCCCCCCCGTGAGTATTGCGGGTCCCCGCTTCTTGTCTAATCTAATAATGCATCAAAACCCTGAGCCCCTTAAAACAGGTTGGTTTATTGGGAGATTTCTATTCCCACTTTTCTTCTGAAAGGGGGACCCAGAGAAGCTGACCGTTAAATAGTGGGTTTACCACAGCAGAGTTGAAGAGACAGCGATTTCAGCAGGCAGCAGTTTGTTGCAACCCAACAGGAATGCTTCACAGAGGGCAACTGCCCTAACTATATACATCTAAGCCCCTCCCAGCCCCCATGCCATTGGTGAGTTCCGATGGCCTCCAGGCTCCAGATTGGCTGGCTGCCCTCAGGGGCCAATCCTCAGGCAGGTTCCGGGAACCTGCCTGCCTTTGTTCTGGGGCTTCAAGCTCCGACTAGGTGGCCTGCCCGGAGAAGCCCAGGCATGCCTCCTTATGCCGGCTACAAGCACCAGCGGCAGTTAAGCCTGAGTGGAAGATTGCTCGTGTCCAGACATAACACTGACTGCATCATTCTCTTCCCCGTCCACGTCATCCTCACAACAGCCCTGTGAGGCAGGATGGGCTCAGAAAGCATAAATGACCGAAGGTCACTCAGCAAGCTTCCCTGGCTGACGGGAGATTCGAATCTGGTTCTCCCAGATCCTAGGCTGTCCAACTAGGGTTGCCAGCCTCCAGGGGGGGCCTGGGGATCTCCTGCTTTTACAAATGATCCCGAGCTGACAGAGATCAGCTCCCCTGGAGAAAATGGCTGCTTTGGAGGGTGGACTCTGTGGCATTGTACCATGCTGAGGCCCCTCCCCTCCCCAAACCCCGCCCTCTCCTGGCTCCACCCCCAAAGTCCCCAGGTATTTTCCCACCCAGACTTGGCAACCCTATGTCCAACACTGGAGCCATCATACCAAACTAGGGTTGCCAAGTAACATAACAGCAAGGGAGTCCCGGTCCCTATCCGGGAGTCCTGCACAATGACATCACCCGGAAGTGACATCATCACGCTGGGCACGTTGCCGGGGCGACACTCTGGTAATTGCCCTAAAACTCTATGGTACCGTAGAGTTTTCAGGGTGATTGCTAGAGCGTCGCCCGGCAACATACCCAGCATCATGATGTCGCTTCCGGGTGATGTCATCACGCCAGGCACGTCGGCCTGATAGGGCCATTTCGGGGGTGGGGTTCCCCATGCCAGCCGGATCCTGACCGGCGGATTGGGGACCCATTTAGCAGGGGAATCCCCGCCCCCCCCAGGGGGACTAGGCAGCCCTATACCAACGTGGCCGTTGATGGCACAGCTTTCCAGGCTAAAAGTACAGCCTAAAAATGGCATTTCAAAGGCAGGCTCAAAGGAGGAGTTCGCAGGAGGGAAACCCAATGCACTTTCCTTGTCCCAAAGCAATTGGAAGCAACCCTGTACCAAAGCTCAGAAGGAAAGAGGGTGGGGAGCAATGTTCCCTCTAAGCTGAGTTAGTGTGAGCGAGCTCACCATTTTTCAGCCCCCGGCTCACACCGTTTTTTTAGCCCCCGGCCTTAGCTCAGGAAGGAGGGCTCCAGAGCAAACTGATTTATGCAGGAGCCAAACGGCTCGCTCACAGCTTTAATGCCAGAAGCTCACAAAGTAGAATATTTGCTCACAAGGCTCCACCGCTTAGAGGGAGCATTGGTGGGGCGTACCTAAAGCTACATTTCAGATGAGGAACTGAGGCGCCGAACTCCACTGAGAGCGCAGGGGAAGACAAGCAAGATTAATTGGGAAAAGCACACCTTCCCCGGGGCGTATGTCGTGGACTTGTTGGAACACGACCGCTCTGTTCCCATCAGTCGCGTCTGAGGCACAAGCCGCATCCCAGTGGCTGCACCGGCGTCCCTTCAGCGGGGGTTGTTTCAGGCCAGGGTCTCACAGCAGAGTTCCAGCACGAAGGAAGCCAGATCTGGGTTAGGAAATACTTGGAGGTTTTGGAGCCGGAGCCTGGGGAGGGCGGAGTTAGGGAGATGAGACCTCAGCAGGGTATAATGCCGCAAAGTCCACCCTCCAAAGCGGTTACCAGGTCCCCTCATCTTGCTGGCAGGGGGATCTGGGAGGCGTTTCCGGAGCGGGTGGGGATGTCCCCAACATGCTGACATCACCCGGAAGTGGCATCACCGTGTCGGCAACATCGGGGGTGATGCTCTAGTTTTTGGGCAAAACACTATGGTAAAATCGGGGTCAAACCATAGAGTTTTGCTCAAAAACCAGAGCATCACCACATGACGTCCCCAATGCAATAATGTCATTTCTGCTGCTGGTGTGACCTTGGGTCAGACACAAGTCCTCTCAGGAGCTGTCCTCAAAAGAGCTCTCTCAGCCCCACCTACCTCACAGGGTGTCTGTTGTAGGGAGGGGAAGGGAAAGGAGATTGTAAACTGCTCTGAGACTCCTTTGGGTAGCGGAGGGTGGGTGGGCTATAGATCCAATCTCCTCCTCCTCCTCCTCCTCTTCTTCTTCTTCCAAAACTGGGGGATTCACTGCCCAGAACTGGGGAATGGCAACCCTAGGAACTGATCTTGGTCATTTGGAAATCAATAGTAATAGTAGGAGACCTCCAGGTGCCGCCTGGAGGTTGGCAACTTTACACAAGTCTCACAACCAACCGTTCTGCCTCCCAGATGGAGACCCTGGATCCAAAATGATAACTGTGGGGGGGGACCTCCTGATGGCACCAGGGTTTTGGTCCCTATGTGACACGAGGTGTGGGAATGGATGGGCCATTGGCTTGATCCAACATGGCTTCTCTGATGTTCTTATGACAGCAAATGGATTCAACCCTTGTTGGTCCTAGGGATGCCAGCCTCCAGGTGGGACCTGGGGATCCCCTGGAATTACAGCTCATCTCCAGACAACAGAAATGAAGAAGAAGAAGAAGAAGAGATTGGATTTATACCCCGCCCTCCACTCCCCAAGGGAGTCTCAGAGCGGCTTACAAACTCCTTTCCCTTCCCCTCCCCACAGCAGACACCCTGCGAGGTAGGTGGGGCTGAGAGAGCTCTTTCCCAAGCTGTCCTTGAGGGAACAGCTGGTACAGAGCTATGGCTTGCCCAAGGTCATCCAGCCAGTGCAAGTGGAGGAGTGGGGAATCAAACCCGGTTCTCCCAGATTAGAGTCTGCACACTTAACCACTACACCAAACTGGCTCTCCTGGAGATCAGTTCCCCTGGAGAAAATGGGTGCCTTGAAAGGTGGGCTCTAGGGTATTGTACCCCACTGAGGTCCCCGTCTGCCCCAGGCTCCATCCCCAAATCTCCAGGAATCCCCCAACCTGGTGCTGGCAACCCTAACCCCTTCCACAACCCCTGCTGGCAGCCAAGGGGGGGACCCAGCAACCCTAGCTGGTCCGTCATGTTCTCAGGTCCCTTGTCTTGCTCTCCTCTGGGGAAAGGAAAGCCAAGGAAATATCTTCTCAAAAGGAGCCCGAAGATGGCCACAGGCTGGTGGTTAAACGAAAGCGCAGGACACCGAGTCAGGAGACTTTGGCCCGGCTTCCAGAATGGGTCACGAGCTACGCATGTGATCTCAATCCCAGGGTTGGTCCCTCAGGGGGCCACTTCCTTTCCCGAACAGCTCTTGGGGATTCACTCCACTTGGAGATAATGCTGTCTTCAGAGAGAAGAGGCAGAGTTGCCAGCCTCCAGGTGGGGCCTGGAGATCCCCCGGAATTGCAACCGATCCCCAGACTACAGAGATCAGTTCCCCTGGAGATTAATGGTCGCTTGCAAGGGTGGACGCTCTGGCATTGTATCCCACCGAGGTCCTTCCTCCTGCCAACCCCACCCTCCCCAGGCTCCACCCTCCAAATCTCCAGGAATTTCCTAAACTATAGATGGCAACCCTCGGAAGAGGATCTAGGGTGGCCAGCTCTGAGTTGGGAAATTCCTGGAGATTTGGGGGGGGGAGCCTGGGGAGGGGTTTTGGGGAAATTAAGGGACCGCAGTGGGGTACAATGCCATAGAGTCCACCTTCCAAAGCAGCTATTTTCTCCAGGGGAGCCGATCTCTGTCATCTGGAGATCAGTCATAATTCTGGGAATTCTCCAGGCCCCACCTGGAGACTGGCAATGGTAAGAGGATCCTGTAGAGCTGCCACCTTTTTCAACCTGTCTCTGCAAGCTTATAGAGTTGCCAAATCTGGGGGGGGGGAATTCCTGGAGATTTGGGGGTGGAACCAGGGAGGGCGGGGTTTGGGGAAGGAAGGAACCTAAGCAGAGTATAATGCCATGGAATCCACCCTCCAAAGCAGCCATTTTCTCCAGGGGAACTGATCTCTGCTGCCTGTAGGTCAGTTGTAATAGCAGGAGATCTCCAGGCTCCACCTGGAGGTTGGGAACCCTGACACTGTGCCTTGAACAACCAGCTGGAGCACAGATGTCACTTGGGCTGAAGGTGTGGGTTGCAGAAACTCCGCTGCAGCTAAGCTGGACCAGTTCTGATCCATACCTGAGAACACTTTGGGCACCGCTGTTCCAGGACAGAAATGCAGAAGAGCCTTGTCTTTGGATGGCTGCATTCCTAAATCCTCTTGCATTGCTCATTGGACGTCTTGTGCTATAGAATTGCCCTTGTCTCTCTCTTTCCTTACCCTGTAACCCTCCTTGAGGAAAGTGGGCTATAAAGAAGCTAAAGGAGGATATAAAAAGACAGCTGCTGGGTGCTATTGTTCAGTTTGGTGTCATAGTTAGGAGCACGGGCTCTAATCTGGGAGAACCAGGTTTGATTCCCTACTCCTCTAGTTGCAGCTGCTGGTGTGACTTTGGGTCAGTCACAAGTTCTCTCACAGCTGTTCTCTCAGGAGCAGTTCTCTCAGAGCTCTCTCAGCCCCACCTACCTCACAGGGTGTCTGCTGTGGGGAGGGGATGGGAAATGAGATTGTAAACCGCTCTGAGCTTCCTTTGGATAGTGAAGGGCAGGGTATAAATCCAATCTCCTCCTCCTCCTCTTCTTCTCCACAGCCAATTGCTCCAGGGGAACTGGTGTCTGGAGATGAGCTGTAATTCTGTGGACCCCCAGGTCCCACCTGGATGCTGACATCCCTAAAAGAAGAACAAGAAGAGACTGGATGTATACCCCGCCCTTCACTACCCAAAGGAGTCTCAGAGCGGCTTACAAACTCCTTTCGCTTCCCCTCCCCAAAACAGACACCCTGCGAGGTAGGTGGGGCTGAGAGAGCTCTGAGACAACTGTCCTCGAGAGAACAGCTGGTACAGAGCTATGGCTTGCCCAAGGTCACCCAGCAGCTGCAAGTGGAGGAGTGGGGAATCAAACCCGGTTCTCCCAGATCAGAGTCTGCGCACTTAACTACTGCACCAAACCAGTAGGGGCTCCAGCCTGCTGCTTTCAGTGGCGGGTTGGAGCTGTTAGGCACAGATACAGATGCCAGATAGCACACCCATTTGTTGGCTGGCACGAGAGGCAAGGGCTGTGCCACTTGCGAGTCTGGACACAGCAAACAGCAAGTCCCTGGTGTGGAAGTATTCCAACACACCGGCTTTCTTACGCAATTTGACAGATGGAGATCAACACCAGACATCAGATCAGCGATATCATATCAGTCAGGCTGGGAAGCCGGGAACGATGGCTCGGCACCAGGTATCTACGGCCTGCGCATAAAAGCGCACAGCACAAGTGGAGTTGGTTTTCCTTCCGCTAACTGAGATCCTAAATGAAGAGTAGATCCTGGTTAAAACCACAGTTTGGGGGCGGGGGGGACTAATTCCAGTTGAACCAGTATCATACATTAAGTAACCAAATTTAGTCTTAAATGGCCATTTCTGCATCGGGCTCCTCGCAAAAAGGTAGGTGGGAAGAGGGGCATGCATGCATGCATGCATTCATTCATTCATTCATTCATTCAGACCAGGGGTGGCCAACCTTGCTTAACGTAAGAGCCACACAGAATAAACGTCAGATGTCTGAGAGCCGCAAGACAGGAACAAATATCACACACACGTTTTTATTTTTAAAAATATGCACATTTGCTTTTTATTAACGTTAAATGGGACTGCCAAAAATAAAAACAAACGAGGAAAACCGGTTATTGATAATGATATTACTTGTTTGCTAATGATATTGAGAGAGAGAGAGAAAAAGAGAGAGATGGAAAGAAAGAATTAAAGAAGTGGAAAGAAAGAGAGAGAGAGAAACTAGGAAAGCAAATAGATGGGAGGGAGGAGGGAAGGAAGGAAGGGAGAAAGAGAGAAAAAACATGCCTCTCCTTTGCTTTCCCAGCCGCCCTGCCAGGAGCCGCACAATATGTGTGAAAGAGCCGCATGTGGCTCCCGAGCCACAGGTTGGCCACCCCTGATTCAGACACTCATTCATTCTCAGGCTCCCCCATCCCAAATCTCCAGGTTTTTGCCAACCAAGAAGGCCATGTCAAGGTCCTCTTTTGCTTTGCTGGCGTAACGTTTCTTCCTCTAACGCTCCTTCCCTTGCTGCCCCTGGGGACGGAATCGCCATCCGTCAAACCAAAACAAAAAGGCATCCATTGAAACATTAATTGTCTTTAGACAGTCAGAAATTCCCCTGTGGGCTCTTGATATGCCTCCAGGAAGCAAGTTGGCTCCAGCAATTAGAGGAAGGATGTTCAGCACTTCACTTTGGCCGCCTCTCATCTCCCCTTCGAATTATAGGATCCGGGCCTGACCTTTCAGCTAAGCCCCAGCATCTTCCTGAGCTGCGGAGTTCTGGAGGCGAGGCGATTCGCCGGCAGGAAGCTGGGAGCCCCTCTCCCCCTCTTGTGATAAAAAAAGTTGCTGCAATAATCATAGGGGTGAGAGATTCAGGGTTGCCAGCCTCCAGGTAGGAATCATCTCCTGGAATTCTAGCTGATCTCCAGATGACATAAATGTAGTTATTGTTAATTTGTTTCACTGAGAGCTAGTTTGGTGTCGTGGTTAAGTGCACGGACTCCAATCTGGGAGAACCGGGTTTGATTCCCCACCCTTCCACATGCAGCTGCTGGTGTGACCTTGGGCCAGTCACAAGTTCTCTCAAAGCTGTTCGCTCAGGAGCAGTTCTCGAGAAAGAGCTCTCTCAGTCCCGCCGACCTCCCAGGGTGTCTGTTGTAGAAAAGGGGAAGGGAAAGGAGTTTGTAAGCCGCTCTGAGACTCTGAGTGAAGGGTGGGGTGTAAATCCAGTCTCTTCTTCTTCTAAAACATTTATTCCACTTCTCCTGGAGAAAACAACTGCTTTGGAAGATGAGGGGCATGGCATCTCCCCTCCCGAACCCCCCACCCCCACCCGGCTGCTCCCTCCAGTCTCCAGGCGTTTCCATACATGGCACGCTAGAAAAATTATCCCCGGCAGTAAACACACAGTCTTCCAATCCCCCTTTATTTCTGCCATCAACTCAAGTTGCCAGTTCCAAATTGGGAAACTCCTGGGGATTTGGGGTGTGTGGAACCTTGGAGGGGGTTAGGAAGGGGAGAGACTTCAGTGGGGCATAGATAGTCCACCTAGGTAGGTTTACCCTTCCCCAAGTGGGGGCAGGAATCCCCCATTTTCATGGGCTCCTGCCCACCGGCGGCCGAAATTCCCGGAAATTTGGGGGTGGAGCCTGGGGAAGGCAGGGTTTGGAGAGGGGAGGGACCTCAGAAGGGTAGAATGCCAGAGAGCCCACCCTCCGAAGCAGCCATTCTCTCTAGGGGAACTGATCTCTGTAGTCTGGAGGTGAGCTGTGATTCCAGGGGATCTCCAGGCCCAACCTGGAGGTTGGCAACCCCAGTTCATACACAGAGGCTATTTGAGGGGGCTTTCAGACACTCAGCAGATGCACCTCTCTCTTTAGATTGGGGTAACCCAGGCGGAGCTCTGTCCCACTACAGACATCGGTTTCCTCGCCTCCCGTTTTGTTTTGAACAACCGGCTCTAACCTGACCTGGATAGGCCAGGCAGGCTCAGTCTCCTCCCCAGTCTCCTCCCCTGGCAAATATTTGGATGGGAGACCTCCAAGGAATACCAGGACTGGGCGGCAGAGGCAGGCTATCAAGCCTCTGAACGTCCTCCGTGCCCCCATAGGAGTCGCCAGAGGCTGCCATGGCTTCTTGGCTTCAAAATAAAAAACATGCTTAAAACCAGGGGTCATTTCGTAGAAAAAGAGGTGCAGGAGCTCATTAGCATAACTCATTAGCATTACTTATTTGCATATGCTAAACCACCTGACATCACCAGAAGTATGTCAGAAGGCAAGAAAGAAAGAAAGGAAGGAAGGAAGAGCTGGCAGAGAGGGGACAGCCACTAATCCAAGCCTCAGAAATACCACTGTTCTGGGAGGATAGCTTCAGTGGTGGCTGAAGCCTTCAGAAAGCTGGTCGGAGGAACAAGGACATTTCCAGGGGACGGGGTCATTTTGCTGCAGCCATGACACAAGCAGGCATTCCCCTGTGTGTGTGTGGGGGGGGGGCTGGCACCAACTCCTGGAGCCGCACTCCCCCGAGCTCCTGCTCGAAATGACCCCCGCTTAAAACATTAGCCCCCTTGCAATATTTTGTTTATTTAAGAGTCTCTGATGACTGACACCTCTTGCTCTGGATCATTGCATCCAAATGTCTGTGCTGTTGCAGTCTTGAGCGTGCCGTTCAGGTGTGTACCTGTAAGCTGCAAACCTACTTTTGATTGATTGCCATTCACCACAGAAATCTCATGCTCAGAGTTCCCCAGGGGAAACGTGGAATGGCCGAGCGACTGAGAGAGTCTGGCGAAGCAAGCTATGATGCAGCAGCAGCAGCAACATAACTGGAAACCGGTGATGGCCAGTTCCAGTGCAGGCCTGATAGAAGCCCTCCAAGGCCGGATCCAGCCCGGGCCACATGTTTGACACCCTGCACTAATCAAACGACCGAAGGCACCTGTGAAACCAAAAGTACCTGGAAGGCGAGGAATCTGCCGGCTGCACCTCTGTATGAGTTACTGGTTCCGTTTCTGCTTCCTTCCAGATTGGGATGTTAAGGGTCATTTTACACCTCCCCTCTAAAGTAGTTTGACTGCTGTCTTTTCCTGTGCTGATTTCACAGTGGTGTGAAATTTCACTCCAGGCGGTCTAAGTGCACTAATCAACAGCAATTGTTTAAAGCAGAATAAAGCCAGTTGAATACTAGCTTGACCACAAGCAATTAGTAGATGTGGGCATTTCAGTAGCAGCACGGTTTCACACCGCACAGAGGTGTGGGCAGGATTTTTGGAACTAGAATGATTCCAGCGGGAAAGTCAGATGTAAAAACAGCCTAAAACAATCCTGGAGTAAACTGGACCAAGCAGCCCTTCCGCTATCGGCGCTGCCCCTCGGCTTGGACACGGGCCATTGCAATGAGGATGGTGGATCTCGTTGGCACTGTTGGCACTCGCCAGCCCTGAGCCAAGCGGATCCTCTGGTGCTACCAGCCCTGCAACCCTCACTCAGCTTGCTTCCGGCCACCAGAGCAGCCCACTGGGAACTCTCCCAGTATGGGCCAGTCCATCCCTGTTTCCAGTAAGCCTCCACTGAGAGAAGAGGTAATTTGGGACCTTTGCATCAAGTGCCATTTTACTGTTCCATGACCACCGTTTTGTATATAATCAGGGGTCATTTCGTAGAAAAAGAGGTGCAGGAGCTCATTAGCATAAATCATTTGCATATGCCACACCCCCTAACATGCCGGAAGTGTGTCAGAAGGCAACACCCACCCCTCAGGCTCCACTCCACAGGTGAGTGAAACTGACCTGCTCTTCCTCCATTCCCTTCCCCATCCAATACTTTGTGCAATAAAAATAAGCATAAAGAACACACCCTCATTCTCTTCCTGCTCCCTTGAAACCACCAGGTTTCAAGTAGACTTGAGATACCCAGGACATGTGCACCACCCATCGCTTTCCCTTCCCCTCCCCACAACAAGACACCCTGTGAGGTAGGTGGGGCTGAGAGAGGTCTTTTGAGAACTGCTCATGAGAGAACCGCTCTGAGAGAACTTGTGACTGGCCCAAGGTCACACCAGCAGCTGCATGTGGAGGAGTGGGGAATCAAACCCGGTTCTCCCAGATTAGAGTCCAACTCTTGACCACTACACCAAACTGATGGGGTGGAAGCTGCTGAAAGGTTGGTGAAATTTCTCCAGTACTTATGTGCCATGTGCCCAGATAAAAAATGGTATACTTAGAAATTTTCTATGCCACCTTGAGCAAGTCTCTGGAAAAGCAGCACACAGTCATAAAAGGAACAATGATAAAGTTATCAATATTGAAACAAAACATTAAAAACAATAAAGACCCTAGCAGGGCTTTCCCCGGGGCGCTGCGCCTCTGCACTGCTCAGGGAAGCCGAGGAGGGGGCGGGGCTTGGACATGTGCCCGCCCCCTGGGCTCCTCACTCCCGGAGCTGCGCTCCTGTGCGCTCCCGCTCCAACGGACCCCTGTATATAATTATGGGAGGGGGCCATGCTAGGGTTGATAGCTCTGGATTGGGAAAAACTAGAGATTTGGGGGGTGGACCCTGAGGGGGGCAGAGTTCGGGGAGGGGAGGGATTTCAGCCATAGTCCATCCTCCAAAGTAACCATTTTCTCCAGGGGAACTGATCTTGGTCATAGAATCATAGTGTTGGAAGGAACCTCCAGGGTCATCTAGACCAACCCCCTGCCCAATGCAGGGAATTCACAAATACCTGCCCCCTCCCACACCCCCAGTGACCCCTGTTCCACGCCCAGAAGATGACAAAGAAGAACAGAAGAAGAAGAAATTGGATTTATACCCCACACTTCACTTGGAGTCTCAGAGTGGCTTACAAACTCCTTTCCCTTCCCCTCCCCACAACAGACACTCTGGGAGGTAGGTGGGGCTGAGAGAGCTCTGACAGAAACTGCTCTTTTTCAAGAACAGCTCTGACAGAGCTATGGCTTGCCCAAGGTCATACCAGCAGCTGCAAGTGGAGGAGTGGGGAATCAAACCCAGTTCTCCCAGATTAGAGCCCGTACCCTTAACCACGACACCAAACTGACACAAAAACCACCGGGATACCTGGCCAAACTGGCCTAGAGAGCAATTGCTACTTCACCCCAAAGCAGCCACTGGCCTGATCCAACGTTGGCTTCTCTTATGTTCTTATTTCCCTGGGCATGGTCATCCGGAGATCAACTGTAATAGCGGGAGATCTCCTGCAGGTTGGCAACCCTAGCCACGGCTCAGCGGTAGAGCATCTGCTTGGCAGGCAGAAGGTCCGAGGTTCGACCCCCTGCCATCCCTTGCTAAAAGGATTGTGTAGCAGGTGATGTGAAAGAGCTCAGCCCGAGACCCTGGAGAACCGCTGCCAGTCTGAATAGACAGGCCGGGCCTTGACGGGCCGACGGGCCAATTCAGTATGAAGCAGCTTCGTGTGTTCCATTCTTCAGCTACTGTGAAAGGAGGCCTATTTGCCGCCCTGCGTTCCAAGGCCCGGACTCTCCAGCTTTCCTTTTGCCTGCCGGGCTTTTCCTGCGTGACTTTTTAATGGATCGTAGCGGAGGCTCTGACCCGCTCGGAGCCCGGAGTTATTCCCCGAGCCGGCTGGGAAAGCTCTGTTCAATAATGCATGCCTGCTGTTCAACCGGCTCCCGGCATCCATCAGACAAAATGATCCGCGCTCGAGCTCATCAGTCACTGGCCTAACACAATTAAAGTAATTGTGAGAGTGCTTCGTCAGGGGGGTCAATGTTATGTTTCCCACTTTGGAAATAAATGTCTCTCCCTCGCCCCGGTATTTATGGAGCAGCGGGAGGCCATTACGCTGCGATAATGTTCGAGCTCATTGGCATTATCTCTTAATTATACATGTTTGGAAGCACGCAAACCGGGTGAGCACTTCTTTTGCGGCGGCGGTAATCTGGACCTGCCGCTCTCTTCCAGGCTGGCGCTCAAGGCTTCTATCGGCAACCTTGGCAGCCCCGTGATCCCACGCTCAGCGTTCAGCCGCTTGTCACGGGGGGAAAGCGAAGAGGCATACGGAGAACCCAGCCAAAGCAGACGGCGGGCAGTCTCGTGGAATTGCCAACCTCCAGGTGGCACCTGGAGATCTCCTTGGGTCGCCAACTCCGGACTGGGAAATTTTCGGAGATTTTTGGGGGGATGGAATTTGGAGAGGACAACGTTTGCCTAGGAGAGGGACTTCTGTGGTGTATAATGTGACAGAGTCCCTCCCCCAAAGCTAGGGTTGCCAACCTCCAGGTGGGGCCTGGGGATCTCCTGCTTTTACAACTGTTCTACCGCTGACAGAGATCAGCTCCCCTGGAGAAAATGGCTGCTTTGAAGGGTGGACTCTATGGCATTGTACCATGCTGAGGCCCCTCCCCTCCCCAAACCCCACCTTTTCCTGGTTCCACCCCCAAAGTCCCCAGGTATTTTCCAACCTGGACTTGGCAACCCTACCCAAAGCAGCCATTTTCTCCAGGAAAACTGATCTCTGTCACCCAGAGATTCACTGAGTTCCAGCCAACCAAGTTCAGTTCTCCTGGAGCAAATGGCTGCTTTAGAGGGTGGACTCTATGGTGTTAGAGCATCCCTGACACGGCTTTGTCCA
This sequence comes from Lepidodactylus listeri, assembly GCA_029233225.1. NCBI lineage: Eukaryota > Metazoa > Chordata > Lepidosauria > Squamata > Gekkonidae > Lepidodactylus > Lepidodactylus listeri. The sequence goes on from JARCFY010000012.1 coordinate 9,284,513, forward strand.
GCCACCGCTTCAAGACTGCCAGTGAGGGGGAGCTCACCACCTCCCTAGGCAGCCGATTCCACTGTTGCACAACTTCTAGAAAGAAGTTTCTCCTAATATCCAGCCGGCACCTTCCCGCCCTTAATGTAAACCCACAATTGTGAGTCCTCTCCTCTGCTGCCCACAGGAACAGCTCCCTGCCCTCCTCTAAGCGACAGCCCTTCAGATACTTCAAGAGAGCCATCCTGTCCCCCCTCAGCCTCCTCTTCTCCTGACTGAACATCCCCAAGTCCCTCAGCCTTTCCTCCTAGGGCTTCTTGGTCTCCAGGCCCCGGATCATCCTCATCGCTCTCTTCTGTACCCGCTCCATTCTGTCCACACCCTTTCTGAAGGGAGGCCTCCAGAACTGCACACAAAACTCCAGGTGCATCCTGGCCAATGCAGTGTCCAGTGGGACTATGACTATCTAGTCCAACCCCCTGCGCGATGTGGGAAATTCACAGCTACCTCCCCCCCCCCCCCCAGTGATCCCTGCACTATGCCCAGAGGAAGGCAAAAAAACCTCCCGGATCCCTGGGCCAGTTTGACCTGGCAGGGAAAAAATTCCTTCCTGACTCCAGAGTGGCAACCTGAGTATGGAAGAAAGGCCCATGAGAGCTGAGGGCTGAGGCAAACCTTCCTGTCCTCCCTCTCACGACCTGCCTAAATTGACAGAATCAGCATTGCTGTCAGATGGCCATCTAGTCTCTGCTTGGAAACCTCTCGAGAAGGAGAGCCCACCACCTCCCGAGGAAGCCTGTTCCACTGAGGAACCGCTCTCACTGTCAGGAAGTTCTTCCGAATGTTTAGCCGACAACTCTTCTGGTTTAATTTCAACCTGTTGGTTCTGGTCCGACCTTCTGGGGCAACAGAAACTTACTCCGTACCATCCTCTGTATGACAGCCCTTCAGATACTTGAAGATGGCTATCACATCATCTCTCAGTTGTCTCCTCTCCGGGCTAAGCATCCCCAGCTTCTTCAACCTTTCCTCAGAGGACTCCGTCTCCAGATCTCTCACCGTCTTCATTGCCCTCCTCTGGACATGTTTCAGCTTGTCAGCATCCTGAGAGCCAGTTTGGTGTAGTGGTTAAGTGCGCGGACTCTAATCTGGGAGAACCGGGTTTGATTCCCCATTCCTCCACTTGCACCTGCTGGATGACCTTGGGCAAGCTGTAGTTCTGTCACAGCTGTTCTCTCAAGGACAGCTCTGGAAAGAGCTCTCTCAGCCTCACCTACCTCAGGGGGTGTCTGTTGTGGGGAGGGGAAGGGGAAGGAGTTTGTAAGCCGTTCTGAGACTCCGAGTGAAGCATGGGGTATAAACCCAATCTCTTCCTCTTCTTCTTCTTCTTCTTTTCAACTGAAGTGCCCCAAAGTGAACACAGTACAGAAATAAATGACCTCTGAGATCCCCAGGCGACGAACCCCTTCATGCTCTCCTTGTGATCTTCCCAGAGCCGTCCAGCCGCTTCCCTTTAGAAACACGCTGCCGGGATTTTCTCCTATCAAGCACGAGGCGTTTATTTTACAGTCCAGCTTTGAAAGCTTCGAGCATTTTTGGCAGCCCCTTGTTAAATCGATGGGTCTCGCGGTCACCCTGCCCCGGTGAGTCAGAGGCCCGCTAAACGGGACGGAAGCTGATGAGCTGTAGATCTGCCAGCGATAGTCAACCCCAGCAGAGGAATTGTATCCCTCGGGGACTCCATAGCTGGGAGACGGAGGGAGACGAGAGCACCATTGATTTCTGTTCTTTTTTCCCAATTTCACAGGCGCAGGACGTGACGGAAGCATTTGTAGGCCGCGGCCCGGCCGAGGGTGCACCGAGAATGATAAACGCGCTAATCAGTCCCGGGATCGCACAGTGCTTTCCTTTGTTCCTGCAAGGCCGGCGCACGTCAGAGTCCTGCTCCTGGAACAGACATGCCTTCACTGAAGGCCCAGCTCAGCTACGGTACCGGCCTTTGGCCAACTGAACTCGAAATCCATTGGGTCCCCCAGCACCTCTAGAGAACCAGGCCTGGCTGCCTGCCACAACTGCCTGCCACAACCTTTAATGAAAGATTACCTTCTGGAAGATATTATCTCTCTTCTCTTTAGCATGGGATGAATAAAGAACAGGAGAGGGGGAAGGTTTCGTCCGACCTGCAAGCATTCTCTGTGTGATTGTCTGTCTGTATCTAGCTAGAGGATTTGGTCTCTGTGTTTTAAGGGATGGCCTTCAGATCTGGACCAACCCAACGGGACATGAATGGCCATGCTGGGAAATCAGGAAGGGATGTGAATTTGGTATCTGTATTAATAGTCACCTGAACTGGATAGCCTGAACTCGCCCGCTCTCCTCAGATCTCGGAAGCTAAGCAGGGTCACGTCTGGCTAGTATTTGGATGGGAGACCTCCAAGGAATACCAGAGATGTGAGGCGGAGGCAGGCAATGGCAACCCAATCATAGCTTAAAAGGATTACACCAATGAGAACGGGTGGTGGGGCAGAGGAGACAGCCGTGAATGATTTGAGCGACAAACCTTCCGGCTCCATCAGTGGCCAGTGGAACCAATTGAGGCATTCAAGAGAAGAAGAGGAGGGGGAGGAGGAGGAGGAGATTGGATTTATACCCCGCCCTTCACTACCCAAAGGAGTCTCAGAGCGGCTTACGGTCTCCTTTCCCTTCCCCTCCCCACAACAGACACCCTGCGAGGTAGGTGGGGCTGAGAGAGCTCTCTGGAGAACTGCTCTTGAGAGCACAACTCTGAAGGAACTTGTGACTGACCCAAGGTCACGCCAGCAGCTGCATGTGGAGAAGTGGGGAATCAAACCCGGTTCTCCCAGATTAGAATCCGTGCTCCTAAACCACTACACCGAACTGGCTCTGAGATAGCCCCAACAAAGTTGCAAGGTCCACCTAAGGAGATATGATGGACCTCAACATTTGCCATGGGGGGCCTGTTTCCCCAATTGTGTCCAGGGAAGTGCCGTGCCCTTGTGGTCAGAGCACATGCTTTGAATGCCAAAGGTCCCAGGTTCCATCCCTGGCCACTCCACTTCATTGAGCAAGAGCTGTGGCTAGTCAGTCTGGACTTGGTGGATCAACCATCTGACGCTGTAGAAGAAGCAGCTGGATAGCCTCCTCTCAGGATAGAGGCTGTGTGCCTGACAAGCCAAAGGCTGCAAGTTCGATTCCTGGCATCTCCACCAGGCAGGTTGGGGAGAAACCCCAGAGAGGGGCTACCATTCAGAAGATGTAACAGATGTGTCCATATTACCTTCTCCTTTTGGTACTGATGCACAGGGCCAGCCCATTATTGTTAAATTTTAGACCATCGCCTAGGGCGACGGCTCGACGAGGGCACCATTCTGGCTGCCCATTCTCTGGTGCCCGCCCCCATCCCATCCTGCCCCACACGGGGGCAGGGGGCAGAATGCCTAGTGGGCAGGAAAACCTGGGGTCATCACTGCTGACGCACTTCATTCATCCCTGGGATCATTCTATGTCTCACAAACTGTCACCTTCCTGTGTTTCCCCTGTAATAACAGGAACATGGGTAACGCTTTCACACCCACTAAATAACCCGCTTTCAGTCCCCTTCCGGTACACTTCACAACCGGATTCCACTGTGTGAAACAGCAAGATCCACTTGCAAACGGTCGCTGATGTGGATTGAAATGGCATTACTGAGCATGTGTGGAAGGGCCTCTTTGCCTGCTGCCCAAGTCCCTTGGAAGAAATGTGAGATAAAAATTAATAGGCAGATCTTGTTGGGCTCCCCCCCCCCCATGAGCTACAAACCCTGTGGTTTGCTTCATTTCCAGAGCTGTAGGTGCGAGGAATGCCAAGAATTTCACAGTGGACATGTGCAGTGAGCAAAGACTCCCCTTTCCACAGCCACAGTCATTCATGCGCCAAGCCCTGGAGCTCTTCCTCTCCCCGCCAGCCAACTTGGACACCTAGCCAAACGTCTTTGGGTCAATGCGGAAACTGCTTCCTTATAGCATCAGGCCCTCCTGTCTTCCATCGTGCTCCAGAGTTTGCTCAACTTCATGTTCGTTGCATCGATAACACAGTCCAACCATCTCATCCTTTGCCGTCCCCTTCTTCTTTGAGCTCCAATCTTTCCCAGCCTCAGGGTCTTCTCTGGGGAGTGCTCCCTTCTCATTTGGCAGCCAAAGTACTGGAGCTTTAGCTTCAGGATCTGGCCTTCCAGGGAACAGTCAGGGTTGATTTCCTTTAGGATTGACCGATCTGATCTCCTCGCAGTCCAAGGGACTCTCAGGAGTCTTCTCCAGCACCATAATTCAAAAGCATCTATTCTTCGGTGCTCGGCCTTCACGCTCGCAGCCATACTTCACTACTGGGAATACCATTGCTTTGATCATGCAGACTTTTGTTGGCGGGGTGATGTCTCTACTGTAGGTTCAGGATGGACAAAATGAAATACCTCTTGACACAGTGAGGGATTAAAATGTGGAACCTGCAGCCAGAGGATGTAGCGATGGCCACCGGTGTAGATGGTTTAAAAAGGGGATTAGGAAGATTCATGGAGGATAAATCTATGAATGGCGGCTAGCCATGGTGACTAAAGGGAACCAAGAACCTGAAAAGGGCAGTCAAACTGAGTCGAGGGCCAGCAATTAAAACTAAATATATAAATAATATGTAATAATATATGTATTTATTCATAAAGGATTAAAAAACATATAGGGGCCCAATCACACCTCTTGCAAAAAATTAAAAAATCATATATACAGAAGGGACAATGGGCTTGACCTGATGCATTTTGGTCTGTTATGGCCTTCTTGAGTGCCAGAGTGGTGTAGTGGTTAAATGCACGGACTCTAATCTGTGAGAACTGGGTTTGATTCCCCACGCCTCCACTGGCACCTGCTGGATGACCTTGGACAAGCCATAGTTCTGTCAGAGCTGTTCTTGAAAAAGAGCAGTTTCTGTCAGAGCTCTCTCAGCCCCACCCACCTCCCAGGGTGTCTGTTGTGGGGAGGGGAAGGGAAAGGAGTTTGTAAGCCGCTCTGAGACTCCCTTGGGTAGTGAAGGGCAGGGTATAAAGCCAATCTCCTCCTCCTCCTCTTCTTCTTCTTCGGAGGTCAAACAATGAGGAACAAATTGGCTAATAGCACAATGCATAATACAATACAATTATACAACATAGATACACAGTGGACCAAAAAGGAATTGCTGTAAAAGAACAACAAAAAAAGGTGAAATTAAATACATATAATAAAATGGATAAATAAACAATTCCTATGTTACACTTTAAAAAAAAAACCTTTGAGGGAACCTCCATGTTCAGAGGCAGTAAACCTCTGAACATGGAGGTTCCCTCAAAGGTTTTTTTTAGGGAGGGAACTCAGCAAGGATGCGACACCATAAAGTCTACCTTAAAAGGGTTGCCAGCCTCCAGGTGGGGCCTGGAGAGCTCCCCTTTACAACTGATTTCCAGCCTACAGAAATCAGTTCCCCTGGAGAAAATGGCTGCTTTGGAGACTGGACTTTACGGCATTATACTCTGCTGAGGTCCCTCCCCCTCCCCTGGCTCCACCCCCAAAATCACCAGATATTTCCCAACCCAGATTGGGCGACGCTGCCTGCAAAACTGCCATTTTCTCCAGGGCAAGTGATCTCTGTAACCTGGAGGTTCCAGACCACACCTGGAGGCTGGAGATCCTTCTGAGTTGGCAAACTAACTAGTGATGCTAGGATGCCTAGATGGAGTTCCCAAAACTGGGTGGCATACATTCTCCAGTGCCCACATCATCCATAAACGCCCCACTCTGGGCAGAGCCCCTGCCAACTACAAGAAGCTGAAGCTGGCACCAACAAACCAAGAAACCTGGGAGGCTGTCAGAGCAGAAGTGTCCCCAGGCCTTAAGAACTGTGGCAAGGAGGTAGAGATACGAGCCCTGCCTCTAGGGGTATCAACCTGCAGGCGAGGGCTGGGGATCTCCTGGAATCACCAGTGACCTCCAGGCTACCCAAATCATTCATCGGTTACTTACCTATTTAAAACCTTCATTCCAGTTCTCCTGGAGAAAATGGCTGCTTTGGAAGGTGGATTGCATGGCCAGTTCGTGAACCAAGTCGGTTCATATCCGTTTGTGAGCCATTTAAAGGGGGGGCATTTTTGTATTTGGTGTGTGTGTGTGTGTGTGTGCGTGCCTGTTCCTGGAAGTCATGGCAACCTCTCGCGACTCCTACTGGGGCTTGGAGGACGTTCAGAGAAGTGGCTTGATAAACTGCCTCTGCCTCCTGGTCCTGGTATTCCTTGGAGGTCTCCCATCCAAATACTTGCCAAGATGAGCCCTGCTTAGCTTCCAAGATCTGATGAGATTGGGCTTGCCTGGGCTACCCCAGGTCAGGGCAGCCGTTTAAAGTTTAAACCCCCGCTTTCTGCTCCCCGTGGCTTTCCGCAGGGAACAGAAAGCAGGGGTTTCCAAACAGCTCCTTGCCGCTCAGCGGTTTTTCACCAACCGCAGAAAGCTTTCTGCTCATCACGAACCGCCACAAACTGCTTCAAAATTCATGGCAGTTCGCGGCGGTTCTTCAGTTTGTGAAATATCGCTTCACGAACCACGAACCGGCCAAACCCCGTGCTGTTCCCAAATCGTGCCCATCCCTATTGGCAAGCCTACCGCCACTGCATTCTGTGTAACGATAGCCTCGACACAGTGGCCAATAGATAAGTCACTTTGCATCATCGTTCCTCCGGGATAGCTTCCCAGGACACCCAAGCCCATGATATTCTAGGCTCAGTTACCTGGTATAAATTTAGCAGCTCATCGATCCCTTCTGGGCAGGAGAACCAAGCACCTTGCCCCTGAAAGCTTCTCCTCGAAAGAGCAATCCAGTCGAGGGAGCGGGCGGCTTTTCCCCACTCCTGGCTTGTTACCAGCCTCACTTTCCTTGGACCCTGGGAGGAGGGGGAGGGGGAGGAGGAAGGGGCATCAGCTTTAAAGGTTTTGAGAGACCACTTTCATTTTGAAAGATTTATTACAGGAACAGCGCTGGCTGGGCTTGAATATGGGAAGAGAACGATTCATTATTCCTTTTTAAAAGCTCAGCCTCATGAACCGTAAATCCTGTTTTGGAAAAAGAAAAAAAAAAAAAGGAAACCCTGGAAGACATCGCCTTCACTGCAATGGAATCCCGGGTTTTCTAGGCTGGAGATGGAGGGGGTCAGTAAAGCCTGCCAAACAGTTCGGTACTTGCAGTTCAGTACAAATACTCCTGCAGGGGAAATGGACCGCTTGCTTCCTCTCTCTCCCAGCTTCCTTCCAGGTTTCCCAAGGACCTACCTGCATGTCTCCCCCCCACCACCACCACCACCAAAAGTGGTACACCAAGTGCCTGGGATGCCAGCCTCCAGGTGGGAGCTGGGGATCCCCCGGAATCACAGCTTATCTCCGGGCTACAGAGATCAGTTCCCCTGGAGGAAATGGCTGCTTTGGAGGGTGGACTCTGTGGTGCCCCACTGAGCTCCCTGTCCGCCCCAGGCTCCACCCCCAAATCTCCAGAAGTTTCCCAACCTGGATCTGGCAACCCTACCTCCTCCATCCCCTGCCAGCGGCCTGGGGGGGGGGCTGACAACCAATGCTCCCTCTAAGCTGTGGAGTCTTCTGAGCAAAAATTCCACTTGGTGAGTTACTGGCATTAAAGTTGTGAGCAAGCAGTTTGGCTGCTGCATAAATTAGTTTGCTCTGGAGCTCTCCTTCCTGGGCGAAGACAAAAATGTGTGAGCTGGAGGTTAAAAAACTGCTAGCTCACACTAAACTCAGCTTAGAGGGAACATTGCTGACAACCCTAAGCATACATACATGCAGGGGTCATTTCGCAGAAAAAGAGGTGCAGGAGCTCATTAGCATAACTCATTTGCATAACTCATTTGCATATGCCACACACCCCAACATGCCGGAAGTGTGTCAGAAGGCAACACCCACCCCTCAGGCTCCACTCCACAGGTGAGTGAAACTGACCTGCTCTTCCTCCATTCCCTTCCCCATCCAATACTTTGGGCAAGAAAAAGAAGCGTAAAGAACACACCCTCCTTCTCTTCCTGCTCCCTTGAAACCACCAGGTTTCAAGTAGACTTGAGATACCCAGGACATGTGCACCACCCATCCCTTCCCCTTCCCCTCCTCACAACAAGACACCCTGTGAGGCAGGTGGGGCTGAGAGAGGTCTTTTGAGAAATGCTCATAAGAGGACAGCTCTGAGAGAACTTGTGACTGGCCCAAGGTCACACCTGCAGCTGCATGTGGAGGAGTGGGGAATCAAACCTGGTTCTCCCAGATTAGAGTCCAACTCCTGACCACTACACCAAACTGATGGGGTGGAAGCTGCTGAAGGGCTGGTGAAATTTCTCCAGTACTTATGCCCAGATAAAAAATGGTATACTTAGAAAATTCATATGCCACCTTGAGCAAGTCTGTGGAAAAGCAGCACACAGTCATAAAAGGAACAATGATAAAAATTATCAATATTAAAACAAAACATTAAAGACAATAAAGACCCTAGCAGGGCTTTCCCCGGGGCGCTGCACCTCTGCACTGCTCGGGGAAGCCGAGGAGGGGGCGGGGCTTGGTCATGTGCCCACTCCCTGGGCTCCTCACTCCCGGAGCTGCGCTCCTGTGCACTCCCGCTCCATCGGACCCCTGCATGTAAATGCACACACATACATACACAAATCCTTCCCTGCCTAAAGGAAACTAGAAGTCAGGGAGATTTTCCAGCTTAGCTTTCTTCTTGATGTGCTAATTCTGCAGGTTTCCCCTGGAAAAAAAAAAACTAGCCACTTTGGAAGGTGGAATCTATGGCATTCTACCCACTCCTGAAGTCCCTTCCCTTCCCCAGACCCCACCTGGAGCTGGCAACCCTATTTTGTCACGAATCCATCCAAGGGTCATTTCCACCACTTGCTGGAAAAAACAACCCACATCAGACTTTCACAAAGCAGTCGTGTGAGTTGCCCCTTCTGGCCAAGAAGCCACGTTGCCTCCTGGGTATGATGACCAACACATAGCTGTCTGCTTCGTACAGCCTGCAAGGGAGCTGTTCGCCATCCCCTTGGGATGGACGCTTCTCTTCTCCACCTTAAGCAAGTCAGGGCAGACGGCAGTGGTGGGTGGGTGGGCCGTCGGCATCTTTGCTTAAGGCCTGGCCCATAAGTACAGTGGGGCTATTGGGGGCTCTGCCCCCTTCCTTAAAGGGCCAGCCCCCTTCCTTAAAGGCCCCCCTGCTTCTTCCCAGAAGCATTTAAAGGGATCCTTTCAATGCTTTTGAAAAGAAGCGGGCGGGTGGCACACGCCCCTCTCCCTCCCCTCCTGCAGGATTTAAAGGGCCCTCCAGCTGATCAGCTGGAGGGCCCTTTAAATCCTGCAGGAGGGGAGGGAGAGGGGCACGCGCCACCCCCTTTGTTATGGCAAATCATGGCAGCCCCGTCAGAAATTTTTTTGCCCCCCAAGCTGCAAAATCCTAGCTACGGGCCAGGAGAAGGCTAACAAGGAATTCTTCCCTTTTGCCCTGAATCCCGTGCAAGTTTGTGCTGGAGGGGGGGAGACAGTCCGCTTAACCCGGCTCATCAATCATTAGGGAGTCATTGTCAAGGCTGAAGGAGCTCGGAGGAAGGGCCGGGGAGGGAGGCCTCCTTCCCACCCTGTCTGTCTCTTCCCTGGATAAATGGCAGCTGTTCGGACATCCTTCTGGCATCTTCGGCTCTCCAACACAGCCCTTCTGCGAAGGGAGTGAAGGAAGAGTCGATGCGGCCAGCACAAAGGCATGTCGGCTTGGAAGCTTTGAGAGGGCGGGGGGGGGGGTTTGATCCACACCAGTGTTCCCTCTAAGCTGAGTTAGTGTGAGCCAGCTCACCGTTTTTTAGCCTCCAGCTCAAACATTTTTGTCTTAGCTCTGGGAGGATGGCTCCAGAGCAAACCGATCGGTGCAGCGGCCGAATCACCTGCTCACAACTTGAATGCCAGCAGCTCACAAAGTAGAATTTTTGCTCGCAAGAATCCGCAGCTCAGAGGGAGCATTGATCCACACCCGTCCGCTCCAGCTGAGGGACAGATAGATCCCTTGCAGGCTCGGAGGCTGCGGCCAGGCGGATCCCGTCATCCGCTGTGGATCCCATCATCCGATCAGCATGTGCCTGACCCCCCCCCCCCCAATTCAACTGGAAAGCAGCAATGTTCCAAAACAAGGGAAAGCAGTGGATCCTCCCAATGCTGTCTCAAGAGGACCATGAGCCTGCACTCCAAGCCACAAATTTGTGGCTTCCAGTGCAAGCACGCACGCAGCCTCCCCCCTCTGATTTGTGGGGCCCTTAGAGGAAGTTGGGGGCCAGGCCCTGGGAGGGCCTGCTGTGGCTCCAGGCCTGCCTCAAAGTCAAAATCTTTTAAGTAACAGAAGAGTTCTGAAATCTGGGGAAACCAGGAGTGATGTTGGCCAAATGACCCTGGAAATAACAGCAGGACATTCGGGAGGGGCCGTGGCTCAGTGTTAGAGCATCGGCTTGGTATGCCGAAGGTCCCAGAGTCAATCCCTGCCATCTCCGGTTTTTAAAAAATGACCAGGTAGTAGTAATAGCAGGTGGGAAGGAAGGCAGCGTAGTCTAGTCCAGCCTCGTCCGATCATGGAAGCTAAGATCATGGAAGGGTTGTTAGCCGTCAGACCCCTCCTCCCGCTGAGGGATGGTTTATAGCTTAAAGAGGCAGAAGGACCTGTCCATACATCACCCCAACCGAGAGCCAGTTTGGTGTAGTTAAAAGCGCGGACTCTAATCTGGGAGTACCGGGTTTGATTCCGCACTCCTCCACGTGCAGCTGCTGGAGTGACCTTGGGTCGGTCACAAGTTCTCCCAGAGCTGTTCTTTCAAGATCACTCCTCGAAAGAGCTCTCTCAGCTCCGCCGACCACACAGGGTGTCTGCTGTGGGGAGGGGAAGGGAAAGGAGATTGTAACAGCTCTGAGTCTCTGAGTGAATGGCGGGGTATAAATCCAATCTCCTCCTCCTCTTCTTCTTCCTCCTCCTCTGCACTGCTTGAGCCAAAATTGACCAGGATGGATGCCTGTCAGGTAGAGGCCTGGGGAAAACAGTTTTCAAGGTGCAAGTCAGAGCAGCTGGCTGGCTACTGCCCCCTCCTTGCTCTGGAGAGATGCAATGACTTAGGGAGGGGTGGGCAATTGTTTTGGCTCGGGGGCCACTTTGTGGGAGCGGAGGTTAGCGGAGGGCCGCACCTTTTAAAACGGTTGCATTCATTAGTTAACTTTGCATTTCAGAAAAGGTATAAATTGTACCATAAAAATCAATAAATATAAATTAAATAAAATAGTGGTCGTTTTATTCAATTTATTTATTGTGCTAATTTCATATCGTCTATAGCTGCAAGCCCATTTAATTTTAGAATCAGTTTAATGAGACAAATGTACCCTATCACACTTTTCTACAATTTTTTTGAAATCAGGAGTGAGATTGCTAGTTGAGATTCTCGCAAGTTAATGTTTGTCAAAGAGCATCTATATTCACTCTCGTTGATCTTCATGCAAGAAAAACTTTGCTCACAAATATATGTAGACCCAAATATAGAGAACATTTTCCCAGCAAATTTCTTCATACATGGAAATTTTTCCAGCAGACAAAGATTTGTAAAAGTCAACTAATGTCACAGCATTAAACATTTCTTTCACGGTGTGATCTGACTGCACGTCAATAAGTTCAAGCTGCAGCTCCTCAGGTGCTGCATCAATATCAGCAGTGATGGGATAAGAGAGCAAATGGAATTTAGGCTCAATTTTCTTGAAGTCCTGAAATCTTCTTGGCAGGCCGCAAGAAACTCTGTGGCGGGCCGCATGTGGCCCCTGGGCCGCAATTTGCCCACCCCTGACTTAGGGGAATCGGTCCCCCAGGACCTATGGACTCACTCAGTAGAATCCCCCACCAGCATCCAAGCCTGACTTCCCCTTCACCCAATACCCTTGATTAAGCAGTTGTGATTTGCCCTTGCCTGCCTCTGCATAGCCACCCTGGTGTTCTTTGGAGGTCTCCCATCCAAGAAGAACCAGAACTGACCCTGCTTAGTTTCACAATATCTGACAGGATCGGACAAGCCTGGGCCATCCAAGTCAAGGCAAGAGACAAATAGAGGTGATTTGCCCTTGCCTGCCTCTGCATAGCAACCCTGGACTTCCATGATAGTTTCCCATCCGAATACCGGCCAGTACCGACCCCGCTTAGCTTCTGAGATCTGGCCGGCGGGGGCTATCCATATCAGCCCTGTGCTTCAGTCCTCTGGAAACCAAAAAATCCCAGACCCCTTCAGGTTTTTCCTCCCGGCTTCCAAGGGCATCATTCGGCTCCTCCAACACTGTCCTTGGTCTCCCAGCCGCCCACGCCCATCTCCCTCTGCACAGGTTGCGTATGTAGCTCCGTTCTTAATTGCATCTCGCACATGTTTTTCGAGGCAAATGGCAAACCAGTTCCCAAATTCCTTCTGTCTGGGCTCTGGGAACCCGAACGCAGTTCCCTAGCTTCACCCCAGGGGTTTGAGTCCTGAAGAAGGGTTGACTCAGGCAGTCACCAGCAATTTGCATACCGGTCAGTCATCAGGTAGAAGTCCAGCCCCGCTTCCACCTCGCCTCGCCCGGGAAGAAACCTGCCAAGCTGCTCCCCATGCAAATGCAGGAATATCTCCCGTGCAGGTATAAGCTCGTCTAGGGAAGCAGGTGCAGACTGCCATGGAATGTAACCGAAGCGGGGCAAAAATATTCTGTTTTCCCCTATCCTAGCCGGGCAGAGCCAGCACCAGTATCCCAGCAAGATCAGGAAGGACCCAGAGTCCGTCCAGGTATGCTTCAAGAGCTCAGAGCCAGTTTGGTGTGGTAGTTAGGAGCGCGGACTGTAACCTGGGAGAGCTGGGTTTGATTCTCCACTTCAACACTTGCAGCTGCTGGGGTGACCTTGGGTCCGTCACAAGTTCTCTCAGAGCTGTTCTCGCCAGAGCAGTTCCTGAGAGAGCTCTCTCAGCCCCACCTACCTCGCAGGGTGTCTGTTGTGAGGAGGGGAAGGGGACGGAGATTGTGAGCCGCTCTGAGACTCCCTTGGGTAGTGAAGGGTGGGGTATAAATCCAATCTCCTCCTCCTCCTCCTCCTCTATCTCCTCCTCCTTCTCCATCTCCATTTTCTTCTTCTCCTTCTTCCTCTCTCCTTTTCATTGCTGATCACCATGAGGACTAGTAACCTTCGCTTTCCCAAACTGCCAGTTAACCTGATAGCCCGGGCCAGGTGGGAGGAACCCATTTTGTGGCAACTCCAACACTCCTTTCAAGCGATCCAGTCCAGCGAGAGGTTGTAGTTGGACCTCTGATTCCTTCTGCATGGTCAAAGTTTTTGCAGCTGGGTAAGTGTGTTGATGCAGCAGCTCCCAGTACCTTGGAAGTAAGCGAAGTCAGAGTCCTTAGGGCAGTGGTAGCGAACCTATGGCACGCGTGCCAGAGGTGGCACTCAGAGCCCTCTCTGTGGGCACGCACGGCATCACCCCGGCACAGAGTTCGCAAGATTGGACAGCAAAAATCTCATTAATTGTTCAAAAGCATGCCAAATGCAAACTTCTACCTTTCAATAAAAAGTTGTTCGTATCATTGAAAGCTCTGTTATTGTGTTTTTCTTTTAAGACAAAAGATGTTAATGTATGAGTTGTTTTTTCTAAAATAAAAACCTCAGTATTCAGGTTAAATTGCCGTGTTGGCACTTTGCGATGAATAAGTGGGTTTTGGGTTGCAGTTTGGGCACTCGGTCTCTAAAAGGTTTACCATCACTGCCTTAGGGTGTGATCGGGGAGTTCGACTCTTGCCTCTGCCGTGATCCTTTTGAAGGTTGTGGGAAGGCTGAAGAGTCTGGCACGTTAGAAAGGAGAACACTAAGGGGGGAAAGAGGAAGAGGAGATTGGATTTATACCCCACCCTTCCCTCGGAGTCTCAGAGCAGCTTACAATCGCCTTCCCTTTCTCTCCCCACAACAGACACCCTGTGAGATAGGTGGGTCTGAGAGAGCTCTTTAGAGGACTGCTCTTGAGAGAACAGCTCTGAGAGAACTTGGGACTGACCCAAGGTCACCCAGCTGGGCTGCATGTGGAGGAGTGGGGAATCAAACCCAGTCCTCCAGATTAGAGTCTGCCGCTCTTAACCACGACGCCAAACTGGTTGGAAGATTTGGAGGTGGAGCCCCAGAAGGGCAGGTTTGGGGAGGGGAGATACCTCAGCGAAGTAGAAGGGCCATGTAATCCACCCGCCAATGCAGCCGTTTTTCTACAGGGGTACTGATCCCTGTTGTCTGGAGACCGGTTGTCATTCTGGGGAGATCTCCAGTTCCCACCTGGAGGCTGGCGACCCTACTTACAGGGCTGTCCTGAGTCAATAGAGTGCTCCGTCTCTTATTATTAAACATGTTGCCTGCCTCTCTTTGGTGACACACCAAGGGGATCATACATGTATAATAAGCTTTTTATGTATATATAGATAGAGATATATATAGCAGCCTTCCTGTCCGTGAATCACTAAACACATCTCAGAGGTTACAAATAGTTACAAGGCTGAATGGCTCGGCGTGCCGAACAGATGCCTTTTACCTGATTTCAGATCCTCATTTACCCAGCCAAAGTTAACAGCTTAAGCTAGGTTGCCAGCCTTTGGTGGCTCTCCAGATTATAGTTCCTCAGTTGCTTTGGAGGGTAGAGTCTAGGGCACTATACCCAGTGGAGGTCCCTCCTCTCCCCAAACTCCACCCTCCTCAGGCTCCACCCCCAAATCTCCAGGAATCCCCCAACCCAGAGTTGGCAACTATGCAACCATACCAGCCATGGATTTTGACCTGCTAGCTTCTTCTTTTTTAATTAGAGCCAGTTTGGTGTAGTGGTTAGATGCGTGGACTCTAATCTGGGAGAAGCGGGTTTGATTCCCCACTTCTCCACTTGCACCTGCTGGATGACCTTGGGCAAGCCCTAGCTCTGAACCAGCTGTTCTCTCAAGGACAGTTGTCTCAGAGCTCTCTCAGCCCCACCTACCTCACAGGGTGTCTGTTGTGGGGAGGGGAAGGGAAAGGAGTTTGTAAGCCGCTCTGAGACTCCTTCGGGTAGTGAAGGGCGGGGTATAAATCCAATCTCTCCTTCTTCTTCTTTTTTAATTAACAGTTTATTGAAAATCAATCAATTACAATATAGATACAGTAGGATAATACTGAGTAATAAAAATACAATTTACAATCAAGAACAAGGATATAATATAATAACAGTACATTGAATCCACATTCAATACTCCTTAACATTTAACTAATTAACTATTGCTTTTATTATTATTATTATTTCATTTTGTAACTTAACAAGCAAGTCAAACGTCAAATGCAGTAACACAGGTAAAGGATGGAAACATTCAGAATATAAACTGTAAATTGCCTTCCACAGAACAGAAAAATAATCCAGACACGTTATACACTGCCTAGCTGAGATCTCAATAGACTTCAAAACCCAACAATGACAAAAAAGAAAGAAAAACGCCCGACCTCTCAAATTATCTTAGGGAGTGATGAACCAACCAGGATTCTGTAACTACCAAGATCGCGATAATTTTGTGATGTTAAAAGTGGAGCCAAGGCGTATCGTTTGGAACTAATGAACTATTCTTGACAATCCCAGCTGGTTTTTCAGGGAGAAATCATAGAATCATAGCGTTGGAAGCAGTGTCTCCTCTAAGCTAAGTGAGTATGAGCTACCTCACCATTTTTCAGCCTCCGGCTCACACATTTTTGCCTTCGCTCAGGAAGGATGGCTCCAGAGCCAACTAATTTATGCTGCAGCCAAATCGCTCACTCACCACTTTAATGCCAGTAGCTCACTAAGTAGAATTTCTGCTCACAAGACGACTCCACAGCTTAGAGGGAGCATTGGCTGGAGGGACCCTCCAGGGTCATCTAGTCCAACCCCCTGCACAATGCAGGAAATTCACAACTACCTCCCCCCGACACACCCTCAGTGACCCTCTGCTCCATGTCCAGAAGTTGGCAAAAAGCCTCCAGGATCCCTGGCTGGAAAGTATTGGAGTCGGGAGGCGAGTGGTAGTGATTTCATAGTAAAGCTCTTTATTGAGGGTCAGATGGAACATGAGGAACCCCGGGCTCGGAGCCCTCTTTTATGCCGGCCAGAGACAATGCCCCGACCTCGCCCCCAGGTCCTGATAGGACCTTAAGTCCGTGGTTGTAGTTCATAGGTCCCCCAGCGGGAGACCTAGGCTCGTAATTGGTGGTCACTCGGGATCCAACTGGCTATTGTTCCACCTGGCTGAAGCTCAGGTAGATTCTGACCATGTGCGCTGACCACGTGGCGGTCGCCATTATGGGAGACCATATGGTCGTGGTCTTAGTACACAACACGGGCCAAACTGGCCTGAAGAAAAATTGCTTCCTGACCCTCAAAGGAGGAGAGACTCCAGAACCTTTGTTAGACCTCCAGGCTAGCCTTATCCAGACCCGTTGGGGCACAACTGGGTCAAGCCTGCTAGGCTGGCACAGTCTACACAGAATATGAGTCTTCCTGTGTACCCGTTTCCTCTTATCAAAACCAGCCTTCCCACTTCCCTGTTTTCCTTCCCCCCCCCCCCCCCTTCGCAATGCTCCCAGCCTTTCCAAAGAGAGAAGAGCTGCAATGGAGAAAGCTGCATGAACTACAAGATCTGGCGTGCATGCAGAAGGGAATCAGACGGGAGACTTCCAGAGTCCCTATCCGTCTGTTTTAAGGTCATCGTTCCCCAGCACTGGCTCAGACCCAGGGCCCGGAGAAAAAGCAGCAAAAAGCAAAATGTGGCGCAGCCGGCTGGTTAGACACACCAAGGCTGCGGTCACACCGGCTGCAGTCACACACACTAAAAGGGTCATTTTACACCTCCCCTCTAAAGTAGTTTGACTGCTGTCTTTTCCTGTGCTGATTTCACAGTGGTGTGAAATTTCACTCCAGGGGGTCTCAGTGCACTAATCAACAGCAATTGTTTAAAGCAGAATAAAGCCGGTTGAATACTAGCTTTACCACAGGAGGGCAATTAGTAGATGTGGACATTTCAGTAGCAGCACGGTTTCACACCGCACAGAGGTGTGGGCAGGTTTTTTTGGAACTAGAATGATTCCAGCAGGAAAGTCAGATGTAAAAACAGCCTAAATAATCTAGTTGGAAAGTGCATTGAAAGTGGACTGGAAGTTGATTATTTAGTGTGTGTGACCGCAGCCACCCACTCAACAATCCACTTCCAATCCACTTTCAGTGCACTTTTCCTACTGGATTTTGCCAGTTCACACAGTCAAATCCAGTTGGAAAGTGCCCTGAAAGTGGACTGAAAGTGGATTCGTGGGTGGGACCACAGCCCAACTCGCCCTGAAAAATCACCTGGGCATCGTTCGCTTGGAAGAGTTGTTGAGCTGGTGGTGCTGGGATCTGATGGTCTCGGAACCAAAATCTGGACCCTTGGGGCAGGTCTACCTTGTCCACCAACTGCAGGGTGGAACCTCCAGAGAATCTCATCTTTTTTAAAAGAACAGTGCCAGATCCCAGCCCTTGTGGTCATGAAGCTTTGCTTGAACACGTGTGGGCAATGCCTGCTGACACTAAAAAGGTTTCCCTTGCTCAAAAGTCAGTCGAATACGACTCTAGGGATGCGGTGCTCCTCTCCGTTTCCAAGCTGAAGAGCCAGCGCTGTCTGAAGATGTTTCCGTGGTCATGTGGCCGGCATGACTAGACGCCGAGGCGCACGGAACGCTGTTCCCTTCCCACCGAAGCAGTACCTATTTATCTACTTGCAGTATCTTGCTTTCGAACTGCTAGCTTGGCAGGAGCTGGGGCCAGAGACGGGAGCTCACTCGGTCATGCGGCACTCGGGCCTCGAACTGCTGAGCTACCGACCTTCCGGTCGGCAGCTCAGCATCTTAACCTGTGAGCCACCACAGCCCCTATCTACCGAAGCAAAAAAAAGTAGGATGCCCCCAGGCAGGGGCTGAAGAAGACCACAGCAATCCCCTGTTACACTGCCCAAAATCTGGTATTCAGAGGTTGACTGCCTCTGAACATGGAGGTTCCACTGTGGCTAGCAGCCATAGCCTTATCCTCCCTTAAGGTACCTGATCCTCACTAAAAGCCATCTAACATGGTGGCCACCACCACACCTCATAGCAACTCATTCCATGAGCTAATTATGTCGTCTGTGAAGGCATGTTTTCTTTCCTCTGACCTGAATCTTCTGCGTCCTGAATGCAGCATTTCTGGATTACCTTGCTCTGGAATTCCTTCTTTCTTTTTTTCTTCCACCGGAGTACACTTTGACTGATTTCCCACGAGGCGCTGCTCCGGCATCGTTCTTCCTTTTGCCTCGATTGCGTGCTTGGATTTTTCACTCTTTGCCCCATGCCGCATTTTGACCCGCGGCTTTGCCCAAATTCCCCTGCAGCTTCAGTGATCCCGTTTTTTGAGGATCACCGAAGCCGCGGGGGAATTCGGGCGAAACCGCAGGTCAAAATGCTGCGCAGGGCAAATAGTGGGAAATTCAAGCACGCAATCAGAGTAAAGGGAAGAACGCCACCGGAGCAGCGCCTCGTGGGAAATCGGTCTGAGTCTCACCCTTCGGGACCTACAGGAAAAAGAGATTGATTGTTCAGCCTGAAAAGAACCCAGACCCGGGGGAAAATTTTTGCAGTGATCCAATGAACTCTGCTCATCTCAAGAACCATTGGCTGCTGGGAATCCATTCCGAAAGCAGTTTCTCCCAACCTCTGGGCTGGGCCCCCCAAATGGGTCACAAAGCCTCTGGAAGTGGGTCGCAGGTTAGCCGTCTCCAATGGCCGCCGCTGCCCTTCCTGGTGCTGTTTTGTCGTTTGGAAACCAAGATCGGACCCTGGAAGCAGAAATGGGCATGCCCACGAAAGCATATACCTCAAATAAAACTTTGCTGGTCTTAAAGGTGCCGCTGGATTCAAACTTTGTTCCACGTCATATGTCAGTCGGCATTTTTTTTTTCTTCAGTGTGTATACATCAGTGGAAGTTTCAAAAAAGAGGCTAGATGGCCAACTGACAGCAATGCTGAGTCTATGAACTTAGGGTCATTTTACACCTCCCCTCTAAAGTAGTTTGACTGCTGTCTTTTCCTGTGCTGATTTCACAGTGGTGTGAAATTTCACTCCAGAGGGTCTAAGTGCACTAATCAACAGCAATTGTTTAAAGCAGAATGAAGCCGGTTGAATACTAGCTTGACCACAGGAGGGCAATTAGTAGATGTGGACATTTCAGTAGCAGCACGGTTTCACACCGCACAGAGGTGTGGGCAGGTTTTTTTGGAACTAGAATGATTCCAGCGGGAAAGTCAGATGTAAAAACAGCCTTAGGCAGATCGTGAGAGGGAGGGCAGGAAGGGCTGCCTCAATGCTTAGTTCTCATGACCCTTTCTTACACGCCCAGGGAATTGCTGATCGCCACTTTGGGGGTCAGGAAGCCATTTTTCTCCAGGCCAATTTGGCTGCAGATCCTGGAGGATTTTTTTGGTCATCTTCTGGGTGTGGGACAGGGGTCACTGGGGGCGGGATTTGTGGTTTTCCTGCCTTGTGCAAAGGGTTGGACTAGATGACCCTGGAGGTCCCTTCAATCGGTGATTCTATGCTGATCAGGTAAAATGGGTCCTGATGGTTAGTAGAGTGAGGAGGGGATTAGGAGGGGATTAGAGAGTGCCTGCGATGGAGAGGGTGGCCAAAGGCTGTAACATGAGCTTCAGATGCAAAGGTTGCGTATGTCGGAATGCCACTTGCTCGGGGTTCACAGCAGGGGCAGCTGTGCCCTCTTCATGCAGTGTCTGTTGGTTTCTCGAAACCATCTGGCCACTGTAGAAAATCATTGAATCACAGAGTTGGAAGGGGCCATGCAGGCCATCTAATCCCACCCCTTGCTCAGTGCAGGACCAGCCTAGAGCATCCCTGACAAGGGTCTGTCCAGCCGCTGCTTCGAGACTGCCAGGGAGGGGGAGCTCACCACCTCACAAGGCAGCCGATTCCACTGTGGCACAACTCAGATGGTAAAAAAGTTTCTCCTAATATCCAGCCGGTACTTTCCCACCCTTAATTTCAACCCATTCTTGCGAGTCCTCTCCTCTGCAGCCCACAGGAACAGCTCCCCGCCCTCCTCTAAGGTCAAATCTACATCTGACTTTCCCGCTGGAATCATTCTAGTTTCAAAAAAACCCCATCTATACCTGTTTCTAGTTTCAAACCATACTTGTTTTAGTTTATAAATTACTGTTTACATTTGTTAATTGCCCTCCTGTGGTCAAGCTAGCATTATACTGCTTTAACCAGATCCTGTTGCTTAGTACTCTTCTGACCCAGGGAGTGAAATCTGAAACCAGCGTGAAATGAGCATAGGAAAAGACAGCAGTCAAACTACTTCAGAGGGGAGGTGTAAATTGGGCCTAAGTGACATGTCGAATGCTGAAAGGCATGCCAGGGACTAAGTTTCTGAAGGGCACCGAAAAACCTTGGGCCAGATTTGAAGGGATCACCATGCCAAGTCATTTGGACTTGCCAAAAAGGCCGGGAACTGCTGGCCTAAAGGAAGTGGATCCAGGGCTGTCAGCCTCCAGTGCTGCCAAACTTCCTTTGTCTTTGGCTTCCACCCCAGCCATTGTGGGCACAGAACTCCCAGCAGCTCTCCTTGGCATCGCAGGCCTGGGGTTGTGTAACATCACTCACTTCACGAAACTGTTCCCTTCTCTGCTCGTTGACAGTGGAATACTGAGAGGACTAACACCTCCCTATGGGCCTAACAACGTATCATGTTTTCCCTGGAGATCTTTCCAGGATGGGTGGAGAGGCATGTATTGAAAATTGCACTTCCCAAGGTTAGGGTTGCCAGCTCCAGGCTGGAAGATTTCTGGAGAATTGGGGGAGGGGGAGGGGAGGTGGGTTGGGTGAGTGAGAGAAAGTCCTAAGGTCAACCAGGGAGCTTCTGTGGGAGAGTGGGGATTTGAACACAGGTCTCACAGATCTAACCACAGAGGAAGAAGAAGAGGAGGAGGAGGATATTGGATTTATACCCCACCATTCACTCGGAGTCCCAGAGCAGCTTACAAACTCCTTTCCCTTCCTCTCCCCACACCCTGGGAGGTAGGTGGGGCTGAGAGAGCTCTTTCGAGGATTGCTCTTGAGAGATCAGCTCTGAGAGAACTTGGGACTGACCCAAGGTCACACCAGCAGCTGCACGTGGAGGACTGGGGAATCAGACCTGGTTCTCCCAGATTAGAGTCTGCGCTCTTAACCACCACACCAAACTGGCTCACTGTACCCCACTGGCATTTGTGTTTCACCCTGTCTCCTTTCTGTTCCTGCAGTTGTTCATTTTGGCGGCTTGCGCTTTAGTTCCTGTGGGTGACGTTGGTTAAGATTTACCTGCTGCTGGCTCTTCTAATAGTTTTGAAGTCATTTTAGTTTTTCTGTTGATTCAAGCAAGCTGTTTTTTGGCAAAGTGGGATGAAAATTATTTTAATAATTACAAAAGTCAGCAAGATCACAAATCCAAGAGCAGATGAATTCTGTGGCTGGTGTATACCACTCAGACTTCCAGTTTGTATTGCCCGTGAACAAGCAAAAGAGTGCATCAGAAATGTGGCGAACACTGCTGTTAACATTGCTTATTTGATTTCGTATTGTTATTGACTGATATTGTTTAATGCATTTTAAAATTTAATTTAAAATATTTTAAAACAACAACAACATATAAATGTTGGAACAGTATTTGAGTCCAGTGGCACCTTTAAGACCAACAGAGTTTAATCCTGGGTATGAGCTTTCATGTTCGTGCGCACCTCTGCAGATATCTTCAGGGGAACTGATCTCTGCCATCTGGAGAGCAATTTTAATTCTGAGTGATCTCCAACCCTCACCTGGAGATTGGCAGCAATGGTTCCCCAGGAGAAAATAACTGCTTTGGAGGGTGCACTCCATAGCATTCTATTCAGCTGAGGCCTCTCCCTTTCCCAAACTCTGGCTTCCATAGACTCCACCACAAAATCTCCAGGAATTTCCCAACCTGGATCTGGCAACCCTAGTCAGGATTGGCTGCCGTGAGTTCCCCATAAAGGCCAAAGTAGGCCTGGAAAAAGCCTCTTGCCTTTGCCTTTTTACTGAAAGAACCAACCTCAGTTGCCTAGCAACAGCCACTGAGGGGAAAGTTAGCCCCAAAGCAGGAGGAGAAGAGAATGGTTTGATGGCCAGTGGCCCACCTCAGTAGCCAACAAGCCGCAGAGGAGCCAAGCAGAAGAAGCATCTTCATCAGGAGAGACAGCTGTTTTGGCAGTTATTCTGACAGGCAGTAGGTGGGAGAGAGCAGTGGACCCAGCATCCAGCCAACGGCACATGAGTACTCTTGAGTAGCGGTTGATGGGCCAATGGCTAATGGAGCACGCAGCACAGCCAATGGGAGAGCTGGAAAGCACCAATACATTAGGGCTTTTATATATATCAGATGCCATGCTGTCTTCCCTCCCATTTCAGCAAACGGAGGCTTAGAAAGCTAGCTTTGCTAAAATGGGCCTTCGTCGCAGAAAAGCATGTGCTCAGTGGAGACCGGAATCTTCCTTCCCCCCCCCCCCCAAGTCAGAGCCAGACAGAAATGGAGCCTCCAGGAAGCCCAGGTGGTTATCAGCAACCCTGACATCTTCCCACCCCTTCTCCTGCTGCTGCTGCTGCTGCTGGAATTCTCACTCCCTGCTCCTACATGTCTGTACCGGTGGAGCCTCCCTGGATCTTGGCTTCCGCTGCAGGGCGAGTCAGAGGTTCAGCTCCTTTTCCTCGCTGTGCACCGGATTAGCCGGGCAGCCAGCCATCACTGGAGAGAGGCAGCCTGTCCTGGAGTTATTACATCTCTCTCATGTTTCTTGTTTACATAACATGGAGCACGGGCTGGAGGAGGAAGCCGGGGTGGAGCGGTCCCCTTCAGATCCAGGTGGGCTTGTCAGTTTGCCACCAAGTATGACAGCAGCAACCTTGCTGGACGTGGGAAACTGGGAAGGGCGGAAGTATAATGGGCCCAAGCAAATCTGCAGAGAGATGCACCGATACAATGGGGGGAATGGCTTTACTTTCCCTGTCTGGCGTAGTGGTTAAGTGCACGGACTCTAACCTGGGAGAACTGGGTTTGATTCCCCACTCCTCCACTTGCAGCTGCTGGATGACCTTGGGCAAGCCACAGTTCTGTCAGAGCTGTTCTCTCAAGGACAGTTTGTGAAAGAGCTCTCTCAGCCCCACTTACCTCTCAGGGTGTCTGTTGTGGGGAGGGGAAGGGAAAGGAATCTGTAAGCCGCTCTGAGACTTCCGAGTGAAGGGCGGGGTATAAATCCAATCTCTTCTTCTTCTTTGGTGTAGTGGTTAAGTGTGCAGACTCTAATCTGGGAGAACCGGGTTTGATTCCCCACTCCTTCACTGGCAGCTGCTGGATGATCTTGGGCAAGCCATAGTTCTGACAAGAGCTGTCCTTGAAAGGGCAGTTCTCTCAGTGCTCTCTCAGCCCCACCTACCTCACAGGGTGTCTGTTGCGGTGAGGGGAAGGGAAAGGAGTTTGTAAGCTGCTCTGAGACTTCCGAGTGAAGGGTGGGGTATAAATCCAATCTCTTCTTCTTCCTCCTCCTCCACCGTCCCTTCCCTAAGGCTGCGGTCACACACACTAAATAATCCCCTTTCAGTGCCCTTTCCAACTGGATTTTACTGTCTGTACTGGCAAAATCCAGCTGGAAAGGGCACTGAGCATGGACTGAAAGTGGATTATTTCATATGTGTGGCCACAGCCAAAATCACCCCACCCAGTAGAGCTAGGGCTGCCACCTCCAGGTTCAGGGGTGGAGCTGGGAAAGCAGTTTGGGGAGGGAAGAGACTTCAGCAGGGTGTAATGTAGGGATGCCTGTTCAGTGTTGGGCAATATCTGGAGATCTGGGGGGTAGAGTCTGAGAAGGATGGGTTTTGGAGAGAGGAGGGATTTAAATGGGGGCGAATGCCAGGAAGTCCACCTTTCAAAGCTGCTGTTTTCTCCAGGGGAATTGATCTCTGTAGTCTGGAGATCAGCTGTAATTCCAGGAGATCTCCAGGCCCCACCTGGAGGTTGACAACCCTGAGTATATTCAGAGGCACTAAACCTCTGAATCCCAGAGCCAGGAGCCAACATCAGAGGAAGGCTGTGGCCTCTAAGCACTGTTGTTGGCCCTCCAGAGGAACTGGTTGGCCACCATGTGAGACAGGATGCTGGACTGGATGGACCACTGGTCTGATCCAACGGGGCTCTTCTGATGTTCTGGAAGGCCGCAATCTCCATGCTCTGTTGTTGGCCCTCCAGAGGAACTGGTTGGCCACTGTGTGAGACAGGAGGCTGGACTAGATGGACCCTCACTGGTCTGACCCAGCAGGGCTCTTCTGATGTTCTTATCAGGGGAAGGCCTCGGCCTCTGTGCCCTGTTATTGGCCCTCCAGAGGACCTGGTTGGACACTGAGTGGGACAGGATGTTGGACTGCATGGACCACTGGTCTGATCCAGCGGGGCTTTTCTGATGTCTTTCTGCCCCGTAGTTGCACCCTCCAGAGGAACTGGTTGGCCTTTGTGTGAGACAGGATGATGGACTAGATGGACCACTGGTCTGAGCCAGCAAGGCTCTTCTCATGTTCTTCTCAGGAGAAGGCCTTGGCCTCTATGCCCTGTCGTTGGCCCTCCAGAGGGACTGGTTGGCCACTGTGTGAGACAGGATGCTGGACTAGATGGACCACTGGTCTGAGCCAGCAAGGCTCTTCTCATGTTCTTCTCAGGAGAAGGCCTTGGCCTCTATGCCCTGTCGTTGGCCCTCCAGAGGGACTGGTTGGCCACTGTGTGAGACAGGATGCTGGACTAGATGGACCACTGGTCTGAGCCAGCAAGGCTCTTCTCATGTTCTTCTCAGGAGAAGGCCTTGGCCTCTATGCCCTGTCGTTGGCCCTCCAGAGGGACTGGTTGGCCACTGTGTGAGACAGGATGCTGGACTAGATGGACCACTGGTCTGAGCCAGCAAGGCTCTTCTCATGTTCTTCTCAGGAGAAGGCCTTGGCCTCTATGCCCTGTCGTTGGCCCTCCAGAGGAGCTGGTTGGCCACTGTGTGAGACAGGATGCTGGACTAGATGGACCACTGGTCTGAGCCAGCAGGGCTCTTCTCATGTTCTTCTCAGGAGAAGGCCTTGGCCTCTATGCCCTGTCGTTGGCCCTCCAGAGGAGCTGGTTGGCCACTATGTGAGACAGGATGCTGGACTGGACAGACTACTGATCTGATCCAGCAGGGCTCTTCTGATGTTCTGATCAGGGGAAGGCCTCGGCCTCTATGCCCTTTTGTGGGATTTCTAGGGGAACTGGTTGGCCACTGTGCGAGACAGGATTCTGGACCAGATGGACTATTGGTCTGATCCAGCATCCCATGAGCTGATCCACTACCCTTTAGCTCTTCTAAAGTTCTTATGTTCTTGTCAGTCCACAGAAAAGCAACTGCCTGGGGCCGAGTGGCACGGCTATATCTACCCAGAACGGGCAAGATCCAATGTTCTCGTAATGAGGACCATTGATTGCAGGATAACAAAACGTGATCGATTGTTTCGATCGTGCCGGAGGCACAAGGACAACGGCGATCAGAAAACTGGAGGTTTACAAATCGCCCCCTCAGGTCAGCTGTGGGCGAAGCATTCAGCCTGCAGAGCTTAAAGCCCCGGCGGCTGCTGGGAGTGGAACAATATCTTAAATATGGAGGGAGAACTGCAGCGGGAGAGCTAAGGCGGTGCATCCACAATGGGCTCAGAGCCTGGTGCTGGTTCTGTCGCGCTGAATTGCTCTCCTTTTGAGCTAGATGGACCCGAGCTTTTGTCATTGTCCAAGGCAGCGTCGTAAATCAGAATGGCTGCTGTACGTCATGGAATGTTGCCTTTGTTTTTTGGAGCCGTAAAGGCCATAAAGCAGGTTTGCCCCTGTGCAGAAAAAGCCCCAAACTCACCCAGATAACTGCACAGGGGATTTTGGCGCACTCAGGGGACTCCCCGAAGGAGCAGAACCCCACACCCTGGAAATTAACCGCCCCTCCAGAAAGTCTGAAACTGGCTTGCAGTGGAGTGTGGCAGAAGCTGAGAGCTTGTTAAATGGGTGAGGGAGACGAGAGGGAAGATCAGCCTGCTCTAACCCCTCGGATTTTATACAATCCTGAAGGAAGAAGACGAGGAGGAGGAGATTGGATTTATACCTCACCCTTCACTACCCGAAGAAGTCTCAGAGCAGCTTACAATCTCCTTTCCCTTCCCCTCCCCACCACAGACACCCTGTGAGGTAGGTGGGGCTGAGAGAGCTCTCCCGAGAACTGCTCGTGAGGGAACAGCTCTGAGAGAATTTGTGGTGACCCAAGGTCACACCAGCAGCTGCCTGTGGAGGCGCGGGGAATCAAACCGGGTTCTCCCCGCTTAGAGTTCTCGCTCCTAACCACTACACCAAACTGGCTCTGTTATATGCATTCTGTACGCTTACATGTTTTTATTGAATTATTGCATCTATGGTGGTGGAAAGTCTCGTCAAGCCGCAGTCAACTTATGGCCATCCTGTAGGGTGTTCAAGGCCAGAGACATTCAGAGATGGTTTGCCATTGTTTCTGAGGAGCAGCCCTGGATTTCCTTGGTGGTCTCCCATCCAAGTACTGACCAGGGTTGACCCTGCTTGGCTTCCGAGACCTGAGGAGAGCGGGCGAGCCTGGGCCATCCAGGTCAGGGCACTGTCTTTATCGATCCTTTTTAAAAAGATGTTTTTCGTGTTGAAATGTTTTGATGCTTGATGTTTGTCATCTTAGGGACCCTATTTGGGTAGAAAAGGGGGAATAGAAACATTTCAAAACCCCCGAATATGTACCTGATAATATTTCTGTTTTTGATTGCGGAGTTCATTTTTATCCCACACCCTTCCTCCAAAGAGCTCACGTGGACATATCCGTTTCTCCTCCAGATGGGCAGTCATGTTTGTCTGTCTGTTGCAGTAGGAAAGAGCAAGAGTCCAGGAGCACCTTAAAGACTCACAAAATTTGTGGCAGGGTCTGAGCTTTCGTGAGTCACTGCTCCCTTCTTCAGGTACCTGGCTGCATACTTAAGTGGTCACAGTTATCTGAAGAAGTGAGCCGTGACTCACGAAAGCTCATCCCCTGCCAAAAATTTTGTGAGTCTTTAAGGTGCTCCTGGACTCTTGCTCTTGTCTACTTTTCCCCTCCTCCTTCATTTTATCCTCACAACAATCATGAGAAGGAGAGATTGAATTTATACCCCACCCTCCACTTGGAGTCTCAAAGCGGCATACAATCACCTTTCCCTTCCCCTCCCGACAACAGACACCCTGAGAAGTAGGAGGGGCTGAGAGAGCTCTTTGGAGGACTGCTCTCGAGAGAACAGCTCTGAGAGAACTTGTGACTGACCCAAGGTCACACCAGCAGCCACAGGTGGAGAAGTGGGGATGGGGAATCAAACCTGGTTCTCCCAGATTTAGAGTCCGCGCTCTTAACCACTATACCAGACTGGCTCTCAAGAGGTAGGCTTGGCTTCAAAAAAATGACCGGCCCAAGTTGAGCGTGGTGAGTGAGGATTTCAACCAATGTTTCCTAGACCTTAGACCAACACTACAACTATTACACTGTCTCTGTTTTGTCTACAGAAAGTTGGAGGTGTATATTACATATGAGTTGAAGAGATGAGAGAACTGGAGGGAAATTCTGCAGTGAGAAGAGGGAAACCCTGATCCAAGCGGAAAGCGCTGGTCTATGTTGTATTTTCTCCGCCTCACAAGCCACGACGCTGTATTTCCCTAGCTTTCTTTGCTTTTCCACAGCTGACTAATGCTTTCTGTTTTGTTACAACTTTCATGCCTGCTGTGGAGAGAAATGTAGGTGCTACGGTGGAACCGAGAAGAAGCACATGTTGCGCATTGTCGGGAAGCGGCCGTGGCAGATGGAACACCAGGCCTAGTTCACTTGGGGGCTTTGGGTTTCCTTTTCGGAAGAAGCTGGTTTTTTCGCAGTAACAACATTCCACTTTTGTTGGGCTAGCCCCCACCCTGTCTGCACGAAATACTTCCCAAACGTCTTGCCTTTAAAAAAGAAACAAGAACAACCTTTCCCCAACTCTAGTTTCGCCCTAATGTGAGTAATCTGGTTTTTCTCAGACACGCGGCCTCCAAAAGGGAGTCACCGGCGTTCCAAAGCTGCTCGAATGCCAAGCAGAATCATGTCCTCCCCTGTGGATGTTTAGAGGATGAATCTTCAGCAAATAGTTTGCTCCGGGTTGCCAAAACTCTCCGCACTCTTCCCAGGAAGAGCGGTGCCGAACTGTTCGGAATGTTCGAGGCATGATGTCAACATTCTTTCGGAGCCAGGCCTGGAACTGACAATTCGGTTTGTTTAGGAGCGGAGGGAACAAACGCTCCGGGAACTTTCCCTTTTTTGAACCGAGCGAACAATGGAGCACATTCTTCTAGGTTAAGTGAATGGCGTGACGTTTTCACATTTCGTCTGCCCCAGGTAGGGCTGCCAAGTCAGCCCGGGGGGCAGGGGATCCCCCGCTAAAGGGGTTCCCAAATGCCGGCCAGCATTCAGCCGGCGGGGGGAACCCCACCCCCGAAGTTGTCCAGCGAGGACGACATAATGACGTCACCGGAAGTGACATCAGCACGTTGGGGGCATTGTCAGGGCGACGCCCTGGCAACACCCCCAACGTGCTGACGTCACTTCTGGTGACGTTGCCGGCATGTGCACAAAGCGTGCGTGCCAGGAGATACTCCCGGCCGGAGGAGGACTCCCCCCCGCCGGTGAGTCCCTACGACTTGGCAACCCTAGCCCCAGGTGGGATCTGGGGATCCCCTGGAATTACAGAGGAGAAGAAAAAGAGGAGGAGGAGATTGGATTTATACCCCGCCCTTCACTACCTGGGGAGGGGAGGGGCCTCGGCATGGTCCAATGCCATAGAGCCCACCGCTCAAAGCAGCCATTTTCTCCAGGGGAGCTGAACTCTGTCAGCTGGAGATCAGTTGTAAAAGTGGGAGATCCCCAGGCCCCACTTGGAGGCTGGCAACCTTATCTGATCAGGCAGCCGCGGCCCTCAGTTTGCGAGACCTGAGCAAAGCTGGTAAGAACAGAATGTTTTGGAAGTCAGTAATTAATAGTGCCAGACATGAGTCGAAGGCACTTAACACGCACACAAACATCTTTTTTTGAGGCAGAGCCAACAAACACAGATTTCTAAATGCAATTTACTGTAGAATTATACAAAGGTAGGATGACACTGGGAGCAATTTCCCACGAGGCGCTGCTCCAGTGGCGTTCTTCCCTTTACCCTGATTGCGTGCTTGAATTTCCCACTATTTGCCCTGCGCAGCATTTTGACCCTCGGCTTCGCCCGAATTCCCCCTGGCTTCAGTGATCCTCAAAAAACAGGATCACTGAAGCCAGGGGGAAATTCGGGCGAAGCCGCAGGTCAAAATGCGGTGCGGGGCAAATAGTGGGAAATTCAAGCATGCAATCGGGGCAAAGGAAAGAATGACAGTGGAGCAGCGTAGGGTTGCCAAGTCTTCAAAACTCACCGGCGGGGGGGAGTCCTCCTCCGGCCGGGAGTTTCTCCTGGCACGCGCGTGCCCAGCGACATCACCAGAAGTGACGTCAGCACGTTGGGGGCGTTGCCAGAGCGTTGCCCTAGCAACGTCCCCAACGTGCTGACGTCACTTCCGGTGACGTCATTATGTTGTCCTCGCTGGACGACTTCGGGGGTGGGGTTCCCCCCGCCAACCAAATGCTGACCGGCGGATCGGGAACCCCTTTAGCGGGGGATCCCCCACCCGCCGGGCTGACTTGGCAGCCCTAGAGCAGTGCCTTGTGGGAAATCGGTCTGGGTGTTTGTGTCCCCCCCCCCCATAATCCTACACATAGAACCTGCCTTCTCCATTTCCCCTTCCACTGCCCGCTCTGTTATCCTCTGACGGGTAATGGTCTTAAAATAATGGCTGAGTTGCCTCAAATGAAAAGGAGCGACAGCGATAACATCGTTCTTTCCTGGGAACTGACAATCTGTGTGGTTAAAAAAGCTCCTTCTCTGGTTTCTCTTTGCTCACAGCCCGAGAGACAGGATGTGAGGAGTCAAACGCCGACTGTCAGACAGCAAAACATGACTCATCAGCTGGGAAATTTGAAATTCGTGTTTTCCTCAGTGAGCCAAATTCCCCCCCCAAAAGGGCTTTTAATAAAACCTTAAAAGGAGAGCAACCTGTAGACAGGACGGATCAAGGCCCAGGTAAAACGTTACTGAGGCAGCCCGGGGAAAAGTTTTCTTAAGGCAAAAGCCAGTCCCACCCCCTCCCCACACTTTTATCTGTGGAGTTCAGCACTAAACTGGCCCTTTACCTTAAAACACAAGAGCCCTGCTGGATCAGACCAGCAGTCCACCTAGTCCAGCATCCTGTCTCACACAGTGGCCGACCAGTTCCTCTGGAGGGACAACAACAGGGCAGAGAGGCCGAGGCCTTCATAAGAACATCAGAAGAGCCCTGCTGGATCAGACCAGGGGTCCATCTAGTCCAGCCTCCTGTCTCACACAGTGGCCGACCAGTTCCTCTGGAGGGACAACAACAGGGCAGAGAGGCCGAGGCCTTCATAAGAACATCAGAAGAGCCCTGCTGGATCAGACCAGTGGTCCATCTAGTCCAGCATCCTGTCTCACACAGTGGCCAACCAGTTCCTCTGTAGGGCCAACAACAGGGCATAGAGGCCGAGGCCTTCCCCTGAGAAGAACATCAGAAGAGCCCTGCTGGATCAGACCAGTGAGGGTCCATCTAGTCCAGCCTCCTGTCTCGCACAGTGGCCAACCAGTTCCCCTAGAAATCCCACAAAAGGGCATAGAGGCTGAGGCCTTCCCCTGATCAGAACATCAGAAGAGCCCTGCTGGATCAGATCAGTGGTCTGTCCAGTCCAGCATCCTGTCTCACACAGGAGCCAACCAGTCCCTCTGGAGGGCCAACAACAGGGCAGAGAGGCCAAGGCCTTCTCCTGAGAAGAACATGAGAGGAGCCTTGCTGGCTCAGACCAGTGGTCCATCTAGTCCAGCATCCTGTCTCACACAGTGGCCAACCAGTTCCTCTGGAGGGCCAACTACAGGGCAGAAAGACATCAGAAAAGCCCAGCTGGATCAGACTAGTGGTCCATGCAGTCCAACATCCTGTCCCACACAGTGTCAAACCAGTTCCTCTGGAGGGTCAACAACAGGGCACAGAGGCCGAGGCCTTCCCCTGAGAAGAACATCAGAAGAGCCCTGCTGGATCAGACCAGTGAGGGTCCATCTAGTTCAGCCTCCTGTCTCACACAGTGGCCAACCAGTTCCTCTGGAGGGCCAACAACAGGGCATAGAGGTAACCAGGAAGGTTCCTGTGGGCGACTGCCATGGAGGGTCATTGGCTGCCAGGGATGCCAACTCTGGCTTGTGAAATTCCTGGAGATCTGATGGCAGAGCCTAGGGTGGGCAGAGTTTGAAGAGAGGGGGGAGCTCAGTAGGTATATGATCCCATAGATCCTACCTTCTGAGGCAGCCCTGTCCTCCAAGGCAACTGAACTCTGGACTCAGCAGATCTGGGCCAGTCTTAGCGCTTTCCCTGCTTCTGTGCCTACCCTGGGCCCCGTGGGACATCCTGAAGGGCAGCCACCCAGCAGACCGGACTCTGTGTTCTTGGAACGGGTCAGCGGGTCTTTGGGCTATTGTCGTGTGTGCGCTGCGATGTGTTTTCAGCTCCATTGCCTCAGCGACGTGGTGTTCCCAGAGACACCCCAAGCTCCGCATTTCTCTGTCTGAGCGGCCGGCTCTGTCCGCTTTTTCTAGACATTAAGAGGTGATGCCACAGCCATGGACTTGGCCTGGTTTTGCGGAGCTCACTGGAGCCGGACAGGGTTTGGTGTGTCGGCTTCCCTGGTGGGGAGGAAGGAAGGGATACGGAAGAGATTGTCTTTCTCCTGGCTCTGGCTTGACCTCTCGGCCAGCGTATTGTTCTCGTTTTCCACGCCGAGGGACCCTGGCAGGGCCCATTCCAGTGTTCAGCCTCCTATCATCTGTCCCCACTCGAGTCCATCTAGTTCAAGGCGAGAGTTACTTTGGGCAAGGACAGCCGCAGAACTTTTCTTACCTGCAGGGCCTTGGCTGTCCTAAGAGTGTCTCTGAGGGTGTGCCGTGTGTATTGTCCACATCACAACCACCAACTCCCCTCCCAAATTCACAGGCCCCTGAGTGTGAAGCTGGCACCTTCTGAGCCATCCCAGATCCTTCTCTGAATTATTTTCACTTAAAAACTAAAAAGAAGTACAGCAGTGCATTTCTATAAAGCGTTACTCGGGGGGGGGGGCATCATCATGGCACCCGTTGACACCTTTTCCGTCACCTCCCGAGTGTTTTTAGGAAGTGGGTGGGGCCAGGTAGGGCTTTTGCCCAGCAAGGCTTCTGATTGGCTGCTGGAGACTTGATTGGCGGTGCAGATTTTTTAAAAAATGTTGCTTTGGCATAAGCTCTCACCACAGCTCAAGGAGGAAGAAGAAGAGGAGGAGGAGGAGGAGGAGATTGGATTTATACCCCGCCCTTCACTACCCAAAGGAGTCTCAGAGCGGCTTACAAACTCCTTTCCCTTCCCCTCCCTGTGAGGTAGGTGGGGCTGAGAGAGCTCTGACAAAAACTGCTCTTTCATGGACAGCTGGGCCAGAACTATGGCTTGCCCAAGGTCATCCAGCAGCTGCAAGTGGAGGAGTGGGGAATCAAACCCGTTTCTCCTAGCTTAGAGTTCGCACTCTTAAGCACTACACCAAACTGGCTCAAACTGAGAAGGGGGGGTGGGGGGAGGAGATAGGATTTATATCCCACCCTTCACTCGGAGTCTCAGAGCAGCTTACAATCTCCTTCCCTTCCTCTCCCCACAACAGACACCCTGTGAGGAAGGCGGGGCTGAGAGAGCTCTCTCGAGAACTGCCCTTGAGAGAACAGCTCTGAGAGAACTATGATTGACCCAAGGTCACACCAGCTGGCTGCATGTGGAGGAGTAGGGAATCAAACCCGTTTCTCCCAGATTAGAGTCCGCACTCCCAATTACCATACCAAACTGGCTCTCACTGGAACTGGAGCTGCACTATGTGACTGAAGTTAAGCGGCGGCAGTTGTTTTATGGCTAGCTCCGCCTCCTGGGGTAGCCCTTTCACGGCAGCCATTTTGTTGCTGTGCCAACCCTGCCGTATCAAAAATTTCAAAAATGCCCACAAGCTTTAAAAAGTCTGGGACCCCTGCTTTTCTCCTTTGAAATCAAAAGCACTTAAAGTGCAATACCGCTCCATAGGATGGCGCTGGAAATTTTCTCATCCTCATGACTGGAAATGCAAAGGACAAATGTGCAGCGAGCATCCCACCCAACCATCCTTTAAGAAGTCAACCAGCTAGTAAAAATAAGACTTATTAAAGTAATAAATGATTAAGATAATCTCCAGGTGTTAAGGAAGTTAAATTTAGTGTAGAAATTCGTTTAATTTTCAAAGACGTAATCTCGTTTATTTTTAATTAGACTATCTCTGAATATTCCGAAAGATTTTGTTTTGTATTTCAACGAGAGAACTTATTCCTGAATATTGTAATAATTGTGTTTTATTTGCTTCTTCGAGATTTGAACAATGTAATTTTTATTAATACAGTTGATTCTATTTGTTGTATGCAGCTGTTCATGATACTTGATAACTTTTGATGAATTTACACGTTCCCGAACCCTTTTTCCCTTTGTATCCCACCTTTTAAAATACTTCTACTACCACTACTACTAACAACAACAACAATAATAATAACAACAACAACAATAACAACAACAACAACAACAACATAAATGAACAATTGCTTGTAATTTTTCTGGCCAGTGACTACTGAGGCTCTGGGACTTATTTTATGCATTTATTTCTCTACAAATAATTATATCCCTGCCTTTCCACAAAGCTCAAGGCAGCTCACAAACCATCTGAAAACAGATTCATCAAAACAACTGCGGGACAGTTAATTTTTTTTTCTGGCAAATGATGCATTATGTGATTTTAATTATTTTTGCTGCATTCAATTAATTCGCACATTATGGCTGCAATCCTGTGTATATTTTTCTTCCGAGAGCAAGCGCCATTTGGGAATGAGGAACGTTCTTCCAAGCAGATTCAGGTGGGGTAGCCGTGTTAGTCTGAAGCAAGAGAACAAAGGTTTCGTCCTGGGGCCCTGACCTGGATGGCCCAGGCAAGCCCAGTCTCGGAAGGTAGGCAGGGTCAACTCTGGCAAGTACTTGGATGGGGGAGACCTCCTTGGAATACCAGAGGCTGGAGGCGGGGGCAGGCTTTATTCAGCCAGCTCTCTGAATATCCTCCAGGGGTCACCATGACTTCCAGGCAGTCCCCAGAAGTCTCCATGACTTCCAGGTGCACACATACCCTCTCACACACATGCACAGATGAAAAATAATTTTTTAAAAATTATAATTTTCATCCTGGCTATAAGCTTTCATGTGCGTGCACACTTCTGCAGATGCTGGAGACGATACTGCACCTGAAGAAGTGTGCAGGCACATGAAACCTGATACCCAGAACTGATCTTTGTTTGGTCTTAAAAGTGCCCCCGGACTCAAACTTTGCTCTTTCCAAGTAAAGATGGATAGGATTGTGTGGCAAATCACTTAAATGTGCGCATAGCTGTTTGTTTGGTGCCAGTTTGGTGTAGTGGTTAAGTGCACGGATTCTAATCTGGGAGAACCAGGTTTGATTCCGCACTCCTCCAATTGCAGCTGCTGGATGACCTCGGGCAAGCCACAGTTCTGTCAGAGCTGTTCTTGAAAAAAGAGCAGTTTCTGTCAGAGCTCTCTCAGCCCCACCTACCTCACAGGGTGTCTGTTGTGGGGAGGAGAAGGGAAAAGAGCTTGTAAGCTGCTCTGGGACTGCAAGTGAAGGGTGCGGTATAAATCCAATCTCTCCTCGTCTCTTCTTCTCTCTTGTTTGTCTTTACAAGTATGTCATAATGCCCCTTGTACCCAGCTGAGTCCCAGCCCCCAGCCACTACATTTCTGGCCGGCTTCCCACCAATCAGGGGTTAAAAGGAAAGGAACACAAGCTGGACGTTGAGGCAGATAGGAACTCGTCCCTCCCTTTTTAGATCCTGAGCGCAGATCTGAGGCCTTCATGCCCTCTCGGAACAGAACAAATTAGACTCTACGGCATTGATTTATTGGAAAAGAAATAAAGGAAAGCTTCCCATGACCCCAAAGCCACCCACCCCCACCCCAGGATTGCCAACAACAAGCTGCAAAGGTCACTCCCCCCCCCCCCCCAAATAGCTGCTTTGGAAGGAGGACTTTATGGCGTCACATCCCTGCTGAGCTCCCTCCCACCCCAAATCTTGGCCTTCCCAGGCTCTGCCACCAAATCTCCTGGAACTTGCCAACAAAGTGCCAACTCTGTCTTGGGAAACTTTTGGAAATGGACCCTGGTGATTCGGGATGCCGACCTCCAGGTGGGACCTGGGTAGGGTTGCCAAGTCCGGGTTGGAAAATACCTGGGGACTTTGGGGGTGGAGCCGGGAGAGGGTGGGGTTTGGGGAGGGGAGGGGCCTCAGCTAGGGCTGCCAGCCTCCAGGTGGGGCCTGGGGATCTCCCGCTTTTACAACTGTTCTCCAGCTGACAGAGATCAGCTCCCCTGGAGAAAATGGCTGCTTTGAAGGGTGGACTCTATGGCATTGTACCATGCTGAGGCCCCTCCCCTCCCCAAACTCCACCTTCTCCCGGCTCCACCCCCAAAGTCCCCAGGTATTTTCCAACCCGGACTTGGCAACCCTAGCCCCACCTGGAGGCTGGCAACCCTAGACCTGGGGATCCTCCTAGAATTAGAGCTGATCTCAAACTGCAGGGATCCATTCCCCTGGAGGAAACGGATGCTTTGGAAGGTGGACTCTACAGCATGGTACCCCGCTGAGGTCCCTGTCCTCCACCCCCACATCTCTAGGAGTTTCCCAGTTTGGAGCTGCCTAGCAACCATTCCCCAACCCGTCCCCAGCCGGTGGCCAGGGGGGACATGGCAATCCTAGGCCCCTGGAGATCTCCTGGGACTACAACTCATCTCCAGAAGACCAAGATCAGTTCCCCTGGAGAAAAATGGCTGCTCTGGAGGGTGGACTCACATTACGCCCTGCTGAGGTCCCTGTCCTCCCCAGGCTCCACCCCCAAAGTCTCCAGGTCTTTCCCAGCCCAGAGCTGGCAACCCTAGCCTGATCCAAACCCTTCCTGATCCAAACCCAACCCTCTAGCCACTATGATGAAGCGCCTCTCAAAATTTTGTAGGACACAGGCCTCAGAAATCACTGGGGCCCGCTTACTTCAATATATGGCAGACAAGAATGTTCTCCCAACAAATACATCATACCTTCCATGGATACGCTTCTGACCTAACATGGGCACAAGAGGTTATATGGTCTTCCTCAGTGAATAGACCTAAATGCAATCTGAACTAACTCACTCACAGGGTTAGACACTGATCGTTAAGGGTATACTGTAGCAATTGTACAAAACTGCTAAAAGGTTGACAATACTAGTTGTAAACTGAAGTGCTTAGTATTGTATGAAGAAATATATGTGTGTTATTTTGGCTCAATGCTTACGCACAGTATTTATGTCGTGATCTGTATTTGTGTTTATTTGAATCTCTCAATAAAGAACTTGTTTAAAATAGAAAAGAAAAGAAATTGCTGGGGCATGGGATTTGAACCCACAACCCCATGGGCACAAACTAGGAAGAAGGCTGACGAAGTGGGCAGTGGCTCACAAAAGCTCCTACCCGGCCACAAACATAGTTAGTGTTTAAGGGGCGACTAGACTCTTGCTCTTTCCTAAGGCTGAAACCACTGAGCAATGCTTGTACCTTGCAGAACTGGTGCGGAATACTGCACCTGGGTCCAATGCTCCCTCTAAGCTGTGGAGTCTTGCAAGCAAACATTCTACTTTGTGAGCTACTGGCATTCAAGTTTTGCGTCAGCGATTTGGCTGCTGCATAAATTAGTTTGCTCTGGAGCCCTCCTTCCTGAGCGAAGACAAAAATCTGTGAGCCGGAGGCTAAAAAACTCAGCTTAGAGGGAACACTCTCTGGGTCATTTAGACCATATCACTCCTGTCTTGGCCTATCTACACCGGCTACGGCCATAATTTAAGGAGCCAGCGTTGACCTTTAAAGCCCTGTACAGTTTTGGAGTTGGACCAACATACCTGAAGGACAGCCGGCTCCTGTTATTCCCAGAGGTCTCCAGGCCCCACCTGGAGGTTGGCGACCCTACTGCAAGAGCTTCCACACCTGGCGCATTTCAAATGTCTAATTAGTGGTCCACCCGTATGGAAGGAAGAAGGGCAAAACTCAGAAGGTTGGAGGACTGCTCAAAAGCTTCAGATAGTGGTAAACGACTCGGAAAACCCAGGGCCCTGCATCACAACATGCTTTCCAAATCTCAGCGTTTACAGAAGCGCAAGCTCTCTTCTGGTTTCAAATCTTCTTTGAGGAGGGCCAGTTTAAACTATCAGTGCGTTTCCCTGACCTTTTCCCTTTCTCGGTTCTCCCCCACCACTTTCACATTTCTTTTCCTCTCCCCCCCCCCCCCCCCAAATCTAACACTTCAGACTGGAAGCGAGTCAAACACTTTAGTGGTTTAAGGCATATTGAACTGATTTAGAAATAGGATGGGGCGAGAGGGAAGGAACAGTAAATTATATTTGAGAACTCTTTGTTTTAAGCTGGGGCGGGCGGGCGGGGGGGGGGGGGGAGTCTAAGAAACTAGGAGAACAGCCAGAGCTGGAATCTATTAGCCGGGCTGGGGTGTCGACTCCTGACCGACGATATCAGCTTCGTTTATGAGAGCATGGAGCACTGTTCACGCTGCTGAGTGTATACTAGGGTTGCCAGGTCTGGGCTGGAAAATACCTGGAGATTTTGGGGGTGGAGCCAAAAGAAGGTGGGGTTAGGGGAGGGGAGGGGCCTCAGCATGGCACAATGCTATAGAGTCCACCCTTCAAAGCAGCCATTTTTTCCAGGGGAGCTCATCTCTGTCAGCTGGAGACCAGTCGTAAAAGGGGGAAATCTCCAGGCCCCACCTGGAGGCTGGCAACCCTAGTGTGTCCCCTCTTATGACGATGACAATGGAGGGCTGTCGATTCACACAACCCACCCAGGGACTTGCTCCAAGCAAGGTCATGATGAGCGACACATGGCACAACCTAAATAACAGCTGCAGCCCTCGTTTCAGGGTTAACGTTTGCTGCATACAATCATAGAATGTTAGAGCTGGAAGGGACCTTGCAGGCCATCTAGTCCAACCCCCTGCAGTCTGCAGAAGCATAGCCAACAGATAGCCCTTCAACATACCCGGAAGATGGTCGTCCAGCCGCCGCTTGAAAGCGTCCGGCAAAGGAGTATCCACCACCTCCTGAGGCAGTCTGTTCCTGCAGCTCCAGGTGGGCATCCATGTTGGTGACTGAAGCAGTAGAACAAATGTTGATTCCAGCGGCACCTTTAGAACATAAGAACATAAGAGAAGCCGATGTTGTATCAGGCCAATAGCCCATCCACTCCAACACTCTTGTCACACAGTGGCCAAAACCCTGGTGCCTTCTGGAAATCCAGCAGTGGGGTCAGGACACTAGAAGCCCTCCCACTGTTGCCCCCCCCCCCCCGCAATCACTAAGAATACAGAGCATCACTTGCCCCAGACCGAGAGTTCCTATATATACCTTGTGGCTGATAGCCACTGATGGACATCTGCTCCATATGTTTATCCAGGAGTCCTTTGGGGCTGGAGCGAGGTGGAGCACAGCTCCACCAGCTCAAGAGGGGCAGTAGGGCAGCCATGGGCCAAATCAGATTATCTGATCTGATTCGGCCCGCCGCCGAATTGCCGCCGAAATTCAGCGGCAACTTTAAAAGCGGCTGTAGGGGAGGGGGTTTGAGGCAGAGGCTCCAAACATGCAGGGTAGCTTCTGGGACCTCCCCCCCCCCCAAATGCCCACCAAGTTTCAAGAAGATTGGACCAGGGGGTCCAATTCTACGGGCCTCCAAACGGGTTGCCCCCATTCCCTCCATTGTTCTCTATGGTGGGGAAAAAGTAACATTTTTTCCCACCATAGAGAACAATGGAGGGGATGGGACAACCTGTTTGGGGGCCCATAGAATTGGACCCCGTGGTCCAATCTTCTTGAAACTTGGTGGGTATTTCAAGGAGAGACCCCAGCAGCTATCCTGCAAGTTTGGAGCCTCTCCCTCAAACCCCCTTTCCTCCAGCCCCTCATATACCCTATGAGTTTTTGCCATTGATTTCAATGGCCCATAGGGTATAATGGAGCTGAAACTGACATTCCCTTTCTGACACACTTCCAGTGATGTCAGGGGACGTGGCATATGCTAATGAGTTATACTAATGAGTTATGCTAATGAGCTCCTGCACCTCTTTTTCTACGAAAGGACCCCTGTGTTTATCCAATTCCCTCTTGAAGCCGTCCATGCTTGTAGCTGCCACCACCTCCTGTGGCAGTGAACTCCACATGTTAATCACTCTTTGGGTGAAGAAGGACTTCCTTTTATCTGTTCTAACCCGACTGCTCGGCAATTTCACTGAGTGCCCACGAGTTCTTGTATTGTGAGAAAGGGAGAAAAGTACCTCTTTCTCTACCTGCTCTATCCCATGCATAATCTTGTAAACCTCGATCATG
Organism: Lepidodactylus listeri; assembly: GCA_029233225.1. Taxonomy (NCBI): domain Eukaryota; kingdom Metazoa; phylum Chordata; class Lepidosauria; order Squamata; family Gekkonidae; genus Lepidodactylus; species Lepidodactylus listeri. Next base: position 9,324,382 of record JARCFY010000012.1, read on the forward strand.
TCACCCCTCAGCCGTTGTTTCTCCAAGCTAAAGAGCCCCAAGCGCTTCAACCTTTCTTCACAGGGAAAGTGTTCCAACCCTTTTATCATCCTAGTTGCCCTTTTAAGACCAATAAAAATGTACTCAAGCTCATACTTTGAATAACGTCTGTTGGTCTTAAAAGTGCGGCTGGACTCAAAATTTTTACTGCAGCCAGTGCTTTGAAGACTAGACACTGGTCTTCCTACAACGTCCCTTAACTCTTCAAATAAGGCCATGCGCTGAGAGCTCTGAGAACACAGTTGCCAGCTCTGAAGAGCCACTGAAGGACGCCAGTGGATTTGATGAATGTCACGACGTGATTTTGCCATACTGCTTGCTAAGCAAATTAATACAGCCATTGACATTTCAGTGCTACGCACTCTTGACAAAGTGTATGAACAAAACGAGACTTGATATGCATAGTCCATTGTGTGGATGAATCTTGAAAAATTGACTTGCTCCAGTAAACTGGATATTTGATAAGGACTTATAAGTTTGTGGATATTTTCTTTGGACATAATATATCACAGTTGTTTTTTTTGCTTCCACCTGAGTTGGGAAATTCCTGAAGATTTGGAGGTGGAGCCCAGGGAGGGCGGAGTTTGGGGAGGGGAGGGATTTCAATGGGGTATAATGCCATAGAGTCCACCCTCCAAAGCAGCCATTTTCTCCAAGGGAACAGATCTTGGGGATAAACTGTAATGGCGGGAGATCTCCAGATGCCACCTGGAGATTGGCAGCTGTAAAAGATGGACATGGGGGTTCAACGTGAAATTACCAACCTCCAGGCGAGGCCTGGGGATCCCCTGAATTACAACTGTGCCCCAGATGACAGAGATCAGTTCTCTGGAAGAAAATGGCTGCTCTGGAGGGTGGAGTCTATGGCATGACTGATTTGATTTCTACCCCACTGAGGCCCTCCCCAGGTTCCACCCCCAAATCTCCAGGAATCTCCCTACTTGAAGTTGGCAACCCTAATTCACAGTAACACAAAAAGACCGACACAGGAAGTTTGTAAAAACGCACAGGTTTTATGGCTCTCGGCTGACAAGGCAAAGTAAAACGGTATTTTCAAGCCTGCAGAATCAGGGTATGGGAACCATTTTGCCAGAACAGCTCAAAAGCCGGTCTCCCCCCCCATTCCCCGTACACTGCCTCCAACAGTGGACAATAAGATGCCTTTGGAGAGCTGTGAATGAGGGCATGATGAGGAAGCCTAGCCCTGCTCCTAGCTTGTGGTATTCTAAGATATACTGTGCCTACACATGGAGGAACCATTTAGTTCTCATGGCTAATGGCTGTCTGCTAGAAATCTGTGTTTATCTCCTCCTCTCTTCCCGTCATCTACATCTTAAATCCTCTCTGTGATAAGGAATTCTGAAAGTTAATTGCTGCCTAATATATAAAAAGTCCCTTTTCCCTCCATTTGTCCGCCGTAAATCTGCCGGCCGTCCAGTGGCCGAGAAGAGATTGTTGACATACCATTGTAAACAGGTTGGCCAGAGTTCCGGAAACAGAAACCCACTGTTAGCGGAAACCTCATGACATGCGTTAAGTGTGGCGCATGGGAAGGCGAAAGTGAAACCTATGCTAGCATCTTGGTTGCCAGAGGAGAATGAAGGGGGGGGGGGAGCAGAGCGAAGAAAGTCCGCAGACCAGGAGATGCATTACGCATTGCTTTTATGTGCGTGCCCAAGATCAGGTGGAGACCTTGCCCCTTTCACTTTAGCAGAAGTCCCATCACACCCCCACAGAGAGGACAGTTCACAAGAAAGTGGGTGTCTTTCTAGGAATCGAAGGGGCTTTCTTGTAGGTTGCTTTTCTCCGTTCTTTGCAGAAGAGGCATGCTCTCTGATTCAGCATGCAGACCGAGAAATGACAACAGCCCTGGATAGGGCCAGCTCTGGGTTGAGAAGTTCACCAGAGCCACTGCAGATAAAGAAAATTTCTATAAAATGTCTCATAAGCGGCACTGAATGGGAGACAAAATTGCGACGTGTTTTACAGCTGGGAAAAAATGAATGTTGGAAATGTAAGTAAAAATATAGGGACGTATTTTCATACGTGTTGGAGATGCGAGAAAGTATATCAATTTCAGCGAAAAAGTCAAAAGATAATTCAAGAAATAATGGACGTTAAGCTTCCTTTAGAACATGCGTGTTTTTAAAATTGAATATATTACCAGATGGTTTAAAGAAATGGGATCTTTATTTGATAACATGCATTCGGACATCTGCTAGAATTATGCTCGCAAAGCTCTGGAAAACAGAAAAGAATTCCTTTAAAGGATGAGCGAACTCAGAGACTATTGGAGGCGGCAGAGATGGATAGACTGAACATTTTGATGCAAGGCAAAGAAGAAGAAATTGACTTGCAACGATGGCAAAGAGTTTATAAGTGGATACATATGTATATGGATACGAAGGCTCCTATCATATTATTTTGTATACTTTATTAGTTCTTGTTATGATTAAAAACCCATACATAAAGCTTAAAAAAGAGAGAGAAATACCCAGAGATTTGGGTGGGGTGGAGCCTGGGCAGGGCAGGATTTAAGGAGGGAATGGACCTCCCTTAAAGTTGCCAACCTCCAGGTGGTAGCTGGAGATCCCCTTGGATTCCAGCCAATCTTCAGGCAAAATGAATCAGCTCCCCTGGAGAAAATGGCCACTTTGGAAGGTGGTCTCTAGGGCCATGAAATCTGTCTGTCCCCTTCCCAAGCCCCACCCTTCTCAGGCTCCGCCTCCAAAATTTCCAGGGGTTTCCCAACCCAGAGCTGGCAACCAATGCTGTGGAATCTTGAGAACAAAAATTCTGCTTTGGGAGCTACCAGCATTAAAGTTGTTTGGCTATAAATGAGTTTGCTCTGGAGCCATCCCTCCTGGGCTAAGACCAAAATGTGTGAGCCGGAGGCTAAAAAACTGTGAGCTTGCTCACACTAACTCAGCCTAGAGGGAACACTGCTGGCAACCCTAGAATCAGATCCTTGCTGAGGTCAACCTACACTCTCTCCAGGCTCCACCCACAATCATCCACGTATTTCCAACCTTGAGTTGGCAGGCTTCTAAGGCAATGGCCTGCTGGAAAATTCCCCTGTAAATTGAAATGCACAATCCACTCCAGCAGTCTCTCCATCTTAAAGTCGGGATGTGTTATGGTGTGGTTTGGCATTGTGGTTAGGAGCGCAAACTCTAATCTGGGAGAACCGGGTTTGATTCCCCACTCCACATGCAGCTGCTGTGGGGTGACCTTGGGTCAGTCACAAGTTCTTTCAGAGCTGTTCTCTCAAGAGCAGTCCGAGAGAGAGCTCTCTCAGCCCCACCTACTTCACGGGGCCCGATTTCACACAAGCCGCTGCTCTGCCCCCCCTCTTCCCTTTCCCCCGATTGCATGCGTCAATTTCCCACTGTGTGCCGCGTGGCCACATTTTGACCCGCAGCTTCGCCCAGTTCCCCCCGCATCTTTGCAATCCTGTTTTTTGAGGTTCTAGAAGATGCGGAGGAGATCGGGCGAAGCTGTGGGTCAAAATGTGGCCGCCGCAGCACATAGTGGGAAATTGACGCATGCAATCGGGGGAAAGGGAAGAGTGGGGGTGGAGCAGTGGCTTGTGGGAAATCAGTCAGGGTGTCTGTTGTGGAAAGGTGCTCTGAGACTCCTTTGGGTAGTGAAAGGCTGGGGATAAATCCAATCTCTTCTTCTTTGCACCACCACCAACAGCATTTAGGATTGTGCGGTACATCACCTTCTGTTGGATTTTCAGGTGTCGAACCGAGCAGGGTAGAGGTGCCAGAGTCCCAGGAGAAGCACAGGAAAGTGCGTCGTTTTGAGTTTTGAGGAAGTGGGTTTTTTAAAAAGACAGCAGGTGGCCCAGCCTATCTGACAGCAGGTGGCCCAGCCTATTTATAGAGAGGAAGGCTGAAGTGAGATGCTCACCTGGCTCCCAGGTTCTACACTCGGTGGGGTGTCTCTTAGAAGGAGGGGAAGTCCGTCCTGACGGAGGAGAAGGGGCGGGCGGGGGGGGGAGAGATGTGATTCCAGGGGTTCTGCCGAACAGAAAAGAGTTGATGTATTGTGACATGCAACTGACACGAGGGCCTGCCAGCAGGTTCTTTAGCAAGCAAGCAAAGCAGGGGCCCCAGGTGAGGTTGCCAACCTCCAGGCAGCACCTGGAGATCTCCTGCTATCAGAGTCGGTTTCCAGAGGACCAAGATCCATTCCCCTGGAGCAAATGGCTGCTTTGGAGGGTGGACTCTATGGTGGTATAACTCGCAGAAGTCCCTCCCCTCTCCAAAACCTGCCTTTCCCAGGCTGCACCCCCCCCCCCCAAAAAAAATCTCCAGGTATTTCCCAACTCAAGAGCTGTCAACACTAGCCTAGCCCTAGGGTTGCCAGGCTCCAGGGGGGGGGCTGGAGATCTCCCGGAATGGTGACTGATCTCCAGACCACACCGATCTGTCCCCCTGGAGAAAACGGCTGCTCTGGAGGGTGGACTCTATGGCTTCACACCCCTATGGAGGTCCTTCCCCTCCCCAGATGCCACTGTCCCCAGTTCCAGGTGGGAGCAGCTAGGGTTGCCAGTTCCAAGTTGGGGGATACCTGTAGATTTTGGGGGGGTGGAGCCTGAGGAGGGTGGGGTTCGAAGAGAGACGAGGAGATTGGATTTATACCCCGCCCTTCACTACCTTAAGGAGTCTCAGAGCGGCTTACAAACTCCTTTCCCTTCCCCTCCCCACCGCAGACACCCTGGAAAGTCAGTGGGGCTGAAAGAGCTCTTTTGAGGACTGCCCTTGAGAAAACAGCTCTGAGAGAACTTGTGACTGACCCAAGGTCACCCCAGCAGCTGCATGTGGTGGAGTGGGGAACCGAATCCGGTTCTCCCAGAACAGAGTCTGTGCTCCTAACCTCTACACCAAACTGGAGGGGAGGGCCTTCAGTGGGGTTTGATGCCATAGAGTCCGCCTTTCAAAGTAGCCATTTTCTGCACGGGAACTGATCTCTTGTCACCTGGAGACCCATTGTAATGGCAGGTATTTCCCCATCCCCACCCAGAGATGGGAACCCTATTCAGACCCTACTCTCTTGCCCTGATTCTCCCAGGACAGCCCCCATTTTCTTCTCCTTGATCCGTTTGGGAAGACTTGGCCATGGTGAAGAAGTCTTTTTACAGCCCTCCAAGAGTACCTTAACCCCCTCACCTCATAAATCTTGCGGAATATATATCTCAGTTTCAGCAATTCTGTAATAAAACAATCCACATTTCCTGAAACATTCTGAAAGCTACATGCTGGCAGGCCAATGAGAAATCTCAGGAACAGGGAAGCGTTCTGGAGAATTGCCCGAGTCTCAAAACCTTCCCTTCCATAATACTATAAACCAACAGAGGTTTCAGTAGGGTATAAGCTTTTTGAGAGTCAAAACCGAGAGCCAGTTTGGTGTAGTGGTTAGGAGCGCGGACTCTAATCTGGGAGAACCGGGTTTGATTCCCCACTCCTCCACATGCAGCTGCTGGTGTGACCTTGGGTCAGTCACAAGCTCTTTCAGAACTGTTCTCTCAGGAGCAGTTCTTGAGAGACTCTCTCGGCCCCACCTACCTCACTGGGTGTCTGCTGTGGGGAGGGGAAGGAGATGGATCTCTCTCTCTGCCCGGGACCCGGAAGTGACATCATCGTGCAGGGCACACTGCAGAGTGGGATGCGCTATCACTTGAGGTAACCATATGGTAACCATAGAGTTTTTCCTCAAATGACAGAGCGGCTTCCCACAACTTGCCCTGCATGATGATGTCATTGTGCCGGGCATGTTGGTGGGTGGGGTACTTTGGGAGCGGGGTTCCTCCGTGCCAGCTAGATCAGGGGTGGTGGATTGGGGCCCCCGAAAACGGGCAAACCCCCACCCCCATCGAGGGAATGGAAACCCTACACGGCAGCCATTTTCTCCAGGAGAACTGATCTCTGTCACCTGGAGATCAGTTGTCCTTCCAAGCAGGGGTCATTTCGTAGAAAAAGAGGTGCAGGAGCTCATTAGCATAACTCATTTGCATAACTCATTTGCATATGGCACACCCCCTAACATACTGGAAGTGTGTCAGAAGGCGACACCCACCCCTCAGGCTCCACTCCACAAGTGGGTGAAACTGACCTGCTCTTCCTCTGTTCCCTTCCCCATCCAATACTTTGTGCAATAAAAATAAGCGTAAAGAACACACTCTCATTCTCTTCCTGCTCCCTTGAAACCACCAGGTTTCAAGTAGACTTGAGATACCCAGGACATGTGCACCACCCATCCCTTCCCCTTCCCCTCCCCACAACAAGACACCCTGTGAGGTAGGTGGGGCTGAAAGAGGTCTTTTGAGAACTGCTCATGAGAGAACAGCTCTGAGAGAACTTGGGACTGGCCCAAGGTCACACCAGCAGCTGCATGTGGAGGAGTGGGGAATCCAACCCGGTTCTCCCAGATTAGAGTCCAACTCCTGACCACTACACCAAACTGATGGGGTGGAAGCTGCTGAAGGGTTGGTGAAATGTCTCCAGTACTTATGTGCCGTGTGCCCAGATAAAAAATGGTATACTTAGAAAATTTATATGCCACCTTGAGCAAGTCTCTGGAAAAGCAGCACACAGTCATAAGAGGAACAATGATAAAATTATCAATATTAAAACAAAACATTAAAAACAATTAAGACCCTAGCAGGGCTTTCCCCGGGGCGCTGCGCCTCTGCACTGCTCGGGGAAGCCGAGGAGGGGGCGGGGCTTGGTCATGTGCCCGCCCCCTGAGCTCCTCACTCCCGGAGCTGCGCTCCTGTGCGCTCCTGCTCCAACGGACCCCTGCTTCCAAGAGATCTCGAGGCCCCCGGAATTTGGCAGTTGTATCTAGAAGAGATGAACCCTAAACCTTAGGCAGTGTTGGTGGGTTTGAAAATAATTTTGGAATTGCACACGGGATCGATCCTCATAAAAGATACGACACGCATCACATCCTGGGCGTCGTGTAAAAATTGCCTCTGCGAAAAGGTTTCTCTTCTGCCCGAGAACTCGTAACTGAGGAAAGCTCTGGGCCCAGCTTTTATCAAGAAGGCTGACAAAGGGGTCGGGCTCTCTTGCCTCCTGATGTACAGCTGGTGTTCAGGGGCCCTGGTTAATACTGCACTTTCTTGTCCTTGCCTTCCGGGAAACAACACAGCTTCTTCCAAGAATAACAAAGAGCAGGGCTTTTGGTCGAATTCCCAGAAGCACCACTGCCGATTGTGAGGAAGAAACTGAAAATAAATCTTCACGGAGCGGAATGCCGGCGGAACAAACTCGGCTCCAACAGATGTGTCAGGGGGGCGGGCACGGCCATTAGCCCTCCTGATTTGTCAGGATCAGCCCGGATCCAGCACAAGCCCACCGTCTGACGTTTTTACTGGGGAGCAATGCTCCCTCTACGCTGTGGAGTCTTTTGAGCAAACATTCTGCTTTGTGAGCGACCGGCATTAAAGTTGTGAGCCAGCGATTTGGCTACTGCATAACTTAGTTAACTCGGGAGCCATCCTTCCTGAGCGGAGACAAAAATGTGTGAGCCGGAGGCCATCAAACTGTGAGCTAGCTCACACTAACTCAATTTAGAGGGAACACTGATTACAGCATGGCTCCCTCTAAGCTGTGGAATCTTGTGAACAAAAATTCTGCTTTGTGGGCTACTGGCATTAAAGTTGTGAGCGAGCGATTTGGCTATGGGATAAATGAGTTTGCTCTGGAGCCATCCTTCCTGAGCTAAGACAAACAAGTGAGAACCGGAGGCTAAAAAACGGTGAGCTAGCTCACACTAACTCGGCTTAGAGGGTATGCTGCTAGGGAGGGCGGCCTTGAAACCATCAGAAGATGTAATTCCCCCACACACACACCCGACGGTCCAATCCTGGCAAAACCGTATATGGGACCATTTCATAATAATCAAAATATTACTTAATATGCCCAATTTATCCAGGCAAATTTGAAGAAAAATTCATAGCAACTTGGTGCCCACTCATTAATTATATGGCCGAGGCTGACATTATTCCGGAGAATCCTATATACAAAACAATGATTTACTTCTAACACAAGATCCTAAGACTTTTTAATTTTGATCTCCAGAACGACAAATGGAGACAAAACTATACGAACGATTTCACGGTTATATGTCAGGTTAAGTAACGATATGGTATATAGATGTTCATTGCTAGCTATTATTATGTACTATAAGAGACTTAGATGAGCATTGTTCTCTTATAACAACTGACAAAGTAGGATGTATCGTTTCTGCAACGTCTACTTTTGTATTCATAATAGTTTCACTGATTATCGATGCTCTGTAATAATGTTTAATGTTACAATAAAAGATGTAGAAGATGTAATTGTGTGAAAGCACAACTGATCTCTGGAGATCAGTTCCTCTGGAGGAAATGACAGCTTTGGAGGGTGGACTCTATGGTATTACAGCTCTGTTGAGTTCCCTTCCTTCCCCAGCCTCCACCCTCCCCAAGATCTGTCCCTGAATCGCCAGGAATTTCCCAAGCAGGAGTTAAGAACATCAGAGAACCCACGTTGGATCAGGCCAATGGCCCATCCAGTCCAACCCTCTGTGTCACACAGTGGCCAAAACCCAGAGACCATCAGGAGGTCCACCAGTGGGGCCAAAACTCCAAAAGCCCTCCCAGTGTTGCCCCCTGCCCAAGCACCAAGACTACAGAGCATCACTGCCCCAGACAGAGCGTTCCATCTAGACCTCGTGGCTAATAGCCATCAATGGACCTCTGCTCCATATGTTCATCCAAGCCCCTCTTGAAGTCGTCTATGCTTGTAGCCGCTGCCACTTCCTGCAGCAGTGAATTCCATGAGTTAATTGACTGTTTGGGTGAAGACGGACTTCCACTGATCTGTTCTAAGCTTACTGCTCATTAATTTCATTGAGAGCCCATGATCTGCTGTGTCCAACATTGCTCTGGCAGGATTGTGGCAGAAGCTGAGCACATGCCCCTCACCCTCCCAGCCATGCAAAAAGCTGCTGCATAGAGGGGGAGGGGGAAGAAAACACATATCGGGGACTAAAAGCGGCTTGGGTAGCAATGTGGGCTGGGTTGGATGTATGTACATGTTCTCTAATGATTAACCAGCACGCTCTGCTTCAAAGGAATGGGCAGACAGAATCCATGTCCTTCTCCGCTGCACTGGTTGATACAGCCTCACAAACCTGACGCCCTGGATCATCTGTGGCCATCCCCTTGGCAAGGATACCTTCAAAGCACTGCCACACATGAGGGCCTGAGAATCAGGCAGGCAGCATTCGATTAGAAACTCTGGACTTGAGGCAGAATCCTTGGCCAGGAAATAATCTATATACTAATAGCCAAGTGCCCCCGTGCATGCAGATATCTAAATCTGCGCGGAAGGGGCACCTGGGGGGCAAAAACATTTTCCTGCACATTTGGGGCAATCCCCAGCTGTGCAGAAAAATCTGAAATCTTTTTAAAAAAAACTATAGGGGGACACTTAAATCCCCCCAAAAGTTAAAGAGTGTTCCCTGCATGTGCGCAGAGAACTCTCAGAGAACTGCCTCGCTGCCGTTGCCACCACGGGGGGAGGGGGGTAGATGAGAAAGCTTGGCGGGCTGGCAGCTGTGAGCCGCTCAGCCCTTGTCGCCGCCACCACTGGGAGGGGAGGGAGAAGTCTTGGCGGACCGGCCAGGCCTCGCCACCACCACTGCAGGGGGAGGGGGGGGAGAAGGCTTGGTGGGCCGAGCTCAAGCCTTGCCACCGGTCTGAAGGGGGGGGGAGGGAGAAGGCTTGGCATTGGTGCTGGGGGGGGGCAGGGGAGAAGGGAAGAAGGCTCACCTGTGGGGGCTTCCTCCTCCTCCTCCAAGCGGAGCTCCTTCTCTCCCCCCCCCCCGCGAGTATCACGGGTCCCGCCTCTTTTCTATATATCTAATAGCCAAGGTGCCCCTGTGGATGCGGATATCTAAATCCACACATTGGTGGTACTTGGTGGGGGGGCAGAGAGATTTTCCTGCACATTTGGGGGACTCCCCAGGTGTGCAGAAAAATCCAAAAAGTTTTTTAAAAATTATACGGGGGGCCTGAAATGTTGATGCTTGGACTTAAATTAGAAGATATAAATGTAAGTAAAAGGACATTAATATAGTATATGGTGACAACAGCAAGGATGGTTTATGCTCAGAACTGGAAATGTGAGAAAACTCCCAAGTTATGGGAATGGTTGAGAAAACTGTTATATATGGCCGAAATGGACAAGTGGACTAGAAAATTGAACAATCGAGACTCAGAGACCTTCTTAGAAGAATGGAAAGATTTGAAAGACTATTTAGAACAATATTGGGACATGAAAAATAACATTTTTACACTGTCTAACTTCTGAAGTTATATATAGGGAATATAGGGAATGTTTGTAAGCAGTTTGGAAACAATGATATTTGTATGTGATGTAAGGTTATTATTATGAATATGATATTACACATTATAAGCAGAAATGTTACCTGTTAGAGATAATACTTATACATTTTGTTAATTACAATAAATGGAATAATGGTGCAGGGGGGGGAACCACAAGTTTATTATATAACCAAGATACACAGTTATACGTGAATTATTGTTGAGATCATATTGATAACAATGTGTAAGATATCGAAAGAGAGCAAAAATAAAAAAAGTTTGCTACAAAAAAAATTATACGAGGGATATTTAAATCCCCCTCAAAAGTTAAAGAGCGCTCCCTGCGCATGCGCGGAGAATGCTCTGGGAACTCTGTGGCTGGCCGGCGGCTGAGAGCTGCTCAGGCCTCGCCATTGGTGTGGGGGGGGAGAAGGATTGGTGGCTCAGGCCTCGCCGTCATTGCTGGGGGGGGGAGAGAAGGCTTCCCTGTGGCTGCTTCCTTCTCCTCCTCCACATGGAGCTCCTTCTCTCTCCCCCCCCCCCACGAGTATCATGGGTCCCGCCTCTTGTAATAATATTAATTATCGTATGGCATTGTGCTAGATCAAGATGGGTCACCATGTTAGTCTGTTTGTAGCATTAGAAAGGAGCAAGACTCCGGTAGACCTTAAAGACTAACAAAATATACAGCAGGGGATGAGCTTTTGTGAGTCACTGCTCACTTCTTCAGATGTGTGTAGAATGCCCAGGAGAACCTAGGATTTGCCTGGCAGCCGCAAGTTCTAGCTCTTAGAGTCACGCTCGTGCCCAGCTAGACTTGTTTTTAGGGTCTGAGAGAGCTGTGACTGGCCCAAGGTCACCCAGTTGGCTTCAAGTGGAGGAGTGGGGAATCGAACCCAGTTCTCCAGATTAGAGTCCGCCACTCTTAACCACTGCACAATTTTGTACAACCACGACCCTGCAAGGCTGAACAGTTCGACTCAAGTCCAGCAGCACCTTAGAGACCAACAAGAGTTTCCAGGTGCTGTGAGCTTTTGAGAATCAAAGCGACTTTTGAAAACTTACACCCTGTAGGCAATGCTGCCTCTAAGCTCTGGAGCCTTGTGAGCAAAAATTCTACTTGGTGAGCCACTGGGCATTAAAGTTCAAAAACTGAGCTCAAAAACTGAGCTAGCTCACACTAACTCAGCTTAGAGGAAACACTGAATGCTCCCTCTAAGCTGTGGTCTTGTGAGCAAAAATTCTACTTGGTGAGCTACTGGGCATTAAAGTTGTGAGCGAGCAATTTGGCTCCTGCATAAATCAGTTTGCTCTGGAGCCATCCTTCCTGAGATAAGACAAAAATGTGTGAGCCAGAGGCTAAAAGACTGTGAGCGAACTCACACTAACTCAGCTTAGAGGGAACGCTGCCTGTAGGTCTCTGAGGTGCCACTGGACCAACATGCCACCTGCTGAAATGATCTTCCTGTGAGGTAGGTTTTAGAAAACATGACATGCGCCAAATCTCCTCCGCTGGCTTCTACTGCAGGATGAGGACTCGAACCTGGGTCTCCCATATCCTATTCTGATACTCGATCCAGGACATCTCACAGCCTCAGTTTGGTGTAGTGGTTAAGTGCATGGACTCTAGTCTGGGAGAACTGGGTTTGATTCCCCACTTCTCCACATGCAGCTGCTGGTGTGACCTTGGGTCAGTCACAAGTTCTCTCAGAGCTGTTCTCTCATGAGCAGTCCCCAAAAGAGCTCTCTCAGTCCCACCTACCTCACAGGCAGTGTTCCCTCTAAGCTGAGTTAGTGTGAGCTGGCTCACAGATTTTTAGCTTCCAGCTCACCCATTTTTGTCTTCGCTCAGGAAGGAGGGCTCCAGAGCAAACTAGGTTATGCAGCAGCCAAATCGCTCGCTCACAACTTTAACGCCAGTAACTCACCAAGTAGAATTTTTGCTCACAAGACTCCACAGCTTAGAGGGGGCATTGCTCACAGAGTGTCTGTTGTGGGGAGGGGAAGGGAAAGGAGATTGTAAACTGCTCTGAGACTCCTTCAGGTAGTGAAGGGTGGGGTATAAATCCATTCTCCTCCTCCTCCTTCATTTCCAGTATTTATATCACACCTTTAGATGGGAAACATCTTTAGACCTCTCCAGCAAGTCTGGAGTTTCCAAGGAAAGGCACAAATAGGAAATTTAAGCGTTTCATGAGCCAATATATATCAGCTGAAACCATTTTTGGATCCTGGCATTAGTAAGTTCTGGCTGAGATGAAGCAGGGGGCTGGTTCTAATTGTACTGCAAGGGGAAGAGCCACTAAATCCTAACCGGAGGATTTTTTGCACACAAGACAACTCCACAGCTTAGAGGGAGCTCACTGCCTCTGAATACAGAGTCGTCCTGGCTCACAGCTATCAGCTGACCTTTCCTCCATAAATATGTCCTCGAAGAATTCCAGGCTTCTATAGAACACAGTCTGAAAAAAACGGCTGAGAAGGAGATAATAATTAGAAAGAGATATTAATCAGCTCGGTCCTCAGACCTTTCATGGTCTCCAGTGCGAGGGCCATAACTGCCTGGAGCCTCATAAAACCAATGCAAGCCATTTTTCCGGTCCCACTTTGTTCAGCCAGCATCTTCTTTTGGAAGAAGGAAATTTGTTCTCTGGATTTTTTTAAAACAAGGTGTTAGTTTTATGGCTTAGCCTGAACTATTTACCCATCCCGGGGAGTTTGTGCCAGCCGGAAAAAACCCCGGATGGTGTGCAAAATACAGCTGGACTCCGTCTGGCCGTCTGGCCCAGAGCAAAAGTCAATAGTTCAGGAGTTAATTCATGAAAGGCAGGGAGGGAAAGACAGCAAGTTCAGGGTCTCATGACCCATAGAGAGGTCTTAAGACCTTGCAGTGGAAAGGTATGCAGCTGCAAAGGTACTGCAGTTGCTTTTCTGCATGCACACCCAGTACCCTGCACCACACGGACACACGTCCTAGGACTGCCAACTTTGAGTTGGGAAATTCCTGGATATTTGGGGGGGGTGGACCTTGGAGAGGGACCTCAGTAAGGTAGGAGGCCACACTTTGCTTCTTGAAAGCTTATATCCTGAAACCCTTTGCATGTCTTCACCTCTCTTAAAACACCTTCATCACGTTACATGTTAATTAGCAGTTCAGCCCCTGTCCATAAGTTTGGACTCTTCCCTTCCCTTCCGATGTATTCGAACAAGTGTGCATGCACGTGAAAGCTCATACCTTGAATAAACCTTGGTCGGTCTTAAAGGTGCCACTGGACACCAAATGTGTTCTCCTGAAATGCTTGTTGGTCTCTAAGGCATTACTGGACTGAAATCTCACTGTTCCATGTTCCGAAGAAGTCAGCATCTAAATCCCAGAGCCAGGAGGAAACATCAGGGGAAGGCCTCTGCCTCTATGCCCTGTTGTTGGCCCTCCAGAGGAACTGGTTGGCCACTGGGTGAGACAGGATGCTGGACTGGATGGACCCTCACTGGTCTGATCCAGCAGTCCCCTTCTTATGTTCTTATCAGGGGAAGGCCTCGGCCTCCGTGCCCTGCTGTTGGCCCTCCAGAGGAACTGGTTGGCCACTGTGTGAGACAGAATGCTGGACCGGATGGACCACTGGTCTGATCCAGCAGGGCTCTTCTGATGTTCTAGTGAAGGTCTCAGCTTCTCTCTGCCCTGTTGTTGGCCCTCCAGAGGAACTGGTTGGCCACTGTGTGAGACAGAATGCTGGACTGGATAGACCACTGGTCTGATCCAGCAGGGCTCTTCTTATATTCTTCCCCACTTCCTTCATTGAAACCTTCCTTCTTGCCAAAAACTGATTCCCGACGCGCAAGCACCACATCCTATGGTAGTTGTGATCTCCAATCCCGTCTTTCTATTTATAGCCCATTTTAATCCCGCCCATGTTCAGAGGGGTATAACTGCTTCACTTTTCCTCATTTTATCCTCCCAACAACCCTGAGAGGTAGTTCAAGGAGAGAGGGGGGGGGGGGGGGAGAGAGAGAGAAGGTGTGTGGGAGGCCAAGGGTCACCCAGTGAATCCCAGGGAAGAAAGAACTGGAGTGCCAATTAATCTGGAGTGCCAATTAATTTGTTTTTAGAAGCCCAGCCGCCAAACGAGGCCATTCTGATCACTTCCTCATTAAAACCTCACAGGGGAATGCAACTGGATGGCCGACTTAAGACTAGGCTTGCCAACTTCCAGGTGGCACCTGGAGACCTCCCACTATTAAAAGTGGTCTCCAGACTACTGAGAGCAGTTTCCCTGGAAAGAATGGCTGCTTTGGAGGGTGGACTCCATGGCATTATAAGACCATGAGAACATAAGAGAAACCGATGTTGGATCAGGCCAGTGGCTCATCCAGTTCAACACTCTTGTCACACGGTGGCCAAAAACACCAGGTGCCCTCAGGAGGTCCAGCAGTGGGGCCAGGACACCAGAAGCCCTCCCACTGTTGCCTCCCCCCTCCAAGCACTAAGAAATACCAGGTGCCCTCAGGAGGTCCACCAGTGGGGCCAGGACACCAGAAGCCCTCCCACTGTTGCCCCCACCCCCGTCAAGCACCAAGAACACAGAACATCACTTGTCCCAGACCGAGATTTTATATCTATATCTCGTGGCTAAGAGCCACTGATGGACCTCTGCTCCAGATGTTTATCCAATTCCCACTTGAAGCCATCCATGCTTGTAGCCGCCACCACCTCCTGTGGCAGTGAATTCTACCCAAAACATACAGACACAAGATTAGAGAATCACAACCCCAATTACTACAAAACTACAAGATGATCAAAAGTTGTGTGAAAGCACTACTATTTACTCGTAGAAAAAGTATCATGATTTACAAAAATATATTATGTGACGTTAACCATCCAGGAATACAAAAGTCGTAGAGGGTCCTCTCAGGTTGTTTTTGATGGAATTTCCCAGAATATGCTCTCGTTTCGTGCGTGCATGCCGCTACTTCACTATTACAACTGTCGAAAGTCAGCAACAATTGAGAAATGTTATCCATAGACCTTACTTTAACTCCTGAAACATATCTTTTAAATATAATTCCAGAGGGATTTTCAACTCACGATGTACGGCTGTTGATATACATGCTGACATCAGCCAGAATCCTGCTGGCTAAAGACTGGAAATCGGATAAAATCCCCTCAAGAAGAGATTTAATTCATAAATTCTTGAACCTGGCCGAAATGGATAGAATTAATATGTTGTTACAAGGTAAAGATGAGGCTCTGTTTAATAAGAGACGGTCAAGAGTGTATTAGTGGTTAGAAGAGAATAACCGCTCATAGACGCAAACTTGTTTTTCTTTGTGGTACGTAATCTTCTTTGGATACCGTAAAAACTATAAATAAAACATTAAAAAAGAAAAAGAAAGTCAGCAACTGTTTCTTAGCCTTCAAGGACGTATGATGTCTTTCAGTCTCCACTGACTTTCGACAGTTGTATTATTGGATGATTAACTTTGTATAATATATTTTTGTAAATCACAATATTTTTTTTTGTATGAGTAAATAGTAGTGCTTTCACACAACTTTTGATCATCTTGTAGTTTTGTAGTAATTGGGGTTGTGATTCTCTAATCTTGTATCTGTAAGTTTTGGGTAGAATTCACTGCGTGGTGATGGCTACAAGCATGGAGGTGGTGATGGCTACAAGCATGGATGGCTTCAAGTGGGAATTGCATAAACATATGGAGCAGAGGTCCATCCACAACTACCATAGTTTCACACAACTTTTGATCATCTTATAGTTTTGTAGTGAATTATACCCTGCAATGGTCCCTCCCATTCCCAAACCCTCCCCTCCCCAGGCTCCACCCCCAAAATTTCCAGCTATTTCCCAACCCAGAGCTGGAAACCCTACGAAGAACTTTATCCAAAGTCCCATTTCTTTTCCATCCTTTTTAGCAACTTTTGTCCATTTGTGCTGAAATGCAGGGGACACGTCCTGGGCGATGATCGACCTGTTGGAACGGAATGACGCACAGCCCTGCTTCCAATGAGCGACGCCAGTCCCTGGAAGGAAAACTCTTTCACTTTCCTTCACGAAGTCTGTAAGGTGGTGGTGGTGGTGGGTTTCTCAAAAAATGCAAGTGCCACATAGGGAACCTCTCGTTATGAGCAATATCCATATGGGAACATCTGGGATTCATCACCTGTTGCTGACAGTGAAATCCCATAAAAAGTTGTGGCGAGCGGCACAGATGCAGAAGTCTCGTTTAACGGGAGGCCGAACAAAGGAAATTGACTCCCCTCACCCCCAGTTTGCCATCTGGACTTAAATATGAAAGAAGTTTCTCGCCAGGAAATTACAGGGAGAGCTTCACCTTTCTTCTGGGTTCCCCAGTGATGTCCTGCACAGGGACCTGCCAGATTCAGCTCTGCTTAGCTTTTGCAAGGCTGTTGCCTCATGCATAGAGTCACAGAATCCCGGAGTTGGAAGAAGAAGAAGAAGAGGAGGAGGAGGAGGAGGAGGAGAAGGAGACTGGATTTATACCCTGCCCTTCACTTGGAGTCTCAGAGCGGCTTACAAACTCCTTTCCCTTCCCCTCCCCACAACAGACACCCTGTGAGGCAGGTGGGGCTGAGAGAGCTCTTTCCAGAACTGTCCTTGAGAGGCCAGCTCTGACAGAACTATGGCTTGCCCAAGGTCATCCAGCAGGTGCAAGTAGAGGAGTGGGGAATCAAACCCGGTTCTCCCAGATTAGAGCTCATGCACTTAACCACTACACCAAACAGGAAGGGGCCATCTAGTCCAACCCCCTGCTCAATGCAGGACCAGCTTAAAGGCTGCCAGGGAGGGGAAGCTCCAGCCACTGCTTAAAGGCTGCCAGGGAGGGGAAGCTCACCATCTCCCTGGACAGCTGATTCCACCCTTGCACAACTCTGACTGTTCTTCCTAAGATCCAGCTGGTACCTCCCCGCCCTTCATTTAAACCCATGATTGTGAGTCCTCTCCTCTGCTGCCAACAGGAACAGCCCCCTGCCCTCCTCTAAGTGACACAGCCCTTCAGATACTCCAAGAGAGCCATCCTGTCCCCCCTCAGCCTCCTCTTCTCCAGACTAAACATTCCCAAGTCCCTCAGCCTTTCCTTGTAGGGCTTCTCGGTCTCCAGGCCCCTGATCATCCCAGTCGCTCTCCTCTGCCCCCGCCCCATTCTGTCCACATCTTTTTGGAAGTGAGGCCTCCAGAACTGCACACAAGACTCCAGGGGTGGATTGACCAATGCAGTGTACAGCGGGACCATGACATCTTGCGATTTGGATGTTATGCCTCTCTTGATACACCCCAAGATCGCATTCGCCTTTTTTGTTGCTGCATCACACTGGCTGCTCATATTAAACTTGTGGTCCCCCCTTACCCCAAGCTGGGCACCGGAGATTGCCTGGGATTACAACTGGTCTCCTGACAACCGAGAACTGTTCCCCTGGGGAAAAAATGGATGCTTTGGAGGGTAGACTCTAGGGCAAGGGTGGCCGAACTGTGGCTCGGGAGCCACATGCGGCTCTTTCACACATGTGATGCGGCTCCTGGCAGGGTGGCTGGGGAAGTGAAGGGGAGGCAGTCTTTCCTTCCCCAGCCAGTGTTCCCTTCCTGGGGTAGGCTTGAGGTAGCTGTGGGGAGCAGAGAAAGAAAGCAACTTTAACTTCAAATGCGTTCTCAAAGCCCCCACCCCCCTGGCCGGCTTGGAGAAAGCATTTGTCTCTTTAAATATCATCATCAATATCTGGTTTTACCCCTTTTGTTTTTATTTCTGGCAGTCTTATTTAATGTTAATAAAAGGCAAATTTGCATATTTTCTAATGAAAACATGTATAATCTTTGTGAATGTTTTGCGGCTCTCAGATATCTTTCGTTAAGCAAGTTTGGCCACCCCTGCTCTAGGGCACTGTTCCCCACCGAGGTCCCCCTCCTCCTCAGATGCCACCCTTCCCTCCCTTCACCGCCAAATCTCCAGGAATTTCCCAACTCAGAGTTGGCAACCCCTTCCACAGACATTATAAGCTCAGGCCCTGCTGCAAGTTTTTCGCGTCGAACACACAAGAAGCTGCCTTGCACAAAACAGATAATTGATCCAGTCTCCTCTGGGTCTCCAGGGTCTCAGATCAAGGTCTCCGCCATCACCTCCTGCCTGGTCCCTTTAACTGGAGATGGCGGGGATTGAACCTGGGGCAAAGCAGAAGCTCTCCCACTGAGCCACAGCCCCTCCCCAGAAGCTTGGTATGTATTCCTGTCCTGTGTTGTCCCTCGGAAACATTCAGAATAGTTTGTGCAGGATTCCCACTGGTCTCCCATTGAGCATCTGTGTACAGTTCTGGTTGCCACACCTCAAAAAGGAGATTATAGCATTGGAGAAAGGGCAGAAAAGGGCAACTAGAATGATCAAAGGGTTGGAACACTTTCCCTGTGAAGAAAGGTTGAAGCGCTGGGGGCTCTTTAGCTTGGAGAAACGACGGCTGAGGGGTGACACGATCGAGGTTTATAAGATTACGCCTGGGATAGAGCAGGTAGAGAAAGAAGCCCTTTTCTCCCTTTCTCACAGTACAGGAACTCGTGGGCACTCCATGAAATTGCTGAGCAGTCGGGTTAGAACGGATAAAAATCCTTCTTCACCCAAAGAGTGCTTAACACGTGGAATTCACTGCCACAGGAGGTGGTGGCGGCTACAAGCATGGACGGCTTCAAGAGGGAATTAGATAAACACAAGAGGCAGGAACTGCCGGATTCACCGGGGGGGGGGGGGGAGAAGGAGCCAGTCCTTCTCCCCCCGCCGCCCTGGCAAGGCCTGCAGCTCTGTGCCGGATGGGCCTCGCCATCCTTTCCCCCACACACACTCCAGCCTGCCCACGCAAGGCCCATGCGGCACAGAGCCGCCGGGCCTCACTGCTCTCCCCCTCTCCCACCCCCGGCTTGGCCTGGCAAGGTCTCCCACCCCCAGCTCCCAGGCCCGAGTGGCCAAGAGTTGCTCAGGCCCGCTGCTTCCCCCTCCCCTGGGCTCCGGCGGCGAGGCTTGAACGCCTCCCAACTGCCGGGCCCATCTCAGTTCCCTTTACTTTTCGGGGGATTTAAATATCCCCTGAAAAAAAATTTAAACTTTTTGGATTTTTCTGCACACAGGGGGAGTGCCCCCGGGTGTAGGAAAACCTCCCTGCCCCCCAGGCGCCCCCCCCCCGGCACGGATTTGGACATCTGCACAGGGGAGCACTCCAGAATTAGTATATACCGTATTTTTCGCTCTATAGCACGCACCTGACCATAAGACGCGGGGGGAGGATCGCACCCTCCGCGCTGGTCAGGAGGCCTCAGCCGGCAGCGGCGGCCCGGCAGCGGCGGCCCAGCGGCGGCCTCGCGCGAGCCGCGAGCAGCGGCGGCGGCCTCGCGCGAGCCCAGCAGCGGCAACGGCGGCGGCCTTGCAGCAGCAAAAGTAGCGTTGTGCCTGCCGCGGCAGCAGTATTCGGACCGTAAGGCGCACACACTTTTCTCCCCACTTTTTTGGGGAGAAAAAGTGCGTCTTATGGTCCGAAAAAGACGGTAGATATGGAGCAGAGGTCCATCAGTGTCTATGAGCCACAAAGTATAGATAGGAACTCTCGGTCTGGGGCAAGTGGTGCTCTGTCTTCTTGGTGGTTTGGGGGGGGCAACAGTGGGAGGGCTTCTAGTGTCCTGGCCCCACTGCTGGACCTCCTGAGGGCACCTGTGTGACACAGAGTGTTGGACTGGATGGGCCACTGGCCTGATCCAGCATTGGCTTCTCTGATGTTTTCTTATGTTCTTATCTAAGCCGTTCCCACCCTGTGGAAGTCCCACAGGGCGCTGGGATCAGGTGTTCCCTACGTGTTGTAGCCAGCCCTTTCGGGGGAAGCAGAGCTCAGAAGCAGGTTGTGCTCAGAAGCAGGTAATGATGCCCCAGCAGACTTCTATTTTTTTTTGGTGAAGACAGGGCCCAGAGCTCTGGATCAAAGGAGCTGGGAGGAGGCGGGTGGGTGGACGATTAACCCTTTCCCTGCCTGGTTTTTAAAACCCTTTCCACCTGTTGTTTTTCTTGCAACTGGCAGGGTCGTAGGTGGGCATACAACCGGACCTGGATGGCCCAGGTTAGCCAGATCTTGCCAGATCATGGAAGCTAAGCAGGGTTGCGCCCTGGTTAGTACTTGGATGGGAGACCTCCAAGGAAGTCCAAGATTGCTCAGCAGAAGTGTTGTTGTTGTTCAGTCACACGGTCGAGTCCGACTCTTCGCAACCCCATGGACCACATCACGCCAGGCCCTCCTGTCTTCCATCATGCTCCGGAGGTTGCTTAACTTCATGTCCAGTGCATCGATAACACCGCCTAGCCATCTCATCTTTTGCCGTCCCCTTCTTCTTTGACCTTCAGTCTTTCCCAGCATCAGGGTCTTCTCCAGGGAGTGCTCCCTTCTCATTTGGGGGCCAAAGAATTTGAGCTTCAGCTTCAGGATCTGGCCTTCATGTCCGTTGCATCGATAACACCGCCTAGCTATCTCATCTTTTGCTGTCCCCTTCTTCTTTGACCTCCAGTCTTTCCCAGCATCAGGGTCTTCTCCAGGGAGTGCTCCCTTCTTATTTGGGGGCCAAAGAATTTGAGCTTCAGCTTCAGGATCTGGCCTTCATGTTCGTTGTATCGATAACACCGCCTAGCCATCTCATCTTTTGCCGTCCCCTTCTTCTTTGACCTCCAGTCTTTCCCAGCATCAGGGTCTTCTCCAGGGAGTGCTCCCTTCTCATTTGGTGGCCGAAGTATTTGAGCTTCAGGATCTGGCCCTCCAGGGAACAGTCAGGGTTGGTTTCCTTTAGGATTGACTGATTTGATCTCCTTGCAGTCCAAAGGACTCTCAAGAGTCTTCTCCAGCCCCAGAATTCAAAAGCATCTATTCTTCAGCTCTCGGCCTCCCTTATGGTCCAGCTCTCGCAGCCATACAATACTACTGGGAATTCCATGGTTTTGACCATACAGACTTTTGTTGGCGGGGTGATGTCTCTGCTTTTTATCATGCTGTCTAGGTTTGCCTGCGCTTTCCTCCCAAGGAGCAGGCGTCTTTTAATTTCATGGCTGCAATCATCGTCTGCAGTGATCTTGGATCTCAGAAACTTGAAGTCTGTCACTGTTTCCAGGACTTCCCCTTCTATTTGCCAAGGAGTGATGGGGCCGGATGCCAACACCCGTGTTCATCTCTTGCCTTGAAAACCCCAATGGGGTCACTGTAAGTTTGCTGTGACCAGTGTTCCCCCTAAGCCACATTATTGTGAGTTAGCTCACCGTTTTTTAGCCTCCGGCTCACACATTTTTGTCTCAGCCCAGGAAAACTGGCTCCAGAGCAAGCTAATTTATGCAGCAGCCAAATCGCTCCCTCACAACTTTAACGCCAGTCACTCGCAAAGCAGAATTTCTGCTCACAGGACTCCACAGCTTAGAGGGAGCATTGGTGGCACTTTCCGCCACCTGGTGAGTGCGTACTTCTGGGACCAGAGGATGAGTTTCCCACTGGGCATTTGAAGAGGCAAAACAGAGCTATCAAACCCACACTGGAATGCTTCTCTGTGCAAAGTTGCAGCCTCCTGAAATTTTTTTTCCCTTTCTTTTTTTAAAAAAAGACCCTCGGGAGGTTGTTAGACTTGTTTGCTTGTAGCATGAAATTGTGCTTAATCTTGAATGTCAGAGTGCAACTGTTTAGACTGAAGGACTGGGGGAGAGTGGAATTTAAATAAATCAATTTAATTGTGTTTTAGTTAACGATAAGGCTGGAAGGGTGCACAGTTGTGAAAGCAACTCCCATTGGTGTGGAAGAATTTCATCGTTTCGGCCCTGCCCCCCTCCCCCCTGGATCAAACCCAAACTTCAGTGTTCTCTTTGTAAGGGCACACCGCCAGGAACCTCTGGCGGTGCGTAAACAAAACAGAGCATGGAAGCAATGTAGCGGTTAGGAGCTCTGACTCTAATCTGGGAGAACCAGGTTTGATTCCCCACTCCTCCTCCACATGCAGCTGCTGGTGTGACCTTGGGTCAATCCTAAGTTCTCTCAGAGCTTTTCTCCCATGAGCAATCTTCAAAAGAGCTCTCTCAGCCCCACCTACCTCACAGGGGAAGGGAAAGGAGATTGTAAGCCGCTCTGAGACTCTGAGTGAAGGGTGAGGTATAAATCCAAGCTCTTCTCCTCCTCCTCCCCCTCCCCACCAGAGGTAGACAACCCCTGAACATGGAGGTTCCATTAGCCATCATGACTCACAGGAATTGATTGGCCAATCTTACATGGATTTATCTGATCCGGCAAAACCAGTTTAACCCATGCGGAGCCTTGGGGAAAATGCTGGCTGTGAAAGACAGCTTCCAGTTTTCTAAAAAGCTGCCCTCCGCACAACTGCTTGCCAGCTCTGGTGGTATCGCCTTTGGCAGTGCAAAAGCCGGCTCCTCAAGACCCTTACCAGGTGAGCGTCTGGTTTTGGGGATCAGGTTGTTTGTAAACATGAAACTTTGGAAGCCCTTCTGCTCTTTAATTCCTGTGTAATTGTCTGTAATTGAGGACTTGGAGCAAAAGAAGTTCTGCCACTAAGGGAGGGGATGCAGGCAGTTGTCCCAGGGTATTAGGAAGCAGAGAAAGCACACTGTCAGACATCGGCTCGGAGGGAGGGGTGTAATTAGAAAAGGGGTGTGGATGATTCACAGACGGAGCTTTGCTGCCAGTTGCCTGCCAAAAAAAAGCAACTCGAGGAGTACGATTTATTCGCTTTTAATATGATTTGGATAAACCTGTCGGGCAATTACGCCACGTTTGAATTCTACAGGCTGGTTTTCCCCTGCCGCAGCTCCTTCTGGAATCTTCTGGGATCTTTGTAACCCCAAATGCTTGCAGTGGAGCTAGATTGTGAGCCACTTTCATCTCCCCTTGATAAGTAGGGTTTGCCAGGTCTGGGTTGGAAAATACCTGGAGACTTCGGGGGTGGATCCGGGAGAGGGCGGGGTTTGGAGAGGGTAGGGCTGCCAAGTCCAACTTGGGAAATATCTGGGGTCTTTGGGGGTGGAGCCAGGAGACTTTGGGGGTGGAGCCAGGAGAAAGGAAGTGACATCATTTTGTGATGTCACATCCTGTGATGTTGCTTCCACATGCTGACACATGAACTCATGAAGTTTCCTAATACTGAATCAGGCCATTGGTCCATCAAGGTCAGTATTGACTACTCAGACTGGTAGTGGCTCTCCAGGGTCTCAGGCTGAGATCTTTAATGTCACCTATTACCTGATCCTTTTTTAGCTGAAGAGGCTGATAACCTCCTGCATGTCAAGCAGATGCTCTTATCACTGAGCAACAGCCCTACTGAATCCTTCCTCATCTCAGCAGAATATGAAGCACTAAGTGCTACACAAGTGCTGAATATGATTTTCATATCATAAGAACAGGAGAGAAGCCACAGTGGATCGGCCCATCCAGTACAGCCCATCCAGTACAACACTCTGTGTCACAACAGTGGCCAAAAATACCAGGTGCCCTCGGGAGGTCCAGCAGCGGGGCCAGAACTCCAGAAGCCCTCCCACTGTTGCCCCCAAGCACCAAGAATGCAGAGCATCACTGCCCCAGACAAAGGGCTCCATTTAGACCTTGTGGCTAATAATAGCCACTGACAGACCTCTGCTAGATGGGGACAGAGAGAGAGAGACAGACAGACAGACAGAAAAAAGAAAGAAAGAGGGAGAGAGAGAGAAGGGGAAAAAACTGGCAGAGGCACTTACTTCCATTTAGACCTTGTGGCTATAATAGCCACTGATAGACCTCTGCTGCATGGGGACAGAGAGAGAGACAGACAGACAGACAGACAGAAAAAAGAAAGGGAGAGAGAATGAAAAGAGCTGGAAGAGAAACTCACCTTGCCAGCCACATGCAAAAGCAGCTCCTTCAGTCCCTCCTTAATCTCTGGGCGGGGCTCTCTTGCTGTGGAAGAAGCTCTCTTGCTGATTTCTTAAAGGGGAAATGTCTGGCGAGGCTTTTTACTGCAGGGCAGGCTCTCTGCAGACATTTCCCTTTTAAGGCAGCCATTTTGTCCCCCCGGTGGCCATCTTTGGAAAAGCGGGAGGTAAACTCTAAAAATCGGTGTTTCCCCCGCCCAAGCGGGGGACTTGGCAGCCCTAGGAGAGGGGAGGGGCCTCAGCAAGGTACCATGCCATAGAGTCCCCCCTTCAAAGCAGCCATTCTCTCCAGGGGAGCTGATCTCTGTCAGCTGGAGATCAGTTGTAAAAGCGGGAGATCCCCAGGCCCCACCTGGAGGCTGGCAAGTTTGCTTGCTTGCTTGCTTCCTTCCTTCTAGGGTTGCCAGGTCTGGGCTGGAAAATACCTGGAGACTTTGGGGGTGGATCTAGGAGAGGGCAGGGTTTGGGGAGGGGGGGGGGGGCTCAGCATGGTCCAGTGCCATAGAGTCCACCCTCCAAAGCAGCCCTTTCCTCATAACAAATGAGTTTGACTCCCCAGTTCTAACATCTATCTATCATCTATCTATCCATCCATCCATCCATCCATCCATCCCTGTCTACCTATCTACTTAGGCTTTTATCCTGCTCAGGGTGGCTTCCAACCGTTAAATGAACAATAAATATCAGGTTAAATATACAATAAACGATACCATTTAATATACAATTAGTCCATCATGATTTAAAACCAATCTTACAGTAAAAACTTCGCCATCTGTGGCAAAAGGACAGCAAAATGAAACTTCTGTGCCAGGAGCAGTACCCATTGCTGGTTTGTCTAGAAAACGTATCAGCGCTGACATACAATTAAAAAAAAAAAATGGACTGCCTTCTCTGTGAACATCCTCGAGGGAAAGGGAGGCCGGTGTTTAATTTTGCAATAGAGGAGCGAGAGTACGCCTCTAAGGGACGTCTTGGTCGGCTGGGAGAAAGCTTCATTCCTCTGCCCACAGCTGCGTGGTGGGGAGGGTGCTGGGTACATGTCTACGGGGGTGAAAAGTGCCATCAAGTCACAGCTGAGCTATGGCAACCCCGTAGAGTTTCCAAGGCAAGAGACGTTCAGAAGTGGTTGGCCATTGCCTGCCTCCGTGTCACGACCCTGGTATTCCTTGGAGGTCTCCCATCCAAATACGACCCAGACCAACCCTGCTTAGCTTCTGAGATCTGATGAGATCAGGCTAGCCTGGGCTATCTAATTCAAGGCATATGCCCTAGGGTTCCCAAGTCCCCCCGGGGGGCGGGGAAACCCCCGCTCCAGTGGCCCGCTTCCCGCTGGCCCAGATTGGCCCGCCAGGGGAAACCCCACCCCCAAATTGCCGGGCTGCGAAGACAGGCCCAGCGGGATGACGTCACCCGGAAGTGACGTCATCAAGTCGGGCATGTTTCGGGGGGGGGCACTCTACAATCCGAGGGAAAACTCTATGGTTTTCCCTCAAATTTGAGAGGTCCCACCCCCAACGTGCCTGATGCGATGACGTCACTTCCGTGTGACATCATTGGCGAAAGGACTCCCCCCTGCTGCACTAACGTAAGTACTTGGCAACCCTAATATGCCCATAGGTCCTTAGATATAAATAGATGATAGATTATAGATAGATAGATAGATAGATAGATAGATAGATAGATAGATAGATAGATAGATAGACAGACAGACAGACAGACAGACAGACAGACAGATAGATTGATATAAACAAGAAGAGGGACCCGCAATGCTCGTGGTGGGGTGGAGGACCTCATGGCTGAGGACGAAGCAGCCACAGCTAAGCCCCCCCCCCCCCCGGCACCGGCAGCGAGGCCTGGGCACCTCCCAGCCACCGCTGATCTTCCCCTGCCCCCCGGGCTCTGGCGGCAAGGCCTGGACGCCTCCCAGCTTGCTGGGCCCACTGCAGAGTACCCACAGCATTCTCTGTGCATGCTCAGGGAACGCTCTTTTACTTTTGGGGGGCGAGTTAAATATCCCCCGTATAGGGTTTTTTTTAAGTTTTCAGATTTTTCTGCACACCTGTGGAGTGCCCCAAGTGTGCAGGAAAATCTCTCTGCCCCCCAAGTGCCCCAGATGTGCAGCTTTAGATATCCGCACGCACAGGGGGCACTTGGCTGTTAATATATAGATGTATAGATATATTGTATCTGTTAAAACAGGGGACCCAGTCACAGATGGGAGAAGAAGAAGAGATTGGATTTATCCCCCACCCTTCACTCAGAGTCTTAGAGTGGCTTACAAACTCCTTTCCCTTCTCCTCCCCACAACAGACACCCTGTGAGGTAGCTGGGGCTGAGAGAGCTCTTTCCAGAGCTGTCCTTGAGAGAACAGCTGGGACAGAACTATGGGCCGTCCAAGGTCACCCAGCAGCTTGCAAATGGAGAAGTGGGGAATCAAACCCCGTTCTCCCAAAATGTACTTAACCACTACACCAAACTGGCTCTGGGGGATGGTACTAAACCAGTGGAGTTAATAGGCTGAGGGGGTGTGGCTACAAAACTCTACCTGCCTTATACGGAGTCAGACCATTGGTCTGTCAAGGTTGGTATTGTCGACTCTGATTGGCAGCAGCTCCCCAGGTTGCCTCGTTTTATGTCATCCAGTACCTGATCCTTCTAACTGAAGATGTTGTTGGTCAAACCTGGGACCTTCTGCACCCAAAACAGAAGCTCTACCACTGAGCCACAGAACCTGTAGATGCTCACCCCACAAGTTTTGGAACTGTCTGACTGAAGAACCCTGCAAGGATTTGGGTCGTTCTTTCGACAGTGGAGGTGGCGCCCAGTTTCGTAATCGTGGCGTTCTCGATCTGAGAACCACAGTTTTGCCAAGTGCAAACCAAGAGCTAGCAAATATGCAAACCAGGGCCTCCCTCGGGACCTGGAACCACCCTCCTTTCTTCTTTGGCCCAAGGGGAAGATTCCAATCTCTGTGTTTTTTTTCCCCCAAGAACGCTGGCCTACTTGAGTGGAGTCAACCGTCTAGAGGCCTGGGGCAAATTAGAAGTGGAGCCTGGTCACAATCTGGATTATATCTGAGACGGAGCCGAGTAAGTGAAAGGAGACGTTTGGCAGATTTTGGAGTTTACAGACTGTTCAGACACCAGCGGGACTGGTTTTGCAGCATGGCCTTCCTGGGGGTGGCCCCATCCTGCTGGCATCTCAGTGCTCCCGCAAAGCAGAAAGCTATGTTTAATGCCACCAATTATTCGAGACAGATATATCGCACGATTGCAGGGGACGTATTTTATATTTTAGAGCGATAGCTCAGGCTAGCCCTATCTCATCAGATTTCCGAAGCTAAGCAGGGTCTACCCCGTTAAATGAAGAAGAAGAAGAAGAAGAAGAAGAAGAGATTGGATTTATACCCTGCCCTTCACTACCCGAAGGAGTCTCAGAGCGGCTTACAATCTCCCTTCCCCTCCCCACAACAGACACCCTGTGAAATAAGGTGAGGCTGAGAGAGCTCTCTTGTGCACTGCTTCTGAGAGAACAGCTCTGAGAGAACTTGTGACTGACCTAAGGTCACCCCAGCAGCTGCACGTGGAGGAGTGGGGAATCAGACCTGGTTTTACTAGATTAGAGTCCGCACTCCTAACCGCTACACCAAACTGGCTCTCTTGGATGGGAGACCACCAGGGAAGTCCAGGGTTGCTACACAGAGGCAGGCAATGGCCTCTGAGCCTCTCTTTCCTGGAAAGCCCTACAGGGTTGGCTGTGAATTGACAGCACCTTCAACCAAGGGCGTAGACCAGGGGTCCTCAAACTTTTTAAACAGGGGGGCCAGTTCACTGTCCCTCAGACCGTTGGAGGGCCGGACTATAGTTTAAAAAAAAACCTATGAACAAATTCCTATGCAGACTGCACATATCTTATTTTGAAGTAAAAAAAACAAAATGGGAACAAATACAATATTTAAAATGAAGAACAAGTAAAGTGAAATCAACAAACTTACCAGTATTTCAATGGAAACTATGGGCCTGCTTTTGGCTAATGAGATGGTCAATGTCCAGTTCCATACTTGTCACTGGTAGTCGTAACAAGTGATGCAAGTGTGCAGCAGTTAGTCTAGATCTGGTTGGAGATTTCAGATGTTATTTTGCGGGTAGGGGAGGCGCACGGGGGGGGGGGGGTGCGCGCGCAAGCAAGGCACCCTTGACGGGGCTGTTTTCTTTCCCTCTCCGAAGAAATAAAGAACTCGGCATCCTCACAAACTTTTTAAGGCAGCAAGGCCCCAGCTGCTTCTCCCTGAAACTCCACTACTGCAGGCATCATGATGGGAAAGAGAAACCTCTCTCTCTCTCTCTCTCTCTCTCTCCCCCTCTGATTCCCAGCAGCACAAAAAGCCTCGAAAAAGACCCCCGCCCGGCTCTTGGGACTGGCGCAGGTCTCCTAGCCGGCTGAGAGGCCTCTCAGCCGGCTAGGAGACTTGGGGCCAGCCGGAGCGCCTGCCACCCCACCCTTACCCTCTTCCAGTCTTCCTTTTGCCTCCTCCGGGCTGACTGGAAGCAGGGGGGCGGGGCTTTGTCATGTGGCCCGGGACGAGTCGGCTGCAATTTTTCCGCTGCTTTGTGTGCTGCTGGGAATTGGAGGACAGGCAGCGGCACACCCCGCGGGCCAGAAAAATGCCCTCGGCGGGCCGCATGTGGCCCCCGGGCCGTAGTTCGAGGAACCCCGGCGTAGACTTTCCAGTTTCCGGGGGGGGGGGGGGGCTGGGGCTGGGCCACAGACATCACAGGCCATTGTCTCCGCGGGAGGCTCAGCACTTCCTGGAAATCTTCAGGGGGGAGGCTCCAGCTCCCCAGCCCCCCTGAAGTTGACGCCTATGCTTTAAACTACAATATCCAGAAAGAATGCTGAATCTGGGTGTGTACGACCCTAGTATAAGCCTTGAACTGGATGGCTCAGAGTAGCCAGATCACTTCAGATCTCAGAAGCTAAGCAGGAATGGTCCAGGTTAATGCTTTGATGGGAGACCGCACAGGAATACGAGGGTTGCAATGCAGAAGCCGGCGGTGGCGAACCACCTCCGAACGTCTCTTGCCTTGAAAACCCTACAAGGCTGCCCTACGTTGACTGTGACTTGATGGCAAAAAGGCAACGGTTTGGTGGTTTGGAGCGTGGGCTCTAATCTGGGAGAACTGGGTTTGATTCCCCACTCATAAGAACATAAGGGAGGCCAATGTTGGATCAGGCCAGTGGCCCATCTGGTCCAACACTCTGTCACACAGTGGCCAAAAATACCAGGTGCCATCAGGAGGTCCACCAGTGGGGCCAGGACACTAGAAGCCCTCGCGCTGTTGCCCCCCCGCCCAAGCACCAAGAATAGACTCCTCCACTTGCAGCTGCTAGTGTGACCTTGGGTCAGTCACAAGTTATTTTCAGAGCTGATCATTCAAGGACAGTCCTTGAAAGAGCTCTCTCAGCCCCACCTACCTCACCGGGTGTCTGCTGTGGGGAGGGGAAGGGAAAGGAGTTTGTAAGCCGCTCTAAGATGCCTTTGGGTATTGAAGGGCGGGGTACAAATCCAATCTCTTCTTCTTCTTCATGTTGTTGTTATATGTGCAGTTTTTCACATAGTATTGCATAACCAGCTGTGAGTCCCTCGGGTTGACAAGCCCTTCAGTAAAGACACAAAACTAAAATACGTGGGGTGTTTCCGTACGCCTGGAGCAACACCCCCCCCCCCAGCTCCTTCTCTGCAGAATAGATCACACACGGTTCTTGGGCTGCCGGATTTCTACATGGCGAAGAAGAAGAAGAAGAAGAAGAAGAAGAAATTGGATTTATACCCCGCCCTTCACTGCCCAAGGGAGTCTCAGAGCGGCTTACAATCTCCTGTCCCTTCCCCTCCCCACAACAGACACCCTGTGAGGTAGGCGGGGCTGAGAGAGCTCTGACAGAAACTGCTCTTTTTCAAGAACAGCTCTGATAAAACTATGGCTTGCCCAAGGTCATCCAGCAGGTGCAAGTGGATGAGTGGGGAATCAAACCCAGCTCTCCCAGATTAGAGTCCATGCACTTAAGAAGAAGAGATTGGATTTATATCCCGCCCTTCACTCACTTGGAGTCTCAGAGCGGCTTACAAACTCCTCCCCACAACAGACACCCTGTGAGGTAGGTGGGGCTGAGAGAGCTCTTTCCAGAACTGTTCTTGAGAGAACAGCTCTGAGAGAACTTGGGACTGACCCAAGATCACACCAGCAGCTGCATGTGGAGGAGTGGGGAATCAAACCCGGTTCTCCCAGATCAGAGTCCGCGCACTCAACCACTACACCAAACTGGCTGCCAATTATGCCATGATTTCGTTTTGCCGAGTCATGCTAGGGAGACCCCTCTGGCCTTGCCCAGCAGAACCAAGCAGGCCTCTTCCCCAAACCAGGGCCCCTCTTTGGGAAACGCCGTGGTTTCCCATCCCTTCCCTCATCTGCCTCTCCTTCAGCGGGCCGCATGGAATGTTTGGATTGTGGTCAGTCATTTCCTCGCCAGTCTCTCACACGGATGTGAACTTGGGCCATGTTTGTTGCTCGCACACCCTCACACGCGGTCACGTTGACCCACGGTCAGCTCTGTTCTCAGGAAAAATCCGTGAGGTTTGTTTCCATGTCTCCTCTTCCCCACCCCTTCGAGTCCCTCTGACTTCCTTTTTACACAGTGTCTGAATCATAGTTGGGTAGTCCGGTGTGCTTCCGGCAGAGTTCTGCGGAAAACTTGGCGTGTTTTGTAAGAAATACGTTGTCAGGTTTCTCCAGGGAGCTGCTGTGGGTGTGGGGAGAAGAAGAAGAGATTGGATATATACCCCGCCCTTCACTACCCGAGGGAGCCTCAGAGCAGCTTACAAACTCCTTCCCCTTCCCCTCCCCACGACAGACAGCCTGCGAGGTAGGTGGGGCTGAGAGAGCTCTGACAGAAACGGCTCTTTTTCGAGAACAGCTGTGCCAGAACTACGGCTTGCCCAAGGTCATCCAGCAGGTGCAAGTGGAGGAGTGGGGAATCACACCCGGTTCTCCCAGATTAGAGTCCGCGCACTTAACCACTACACCAAAATGGGAGAAAGGGAACCAGCGAGATTTCCACTTTTGGCAACTGGTGCCTATATCTGTATCTGAAGTAGTGAGCAGTGATTCATGAGACCTCGTCCCATTAATCTTTAAGGTGCTCCTGGACTCTTGCTCTTTTCTACTGCAACGGATGCTCTGTTTCTATCGTCTGTGGTCCAACGAATCCAGAAGTGGGGTCAGGTGGGTAGCCGTCTTGGTCTGAAGCAGCAGGACAAAGTTTGAGTGCAGCGGCACCTTTAAGACCAACAAAGTTTAATTCAAGGTATAAGCTTTCGTGTGCATGCACACTCCTTCACATAGTAAAGGTAAAGCTTTCCCTTGCTCGAAAGCCAGTTGAATCTGACTCTAGGGGGTGTGCTCATCTCCGTTTCCAAGCCGAAGAGCCAGCGCTGTCCGAAGACTTCCCCGTGGTCATGTGGCCGGCATGACTAGATGCCGAGGCGCATGGAACGCTGTTCCCTTCCCACCGAAGTGGTACCTATTTATCTACTTGCAATTTCTTGCTTTCGAACTGCTCGGCTGGCAGGAGCTGGGGCCGGAGACGGGAGCTCACTCCATCACACGGCACTCGAGTCTTGAACTGCTGAACTACCGACCTTCCGGACCACTCGAGCCACTGCAAGTCATATACCTGGTCTTAAAGGTGCCACTGCACTCAAACTTCAGTCCAGAAGTGGTGTTTTTTAATTAGAAGAAGAGGAGATTGGATTTGTACCCCGCCCTTCACTACCCGAAGGAGTCTCAGAGCGGCTTACAATCTCCTTTCCCTTCCCCTCCCCACAACAGACACCCTGTGAAGCTGGTGGGGCTGAGAGCGCTCCCTTTTCTCTCCTGTGTCTTGACCCAGGCCTGTGAGTTCACGGGCAGGGAAGTGTCGTAACCCCTGTGGTTCATTCTTCCGAAGAGGTGGGAGGCGGGCGGCTTGCGAATGCTGTTGCTTTACTGCTATGCGGCAGCTCATAACTGTCTGCTGGACTACCCCTCTCATCCCCTCTTTTCTTCTGCAGGGAAAGGACAGTCTGAAGGGGTGGCGTCCCCCCTCCCAGGGTATGAAGAGTCTCTGCAGGGGTCATTTCGTAAAAAAAAAAAAGGTGCAGGAGCTCATTAGCATAATTCATTAGCATAGCTCATTTGCATATGCCACACCTCGTGACATAACTGGAAGTGTGTCAGACGGCAACGCCCACCGCTCAGGCTCCACCCCAGAAATCTCCAGGTATTTCCCAACTCAGAGCTGGCGAGCCAGCTTGACACTTTGACTAAAGACACTTGAGGTTTCCTTTGCTCTCCACCCCCCAAAACCTCCAGGTATTCCCCAACCCCCAAAGCTGGCAACCCTAGGACTGTAAGGCATTAACCCCTGCTGCCGTTCCTCCCCTCCCCAAATCCCTTCTTTCCCAAGCTCCACCCCCAAATCTCCAGGAATTCCCCAACCCGGAGTTGCCGACCCTAAGGTCAGCTCACGTCTCCCCTCCTTCTTTCCTGTCAAAACTTCCCCAAGAGGTAGCAAGTCAGGCCCTTGTCGTCTTGAAATGAGCCCTTGCGCAACTTTAAAAAGCCCTCTGCCTTGCTGGGTGGAGGGCATCTGATACCGCTCCGAACGCTGGACATTCATCGTGAGCCGGACATCATTCTTTCCTGTTCCAGGGTTTCTGTTTCTGATATTAGGCATTGCTTCGCACACCTGCCAGGAAGCCAGGGACTGTAACCCGAGCCCTGTTGTGCTTGGGATTTAATGCTATTGAGCACAGCAGGACTTCTTTCCGGGTGAAAATCCGTAGGAATGGGCTATGTAAAAATAATGGGGGGGGGGGAGGCATCGAGATGGGAGTACTGGCGGCGGAGGGGGGGGGAGGCTTGTGGCCTAATGTGGTGTGGTGGATAGAGCCAGATGCAGGCTGGGAAACATCTGGGGTGGGGGTGGGGAGCCTGAGGAGGGTGGGGATTGGGTAGGGGTACAATGCCCTAGAGCAGCGGTGGGCAATTGTTTTGGCTCGGGGGCCACTTTGTGGGAGCGGAGGTTAGCGGAGGGCCGCACCTTTTAAAAGGATTGCATTCATTAGTTAACTTTGCATTTCAGAAAAGGTATAAATTGTATCATAAAAATCAATAAATATAAATTAAATAAAATAGTGGTAGTTTAGTGGTAAAATAGTGGTAAGTCAGGAGGGAACGGGACGCAGTGTTCCCTCTAAGCTGAGTTAGTGTGAGCTAGCTCACAGTTTTTTAGCCTTCCGCTCACACGTTTTTGTCTTAGCTCAGGAAGGATGGCTCCAGAGCAAACTAATTTATGCAGTAGCCAAATCACTTGCTCACAGCTTTAATGCCAGTAGCTCCCAAAGCAGAATTTTTGCTCACAAGACTCCACAGCTTAGAGGGAGCATTGAAGCCTTCCTGACGTTCTCAGACGGAGGCCTGATTGAAACCACATGGCCGACTGTCTTGGCGGGCCACAAAAAACTCTGCGGCGGGCCACATGTGGCCCCCAGGCCGCAATTTGCCCACCCCTGCCCTAGAGCCCACCTTCCAAAGCGGCCATTTTCTCCAGGGGAACTTATCTCTGTTGCCGGGAGATCAATTGTAATGCCAGGAGGGTTGCTATCTTCAGGATAGGAAATTCCTAGACGTTGGGGGATGAGCCTGAGGAAGGTGGGACTTGGGAAGAAGAAAGAGAAGGAGAAGAAGGAGGAGGACGAGAAGAAGAAGGAGAAGAAGAGGAGGAGGAGGAGACTGGATTTATACCCTGCCCTTCACTCACTCAGAGTCTCAGAGCGGTTTACAAACTCCTTTCCCTCCCCACAACAGACACCCTGCGAGGTGGGTGGGGCTGAGAGAGCTCGAGAACCGCCCTTGAGAGAACAGCTCTGAAATAACTTGTGACTGACCCAAGGACACCCCAGCGGCTGCATCTGGAGGCGTGGGGACTCTTCATCTGTGCCATTTCGCTGGTCGAAAATGCCCCCCGCGGGTTACTGTGCTCCTTGGGCGTGGGGTAGGGTTGCCAGCTCTCGGCTGGGAGATACAGAGCGAGGTTTGGGGAGGGAGGGATTTCAACGGGGCATAGTGCCGGGAGCCCGCTTTCCAAAGCCGCCGTTTTCTCCAGGGGAACAGATCTCTGTCGCCGGGAGATCGGTTGTAGTAGTGGGAGATCTCCAGCCAGCCCCCTGGAGGTTGGCAGCCCCAGCGTGGGGAGAAGACAGGCACAACACGAATATCTTTTTCCTCTGCTGGGACTTTTGAAGCCATGAAGGGCAGGGTATAGATCCAATCTCCGCCTCTTCTTCTCATCCGCATCCATCCTCGTTAGTTAGATTAGACCCCTATCCTGTCTCTACCCTATCCTGTCTAGAACGGAGTTCTGTAAATGAAGGAACTCGTATCAGTTTGCAAATATAAAAGAGCCTCCGTGTCACTTTGTTCCTTATCAGCACACACAGAGAGGCTGGCGATGCTTTGCTGCATGGTTCGCCTTGTGCCCCCGCCTAACTTGCTAAATGGTTCTTGGCTATACCAAACCAGAGAATCTAACACCTCACAGGGTTCTTGTGAGGATAAGACAGAGGGGAGAATGATGTAAGGCTGTTTTTACATCTGACTTTCCCACTGGAATCATTCTAGTTCCAAAAAAACCTGCCCACACCTCTGCGCGGTGTGAAACCGTGCTGCTACTGAAATGTCCACATCTACTAATTGCCCTCCTGTGGTCAAGCTAGTATTCAACCGGCTTGATTCTGCTTTAAACAATTGCTGTTGATTAGTGCACTTAGACCCCCTGGAGTGAAATTTCACACCACTGTGAAATCAGCACAGGAAAAGACAGCAGTCAAACT
Source organism: Lepidodactylus listeri (assembly GCA_029233225.1). Lineage (NCBI taxonomy): Eukaryota > Metazoa > Chordata > Lepidosauria > Squamata > Gekkonidae > Lepidodactylus > Lepidodactylus listeri. Next base: position 9,359,667 of record JARCFY010000012.1, read on the forward strand.
ACTTTAGAGGGGAGGTGTAAAATGACCCTAAGCCACTTTGGGTTCCCATTGGGGGAACCGGGCAGGGTACAAGGGCATGGAATCAGCACATGAAACAAACCTCTAACACTGTGCCTCGCTTGCCTTGCAAACCTCTAATACTGTGCCTTGCAGAACGAATGAGACTGAACCCTCAGAGCGTTTCTACCGCAAAATCTGTTCCTGTTCAGCCCCACCGATTCCAGATAAAACAGCCTCCTCCTATCCAAGTGGACACCAGACGACTTAAGCCACATTTCTCCTCTAGTTTTTGTACAAAAGCAAAAAGGCCGTGCGAGAGAATAGGGAAGGGCGCTCGCTCACGAAACCTTCCGATCAAACACCCCATTGTTGAATTTTGATTTTAGCTTTAATTAAAAATCCCCCTTCTGCCGCGTTCGGGTAGATTGCCGTTCTGTAGTGGCGGGAGCCCTTCCCCCCCCCCTTTTTTCCTCCCCCCCCCCCCTTTACAAGGAACGCTTTCAGACAAATAGGTCTGGCAATTCCTGTTACCTCACGGCAACGGGGACTGAGAGACCCCCGGTGCACCGTAGGAGAATTCTGAGCGCACTGAGTAATGAGGGTTTTGTCCTTTCAAGACAGACCCCTCACCGGGACTGGCTCCTTGCCAGTTAACATCAATTATACACCTAGAACTCGAGTGGGGGTGGGGAAAGGGACGGTTACCATATTTCTGGGGGGCTCCCTGCCCACCCGTCACACCTGCTCTGGTTTCATGAAGAAGCTCCACGGTCACTGCCTCTTTTTCTGGGGGGGGGGGGGGTGTCTGCTGGAAAGACGGAGACACCAGCTTGAGAGGTGTCGAAGGAAATGATCAGAGCTAATTTTGGCAAGGCCTGGGGTTTGATGTTCTGTTCGTTCGGAGCCGGTGGCTGGGGTTGCCAGCTCTCGGTTGGGAATTAACTGGAGATCTGGGGGGGGGGGTGGAGCTTGGAGAGGGTGGGGTTTGAGGAGGGGACCTCAGCAGGGCGCAACACCATAGAGGCCACCCTCCAAAGCGGCCATTTTCTCTGGGGGAACTGATCTGTATCTTCTGGATCCCAGAGCCAGGAGGAAATATCATAAGAACACCGGAAGGGCCCTGCTGGATCAGACCAATGGAGGTCCATCTAGTCCAGCATCCTGTAGCGCACAGTGGCCAACCAGTTTCTCTGGAGGGCCAACAACAGAGCAGAGAGGCCGAGGACTTCCCCTGATAAGAACACAAGAGGAGCCCTGCTGGATCAGGCCAGTGAGGGTCCATCTAGTCCAGCCTACCGTCTCACACAGTGGCCAACCAGTTCCTCTGGAGGGCCAACAACAGGGCACAGAGGCCGAGGCCTGCCCCTGAGAAGAACATCCGAAGAGCCCTGCTGGATCAGCCCAGTAGTCCATCTAGTCCAGCATCCTGTCTCACACAGTGGCCAACCAGTTCCTCTGGAGGGCCAACTACAGGGTATAGAGGCCGAGGCCTGATGTTGCCTCCTGGCTCTGGGATTGTGGTGGTTCCCCTCAGTCCCCATGGCTATGGCTAGCAGCCATTGATAGACATCAGGGGAAGGCCTCGACCTCCATGCCCTGTTGTTGGCCATCCACAGAAACTGGTTGACCACTGTGTGAGGCAGGATGCTGGACTAGACGGACCCTCACTGGTCTGATCCAGCAGGGCTCTTCCTATGTTCTTATGTCTCGATATCTGTTGTCTTAGTTAGAGTTCTCAAGGCCCCACCTGGAGCTTGGCAACCCTATTGGTAGCTTTCAATGGACTGAAAGAAGGATGCTGGTGCTAAGTCGTTGCTATGGTGCTATTGCCTATCACTGTTCCTTTTGAAAATGGATGCACTTGTGAGGAGATACTTTTGAAAGAAATGATAATTCTTGATTTTGCAAGAAAGGAAATCCACAGGATGGGCACACTCTGATCCACATTGTTAGTCCAAATGTCTGCATCTCTCCTTTTCACTTCTTTGGGGACTGATAGGAGTGACCATGGCTCAACGGTAGAGCATCTGTGGGCAAGCAAAAGGTCCCAGGTTCAATCCCTGGCATTTCCAGTTACGACCAGGTAGGTGGTGATGGGAAAGACCTCTGCCTAAGACCCTGGAGAGCCACTGCCAGTCTGAGTAGACAGTATTGACCTTGTGGGACCAGTGCTCTGATTCAGTAAAAGACAGCTACATGTGAGAGGACATTCAGGGGGCCATGGCTCAACGACAGAACATCTGCTTGGCATGCAGAAGGTCCCAGGTTCAATCCCCAGCATCTCCAGTTACAAGGACCAGGTAGCAGGTGATGGGAAAGACCTCTGCCTGAGACCCTGGAGAGCCATGAAGTGGGGCTGTAGCTCAGTGGAAGAGCCTCTGCTTGGCATGCAGAAGGTCCCAGGTTCAATCCCCAGCATCTCCAGTTACAAGGACCAGGTAGGAGGTGATGGGAAAGACCTCAGCCTGAGACTTTGGAGAGCCATGAACTGGGGCTGTAGCTCAGTGGAAGAGCCTCTGCTTGGCATGCAGAAGGTCCCAGGTTCAATCCCCAGCATCTCCAGTTACAAGGACCAGGTAGGAGGTGATGGGAAAGACCTCAGCCTGAGACCCTGGAGAGCCATGAACTGGGGCTGTAGCTCAGTGGAAGAGCCTCTGCTTGGCATGCAGAAGGTCCCAGGTTCAATCCCCAGCATCTCCAGTTACAAGGACCAGGTAGCAGGTGATGGGAAAGACCTCAGCCTGAGACTTTGGAGAGCCATGAACTGGGGCTGTAGCTCAGTGGAAGAGCCTCTGCTTGGCATGCAGAAGGTCCCAGGTTCAATCCCCAGCATCTCCAGTTACAAGGACCAGGTAGCAGGTGATGGGAAAGACCTCAGCCTGAGACTTTGGAGAGCCATGAACTGGGGCTGTAGCTCAGTGGAAGAGCCTCTGCTTGGCATGCAGAAGGTCCCAGGTTCAATCCCCAGCATCTCCAGTTACAAGGACCAGGTAGCAGGTGATGGGAAAGACCTCAGCCTGAGACTTTGGAGAGCCATGAACTGGGGCTGTAGCTCAGTGGAAGAGCCTCTGCTTGGCATGCAGAAGGTCCCAGGTTCAATCCCCAGCATCTCCAGTTACAAGGACCAGGTAGGAGGTGATGGGAAAGACCTCAGCCTGAGACCCTGGAGAGCCATGAACTGGGGCTGTAGCTCAGTGGAAGAGCCTCTGCTTGGCATGCAGAAGGTCCCAGGTTCAATCCCCAGCATCTCCAGTTACAAGGACCAGGTAGCAGGTGATGGGAAAGACCTCTGCCTGAGACCCTGGAGAGCCGCAGCCAGCCTGATTTGACAATACTGGCCTTGAGGGACCAAGGATCTGATTCAGTATCTGTTCACGGCATCTGAACACAGCAAGGTCAGCTGAGGACCCCAATGATTCATGGCCATTTGAATTATGTAAGAGCTCATATTCCAGGGTTTGGTCAGCCACGCACAAGGGACGTGGCCACGGAACACCTGCAAAGGTGGTGTCCTTTAAAAGTGGTGCATGCTTTGCATTCCACAGATTGTGCCCCCCCCAAACCATGAGGTCTAGAAACTTAACTCAGAAATAGAATTGCACCTCAGGGGCCTTCAGAGTAGACTGCAGAGAGAGATTTGGTCCTGAAAAACCTGTTTGGCCAGGTGTAGGACTAAGGAACGATGCGTGCATACCCTGGCAAGGGAAGCCTCTTTTTACACTACTTTCAATTCTGTTTCACAGACAGCTCTGTCTCTCTCTCTGGCCTATTTTTGCCCCGCCCCCCTTCATTTGCATGGTATCTCCTTATCCGGGCTCCTTATCTTATCTTTTATCTTATACCTGATTGTGAGAATATGGCCAGAAAGTTCCATTTCTTGAGCTTCCGTCCTTGAGCAGGAAGTGGGCCCCTCTGACTGGGCAGGAGAGGAGAAGCAAAGTCCAGCCAACCAAGGAAAGGGCTCTCCCCACTTTTGCTGAAAGCGTTTCAGCAGAAGGGTATAACGTACTTTCGATCAGGGTTCCCCACCACCACGCCCGCGGGTGTCAAGGTTCCCGCAGACACGTTTCCTGGAGCCTGCCAAGAGTTTTTAGAAAGGGGGCGGGGCCAAGCAGGGCTTTAGGCCAGCAGGCCTCCTGATTGGCTGTGCCGATTTCGAAGAACTTGCTTTGACAGCCGCTGCCACCACAGCATAGGGATCTGCGCTGTATAGTTGAAGGTAAGCTGTGTGTGTATACAAGAGAATACTTTTAATATAGTTTGACGTAGTGGTTAAGTGCGTGGACTCTAATCTGGGAGAACCGGGTTTGATTCCCCACTCCTCCACTTGCAGCTGCTGGATGACCTGGGGCAAGCCATAGTTCTGTCAGAGCTGTTCTCTCAGGAGCAGTCCTCAAAAGAGCTCTCTCAGCCCCACCTGCCTCACAGGGTGTCTGTTGTGGGGAGGGGAAGGGAAAGGAGTTTGTAAACCGCTCTGAGACTCCTTTGGGTAGTGAAAGGTGGGGTCTAAATCCAATCTCTTCTCATCTTCTTCTTCTTTGCCATAACGCAAAAACATCTCTGACAGAGTTAGAGTTTTTTTTAAAAGGAAGCAAGCGAAACAGTTCCAGAAAGGAGCCCTTAGGGCTCTGAAAGACCCAGCACCTGTCCGACCTGAGCCCCTGCTCGGCTTGGATTAAAGGTGTGTTTCGGCGCAGGCTGTGCCAGAATGGGATGTACCGCTTTCTGGATGGTTTCTGGATGACTCACCTTACCTGATGTTTTCCAAGGAAGCCGCCGCACGGAGGATCTTGTTTTCCGAGAGGGGAACATGTGTGCAGGGGGAGGAGAGGCCCTTCCTTGGCACGGCTCCAGTGAACACGCAAAACTGCCGTCCCGTTTACGCAAGACTTTCAAAAGGCGAGCCGTGCCCTCCAAAGCGCAGCTGCACTTGTCTAAGTCAATGGGGTTAGACGGGCACAACTCTGTTTAGGACTGCACTGCCAGTACTGGTTTGTTTGTTTTGTGTCCGAACGTGGAATGCATTTCGTGCGGGAGACGTCAGCGGGTGATGCGGCCGAAGAGGTCTCCAAACAGGTCTCGTCCCTCGCTACTCTCCCACTCGGTTTCAAACTCTTTTTGTCCCTGTTTGGGAATGACGTGCCCAGCTCTCCCGGAACTTATTGGTGCTGAGATTTAAGAAGCCAACGAGAAGGCGACCTCTCTCTTTTTAAAAAGTGGGGAACTTTAAACTCGAACGGATGCATCGGGAAATTACAGAGGAGCAAAGCGGTGCAATGGACTCAGAGGCAAACGACATAGGCCCCTACGGGAAGCCAGCTGAAATATACTGGACTCGGAAGGCCATAGAGTGATTTCAAACACAGCTCTTTTTATTAGGTGGTCAGTGGAAGCATGAGCATCGGTGGTCGGGGGGGGGGGGGCTGCTTATATTTACAGGTAAACCACACCCCCAACCTCGCCCCCACGGGCGAGGTTGTCCGAGACATGCCGTTGTCCGAGACGATGGTGTCCGGCAGGCCGTGGGTGGCGAAGATGCGCCACATTGCTCAAATGGCGGCTTCAGAGGAGGTAGCACGCACAGGAACGACTTCCAGCCACTTGCCGTAGCTGTCGACTAGAATAAAGAAAAGCTGCCCCTGTACCGGGCCTGCAAAGTCCACGTGGAGCCGGGACCATGGCATTGGGTGGACTCCCAGGGGCGGACGGGAGCGCGTGGAGGGTCCGGACGGGTCTCTTGGCACTTTCCGCAGCGGCGGACCCGGTCCTCTATCTCCTTGTCAAGGCCTGGCCACCAGACGTAGCTCTGGGCCAGGGCCTTCATTCGTACTACCCCAGGGTGGTGCTCATACAGAGCAGTCCCTCTCCTGAAAAACTAGAAGTTGAGGCTCAGGAAGGAGAGCTCCAGCGCAAACTAATTTATGCCGCAGCCAAACCACTCACACACAACTTTAATGCCGGTAGCTCAGAAAGTAGAATTTTTGCTCACAGGACTTCATAGCTTAGACTAGAGGGAGCATTGGTCGTGTCCCCCCTTAGTCATCTCTTCTCAAAATGGAAAAGTCCCAGACTCTTCGGCCTTTCCTCCTCGGGAAAGTGCTCCAGCGCCCTCGTCATCTTGGTCGCCCTCCTCTGTACTTTGTCCAGCTCTGCAAAGTCCTTTTGGAGATACGGTGGCCGGAACTGTACACAGTATTCCAAATGGGGCCGCACCATCGGTCTATACAGGGGCATTACAATATCGGCCGTTTTATTCTCAATCCCTTTCGTAATAATCCCAAACACAGAGTTTGCCTTTTTCACCGCTGAAGCATGCTGGGTCCACACATCCATTGAGCTCTCCACTATGACCCCAAAGAATGGGGCCGCTCAGTTTAGGATGGCACCGTCAAAACGCCTTGCAGAGAATTCCTGGATTATTCCAGGATAAAGTGTTTCCTAGATTGTAGTGACAAGGGGAAAGGTTCACCTCGCATGCTAGACTGCTGTTAAAAGTAAGAAAAGTTGGCCACTGGCAACAGGAATGGAGGATCTCGAATGCAGATCCAGTGCAGCGTAGTGGTTCAAGTGTCAAACTAGGGCCCGGGAGATCTGGGTTCAAATCCTCACTCTGCCACGGAAGCTCGCTGGATGACCTTGGGCCAGTCCCACTCTCCCAGCCTTGTCCACCTCACAGGGCCGTTGTGAGGTTAAAATGGAGGAGGGGAAAACAACACAAGCCGCTTTGAGTCCCCGTTGGGAAGAAAGGCAGCCTATGATAAAATAAACCAGGGGTGGCCAACCTTGCTTAACGTAAGAGCCACATAGAATAAACATAAGAGCCACATAGAGATGCCTGAGAGCCGCAAGACAGGAACAAATATCACACACACGTTTTTATTTTTAAAAATATGCAAATTTGCTTTTTATTAACGTTAAATAGGACTGCCAAAAATAAAAACAAACGAGGAAAACCGGTTATAAGAAAGAGAGAGAGAGAAACTAGGAAAGCAAATAGATGGGAGGGAGGAGGGAAGGAAGGAAGGAAGGGAGAAAGAGAGAAAAAGCATGCCTCCCCTTTGCTTCCCCAGCTGCCCTGTCAGGAGCCGCACAATATGTGTGAAAGAGCCGCATGTGGCTCCCGAGCCACAGGTTGGCCACCCCTGAAATAAACGAATGAAATGAAATAATAGATTCCCTCCGTGCCTTTGCCAAACTCCCAGGCATCTTTGGACAAAAAAAAGCTAGCAAAAGGCCTTTGTAAGAACAATATATGCTTGTGGAAGAGCTCGGTCCCACCTGGAAAGCGCCCGCCTCCACTCGCTCTACTCTCTCTGATGACGCGCCTCCCTTGGAGGCACTAGGGGCTTCTTGAATTTATTTTAATCCTTTTAAAAAGACTCGTCCATCACAACATCCGGTGGCAATAAATTCCAAAGGCTAATTATACATCGGCCTGGAAAGGAACTTCCTTTTGTCTGCCTTTGAAGCTAGCCTGGATCTATCCGGGTAGGGATGCCAACTCCGGGTTCTGAAATACCGGGCGGTATTTTTTTTGGGGGGGGGGGGAGGGAGGCTGAGAGGGCGAGGTTTAGGAAGGGGAAGTGCCTTGGCAGGGTATAATGCCACCCAGTCCACTTTCCAAAGAGGCTGTTGTACTTTTTCAGGAGAAGTGTAATAAATGTTTTAAACAAAGAAATGATAAATGGAGAAACAAAACACGTAGTCTGGGGATCAGATGTGATTCCAGGAGATCTCCAGGCCCCACCTGGAAGCTGACAACCCTAAGCCCACTAGCACTGGGATTTCCAGTGGCCAAGGAGGGGAAATTCATATACTTAAAACTCCCCCTGCATTAAGCCCACATACCTGTTGCCTTTCAGGGGTCATTTCCGTAGAAAAAGAGGTGCAGGAGCTTATTAACATAACTTATTTGCATATGCCACACCCCCTGGGCCCTGACATCACCAGAAGTGTGTCAGAAGGCAACACCCACCGCTCAGGCTCCACCCCCAAAATCTCCAGGTCTTTCCCAACTCAGAGCTGGCGAGCCAGCTTGACACTTTGACTAAAGACACTGTAGGTTTCCTTTGCCCTTGCAGGGAAGCTACCCTACAACAAGCATGAAAATACAGATCAAGTTAGCATGCTTGTTGTATTTTCCATGTGCCTGCTCCTGGGCTTGTTATTCCTGGAATGGCGTTCCTGCGCATTCCTGCTCGAAATGATCCCTGCAGGCTTCAATCTCTCCCCACCCCAAAAAATCTCTGTAACAATATTCTCTCCCGTATTCATTCCAACTTGTGAACAACTGAACATTAAACACGAAGAAGAAGAAGAGGAGGAGGAGGAGGAGGAGGAGGGGATTGGATTTATACTCCACCCTTCACTTAGAGTGGTTTACAATCTCCTTTCCCTTCCCTTCCCCTCCCCATTAACAGTCACCCTGTGAGGTAGGTGGGGCTGAGAGAGCTCTGACA